>OZ010791.1:130169951-131538284 GCA_963932465.1 Maratus speciosus
GAAATTTTGTTGTTGCCGTTACATGAAAAGTTCTAGGAATCCCAGTTTCCTAGAAAAACCTTAGTAACTTCACAGATTTTTTTTTACAGTGTATAATGTTATTTTTAATGGATATACTGAACCCCAAATTATGAGTAGTTTGGATATAATAAACTTTTTTTCTATCTTTGACTGAATTTTTTTTCAGTTTTTTGTAATAATTATGAAATTGCTACTTAAATAAGAATATATACCGATGTTTAAAACCAAACCATCCTATGCTGGAATGTAACTACAGAAATGTTGAGATCTTGTTTGTCTCTTTTATCTCCCTTCACCCTCCCTAAACAAAGGCTATCCCCGCAGACTTTACACCTGTAAGAGGTCAGTGGATGCGATATCCATTCCCGGAAATTTAAGGGAGACGCGTACACTGTAAAAAAATTCTGTAAAGTTACTAAAGTTTTTCTAGGAAACTGGGATTCCTAGAACTTTTTATGTAACCGCAACAAGAAAAATTCCTGTAACAGACACTGTTACAGGAATTTTGTTGTTGCGTTACATAAAAAGTGCTAGGAATCCCAGTTTCCTAGAAAAACTTTAGCAACTTCACAGATTTTTTTTTTTTTACAAAATAGGAATGCGTACTCATTATACGACAAAGCAACAATTCCAGTACTGAACAAGTTTTTGTGTTCACAAAATATAGAGCGGAGTATGGTGGAAACATTTTGATCCTTTGACAGAAGTATCAATAATTTTTTCTTGAATCAGCCTTTCATCCGCTAAAGATTACTAATTTTTTTGTACGTAAGACGTACACCAGAAGAAAACCAAATTAATTTAACATGTTTTTTGTTATTCTTTTTTAGTCATTTTGTATTTCATTTTTCTAGTCATTAATTTAAATAATGTGTATTTGAGGGAGCAGTTCGGAAACATTTAGTTAAACGGATTTGCGGAACGCATATAGTAAACTCCAGGTTACAGTGAACTGAAATTTTGGTCCCTTCAGGGATCAAATGGTATCATAAAATGCTACAGTTACAAGATATGTTCCTTGTGACTCTAACCAATTTTGGCGAACACATGTCAAAGTTTCTTCTTTTATTTGTTTGTAAGATAATTTGATCTGTTGCCGTCTTTGGTCTTCAAGAACTAATTGCATCGGAGATATAAACTATTCTTTTGAATTTGATGTGAAGTTTTACTATGGTGTTATTCTTTATTTGCTTTCTGTTCGTTCCTTTGAAGGTGCGCGTTATGAGACACGTAGTGCCATTCTAAGCGAACAGAATGATGTTAACTCGGTCTTCCCTCATTAGTGGCTTCTCTTTTCAGTCATTTCATCTTCCTGATAACAAAAAAGTAACTAGTCACAGCTTTAACCATTTTTAGGGATATTTATAATGCACTCCGTAGTATTTTATTAAATAAATGTAATAATTAATTACATTTTTAATAAGATATATAGTGTTTGTTGTACATATTCGTGGAAATTTCTATACCTCTATGTAGCTAATAAATACGTGTATGATTAGGTGGAAAAGGTATCGTGGCTTTATAACTGATGATAATTGTTTTGCACAATCTCCTATACACTGTAAAAAAAAAAATCTGTAAATTTACTAAAGTGTTTCTCGGAAACTGGGATTCCTAGAACATTTTATGTAACGGCAACAACAAAAATTCATGTAACAGACACAGTTTTGAACCGAAAATCAAAAAATCTGTAAGGTTACTATGAATTGTTTAGGAAACTGGGATGCCTAGAACTTTTCATGTAACTACAACCAGGGTTACAGATAAAATTTTAGTAAGATTACTGAAATTTTAGCAGATTCATTTGTAAAGTTACAGATTTCTGTAGCTTTACAAAAACTAGTTTTGTAGATTTGCAGCTTTTTTTGTACAGTTACAGATAAAAGTTTAGTGAGCATATAACTTTACATCTGTAGAACTACAGATTTTTTTTTACAGTGTAGCAGAGCGTTGGCAATTTAATTCAGAGGTATTAGGTTAAACTCCCAGGCTGATCATATTTTCACTCAGTTGAAAAAAATTAAGTTTGTATACCAATGAGTATGATTAAATTATATCTCTCTATATATAGATATATAGATATATTTCTTATTTCTGGTACATTTTCATAAGTTAAAATGTTTTGGTTACAAATGGTTTGGCAAAATATGCCAATTACTTCTGATTTCTTATATGTATATATACCCTCTTCAGACCCAAAGGTAAAATAACACCGCGAATGCGCATTCATTGATTTTGCACAAACAAAAAGACACCATAGATGACAAAATAAGCCCTTTTCTGAAATTGATACTTTAGTGGGCGGGTAATTTAGTTTCACAAATACGGATCTGAAATTATTAACACCCTTAAAATAACAATTTTATTATTGATAACATAAATTACGACAAATTGAAAGCTTTAATTAATTGAATGATCTACAAATCCTGAATTTTTTGTATTGTAAAAGGTTTAAGTTAATTAACTATGAAAATTTCTTACTTATTTGGACACACTGTATGGAATACATAAAAAATGATAAAATTGGCGCTTATTTAATGAGGAAATAAGCATCAGTGCTGCTGTATATTCGCTTTGATCCAAAGCCAAACATTCAGCTACATAGAAGTCAATTAAAAATGTAAAAAAAAAAAAATAATAATAAAATAGTGTATTTTATATCGCCCTCGGTTCGTAAGTAGCACATGTGATACTTCAGAACCGAGGAGGTTATATATATATAATTTTATTTATATTTATATTTATATTTATATTTATATTTAGTATTAGTATTATTATTTTTTATTTATTTATTTATTTATTTATTTATCTATTTTTTTGCATTTGGTTTCTTGTTAATATTGATATTTTGCGAAATTGAAATGTTATAATATTTGAATCTTGTGTAATATTTCATTAAATATTTGGATCTAGTCTAAAAAAAATCATTAGTGATAAGTTAATTTAATAATTGTTGTTCCAAATTTAATAAGTATAATTTTTGTATCATGTCGTCATACTCAAATTATAAATTATATTTGAAATTAATTATGATTTGTAATATTCTATAATGGCTATATATATATTTCTTACGTGTCTTCTTTTTAAAAAATACTTTACATGTGAATAAAAACCTCATCTATATTTCACTATGTTTACCAGAGAATTCTATAATACATATTAAAAATATAGGAGTTTATGATAAACTAAGGGAAATTAATAGAAAAACGAAAAATGAGAACATTTTTTGTTCATACCAGAAAATAATGTTCTGCTGGAAAATGTATTTTTTGAATATGAAAAACAAGTGAAAAATGTGTTTTAATAAAAATTTAAATATGCTAAGGATTTTTCGAGTTCAGAAAAATGATTCACAATTCCTTTCTTACCGTGTTGAAACTTCTTTCAGCATCCTCCTTTTATGATTAAATGCAAAACAACATAACATTACAAATGTCTGTATTTTACTTTAAAATTCCTTCATTCTTTATGAAATAAGTTTTTACAAGAAATGAAAGTAACATTATTCAGCATGAAAGGAAAATAAATTATGTTCCAGAAAAAAATAAATTTACACGCTTTCATTATTTTTGTGCTGAAATGTTTAATTTAAAAATAATCGTTGTTTTAACCCCTTGCCAGGGTTCGTACGCTTCAAGGACTTTCAAGCACCTTTTACCAGAATTTTTGTAAAGTAATGTTTTCCTTATTTAACGAAAAAATTATATTTTTAGATACAGCGACTAGTACCTTACGAAATTCCTGGTACTAAAACACCTAAAATCCAATGAATCTATCGATGCGTACGAACATTGCCGAAACGCAGTTCGGGTAACGCAAATGCGCCAATACAAATACAATACAACGTCATTGCATATCTGCAATATACCCAATAGTCAATAATACTTTTGCAGTGGGCTTATAACCCTTTAAGCCCTGACCCACACAATTGTGGGGGTGATACTAAAGTAAAAGAGAATGACTATTTCCTGTTTTTTGAGATTTAAAACCAAATCTGCACATTTATATGAAATAATTGGCTTCACATGTTTTGATAAGACACCACTAGGGGGTACTAACTAAAATACAGGGTCAGATTTTCTGCTTTTAAAAAGACTATATCATCTGACAGCAATATACAAAAAGTATGTACTGTCGTAAATCCTTTTAAATATGATTTTTAATGTTTGCCTAGATTTAATTTTTCTTTTCATGTACTTTTTTCGTGATTTTAATTGATTTGTCTTTGATAAATTTAATTAGGCTTTACAAATGTTGAAAAACAAATGGCCCACAAAATTGTGCGGGTCCGGGTTTTAACGTTTCCAAAATGGATACAATTCCTAATATATAAAATTTTTATTTTTAAGTGATTTTTTAAAAACTTGTGTTTTTAGCAATTTATTTTTTATTAATTACATTTTTAAACCGGATTAATTTTAAATAGGTTTGTACTACTCATGATTTCTATTTAAAATATTCATGATTTCTATTTAAAATTGATGGTATTAGATATATAATATGCACATGTAACGAACGGTATGTTTCTGCTCTGAGTTATAATTGTCATATATGATTTATAAGTTTTATAAGAGTTATATGCACATCACCAGATAGATTTTTAAGTTTGAAAAATTCATTCCATTTTGTCGACACAGCAAGTAAGCCACAAGGAATAAATAATAAAGTATGGAAAGTTCGGCAAATGCTCGACAGATTCCGTAGTGTCTGCTTGAATTTACCAGGAGATCAGGGAAAATTTTCCATACATCAGCAGACGATTCCTTTTTTGTAGGACGCGCTTCAATAAAGCAGTATATAAAAAACAAACCACACTCTGTTGTAACAGTATCACCTGGGATAGTTTTAAATTTTGCAGTTTACCAGTGGGAAAGTACAGATCTAGTCCACATGGATCTGGGCTTAGGACCTGCTTTAGTTTTTACTCTGGTTCAAACCTAGTTTTATGTACTTCGATCGGTATTTCAACAAAATACCGCTTCTGGAAAAACTAAAAAAAGAAATTTGAAGGATCAGGCACAATCCAAACGGAGTGGAGGGCATACCGTTTGTCAACGTCTCTTAAGAGGGGTGCGAGCATTGAGCACATCACAGAAAATGAAATTGTAGTGATCTGTCCAAAAACAAAAAAGAAAAAACAAAACATTTTCATTGTGGCTGATGAAAATTATCTCAATAAACAACAACTTTTTTTGCTTAAACTTTTATTTTTAGACATTTGCACACGTAATCCCAAACTACACAATTCTGTAGATACAGCCCAAAAACGGCTGCATTAAGCCCGAACCCACACAATTGTGTGGGTCCTCCCTTAGCATAACCTGACATGGGGTATTTTTTTTAAATATTTTTTTCAATCAAATACGGTCCTATCGGTAAGGAGAAACCACACAAACTTTAAATTTCTACCAAAAAATCTCCCGGTCTTAAAGGGTTAAAAGACGATTTTGTTCATTGCAGCTATCCTCCAACATAATATTAGGTTGAACAAAACGTTCTGGGAAATTTTTGATCTAATAGTTATATATAACCAGAATTTGTATCGTATATATGAGGACTAGTGGTAAATCTATAGGATTTCAGGACGTGGCTCTATCCGATTACGGCCTCTTTCGATCAATGCAACACTTTTTTTCAAGGACCGTTCGATTTGAATCCTATAATGAAGTTGAAGCAGCATGTCAAGAGTTTTTCGATTCCAAGGGGCCGCCATGGTACTTCCAGCAAATCCGGAATCTGGCAGAACGATGGCAGAAAGTCGTAGACTATGATGGTCTCTACTTTGAAGAATAGTCCTTGATGCTTTTGTTGTTAATTTGCGCATAACAACGCAACTTTCACAAATTTCCTAGAACTTTTTGCTCAGCCTAGTAGTTAATATAATTTGTTCCAAGAATTTTCCACTGATGGCTATATTGAGGTAATTTTTCAGGCCAAAGTTTTATTTGTCTTTAAATATTTCACGTCGTTGTTGCCAAAATAAACTTTTTATATTTTGTCAAATTAAAAATGCTGTAAACTTCCAAAAATAGATATTTTACAAAGTTAATCTCGTATACTTTACAATTTTGTAATATAAAGTTGATAATATATATGAGAAGTACGTAATGTTTTGTTTATTTCAGATGTGAAAAATGTACCTGTTCGTCAATAATTTTGTATTTCTAAGTTCTATGTTTCTTTTTTTATTATTCTTTTTGGTTAATTGTACATGATTATCAATTTAACTGTCTTCCCCGAAATGCTTTCGAGCAAGGAAAGATTGCTTGCTTTGTTAGTAAAAGATTTGGATACCACAAATTTTTACTTGTAATCATAAGTTTGCTAATTAGCGGACATTTTTCGATTATTAAGAGCAAATATTTTAGTATTTAAAAAGGTGTGTTTCGTCCCTGTTTCTAGTTTATAGCATTAAAATAAATTAAACAGTTAAAGGGTTAAAATCGTGTATCTCGCATCTGAATAAATATTTTTAAAATTGGACATGTCGAGTAGCAAAGTGTCAATTAAAACTTTTTTTGCCCATTAAAAGTGTTGTTTAAAGAGCTGTGTTCCTAATCGATGCTGTAATAAATCTCCAGTTCTATTTTAGACCGTAGAAAGTGCACAGTGGTTCATTAAGTGGTAAATACTAGACATTTCCTGAAATCTTTACACTTCTATAACCATGATCAAATAAATGAATCAACCACATTATTAAAACAACTTTCTTTAAAATTCAGAATGGACAGTGTAAAAATATGACAAATGTTATTTTATCTAGGAAAAATACAAACTTTATTCCATTCAATATCATACAAGCCTTTTTGAGAAAATAAAATACAGCGTTAATAAAAAATAAATAAAATAAACTAGTCTTCGCAAAAAAAAAAAAAAAAAAAAAAAAATCTTAACAAAGAAAAAAAAAATAAAGTAGTCTTAGTAAAAAATAAATAAATAAATAAATAAAATAAATAAATAATAATAATAATAATAGAGTTTTAACAAAAAAAAATACAACTAAAAAAATAAAATAAAATAGTCTTCGTAAAAAAAAAAGAGTCTTAACAAAAAAAAAAAAAAAAAAAAAAAAATACGTAATAAGAAAAAAAAAAAAAAAAACGTGCGTATCATGAAAAACTAAATGATGGAGTTTCAGATCACTGCAACATAAATCGCGCAATTTAGGAATATTTTTGAGAATGACTCGGATAGATTCGAAACATGTAAAAAGTCACACAAAACTATTTATACGGTTTTTAAAATTTTAATCTTACATGTTTTATCAATTAGAAATAGTATATTACACAAGAATTCAAGACACGGATTGAAATCTACACAGTTACCTCTCTGCTAATAGAGAACGACTAAAATACTAAACCTTTAGATTGATATATTATTGTTAGGAAATGATACCAAAATAAGTACTAACTTTATACTTAGTTTAAGCATGAGTTACTGATACAGAAATATATTATATTTGAATGCATAATTCATCTAAGATAAATTATAGTATAAATAAATTCAATTAAAAATAAAAATGAGATAATATGATTCCTACTTAATTAGAATAAAATTATTGATAATTAATATTATTAATTTTATTTAATGTAAAACATACATATTTTCCCCATAGTTCGTTAAAAATAATGCAATGATAAATAAATAAAACTAAATGTATCTTCAAGTCAATAGTTTTGATAAAGAAAACTTTAGTACAGATAGCATAATGCTTAGAGATTTTTTTAAAACTCTATTTGTAACTTAGCCATAAAGTCAATGTAATTGTATTAAGAAAAAAAAGAAAACCTGTTTATTCATCTAACATACCCAAAGAAATAATTGCATAAAAGATACTTAAATATTTTAACGTAAAATTACAATGTATAATTAAAAGATTCAGCTCCTTTTCTTTAATGCTTTTTCTTTCGCTTAAAATTTATTACTATCGCAAATCACTTAGAATTCAAGAAATAGTGAAAATAAGAAATAAAAGAGAAAAGGACTCCAATTCGGAATGAGAATAACGAAAATACTTAAGACTTTTGCTTCTTAAAAGAGAAAATATCTTCTCTCGGGGGAAATTTTATCGTTCAGTATAATTTTCAGTTTCACGCTTTTACAACTTTTATTCGGGTCATCTAAGATGTTATGCGTTTTCTAATATTAAGATTAAGCTGACAGTAAAACCTTTGGCTTAAAAGGGTCTTGATTTGAGCTTTAAATAATTAAAGAATCCCTTATATTTAAGTTAATGAATCGATGCTTGTTACAGTTTGAACGAAGATAAAATTTAAGTTTGTGTTTTCATTTTCATTACATTATCATGATTCTAGAGCTTTAAAGATAACGTTTAAAGAATTTATTGCAAATATTTTTAGAATTTGCTTTTAAGTAATTAATGTTAAATATTTTATATATAATGAATTATCCCTCCCCTCATCTGCCCGACAAATATATTACGTTCGAAAAAGTTAATTGTATTAATCGGAGAAGATTTTTTTTAATAACGTAAAAATATTAATAGAAAATGTTTACAATATGAGATTAAAAGTGCATGTTTGTTGAGAAAACCTGAATGTCAGAAAAATAGCCCTTACCCATTGCTGGTACTTTCATAGACAGGATGGCTGGTATGGGTGGGGACATGTGGATATACAAGGTGTATATAATTAAAATTTCTCTACTCAGAACAGTCTGCCTACCAAACTATTCATGAGAAAGATATGAAATTTGGTATGTGCACTGTAAAAAAAAAATCTGTAATCCTACAAAACTAGTTTTTGTAAAACTACAGAAATCTGTATGTTTACTAGAATTTTATCTGTAACCGGGTAAAATATTTACCACTCGCATAGCACAAATACATGAAATATCTTAGTCGCACCTGTCAGCCAATGAGAAAGGACTTCAATGATGACGTAATGACTGTTCACGCATCCACAGAGGTGTTCAAGGCATCCAACTTGATTATGATTTCAAATTAGGTAACTAAATATTTCTTCTTTGTGAGTTAAATTTTGTTATATTTCCATTCTCCTTGATTCCTAATAAGTAAAAATGAACTACACAGTAAGACCGTTTGATTTCGAATTATAATGTAACATGATTTTAGCAGGTATTAATGCGTAATCATCCTATTATTTTATTGTTAAATACTTATCATTCAGTCAAATGACTATTCTTTGCATCAGCGTTTATTACATGCGTGCAATTTCTAATGTTTTATGTAATAAATAAAATTTTATTGCAATATGGTTAGCAGATTAAATATTTTATTTTTAATTAGTGATACAATGGATAGTACTCCCCCTCTTTGACTGATAAGGAAGGCCAAATATTCCACTATTCTTCTGCAGAATACTTAAAATGTATACCAAAATTACCTTTCTTAATATTTGAAGAGTTTGAGAGTTGTATATAGTTGAGAGTAGTACTTAATATTTGAGAGTAGTATTTGAAATAGTTAAAACTCATGTTTTTAAAAATCAATTGCATCATCAGTTAGAAGATTTTAACTTTTAGAGCATATATATATATATATATATATATATATATATATATATATATTTGCCGATACTTCTAAAATATCATCCTGGAATAAATTGCTACAAGTTTTCGGAAAAACTTTTTTTTTCAAAAGTTTAACTGCTAGGTGGGGAGAATATCGTAAATTTAATATCGGAATATATCAACGTGTTAATATTGGCGATATATCGCGATAACTACCGTAAAGTGTATGCGAATAGAAAAATTGATTATTTTAAAAGATAAATTGCATGTTACCAAAAAATTTAGTAGAAACAGATGTAGAAAGGAGCTAATAAATGTTTCACGCTATTTTCTTCTGCAGCATCCTTTAAATATATATAGGGAAGGTGGGGCAAAATTGGGTACCATAAAAGTTTGTTAGTCTCAAATGCTGTGAAATGGGGAAACAAACTTTGAACACTGTTTTATTATAGCCAAGGATTCGTTTTACATTAAAAACATTCTTTTCAAACAATATATATATATATATAATTGTTTATATAAAAAAAATAGCTTTTTTCAAACGTATGCAAAAAATCTGGTTTTACCTCGCAGGTTGGGTAAAACTGGGTATCCATTTAAAACTACTGGAAAACTCATTTTGATCAAAAAGGTCTTGCTTAATATAGTAAAAAATACATTTTTATTATTTTTAACAAAACGAAATTGCACACGTGTTCTTCCATGTGTAAGAAAAAACATAATTCGTTAGCAAATTTTCTACGTTGTATAGGCCTGCTTACTTTACACTGTACGTTTTAGAGTTCTTTTAGCTTCAAAAATCACAGATGAATTTGTCATCATATTCTGCATTACTACATACTTCGTGTGCCTATCCGTGGCATTTCAAACATCGTATTTGGATTTAGAATTTGAGTAATGTTCATAGCAAAACATACAGGTTTCAGTATCCTCTTCTTCTGAAGATGTGTCCGCAATCTTTTTTGGTTTCTTTTTTTTTCTTTAAAAAAAAACTTCTTTTTTCGTCTTGCAGTTTGTTTGGCTTATTTCTCCTTAATATCTGTTTCGATCTGTAATTTATAGGGAGAAGAAATCAATAAGTTTTTCCCTTTCTTTTCTCAATTCTAAAGCCTTCCTTAGAAGGGGGATAATAACATTTTAGGCGAAATTGAAAATACAGATTGCTGGGCTACATAGTCTGAAGATGTCAAATGGATAATTTTACTAATGAATTTTGTAGATGTAACATTTTGAATGAGTGATGACGTCTGTGATTGTGATGTTAACTGCTGCATCTGGAAGCAGCTCGACGTGAAAGACGCTGGATGTTGTCAACTCGTTTATGTTCGGAAGGTTGAGCTCCATTATCCTGTGATGTTTCATAAATATTTATTTCCGCAGCTATGCAAACCTGTGGCTGCATAGACCTAGGTGTGTTATCATCACTTTCATGGGTTTCTCTGTCACTTCCGAAAGGAGCAAAAAGATGGTCTGGAAAAACATTGTTGTAGGGAAAAATCCCTGTTTATTCGAACGTTCTGATTGCAGTATTTACAATTGCTGCTCTCGAAAATGCAATTTTAAATAATTTTCCAGTTTGATAAATTGTTACACATCGCGCAGAGTTGGAAAATAACAACTTCTTCATTTCTTGTTCTTAGTATGAGCTTAGAGATGCATGAATGACACATCAAGGGGTTGAAATCGATGCGTTGCGTAAGGAAAGAAGCATATATTAATACATTGCTTTCTCTTACTAGATTAACTGGATTCTTTTATATGAATTGAACACCTATTAAGGATTTAAAGAACGGGCTTTTCAGGGTAAGGATTGGAAAAATCTATACATTTTTTAACCAAATAAAATAAAGACCTTTTTCGTAATCCATCCACTCCTATTATATGCAGCAAATGAGTCTGGGAAAGTTTCATTCATCAAGAGGTTTTTTTTCTTGCCTGTTTAATATTTTATTTAAAAAAATCCTGTTACAGATTATATAGCCTAGTTATATAGGATTGAGATTTTATGGATTATTTGTCATTTTGGGCAGATTATTTTATTTAGAGAAACAAGTCACGAAATATATTTGCATTTTAAGTGGACCTATAACGCAAGTTATTACACCTCAGATTAGAAAGTTATTTATTAAAATGTAATAAGCATAATATAAAATTATGCCTTAATTAGTACCATTATTAATTTCATTAATAATTGCAAATTATTTAATTTCATAAATGTAAGTTAAAAATTAGACCCACTTTTTAATATAAAACAAAATCAAAATTAAAGTTTTTTCATTATAAATAGATAGATTTAGAATGATATTATAACTTAACAGCATTAAGAATGCAATTTAAAATTCCGTGCTAATTTATTAACTATACTAAAAAAACATTCTATAAGTGTCGGACAAAATCGGGTATACCCACTTTTGACCCACTCTTAAGTACCCGGTTTTACCCCAACATGACAAAGTTTAAAACATGGCGTCACTACTCCTAATCCTATAAGCAAAAGATCAGTAAAAATTTTAAAATATTATCAGGAAAGGAAAGAATTAAATATAGTACTCAGGAATATTTAATATGCTGAAAAGTGGTTATACGCGTAAAATCTAGAATCAAATAAAACAATTTTTTAAGAGTAATTGAAACTAATCCCTTCACACTAAAAAAAACCGCACACAGTAACCTTTCAATCAGCTATAAATGTCATAATGTTGACCGACAAGTAATTTCTCGTGTTGGCTGATAGACAAAAGTACAACTGAAGGAGGGATCTGCGCTACCCGGTTTAACCCACCTACCCTATTTTTTACAACTCGCCAAAATATTCAACCTACAACGGCAGATTATTATTTTCCAACACATTCAGAATTATGTAAAAAAAAAAAAAAAAAAAAAAAAAAAAAAAAAAAATCAACGTTTAATAAAGTTAAATATGAGGGCTAAGTAAGCAAATTACAAAACACGTAACACATTTGAAAATTAAAGTTCAGCAATTATCAGTCATCGGAAAAATATCCGAATTCCTTTGTGAGACGCTATATATGATCTATAGATTTGAATATATACTAAATAGTATGCTAAACATTAGTTCATTTAAGAAACGCATTTTCACATTTGAAAATTCCCCTTCAACATATTTCGTCAATAAACGGAAATGTATACATCTTTTTTGCAGCCCTGTATATGATTTACAGATTTTATACATACGAAATAACTAAATTAGTTAAACTATTATTTAAACACAATCAAACTGATTGGTAAAGTTATCATACGAATTGAATATTTCCAACTGAGCGAAAAGATGCCCAGGCCGGGAATCGAACCCAGATCCTTGGCTTACAAGGCCAATGCTTTTCCGTTTAAGCTAACTGGGCCGACAACCAGCCAGCATATTTCGCTCAGATAACCTTATTGGTAGTAACACCGCTCAGTTCGCTCAGTTGGAAATATTCAATTCGTATGATAACTTTACCAATCAGTTTGATTGTGTTTAAATAATAGTTGATCTACGTATCCATCGTTTATATGGAGTTCCTTTACCTGCGGTTTATTCTGTTGAGCTGTCTACATGACAGACCAGTTGTTACTACCAATAAGGTTATCTGAGCGAAATATGCTAGCTGGTTGTCGGCCCAGTTAGCTTAAACGGAAAAGCATTGGCCTTGTAAGCCAAGGATATGGGTTCGATTCCCGGCCTGGGCATCTTTTCGCTCAGTTGGAAATATTCAGTTCGTATGATAACTTTACCAATCAGTTTCATTGTGTTTAAATAATAGTTGATCTACGTATCCATCGTTTATATGGAGTTCCTTTACCTGCGGTTTATTCTGTTGAGCTGTCTACATGACAGACCAGTTGTTATTACCAATAAGGTTATCTGAGCGAAATATGCTGGCTGGTTGTCGGCCCAGTTAGCTGAAACGGAAAAGCATTGGCCTTGTAAGCCAAGGATCTGGGTTCGATTCCCGGCCTGGGCATCTTTTCGCTCAGTTGGAAATATTCAATTCGTATAAATTAGTTAAATTAAAGAAAAAAAAAACTCGTACCACAACAGATAACGAACTTCCAGCAATTATTGTTTATTTATATAGTACTATAAGCGAATCCTTTTGTTTCCCCCCATAAATAAACGATTAATGCTATGCTCATCATGTTCTATAGTAAGCATCTTTTTGTACATTTCAGTGATGTGTATCAATTTCTATATGTTTGAAATAGTGTAATATCATTCCAATATACTACAAATGATTTTTCCCTACAGACCATTGAAATAGACCATAAAAAATCATTGATTAAAATCACAAATTTTCTAAAAAAAATCAGTTGATTAAAATCATGATTTAATCGTTGATTAAAATCGTTAACACCCTATTGCAGCTAAATGGCAAGCATTAGTTTTTGTTAATCACGATTGATTGACGAATTTTTTCCCTCAACCAACTTACGCTTTTTGCAATATTTTTCCACATTTGATTTGAGAATTTCACAATATTTTTCTTCTGCCTAACAAATGGAGAATTTTGCAGCTTTTTCTTACAAACTTTCTTTGCATTTATCCAAAATTTTCAGCCTAATAAAATATAAAATTATAATTAAAAATTAAATAAACAGCACAAAAAGAAAAGCTATAAAATTATTAATTTAGATATTTTAATTCCAATATTTCAATTGACTAAGGTTTAATGCAGTTTTATTTTTTAAAATAAATAAAATTGTGCGATTTGTGTTTCGTTGCCGTTTTCTCTGAGACGGGAAAATTCAAGTTTACATGTGACCCTGTGAGAGAGAGAGGGGGGTGGAGTTCCTGCTGACCACTAAAATTTTCAAATTAGTGGTTAAAATGAATTTTTGGTGTTCTTGGACCAGCGGACCACCAATTATTTCGAACACAGATTGATTTTTTAAATGATGAAGATTTCCTTGTAAAAGAGATTTGAATTGATATACTGTTTAATTTTTTGATTAATTCCCCTGTGTGAAATTTGATTATTGTTATGTCTGCACAAGAAATATTTTATGTCTTAAAATATTTACTCTTTCATTTAAAACAGGTGGAGAAATTAACCTGATGCTTGGATCTATTCCATTTTACCTGACTTGAAATCCTGATTCAGAACATACTAAGCTTCAAGAATTCTTTATATTTGATGACCTGAATGGTCAGAGAGGGTGTAGCACCCTCCTAAAACTGTCTGAGAGAAACTCTATGTAAAATGATATTATATTACCGTAAATATTAATCTGACATACTATACATATTATTTAATGGTTATATAATTTTTATTTTCAATAAATGGAGCTGCATACCGCAAACCGACTTAAATGTGTTGCTATTTAATAGTGTCTGTAACCATTTCTTTTTCAACTATTGCAAGGCTGCTGGTGGTGAATATTTTTCTTTTTAACGAGTATTGTTAAAAAATAAATCGTCGTCATAGATTATCATTTAGGAATACTGAAAAAATACTTATATGTAAGAATAATTAGTCGCTTGGTGGCGACACTGCTGTTATTAAATTAACCCTTCAAAGTAAGTATACAATATACTATAGAAATACATTGTGTATTTAAAAAAAGCTTTAAAGTTTAAAGTAATACTTTTGTATTAGCTGATATTAGAGGTTAAATAGATTCTGCTACTTATAGCTGCCTTTTTAATGCTGATTATTTCAGTGTTTACGCATATACTTTGATTATGTATTCATTATGTTTGTGCTTTATTTATTCAAAAGTGTTATATTCATTATTGAATGTTAAATAGAAACAAATACTAAACTTTTTTTGTTGTTTTATATCCAAATCAATTAATTTTGCATAATTGAGCTGTGTTGCAATATAAAATTTAAAAATATTTCTATTTTTTGTTTTGTGAAAAGAAGGTAAAAATTTGAAAACTGTATAACATGAAAATTTCAGCATCTATAGATTCACAAAAATTAAAGAAAAAAAATCATGAAAGTAGCAGCTAAGTGCATTATGCAAAAAACCTTTTCAAACTCGTGCAAAAATTAATATTGGTTGAAGAAATTTATTCAGACATTGTTTAAATTAAAACAATAATAAAAACAGGGTATTTATTTAAATCTAAAGAAAATTATTTTTTTTTATATTTTCTTTGTGAATAAGCAAACACTAAATGGGCTATACGTGTAACTGAGTGCGAAGAAATATTCCAAAATGTAAAAGGACAGAATGGTAATATTTGTGGGGGAAAAAATGCAATTACTTTGTGAAATTAGATCAAATTGGTTTACATTTGTTTTTTAAATATATTTCAAAGACAATAGAATCAATAATTAAAACTTAAATAATTTTCGGTTTAATGAAAACAAAAAAAAAAAAAAAAAAAAAAAAAAAGCTTTCCTACTGCAAGATAATCTCGCATAATCTGAAATTTTATTTATTATTACACCATAAAATGATAAATTGAAAACCAAAGTGAGGGGGTGGGGGAAAGAAAGCTACAATCCGGTGTAACCATTCCCCATAAAGATGAGAGAAAATCCTGAATCGTGATTCAAACTTTTAGCAAAAAATTAGAATAGAGAAAACCTTGAATTATGATTTAACCTTTTACCAAAAAAATGGATTTAAAAACAATCCTGATTCGTGGTCCAACCTTTTACCTGAAAATTTGATTAAAAAAAAAATAATTATGGTTCAAACTGTTACCAGAAAATTGGATTTAAAAAAAATCCCTGATTTATAGTTAAACCTTTTATCAGAAAATTGGATTTAAAAAAAATCCTGATTTATGGTTCAACCTTTCACCAGAAAATTGGATTTATAAAAAACCTCAATCATTGTTTAACATTTCACTGATATAATGGTATTTGAGAAAGCACCAATAAACTGGTAAAACTTATCGCCAATATCTTGCTTGCAGCTACATTTCAGCGACTTTTCACCATTTTCTTGGTGAAACATCACACTTTATTTTTAACAGTGTATCGATAACATTTTTTAAAAAATTTAGGCATACTTTATAAACTCAGTAATGATACTTTACTTTCATTATTGTTTCTATTCGCTTTTTTAATTTAACTAAAAACCGTAAGATCTGCTTCTGCTTATCTGCTTATTTACTGCTGTTGTTATAATGCTCATTTAATATGGAAAGGATTTTGTGCCTATTTGAATATCTACAGTGAAGCTTCAGTCAGTTTTTTAAAGCATAACATACAAATATTTCAATTGCTGGCAATTGCTGTGGTATTACTGAAAAACACGTCAGGCCATATTACTTATTTTGATCGAAGGATTTTGACTTTACTGCAATATATCTTGCACGGTTACAAAAAACTTTCTGGCGAGAATACTAAAACTATTTTAGATACAATACTAAAAAATCATTGGTAATTTTTCTGACGGTACTTTAATAAATTTACCAAAAATTTTTTGCTAAAGTATATGTAAAGTTTTGGATGCAATATTAAAAAAATTCATAGTAAATGTACTATGAAATCCTTCGCAAATTTACGAAAAAAATTCTTAGTCAATGTACTAAAAATTCCTTTGTAAGTATACTAAAAAATCATAAGAAAATTCACAAAGTATTCTTTAAGAAACTACCTAAAAAATCGTTAGTACCTTGACTAAATAATCCTAAGTAAATTTACGAAAAATTCTTTAGTAAACTCCCTAAAAAATCGTTAGTAAGTTTACTGAACAATATTTAGTAAACTTACAAGGAATTCTTTGGGAAACTCTCTAAAAAATCCTTAGTACGTTTACTAAACTATCTTTGGAAAAATTACCACAAATTCTTTAGTAAACTCCCTAAAAAATCGCTATTAAGTTTACTAAGAAATATTTAGTAAATTTACAAAAACTAATTAGAGAAACTCCCTTGAAAAACCGTTAGTAAATTTACAGTACAATATTTAGTAAATTTACGAAAAAAAATTTAGAAAACACCCTAAATATGGATAGTACGTTTACAACATATTCACTGATAAATTTACTAAAACTTGTATAGTACACTTCCTAAACAAGCATTAGTAACTTCACTAAGCAATATTTAGTAAATTTACAAGAGTTTTTTTGGGAAACGCCCTAAAAAATCACTAGCACGTTTACTAAGCAATATTTAGTAACAGTTACTGAAGAAACTTTTGTAATTTTACAGGATTATCTTTCGTTGTGGTTACATAAAAAGTTCTAGGCATCCCAGTTTCCAACAAAATTCTTAGTAACCTTACAATTTTTTTTTTACAGTGTGTCTGAATAATAAAATTTGAAAAACATTTAGCAGCAAACAAAATCAAAAATATACCACTAGCAGGGCGCATTATTGATTTTCTCAATATGGTAACAAAATGGAAACTTATATGAAGCAGTGATGGTTTATCAAGGCAAATTCTGTTGAACGTGTTGACCATTGTGTTCAAGTGCAGTTTGAAAACGCAAAAAAATGTATTCAAAAGTAACCCAAAACAATTTTTTGGAAATGTTGAGAGCATAGCGGGAGAAACTCTCATTCAGTTCTGACGATGTTCCTTTGCAGTCTTCGTAAAACTTCGAATGTTTTTGAAACTCAGAATCTCTGCAAAGCTTATTGTGCTTTATCCGCATTTCGCTACAAACGTTGAACCACTAAACAGCTATCATACTGCACGACATTTTCCGCGGAAAATGCATGAAACTGACATGAGATTCACTGTTATTTTTTCTATTTGAAATTTTCATTGTGCACGAGCAGATGCATCACGCAGTTGCTAAAATGGTGGAAGTTCTATCAGACAACGCCCTCTGGTGGCCATTTTTGAATTAATTGTTTTCTTGATAAATATCTTTTTCATTCGTTCATTTTAACGCAATGAAAATTTCACATTTTCCCGATAAATATATCCGACTACAGAGATCTCTGATGTATGGCAATGTACACCCTGTACAATTTACGGCTATGAACGATAATTGCGGCCTTTATTTTAAAAATACATGTTTATAAATTATTCTTTCACCATCTCGCTGCGTAAGTAATTCTTCGCGATGAGCGTCTTTTACAGAACTTCTAATCAGTTATCACCGGTTCTTAAAAGCAAAAATTTTTGACTATCGTAATAGGGGAAAACGTCCTGATTAAATCAAAGTTTTCACTAAAAAATAATTGGTTGGAATAACCAAATAGTATTAATTAGACGGAAAAATGCATGCCCGAGTATTTCTCGGGTTGCGCAGCGAGATGGTTAAGGGGGCGAGGGACCTTTAAAATCAATTTTTTATTTTTTGTAAATTTCATTTTAAATATTGTTCAAGGGTACATTTTATGCATTATGGTGTACATTTATCACAAAGAAAAAAAATTGAGAAAAAAGGAATTTTCCGTAATATTTTAGAACTTTTCAAAATATAAAGGTTAATTTTATTTTAAATATTTTTGAAATTTTGAGCATTTTCGCTTTTAGTGTGAGGAATATGTAAGGGCGTAAACTAGCTTGTAAACTCAGTATTATCCTTCTGGTAGCTGTTTCCATACGGTTTAGGCAAATAAAGAATTATTTAACTTTAAATAGTCTTTATTTTAAATATTCTTTAATATCATTCCTTTTAAAAGGCGTTGGCTACAATAGGTAACAAACTCCAAGATTCTAAATTTACAGACTGTCTGTTAATATGACTTTCATCGCCAATTTTAGATATATCGAATGTGTGATTTGTCTATGATTTTCCTTTGATATACAAGTATTCGGGATGCATTTACAGTTTGTTAATAGTATGAAATGAATGGGTTGTTATGAAACATTTGACATATTTTATATGTCTTTATATTCCTTGGTTTCGAATACAGCCAATACATCAAAGATAACTGAAAGAGGAGATTGGAAATCATCAGAATATTGGAAAAGAATAATCTGCATCATGAAGTTTCGCTCTGGTAACCTGACGCCCCATTTAAAAAAAGCTACTCAATATTTCTCGAACATTGCGCAAACGATGCGAAGTATATTAACAAGATTCAACGGAGAAGAAGAAATGGAAACAACATAAAATGTGATAGTGTTTTAATCTGTCGTCTGTGAGAGGAATGTCTTGATCCCAACCTTTGTCCCTCAACTCCCTTAACTCTTGCAAACTTATGGATTATTATGTTGGTGGTATTGCAGAAAATTGCAACGGAACGCAGTGTGAGTATTCACAAAGACCGAACTGATCTGCAGAAATATAGCAATATAATGTGGCTGCTGGGATTTGCATCTTCAACTAAACTATCTTTGCATTGTTGTAATTTTTTGCACGTAATCATTGTTTCCTAAAACTTTCAGTTATACACAAATATTTTACCAGCATCGGTGAAATGCATCCCGAATACTCTGTAATATGAAACTTTATGACCCAATACCCTATGAATGTGTTAAACATACGGAAGGCTTCATTGTAAAATGACCTGAATTTCTGTTTAAATACTTTTGTTATGCATTCAGAAGAATTTAAGATTTAATTTACACTACTTTCCCTTGATCGTTGTTCAATATATGCTTATAATTATTTTTTATTTCAATATAAAAGCAATAAAGACTGAAATATGGAATTTTCTGTAATCCTACTTCGCAAAACAACAATCGTTACAAAAAGAGTTCTTTCACGATTGGCGTTATTTTATCATAGATGAGATACTTTTTATAGTGATTGAAATAAATATCTATGTCTGTTAAAAATAACTGAAGGTTTATATTCTTACTCTAATAATAACAAAAAAAAAACATGTTTAACATGATCTGAGTACGCTTGATCTTCTTTTCCAAAATGTAATCGCAATTCTTTCTTTTGTTCGGTTACGCATGTTTTAAAAATCATACATGATTCATTCATCATGTTTCTTGACCTAGTGTTTTATAAGAATATTTAAAATTTTTCAAAGTGTCTAGTTCAGTAATATTCAAAGTTTCTTCTAGTTTAATTTATATTCAAACTTTATCATTCAATAAATACATTTTAGTGTAAATATTTCTAAGGAATTTGCGGTTACTACCTCTTTTTATTTTTCCAAATAATAAAAAATAATACCAATTTCACATGACTTATGTAACAGTTTTCGTATCCGAGTAGTACATTTCTCTCTTAAAATATCAGTCTCAGATTCATTCTTCTTGCTACAGAATTTTAGCGGTCCATGTATTTCGTCACAATGAGTGAGTACAATGTTGAAAGCGATCGTATCTTATATATCATCGTAATGTTCGAGATCATATATTTTATCAGAACATTTTTAAAGTTAGAAGCACTTCAAATATCCAAGTTTTAGAAAGTCCAAATAGGGCACTGAGCATAGTTAATAAAGACTGAACAAAGAAAAGCCATTTTCATTGAACATTTAAATGCAATATTCAAATGTAATAAAAATGCTCCAATTGTTTTCTTAAAATCAGCATATTTACGAGCAATTTTATATCCAACAGATAAATACTATTAAATTTTTGATAGAACGATTTAACGTTTTACTGTGTTGTATTTTTTATGTTAAAAGAAAATTTCTTGGTACACTTTGATTAGTGCAAATCGCGACATTGAAGAATTTCGTGCATTATTTAGATTGCTACACAACAAGGTTGCTACACTTAGTTATGTGGGGTTTTTTTATTTGTTTTTGTAGTCGCGAAGCCCTTATAGATGCGTTAGATACACTTTATTCCTTCACTGTTATCCACGTAACTTTTTACTTGCAATTTTGAGATTTTTACAAAAGTAGGTTACCGCATAGTAATCTTTTTTGCATCTTTTTGGTGTATGAAGTATTACCACACTTTTGTAGTTGAAATATTGAGGTAACATAAATGGTAAAAAAATTAGTCAATGTAATCAGAGTATTTTGATACATATGGCATAAAGTCTACTCAAATTAGAAAAATTTCATGCATTAACCAATATCTTATTTTTTTTTTAATCTACACTTTCGATTATTTATAAGTAAGAAGTGAAAAAAAACCAAGCCTCTAATACCTAATTTCGACAAATAATACTCTTGTAAACGAAATTATGTTATGAAACAAAGCAATAGATCGAGTTGACTTAACTGATAGCATTCATTCCTTCTAAGCTCTCTTATTGTAGAACAAGATTTTGTGTTAGAATATGGCACATGAGTAAAAATGTAATCTTTATTGGTACATATCAGATGTAATACACTGTGTAGTTAAAGCTTTAATTTTAGGTTCCGTATACGAAGATAATTTATTGTTTAACACGTTAAACGTGACACTAATTTTACTTTAATTTCCGTTTAAGCGACAGCATACACAGAAATTGTAAATAGATATTTATACAAAATTTGTGAATAAAATTTGTAATTCTTGTGAAGGAAAATCCTTTTTATGTTTGAAATATTTTAATAAAATACATTAAAAAGGTGAAAACTGTTTTTAATATTATATAATATATTATTTTCATAATTTTATACCGCCGGTCCTTAGGGACCGGCGTCGCATAAACGGTAAGATTAATTCCGGTCCCCAGGGTCCGTCATCGCGTTTAACGCGTTAATTCAAATATAACAATGCAGTATACTATTCCTATACAAATATATTCTATTAAAACAGTTTTAGGCTTCGTCTAAATAGAAATATCTGCTACAAAAATTATTAAAAATATACTTAAAAACATAGAAAATGAACAAAAGAACTACTTTTTAGGTTATTATTATACAAACAAAATCCTACTTCTCATTGACAATTGAAATTTGACTATTTGAAGAATACCTTTAAAATTTTGAGGTTCATTATTAAAGTAATAGCATTTAAATATATATAAAGCTTTATTTCAAGTTGAGGAATTTAAGATAAAAATAATTTTATTCTATAAATGTATCCTTCTCTTATATACATATCTTCAATCGTGATACATTATGTTTGTACATTAAATATATTATTGGTAATGGCTTGTAATACATTTCTCACATGTTGAAATTCTGTTTACTAGTTATATTCATAGTTGGAGTTGCGCAGTTGAGGTTTACTCCAACTGAGTGAAAAATGTCCAGATCAGTACTCGAACCTGAATACCTTCGCGTGCCGTACCAATGTTCTACCATTTTAAACTATCCGGACGGTACCTGGCTGACATAATTTACTCTTATTTGTTGGACATGGTTGCGAACTGCAGCTCTAATTTCATTCATCCGACCTATATCTGTTACTGGAATGAAACTAGCGCTGGATATAGCTCGGATGAATGAAACTATCGCTGCAGTTCGCAAACATGCCAAATAAATAAGAGTAAATTATGTCAGCCAGGTACCGTCCGGATAGCTTAAAATGGTGGAGCATTGGCACGATACATCAAGGTTACCAGGTTCGAATCCTGGTCTGGACATTTTTCACTCTGTTGCAATAAACCTCAACTGGGATACGCCAACTATGAATATGATTTATTCAGTTGAAAAAACTTTTTTTTCTCTTAAAGGGGTCTCATAACTCTTAAAGCTTCAAAATTTAATTTTTTTTTTTTTAATGTTAAACTCCTATCTTTACTGAACATTTTGATATAATTTCTCCCTTAAAATTACCATTTGAACAGAAGTTATGACTTTTAGAATTATACCCGGTGAATAGCTTGAAGCTGCGTTTCCAAAATTTTGAAATCATTTTTCTCCAAAAGATGTTTTTGGGTATAACGCGCACGATATCTCAAAAACTTCTGAATATTTTTTTCATGAACTTTTCAAAACATAAGTTTCATGTTATTCTGTATAAACTGTACCTAAAATTTCCTCTTTATTGTTCAAAAAATATTATTTTTAGGTGATTATACTGTTGAAATTTCGAAAATTTCGTATTAGCTAAATACAACTTTGTATTAAAAATATAAAAATGCTTTAAATACAAATTTAGTTAGGCTCAGGATAATTTTTACTATCAAAAGTATAAGTAGGCACCGAAATTTTCATTCTAGTTGCAATATTCATTTGGTAATCGTGCTCGTAAGCTATTATACCGATTTACTGCTCGTCAAATATCTGACATTTTAGAGCCCTCTATAAATTCTAATTTTGAATCTTGCAATTTTTTAAATACATAAAATGAATGAACATAGTTAAATCTTTCATCTCAATAAAAATGGTATTTTGAAATCATATACATTTTAATATGTTAAATGTTGCAAATGGTTCTTTTTTATTCATTTTTTTCAATTTTAAGACACCTAATACCCCTTAATTATTATGTTGTTCTGTTTACTATATCATTTATGCTTTAATTAATGATGCCTAAATTGAGATTAAAAAAAATTGTAAAACCATCATGAAAACGACACGAAGTACTACATAAAATGTCAAATATTTAAAAAAAAAATTATTTTGATAAATAAATATAAAAACAACAGTTTAAATACGAGTATTAAAAAAAATATTTTTTTTTTTTTTTTAAATATGAGCCAGTACTGAAGATTTTTTTTTTTTTTTTTAAACATGATTTAGATTTTTTTTGTAATTTGAAATCACGGAATCACGAATCAAATCACGAACACAAATCAAGAACAGCCAAAATTTATTAATTATTCAACTCTATTGTAATATATTTTATGCATACTAATTATAACCACTTAACATTTAATTATCAGCAGTTGTTCATGAACTATCTATACGGCAAAAAAGATAATTTACGAGAAAAATGAAAAATGTGCGGGCAGATTAGTTACCGTCTATTCACCGGTTTTTTTTTTTTTTTTTTTTTTTTTGTTTTTTTTTTTTTTTTTTTTTTTTTTTTTTTTACGAAACTTCAGTTTTGGTATCGATAGTTTTTCAGATGGGAACTTTCTCTACACAAGAAGAAAAATTACTGTTTTTAGACGAAAATGTGACAAATAGCTCATATTTCATATTAGGTATTTCATAAAAAATATATAAAAATTAGTTATGTATACTAATAGATATTTATATGGAAACAGTATTGAAGTACTGAATAATATCACGATAGTTTCTTAACGCATTGACTTCCTCCGGAGTCAAAGATCAGTACTCGTCATTAGACGATGTAGACGATTGTCCCCTACACCAATCGGCATCCAATGACATAATTATAGGTCAAAACAATATTAACGAAAATTTAACTGGGATTTTTGCATTTTCACTCAATTGAGCAGGATCATTTTCGTTTGTCGGAATTGAGCAGGAACATTTACGTTTTAATTATAAATCAAGTAAGAATAAGAAATACGTATTTCTTTTTATACCTGGAAAATGTATAATTCTCACTCAAAATAGGATGTTTCCGTTAGACAAAATTTTCGCATAAAGTCATCGGTATATATATGATGCAAGGTAAAGCTAGGAGAGTCTGCGCAGATTTCAAAAGAATAATAATAAAAAATCTAAATATTAATTGATTGCTAAACTATCAATGAATAATTTTGACTTCGTTTGTTTTTTATGCATTTCCATTGTTATTTTGTTGTTATGCTGTAATTTAATCGAACAGCAGTAATAAAACAAAGACAATTATTTTGCGCAATCTCTCCTTGCATGGTAGGAGAGATTGCGCACATGAGTAGGAGATATTACGCACAAGAATAGAAGAGACTGTTATTAATAATAACTACAATTAAATTTTTAACAATAATAATTACACTTAAATGACATTGTTGTAAGGTCTCTTATATTTAGGTGAATTAATATTATTGTATTAAGAGTGAAATTTTCAACCAAATGTTTAAATAATAAAAAAAGAAAGAATTTTAAAAATAGTTCAAGAATTTTAATTGAAGAAGATTAAAATATCAGAAAATGTGAGCCCTAATAAGATTACAAAAACTTTTTTTTTTAATACCATATTTTACCAATACTTGATACCTTGCTTGTCCATGGAAGCATCTTATTTTCAGCTGTTTTTTTCTTTTTTAGTTGTAGTGGCATCTTTCTTAAGTCATTTTTCATGTATAT
This sequence comes from Maratus speciosus, assembly GCA_963932465.1. NCBI lineage: Eukaryota > Metazoa > Arthropoda > Arachnida > Araneae > Salticidae > Maratus > Maratus speciosus. Next base: position 130,195,324 of record OZ010791.1, read on the forward strand.
TTTGTGGATCAGTAACGTTAATTGCACTCTGTTTCCAATTTGATTTCGATGGCCTTAAATTACTTGGAATGGGTGAAAGCTTTTTCAAAACATTGTAGGTGTTATTAGAAAATTTATTTTAGTTAACAAAATTAATTTATTAGCAAATTAACTGTTCATAGATAGAAAAAAATACATAATTATTCAATTAATGAATTAACAAATATATTATTGATTCATTAACAAAAATAATTACATAAAATGAATTTAATAACAACTGTAGTATTAATTTATTAACCAAAGTTTTATCTTCAAATGTTCCTTTTTTTTAAATTATTAGTTGCCAAATTTAATTTCAATAATTATGTGTTTTCCCCAAAAATTATTTCAAAATTGATTCATCCATATGTTTTACACGTAATTTGCAAGTCATACAAATTTACCAATAACCTGCGTAATCTCTCCTAGCACTGGAACTTAAAGGGACATGCGCCATCTCTCCTAAGTAGCAGATGCGAAAACTCTCCTATTTTGATAGGAGATGTTGCTCGGACTTTTATTTAAACATGGCCACTTCTAAAATAAATTTTCAATGTTTGCATTCTTAGTCTAGGTTAGTATCTTATAAGAAATCATTTAAGTTCAAAATATTTTGTACTACTGACATTCTATAAAAATGCTGTCTAACAGTTATGAAAATTGAAGCACTTATTTTCGAAAAACAAAACAAAATAGCACTGCTTTATCCAAGACTTTTAGAACAACCAATGTGCAAATTCATGTAGACACTGCACTAATGCTGCTGTATAACTACTTGGAGTGGCTGCGAGCGCACACTACTCCTTCACGTCGATTCTCTTTGTGCGCGATCTCTACTACCGCACGATCTCTCCTTGCTTTACCTTATATACAGATATATCAGTGGCGTGGCGTCCGGTCATCGCTGGATGCGGCGATGACCAAGCAATATTTTAAAACTCTTAATAAGCTTTTAAAACTCTACGATCCAGTTTTAGCAGAACATTTGGAGTTCATGTATAAGTGAAGGTAAGATTTAAAGTTTCTTTTTTGAACATTCAACCATTGAATTTTAGAGTTAATAATTTTTCACCACAAACTTAAATAATTGCGATGACCACCGAAAATTTTCACGCCACGCCACTGAGATATATATATACAGATGGTATATATACAGATTTGTTTTACAGTGTATATGTAGTGCAGAATGACTGAATGTATGCAGTTAACATACTGCCTATAACCACAAAAAAAGAAAGAAAAATAGAAACATTATTTCTTAAATACACACAATACTGATGGAATTTTTTTTAAAGCACATAATTTATTTCATTCAACTCAAAAACTAAATGCTTTTTTCAATCATTTATGTCTTTTTTATTTGAGAAATTTACTTTTTAACTGTTGAGCGTTTAGTTGCCTACAATCGTTTATACACTCATCTAGTACTAGTCATCACTTTTTAAATAAAAATATTATTTGGAATTGCACAAATCGAGAGTATTTTACAACACTGTTTATTGGTTCAAAACTTTATGCATTAAATATTCCAATTAACTGTTAAAAGACGTTTACATGCTCATCTTTAACTAGTACTTTATAGTGTTTATTTTCTTTAAATAATACAAATTAAGAAAAATATATATACAATATATATAGTATAAAGATATATATACAAGTCATTTTTTGCGTGAAATATTTTAATCAAAATGCGACTAATTGGTTATCGACAACCTCTCATATATTTCAGTATTAACCGACTAGTGTTTGTCATTATTTTAAAGACATCCTGAAAGTTTGCAAATCATTTGCAGGGGGGCAAAATAGCCAAAATCATCAACTTTCGCAAATATATATATATATATATATATATATATATACATACAGGGTGTTTCATAAATATCGAAACAATAGCCTATCTTCTTAATTAATACGACTAGGCACATACTTCCAACAACAAAGTTTCTTAAAAAAAGGTTGAAAATTTGATGAGATACGTTACAGCTCTATGGGAAATCTATTTGAGAAAATACGAAAATTAAATTTTTATACGGCCCCTGTACGGTAAAATTTCAAATCAGGAATTTTTTCCTTATCCATTCCTGAATTGAACACAAAAAGTTCCATCATCATATCTGCAAAACTCACTGAGTTATGCCTGTTTAAATAATTCGTCAAGTTTTAAGGGATTAGACACAAATTGAAAAGCGTGTTTTTCAAGAAAAAATGTTACTTTAAAAGTTCCAGGATACATGTAAAAAATATATTTATTGAGTTAGAATTAGATTTTTTTTTTTTTTTTTTTTTTTTTTTTTTTGTAATGCTTAACCATATAATTTGCAAATAAAATCACATCATAAAATTTCTCAGAAAGTTTAAAATTTTTTAAATTACTCTTTTTTTAATTGGGATAATTTAAAATCGTTATAATTCGAAATATTATTGTCAAATTTCAAATTTTTTCGATTTAATTAAAGAAGAAAATATAATTTTAATTTTGTTTCAGGATTTTTATTAAAAATATTAAAAACACAAATTTAAAAAAATGATGTAACTTATTTTTAAAAAAATCTTTTTTTCAAAAATAAATATAGTTTCAAGTTTGTCGAAACGAAATTAATGTAAAATGATCAAAAAGGTCATGTTCCAAGTTTGCATCTCTTTTTTTTTTTTAACAATTCTTGACTTAAAAATGTAAATTAATAATTTTAATTAAATTAATTTTAATTTTAATTACGCATTTAAATTAATAAATTTAAATTAATTATTTTTAACAATTTAAATTAATAAATTTAAATTAATTATTTTTAACGATTTAAATTAATAAATTTAAATTAATTATTTTTAACAATTTAAATTAATAAATTTAAATTAATTATTTTTAACAATTTAAATTAATAAATTTAAATTAATTATTTTTAACAATTTAAATTAATAATTTAAAACGCATTTAAACAAAGTTTGGCTCCTAATAAAATGTTTAAATGTTTTTTTTTTAATTGCAGGTCAGTATGTAACCCTTTCCTGTAACTTGAATTTCCGATTCAGTTTAAATTTTGCCCTTTCCCCCTTCTTTCTGTACTATTTAAAACAAGGCTTTTTCTAACATACCGATTAAGAGTGTGTTCATAATTTTAACCGTCACAACTTCAGTTTTTATATCGTCCCGTAGAGCGGTTAAAAAAGTCTGTATTCTGGCGCCGGACCAGTTTCGACCGGGCCTAATGTATTTTTCATAAAGACCGGGACTGTCTTCCTTTCTTCCTAGGTCTGCACGGGACGAAATTTTCAGTCCGGGTTTCGACTCATCCCTTATAAAATCATTGTATCTGACTCAACTACTCCGTGCAAAAATCAGTAATGTTTAGCTAAACCCAAAAAATTACAAAAAATGCATATATTTTTAAATCGCCATTACAAGTAAAACATATTACCATTTACAATTAAACTTTAAAAATCTTTTTTAAAGGATAGTAGATTTAAAAAAAAAAAAAAAAAAAAATACGTTTTTATAAATTACTACTTTAATATTACATAATTTACGATTATATGTAAAGAAATCAATTTCGAAATTCTAAAAAGACATTTTAAAAAATGCAATTTAACAAATTACAACGACCATTTGAAAAATGATTTTTTCAAAGACTAAAATTTATGACATTAAAAAACGCACGGAGTTGATCATACATTACGTACAGATTTCCAAGAAATCTGACGACCAATTTTAAATGACATTTCATTCTTAAAGGTTTAAACTTCCCACAATATTACTTTTTACACCGTCGTATATAGAAAAAAAATGTACTTTTAAATGCAATTTGTTTGAAAGCTGTATCTCAATTTGTTTCTGAGGGTTTTTTTTTTTTTTTTTTTTTTTTTTGTAGTTTTTATTACTTTTTTGTCATAGTGGCAACATAAGTATCCATCTCTTTTGAAAGTAAAGGTTAGTGTATAGACCAATCAGAAAACGAATAAAATGCGGATTAAACCAATAAAACGCTTCAGATATGCTTTTGATTTCTTACCCTGACGAGGACAATAACCATTTTTCCAAATGGTTAGAAAAAAAAAGAAAACCGACAGTAAGAAAAGTCAAAAATAATCTACCTATTACGGAATCCTGTCTAAAACGGAATAACATTTTTCAACCATGCAAAATTAATATAATAATACTTAAGAATAGAATACATTTGCACCTCCTAATATGGGCCATTTTCAATAAGGCAATTTTTTTCTTGTCTGTATTGATTCCGTCTTAGAAGGTTTTTCTGTATATCATTTTTGAAAATCTCCAATACATGGATTATGGATTAACGATATTAAATGGTAAGTGAAACATTTACAAACAAATAGAGATTCATTAAAAAATATATATATATCACAGCCTTTGACGCTTCTTTAAAAAGAAGATTATAAACATATAAAAACAAAATGTATAAGCTATTATAAAGCTATAAAGCTATTTGTGGTCAGAACTCTTTCATACGAAACAATTTTTTACCATATCAATGTAAAAAACTATGTTTTCTAGAAATTCAATCAGGCCGGACCAGACTCGGGCTAAGATTTAAACAATGTTCCACACCGGGACGAACTTTTTTTCTATAATTCGTCTCGAGATCGGGTATGAATATTTATCCCGTACAGACCTCTAATAAAGGCCTCCAGCATAATTTGAAAGAAGGTTTAACTTAAAATATATACGCTGCTAGTTTATGTCCAAAGGCGAGGCGCTGTCTTAAATCACTGTCATCGACTTTTAATAACGTACAATTTGTGGATGATCCCTGTCTTGTATTCAAAATGAGTCAATAACTCGTCGCTCAGAGGCATGGGAAAATGGTGCAAGTCGCGAATTTTGAATTTTAACAGCTCTGCGAGTTTTGCAAATACGTAGATTTTTTTTTGTTTGTTTAATTCAGAAAGGTTTAAGAGAAAATTACCCTGTTGGAAATTTTACCCACCGGGGGCCGTATAAAAAATTAGTTTTTGTATTTTCTCTAGTAGACTCCCTATGGAGTTACAACTTATGTCATTAAATTTGGCACCTTTTTTTATGAAACTTTCCAACAGGAAGTATGTGCCTAGGGGCAATATTTAAGGAGATAGCCTATCGTTTCGATATTTATGAATCACCCTGTATATATATACATATATATATATATATGACTCTTAAAAAAACAGATGAACGTATTCTATACATTCCAGACTTTATGAAAAATCAGTATACGGGACAAAAAATATTACCTGTAACAAACTCGTCCATTTTATGAAATTTTGCATAATTTTGAGGTTTTTCCAAATTGTTTAGTGAGGGATGGCAGCTGATAAATTTCAAAATTTGTCGGTTTTTTATTGTTGTTCTACATCATTCAATCAAGTACAATTCAGTTCTAAAACTTTTTTTGTATTTTTTAATAAAAATATTTTCATTTTAAAGCAATTTTCAGATTGACCGAGATTAAAAACATTTATTTTGGACAGTTATTCCAATTAAACATAAATTGTTGCGGAAAACGAGCTTTCTTATCCTTGAGTATTGGGTGAGAAAAATTCCATCCATAATCACATTCCGCTGCGATTAGTCCAGATTCTATGAGCCCACGAAACTAATTAAAACTTCTTACCACGCTCGAAATTAATTTTGTAGTCGAATTCTGAAAATATCTGATTGCATAAGGTTCTTGATTTTCTAGATTTGGGCATAGATATTTCCATATTCTGATCTAAGATTCACGTTCCACAACTTTAAAAACATAAAGTTATCAAGTATCAAGTCATTTGGACATTTATTACTAGATCTTTGTCCATGTCCACGAAAACACATCTTGTGTTGCGCTGTGCGGCGTAAGACATGGAAATAGTATCTTTGTTAGCCGGAAACGGAATGTGAATGCAGTTAAAATACTATCTGCACAGATAACAAATAGTGATACCTTCTCAATGGGAACAGATTATCGCCTTTAAAAATACACTTATGAAAACATTTATGACTTCCATAAAAGATAAAGCTAAAAAATCGAAAAATACGTTATCACATTTAAAACCTAATCTATTGTTTAAAATGTCTAGAAAAGATACATTACTATAAAAATCAGATATATTTACAGACTAAAAAAATGTTACTAATGCTGGTAATGGATCTATGGTGCACTTTTCACTTTCTAGGATAATACTGAAGATATTTTTGAATATTAAAATAGGGAAAATTGATAGTTTTACAGAAAAATGTATTATAAGCATGCTAAAACAATCTTTTTATTAATGTAAGCGCTATTTTATGTGAAATCTGTGAAGTTAGTTCAGTTACATAAAATTGATAGAATGAAAAACTATGCTAACATATATAACCATGTTTTGAAGACATATACTTGAGTAGATTATGGAGTGCACAATCCATATATTTTTCAGATTCAAAAAATTTTTTATCGAGTTTTTTTTTTTTTTTTTTTTTTTTTTTTTTTTTTTTTGAAATATTTTTTTTTATCTTTCAGTATCAGAATAGTCTTTTAATTCATAATTTGAAATGGTAGTTTTTTACCTCTTGCTGGATTCTAAAAAGCACAAATAATAATATTTCCAAGAATTATAATTTCAATTGAAATATATTTTTACAAGTAATTATTTAAAATGAAAAAGAACTTTTAAAATAATTAAACTAGTATTTGATAAATGCATTTCACGGTGAAAATCACGTCCTATTTAAAACAATATTATAGCGTCTAGAAAGAAAAAGAAAACTTTTGTTCTATACGTGATAACAATAGATGCATTTTTATGCTTGAATGTATTTCTTAATGATACGTGGAGAGCAGGTACTGCACATAAAATAAACTTTTACAGGAAGAAAATTACATCACGGTTAAGAAGAGAGTTATTTTTAATTTATCAAAATTTATTTTCGATAAAATTTATGAACGCTTTTTCTTGTTGCAGTTTTTTCCAAAGAAATTGATCAAGATAAAATTTATTTTCCTAGCATTACATTATTTTTGAACAATAATTAAAAGATTTTATATGTGAAAGTCGAACCATATTTAGAAAATGACTCGCATGTAAAAATCATGAGATTTTAAACTTTCGCTAATTTTAAATAAAACATACGGGAAACTTGATTATTTCAGAAACTTAAATACTTCTTTACGATTACACAACATTACAATTTTCTCTTTCTGCACAAAATATGCAATTAACCGTTAAGCATTCACTTATTACAAATCTTTCATACACTTGAAACTTATTTAGCATTAGTCACTATTTTAAAGACGTTGTCAGGCTTTGAAATGTCCCCTTTGTTAGTATAAAACATACTGAGTGAATTGAGTTAAGATAACGGCTGAAACAAATGAAGAATGGTGAGATATTCTCATTGTGACAAAAGATATATAATATCTAGGAAAAATATTTTTCGCAAAACATTGTCGAATACTAACTTAAAAAAACTAAAAAAACCCTCTATAAATAACACTATAATTGATTTTGTTAAAATCCATAAAAATAATATTTCCGTAATTCTGTTATTTTTTATTCTCAAATTCTCAAATATATATAACTTTCCGTAACAGAGTGTTACACTTGAACAGAAGATTTCTATTAAACTACTATTTAAGTAAAAATATACTGAATCAAAAAACACTACAATGTATCGAGATATTTAAATTTTGTTTGAAAGAAATGTCAAAATATCAAATGAAAACACAAATTCCATTAGATATGAAATCCAATCTAGAAAAATAAGAATTTCTTGTTTTGAAAAACTATCCTACTTGTTACAGATTGATCATAGCAACAAAATTAAGTTTTATTAAATCTGCTATTTCTGTTTCCCTTGAAATTTTAAAGTTGTTTTGAAAAAAAAGAAACTTCTGCAGAAATTTAAAATATAAAGATGAGTAAAAATACAAAAAATTACAAGTAACTCAGTAAAATCAATAATATTTTGATTAAAACTATGTTTATCGATACATTTATCCGCAGCAAACAAATGCGAATAGTTATGATACATTTTTATTCGTAGTTTTCTAAATAAAACAATCACAATATTTTTTTTACTACACCCAATGTTTGACTTATGATAGTGTTAGTTTATGAATTACAAATAAAATGCCATTAAATGAAAATCTTATGAGGTGTCTTTTGACACCTGTAGAAATAGTGCTAAAGATGTCGTAATACATTGAAATGTCTTATTTGTTATCAGAAAACATTCTCGGTGAATATATTTAAGGTAAGATGAATGCAAATGAAGAATGGTGAGCATTTCACAATGTAAAATAAATGTAGGTAATATCCAGATTTTTTTTTTTTCATAAAACATAGCCGAATAATAATAAAAAAAGATCTAAAACAACATACAAATAATATTATAATCGATTTTTTAAAAGTTCAGAAAAAGGATGCTTCTATAAATTTCTTAGTTGTTATTCTCAGATTATGAATTTTTTATGACTTTCCTAACAGAATATTAAGTTTAAAATGAAAAAGTTACATTTTTCCAGAAGAATTCAAATAAACTACCATCTAAGCAAAATATCACAATGAAGCAGAAACAATTCCGTAGTATAGACATTATTAAAATTTCGTTTGAAAAAAATCTCAAAATATCAAATATAATGCAAAAACAAAATACATCAAATATGAAATCTATTTTTTTTTTTTAAATCCTGTTTTGAAAGAATTTCTAATTGTTAGAATTTATGCAGCAACAAAATTAAATTTTATTGCATGTGCGATGTCTCGTTTAATAGGAATTTTAAACTTATTTTGAAAAAAAAAAGTTGCTGAAATTTGAAATATAAATTTGGGTATAAAAACAGAAAAGTTACAAATAGTTCTTTAAAAACAATAGTATGTTGATAAATACTGTGTTTATCGATATATTTGTGCACAGCAAAGTAAATGTAAATAGTTAAGCTACATTTAAATTCAAGGCATCGTTGAAGAAATGCATTTTAAATAATTTCAAAAGGTTTTAACCCAAACTCATGCAGTGCAAGAAGTAAGTAATTTTTTTTTATAAATTCAAGTTTTTTCTCTTTATGCACGATATATTCCAATTAACCACTGAGCATTCAGTTATGAACAATCGTTCATAAACTCGAATGTTCACTATCTTGCATTAGTCATTATTTTAAAGACGTCGTGATACATTGAAATGGCCCCTTTGTTAGCTGAAAACTTACTGAGTGAATGCATTTAAGATACTGTTTGAAATAAATGAAGAATAGTGAAAACTTCTCAATAGAAAGAAAAGTAGATACTCGTTAGAGGAAATATTTTTCAGGGATTTTGAATATCTTAAAAGATTGAAGCTAAAAAATCTTACAAAAGCGTGATTATTTTCGGAAAATAATCGATTGTTACCAAAGTCTAGGAAAGACATAGTTTCTTAAAAATGAGCCAGATTATTATTCGTAAAGTATAAAACGCTAACGAATTCCCATAATAGAGTCCTGTATTTGAAGCAGCAATTAAAGTTTTATGATGAATTTTATTCATTGCTTTGTTCTTTATATCTTTACGCGAAAATAATCTCGAAAATCTAGTGCTTTTATTACGTTATCATTTAGAATCAAATAATCTCACTTAAATTATGTTAAATATCAAATAAGTGCAAGGCGCATTGAACAAGTTTATTTTCGCCGGGATAAATCCGAAACTCTTACAGAAAAGCATATGAATTTAGAAGGAAATACACATAATCGCATCGCATACACAGGACTATTTTGAAATAATTTTCTATTTATTACATTTCACGCAGCAACATCGTTAAATTTTATTTCATGTACGGTGAGTCGTTTAATAAGAATATTAAACATGTTTATAAAAAAAGTTGCTGAAATTTAAAATATAAATTTGGGTAAGAATACAAAATGTTTGCAAATAACTCATTAAAATCCATGGTAGTTTGATCAAGACTGTATTAATCGATATATTTATGCACTGCAAAGGAAATGCGAATAGTTAATAATAATTTAAATTCGAGACATCACTCAATAAAAGATTTTTAAATATTTTCAAAAGCTTTTACTCGAAACTCATAATGCAGTGCAAAAAGTACATAAAAATTTGTATCAATTCAAGTCTTTTTTCTTTGTGCACGAAATATTCCAATTAACCACTGAGTATTCAGTGAAAACAATCGTTCATACACTCGAATATTCACTATCTATAATTAATCAATATTTTAGAGACGTCATGATACATTGAAATGGTCCCTTTGTTAGTTAAAAACTTACTGAGTGAATGCATTTAAGATACTGTCTGATATAAATGAAGAATTGTGAAAACTTCTCAATAGAAAGAAAAGTAGATACTCCTTAGTGGAAAGATTTTCCAGGCATATTTTTGAATACCTTAAAAGGTGGAGGCTAAAAAATCTTACAAAAGTGCGATTACTTTTGGATAATACTCGATTGTTTCCTAAGTCTAGGAAAAATATAGTTACATAAAAATGAGCCAAATATATTATTCGTAAAGTATAAAACGTTTGAGAATTCTCATAATAGAATCCTGTATTTGAAGAAGAAATTAAAGCTTTATGAAGAATTTTATTCAATGCTATTTTCTTTATATGTTTAAACGAAAATAATCTCAAACATCTAGTCATATTATTATTTTTTCCTTAAAATCAAATGATGTCATATAAATTTGTTTTTAATATCAAATAAATACAAAGCGCATGGAAGAAATAAATAAGTTTCTTTTCGTTGGGATGCATACGCAACTCTTACAGAAAAGGGATATGAATTTAGAAGAAAATAACCAAATCGCATATACATAACTTTTTTGAAATAATGTCCAATTTATTACAATTCACGCAGCAATGTAATTAAATTTTATATTGCATGTACGATGCCTCGTTTAATAGGAATATTAAGCTTGTTTCTGAAAAAAATATATTGCTGAAATTTAAAATATAAATTTGGGTATGAATACAAAAAGTTAAAAATAACTGTTTCAATGTTATTTTAATCACAACTGTGTTAAGCGATATATTTCTGCACTGCAAAGGTAATGTGAATAGTTAAGATACATTTAAATTCCAGACATCTCTGAATAAATGATTTTTAAATAACTTCAAAAGGTTTTACTCGAAACTCATGATGCAATGCAAGAAGTAAGTAAAAATTTGTATCGGTTCAAGTCTTTTCTCTTTATGCACGAAATATTCCAATTAAACGCTAGGCATTCAGTTATCAACAATCGTTCATACACCCGAATATTCACTATCTAGCATTAGTCATTATTTTAAAGACGTCGTGATACATTGAAATGGCCCCTTTGTTAGTTGAAAACATACAGCAGTGAATGCATTTAAGATACTGTCTGAAATAAATGAAGAATAGTGAAAACTTCTCAGTAAAAAGAAAAGTAGATACTCGTTAGTGGAAATATTTTCCAGGTATATTTTTCACTACCTTAAAAGACAGAGGCTAAAAAATCTTACAAAAGCGTGATTACATTCAGAAAATAATCGATTCTTTCCAAAGTCTAGGAAATAAATAGTTTCATAAACATGAGCCACATTTATTATTCGTAAAGTACAAAACGCTTGCGAATTCTCATAATAGAGTCCTGTATTTGAAGCAGCAATTAAAGCTTTATGAAGAATTTTATTCAATGTTATTTTCTTTAAATAATATCGAACATCTAGTCATATTATTACTGTTTTCATTAGAATCAAATAATCTCACATAAATTATGTTAAATATCAAATAAATACAAAGCTCATTGAAGAAATAAATAAGTTTATTTTCACTGGGATGCATCCGCAACTCTTACAGAAAGGGATATATATTTCGAAGAAAATACCCATAATCGCATACACAGAACTATTTTGAAATAATGTCCTATTTACTACAATTCACGCAGCAACATAATTAAATTTTATTGCATGTACGATGTCTCTTTTAATCGAAATATTAAACTTGTATTTTAAAAAAAGATATTGCTGAAATTTAAAATATAGATTTAGGTATGAATACAAAAAAGTTACAAATAACTCTTTAAAATCAATGATATGTTGATCAAAACTATGTTTATTGATATATTTATGCACCGCAAAGGAAATGCGAATAGTTAAGATACATTTAAATTCAAGACATATTTGAATAAACAATTTTTAAATAATTTCAAAAGGTTTTACTCGAAACTCATTATGCAATGCAAGAAGTACGTAATGTGTTTTATAGATGCAAGTATTTTCTCTTTATGCACAAAATATTCCAAGTAAACGCTAAGCATTCAGTTATCAACAATCGTTCATACACTCGAATATTCACTATCTAGCATTAGTCATTATTTTAAAGACGTCGTGATACATTGAAATGGCCCCTTTGTTAGTTGAAAACATACAGAGTGAATGCATTTAAGATACTGTCACAAATAAATGAAGAATAGTGAAAACTTCTCAATAGAAAGAAAAGTAGATACTCGTTAGTGGAAATATTTTTCAGAAATATTTCATGAATACCTTAAAAGATAGACGCTAAAAAATCTTACAAAAGCGTGATTACTTTCGGAAAATAATTGATTGTTTTCAAAGTCTAGAAGGTAATATTTTCATGAAAATGAGCCACATTTACTATCCTTAAATAATAAAACGCTTGCGAATTCTCATAATAGCTTCCTGTGTTGGAAGCAGAAATTAAAGCTTTATCAAGAATTTTATTCAGTGCTCTTTTCTTTATATGTTTATACGAAAATAATCTCGAACATCTCGCCAAATTATTATTTTTTTCTCATAAGAATCAGATAATGTCGCTCAAATTCTTTTAAATATCAAATAAATACGAAGCGCACTGAAGATATAAAAAGATTATTTTGGCTGGGATAAATCCTTAACTATTAGTGAAAGATATCTGAATTTAGAAACAATTACTTACAGTCACATACACAGAACGTTTGATTAAGAGGCCACTTCAGTCACGCGATGAAAGGAAAACGCTAATATTAAATCTATTGGGGGGGGGGGTATTTTCAAATTTCTCACTTTAATTTTAATTTTTTTGCTTTCTTCTCTTATTTTGCATAGGATGGCTCAGGATGATCTAGAACCAGCCTAGTTTTTACTTTTTCGGTTTCTGTTAGATTTTTTTTTATATTAGGATGGTTTAAATTTCAGAACCGGCTCAAACCGGTTCCAAAGGTGGAACTGGTTCTTTCTTTTAATCTGAAACCCAAATCGAAAAAGTAAAAACTATCATCACGGTTGTAGATCGTTCTCAGCTATCCTATACAAAAAAAGAAAAAAATCAAATGTATTAGAATCAAAGAAAGAAATTTGAAATTATCGCACCCGTAGGATTAACATTCCCCTTTCTTCGCGTGACTGAAATGGCCTCTTAAACAGATGTTCTGCGTATTTTGACTGTGAGTATTTTTTTTCTAAATTCAGATATCTTTTGTCTAATAGTTCAGGATTTATCCCAGTCAAAATAAATTTTTTATACATTCAATATGCTTCGTATTTATTTGAAATAACTTGTGTGACATTATTTGATTCTTATGAAAAAAAGTAATAATTTAACGAGATGTTCGAGATTATTTTCGTTTAAACATATAAAGAAAAGAGCATTGAATATAATTCTTCATAAAGCTTTAATTGTTACTTCAAACAAGGGCTCTATTATGAGAATTCGCAAGCGTTTTATTATTTAAGGATAATAAATGTGGCTCATTTTTATGAAAATATGTCTTTTGTAGGCTTAGGAAACAGTCGATTATTTTCCCAAAGTAATCACATTTTTATAAGGTATTTTAGCCTCTATTTTTTAAGTTATTCAAAAATATCCCTGAAAATATTTCTACTAACGAGTATCTACTTTTTTTTCTATTGAGAACTTTTCACTGTTCTTCACTTATTTTAGACAATATCTTAAATGCATTCACTAAGTAAGTTTTCAGCTATCAAAGGGGCCATTTCAATGTATCACGACGTCTTTAAAATAATGACTAATGCTAGATAGTGAATATTCGAGTGCATGAACGATCGTAGATAACTGAATGCTCAGTGTTTAATTGGAATATTTCGTGCATAAAGAGAAAAGAATCGATAAAACATTTTACGTACTTCTCGCACTGCATGAGTTGCGCGCAAAACCTTTTGAATTTTTTTAAAAATCGTTTATTCAATGATGTCTTGAATTAAAATTTATCTTAACCCTTAAATGCGCGATTTTGTATTTCGTTTCGAAAAACTTATATATGATTCTCTGAAAGGTGTGTTACACAAGGAAAATAATGAAAAAATTCAGAGATACATTTTTCATATAATAAGTCAATCTTTTCTTTTGTTTCACATCTGCAATACAAGTAAAAACTACTGTCGTGTGGCTTCGTTTCGAAAAAAATATATATGACTCTCTGAAAGGTGTGTTACACAGGAAAAATAATGAAAAAAATCAGAGATACATTTTTCATATAATACGTCAATCTTTTCTTTTGTTTCACATCTGCAATACAGGTAAAGACTACTGTCGTGTGGCTGTTTTACGCTAAAATAGAGAAAATTAGTAAATATTTTAATATGTCTCCACATACCTTATTTTATATACTGATTTATTTTATAAAACTTTATATCTAACCCATTACTTCCCATAATATAAAACGTTTTAGAAATTTACGTAGTTCAGAGAATCTGACTTTACACCAGAAAGTTTCAATGGTTAATTTCGCTCTATTTAAATACGGAATGCCTCTTATTAATTAAAGCAAATATTGCTATTTTAATTTTCTGGTGTGAATTGGGCATATACGAATAAAACAAATCGATTAAATTCAAAACGCTGTTATTTGAATATATGCAAAGCTACGCACTAAAGGCTTAACTATTAGCACTTCATTTTCAGTGCATAAATATATCGAATGACACCGCTTGGATCAAAATACCATTGATTTTAAAGAGATATTTGTAACTTAACTAACATACCCAAATTTATATTTTAAATTTAAGCAACATTATTTATTTCAAAAACAAGTTTAATATTCCTATTTTTCCTATTATACTTTTTTTGTTGTTGTTACACATCTTTATGTTGGAAATCTCAGTAGTATGGTTTTTTTTTTAACAAATTTAAAATTCCCTTGATACGAGACATTGTAGTTGTAATAAAATGTTATTTTGTTGCTGCGTGAATTGAAATAAATAGGACATCATTTCAAAATAGTCCTGTGTATGAGACTATGGTTATTTTCTTCTAAATTCATACCCCTTTCTGTAAGAATTTCGGATTTATCCCAGCGAAAATAAACTTATTTATTTCTTCAATGCGCTTTGTACTTATTTGATATTTAACATCATTTATGTGAGATTATTTGATTCTAATCAAAAAGTAATATTATAACTAAATGTTCGAGGAGAATTCGCAAACGTTTTATACTTTACGAATAATAGATGTGGATCATTTTTATCACAATTTTGATGAAAATACCATTTATTTTAAAGAGTTATTTGTAAAACTTTTATATTCTTACCCAAATTTATATCTGAAATTTATAAAACACTTTCTTTATTTTTTCAAAACAAGTTTAAATTTTCATAAAACGAGACATTGTATTAAAAAGGTTTTGAAATCCGTTTAAGATTCATATTCATTTCAGATGTTTTTAAGATTTTCATTTGTTGTTATTTAAGCAGTAGTTCTTACAATAACACAATCATAAGTCAAGCATTGAGTGTATTAAAAAGGATTTGCGATTATTTTAATAAAAAAATTACGAATAAAATATCCAAAAATTAAATCTTAAAATTTGTCATTTGACACTGGTCGAAATAGTGTTAATATAATCACTCTTTGTAGATACTGAATACTGACGAGAAAATATGCGTAAAATAGCGAAATCGTACGTCATATGTGGCAAATGAGGTAAGTTCGTACTGTAACTAGTTTTTTAAATATTCAGATTTTGGGAAAATAGCTGTTGCACTCTTATCAAAAATACATGAATACAAAATTTGTGAATATATATATATATACTAGAAAGGTAGCCCGTCAAAAATGACGGAAATTTAGATATAAAGATATATACAACTCATGTGCAAGAATATGAGTTTTTTCGCTTGTTCCGCAGTGATAGATGAAAATAATCCATTTTAAGAACGAAACACATTTATGAAAAACTGTGTACAGTAGAAGACCACTAATCTGCACAGTTTGGTTCCAAGTGTTATGCAGATTTGAGGCTTTTTGCGGTCATGTCTCTTCAATCTTTGTTTAAATTTTTTTTAAATTCATATATTGGACAATTTAGATTGTTGAGCCTTAAAAATAAATAAATAACACACTTGAAGTAAGGTTAAAAACTATTAAATTATCGTATACGATTTCATGAAATGGTATTATATAGTATTATATGTGTGTGCTTCACGATCTTGGTTACGACGTTGGCGAAATTGGCTGCAACTTGTCATAATCCCAATAGTGTGGGCCGCTATAACAAAAAAATAATCAGTTTTTAGTAAAATTTCTGATATAAAGTAGCTTTCAAAAACTTGTGTAAAATTGCAGGCCGTTCTCGTGTTATGTCAGTCCTAGGAATAATATTTCTAACACTGAAGATATTCCATGTATATATGGAATTTAAAAAAGCTTCTCCAAAAGAAAAGTCCTGAAATGACAATGTAATTCCTCTAACTTCAAAGTTTAATCGGGCCCTGATGTTGAGTACTGAAATCTAATAAATACAGTTATTTTGAATATTACAACAGAATTAAACAGTTAAACTTATTTAACTTAAACCCGCTGTTACTTCCCGATGTTATTTTTTAGTATTAAGAAAAAAAATTATTTAAAATTTTCAAATCATGCATTTATGATTTTTTTCCGTCTTTAATAACTAAATAATGAAAAAATAGGCTTTTGTTCTAAGCTCATAAATATGACAATAAAATAATGTAACTAAGAGACATTGCAAAATTAAATCTTTATGATTACAAACCATAAACAAACGATACCGCCACCATTTTACCTACAATGACGTCATTAGAATATTGCCCATTGATTGTTGGAGAACTTACTTTGTGAATGATTACCTCAATGATTTAATATTTTTGACGTTTCACGATGAATGAATCACTTGTGTTTGTTTAGGTTTATGGAATGAGATATTAAGCTGTGAAATTAATTTCAATTGAAGTTATCCAGGGATATATGTATTTTTAATCGAAATTAAAAACAATGCTTTGATCTCGAAATAAAAAGTTTTAGTTTGTATAATTTGTTATTTCTGTTAACTATTTATTTAAGTACTTTTCCTTTATAGCGCATTTTTAAAAAAAGCTTGGCGCGATTCGGGCATCAGAAAGTGAGATATGTTGCGAAAATATATAAACAGCTATGAAAAAAAATCTAATGAACTTTTATCTTTGTTTATATATGCACTTATATGCATAAAAAAATCGTTTCTAAATATATATAATTTTTTATATACAAATTACGACACAGATTTCAGATATGAACCGGGATATCTAACTGGCGCCAAAATGGTGTTATTTTGCCTGCTATGGTAACCCGGCTACTGTTTTTTATTTATTAATAAATTGTTTATTTACCTTTATTTTCTGTTTTTTTAATTATATAAACTGCTTTGTTCTATAGTTATTATGGTACAGATGTCATATTCGCCCCATATTGGCGCGATTTTTTTCGGTTGCCAATTTGGCGAAAACATCAACAGCAAAACAACATAATCCGGGTTACCACATCAAGCACTTTGGTGCAAGTTAAGTACCTGTTGCCTATATGATACTGGCGACAGAAAAAAATCGCGCCAATATGGGGCGAATATGACATCTGTTCCGTTATTATTCAAACTTTTATTTATTTATAGTTATTTGCTTTTCAAAATGATAGCAAATAATTGAAAAATATATATTGTAACTGGTATTCGAAAGCGAGATTTCAGCCAAATTGGCGTCGTAGAAAAATCACGCCAAACCCCATGCGTATATGACATCTGTGCAAAAATGGGTAAATAGCTTTTTTTATGTTAAATTGTCGGCACAGATGTCATATACGCCCATATTGGCGCGATTTCTTTTTGACGCCGAAGTCATATACGCACCGGTTACTTAACTGGCGCCAAAGTGTCGTTATTTTGCTTGTAATTGTAACCCGAATGTTGTTTATGCTGTTGATGTTTTCGCCAAATTGGCGTCAGAAAAAAATCGCGCCAATATGGGGCGTATATGACATCTGTGCCAAATTGTGTACATATGGAAAAAATTGCTTGTGAGTATGAAGCAGTAAATAGGTTGCCAGAAAATACGTTGGCAAACTTCTTTCTCGCCAAGAATCTTTTCTCCGAAGTATTGTACATAAGCAATGATTGCTAGAAATGCATTTTTAATTATGATATGCGCTTTTATGTTTCACTACATTTATGCATACTATACTCTGTGTATGAATGCTACAGTTCATATGCAGGGCTACACAAAAGAATTCGTAAGGGTTACTGAGTATGAGAGTAAATTGCTTAAAGGTGGCTTTTAAAGGAGTAATGCATTTTTACGCTGAACTGCATTTAGTTTCCTAAGAAATGTTTGTAGAATATAGATAAAATGATATACATGGTCACGCAAAGAATTGGATACATAACCGTCTATGGATGATAATATCTGGAAATGTGATTTCAGTAGTTTTAAGAGTAGTTTAAATTAAATTTTAGCTAAAAAGTGGCATGTAATAACGGTACTATTGGCTATGGACGGGGAACAGATGTCATATTCGCCCCATATTGGCGCGATTTTTTTTGGTTGCCAATTTGGCGAAAACATTAACAGCATAAACAACATAATCCGGGTTACCACATCAAGCACTTTGGCGCAAGTTAAGTACCTGCTGCCTATATGATATTGGCGACAGAAAAAAATCGCGCCAATATGGGGCGAATATGACATCTGTTCCCCGTCCATAGCCAATAGTACCGTTATTACATGCCACTTTTTAGCTAAAATTTAATTTAAAATACTCTTAAAACTACTGAAATCACATTTCCAGATATTATCATCCATAGACGGTTATGTATCCAATTCTTTGCGTGACCATGTATATCATTTTATCTATATTCTACAAACATTTCTTAGGAAACTAAATGCATTTCAGCGTAAAAATGCATTACTCCTTTAAAAGCCACCTTTAAGCAATTTACTCTCATACTCAGTAACCCTTACGAATTCTTTTGTGTAGCCCTGCATATGAACTGTAGCATTTATACACAGATGTCATATACGCCCCATATTGGCGCGATTTTTTTCTGACGCCAATTTGGCGAAAACATCAACAGCATAAACAACATTCGGGTTACAATTACAAGCAAAATAATGACACTTTGGCGCCAGTTAAGTAACCGGTGCGTATATGACTTCGGCGTCAAAAAAAAAATCGCGCCAATATGGGCGTATATGACATCTGTGCCGACAATTTAACATAAAAAAAGCTATTTACCCATTTTTGCACAGATGTCATATACGCATGGGGTTTGGCGTGATTTTTCTACGACGCCAATTTGGCTGAAATCTCGCTTTCGAATACCAGTTACAATATATATTTTTCAATTATTTGCTATCATTTTGAAAAGGAAATAACTATAAATAAATAAAAGTTTGAATAATAACGGAACAGATGTCATATTCGCCCCATATTGGCGCGATTTTTTTCTGTCGCCAATATCATATAGGCAACAGGTACTTAACTTGCACCAAAGTGCTTGATGTGGTAACCCGGATTATGTTGTTTATGCTGTTGATGTTTTCGCCAAATTGGCAACCGAAAAAAATCGCGCCAATATGGGGCGAATATGACATCTGTACCCTTCTTAGTTATCCCGTTGACCAAATTACTGTCGCCAAATTGTAAGATTAATTGCCAATAATGGTTGCCATTAATTAATTAATTAAATGCCAATAATGGCCAATAAAACCATTAATTCGACGTTTTATTTGTATTTTTATTAATGTTTTACTATTGATTTGGCGATTTATATAATTTCGCGAAATTGTTCGGCGGGATATCTAAGAAGTAACTTTATCTTATTTACCTTATTTCCCTAAATAACGAAGTTTTGTTAAAGCATTTAGGATGTGTTGGAAAGTGTTTCATATTCTATGCTTAACGCATGATTTTTCTTTCTTCTTTAGTCTTATTTTGCATTTATTTTATTCTTAATTTTTTAGTCTTTTACTGCTTTATAGAAACTTTGGCACAGTTGTCATATACGTTATGATATATTAGCGCGATTTTTTTCCGACGCCAATTTGGCGAAAACATCAACAGAATAAACAACAACATCCGGATTACCATATCAAGCAAAATTACGACACTTTGGCGCCAGTTAATTACCCGTTGTGTATATGACATTGGTGTCAGAAAAAAATCGCGCCAATATGGGGCGCGTATATGACATCTGAGCCGAAACTTTAATATTTAATGTTTAAACTCTTCGCTCCACTCCCCTTGCATATAGTACACACTATAACACGTATAGCGCAAAATAATAGACAGTTTGGTACTTTTCCACTGTAGGGGCTTTGGCATTTTTTAAGAAAGCTTGGTGTAATTTGGGCATCAGAAAGTGAGATTTGGGTACTTTTCCGTTATGCGGACACCATTGTCGCCAAGCGTAATAGTTGGCGCAAAATCGTGAATTGAAGCATTTGAAAAATAAAAGAAAAACCATTGTCGATACTAAAGTAACATTTAAAAAATATAACATTTGATAATTCCAGACTTTTACGAACTATTTCATCAAATCACAAATATGTACTTAAAATAAGTGAACAAATAACTGCTATAAAATAAAGCAATAAAATAAAACTCATATTAAACTGCTGGTATAAAATTACAAATATCTTTTAGCATTTTGAAATAATTGGCGTATTAGCATACATTTTGGCATGGTGTCCGTATAACGGAAAAATATCGAGATTTGTTGTCAAATCATATAAACAGCTATGAAAACAAATTTGATGAGCGTTTTTGTTTGTTTTATATGTATATTATTGATGTTTTTATGTACAAATTACATCTGTTTCTGTATAAAATTAGAGAAACGGCTTTTTTATGTTAAATAAATCGTATAAATATCGAAAAAATGCGTGTGTATATAAAATGAAACAGTGATTAGGTTACCGGAAAATATGTTACCAAATTTCCTTTTTCGCCAAGGCACCTATACTGGAAAAGTACCTAAAGCACATTAAAATCGCGCAGTTGGGAGCTCACACAGTACACCGTTGTCTATTGGCGTTTATTTTATTAGTATCATCGGGAGGAAGATGTAAAGATGTACTTTAAATTCTCACCCATAGATTTCGAAAAAATATCTTAAAAGTGTGGAGTTTAAATTAAATTTCGGTGACCTCCATTATGAAAGATTAATGGTTTTAAATGGGAATTTTGCCAAATTAGTCAGCTATCGCTAGGCTGGCTAACATTTGGCGCTACTGTGGTAAATCTGCATTAATATTTTTCAACAATTACTCATTTCAATGAGGCGGTCCTACCGGAATAGTGAGGGACACACAGAGACTTGGATTTTATATAAATAGATTATAATCAGTAATTCGGAAATAATATACTGCATCTTAACAAAGACGCAATCACATTGGCAACGTAGAATCATTACTTACCATGGGATATCATAGAATTGATGGGTTATGATAGGATTTAATAAAATGAAGAAAACATTTATTAATATATTTTATGTTTTGATTGAACTTTTATAAAATTTGAAAAGGCATGCCGAAATTCTACAACGATTATATATATTAAATTTCAAACCATTCGGTTAAGTAGATTTCGTACTGCTATGTGCTAACAGACGCGAATCATTTTTTATAAAATTTGAAATGAAAACGGGCCCTGCGCCCCTCAAACTCTAAGATAGGTGTAATAAAGGTTTTTTATATATGTAAAGGGTTCTAATTGCATCCCCTACCCCCTCGGTAAGAACAAGTTGTTTGCTCAGGACAACCAATTTTATCAATCGGTCCCCGAAATATATTTTACCTAAATTTGTTTGTTTATATTACAAAAATGGTACCTAAATAATCACCCTTTTTTACATTAGTAGATAACGCAGCCTCAAGGTTTCATGTAAATAATAGGAAAATATCGTAAAACAGTTAAGAAAACGTTTAAGTCTACAATAGGCGGACTTATTTTAAATACTATCTTGCATAAAAAAAACTTGATTTTTATCTTTGAAAGTGCGCCTACTTAACCAAACATAACAACCTCAAGTCCTGTTTAACACGTTTTCGAATTTTAAGTATTTCTGATTCAGTTTATGCAGGATATTGTTACATATAATAAAAGGGTATAAAATGCATCCACACATAGGTATGTTTTAATAACGCAAATGGAAATTCTACGACATTCGCTGAAATAAATGTCTATTACATTTCCCTTGTAAAATTAATTATGTTTCTAATAATGCTTTCAAAAATTCTATGATGAGATATACCAGTAAGTTATATAAATATACTTTACATTCTCATCAGTGACAGTGATGCTGGCATAGTATCATAAACGGAAAAAATGTTTTTGGAAAAAAAATTGAAACGGTAATTTGGAAGACGGATATCTGCTATAGGATATACACACTCTTCATTCATGATACAATAACGCAATAATTCATTATGTATTCTTATTACATGATACTACCAATCAAAACTCTACCATAATGAATGATATTATTAGAAAATTTAATAAGTCAACATTAATAGGACAAAATTTCCACTTTAAATGTGGACACTCAACGCTACGCTTATCAAATCAAAACATAGATTAAACTTTTTAGGTTAAAAAATCAGTTATATAGATTACAGTAATGTGGGAAAATTCGCAAGTAACACTTGCATTCAGACTGAATGTTCTCAACGCTATCCTCCGCATCGAGATTAAAAAAGGTAACGAAGCTGCGTGAAGTGGAAATGCAGAAAAAATAAACAGAACGCAGAAAGAATTCGACGACGGCTTTTTGAAAAAGAACAGAAAAATCTTTTCGACGATATTAAATAAAATAATTGATGAAGTATAAAAATCTTAGTATATATTCAACGACGTTATGTAAAAAAAGCCAAAGATTGCTGCTTTTAAATTAAATATTGATTGTGAAAAAAGCTACTATCTGTTTTCTGTTTTGTCTTCGTGTTAATAAATGTCAGTGTCCGTGTTAGAAGTGAGTTATGCTCTATAAATAGGAGTCTCATCCCACAAAGTGGTGTCAGAAGTGGAATTCAAACCCACACCTGTGGAAAATTTCACAAATAACACTTGCATTCAGACTGAATGTTCCCGACGCTGTCTTCCGCTTCGAGATTAAAAAGGTAACGAAGCTGTGTGAAGTGGAAATGCAGAAAAAATAAATAGAAGACAGAAAGAATTCGACGACGGCTGTTGCGAAAAAGAACAGTAGAATCTTTTCGATGATATTAAATAAAAGATTTAATGAAGTATAGAAATCTTAGGATATATTCACGACGTTAGATGAATAAAGCAAAAGATTGCTGCCTTTAAGCTAAATATTTATTGTGAAAAGAGATGCTATCTGTATTTCTGTTTTGTCTTCGCCTTAGTAAATGTCAGTTTTCGTCTTAGAAGTGAGTTATGGTCTATAAATAGGAGTCTCGTCCCACAGTACTGATAAAAACGTTTTTAAATTTTAACTAAAATGGCTCATATACCAAATTAGGGTGGTTTATCTTTCCAGAACAGAGGTTCATTCTGAGAGCAGATAATGCGTTTGTCTCTAAGTTTTTCACAGTATTTATAAGTAATAAAACATTTCATTGAGATCTATAAAATTGCATATTTTGGACTTTTTCGTAAAAAAATCATTTTTCTTTTGTCATGAACTGAAAAAATTTTGCGTGGAAACGAAAATTCCTTCAGAACACTCAATCCAGAAAAGAAGGTTTGCGTGCATGTAACTGCAGGTATGTATATGAATACTGGTACACATACCATAGTTAGGTAAATCCTTGCGATCATAATCCTGAAGTGTATTATAATCGCAAATTATAATACACATGCCTATCATAAGGTATTATTTTTTTATAAAACGATAGACAGAATCATTTTTGAAATATAGTAATCTACAATAAGCTGAGCAAATTCTGTAAATGGCACTCAAATAAAGGTTTTAAAATAGATGTAATCTTTCAAATATATTCTGGCTGCAGCAAATGCAAATTTCATATACAGCTTAAAGTCGCTGTTTAAAATTATGGTTATTAAACTATACAAGAACGTTTATACAACTACTCTCTATTAGCTGTAGCTGCCTACTGTAAATCATCTTGAATTTATTTTTAATGTTTTCACTTAGACTTTTTGGTAAAATTTCGCTTTGCTTTTGCCATAAACTGAAAAGATATTCACAGGAAACGAAAATTCTCTTAGAAGACTCAATTCAGAATAGAATTTTTTGGTGCCAGTAACGGAAGGTTTGTATATGAGTACTGGTACCCATACTATTGTTTGGAAAATCCTTGCTATTATAATCCTGCAGTGTACTATAATTGCAACTCACAATACTCTTGCCTATCATGAGGTGTTGTTTTTAAACCGATAGACAGAACCATTTTTGACATATAATAATCTAATATATGCTGATAAATGCTATAACTGAATATAAAGTTTTTAAAACAGTTAGTTTTTAAAAAGTTATACAGAAATATTTATTTATTAATTATTCAATAACTGTAGCAGCTGTCAACTGTAAATCATATCGCATTTATTTTGAATGTTTACGCTTAGACTTTCCCTAAAAAATTCATTTTGCTTATCCTGCGTACTAGTATCGGAAGGTTTGTGTATGAATACTGGTACAAATATTATAGTTTTGCAAATCCTTGCGATTATTATTCTGAAGTGTATTATAATCGCAATTTATAATCTGCTTGCCTATCATAATATATTATTTTAAAACCGATAAACAGAATAATTTTTGACATGTACTAATCTAAAATATGCTGAGAAAATGCTATAACTGGCACTGAATATAAACATTTTAAAACAGATACCATCTTTAAAAAATAATCTGTCTGCAGCAAATGCAAATTTGAGATAAACCTTAAAGCCCCTCTTTAAAATTCTGGTTTTTAAGTTATACAGAAACGTTTGTTTATTTACTCTCCAATAGCTGTAGCAGCTGTCTACTGTAAATCATCTCTCATTTATTTTGAATATTTACGCTTAGACTTAATGCATGTGATCTAAAGAAAATTACAATACGCTTGACTATCATAATTTATGATCAAACCTTTTCAAAATATTTTACTAGGCAGCAAAAGGGAAACGTAACATCCGGAGAGGAAATTCCCTATTGCAAACATTTCCCCTTTCTGCTTCAATACGAAAAGGAATTTTCCCACGTGCAATGTCAGCAGTTCCTGAAACATATAAATGTTTCTCAATCAAAGGATCAAAGCACTTGCTTCTGATAACTAGAGATCCGTAAACCTCGATAAAAGTATGTATAGCGTGTGCCGTAATCGTTATGCTTAGCGACTGAATTATAGATTCCTTAAAATAAAGAAATTGAGTGCGAATAAAGTTATTCCTTTCATTCGTATCACTAGTTCTAAAACAAAAGCAATTACAAACAAATGTTTTTTTCAACTTATAAGTGTTATGCTTTTTTTTTAAATATAATATGAGAATAATACTTTAAAAAGTGGTTTAGAAAGTTATATTTAAATTATTTATTTCAGTACCAGGATTTAAATTTTCAATGATTTATAGATTTTTAAATTTATTTTCTTACATATCTTTGAATATTTTAAAACCTTCATTTCACATTCAAAATAGATTCTTGATTTAGTGATTGCGAGGTGTACTTCATATATGAGTGTTTGGTGTTCATATGACTTCTGTATACAGGAAGTTCTAGTTATGTTTGACAGTTGTTGGTAAAACAACAGATTTTCATCAAAGCTACCACCTTCAGCAGTCATAACGTTCTCAAAGTAATTCCGGGATTTAGCCATCGAATATGGTAAATACTGATCTGATTCCGTCACCCAGTTGAGTCTTTGTGATACTGGAACTACGTGTGGTTAAATTATCATTACGTAACACATATAATGATCCATCGACTTCGAATCAATGGAGTTAAATTGTGTTCCTGAAACATATAAATGTTTATCAATCAAAGGTACTAAGCACTTGCTTCTGATAACTAGAGACCCGTAAACCTCAATAAAAGTATGTATAGCGTGTGCCGTAATCGTTATGCTTAGTGACTGAATTATAGATTCCTTAAAATAAAGAAACTGAGTACGAGTAAAGTTATTCCTTTCTTTCGTATCACTTGTTCTAAACAATCGCAATTACAAACAAATTGTTTTTCATCTTATAAATGTTATGCCTTTTTTAAAAATATAATATGAGAATAACACTTTAAAAGTAGTTTAGAAAGTTATATTTAAATAATTATTTATTTCAGTACCATGATTTTAACTTAAATTTTACGTTCAAATTAGATTTTTGATTTAGTGATAGCGAGGTACGCTTCTTATATGAGTATTTGGTGTTCATGTGAATTATGTATACAGGATGTTTTGGTTAGGTTTGACAGTTGTTAGTAAAACAACAGACTTTAATTAAAGCAACCCCCTTCTGCAGCCATAACGATCTCAAAGTAACTCCGGAATCTACCCAATGAATTTGGTAAATATTGATCTGATTCCGTCCCTCAGTTGAATCTTTGTGGTAATGGAAGTGCGTGTGCTTAAATCATCAAATACGCAACATATTTATTAATCCATAGAGTTCGAATCAATGGAGTTAAATTGTGTTCCTGAAACATATAAACGTCTATCAATCAAAGGATTAAAGGACTTGCTTCTGATAACTAGAGACTCTTAAAACTCGATTAAAATATGTATAGCGTGTGCCGTAATCGTTATGCTTAGCGATTAAATTATACAATCCTTAAAATAAAGAAATTGAGTGCGAATAATGTTATTCCTTTCATTCGTATTACTATTTCTAAAACAAAAGCAATTACAAACATAATGTTTTTCATCTTATAATTGCAAAAAAGTAATTATTTATTTGTAATGTTTGTTTGTTTTTTAAATAGTATGAATAATACTTTAAAAGTAGCTTAGAAAGTTATATTTAAATTATTTATTTTAATATCATGAGTTAAATTTACGTTGATTTATATATTTGAAATTTCATTTTCTTCCATATCGTTCAAAATTTTAAAACTTTCATTTTACATTGAATTTAGGCTTTTGATTAAGCAATCATTATTTATCTGCCTTATATTCTCTTAATAGCCGCTCGGTTCATTCGGCTCAAAATGTAATTTAAAAGCCAGTACGAAGTATTCGTGATATATGAATATTTTTTATTTATGTGGCCTCTGCATACAGGATGCATTGGCTAAATTTCACAGTTGTTTTTAAAACAACAGACTTTAACCAAAGAAATCATCTTCAGCAACCATAAAGGTCTCAAGGTACCTCCGGAATCTAACGCATGAATATGATAAATATTATTCTGATTCTGTCACTCAGTTGAGTCTTTGCGTTACTGGAAGTACATACCACACACATAATAATCCATCGAGTTCCAATCAGCGAAATTAAATTGTGGGACGTTGAGATCAGGATCTTCACTTATCATCCTGAGTCTTGAAACAAATATTACTTGGTACTACAAAAACCACTTTAAAATTGATGTAAAACGCTCCAAAGATGTCTCAGTCTATAAATCAGTGCTTATGATATGCACCCATTTATAAAAACATCTGAAATTAATTGCCACAATTCTAAAGGTATTTAAATCAATTTAAAGAGTGTTGTTTATTATCTCCTACGGGTCATGCCAGGACTGAGGATGTTAAGATATGGGCTTTCAAACTTTTTTCATAAAAGTAAATTTCCACTACTATTTCCGAAAGGTAATCTATGCCTTATTTATTCTTAATGCTTCACCCTCATACATTGCATTTCGTTCCTTTTTGCCGTGTTTCACTGAGTACTGATTAGCAATTGGTACGAATCATCAAGATTCACATTATTCCTTCCTAATATTCCGATTAACTCCATCCCTTATTCCTCTTTATTTTTGGACATCAAGAATATATCCTACACCAAAGAATATAAACATACGTAGGATATGTTACTTATTTTAAGGCAGCCAAAAAAAAATTATACTATTTAATAAGTTACGAATTTAGCCCTAACACCATTTATTACAATGGTTAGCCTGAACAACATCGTTAAGGCCAATTTTGCGTTCGAATTTACATAACCACAAAATAATACACTGGAAATACTGAACTATTTTAGCACTCATTTTCGAATTATAAAAAAAAAAAATCATAAAAAAAATCACCTTTTTTACACTACTTTCCCCGAAATGTGGCTTTAAATTTAGGAGAGTGCATTACGTCATTAATTTATAACTTTTTCAATTAAACACATTTTTTATAGTTAATGCAATTACAGTAAGACGTATTCTTTATATTGTTCCAAATAATGTGGAGAATGGGCATAAAATTTATGTCAAATCGAAAACACTTTACACTGTTTTATGTATTGATATAAGAATATGTTAATTATTTTCCCAAAATTTCAAGAAATGCTTCTGTGTAACCTTAAATGTCTGTTATTTATTTTTTTTAATGAACATTTTTCTTTCTTTTTTTATGGATTTTGAAGCAGCATAAATGTAATGCAAACCCAAATTTTTCCCAAATAAACACTTTTGTAATGCTTTTTATACCTTATTAATATCGATTACATTTCAGTTATCCCTGTCAACTTCTTTAGATTGATTTGCAAATGCAAACTATCAACTTTTCTTTGCATTATTTATATATTTTACGATATCGTAACATATTTAACAACAATTTTTTAATAAGATGGCATGTTTTTAATGTACGGTACTTTTTATTACTTGCTATCAAATGTGACAACATCTTGCATGTCTTCTATAAAATATGTAATAACATCACGCAACTTCTGAAATTATTTTATAAAAGTATGCGAAAATTTCCATCGTGGTATTTTATGAATCCTTAAGTATAGAAAAAAATATTATTAAATTATTTTTGAAATGAATATAGGAAAATTCTTTTAGGTAGCTTTCTTTACAAAAAGCTACCTATTGCAGCCGTTCGGAGGAAAGCGATTTCAAAAAATTTTGGTATATTTTCATCGATCATGACCCCCAGACCCCGAAACCACCCTCCGTTCAAAATTGATATATATATATATATATATATATATATATATATATATGTATATATCTGACCTATGTCACACTGTAACTCTCGTATTTATGAACCGATTTGGATGTAATTCGGTGTGTACATAGTACATACCAATGTCTCGACCGAGTTCGTTGGCCAGCTTCATCCGCCATTTTGTTTCAAAATGGCGGCCATTTAAAAATTTAAAAAAAAATTAAAATTTGAAATGTGGTACCAAAAAATTGAAAATGGAAAAATAGTTTTTTCTGATGTATTTGACCTTTATACAAAGACTCCGTAGCAGTTTTTGTTTCGTCTATATCTTAAAAAATGGCTGAGTTATAGCATTTTGAATTTCTAGCGAAGCTGACATTTTAAAAAGTCCTGCATTTTGTCAAGCGATAAAAGGCGTATTTATGAACCGATTTGGATGTAACTTCGTTTATACATAGTACAGACCAATGTCTCGACCGAGTTCGTTGGCCAGCTTCATCCGCCATTTTGTTTAAAAATGGCGGCCATTTAAAATTTTAAGAAAACTTTAAATTTGAAATGTGGTACAAAAAAATTGAAAATTGCAAAAATATTTTTTTCTTATGTGTTTGACCTCGATAAAAAGATTCGGGAGCAGTTTTTGTTTCGTCTATACCTTAAAAAATGGCTGAGTTATAGCATTTTGAATTTCTAGTGTGGCTGACATTTTGAAACGCCCTGATTTTTGCCACGTGATAACAGACGTATTTATGAACCGATTTGGATGTACCTTGGTGTGTACATAGTACATACAAATAACTCAACCGAGTTCGTTGGCCAGCTTCATCCGCCATCTTGTTTCAAAATGGCGGCCATTTAAAAAAATTTAAAAAAAATTAAATTTAAAATGAGATACCAAAAAATTGGAAAATGAAAAAGACTTTTTTTGTATGTGTTTGACCTTAATACAAAGATTCCGGAACAGGTTTTGTTTCGTCTATATCTAAAAAAATGCCTGAGTTATAACATTTTGAATTTCTATTGTGGCTGACATTTTAAAACGACCTGATTTTTGTCACGCGATAACAGGCGTATTTATGAACCGATTTGAATGTAACTTGGTCTGTACATAGTACATACCAATGTCTCGAGCGAGTTCGTTGGCCAGCTTCATTCGCCATCTTGTTTCAAAAGGGTTGCCATTTAAAAAAAAAAAATGTAATTTAAAATTTAAAATGAGGTATTAAAAAACTGGAAAATGAAAAAGATTTTTTTTATGTGTTTGGCCTTGATACAAAGATTCGGGAGCAGTTTTTGTTTCTGAAAATTTGTTCTTTTGTTTATATCTTAAAAAGTAGTTGAATTATAGCACTTTGAATTTCTATCATGGCTAACACTTTGAAACGATCTTGTATTTGTCTCGCGATACCACACGTATTCGCCTATTTCGATGGAAGAAACATGTGGATAGTATACATCAATATCTCGACCAAGTTCGCTGGCCAGCTTCATCAGCCATCTTGTTTCAAAATGGCGGCCATTAAATTAAAAAATATATATATTTAAAGTGAGGTGCAAAAAAATTAGAAATTGAAAAAGGTTTCTTTCTTAAGTATTTGACCTTGATATAAGGATTCAGGAGCATTTTTTGTTTGTCTTTATCTTAAAAAAATGGCTCAGATACAGCAGTTTCAATTTCTAACGTGGGTGACATTTTGAAAAATCTGATTTTTTGCCTGCGACAGCACTCGTATATATCAACCGATTCCGATGTGAGTGAGCATGTGCACAGCAATTACTAAGGTCTGGACAAGTTCGCTGGTTAGCCTCATCCACCATGTTGTCTTAAAATGGCAGGCACTTTAAGAAATCGCCGAATTTGGCAGCCAAATATAAGTTACCTTAAATAAAAGCAGCTTGGATAAAGCTGAGTAATTTCGCGAAATTCTCATTGATAATGATTTAGTATTGATAAAAATTAGTATTGAATCTCCTACATTCGGTTTCCATTTAATTGAGCTTCGTGTGTTTGAATGATATAAGTTGGCTTTTTTAAAATAAGGAATATGAAAGCTACCTCTTCCTCCCGGCACTGGCCGGAAGGACTTTTTTATTTTAAGCACGGCATTTTAAACTTAAAAAAATATATTTGGTTTTTAATTTATTTTGAATCTTTAAATGTTTCCGAATATTGTGCAAGGAACTGCATTCAAAAATCAGGTTTATCTCTTGAGTTATAATCATTTATAGACAGCTAGCAAAATGGAAGATAAATGGATATTGAAACTTAAGATGTTTTTTTCCTCAGATTAATAAATTGGAGTTTGCGCGCACTGTTATTTTCCAACTGTAAAAGCTATCTTTTTAAAACTTTTACAGTATATGCGTTTCTTCATAGTTTGCATTAAAAAAACAAAATAATGGCCTTACTTTTTATTTTATTTTATTTCTTTTTTCTTTCTTTTTTTTTTTTTTTCTTTTTTGTACTTCAAAAATAAAATTTATTTAAAAATTAATATGATTTTTTCTAAATTGTGTATTAATTCAAAATAAATTTTAAACAATATTTTTGTGTATATTTTGATTTTAAGTTAAAGTTAGTTATATATAGTTTTTTATGTTAAGAGGTAAGTGTGTTATGATTCTATTTTAGACAAAAATAGATTTTTATATGCATAATTTGCAGTTATATCATGCGCGCAGGATGCAATGATTTTTATTCACGTTATAGTGATCAATAGAAAAAACTTAATGCATCAAACGTTTGTGACGCAGCACTTAATCTTATTGTTCTAAAAAATTTAAATATGGATTTTAAAAATAGTGATATAAAATTTTGAGTGACGCTGTTATTATTAAAAATATATTTCTATTATTTATTTCATCATTTTATTTTTGCTCTATTTATAATCGCATGTACAAAAATTATGTTTAGCATGGAAAGATGTTTAAAACTATATTCGCTGATGATCTTTCATCAGCATCTCTCATAAATTCAAAATGTGAGTTTTAAAAGATATGATATAAAATTTAATTGACACCTTGATATGGTTTTAGAATGTAAATAAGTGCGGGTAATAAGCCAAAATTACGTCCACTACTAACCATATCAAATATTAAAATATTTATTTGCTTAAAAGACGTTATAAAAACACATTAAAAGTAAATTAAAAACTGTATTTACATGTTTCAAATCTTTTACTATGTCGCCATCAGAATGTCTAACAGAAAATTACAAACACAATGCCTATGAAAAATGGGAAAAAATCATCGAATATAAACAAGTAATCGTACAACGCGCCCTTGTTTTTCGCGATCGCGCGTGTTCCCACTATTTCGCGACGCCGTAAGTTGTCGAACCATTCAACCCATAAATTCGGGATAGGAAAAGATATTGCATTGTTACAAACTCCTGAACCTCTTAAGTAAATTTCAATGGACTGACTCTCTTATAAATAATTGTAAATAAAAATTAGATCTGTAGATTATTCTACTCTTGTTAAAATGTATGTTATTGTTCTCTATTTGATTCAGGCGGGATAAATCAATATTACCTCTATTATATTTTATGTCCGCTATATGTTCTTTACATATGATATTGAATTTTTGTTTGGTTAAACCTATTTAATGATTTTTCACCCGCCCCCCCCCCTCCCTTATAAACTCTCAAGAGTTTCCATTTATTAGGAAGGGGCGAATCAAAAATCATTATATAGGTATAAACCAACGAAAAATTCAATATCACATGTAAAGAACATGTAGCGTACATAAAATATAATAGAGGTAATATTGCTTTATCCCGTCTGAATCAAATAGAGAACATTAACGTACATTTTAACGAGAATAGAATAATCTACAGATCTTTTTTTTTTTTTTTTTTTTTTTTTTTTTTTTACAATTATTTATAACAAAGTACATTGAACTTCATTTTAGAAGTTCAGGAGTTAGTAACGATACATTATCTTTTCGTATCCCGAATTTATGGGTTGAATGGTTGGACAACTTACGGCGTCGCGACATAGAGGGGACACGCGCGATCGTGAAAATGTAGTGCGCGTTACATGAATGATTTTATTCTATTTTTCATAGGGATTGTATTTATAATTTTCTGTTATACATTCTGATGACGACTCAGTAAAAGAGATGAAACATATAAATATAGATTTTTAATTTACTTTTAATGTGGTTTTACAACGTCTTTCAAGCAACTAAATATTTTAATATTGTGATATGGTTTTAAAATGTTTGTTTTAAAATTCAATTTAAATTATTTTTGGTTTAGTTAAAATGTATTTGCACATGTAAAGAGTACTTATAATTTCCCAATGCTCTGTTAATTATATCACTTTCCCTGAAACTGTATTATTCATTGAAATGCATCATTTCAATAAATTGATTTATATTATGTGATGCGCTATCCAAAATTGTAAGTAAAATTTGCGTAAATGGTTTATTTGCATCATACTGCTATTTGCATATATTTCACTTACGAGGGAGGGACCGAGGTTGGTGTCACTTTTCCTAGAAATTTTCTAGAGTTTTTCTAGAAATAAAGAAAGCTTTATTCGCTTCATCTAAAACCGATTAATATAATATATATATATTTTTTAATCACCCAGGCTATTTTCGAGAAATTTTTTTAAATAAAATTTTAAGTCGATATTTACTTAAAAATGTGTATCGAAATCTCAAAATATATTGGACATAGAAATGTAAAAAATTCATAATAACATTAAATTGCAGATATAAGACTCTTTTGATCTTGAGTTAGCTGATTAAATGGAGTTCCGACATTTTACAATTTTGGGATTGAAGATGCGTCACTCGGAATACCGTCGCCTTCTATGATATGAATTCAAAAAAAATTAAAATTAAATATTACTTTTGCATATACAGCCTTTATTTGTCTGTGTATTATGCTTAAGAGTATATAATTTAGGCAGAAAGAAAAAAGAAAAAAGTTTAATAGCATAATATTTGACTTTCGTATTTTGAAAATAGTGAATATTTACATCGTTTTCAGGAAATCTAAAAGACCGTGTGTCCCCTTAAAAGCTTTATTTATTTTTATATAACCACACACTTACAATATTCAATACTATTTAGTATTTAATATTATTTGTATTATTAGTATTTAGTATTATTAGTATTATCTCAATAATACTGGTTAGTAAAGATATCATACTAATTGATATTTTTTCGAACTGAGTGAATAATTGTACTAGTCGAGAGTCGAACCCAAGACATCTGACTTATTTTACCAAAAAAATTGCCCATTGAGCTACCTGGGAGACGCTTCGCTCAGGTAGCCCAGGATGGCCTACACAATCTTTCGACGAAAGCAGCTAGTCTGTTAACCGTAATATAATACACTGAAAATGCTGTTCTATTTTAGCACTAGTTTTTGGATTGCAAAAGAATAAGATCATTTTCAAATGTTTTTCCTTTTTTAAGACTGCTTTCTACCGAAATGTGGCATTAAATTTAGAGGCGTGTATTAAACCATTAATTTGTCCATTTCTTAATTAAACAGATTTTTAATAGTTAATGCAATTACCTTAAGACCTATTTTTTATATGGTTCCAAATAATGTCGAGAGTGGGCATAAAATTTGTGACAAATCGAAAATTCTTTACACTGTTTTAGGCACTGATATAAGAATAGGATAATTATTTTCTCAAAATTTCAAGAAATGCTTCTGTATAACCTTAAATACCTATTATTTGCTTTTAAAAAGGAACATTTTTATTTCTTTTTTTATGGATTTTTAAACGGCATAAATGTAATGCAAACTATTTTTTTTTCACAAACAAGGCACATTTGTAACTCTTTTTATATATTATTAATAAATCTATTATATTTTAGTTATTACTGACAACTTCTTTAGATTGATTGGCAAATGAAAACTATCAACTTTTCTTTGCATTATTTATAAATTTTACGATATCGTAGCATATTTAACAACAATTTTTTAATAAGATGGCATGTTTTTAATATACGGTACTTTTTATTATTTGCTATCAAAGGTGACAACATCTTACATGTCTTCCATAAAATATGTAATAACATCACGCAACTTCTGAAATTATTTTATAAAAGTATGCGAAAATTCCATCGTGGTATTTTATGAATGCTTAAGCATAGAAAAAATTATTATTAAGGCATTTATGAAAGGAATATAGGAAACTCATTTTTTATATTGATGGGGTGCAAGACATTTTAAACTTTCAAAAAATAAATTTTTGGTTTTCAATTTATTTTGAATCCTTAAATGTTTCTAAACAATGCGCAAAAGACTACCTTTAAAAATCAAAATTATTTCTTGAATTATAATCATTTACAGACAGCTAGCAAAATGGAAGATAAATGGATATTGAAACTTAAGATGTGTTTTCTCAGATTAATGAATTTGAGTTTGCGAGCACTGTTATTTTCAAACTGTATAAGCTATATTTTTTAAACTTTAATTGTATATGCGGCTCTTTATAGTTTTCATTCTAAAACCAAAGTAAGTACATAATTTTATTTTTGTTTTTTTGCTTTCCTTTTTTTTTTTTTTTTTTTTTTTTTTCACTTCAAAAATATGATTTATTTAGAAAATAATAAGAAAAATTTTAAATTGTGTATTAAAAATAAATTGTAAACAATATATTTGTGTAGATTTTGGTATTAATTTATAATTAGTTATATATACTTTTTTAAGTTAACACATAAGTATGTTAAGATTTTATTTTTGACAAAAATAGATTTTTATAAGCAAATTTTCCAGTTTTAACCATGTGCGCATTACGTAATGATTTTTATTCACGTAATAGTGATCAATACAAGACCTTTATAGGGTTAAAAGTTTGTTACGCAGCACTTTATCATATTGCTCTAAGAATTTTAAGTACGGAATTTAAAAATAATGATATAAAATTTTGAGTGACGCTATGTTATTATTAAAAATATATTTGTATAATTTATTTCATCATTTTATTTTTGTTCCATTTATAATCGCATATGCAAAAATTATGTTCAACATGGAAAGACGTACAAAAATTTATTCGCTGTTTTGTTCCACGTTATAATTTTTTTTTTCAATAAAAAATTATGTAAATGGTTTATTTGCATTATACCATCCATTTGCATGTATTTTACATGGTTTGGATACAAAGACGCAAAGAAAGAATGTTATCAAGTTCTTTCACAGCTATTGTCCAGCAAAAGTGGAGAAAAACAAAACATGCGGATGAATACATTAGCTTCTCGCGCACTTGCAATGAAATTTCCACAGAATGACGAAAAAATATAGTCCCATTTTTGAGCCGGATTAAATGAAAAAACAAAGTTTTCTAGAAACAGATAAATCTATATTCGCTTCATCTAAAACTTATTAATATAATATATTAATTTTTAAAAAATCGGGCAGGCCATTTTCGAGAATATTTTTTTATAAACTTTTACGTCCATATTTACTTAAAAATGTGTATCGAGGTCTCAAAATATACTGCACGTAGAAATGTAAAAGTTTCAGAATAGTATTAAACTGCATATTAAGACTGTTTTAAAAGAATCTAAACATTATGAGATATACAGTGTGTCCACGTATAACCTAACCGACCTTTATTTTGGCAACCATTGGTCCTACACTGTAAAAAAAAAATCTGTAGTTCTACAGATGTAAAGTTACATGCTTACTAAACTTTCACCTGTAACTGTACGAAAAAAGCTGCAAATCTACAAAACTAGTTTTTGTAAAGCTACAAAAATCTGTAACTTTACAAATGAATCTGCTAAAATTTCAGTAATCTTACTAAACTTTTATTTGTAACCCTGGCTGCAGTTACATGAAAAGTTCTCGGAATCCCAGTTTCCAAAAAAATTCTTAGTAACCTTACTGATTTTTTGATTTTCGGCGCAAAAGTGTGTCTGTTACATGAAATTTTGTTGTTGCCGTTACATGAAAAGTTCTCGGAATCCCAGTTTCCAAAAAAATTCTTAGTAACCTTACTGATTTTTTGATTTTCGGCGCAAAAGTGTGTCTGTTACATGAAATTTTGTTGTTGCCGTTACATGAAAAGTTCTCGGAATCCCAGTTTCCAAAAAAATTCTTAGTAACCTTACTGATTTTTTGATTTTCGGCGCAAAAGTGTGTCTGTTACATGAAATTTTGTTGTTGCCGTTACATGAAAAGTTCTAGGAATCCAAGTTTCCTAGAAAAACTTTAGTAACTTCACAGATTTTTTTTTTACAGTGTAGATGCCAATTACAAACTTCCAATTACAAAAATGGTTTAAATAAGATAAAGAATTATTTTTAATGAAAAACATCCAAGAAAACATTCATTAAAAAATTCAGAAATTTAAATTTTTGTGTGGTCCCCCGGTCCTATAAGTGATATTTAGTAAAAATTTACTCTGGCACTAACAAGTGAGACAAAAAAAGTCCCATTCATCTAACATTAAAATTGAGCGACTTATGAAACTTTGAAATCATGACTTATACCACTTTTTTGCATCTCAAAGCAGATGATTTCAGCCATGCTTTCAGGGGTCGTATATAAAGTACTTAAACTTATTTCAAGGTATCTCCGCTCTGAAAGAAATCGTACAACTATTACGATTGGGTTGAATTTTGTTAGTAGGGTTCAGATTAGTTAAAATAATTCTATTTTAACATATGTTTTATTTTATAAGGATTTGATTCTATGATTTCTTTTAACAAAAATTATGTTATTTTCATGTTTTTATTTAACTTCCAACGATCGTCTTTCCAGTTTAAAATTTGTACTCGAGCTTTAACTCACTTTGAAATGCCCGATCGAAGTTAAATTTTACATACTGACTTAAATCTGATGACAATGTAATATTATTATGATTTTCGACTCTTGCCATCTCATACATACTAATATTACAGGATAACATAAAAAAATTCGGGTAAATTACCGTCAGCAAATTTAAGAAAGATTTTTAGATTAAATAACACAAACCTGCGATGATTGTGTTTTTTAACTTTTATTATTACGTTTTAATTCATTTTTTAACGCTGAATAAATAATTACCTTCACTAATATCATCATGTCAGGATTTTTCGCAAATCGTGAATTTCAAAGTAATAAAATAGCGAAAAATTTGATACTATAAAATAGGTGTCAGACTTTTTTATTCAGATTAATTTTAATTAATTCTATAATTTATTAAAATTTTTGGCTTATACTAGGTATCTTACAGCTAAGCTCAGGGATCCGATGTGGTTGGGAGGGGAGGGGGATCAATTTTAACTCTGAAATTTGAGATTTGAGAAAAATTCTGCCATGATGGATTAAAATGAAAGTCATTTTCGCATTTAACGCTAAAAGATACATAATAATCAATTTCCAAAGGCTAAAAACACAACCCTCACATCTATTTTATAGTATCAAATTTTCGCTAATTTTTCTTTTCTTTTTTTATGAATTTAAGATTTGTAAAAAATCTTTATATGGTGGTGAAATATAATGGTCAATTTCGGATTCAATGGTACAGAATACATAAGAATCAATTATCAAAAGCTAAAAAGCATGGCATAACCCAACTTTTGCAGGCTAGTGTAATCAAATAACATTTTAAAATATGTACCCTTTTCTAAAGAATTGAGGTTAATTTTCATCATTCTATTTAACAAAAATTCTGTTTTTTTTTCCTTAATGTATGTTTATTACAAATTGCATATTTGGCATTAATATGTCAGAAAGATTAAAGATTTCAAATTTATATTGCAATGTTAATTTTATTCTGAATCATTTTTTTAATATATGCGACGAAATTATATTTCTACTAAAGTTTTGAATGACCCCTAATTTGCAGCAAAAAATACGCTCCATCTTTAAGCAGATACCACTCGGTCAATTTTAATCGTAGAATACTGGGATTTTTTTTTTTTTTTTTTTTTTTTTTGTCTTACTTGTCAGTGTAACAGGAAAAAATTTATTAAATGTAACCTATAAGACCGAGGGACCATATAAAAATTCAAATTTCGTATTATATATATATATATATATATATTGAGTTATTAAATGGCGACTTAATGTGTTTTCTTTGAACTTAAGCTAGATGTATATAGAGTTACGACATTTGACTATTTT
This sequence comes from Maratus speciosus, assembly GCA_963932465.1. NCBI lineage: Eukaryota > Metazoa > Arthropoda > Arachnida > Araneae > Salticidae > Maratus > Maratus speciosus. The sequence continues at coordinate 130,234,616 of OZ010791.1, forward strand.
GGGTTTAAAGCTGCGTCACTCGGAATTCCATCATCTTCCATGTATTGCTTTTGTATATACGACATTTATTTTTCTGTGTAATATACTTAAGAATATATACTTTAGGCAGAAAGAAAAAGAAAAAAATTATTTACATAATATTTGAGCTTTCATACATTGAGAATAGTGAAGTTTGATCCATTTTGACTATCTGAAAGATCATGTGTTCCCTTAAAAGATTTATTTATTTTTATATAACTACACACTTACAATATTCATTTTTATTTATATCTGAATAATACAGTTGGTAAAAATATCATATTAATTGATTTTTTTTTTTTTTTTGAACTGGGTGAATAATTGTCCTTGCTGAGAGTCGAACTTTCGACATATTGCTTACATTACCAAAAAATTTCCTACTGAGCTACGTGGACGAAGCTTCGTCCAGGTAGCTCCGATAGCCAAGGACGGCCTACGAAATCTTTTGTCCATAGAATCTAGTCTGTTAACTGAAACAAATCAGAGAGCATGTTGGCCAATCAGTATAATTGAGTTAAAAATAATAAAATGTATAAAATGTATAAAATTATTTATTATTTAATGTAATTACATACCTGCGTTGTAAACTTTTGAGCTGTCTTAGATAGCACTCCATATGCTATTGCCAAAAGATTCTCTGGGTAAATCGGTCGAACGGTTATTGTTCCACGTAACTCAATAGGCAAGCATTGGCAATTTTAACCAGAGGTCTTGGGTTCGACACACGAACTGAACTCTCTTTAACTCATTTGGAAAATTTACATTTTACTTAAAGATGTTGCATGTGTTTTGGTTTTCTTTTCTTTTTGTTTGCCATTAAAATGCTTTTAAAATCATCATTTATTTCACGATGACGTCAAAAAAGACGGTAATGTTATGTACTTTACCTATTGCTAATTGCCACGGTAGGCTGAAAAGAAATGCGCACATGCTTGTGGAACTCGAATAAAAACAAATGGCAAGATCGGGTAAAAAGTACGTTCAAGTGCAATTCTTAAGCTTCAAAATCATATAGTATTTATTTTTTGACATATTCACTGTTAAGGCTAACATATTTCTCTCAACGTCTAACAAATTTTTTTATTCCTTCACTGAAAAATTCTTCCGACTTTTCTCGAATCCAGGATTTGACAGTTGCCTTAACTTCATCATCCGAGGTGTAATGAGATCTCTCTTTGATTAGAAGGAAAAAAATAAAAGTCGCAAAGCACAAGATCGGGGGAGTAAGGAGGATTTGGAAACTGTTCAAACTTCAGGTTTCGCAAAGCCAGTTTTACTATATCGCTATTTTTCACTACTGAAGCCAACACGTTCCTTGGGTATTCTACTAACGTTTACGATACACTTTTTGCGTGATTCGCCAGTCATTTCGAATGAAATCGTCGACGAGTTTGCGATATTTATCGCCTAGGGCGGTTATCGGACGCCCGCTACTTTTTTCAACAAGAGTTATAGCTTTTACAGGCTCGCAATCACGAAATTATATTACCTATCGGTTTACAGTAGACCTATGAACAGCATCGTCACCATAAATAGCCTTTAAACGACGATGAATCTCAGTGGGCATCAGATTTTAGCAGTTAAAATTTCTATAACAGCACGTTGTTTAATTCGCATCGACATAGCACTAGAATATATCTCCAAACTCCAGATTTTTAAAATACACTGGATGCATTCAACGACCTCAAATCGGCGCATCCATGTAAAGGGCTAATGTTACTTCTACATAACATAGTGCACGCTTGTGAAGGTCATTTCTTTCGCGCTCTACACGTGCATTAGTCATCAGTCTACCCTCGTATTATTAGATCAATCAATACATTTGTAATATGTACCATAAAGAAAATATAAAAACAATCAAAAATATTTTTTCAATTTTTACCTAACTGAACTTCTGCAATGCTTTAAAAAAATTATGTACAAAACACTTAAAGCATTTATGAATTAAATGGTATCATCCATCCAGCAGTGAGAAACTTTCTGACACAATCCTAGACTCGTTTGAAAATGTAAAAGCATGATACTAGCAATCGATTGAAAGTGATTTTGAAACGAATACTGTTTTACACTTCTGGCTGGAAAAATGCATTATATCTTGAGATACAAGTGATCGCCCTATTATAACGACTTTTATAGAGCTGTCGCGTACAGAAAAAAAGTTCAAAATGACAATTTTTTCAACTATTAAACTGAAAGATCACCTGCCTTACCGAATAATGGAAAAGGCTATTACATAATAATACATGGAAATTATTCCAGAGAGAAACGTTCGCCTTGAATACAATATTTCAAATGAAAATCAAATTTCAAAGTAATTGCTTAAGAGGCGCAAAGGTCAACATAGTGAAAAAGATTCCATGCCGGGACTCGAACCCGGGCCATCAGTATAGCGTACTGACGTTCTACCGACTAAACCACATGGAACTATACCCAGCCTAGAAAATTTCTCATTATTATATGTTGGCAAGGCTAAAAACGGTATCGTTCCATGTGGTTTAGTCGGTAGAACGTCATTGAGCTATACTGATGGCCCGTGTTCGAGTCCCGGCATGGAATCTTTGTTGACCCTTTGCGTCTCTTAAGCAATTACTTTGAAATTTGATTTTCATTTGAAATAAGGCTAATACCTTCCATGGTTTCAAAATAAGAGCATTTGGAAATTGTATCATTATATGAATAAAAATGAAATCAAGAATATATCAGACAGTGATTTTGGTTTTCAGAACTGCCGTAAAAAAGAACAAATTCTTAAAATATAATGTTTAAAATGATCATTTTCTTTTTTTATACTGGAATTGCAATTCCAAATGCAATTAAAAATAATAAGACATTTCTTTTAGATTTTAAAATAATTTCGTAAAATATGCTCAATGTAAATTCGGCAATCAATATGCAGTTTGTTAAAATTTCTCTTGTTAAAATATATCTTTCTGAGTTTATTTGTTAAGACTGCATAGAGAGAATCTTTCAAAATGTTCTAAAAGTAGCATCGTTGTTTTCTATAGGCTTGTTGAGATGGAATGCAGTCTTTTGTGAAGCGGTAGAAATGGAGTTCCATTAGTGGCTGGGATTGATGGATGTAGCATGGGCGAATGAATACACGTTGGTCAAGATTGAAGCGGAATTTTTATTCGATAAAATGGAGTCTGTAAGGGGAAAGTGCAGATAGTGAAGAAATATATTTTTAAGTTAGTCTTTTAAAGTGCGAAACATTTCTAAATATACATTGCTATGCCGATATATTTCTAATACTGAATGAAAACGATACAGGTTGTTTAAGAAGGAAAAGGTTTTGCCCTTAATACATTACTTCATCATTATTTAGCTATAAAGTGCAGATAGCGAAAAAATATATTGTTAAATTAGTTGTGTTCAATGCGTAACAATTATAAATACACATTGTTATGCCTTATATTTGTAATAATGAATGAAAAGTGATACTATTTGTTTAAAGAAAGAGAAGTTTTTGCCCTTAATACAGTTATTTCTCGTTATTTCCCTAGAAAGTGCAGAGAGTGAAGAAATATATTTTTTAATTAGTTTTGTTTCTTGGGTAACATTTTAAAATATGCATCCCTATGCCGATATACTTGTAATACCGAATGAAATGTGATACAGTTTGTTTGAAGAGGGAAAAGTTTTTGCGCTTAATTCAGTATTTACTGATTATTTCGCTATAAGGTGCAGATAGTGAAAAAATATATTTATAAATTAGCTCTCCCGAATGCGTAACAATTTAAAAAATACATTGCTATGCCGATATATTTGTTATTTTGCATGAAAAGTGATACAGCTTGTTTCAAGAGGAAAAGGTTTTTCTTTTAATACAGTACTTACTCATTATTTCACTATAAAGTGCAGATAGGGAAAAAATATATTTTTGAATTAGTTCTTTTGAATGCGTAACAATTTGAAATATACATCGTTATGCAGTATATCTGTAATACTGAATGAAAAGGGATACAATTTGTTTAAAAAAGGAAAAGATGTTGCGCTTAATACGTTATATTACACCTCGTTATTTTGCTATAAAGTGCATAGAGAAAATACATATATTTTTTAAGTTAGTTGTTTTTAATGCATAATATTTAAAAATATTCATTTTTATGCCAACATATTTGTAATACTGGATGGAAAGTGATTCCATTTGCTCTAAGAAGAAAAAGTATTTGTGATTAATCCATCACTTCCTCGTTATTTCGCTATAAAGTGGAGATAGTGAAAAAATATATTTGTAAGTTAGTTCTTTTAAAATACATAACATTTCTAAATATACCTTGCTATACTTATGTATTTATAATAGTGAATGTGATACGAAATGTGAATTTAAAGAAAAGTGATACAGTTTGTTTAAAGAGCGAAAAGTTTTTGCGCTTAATATAGTACTTCCTCATTATTTTGCTTTAATGTGCCGATAGTGAAAAAATATATTTTTAAATTAGTTCTTTTGCATGTGTAACAATTTTAAATATACATTGTTATGCCGTATATCTGTAATACTGAATGAAATGTGATAGAATTTGTTGTAAAAATGTAAATTCAATGTAAAGAAGGAAAAGTTCTTGCGCTTAATACAGTACTTCCCCGTTAAATTACACATCATTATTTTCCTATAAAGGGTAGAGAGAAAGGAAATATATTTTAAAGTTAGTTGTCCTTTATGCGTTCCATTGTTAAATATACATTTTTATGCAGATATATTTGAAATACTGAATGAAAAGTGCTTCAACTTGTTTAAAGAAGGAAAAGTTTTGGGGATTTATATAATACTTCTTCGTTATTTTGCTGTAAAGTTCATATATTGAAGAAATATATTTTTAAGTTAGTCCTTTTGCTTAAAAGATATACAACCAAACCATAGAAGCATACTTTTATGCAAGGCTGTAGCGTAATATGAAGTTTTATTAAATTCCGCGCATACGTTCTTGAGATATAGCCACTTTGGCAATCGTGAAAAATGCAGTATAATAGCGCTATATGTTAGCCGATATTCACCCAAACCTAATAAGCACAATTATGCCAAGGTCTAAATAAATCTAAAATTTTATTCAATTTGGTGCAGTAATTCGTCAGTTTTTGAGAACTAAAATGTTGTGTCACATAAACAATCAAATCGTGTTCTGGACTTTCTAAAACGTTGAAAACCGGAAGTCGAAAATTTTCACAAATTAAATACTTTCTTCTTGTATATAGTAGTAAGTAAAAATATTATACTGATTATTGTGATAGTGATTATCCAATATTCTCACTATCTAATCAAGATTCCAGCAGTATTTTTGTGCTTAATCTTATATAAATTTAATCATAAATAAAATAAATAAAAGTACTGTTAAAACTGTTAATTTTTGTGGGACTTACTCATGTTTTAAAGGACTTTGAAAAACATATTACTCCATTACTTTAGATAACTTTATCTTTTAATGTGGTTGAGTATGTATCTCCTGTTGGATTTAAAGTATAATTTACATACCCAATATTCAGTCTGATAGCGACTCAAATAACAAAGAAAAATATTTTAAAGCTAATTCTTTTGATTTCGATGTTTTTTCTAATAAACATTACAATGATTTTTGTAAATGAATATGAAAATGATACATTTAAATACTAATTTAGTATACATAATTTGTAAATACGTAAACAAGAGATTGATAAGATGTAGTAAAAAAGGGTAACATTTTATTTTTTTAAATGAAATTTTCGTGTTACTGAAAATTCAATTTTTAATATTATTAAATGGACCTCACGGGTAATCTCCGGATAATCTCACAGATAATACCAAGCGAAATGAGAAATATTTGTTGAAATTTTGCCACTTACAACTTATTAATATATTGAAAAAATTCAAATTGATATACACGAAGTTAACTATTCCAACTCTGACTCATTAAAAAGGAAATTGATGGAGTGAAATGCTGTTTCCCATATTTTAAGTTATCGTATCTATCTTCGTGGGAATATAGAACATATGTCTGAATTCGGTTTCAGTAAAAAGTTTAAAAAAATGATATTTTCGTTACCTTTTGCAAAATGAACGGTGTAAAATCGTCTTTAATAAAAAATAATCCTGCTTTATATAATATTTAACCATAAATCTACATAAATTAAATAAATGTATTATGAAAATAAAATCAGTTAATCCTAATATATTTTAATGTAACTTATACATAATTATACAGGCATTTTCATTAATTGTCTACTAGTGCTTTTAAATAATTTTTTTGAACAAGCACAGGCTAATAATTAATAAATGCAATCCATTCTTTATTGTCTTTATACTGATTATTGTGATAGTGATTATCCGATGATATTCGTAGTGTCTAATCATGATTCGTGCAGTATTTTTGAGCTTCATGTTACATAACTTTAATCATAAATAAGACAAATAAAATTATTGTTAAAACAGTTAGTTTTTGTGGTACTTATTCATGTTTGAAAGGACTTAAAGTAAATACTCCATTACTTTAGATAACTTTATCTTTTAATGTGGGTGAGTATGTATCTCCTGTCGGATTTAAAGTATAATTTACATACCCAATATTCAGTCGGATAGAGACTCAAATAACAAAAAAATTGTAAAACTGTATTTTATCGATTTCGAAGTGTTTTCTAATAAACATTACAATGTTGTTTTTTTTTCATGAAAATTAAAATGATACATTTAAATACTAATTTCGTATAGATAATTTGTAAATCCGTAAACAGGAGATTGATTATAAGGAGATTGATTATTAAAGGGATTATTTATAATATTGAAAACAAATATTTTAAATCGGATGAATTTTTGGAGAAAAAAATATTTAAAATTAGACACGTGAATTTAACATTAGTATCCTCAAATCTTGTTCTCTACTTACTCCATGAACATTTAACAAAAATACATAAACTATATACTTTTATGGTCTAATTTGTTTCAAACAACTCAAAGTATTTCTGTATCTGACTGTCATACAATTTCAGTACAAAGTTGGTGTTATTATATGAAAAATATTTGTCGTTGCTAACTACTTATATAAATATAATACAAATGGAAATTACGTTCCAGCTGCTTAAACTTGAATTTTACTAAATGGATTTTGATGGGAGTTAGATTATTTTTAGGGCAGATTTTAACAAAGCATATTGTTCCCCTTTGCTTCAATATGGAATAATGTAAGAAAGTTCTACAATCAGGTGAATACTATTATGATTATTAGCATTTTTAAAAAGTTCTATTTGACGGATTTTTACAAAAATTGCACTGTTAGTTAGATTATTTTTCAAGTATGGTTTACGTATCTTGCATATAGTTGGTTCATTCCCATGTCCTACTATAAATTAAGAGCAAAAAACTTGGTCCTTAATAGTCAATATTGTATGTGACCTATTTGAAAATGTGCATGCGCCATGGCATTCATATTGTTTACAGCAACAAGGAACGGCATTCCAGATAAAGGTCCCGCTTTCTTTCAAACACAGGTGAAATTCACCTATATATTTTGTTCGTTTCAAAGTTTGTTTGGAAAGCAGCAGGCGAAATCTACTAGTTCCAATACATGGACGATTATTTCAACAAATGCATTTATATTCTGACAGAATAGTTCACTATTACAAGTCTTGTGACAGATTTGGGGGGATTTTAACACCCTCCGAGCGTCTTGCGGGTTTTCCTTAATTTTCATAAAAATGCTTATAAAAATAATCTTAATGTAAATTTTCTTTCCCTGATTCTTTCTAAAATACACTTCATACCCATTATTTTATATTACATTTTAAAATACAATTATCTTTATAATATTGTTTCTACAACAGATTTAAGGTGTTTTTGGGTAACGGAAAATTACGTCCAAACCGCCCAGAGTTTTAAAAATTCTTGGAAGTAAGACGGGTGGTCTCGATTTGTTTGTGACTATATCTTTTTCTCAAGAACTACTCAAACTGTTTCATTATTTTTGAATGAATTTGGGCGGTAGCTAAACTATAACTATATCATTTGCATAAAAAAACATACTTAATTTTAAATTTATAATTTTAGAAGAAATAGCAAAAAGTACAATAATTACACAGTTAGGTCAATTTCAAAAATAGCCCTAGATTTCTCTTGTTTAAAAAATCGTCTAAATATATATCTATGCCCAGTATTTTTCAATTTTATTACTTACCTAAAGAACTATTGATTAATTAACTAGTATCAAAACTATGAAAAATTAATTGAAATCAGTATTATCAGCGAAAACAATTATATGAATTTCAGATATTTTACGTGCGATTTCGACACTATTTTCGGCTCCTTAAAAATGAGGATATTTTAGAAAGTATCATTAAATACTTATAGCTGCTTAATTTAAAATTTTGATTGTTAGTAAAATGATTCTTTAATCCAAAATTAGAAAATAAATATTTACACCATTTTTTATTTATTTTTATTTTCGATTAAAACTTTGAGACTATAAAGTTTGTAAATGATAACCTGTTTAGTTTAGAATCTCTTGTGAATTTGCATGTTGTCTAAGCACGCCAAAAGTTGCTTCTTTGACTTACACCATACTCACAATAAAAGAGATCAAAATATTTTTTCAACATAAAAGTGTTTAATGAATACGCTTTTCACTTAATCGATTGTGTTATATTGTCACACATATTGGTTTATATTGTCTTACAGAGAAATTTGCAGTCTCTATATAACCTCAATGTCAGAATTTACTATTTAAACTAGAATTATTTAAACTAGAAGTCTGCACGGGATGACATTTCCAGTCCCGGGCCCAGCCCGACTCATAGAGAAAAAAATTCGGCCCGGCCCGGACCGATACAAAAATTAAGTTTGGACCGAGCCCGCCCCGGAAAAAAGTTAAAATATCGGACCGAGCCCGGCCCGAGTGAATTTCTACAAAACATTGATTTTTTTACGTCGATTTGGTTAAAAATCTTGTCTCGTACGAGGTGTTCTGACCAAAAATATTTATCTTAACTATTTTTGTCATGTTTATAATCTTCATTTTTATAGAAGTGCCGCAGGCTGTGATATTTATTTTTTTAATGAATCTCTATTCTTGTATGTAAATGTTTCAGTTATCATTAATATTGTTAATCCATATTCCATCTATTAAAAAGTAGTATTAAAAATTTAGAAGTATTAAAAATCTGAAAAATGCTATGCAGTAAAACCTTCTACGACGGAATTGCATAGAAAAGAAAAAAAATGCGTTATAGACAAGTTCCCTTCTTAGCAAGTGTAAATGTATTATATATTCAGGCTTCCGTCATAGGCAGGTTCCTTTTCACACATTTAACTATATTTTAATTTAGCTATATTTTAATATCCGTAGAATTCTACCATTCTTTAAAAATAATAAATTTTAATGTTTAAGTGTAGAATAATGGCGATTAAAAAATGTATGCATTTTTTGCAAAAACTTTTGGGCCAGGCCTAATTTAACTGACCTTTAAGTTGACCAGGCCACGCTGAGACAATGATTTTTGTACGGGCTAGGTGAAAACTAGGACTGAAAATTTTGGGCCGTGAAAAGTAGGAAAGAAACCAGACCCGGCTCCGTACAGAAAAATTAAGTTAGGCCATGCCCGAACAGAGTGGAGAGCTGGCACGGCCCGGCCCGAGTGCCGTGAATGAAAATCGGCCCGCAGGCCGGGCCAGGCTCGAGCTTCGGGCCTCGGGCCGGCCCGTGCAGATCTCTAATTTAAATAACTGTGTTTGTATCTATGACACTATATTGTATCACATACCCGTTTTAATGATTAATGCACCAAACAAATGTTAAACTTCTAACAATCGAGAAACTATATAAAAATTAAAAAAAAGCAAACATGTCGAAGAAATATTTTAGTACCTTGTAATAGAATGACAAAATAATACTTAGATTGATTAAAGTTAAAAAAATTTTAATTGATAAAAAAAAGACATCGTATTCAAAAGTTAAACGTTTATAAAGTGAAATATATATATATATACCTGAATGTTAATAGTATGGTCCTTTAATCCAAAATTATAAAATAAATTAAACTTTAAACGCTTTATAAATTAATTTATTTTTTACTTTAAAACTTTAAGGCAATAAAGTTTGTGAATGATAACGTGTTTGTTTAGAATCTCTAGTGAATTAGTCTGTTGTCTAAGAACTCCAGAAGATGTTTATTTTACACACACCTTTCACGCAATAAAAGAGAACAAAGTATTTTTTTCCCAGAAAAGAGTCTAATCAATACGCTTTTCACTTAACCTATTGTATATCTAATAGAATAGTTTATACTGACTTTTTCAGAAATTGGTTTTCTTAAAAGACTCTATCTAACCTCAGTGTCAGATATTGAAATGCCTCTTTTTTATATGTATGAAAATATAGTGTATTACATACCGTTTATAATGATTAATGCAACAAACAAATATGATACTTCTGAGACTCGAAATCTATATGAAAATAAAATAGAATAAAGATGTCGGAGTATTATTGCAGTACTTCTTAAAAGAAAGACAAAATATTACATACATGTAGATTGAGTGTATTTTCAGGACTGTTTTTTATTCATAAGTTAAAAGTTTATTAAATTTAAAAAAAAATTGATTGTTGATGATAAAGTTGTTTAATCCACAATTAAAAGTAAAATTGAATTTACATGTTTTTTAATTAATTTTCCTTTTGTGATTAAATCTTTTATTCCATAAAGTTTGTAATCTCTTGTGAATTTGGCTGTTGTCTAAGCACTCCAAAAGATGTTTCTTTCACTTACATATATTTCACAATAAAAGATCAAAGTATTTTTTTCCAGAAAAGAGTCCAATGAATACGCTTTTCACTTAATCGATTGTGTATCGAATAGAATGGTTTATATTGTCTGAGAAATTGGTTTTCTTAAAAGGCTCTATCTAATCTCGATGTCAGATATTTAAATACCTGTTCTTCTATCGATGACACTATAGTGTATTACATACCGGTTATAATGATTAATGTACAAAACAAATGTGAAACTTCCAAGACTAGAAAAACTGTATAAAAATATAAAAGTACAAGCATGTCGGAGAGATATTTTAGTACCTATAAAAGAAAGACAAACTTTTATGCGTAGAATATTTTTAGCAGCGTCGTTTTTAAATGATAGAAATAAACACCGTATTCAAAAGTTTAATATATATATATACGTTTGATTGTTAATAATATGGTTATTTGGCCCGCAATTAGAAAATAATTTAGATTTTACACGCTGCATTATTTGTTTTTTTAGGTTAAAAAATTGATGCCATAAAGTTCGTAATTGATAATGTGTTTTTGTTTAAAATCGGTCGTGAATTTGTCTGTTGTCTAAGCACTACAAAGGATGTTTCTTTTACTTACACCTTTCTCACAATAAAAGAGGTCAACGTATTTTTTCCCAGAAAAGAGTCTAATGAATACGCTTTTCAATTAATCGATTGTTTATCTAATAGAATGGTTTATGACGCATTCTCACAATCTTTTGACTTTTATGTCCCTGAATAATAATTTTTATTTTAATACATTTTTTCGTGTTTTATTTTTATTTCATTTACTGGGGAATATCCCATTGCAGGATTGCATAACAATATTAACGAGATAAATAAGTTTAGGACGATGTTGGGGGTCCAAATACCAGGAAAACTCCTATACCGTCCCGTCTCCCGTAAGCTGATTTTTAAGTTTGGAGCTACATGTGTAAAATTGTTTCAATAAAAGTAATTCGATGTAATTTTTTCCGAAACTGGGACAGTTTTTTTATATAAATATGTAGCAAAAAATTAACCTGCTCACATTTTTACAGTTGATATTATTTTTTAAACTCTGTTCCTGGGTTTTTCATCCTTACCGTCCCTCTTGCCATACTTATACAGAAAATCACTTCAGATGCAGCCACAGAATTTTTTTAAAGATTTTTCTCATGCAGAAGTATGCTAGAGAAAGAATGTCTAAAATTCTTTCACAGGAAATTTACTGCAGAATTTAAATCAGCATTAAACAAGATCGTGGCTTTATTGGTAGTCTTACCGTCTCCAAGGTTTATTCCTGCACATTTCGAGGTAAATTAAAAATAATAATAATAATTTAATCCAGTGTTAACAACTGTTTCTAAAAATCAATGAACACTGTGCCTATCACTTAGTCTTAACATGATTTTCCTAAAAATAGGTGGCAATTTTCCTTACCGTTCCATCCTTACCGTACCTTTTTTTTTCTCATTTCGTCCCTTATTTCCTATATCGTCCCCGTTTTTACCTTACCGTCCCTTCTTTAACACCCCTTTATGACAATGTTATACAAAAAATTCTGTATTAAAAGTACTACATTTTTATTATTTCTTATTTGAATGTCCTGCGGGTACTATGCAAATTCATTGTAAGTAAAAATTTAGAAGAAAATAAAAAGTTATAGTGGTAAAATTGTAAGAAAAATGAAACTCGCAAGTTTAACTTAGACATCAGTTAAATAAAAAAAATTTTCGCTGCTGACCATTTTTTCTTCATTTTGAATAATTAAGGCACTCGACTAACAGATTAAAATGTTATTTTAGCAAGTTTAATTTCACCAGATTTTTATACCCCAAAGTCAAAAGTTGTGATAATGCCCCTTATATCGCCTTACTGAGAATTTTTGGTTTTTTCTTAAAAGGCTCTATCTAATCTCAATGTCAGATATTTAAATACATGTTCTTGTACCTATCACATTATAGTGTATTATATACCGGTTTTAATGATTAATGAACAAAATCAATGTGAAACTTCTAAGACTAGACAAACTGTATAAAAATAAAAAAAGAATAATCATGTAATTGAATCATGAATATTTCAGTACCTATTAAAATAAAGCTAAACTTTTATGCGTAGATTATATTTTTAGCACTGTCGTTTTTAAATATTAGAAATAAACACCGCATTCAAAAGTTAAAATATATATATACGTTTGATTGTTAATAATATGGTTATTTGGTCCACACTTAGAAAACAATTTAGATTTTACACGCTGTATTATTATCTCATTTTTAGGTTAAAACTTTGATGCCATAAAGTTCGTAATTGATAACGTGTTCTTTTTTTAGAATCTGTCGTCAGTTAGTGTGTTGTCTAAGCAGTCCAAAAGATATTTCTTTTACTTACACATTTCTCACAATAAAACAGTTCAGCGTATTTTTTCGCAGAAAATAGTCTAATGAATACGCTTTTCAATTAATCGATTGTTTATCTTATAGAACGATTTCTATTGCCTTACTGAGAAATTGATTTTTTTCTTAAAAGACTATCTAATCTCAATGTCAGATATTTAAATGCATGCTCTTGTATCTATGACACTATAGTGTATTATATACCGGTTATAATGATTAATCCACAAAACTAATGTGAAACTTCTAAGACTAGAAAAACTATATAAAAATAAAAAGAATAATCATGTAATTGAATCATGATTACTTAAGTACCTATTAAAAGAAAGTCAAACTTTTATGCGTAGATTATATTTTTAGCACTGTCGTTTTTAAATGATGGAAATACACACCGTATATTCAAAAGTTAATATATATAAGTTTGATTGATAATGATATGGTTATATAATCCACAATTAGAAAATAAATTCGATTTTACACGCTCTATTATTATTTTTTTTAGGTTAAAGATTTGAGGCCATAAATTTGGTAATTGAGAACATGTTTTTATTTAGAATCTGTGACTTTATTTGTTCTCTAAGCATTCCAAAAGATGTTTCTTTATTTTCACCTTTCTCACAATAAAAGAGGTCAAAGTCTTTTTTCCCAAAAAAGTGTCTAATGCATACGCTTTTCAATTATCCGATTGTGTATCTAATCGAATACTTTGTACTTAGATATTTAAATACCTGTTTTTGTATGTATGACACTATAGTGTATTACTTACTGGTTACCATGATTAACGTTCCTAAAAACACCAAACTGCTAAGACTAGATAAACTATTTAAGTGGTCTCAGGTCTCTTGAAGCTTCCAAAATTTCGAAATTATAACACTTTTAGATTTTAAACACCTATCCTTTCTGAAAATTTTGATAGAATTTTTTTCCTTGAAATTCCCATTAGAACAGAAATTGTGGCTTTTGGAGGCATACCCGCTCAAAAGCTGAAGCGTTCTTTCAGAAAATTTGAAGGGATTTTTTTTCCAAATGACGTTTTTTGGCCTAACACACGCGATACCTCAAAAATTTCTGAATATTTTTTCATGAATTTTTTAAAACATTTTTTTCATGTAACTTTGTATAAACCGAACCTAAAATTTTATTGTTCTTTTTCAAAAATATATTTTTTAGGTGATTACGTTGTTGAAATTTTCAAAATTATGTTTTAGCTAAATACAACTTTGTATTAAAAATATAAAAATGCTTTAAATACAAACTTATTTAGGTTCAGGGTAATTATTTCTATCTGAAGTATAATTAGGCACCAAAATTTTTATTGTAGTTTCAAAATTTATTTTGGAATCCTGTACGTAGGCTGTTATACCATTTTTCTGCTCGTCAAATCTCTGACACGTTGGAGACCCCTATAAATGCTAATTCTGCATTTTGCTATTTTTCAAACACATAAAATGAAAGAACATACTTGTATCTTTCATCAGCAGTAAAAATTGTGATTTAAAATCATATACATTTTTTAAAAAATGAAATGTTTAAAATAGTTTTTTTTTTGTTTTCAATTTTTCCAATGTTAAGAGTCCTAGGACACCTTAAAAATAGAAAAAGAATAATAATTTCGGATGAATTTTTAGTACTTTTTAAAAGAAAGACAAATTTATACGTAGGATGATTATACCAGGTGTCCCAGAACGGACTGACTGATTTTAAAATTCAATAATTTGCAAACGGTGATAGCTTTAACATAAATTGTTGCATGAGAGTAATGTATGATATCACAAAATTTTTAGAGTGATTCTTGTTAATATTTTAACCTAAGGTTAAAATATAAGCGGTAGTTGGTGTTGCAATGAGTAGTCACTGAATCGATTCAGAAACAGTAGGATGGCATTAACGGTGGGAATAATAGAAGTGGAACACATATAGTGCGTCTCATTCGCCTATATAATCTAATTATAATCTATTTTTCAAGGGGGTGGGGTCGATTTTAAACTCATCATTTGGTATCATTTGGATAACGTTGGTGTAAGATTCGGATTCAAAAATAATCTCATACACAATCATACAGGCTAAGTTCACAATCAGGACAATAAGAACAAAAATTTTTAGACGAATATATCCCATTCCATAAATTTGACCTCTTGCGTTGGCACAATGGTGGGTGATTTCTGCTTCTGAATCGAGTGGACGACTACTTATCACAGCGCCATCTATCGCTCATAATTCGAACTCAAACCAGGTATGATAGAACTATTCCTGACACCATACATTACTTTTCACTCTCCTGAATGAATTACTGTAACATTTGTCACCGTTTGCTAATTATTGAAATTTAAAATCAGTCGGTACATTTTAGAACACCCAGGATATTTAGCACTGTATTTTTAAATGATAGAAATAGACACCGTACACCGTGAAATGTTTATTAACTGAAAAAACTATAAATTTAATTTTAAATATTATAGTTTTTTAATCGGCAATTAGAAAACAAATTAGGTTTTACCCGCTTTTTTAATTATTGTTATGCTTTTTAGATTAAAGCTTTCAGGCTAGAAAGTTTGTAATTTATAAGCTTTTCAGTTAATCGATTGTGTATCTAATAGAATAGTTCATGTTGTCTTTCTGAGAAATTTGTTTTCTTAAAAAGCCTCGATGTCAGACATTTAAAAGTGTTTGCTCTGTTATATGCGGGAAGATAGACAGGCTGAAAGACAGACAGAAAGAGAGACAGACAGACACGCACGACGACTGTAGGTACTACGTATTTATATAATTACGAACGCATCTAAAAAATAAACATGTCAGAGAAATATTTTAGTTACCTCTTAATAAAAATACAAAATGGTACACAGAATGATTATATTGTTAGCACTATCATTTATTCTCATAGCACTATCATTTAATGTTAGCACATAAATGATAGAAATAGCCATCGTCTTCAAAAATTGAAACTTTATAAAGTAAAACCAAAATATATATGAATTTGTTAATAAATTGTTAATAATATGGTTTTTTAGTCCACTATTAGAAAAAGAAATTAGATTTTACACTTTTTAAAAATTAATTTTTATTTTTAGATTAAAGCTTTAAGGCCATAAAGTTTGCAATTGATAACGTGATTTTTTAGAATCTCTCGTGAATTTGTCTGTTGACTAAGTGCCCCAAAAGATATTTATCTTACTTACACCTTTCTCACAATATAAGAGATCAAAGTCTTTTTACCAAGAAAAGAGTCTATTGAATACGCTTTTCACTTAATCGATTGTGTATCTAATAGAATGGTTTATATTGTCTTTCGGAGAAATTGGTTTTCTTAAAAGACGCTATCTAACCTTCAATGTCAAATAGTTAAATACCTGTATTTTATATCCATGACACTGTAGTATATTCCATGCCGGTTATAATGAATTATGCACTAAACAAATATGAAATTTCTAACACTAAAAAAAATACATTTAAGAGGAATTTATTTTTACCTCTTAAGAGAAAGACACATTAACACATAGACTGATTATATGTTTAGCACTGTATTTTTTAAATTATATAAAATAATTTCAATAATGTAAAAGTGCAATATATGTACACGAATATAAAATGTAAACGTACACTGTAGGCCTACCCGTAGAAGCCATCCTTAAAAATTCCCGAATACCTGTTTGTTTGCCAGTAAGTATAAAATTGTTTTCTAAAATCCAAAAAGTATTTAATTCAGATGATAAAAATTTATTTTTCCTTTCAATAGTTTGATTCCTCAAATTATCTACAGAAATTCTTTTTTTCTTCCCCTCTCGACGACGTAGTGACAGAGCTATTTATAGATTCTCCAGTTTGAACCATTTGCAATGGGTAATTATGTAATTCTCATTCTGAATTTCAATTGGATTGCTAAAAAGGTCTTCAGGATTGATTAAACATGGAATACCATTTTATTTCCGAAAGTCGTGTCCGATTATCCAGCATGCCGGATCTTAGGACTCCGGATTAGAGGGTAATTACTGTACTACTGAGTACTTATAACTTGCTTTTTTTAGTACGCATCTGTTCCTTTTCTATTTTTATCGGAATTTTGATTAATCTGAATTTTTTGCTATCCGAAGAGGCACCTGCCTAATTAGTTCGGATTAGCGGTGTTTTACTGCATGTAAATTTGATTGTTATTAATATGCTTATATAGTCCATAATTAGAAAAAAAATAGATTCTGCACGCTTTTTTTTTTTATATAAATCTTGAAGACATAAATATTGTAATACATAAAATTTTCGCTTAATGGATTTGTATCTAATAGAATGGTTTATATTATCTTCCTGACAAATTGGTTTTCTTAAAAGGCTCTTTCTAATCTCAATATCAGATATTTAAACATCTGTTTGTTTGTTTTGTTTTTTTTGTTTTTTTATCTATGACAAGATAGTGTATTACATGAAGGTTATTATATAATTAATGCACCAAAGAAATGTGAATCTTCTAAGACTAGAAAAACTATAAAAAAAGAATAAAAATGTCAGAGGATTATTTTATTATATCTTAATAGGAAGACAAAATATTACAAATAAGCACATTATTCAAAAGTTAATAGTTTATTAATAAAAAAAAAAAATGTAAATTTGATTGTTAATAATATTGTTATTTATTTCGCAATTAGAAAATAAATCACGATTTACACGCTTTTCTAATTAATTTTATTTTTAGATTAAAGCTTTGAGGCCATAAAGTATGGAATTGATAACGTGTTTTGTTTAGAATCTCTCGTGAATTTCTCTGTTCTCTCATCACTCCAAAAGATCTTTTTTTTTACTTGCACATTTCTCACAATACAGGAGATCAAAATCTTTTTTTTTTTCCAGAAAAGAGTCTAATAAATACGCTTTTCACTTAATTGATTGTGTATCTAATAGAATGGTTTATATTGTCTTGTTTGTTGTGTTGTATGTTTTCTTAAAAGGCTCTATGTAACCTCAATGTCAGATATTTAAACATCTGTTTTTGTAGTATGACACTATAGTGTATTACATACCGTTTACAATAATTAATGCATTAAACAAATGTCAGAATTTTAAGACGTTTATTAAGTAAAACAATATAAATTTGATTCTTTATAATATGGTTATTTTGCCCACAAGTAGAAAATAACTTAAACTTTACAGGTTTTTATTTATTTATTTCTATTTTTAGATTGAAACTTTGAGGCCATAAAGTTTGTAAATGATAACGTGTTTTGTTTAGAATCTCTCATGAATTTGTCTGTTGTCTAAGCAGTTGAAAAGACATTTGTTTTACTTACACCTTTCTCACAATATAAGAGATCAAAGTCTTTTTCCCAAGAAAAGAGTCTATTGAATACGCTCTTCACTTAATCGATTGTGTATCTAACAGAATGGTTTATATTGTCTTTCTGTGGAATTGGTTTTCTTAAAAGGTTCTATCTAACCTCAATGTCAAATACTTAAATACTCTTTTTTGTATCTAGGACACTATATTGTACGTAGAGTCGTGGACAAAAGAAGTAAACACCCTACTAACTCATCAACAAGTTATTGTAGAAGAAAGTTACTGGTACCAAACGATGGAAAATAAAGTCTACTCTTTAATGATGTATATAAAATTTCCTTATGGGGCCATCTACATATCAAAACGAACCCAAACTTTTTCAATAGCAATATCCAAGTTTGACACTTTATAAAGAAACTCTCTACCTTTCAATTAGCCTAAAATCAAATTTCCATGAAATTCTTACGATTAGCTTCAGAGAAACTAATTATTTAATAATGAGCCTATTCTAGAAGCTGTATCCAAATTGAAGTTCGGTAATCGATTTCTAAAATGTTACAGAATGACTACGTTACTTCTTTTAATGTTTTTTTCCTTTAAAATATGACCCTTTCACTTCCGTAATATGTTCCAACTATTGCCAGTCCAAATGTTTCTGTAAAATGAGTAGAATATATATATTTCAAATTATGCTTTTCTGCATATCATAGACCCACCATATCATTGACCCCGTGACGATACCATATCTGCATCTTAAACCCTCACATTTTTAATCATAATTCGAAAAGTACTTGGACGGAAAATTTGAAATTTAGAATTCGCATAAAGCAGAACAGAATAAATATAAATCTGTCAAAAAAATTGTAGGTTGCAGTTCGTATTTTTTTCCGAATATTAATTTTATAATTAATATAAAAAAATTATTTACAAATTCAATGTATTTATTTTTGGGATTTTTAGCATTATAACCTCACTTAACATTATCATAATTGGATTATAATTTTAGGAGATATTAAAAAAAATATGAAAATGTAATTTAACATTAGAAGCTCTAAATTTAGAATGTTTATAATTCGAAAACTTATCATCCAAAAGACTGAAAATTTTGTTTTTAAGCATAGTTTTAGCTAAAGAATTAAAATATTTTGTCAAAATTGGGTGTTGCCATTGAAAGAAACAAAGTTTGGTCTAGTTTTGAATTTTAGATGCCCCCCTAAGCAAATTTAGATACATAATTCAAAAGTACATCGGTTGGTACCAGTAATTTTCTTCTATTATAATTAATTTCAGAGTTAGTAAGGGATGTTTACTTTTCCCATGATTGTGCATACGTTTAAAATAATTAATGCACCAAAAATTTTTGAAACTTCTGAGACTAAAAAAGACTTGTATGGCCCCTAAATTCTTGTATAAAGAACGTGTTTAGATGGATGTTTGAATAGATGGATGCTTGTAGACTAAGATTTGAAAATTTTTGAATTTGCATAAGGAAAAAAAATAATGGTTTGTGTTATTGCCAGGCGAAGGACATTCTGCAAGTATTTCTGTTTCATGTTTATGTATTTTTCTTGTAGTTTTGGGTGGGTGCACGTTATTCTGCATTCATACATGTTAAGATAATTTAATTTGTTTATCTTTTAATTATATTTAAGTTGCAATTTGAAATTAACTTTCTAAAAGACATTTTTAAAAAACTTTTTGTTTTGTAATTTATTTATGCTTTGTTTATACTACATTTTTTATTTAAGTTTGGTTTATTTTCATTTTTTAACTTTTAAACTATATATCTAAAATGACAATGGTTTAGTTTTTTTTTTGCATTGAGTTCAGGATGGACGTGTGCTCAGAAACCTGTAAGTTATTGTGGGGGTGGAGTTAGGTCTGTCTGTCCACCCACTAATGAAGAACAGACAAGTTTTTTACTTTTGTTGTTTTTTACATGTGTAATTTAAATTTGAAGGTTTTGGGATTTTTATAGTTAAATGTTATAAATATTGTTGTTATACACCTTCTTTCCAAAGTTATGGTGTATTTGTGTTTTTATTCATTGATGACATATAGTATATATTATATTATATAAATCAATATTTTTATACCATAGTTTAAAATATGTGATATAAAGGAAAATCATACATAAAAATTAAAGTTTATTACATAAACTAATATAAAATATATAAAATTACATATTTCCCTCTAATAAAGTAAAATATATAAATTATAATCTCTTGAGAAATATATTGTTAATTTATATTAAAGTTTCATCACATTTTATTAAAGCTATTGCAATAAATTTGATAAAATATTTAAATAGAAATAATATGGAAGTTATTTAGCATAAAACAATTACCAGTCGAATTTTTATGGCAAAAAAAGAGAGTGGCGTATTTCAAATTTTCACCGATAGGAAGCGCTATTAAGTTCTAATTTATCTGAAGACATACTGAGACAATAAAATGTACAAGATGTACATATTTTCACTTAAAAATATTCTGTAATCTTCTCGAAATAATCTTAAGCTGTAGCACATGGATATTTGTTTTTATAGTGTAAAAATATCACCAACATGTATGGAAAAAAGAAGATTTCTTTAAAAAAGACGGTACATTTTCTCACTGTTTTTTGTAGTATGCAGGGATTTCAACCAAATTTAACGTCACATTTTAGATGTAACATACTATTAGAATATAAATAAATATTTGATGAAAATATTTAAAAATTCAGAAATAGATCGGTGATATGGTGAGCCAAATTTTAGTTGATTTCTAAAAATAGGTGAGTGATAAGTTGATTTTCAAAATTGTCATTTTTTTATTATTATTTATTTCGTTGTCATATTTTATCGATTTTTAGGTGTCCATCGAAGAAGCATCAAAATAGGCCATTCAACAAAATTTGAATTCAAAGAATCGAATTATTCGAATTCATCGAATTTTTTGTAGAAAAGCCCTTCCCATCCATTTAATTTAGCATGCAACTGAATTTCAGTTAAATATATCGCCGAAGCCTTTCTGAATTTTCACGATATTCGAGTAGCTTTTTTTAAATGGACTGATCTATATAGGTAGAAAGAAAAAAAAGGCTTTCGCGCATTCTTAGTCAATAGTTATTTCATACAAATGCCCATATTTCATAAACTATTTAATATATTTATATTCTAATTGCAGCATATTGTTTCTTTTTTCAAATTTTCGGAATGTACCGTTAAATTTCACCGACAATGCTGAATGATTTAATAAAAAAAAGTAGTACAAAATTTTGTTGAATTTGTAAAATAAACTTTTATATAAGTTTAGTTGGGGCAACTGGGCCATGATTTTACAATGTGACTCTGGAGCTTCTGATAATTCAGCTTCAAAAAGCTAATGTTCATTTGAATTGAAGTCGGAACTTCTGTAAATGTGTTCAGTTGGGTTCCCTCTATCAGACATAAATGCTCAAAATTATATTTTAATATTTTAATATTTAAAAATATAAAAATATGCATATTTCATCTTTCTTTCCTCATAGGTCCAGTTGCCCCATAAAAATGGGGTAAGTGGACCAGGAGGGTCTATGTTCCACACGAGTTTTTTTTTTTTTTTTTTTTTTTTTTTTTTTATGTGGGATATTAGGTCCTGTTTGAAAAAGGTGTAAACAACTTTTAAAAAAATTAAACCAGGCAGATCATGTAAATTATATGTCAATAAAGAGCTTTGTAAGGGAAACCTTTCATGTCAATGTGTCTAAAAAAAGCACTAGAAGTGAAAATATTAGATTTATTTCTACCAAAAAAATAAAAATTAAGTAAGTAGTTATATACTTTAGTATAGGTAATAAGTATAAAAGTCACATGGGTATTTTAAGGGGAAAAAATAGCAAGGTAAATCTATGAACAAACGGCTACGTAAGTATTAAGTACTTTATCGGTATTCAGGGGTCACATTATATAGGAAAATTTTTATTGTTCCTACCAGAACCCTTTAATGAGTTACATTCATGATCATTTTATTTAACATATTCTAAAGAAAGGAGCGATGAATATATTATATTCAAAATAGTGGTAATAACAATAAAAGTTTCCCTATAGAATGCGACCCCTGTATCGTACAATTTCAAAGTTTCGCTAGCTCGCTTTCAGGGTCAAGGTATTTGCATTCGCAAAATGTTGAAATTATTTATTGACACCAGTATTTACAAAATAATCTATTTAAAAACAAGAGAAAATATATTTTAGCATACTTAATAAAGGTGAAATTTTCATTATAAAATTCCGGTGCCAATGTGGTAATTAGGAATTAAAATTATGTGATACCATAACGGCATCACCGCACCTCAAGGGGTCATGAAATTTGATTTGATATCACCCAATATGCTTTTTTGAAATTTTATTATGTAATTTTAATAAGGTATTCTATATTTTTTTTATTGTGAGCAAAAAACAATGGAGAAATTTATTTCCCGTTGTAAGAGAAGCTCAAAAAATTATGTATAACTATTGAGGTAACTGGATCCAGCATGGTCCAGTTACCCCGGATACATGTCCCAGTTACCCATTCTTGAAACATTTATGGGGTAACTGGGACGCCGGGCTTACATTTGAAACAAGAAGTAAATATGTATAGAAACCTAATAATATTAACGTAGTTATATGCCTAATCTTTAAAAAAAAAGATTGTTTAATAAAAGTACTTACAGTATATTAATAAAAAGTCACACCACACAGAGACCACAGAAGAGGGGTGCATTGTGTCGGAAGGAAAATTACACAACCTTCCAAACCCCTTTCTACGTCTTCATTGTTAATAGTTTTATGCTGTTACGCACATTTTTATTCCTGCATGCAACGCTAGGTGCTATAATTTTTGTTACAGTAAAATCATGTAAATTTTCTTTTTCCTCTTCTGTGAAATTTACTTTTATCGAGATGCGTCGCTTTTCTTGCGGGTGAGCGATATGAACCTAATTTTTAGGTGCGTTCGTAATTATATAAATACGTAGCACCTATAGTCGTCGTTCAGTCCGTCCGTCCGCATATAACAGAGCAAAAACTACCGAATGGTCTGAAATTTTAAATATATGATTGGTGCAAAATTTTGTCGAGCCATTTCAAATTTTATAAAAATCGGATGTATAGTTTAATGACAGGGACATTCAAAAGTTTTTCTTTACATTACGTCCAATGGGAAAAATTATTGCAAGTGACTTTTAATGATGTTACAGTCTTCCGAATGGTCTGAAATTTTAAAGATATAATTGTTGCAAAATTTTGTCGAGCCATTTTCAATTTTATGAAAATCGGATGTGTACTTTAAATACAGGGACAGTCAAAAGTTTTCCGTTACATGACGGCCAATGGGAAAAAAATATTGCAAGTTAATTTTAATGATGTTACAGCCTTCCGCATGGTCTGAAATTTTAAATATATAATTGCTGCAAAGTTTTGTCGAGCCATTTCAAATTTCATGAAAATCGGATGTATAGTTTAATGACAGGGACAGTCAAAAGTTTTCCGTTAAATTACGAGGAATGGGAAAAAATTATTGCAAATGCATTTTAATGATGTTACAGACTATGCACTTATGAAGCGCAAAAAAATATACATTCAGTACAATATGGGGTGCAAAAAATAATTATAAAACTAGTTATAGTACGAACGCACCTCATTTGCCACGTTTGACGAGCAATTTCCTACTTGTTTATTTATGATCCGGAAACTTTTCTCTATCGGATGAATTAAGGATATAACTATCACTCAAAGGAAAACTTATTAAAAAAAACTCTCAAATTTGAAAATTTAAAAAAACCCTAAAAAATATTTTTTTTTCATTAAAAATACTCAAAATATTAAACTATCTAAAATTTATTAATTCATTCTATAGATAATGATGTTATATACAGGCAAAAAAAAAAAAATAAGCCGTTCCATCACATAGTTTTTGTAAATCTTACGGATAGTCGTCAAAAATCAAGTTTTGAGAAAACGCGATTTAATGTTGCAATTAAATGGGTACGGCTTTGAAAGTGATTTTTACATAACTTACATTGCTTATAACTCCGTTAAAAATGCAAATATTTTTATGCGGTTTTTTGCATTGTGTTCGAAATTAATTGATAATCAAAATAGATAAAAAAATCGATTTTTTAAAAGTTTTTAAGCCCTGAGCCCCCTTAAAAATTATGTATTTACAAAAAGAGATATTAAACTATGAAGTAAATAACAATAATTTAAAATTTTCTTAAATTTAGTGGAAAACATGATTATTTATTTATTTGTTTATTTTGAAAATATATGTATTTTGGGAATTTCTTATATTTATCACAGAAAATTGTGCGTAATAAGTATAGTTAATATCGGATTCACGGGAAATCCGTTATTTTGTAGTTTTATTTTGAAACATATCACACTTTAAGATTATAAATGCTACGAAAATACAAAAGGAAACCATTAACTATGAAGCAAATAACAATGATTTTTGATAAATTTTCTTAATTTAGTAGTCAAACTACATTTATATTAATTTATATATTTAAAAAAATTGTTTATTTATCAAATCAATTACAGAAAATTATGCCTGATAAGTATGTTTATTATCGGATTTATGGGACATCCGTTATTTGTAGTTTTATTTTGAAACATATCACTTCTTAAAATTTTAAATATTATGCAATTATAAAAGGAGCCAAGAGTATGAAGTAAATACCGTATATTTTCGTATATAACCCGAGAATTTTTGTGCATTTTTTTGGCCTCAGAGTGGAGAGGTCGGCTTATACACGAGTTTAAGAAAATTTTCAAAACTGATATTCGAAAATTAAAAAGATATTAGATATAAAAAACATAAAAAGAATTCTAAAATTTTCTAAAAAATACTTTGTCTCCAATTTTTAATAAAAAGGCCACCAATCATCATTCACTATAACATTATGTCATTATCAGAATTTTCAAGCGACTCTTTAAAATCACATTCTTTCATTGGCAAATCAGGATGAATATCGTCAGTGTCTAATTCACCATCATCGCTATCTTCTTCAAAAATGGCATCATCTTCTTTTCCATCCGATTCATTACTGATGCAACATTTTTTGAAAGATCGGATGATGATTTCTTGTGGTAATTTAAGCCAAGATTCTTTGACTGATTCAGAAATAGTGACAATGTCAACTTTAAAAAAATTATCCTTATTTGTCACAGCTGCATCTCCAGATGACATACATTCAGACCATTTCGAACGGAGCTTGTCTTTAAACGGTTTATTTAGACAAACGTCCAACGGAACACATTACGCAGATTTAGCAGCACGCTAAAACAAAATACTAGGTTGAGCAAAAAGTTCTTGGAAATTTTTGAAAGTTGCGTTGTTATGTGCAAAGTGACAACAAAAGCAGCAAGGACTACCATCATAGTCCACGACATTCTGCCACAGTTCTGACAGATTCCGGATTTGCTG
The DNA here is from genome assembly GCA_963932465.1 of Maratus speciosus. Classification (NCBI taxonomy): domain Eukaryota; kingdom Metazoa; phylum Arthropoda; class Arachnida; order Araneae; family Salticidae; genus Maratus; species Maratus speciosus. The sequence goes on from OZ010791.1 coordinate 130,260,422, forward strand.
GCTAAGTTTATCACCGTTACCATCACCTTCATCCTCATTAATCTCATCGACAGCATTCAGAATCGTTAGGCCTTTTCTTTAATAATGCCGGGTCAACACACGCAAATCATACTGTTCAATAGGAATTTTGGAGCCAAAGTTCCTGAACCCTTATAAATATACCACTAGTACTCCTATATACGATACAAATTCTGGTAACTATTAGATTAAAAGTTTCCCAGAACTTTTTGCTCAACCTAATACGAGAGATCAATAATTTCGGAGGCCCCATTTTTGTTCTATTTAGCTTTTCTGTTAGTTTTCCTTCACTGAAAATTCGTATATACGTTTTATACAAGGAAATATATTGCAATAATAATTTAAAATTTTCATAAGTTTAATTTATTTATGTTTTTAAAAACCTTCTTTTGTGAATTTCTCATATTAATCACACAAAATTATGCGCGATAAGTATAATAGATATATTGAAAGATAATCAGATTATCAACATTATCAGACAAGTTTATAACTGAATGTTCTGTTTTCACATGAAATTATGACAACTGAAGTATTTAATTACAAGATACATTTTTTAATATAGTATTAATGTTGCGTAATTTTAATCAAAAGAGAAAATATATTACAGTTATGTACAAAAATGAAAATCTATCGTTAAGAATTAAAAATATACTTACTCTACATTCTCAAAAATCATTGAATTAACCATTAAACATTTTTTTACCTGAAAGAAAGAAAATAAAACTTTTAATTGCACATAACACTAAAAAATAATTAAGCATATAAATATTTGTAAACAAACATACATGCATTTTAAAATTAAAATCTCTATTTTCAACATTTCCCAACATTACTGACGAATTTAAGTTAGTCCGCCAGTCTGACCCTATCTGGGAATTTGTTGTTAAAACTTAATTTAATAAATACACGTGCTACGATATTTATATATGTAATTGAAGTTTACAATATAATTTTTCCTCTTAAAAATGATATGTGCTGCTCTTATAGTCTCTTACAGGTTGTGAACGTAATTTTCTTCACAGATTATCAATCGCAGTTAACTTTATTAAAATAACCGAAATGATATATCTATCTAAATAATATATGAACTATCTGTCTTGCAACACTTTTCGCATTTCATTCGCATTCTTAATTTCGCTGCTGTACAATATTACCCAGTCATATAACTCTATTCTTTGGACCATTGGCACTCCCAAAAATCTGCTCAAGCCTTTTTCTTCAATCTATAAAATTATTTTAGCGGATACTTTGTCTATAATATCTTTAATTAACGTTCGTTTATTGCGCCCCGCTCTTGCCATTTTGACAATCCCCTATAAATTGCACTCTTGTGGTTTTGCAGTATTCTATATTTCTAATGTTATCCTTTGGCTTAAAAATTTCATATTTTTCCTCTCTTACTATCATTTAATTTACATTAACGAAAAAAAAAAAAATATGTATCTTGTCAACGTACTCTCGCCATATGATACATTATTGACTATTTTGATGTGCATGCGTCTCCGTCAAAGCCCAATACTGTGAGAAGAAAATTATATGATTCTGCTCTTGTTTGTTGGGCTGCCAATGTAGAAATTGTTGTATCTTTCCAGCGGTCAGTGTCTGGCTGTCGTGGGCTGGCTCTGTGACCACCCGAATTAGATCTTGGTGTTGGAAGCTGAAATAAAATGACTTTTTATGTAGGATGTCTCTGTACTCAGTATGCACATACAAATTTCTTCTTGCACTTAGATTATTACTAGTCCTATGACCAAGAATCGTATATGGCAACAAACTATATCACACAGGTACTTTCAAAAGATTTTGGATATATTATTGTTAAGAGCGGTAGTTGTTTGAAGTACATTTTAATGATGCTACATTACTTTAAACTCTATGGAAACGGTATGCATTGGGGATATGCTCTACAAGATGTTTCGTACGAAGAATGCGTGAGTTAACATTCAAAGTCTATTTACAACGATGCAGAAAAACTTAATTGTCTGACAGTAATTGTCTGAAGCATCACTTGTGAAAGTTATTTTGAGGTGCACGATAATATTTCTCGTATAGAACATGTAACATGTAAATGGAAGTCGTACGCATTTTAACCTCTTAATTCTCGCTCACGTCAATACCACGGACTGAGGTGTCGTTCGTTATTTCTCGTGCCCGTCATATTTCCGGGCTGGAGATTTATTGCTAGAAAAAACTTCTGAAACCAGAAAAATTTAACTGGCATTTCGGTCTGAAGTCTGAATATTGGCGTTTGGGATTGGTTTTTGGTGCTGATTGTGATGTTGGACTTTGTATTGCATGTTTCGAAATATATCACACACACAAAAAAAAATTATTAATAATCAAAATATAATGTATATTATAATATTTCAAATATTATTTGTAAAAATTTGTTTGATGATGATAAATAAAGATTTAATATGTGAAAAAGAAAGGTCTTATTCGCATTAATTTTTACGGTGTGAAACAAACATTAAAACACAGAATTCTCGAATGATGGCTTTTCTACAAATGTGAATTTGCTCTATAACATTTTTTTTTGCCTTAAAAAACTAATTGCATATTTTATATAGAAACCTTATAATTATTCAATTTCTGTAATAAAAAATAGATTCTTTTTTGATAGTTTTTCCAAATATTAAGCGACCGTTAAAGGGGTTAAAACTGAAAGTTATATGATTATCTTAGATTGATTTCTGTTTCAGTTTTATTAAAGAACATTTTTTCGTATTTCATTTGAAATAAATTAAAAATTAAGTGAATATTGGGCTATTAAATAAAAAGGTTTTATGAATTATAACAGTTTGGAACGTTTAAAAATTTTGCCATTTCCATCACCACTCGCTAAAATATAAAATTTTACGTAAACGAATGCATAGTGTTAAAGAACTATTAGTTTTATAGAAAATAACAATAAATATACTTCAAATATTTAAAAAACTGTCTTCTTTATAACCACAAAAATTTTAAATATCGCAGTGTGTTTAAATATGTATATTTATTTATATAAGCATGCATTTTTATTATTAATTCCTTTTAAAATAGTTTTTTATACTTTAAATTTAAAAAAAACTTATTACATTTAAAAAATATATTTTTATGTTTTTGTAACATAAATAAAAGCTATTACTATTATTATTTTTCTTTAACTATATTTTTTATTTCTTTGTTCACATTTTGCATTTCGAAATATGTTAACTTACAAAATAAATAAAAAAAATATTAAATTCAATGTGCTTTTTTATTTTTCCCATTGAATGAATTAGTGGTAGAAACATTAAAGACAAACAAAAAAAGAACTCTAAGAATAATCATTCGTTTTTAACATTCATCCTTTTTAAAAGCTGAATTAAGCCCAGGGTAATTTGTGCGACTGAGTAGTTTCTTTGTTTAAACTCCGTTGTTCCCTTCCGCATCATTTGGTTACGAATTGTTCTCTTCCAATTTACTGCTTGTCCTTCATTTACAATTATATTTTATTGATGCGTGACTTTTATTTCTCAAAACCTTTTAGCTTCAGTCTTTAAACTTTGGAAATTCTTTATTTTAGATTGCATGATGGTACCAAATCTTTATTAAACATCAGTTGTGTCACATGACATGGCTAACGATTAATGAATGTAGCTAAGTTGTTTCTTATTTCAATTTGGGCAAAAGCTATCCTGTAATGAGAGATAAAAGTTCGTTGTTAAATTAAGATTTCGTATCTCTTAATTAAAAGCAATATTGCATTCCTACTTTATTCATTTATTGAAAATATACAAGAATGGATAGATTTGGATCTTTCTTTCATTTTCCATAGGGCTATTCTTAAACCTCTATGTTGTACAATTTTAATTATTAAAATTGAAATTGTTAAGCATATCGTTAGTGTTAATAAGTAAATAAATATATATATGTATATTGTCCTTCATTTACAATTATATTTTTTTAATGCGTGACTTTTATTTCTCAAAACCTTTTATCTCCAGTCTTTAAACTTTGAAATTTCTTTATTTTAGATTGTATGATGGTAGCAAATCTTTATTAAACATCACTTGTGTCACATTACATGGCTAACGATTAATTAATGTAGCTAAGTTGTTTAATACTTGGGCAAAAGTTATCCCCTGATGGGATGTATAAGTTTGTTGGTAAATTATGATTTGGTATCATTTAATTAAAAGTAATACTGCATTCCTATTTTATTAATTTATTACAAATATAGAACAATGGGTAGAATGGGATCTTATTTTTTTTATTTTACAAGCCTTTTCTTAAACCTTTATGTTGCGTATTTTTAATAATTGAAGTTAGAATTGTTGAGCACATTGAAATTGCAAATAAAAATATGTACATTATTTTATTTAAATTAAAAATAAATTGTGGAGTCCATCTCAATAAATAAAAAAATTTCAATGATATGAACTACATTTGTTCTTTCGAAATGACTTCTTTTTGTTTTATTAAATTTTGGATTCTTCTATAAATTTCTGTATTAACATAAAATAATTAATTTAAAATATAGTTTTAATTATTACATTAAATATTTTACGATGTATTATGATAATAAATATTTATTAAACATCAGTTCCATTATACGGCAATGCTAAATATTAATGAATCTTCCCTATATATAAGTTAATTGTTTCTTATTTCTATTTCAAAAATATTTATCATATTCTTAGACAGAATAGGCACAGGGGAGATAACAGTTAAATTTAAATTTGATATATATTAAATAAAAGTAAAATTACTTAGTTTATAAATAATTCTTTACTCATTTGTTGCAAATATGGAACAAAATTGACTTTGAAAAAAAAAAAAAAAACATTATTGTTACAACGGGCATTACATATATCGTTGTGATTTTAAGTATTGACTTTAAAACATTTCGGAAAATGATTAGGGATATGAAAACAAAATGCTATACAATGAGCGGCAAAAGTTCCTTATAGCTTTGAAAAGAGGGTAAAAAATATTAAACAATTGGAGATCCACAAAGAAAATCAGTAGAGATCAAGCGTTTTTAACGGCAAAAAAGTTGTAGATCAAAATTTACTGATGGAAAGCACTTACATGTTAGCAAGCAAATAATAGTTTATTGAGCAAGCTTGTATAAAATATAGTAAACATGAAAAATATGTGACTGAACAGAATTCGACAAACCTTGCCATCTTCTGAGTTTAAACTATTATTCTTTCAGTCTTGAGTCTTTTAGTTTGAGAAACTTTCACAGTGCTTCAGTTGCCTATTCGCCTTTCATGTAAAACAAATGGATAATGCACAATATTTAATCTATTTCTCGTAATGATTGCAGAAAAAAAAAAAAAAAAAAAAAAAAAAAAAAAAAAAAAAAGATGGTCATCTCTTTACGATACCATTCGCAAAACCACAATTATTTATCATCATTTGCTTTTCTTTTTAAATAGAATTCTGAAGTCGAAGTGAACTTTTTATGCATCCGGTATGTAAATTGAAATCAAATGTTTACACATCTAAATATATAATTTTTGTAGTTGTGAATTACGCTTGAAATGGTGAATATTTTTAACTGCATGAATTTTTACAAGAAAATTAAACGTATTCTTGAATTTGCATATACCATCAGTTTTATCTATTTCAATTGTTTTTTGTTTATTTTTTTCACAACGTTCGACGAATTCTCATATTGATATATTTATTTTAAAATGAAATGGTATTTTGAATGAAATTTATTAATATAAATATGTATGTCATTAATAATTTTCTTAATAATTTTCCTTATTTAATACAACAGTGCCCTAAGTTAAAATAGTAGAAATATTTATTATATGTAATTTTTCATCAGACGTGTTTAAACATAGGTTCAATTATTTACGTAGCGGTATCTTAAACAATTTTATACCGCTTTTAAAATTTCTTTTATTGAAACTTTGTTCAAAGATGCTCAGACTGTAACATAAATTTATCATCAGAATATAAAAAACAGCGTTTTAAAAACTTATTAAAAAAATTATGAAAAAAAAACATAACCCATTTGAGAAATTGAGAATGAAATTGCTAATTTAATATTTTCAAGAGGCATACCTGTCTTTTTTCACAATGTTTAATTCATCATTTTTAATAAGTGCCACTGTGTTTGTTTTTAATATTTTGTATAAATGAGACTGTTTATGTAAATTATTAAATATTTTGAACCTCGATATTTTTAATCTTTATATTTTTTACCTTTTCGTTATTCATATTTGAAATAGCAAGACATACAGATATAACGTTATCACTTTGGAGGGGAGGGGGTGTCTGGCACTTGATATCATAAGATATCTATAGAAGGAGAAGGTAGTTCTTGTTTGATATCGTTATCTTTTCCAATCCTACAACAAAAATTCGTTTTTTGTTTCTTTGCATCAATATAGTCTGTTATCTTTTTTGTTTCAGTTTGTTATCTACATTCATGAAAACACAAAGTTATTATTAAAACCATTAAATGATTATAATACTATTTCATTCCAAAATATTAAATAACCCAACGTCCGCCATTCCTATTCGTTTGACATATGTACATATAATTCGTTGTTACAGAAACCAGGTTGATATTCGTTATATTTAGAAGTGAAAAATGGGGTAGTTTGTAGTTCACCTCTTTTGTTTATAAGAATTTCTGAACTGAGTGTCGGACTATGCGGGAAGCAAATGCAAGAGGACAATATTACTGATGAATGCATTATATAATAAAAAGCTATTATAAAATGCTTTTAAATTCTATGCATTTATTTAAAGTGTTATTCGATATAATATTATTTCATATAAAATAGTGATATTTTATTAACTTCTTCTCGTCCTTTGAATAAGTGAAATATGCGAATAAAAAACGCGTAACAATATCTGTATATCATTGCGAGCGTATGGAAATAAAACGAAAGAAAAAAAATCTAAAAATAAAATAATTTGTTCAAATAATTTGTACACATTGATAACGATATCATCAGCGGGGCAGGGGGGTTGTTCGAGGAATGATAACGTAAGATATATTTAAGGGGGTGAGAGTCAAAAATTGCTCAAAAGTTGATAACCTTATGTATGCACAGCTCCGACGTTCCACTAAAATATACTCCTTGGGCCGCCTGTGATTCGCGGGATATGGTTTGAAGACGCTTATATTAAAAGATAAAAAGAAGCACTACTATATTGCACATAGCACGGACAAAATAAAATCGAATTATAATAAAATCTCCCCAAAATTTTAATTTATATGCAAATAACAATTTATTATTTCCTTAATATATTAATTTCCTTAATATATTCCTTAATATTACACACATTATGTATAGCTTTTAGACGATATTCTTTTTACCCTGTTCTTCCTGCAAAAAAAAAATAATGTCCATTGAGAACGTTGACTTTTTACTTCTATTGAAATATAACTATTAGGAAATAATTTGGTAATGGTAAATGCTTGATATTTAATTTTTGAAATTGATAATTTAAATGATAATTTAAAAAATAATTAATAATTTAAAAAATAATTCATAGTTTAAAAAATAATTAATAATTAAAATTATATAAAATGTGTTTTCTAAAAATATTCAAATTGTGGTTTATTACCAGTTTATTAAGTGTAATTACATGATTTCAAAAGTAATCCATTTTATAATACAGTCATCATTTGTTATTTCGAGTAGTCTGGGAGAAACAGCAAAATCGCAGAATGTACGAAGGCACAAAAAAATAATAATTATAAAAATTTAATTATTATAATTATTATTTATTTATTATAATAATTTAATTATTATAATTATTTTTTTATTATTTTTTTAAATAATAATAATTTAAAAAATAATTCATAGTTTAAAAAATAATTAATAATTAAAATTATATAAAATGTGTCTTCTAAAAATATTCAAATTGTGGTTTATTACCAGTTTATTAAGTGCAATTACATGATTTCAAAAGTAACCCATTTTATAATACAGTCATCATTTGTTATTTCGAGTAGTCTGGGAGAATCAGCAAAATCGCAGAATGTACGAAGGCGCAAAAAAAAAAAAAAAAAAAAAAAAACGAAGGCAGTTAAAAATTAAGGAAGTTTTCAACATAAAAGAAAACGTGTTATGATTGACTATAATATAGCATGTATATTAAAATTTTCTTTCTAAACAAACCATAAACAATTATTATTTTAAACGAAATATATATATTTTAATTTAAAAAGTGAAGTTAAATTATTATTTTTTTCTGGTAAAACGTAAAAAAAGGTGATATATCCGAATAAGCAATGCAACGAAGTGAAATGTAAAGCGAAGAGGACATACATTGACATACATGCATTGAAAAATGTATATAAATGCATATATGTATTTTTAAATATTTTTACGGATGAATTATTAATTGTTTAATTTCACAAACTATCTCAAATAGGAGGTTTCGGTGTTCTCATGATCGTATAATTAAAAGTAAAAACATTTAATTGGATAATGATAGAACAGTGTTATTCTTCATAATCATATTAATATTATAATTGCATTTATGATTTAACCAAGTATAAATTCTATGTATTAATTTGAATCAACGCTACACTAATGTAATTATTACAGGAAAATTTTATTATCTTAATTTTCAAATAGCTTAGCTTATATAAACAACATTTCAATTATCAAATGAGTAATTTTATTTTATTTCATTTCAGCTTTCTATGCAAACCATAATTGCATGTACCGTAACCTCTATTCTTTGAAAGACATACCTACGTTAATTACAATCCTTGCATTAATTTTATTGTAGCATGACTGTCTCAAATGAGCCATCAAAAGAAATTTTAACCTCTACGCATGTAATTAAAATACCCACGGTGCATATATTATACTAATAGCAAAAATATTCCAAACTTGGCGACTGTATTATTAACTTAGATTTGGCAACAATAATCTTTAGCTCACACTTTTATGTAAATGTTTGATGCCCTAATATTCTAAAGAATGAAAGTTTATATTAGTTTTCATACACAGAAGTGTCATTCACTCTTTTTGTTTAATTTATGCTGGTATCAAGGTTTAATGCAGCTTGGCTTGACATGAAAATTTCTTTATTTAATCTCGAAAAGTTTATGTTAAAGTATGTACTTTTTGTAAACAATGTTCATCGAAAGAGTCATAAATTTTCTTATAGTTCAAACTGACAAAATATATTTGACATACATTTCCGATACATTATAGAAAACAATTAAAAAAAGGTTTAAATACAGAAAAAAATACATTGATATCTAGATAAATAATTGCGATGTTATAAATTAGAATATAGTAATGATTAATAAATTTTTTTTTCTATTCTTTTTTTTTTTTCATGAATATGTCTTGTAAGAAAACCGGCTGTTTGGCAATAGCCTGGGATGTTTCCACAGGCTCAGACTAATGAAAAAATCATCTATCTCTTTTATTTGATATATAACGTATACGTAAATGAATATCCCAACTTTATAGGGCTATTAAAAAAACAAAAAAGTACAACCTAAGTGTTCATCGGAAATAAAAAAAAAAACTACTTGGATGTGTTAATCCGAAAACTTTCTTCTAATTCATATATTTTAATATTTAAAAATGTTGTTATAATTGCCAATTTTTCTTTTAAATTAGTTCAATACTACGTCAACTTTGACTTTAATCTTAAATTCTGCTTCAGTCAATTTAATGGGAGTAAAAACGAGTTAATATCAATAATGATATTTATTAAAATCAATAGTTTTCCGTTATTTTGTTGTCAGCTGTTCGGGAATAATCGGCTTAACAGGATGGAGTTCCCGTAGATTCACGAACCGTTGCCGGTGTACCATAGAACTACGAAGAATCAAGAGAATTACACAAAAAATCACTATTACAGTGCCCCCTCTCGGCGGAATATTTCCAAACTCTGGGAGAACCTTCTTGCATGGCCAAAAACATACGAAAAAAATTGATTCAATTGATTACTTCATACACTTTTCGATGGTACAATATTGAAAATGACACAAAAATCGCTATTACAGTGCCCACCTTCCGACTAAATACTTCCAAATTCAGGAAAGACCTTCTTGCCATTGCCAAAAACATACACGAAAAATTTTGTTCAATTCTATGCATAAATTCATACACTTTCCTATGGTACAATATTAAAAATGACACAAAAATTGCGATTACAGTGCCCCCTTCCGGCGAACCTTTTCCAAATTAAGGAGGGACATGCTTGCCATAGCCAAAAACTTAAAAAATGGTTCAATTCAATGCATAACTTCATACACTTTTAGCTGGTACAATGGCGACATATATAGTAAAGCGAGGAGAGTCTGCGCACTTTTCAAAAGAATAATAATAAAAAATCTAAATATTAATATTTTGCTAAACTATGCATGAATAATTTTGACTTCATTTGTTTTTTATGCATTTCCATTGTTATTTAGTTGTTATACTATAAATTAATAGAACGGCAGTAATAAAACCAAGAAAACAATTTTGCGCAATCTCTCCTTACAGGGTAGGAGAGAACGCGCACATGGGTAGGAGAGATTGCGCACATAGGTAGAAGAGATTTTTATTAATAATAACTACAATTAAATAGTTAACAATAATAATTACACTTAATTGACATTTTGTGAGTAAATATTTTTGTATTAGGAGTGAATATTTCAACCAAATGTTTAAATAATAAATAAAAGAAATAATTTTACCAACAGTTAAAATTTTTAATTTAAAAAGATTAAAATATCAGAAAAAGCAAGCCTTACTAAGATTACAAAAAAACATTCACCTAGTAGATAACATGTTTAACTTGAAAATTACTTCATTTCGATTTCCACAGTTTCATTGTATTTTGTTTGCTAACCGAAGTTGTCGTCGTCCAAAATCGATGCACTTATTATTGTAAAACGTGCATCTTTCGTGCAATCACCTGCAACAAGCAATACATTGAATCCAGTCAGTTGTCGAAATTGTCTCCTGGTACAGTTCCTTATACCCAGTGCTCTCATCCTCATTGACCTTCATTTTTTTCCCTTGAGTTTTTTTTATCCCACTTATTGTAAAAACACCTTATCTTCAGTTTTTTTTTTTTTTTTTTTTTTTTTTTTTTTTTTTAGCGGCATCCTATCTTTTTTCATATATATTTTGTGGATCAGTAACATTAGTTGCACTCTGTTTCCTTTTGATTTTGATGGCATTACACTACATGGAATGGGTGAAAGCTTTTCCAAAACATTGTTTTAGAAAATTTATTTTAGTTAACAAAATTAATTTATTAGCAAATTAATTGCTCATAAATTATATATATATATGTATATGTATATATATTTAATTAAATTATTAACAAATATATTATTAATTTATTCACAAAAATAATTACATAAAATTTATTTAATAACAACTGTATTATTAATTTATTAATAAAGTTTTTATCTGCAAAAGTATTTTTTTGCAAAGTAATCTATTGCCAAATTTAGTTTTGATAATTATGTGTTTTCCGAAATTATTTCAAAATTGATTCATTCATATGTTTTACGCGTAATTTGCAATTCATACAAATTTATCAATAAGCTGTGTTATATCACCTAGCACTTAAACTTATGGGGAAATGCGCCATCTCTCCTAAGTAGCAGATGCGCAAACTCTCCTATTTTGGTAGGAGAGATTGCGCGGTCTTTTATTTAAATACGGCCACTTCTAAAATGAATTTCTGGTGTTAGCATACTTAGTCCAAGTTAGTAGTTTATAAGCAATTGTTTAAGTTCAAAATATTTTGTATTATTGACGCTCTATAAAAATTCTGACGAACAGTTATGAAAATTCAAGCACTTACTTTGCAAAAAATACCAAAATAGCACTGATTTATCCAAGACGCTTGGAACAATAAATATGCACATTCATGTAGACACTGCACTAATGCTGCTGTACAACTACCTGGAGTCGCTGCGCGCGCACTCTACTCCTTCCCGTCGAATCTCTTTGTGCGCAATCTCTCCTACCGCACGAACTCTCCTCGCTTTACTATATAGGGACACACGGACAGAGAGATTTTCTATAAACATGTTTTTGGGAACGTTTTTTGGGAACACGTTTTTAATTTGAAAAACGGAAAATTTTCTGTAATTAATGGATAAAAATTTCCGTAAAAAAACGGAAATAGTACTGGCGTCTAGATTGCCAGTAGTATTTTCGTTTTTTAGTCCGTTTTTTTTTTTTTTTTTTTTACAGTGATACTTTAGTAAACGTTATGTATGTTTGTTTTTCAATGATGCCGTATTCGTTAACTTTATTTTCATTCCTTTAATACAGACTATTAAAAAAAGGGTTGTCTCACATTTTGAAGTTCTGTGTATACATGTCAATCAGCTATTCTTTGGACAGAAAAACAGTTAAGTTATTTGTTTTAAAAACGAAAATAATCTATTCAAATCTTTATTTACCATGTTTTGCAGATTATTAAATAAAGTTTTACATATGCTAACCAGTTCTAGACTTTCTTGCTTTAAAAAATCATTTTTTTCCCTTCATAATGCAGTGATAATAACAATTATCTTGCCACAGATATTATTAGATACCTCTTCATAAAATGGTATTTCATGAGGGAAACTACGTAAAACGCAGCGTGTAAAGGTCTTCCTCTCGTAAATTCGTTTGTGAAGCATTTATTGATATTTGTATCCTCTACGGTAGCATTAAGCTTGAATTTCTCTAATCAGAGGTCCCTAAAAATAGTTTTTCTCAGTTATTAAACATTATAAAACTCTTCTTAATACTAAGAAGCGATTACCCACCAAATATTACGCATCTTGCTCACACCAACGAGTTCAATTTAGTGTTCAAAATAACCTACTTCCAGGGCAAATGCGCTTGCTACTTGAAGAAAGTCAGATTATAGTGTATATTGTAGATAGTATGATCTTACGAGAGCTTGAAATTTTAAAGTACATTTGATTCGCATTGTACCCTCTTCGGAAATGTTTGTTTTTGTCTCCTTTATAATTATGAAAAAAAAATCACATACCGTCTTCTTACTTGCACTTTACTCAACGACTTTTATGCATGTAAAGTTAAAAATGAAAATCATAACTTGATTTACCATTCTCCCACTCTCTCCCTTTCTTTTGTAAATAAACTATTCACTATTACAGACAGCATGTTTCGTACAGTGACAATGCAGTCCGTGGGACATATTATTGAAAATTTAATCATCTTATTCTCAATTATGCACTAATGTGCAATTTGGTGTTATGAGAGTATCAAAAATCACACATGAAAGCGATGCCGCAAATTTAATATTTAACTGAAGATAATTCGTGTAAAATGAAAAAAATATATATATAATTTTTACAATAAGTTTTTTCTTCATATTTAGTTCCTGATTTAAAATTTTAAATAAGATTTTCAATATGATTTTCAACATTCGCAGTACTATATAAAACATTGTGCTTTTTTATGTTTTTTTTTTCTTTTATTGTTCCCTTTTTTGCATAAAAAAATTATTTTAATCAAATAACTTGATAAAATGCTAAAACTATTTTAGCCATTTTAACTAATTGCTCGAGTAAAAGCTTTGAAAACCGGAAAAGGAATTTGCATTCAGAATATATTTATCCACCCAAAGAATCATTATTGATCACTTGAACTAGAACAAAAAAATAACTTATCCGTTGTTCAACGCGACAAATGAATAAAAATGGAGTGGGACATTAAAATGTTTTGTGTTTCATCCGTTTAAAAGATCCTTTTACAATGCTTAAAGAATGCAATCTTTTATCGGTTTTTACCGAAACCTTAACTTAGCACTAAACCTTCATCTATTTAAATATTAGATCTATTAAACTAAACGCCGAGTCTCAGAAGAATCAACAAACTATTATCTGAACTCAAGACTCTTCCAAAATTTGCGATAAAGTACAGAAGACCTTTTTCCTCCGACGTAAATGATTCGATTGATGTCAAGCTAATTGCGTTACCTTGTCAAATGCGAAAATTTCGACGGCACATTAGAAAAGTACTTTATACTATAGAAAACAAAAGTTTTGATATAAAATAAAGTAACTGACAGAAATAGGTCATAAATCAACGGTGAAATAAAGTGGTGTGTAATTAGAAACTTAATCGATTAAAGATTTGTATATAAATACGATAAATAACTAATTAATGAAATTATTTTAGAGCGATAACTAATATTTTTAGAAAAAAGATTTATGTTATAAGTAAAAAACTTGCAAGAATTTTTTTAATTAAACAAAATCTCTATATCTTTATTAATATTTGTACTATTCTTACAAAAAGAATACGCATATTGTAAAACTTTGTTTATTTATATTCTGCAGCGATAGATCATTTCGTGCATTTTATTTTACAGGGTGATCCCAAGTATTTTTTCTTTGATTTTTTGTTGCCCCCTCCCCCCCTAATTGTCTCCCTTATCAAATCGGCGTTGATAAATATACGGTCATACTTATTCGTTTTAATCTTGAAATTCCTGAAGAACATGACAAGTACATTTCTAAATATTCAACAAAACGTTTAAAATTGAAAAAGCCTGGTCATTAAGGGGTCTCAGGACTCTTAAAATTGGTAAAAATGATAAAAAAAGACCATTTTCAACATTTAATATCTTAAAATGTATTTGATTTTAAGACACAATTTTAATTGGGGATGAAAGATATAAGTATGTTCTTTGATTTCATGTATTTAAAAAATATATAAGATGCAGAATTAGCATTTACAGGGGGCTCCAAACTGTTAGACATTTGACGAGCAAAAAATTGGCATAACAGCTTACGCGCACAATTACAAAATAAGTATAGCAACTAGAATGAAAATGTTGGTGCCTACTTATACTTCAGATTATAATAATTACCCTGAACCTAAATAAATTTGTATTTAAAGCTTCTTTTATATTTTTAATACAAAATTGTATTTAGCTAATGCAAAATTAAGAAAATTTCAACAGTATAATCACCTAAAAAAATATTGTTTTGAACAATAAAAAGGAAATTTTAGGTTCGGTGTATACAGACGAACATGAAACATATGTTTTGAAAATTTCATGAAAAAATATTCATAAGTTTTTGAGATATCGTGCGCGTTATGCCCAAAAACGTCATTTGGAGAAAAATGGCTTCAAAGTTTCCGAAACGACGCTTCAGCTATTGAACGTGTATAAATGTAAAAGTCACAACTTCAGTTCTAATGGGAATTTCAAGGAAACAATTACATCAAAATGTAAAGAAAAAGTAGGAGTTTAACATCTAAAAAAATTAAAATTTCGAAAATTTTAAACCTTTAAGAGTCCTGAGACCCCTTCAAGGCCATATAGTGTACGTCGCAATGGACAACGTTTTGAAAAAATAATATCATCTATAGACTTATATTAGGATATTTTCAAGAGACATGCAGATTGTTCCGCCTTCACAAGCTTTCAAATTGAGAACGGGTTTACATCGTAATACAACTTCTCCAATAACGTGTGATGTGTCACCCCAGAAAAGAAAATTACATTGGCCTTGAAAATAAGTGACGAAGATTTTGAATTTTTGCAAAACAGTAAATGCATATTTTAAAGAAGTATAACTCAAAAAGTTTGTCAAATTCTATTGAAGTACGGTCTGAAGTGCAAATAGATTTAACTTCCAAATAACCATTCCTGAAGCTGATCCATCTAAATCTTTTGAAAACAATTTGTTAAAAACAGTCTTATGAATAATTTATAATCTCTCTATTCTAAAAAAAAGTAACTTCCGCTGTCACCGCCGCCGCCGCCGCCGCCACCGCCGCCGCCGCCGCCGCCACCGCCGCCGCCGCCGCCGCCGCCGCCGCCGCCGCCGCCACCGCCGCCACCGCCGGTTTTGATATTTTGTGACCGGAGGTCTTTCTTCGTTAATATTAAGAAAAATAATCCATACAAAAATATGAAAATCGCTGTTCTTATACAAAAATGTTTGATAAAGACGCTGATGCAGACAGTTTTCAAATCGAAAAATTATTTTAAGAGATATGTAATGCTAAAGTTGGACAAAATCGTTCCACTAAAAAAGTTTTATAGGAACAAAAACTATACATCGGAATTTAATAATTTTTAGTTCATTTTATACGTTATAATTACCCGGTGTCAGAAATGATTTTTTTTTTTTAATTTGACTCATTTTTCGAGGTTTATATCTGTTTTAAATTCAAATTTTCAGCATTTCGAGAGATATTTTTTACAGATTTTAGAAAGTGATATTAATTTAAACTGTTGCCAACTGTATAAACAGCGGAAACAATAATGTTTGCTTAATATATATATATATATATATATTTATTTATACGTGTAATAAATTAAAAATTTATTTACACGTGACTATTATAAACAGAAAAAAACATTTGGAATTAGAATTAAATAATTATGTAAAAAAGCAGGAACTTATTAAAAATTACGTCATAAAAACTATAATTACACGTGAATTTTAAGAGAGAAAGGAATTTGTAAAATAATAAATTTATTAACATGCGCTAGAAGTCTTAGATAGGAGAAATTACGTCATATTTACGTCACATTACAGTTATTACATAAAATGAACACAAAATAATATTGCAAAACGGTTTAAATTTACAAATTTCGCTAGACATTTATTTGATATTTTGAGAGGATACTTTTCAACTATTTTTCTTAGGAAAGCGCAAATAATATTTTATTTCTAACACAAGTATTTTCACGTGAATATTAAAAAGAGAAAGAATAGTTTGGTCAAAATTACGTCAGATTAAAAACGATTAAATTAAAATGTCTCATTTAAAAGAACTTTCTTTTCGCTTTGTTAAAAAATAACGGGAGACAAAGATTCTGTTTACTTAATTCCTTTTATATTAGCTTATTTTGAAATGTTGTTACACGTGTCTACGTCATCAAGTTATTTTTCTTTCGACGTTTTATTCGTATTTTTATTAATGTTGTGCTAATTTATTTGTTCTTTCGTTATTTAAAATAAAAATTATGTCAATTTGTATAATTTGGCGAGTGGTTTGGCGATTTATATAATTTAGCGAAATTAGTCGACGGGATAATCAAGTAGTACCGCAGCGGATTTGGCGTTAAAATTTCCCCAATCAAAGAGAAATGAATAGAAATCCGTTTATAGGGAGATCGCCACTGTTTTTTAAATTATAATTCAATCTTTCGAAATCTTTTTAAAGCCGATCACATTAGCGTGCATTTAGAGTCTGTGGTGTCTGGACGGGGGTTGGCGAGCGTAGCTCGTAGTAAAATAATAATAATAATAATAAAGCTTAAAAGCAAAAAAAGTTTTATAAATGCATAATTCAGCCAAAACATGGAGTCAGACGCTGAAATAATCTTTATTTATTTATTTTTTTATTTTTTGCAATGTTGCAAAAAATATAAGTAATACGTGCAGACTTCTAAAAGAAAAAAAAAATCTTTTTTTTTTTTTTTTTTTTTTTTTTTTTATTCCATTTTCCAAACATTCTCTTACGAAAGTTCTCATACAACAATAATAATTATACTGAAAAAAATTATGACTGTAATATAAGGAGTTAATCACAATCTCCTATATTTTGTAAAACTTTTATATTTACTTATAATAAAACTTTATTTATTTTTTCTTTTCTTGTTTGCGTTTAAACTTTTTTACAGTTTTTTGGAAGAATTTTTTTAATGAGATTATATTTCCATTGGCTCTGCAAAGTGTTACACGAAGAAAAACTACTTTAGGCTTAAGGCTATATGTAACAGTGACTGTTTTAAAAGCTTTTAACCTGAAATTATTTGAAATACCTACGGTATTACCTGAGGTACTAACCAAACTTATGACATTAATAATATATCAAAGGGACATTACTGAAGGAAGTGGGTTACACTTTATTCTTCTGGTGGAAAAGTCATAAACAATATGTAACTACACATTATGTCGTTAAAAAAAAAAAAAAAAAAAAAAAAAAAAAAAAAAAAAAAACTCGATAGTATTAAAAATAAAGAATGGGAATCGTGCTATCATAAAAGTATGTTATGATGTGCAAATTGGATAATTGACTCTTCAATGCGCAGCTTTGCATATATACAAAAAACAGTGTTTTGAATTTAATAGATTTTTTTATTCGTATATACCTAATTCACACTAGAAAATTATAATAGCAATATTTGGTTTAAATAATAACAGACGTTCCGTATTTAAATAAAGCGAAATTAACTATTTAAACTTTCTGGTGTTAAGTCAGATTCTCTGGACTACGTAAGTTCTCGAACGTATTCTATCATGGGAATTAAAGGGTTAAAGATTAAGCTTTATAAAATAAATAATTATATAAAATAAGGTATTTGGAGACATGCTTATTAAAATATTTCCTATTTTGCACTATTTTAGCGTAAAACAGCCACACGTCAATAGTTTTTACTTGTATTGCAGATGTGCAACAAAAGAAAAGATGACGTATTGTATGAAAAATGTATCTCTGATTCTTTTATTATTTTTCCTGTATAATAAACCTTCCAGAGAATCATATATATTTTTTTCGAAAGAAAATAAAAAATCGCGCATTTAAGGATTAAATTGATAAAGATCATAAACATGAAATGTTTCTTCAATATTGTATTATTCATATCTTATTCTCCAACAATGTTCCACAGGTTCTTAATGAAGTACTAAAACCAATTATAAAATGTACCAAATATGAGAGTCTCTTTAAAAAAAAAAATATATATATATATATATATCATATAGAGAGGGGGGTGACATAATTTTAGAGATGCTTTGGTAGGGTGTAATTAAAAAAAAATTGGGAACTAGTGATCTAAATTCATATCTTCTAGACATTAAATAGAAAATATTGTGGGCTACAGGGAAGAATAAAAGCTCAAATGAGTTTAAGGGAAATGGAAAATTCATATATTCCTACATAGGAATTTTAGTTTGCAGAAAATTTGCAGCAAGTTCTTGCTTTGCAAACCTGCAAAGTTGTAGCAAGTTCAGCGTCACAAGACTGAAATTTCATAACAAGACTCCAGCAAGATAACGCAAGCGCCGAAGTCACCACACTTTGAACTTGCAGCTAACATGTCGTGCAAGTTCAATTCATTCTATATCAAATTTATTTCAAATTAACGGCAAACAATTAGAACACTTGTTCTGTCATGACTAAAGTACTGCAAATGCTTTGCAAGCTAGTAGAAAATTTAGCTTTGTCTGTCAAAAATGCTGCAAACTTAGTGCAATGTAGTAATATTGTCATGCCACACTATCTCTTTACAACTGTTACACTATAATGTAACAGACCTGAAGGGGGAAAACTTATAGATAAGTTTAACCCCGCTAGGTCTATTAACGCATACATACCGTTAGAAGGTGCATGCATCGTTTCTATCACCAATGACACATTAAAGTAATATTTGTATAATTAAATCCGAATCTTTTTTGGTACTTGATAAGTATAGCGTTTAAAAAAAAGCGGTGCCAACCGAATAAAATTTGTGTAAGAAATGCATCCCGAAAGTGTTCAAAAGCATATACTCGAACAGAGTTAAAGATAAAAATAAATAAGTAAGTAAATATCAATTAAAAGGATATTTAGAAAAATCCAATAATGTTGAGAAAAATTCATTTAAAATTTAAATTTTTGAATAAAAATTTTAAATTGGCCGAAGATTTAAACATAACATAGTAAATAAACATAACTTTTTATCTTGTAAGAATTTTTATATGAAATGAGTTGTAGATTATAGATGAAATGTTACTTTAGAAAAAATAACTATATTTGAAGGGTTAAAATAACAAATACATTTTTCTGAGTTCTTTAACTTAACCAATCAATAAAAATGAGATTCCATAACAGTAACAATGATGAGTATGTCTTGTCTTTGAGTAGCATTCAATTTCTGCGCATGTGCTGATTGTCTGTTCTCTCTACAGAGAGATTTTTTGCTTTCGTCCCTTTCGTGAAATAAATGCAGTCTTTCATCAGTTTCACAACAAAAAATACATGCAAGTGGGTGATGGTATATTTTGCGGGAGTTTTGCTGCGAATTCGTCAAGTCAAATTTGTCACGGGATGATAATATCAGAAAAAAATCGAACTTGTTGCTTTCTGGATTTGCTTACAATATCTATTGTAAATTATATGATATATTGAACATTCATTAGATACATCTTGTTTTATACAATGTCTAAGTTTCATACAAAGAGTAAAGTGGTTGACGTTTATGATGTTTGATGTCATGAGTTTTTATGTTTAAGTATGCATTATTTAATTATAATATGCTTAATATTATGTGTCTCAAAGTTATTTATTTTATTATTTAAGCTATTATTAAAATAAGTTTTTAATATATTAAGTAGTTCAATATTTATGTTTGAATGTTTGTGTTTGAATTTTATATTTTGTGTATTTCA
This sequence comes from Maratus speciosus, assembly GCA_963932465.1. NCBI lineage: Eukaryota > Metazoa > Arthropoda > Arachnida > Araneae > Salticidae > Maratus > Maratus speciosus. The sequence continues at coordinate 130,280,778 of OZ010791.1, forward strand.
ACTATTTATTAAATATTTCAAAAAATGATAAATTTTTCATGAATATTTTAGGATGAACCGATATGCAGAAAATATACTGTTACATTTATTTAATTTGAATGTGCCATTTAGTTAACTGCTATAAATTTCGTACAAAGTGACATTCGTACACTTTTGCTTATATTTCAGATAATTATTTAATTTCTGTAAAGCAAATTAGTTTTAAACTAACTCACAATATTAAATCATTTTCTTCTTAATAAAATTTTTATTTATTTTTTATTAAAATTATAAAAATACCCTAAATGCGACAAAATTATGGGGAATCGCATCTCATTTCAGCACAATGGCCTTATGTATATAAATTAACAGGTATATATTAAAATAAAAAGAAGTATTTTTGTTCAATATTCAGGGTTCGTATGCTTCAAGTATCTTTTCCGGACAAAAATTAATATTTTTTAATAGAAAAATAAATCTATTTTAAACGCGCGAACTTTTGCCTTATTTAAGAACTAATTTTCTGTCAGAAAATACCAGTACTAATACATTTTCTGGTCTTGAAATTTCAGAACAACTACGCCCTCAGATTTTTTTTTTCGTTAAAAACTGTTATTCAGTAAAAATTCTATTTTTGGTCGATTGAAAAAAAAAAACTGTAATGCTGTTTGTTATTCATCCATATAACAATGAAATACAACGAATAAGCATGGAAACCACTTCTGTTCGTCAATGTATTACCCGCTCCCATCTTTCTGAACACTTTGATAAATGCCTTTTAATCTTATAAATGTCGCTGAAATATAATGAATTTAGCTATTTAATTGTAGTAGGATACCTTAATTACCGTGTTTCTAACATTTAACTAGCTACCTCTACAAAAAGTATTTATCTGGAAATTTCATCAAATTTCTATTGTTAAAAACCCATTAATAAATGAGAAATAAAAATTTACATAAAATACTAAAATGATAAAATTTGCTCGCTTCCATTCCTTTTTATCTAAACAATAATTAGAGACTCATTTCATAACAGTATAGTATGTTATAATTAATATAATTACCATGCGTAAAAAATATAAAGACTTTTAATTAAAAAAAAAAAACGATAAACTTTTGTAAACTGCACCTCAAAGCAAATAACAACATATAATGTTGAAGACGGGTCACTTTTTTTCAAGAGTTTATTTTACTTCTAAAAAATAAACTTTTATAGTTTTCAGAAGTTCTTTTTTTAAAAATTATTTCTTATTAATTATGTTAAGCTATTGTCGCAATTGTTTTAATATTGTTATGACGTTTAATATTAGTTTCCGTCAAAACATTTAAGATATCAAATTAATTCTTTTGTAATTATAATAATCATAATTAACTTTATTCTCCTTCAACCTAAAGATTTAATAGAGGCGACTGAAAGGGAATAAAAAACAAAATATGGGCGTTTAATTTGGTGTTCACCTTTTTTTTTTATTTTTGTCTTTTCTTGACAAAATAATAAGGTACAAATAACATGACATAAAAAATGGATAAAAAGCAATTTAAATACTAAGATAATTGAATAATGTTTGGACGCTAAACAAGATGACAAGAAATGCTTTTTTTCTTCTTATTTTCGTGTTCTTTGTTAGTTGTTCTGCCAACCTTTTTTCTTGCGAAGAAATTTTAATTAGTTGGGGAATAATTTATTCATTGTAATAATAATGATTAAGCAGAAAATCTGTTTGAGGAGATTAAAAAAATGAATTAGGATCTAGTTTACAGTTCAACGTTTTTGATTATCTAATAAAACTCTTGATCTAATGCACTGTCTAAAACGTGATAAAAATATTTTATTTTCCTTTACACAAAGCTCAATTTCTTATAACTTTAAAGAAATTCTTAAAAAAATATTCTTAAGCCTTTTAATAAATGCTTTGATTTATTTTTTAATATTTTATACAAAATAAAATTTTGTTTCAACATTTTTCAAAAATTTTATCTTCGCGAATCGCCATCATTATATAATCAAATCATTCTGCAAAGATTTGGTACACTGTTCAAGCATAAACTTTTAAAGATCGAATCACAAACTGATGATCAGAATAATTAATAAATTGTTGAACATTACTTTGAGAAAGGTTATATCAGACAAATAAGGGTTAATCAGACGAGGGTACCTGTTTAAATTGGAATCCTACACTATAAGCACGTCCAAGCTTGAACTGCGATTTCCGTTTATTTATTTATTTTATTAATATTTTCCTTTAAAACCAGCGTTGTTACCATTAACGAAACAGGTGAACACCACGGTGCACCAAAGAAGCATATTGAGAAGTCATAGAGCTACTTGTCTGATTCACACTCACTTATTGCCAAATGATTAGGAAAATTTGAACAAATCCTGAAATTTCATTATAATGAGTAGTTTAAAAAATCATGTCAGCCACAGTGTTTTTGCTATATTTTACTGTCAAATGGTCTAACGCTAAATTGAAATTTTAGACATGTTGTGGTTCAGGGAAAACAAACTTTTGTTTTCGTATCAGTTATTACACTGTAATTTAATTTTCAAAATATTTTTAACATAACATCGTTCAAAAACATATTACTTTTTACCATAAGAAGTCTACACGTCTTTGATATACGCTGCGCATTTTACATTTTTGAGATGAACATGATAAGCATGACAATTTCATTTTTTATACGGAGCGATTCTTCATAGTTAGTCCGCTTCCATTTTTCATAATAATATAGTACAGTATGGTCATAAAAAACTTAGCTCCTAGCTACAGTACCGTTCAAGGAAGCGGGATGACATTTGATTCGTAGGTATTTCATGTCATATGGTCATGTCATATGGAGTTTGGTAAAGAATAATAATCAAACTTCCACTGACGTTACAAATGTAATAAGGTTCGTTCACATGAAACTGAGACTTTCGAATGTGTCATGATCTATGAAAAGGCAGGACACTGCACATGGGTGCATAGGGAGCTCTGAATATGTTGATGGTAGGCGATCTTCGCGAAAGACGATAGTTCGCTGTGAGCCAGCAAGAAAGCAATGTGATTGCAAGTGATCGCATCGTGGACGCCTTCAAAATTCTTCTACACCATCTTACAGAAACTGAAATGCAGCAACGTAATATCGTCGACGTGGTGTGCTGTCCAAATTGTTTTCTTCCACTTGGTAACAACACACACTCTCGTGTGGCTACCGTAACCTAAACTTTTTTTGGAGAGAATATTTGGATGTGATGTCTTAGAACAGCCCTTATATCGATATCATATCTCACAGTGCGATTAGAATGCCTTTGGACTACACCATAAAACTCAAGGAGAGACTTGCATGATTTTTTGTAATTGATTTTTGTTTTATTGGCTGAAATTGTTCTTTGGAACTTAGTGAATCCATCTGTATGCCCGATTTCTTGTTTCTGACCATTAGAAATAATCGTAAACACACAAGGGAATACACCGGCTCGGACGTCACGTCAATTCACATTAATTTTACACTAACATTTTATATTTATTTCTATTTCTAATATCAACTCGCACCACTATATTTTTAAATAAACTTTATAGTATGCTTATGTTATCAAAGTACAAGACTTTATTATAAATAAAGTGGTTTTAACCAAACAAAATTCTTGTAAAAGATGCTGGTACGGAAGTCACGTGGGAAGTGATATAGAACCGATAAGGGATTAAAAATTCTCTCATTTATCATTCGAAACTACATTTTATCAAAGTGTTTATACATACTTTAATTCATGTGTTTGATCAAATTGTGCAAGAACTTCACACAAGTTGTCAAGTTTTTTGTCTCTTCTGAAAAATAGTACTTTTCAGGTAAAAATCCCATTCATAATGTACTTGAGCGATTTTGATAATTTTTTTTCGGAGAAGACCATAAACATAAGATCATATATCGCAGACAATTTTTAAAATTTTTAATTAGTTTCAGAATTTTTTTTTTTTTATGAAAAATGGATTTTTTTTTTTTTTTTTTTGAAAAATTGACATTGCTCTAAAATAAAAAGTTTTAGTCGCAGAAAAAAAGTGTCTTCCATAAATCTTGAGCATAATCCTTTAAATATGGATTTCAAATTCCGCCAAAATCGGTTGGGTAGTTTCCCAGGAAATGGGTCTTAAACCAGGCATATATTCCATAGGATTGCATCCAGTATTTGTTTTCCCTTAAGAGGAAGATATTCGTAAACAATTATGAGGTCCGAAACTCAGTTGAAAAATGTTTCCATACCCAGACCTGGAGTATTTTTCGGTCAAAGTGCTCAAAATTTCATTGACACATGTGACGGATGTTTCAACCTCCAAGACAACTATGATCAGCCATTATGTTTGGTTATATTGTACTGTATACATTACATATACAATTAAATAATTTGCCAAATCGACAGCTGTCCCACTTTCATTTGGAGACCCTTATCTTACTTATTCTTCGAATTTCAGTAATGGACTTTACCCATCTGATGTCAGCTAAGGTTAAACAGAAGAAAAACACCAATTGGCGTGAAGAACATTTTAACAGTGTTCCCCCTTCGTCCAATAAGCAGCCTTTTTCGGAGGGTTTTTCCCCGCAGAGGCGTGGCTGTTGCCATTCCTGGGTAAAATCCATTTGTGATGCTACATATACAAACATTTGATTTACATTGAAAATCTGTACATAAATATTTATTTTTGTATTCGTATCAAGTAGATAATTTATTTGGTTACGATTACTGTTCTAATTCAGTAATAAATATTTTCTTGGTCCAGAATTGTGGGTCTTGGTGTTCTGCATATTAAATGTTGCGTTTTATATTCTCTTTTACATCCACATTCCCCGTTATCATTCGATGCTAATTCGATCGAGAATATTGTGTTCTAAATTTGTACTTATTCTTTAGCTGGGCACAGAAGATAAATCGCTAAATATTGCTTCGTTTGTCCTCATTTGAATTAAACTAATTTCCTTTAAAACAAAAGCCTTTCACCCATATTATTTAAAACACATGAACAAGACACGTTTTTACTTGAAACAGGGGAAGAAATGACTTGTTTAGGAATAATGACAAAAACAAAATGGTTTATTTCACCACGAGTGCATTATTTCTAATTTATAGATGTAAAATTCAAAGTTATTATTAGCAAAAAGAAAAAAAAATAATAAAATAAAATCTGATATTTAGCTACATTTGCGCCGCGATAACGAAAAAGTACCTTATGCTTATTTTATGTACAAATAACATAAAAATTAGCAAAAAATATACCCTTCGTTAAAGTTAACCCCATGCGATTAATATATTGAAATGTTTATTTTATTTGTATATTATATATATAATACACAGCCAATTGTCACTTCTATTTCATCAAAATAGAGATTATTTTTTCTTTATACATACTTATAAACTTGATATACTTAAAATGTAAAGTTAGATGTATTTCAAATGATTCATTTCATATCGTGTTTTGCGTTACAAATAAAAGGAAATTCTACAAGCCATGCATATATGTTTACTTTAAATCCAAAATGTTAAAATATAAAAACAAAAACCAACTAGAAAGCACAAATGTTAAAATAATAAAAACTTTATCATCTATTTATATAATGTTTACACATTTCAACAATGTGTAAATATATAGATACAAGAAATATATTTTTCCATATTCAATCATTTCATATTTTTAAAATTTAGAATTTAAATTGAATTTTAAAGTAATCTCCATGTTTTCAATTTATTTTTGTCTTTTCAGCAATCTGAAACAAGCCGTTTTTCTTTGACGCGTCAGCATAGCTGAATTTTCGAACATAAAATGACAAAAAAAAAGAGTAAAAAGTCTTTGACAGTCACTCTTGGACATGACATGGAAGAAAAAGAATGTTAAACTTTATCCAAAGACTTCCTAGATATCTATAAAAAGATACCATTTTCCACAAATAATGTAGAAGACGCAGCTTTCAAGTATTGAAAAGGAATGTTGGTTTGCTAGACAGATCACTTTACATTGCAAATGCTTGTTTTATTTATTTATATTCTTTTACATGAAAAGAATTATTTAAAAAATGTTTATCAAAGTATATTTTGACTTATAATTTTAATTATTATATTTACACTTCAAAAATTTTTATAAGAACAGAATTGTTAAAGAAACAACTTTATGAATTATTAAAATATTTTATAGTTAATGCATTACTTTACTTTTAACTAATAATTTTGCTACTTTAATACTTCAGTTCTTATCCCTTAGAATTATCAGATGTATTTTATGTAAGGGAAATTATTTTTTAAATTAATTAAAATACTTAAAAATAGCGTTTCTTTGTCATTTAACTAATCTAGCTTTCAAGTGATAATGGTATGCGTGTGTCCCGATTTTTATAAGCTGTATTAGCTATACCTGAATCTCTAACTGCATAGGGTGACACAGACAGTATTTGATCAAATTAGGTTGGTGCTACGAGGTTTTTATTATATTTCCTTCCTTCTAAGTTTCATAACTAAACTGAACAAAATTGCTATAACCTGCAATTAATGAACTGTAATGGGCAAAAAAATGAATTCTGTTGAAATTAAATAGCAACAAAATTATAGGTAAATATTTTTTTTTAATTTTCCATTTTCCCAGTAGTTGATCAATCAAAGAAATCAGTCGAAGATTCAAAAATAAATCTTTAAAATATAATGCTTAAGCTGTGATTAAAAGTAAATCATAAAAAAAGTATTTGAAATAAGAAAGATGAGAGTGGATTTTTTTAACTTACCGTAATAGGCTCCAACTAATCAAAAGCTAAATTTTTACATTTTCTAATACAAAAATTCATAAAATGGCTTCTGTAACACCAAACAGCTGACAACAATGTGAAACGTGATTCTCCAACATTAATATTATATATATATATATATATTATGTCTAGTGCTATGTGTAAAACTCATTTCCGCCTGAAATTGCACAATTTTTAAATCAAAATGATCAACTAATGGAAAGGCACTAACTACTGCTACATTCACCCTATTTAGCGAGAGGGAGTAAATAACTTGTCAGGGTTACCTAAAAATCTACTATTGAACGCAAAATATACTTTTGTGGTCCTATACGTTTATCTGCAATTACATAACAAAATAGAATCAGGCGAAAAGTAATCCTCTTATAAACAGCGGTAAGAATTGTATCCATTTGGACTACACTTAAAAAAAAAAAAAAAAAAAAAAACTTTCCAAATATACAAAAAGGAAATACGTAAATTAATAAAAAATGTACAAAAATTCAACTTATCTGTGGAACTACCCACATTTTTAGAAATCTTTGTCTTTTAGTAATAACAAAAAGAAATATATTTTTGCAAATAACAGATTTTTTTTTTCGAAATTAAAATGCCCGAAAATGCATGCAGTATTTTAACACGTTACCTGCCGCGCTACGAGTATACTCGTAGCTTTAATATTCGTGGCTTTAATTTATTACTTTCTCACCATTATTTTAAAATAAAAAAAATGCCTTATTTCTTGGCAGGAATTTCGCTGTATTAGTAAAGCGAAATTTACCTTTCAGAATTTGTGGTGGCAAATGACTATCATGAAGAAATTTGAAAATTCTTACATTCTGCGACATTGATTGGGTTAAAAAACATTTCCACAATTTTAGTTTCCAATAAAGTGCTGTTGCTTGAAGTTTCTTATTTCTACTTCTCTAAATGATTTCAAACGATAAGGGAGATTTTTCATGGAATGGTGTTTATTAGAAAGTTACGTTCGATTTGACTAGATCTTTTTATAGATCCGGAATTTTGTCTACTGTTTTTTACAACATATACTTGATTTATTTTTTCAAATAACTTTCGTAATAGTGCATCATAATATGTACATCGTAAAAAAGACAAATGTTATAAATCTTAGAAACTAATATGTTTTCCGCATTTAAAGAAGCATCATAATAACAGTTTCGTTTTCTGAAATCGATTTTCGGAAACATTTTCGCGTTGTTTCTATAGTGCAGTGATGTGTTATAATCAACCGGAAATATAGGCTTCCGGATATTATCATTCTCTAGTAAACATTTTTATGTTCAATCCACAGGTTTTACAAATAAATACGATGAATTAATAGCAATAACAATGAAAATTAAAACAGGATTTTTTATTAATGCTGCGTGTATAAATTTAAATTCGCACATTAAAATGGTTAATCGAAAACTGATAGCATTCCGAAATTCCGGTTTAAGAAAACTATATCATACACTGTAAAAACTACACGGTAACGTTTTCAAATATTTATCCACCCAAAGAAACTGTTTATATAAATAATTTCTTAAATTTCAAAAATATAACTGTTTTATGAGATTTCTAAATGGTAAGAACGATTTTCGAAGTCATGGGTAACTCGAAATAGTTTATTGTATATTTTTTGTTGTGGTTGTTACATATTTTCGTACATTAAAGGAAAAAAAAAAAAAGATTTCGTCTTTTTTACAGTGGATATTTGAATATAAATGAAAAGTTGGATTTTTATTTATGAATTATAATTTACATGGAATTCATTTTGAAACACTCAGTAGTTTCTAGAGTGTAATAATAAGTTGTTATCAACAAGAAATATAGGTTTTTCGAACGTTATCAATTCTCAAGTAAACATTTTATGTTCAACAAACATATTTTATAGACAATTTTTGTAAATTAACAACATTAACATTAAACTTAATGTAATATTTTGTCTATAATATTTTGTTACTCATGAGTTTATAGATTGAATTAAGCATCTGAAATTTTTTAATCGAAAATTGATAGTATCTGAAAAACCGATAGAGAAAACTCCATCACACTCTATAAATACTACACAGAAAAACTTTCGAAAATCCAGCTAGCAAAATAAACTGTTTTTGTAACTGATTCCTTAAATTTCAAAAATATATCTGTTTTATGGGATTTCTAAATGGTAAGAACAATTTTCGAAGTCATGGGTAACTCGAAATAGGTTATTGTATATTTTTTTGTTGTGGTTTTTACATATTTTCGTACATAAAAAAATAAAAAATCGTCTCTTCTACAGTGGATATTTGAATATAAATGAAAAGTTGGATTTTTATTTATGAATTATAATTTACATGGAATTTATTTTGAAACACTCAGTAGTTTCTAGAGTGTAATAATAAGTTGTTATCAACAAGAAATATAGGTTTTACGAACGTTATGAATTCTCAATTAAACATTTTATGTTCAACAAACATATTTTATAGACAATTTTTGTAAATTAACAACATTAACATTAAACTTAATATAATATTTTGTTACTCGTGAGTTTATAGATTGAATTAAGCATCTGAAAATGTTTAATCGAAAACTGATAGTATCTGAAAAACCGATAGAGAAAACTCCATCACAAACTATAAATACTACACAGAAAAATTTTCGAAAATCCAGCTAGCAAAATAAACTGTTTTTGTAAATGATTCCTTAAATCTCGAAAATATATCTGTTTTCTGAGATTTCTGAATGCTAATAATGCTTTTTGAAATCATGGGAAACTCGAAATAGGTTATTGTACAATTTGTTTTTTCGTTGTTCCATATTTTCCTAGATTTAAAAATATATATATATATATTTGTCACTTTTACAGTGGTTATTTGAATATAAATGAAAGTTGTTTTTTTTTTGTTGTTAATTTACGAATAATAATTTATTTGTAATTTATTTTGAAACACTAATTAGTTTCTAGAGTGTAATAATCATTTGATATCAACATGGTATATAGGTTTTTTGGACGTTATCAATTATCAAGTAGAAATTTTATCTTCAACAAACGTTTTTCATCGACAAATACAATAATTTAAGAATAATAACATTAAATTAAATATGTATGTACATAATATTTTGTTACTCGTGAGTGTATAGCTTGAATTAAGCATCTGAAAATGTTTAATCAAAAATTGGTAGTATCCGAAAAACCGATAGAGAAAACTGCATCACACGCTATAAGAACTACACAGACACGTTTTCGAAAATCAGGCTAGCTAAATAAACTGGTTTTTAAATAATTCCTTAAATCTTGAAAATATATCGGTTTTACGAAATTTCTAAATGCTAAGAACACTTTTTGAAGTCATGGGGAAATCAAAATAGGTTATTTTTTATTGTTACATATTTTCGTAGGTTAAACAAACATTTGTTTCTTTCACAGTGGATATTTGAATATAAATGAAATGCTGATTTTCATTTACGAATTATAATTTACATGGAACTAATTTTGAAACACCCAGTAGTTTCTAGAGTGTAATAATCAGTTGTTATCAACATATAGGTTTTTCGGTCGTTATAAATTCTCAAGTAAACATTTTTATGTTCGACAAACATTTTGTATAGACAATTATGATAAATTAACAACATTAACATTAAAATTAATATATATGTATATACTATTTTGTTACTCATGTGTGTATAGATTGAATTATGCATCTGAAAAAGTTTAACTGATAACTGATGGCATATTAAAACTGATATTCTAGTTTGAAAAATCTGCATCATACACTGTAAAAACTACACCGGAACGTTTTGGGAAAACATTTTTGGAACGTCTTCATCACAGCAAAAGATAGGGCCATTCCATGTATTTTGCAGGAAAGCTTTTCTACATATAACTGCTGTTTTAACTATGTTATTAAATCCAAAAATTATAACAACCACGCTAATATGTAAATCTAGACATTTTGTTATGTTTAATGTACAGTTTATGTTTCAACAACTTATAGGTCAATTGATATATGTGCTTGTGTCAGTATCGCGCACAGGACATTATGTCAGTTTTTCGTGGAATGGCCCTGAAACGGCCAGATTACATAGATCTAGGTTTTAAAGTGGAGATCTATTATCTATGATTTTTATTATTTATTTATTATTAAAAACGGTTAGCTTACTAAGGTCTAGGGGTTAAAATGTAGAGATTTGAAAATGTATTAAACGGCCACTCCATATCACATATGGAACAGTTTTTCCTACACATTACTGCTGTTTTAGCAATGTTATTATGTCCTCAAATTACAACACGCATGTTAATATGAAAATGTAGGTTTATTTGTTAATTTTAATGCATATTTTTACTTTTACTTTTACAGCCCGAGAGTGACTGCTCAGACTAGGAACTGAGTCTGTAGAGCATAGATTGTCCCTCCCGGTCCCCTTTATTGAGGTCTTAAAAAAATCCAAATTTCAGCCGTGGCTGAGCCTGCCAATACCCGCGACAGAGGGCGGAGTGGTATATATAAGATATAAATAAATGTTACATTAGCAAAATTTGTGAAACAAACATAAATACATTAAATAATGTAATATTATACAAAATTAGACAAAATTATACAAGTTGCTGCGACCCGACATTGGGTACTAAATAAGGGGGAATCCAAGTCCCTGTCTCAGTGATGGAGTGAAACTGAAAGGTTACATAAGAAGTTGAAGATGTTTTTAAACTTTGAGAACAAAGTCGGGCGCGCTAAAACATTTGCTAGCCAACCTTCTGGAAGAACAGGAAGACAGCGGATATGACAGCGAGTTGTTAAAGGACAATTATAGAAATATAGAGAGGCAACAGCAACATCACCGTACTCACATAGAGGAGAAAGGGCTCCTTTGAACTTGAAGAGGTATGCCCCAAAAGGACCATGACCGGTATGGAAAGCTGTAGTGGATGGAGTGAGCAGAAGAAGATCCCAAGATACCGCTGGGTATATTTTAACAACTTATAAGTTAATAAATATAGGTATTTATATAAGCGGCACTTACGGGACATTTTGTCTGTTTCTCATGGAATGGCCCGATACTGTTTGTTAAAAAATACTTCTTTAACCCCTTGGGGACAAGCGGCACGTATACGTGCCGCATGAAGCGCTCAGAATCCTTGTTTTTCATCACCAGTGAAATTTTACTGTAAAATTTGCCTTGTTTAATCATCGCATTTTGTGGATTCAAGAAGGCCCAAATTTCTGTTTTTAAAAAACGGTGACAAAAGATTAAAAATTTCGTAAAAGGCTCCCGTCCCGAAGGGGTTAAAGCTCCAGAATATATTGGCTTCTGTGGTTTCTCAGGACAAACAATACTTTTCAAAAGCATGGGTAACTCGAAAGAGATTATTGTATAGTATTGTTCGTGGTTATATATTTTCGTAGATTAAAAAAGATCTGTCCCTTTTACAGAGATATTATTGTTATATATTATGTTAATAGATATTATGTTAATATCGTGATGTATCAGTGATAATATCTTAATACAAATGAAAATTAAATTTTTATTTGCGAATTCATTACGTGAAATTCATTTTGAAATATTCAAAAGTTTCTCGTAGTTATATGGGATTTTATTTTAAAATTTTCTCCATCCTTTCAGCAATCTGAAACAAGTCTCATCACTTTAAAGAACTTGCAACGTTACATTTTCTTACTGGAAATGTCAAATATACAAGAAAAATAGTAAAAGCCCTTTGATCGCTACTCTTGGACATGACATGAAAAGACGCATTTTGAAGTTTATACGGAATCCTATAATATGTTAAAGGAATGTCATATTTCATGTCAGTCATGTACGAAGCTGTTCTTATTTAAATCACGTGAATATTTCTTTCAATGGTATTTTGAATTTCCAAGAAACTGCATTTTTTATAGAAAAGTGTATTTTAATTATGAGCTTTTCTGTTTAATTTATTAAAATAATATTGAAAATAAATATTTTGTTATTCCTACGTGTATAAATTTAATTGAGAAACTGATAAGGTTTAATCGAGGATTGACGACATCCTAAAAACCAGCATTCCTGTTTGAGAAAACTGTATCATCAAACTGTATCATTAAAAAATCAGACCGGTAAAAGACATATTTCTTAATACATCTTCAAAGCTAAAAAAATATACGTGATTCTGAGTTTTCTAAAGACAAAAAAATGCTTTTCAAAATTATGGGTAACTCGAAACTGGTTATTGTACATTTTTATTTCTGATAACATTTTTTGGTGGTTTTGTAATTATTTTTTAAGCAGTTTATATTTGAATATAAATGAAAAGTTATTTTTTATTTACGAATTATAATTTAGATGAAATTCATTTTGAAATATTCAAAAGCATCTCGAAATTATAAGAGATTTTATTTCAAAAATTTCTCCATCCTTTCATCAATCTGAAACAAGTCTCATCACTTTGAAGACCTTGCAACGTTAGATTTTCTCACTGGAAAAGTCAAATATACAAGAAAAATAGTAAAAGCCCTTTGATCGCTACTCTTGGACATGACATGAAAAGACGCATTTTGAAGTTTATACGAAATCCTATAATATGTTGAAGGAATGTCATCTTTCATGTCAGTCATGTATGAAGCTGTTCTTATTTAAATCACATGAATATTTCTTTCAATGACATTTTGAATTTCCAAGAAAATGCATTTTTTATAGAAAAGTTTCTTTTAAGGTTCAACGTGGTAGTTTAATTTATTAAAATATGTAATTAATTAGAAAAGAAAAATTACTGTAATTTAAGAAGATGTCAAAATGGGTGAAATCACATATAAAACAGCAAAAATCCATCCACCTCTTTTCAAAAATCACTACTGAAAAAAATATATATATAGATATACACAATAATAAAATCGGATGCATACTATAAATTAATTGTTCGGCAAAAAAATAAAAAATAAATAAATAAATAAATACAATAGTTACACGATTTCGCAAACAAACAACAACAAAAAAAACTCCTCCCCCCCCTCCCCCAAAAAACCCAAACAAACAAACATGCAAAACAGTTTACATTGATTGTGTTTATCGAATGATCAGTTTACACTTTAGCTCCTGCTAAAATTGATAAAAATAAAAATAGTAAAATCACTACCGTAGTTTCCGTGAAATAGTACAACAATGTCAGCTGTACTACATAATATTTCGAGGCTACTGTCAGCTCCTTAAAGTGAGCCATACATAAGAACAAGCACGACTACAAAAGCTAGACTGGGAATTGAAAAGAGAATATCCCGGGTAATGAATGGCCAGTGAACTTAGCATTTGACAGGATTGGGAGTAATCAAAAGTGGTATTTTAGGAGTATTCCGAGTGTTTTTAACATTTTTTTATTACAAAACCTTGCTTACAATATTTTAAAAAATAATTTAAATATTATCGAAGAATCGGACAAACATACCTCGTGAAGTATTCTAGTGAATAGTTAAGTAGCACACATTAATTAGAAAAATACCATTTCATTCATACAGTAAATGAAAATAAATTTTAATGATTTATTGTTTTCGTAAATTTAATTCTACGAAATGCTAAGGATTTTATATTTTTATTTTATATTTATTTATTTTTTATTTATTTATTTGTTTATTTTTTTGCAGATCTCTTTCACAATGAATAATTTCACAATGAAGCATTACTCAAAAGAGCTAAAATATAAATATGTAAAACATGAAGTATGTATTAAATAAATTTCTTGAAACTTTCAGCATAAAATTATTTGTTTCATTATATTACTTAACGAACCCTAAAATACTATTTCAATAGTTTTTATTAAATAGAAAACTTTTTATGTGAAACGTGCTGTCCAGTTTAAGTGAATGCAAACAAACCATAAATGCTTTAATAATGAAAAAACAATTTATAAAATAAACCAAAAATTTACCATTGGAAAGTGCTTCTGTCGTTTGTTTCATTCATGTTTTCTTCTAAAATATTTTTCTATTCACTACTGGTACACTTTAAACATGCCTCGTATCTTGTACTAAAACATGTGGGAGGTACAGTTAAATATATAATGACTTAAAAACTACACTTTTTAACCTCTTCGCTTCCCCCATTTTCTTCCATTTTTTTATGATACTGGAACACAATTACAATTTCAATATCAGAATGATATGTTTCATTGTCTAAGATTCGAACTAATGCAAATAAAATAAAAATCTTGCTCTGAAATCAAATGGGAAAAGAAATAATTCTGTAATAATAAATAATACTGTATTAATACTCAGTAGCGAAGAGATTAAACTTCCACCTGTGAAAAATGTCGTATGGTAGCATACCTGCTGTTATGACAGTAGAATGTTAATAAAAGCTTAAACGCTTTTTTGAACAGTTTGAAATAAGGCAGCACTGGTGTTAAGCAAGAGAGAGTTCTAACTCTTAGAAGAATATTAAAAACGAAAAATTATACCTGCGTTATCCATTGATATCTTATTGCACTATGAAACAGAGAAAACTTTCTAGAGCTGACAGAAAATTGCTGAAAGGTGATACCAGAGATTCGTAAAGATCTTGGGCTCATTTTTATTGCAAAATTAAGGGGTCATGGAAATAATATATATTATTCTTAGATATTATGTATTTTCTCTTTGCAATTTTTTTTATTCATTTCTCTTTCCTTAATCGACATTTCGTTTCAATTAATATCAGTTCAATCACTTTGGGAGTTCAATTAAAGTGACGTCTTCCAGCATATTGCTATCTTTCGTCAGATAATAATATTTTAAAACAGATCTTGACATATGTGATACATAAATATTCACTAATGTATTATTTAAATATTAAATATTTTGTAAATAAATATTCCTTACCAAAACTCATTCTTAGTTAGTCGCAGACTTCTGAAACAACGCTTTGTCAGCTTGAATCAACAATTATATCGGTATAACTTTCAAAATAAACTGAATGTTTAAAATGGATACATAAATTTTCGAACTTTATATTCTAAGAAAATATATCACGCCATAAGCGATATTTTCTACTCAGTAGTTCACTTGTTTGTCATAAAGAGGGTGTACCACTTTTTATCAGCTATATACAGTAATACTGAATACCATAAGAAAAGTTGTCTCAGGTGGAGGCTTCATAGATAAGTTATTACGTGCCTTTTTCTTCAATTGTAGCAGTAAATTAGAAAATTCAGAAAATAAACATAACGTCTTACCTAAATACAAGACGCACGCATTAATTGTCCACTATAAAGATCACGTGCATCACACATGCTAAATCTGCCTAATATCTAACACCATATATCAAAATTTAACCTATGGGCCACTTTTTATCAGCTATGCAATAATGTAACTGTAATACTCTGTAAGTTAATGGAATTTAGTGTTGGGATTCATGGGTTCAATCTCGAACACTTACAGTACTGCATTTTTTATTTTCACATGTAATATGATTCTTAATCATTTCAGGGGCAATCAATTATGTCTGTGTAATGTTGAACTCACACCGGAATTTTAGAAAGCAATTACCTCAAAAGGACAAAAAGCATTTTTAAACCAAATTTTAAACTTTTTTCCACCAAAGTTAAAGATTAAAATTTAATTAAAAGTTTATGGTGCTAATCTTCATTAAAATTAGGTGGGATATAATATATTCCACAGTCCCTCAAGGGGTTAAATTTGTTGATGATCTTAATCAAGATCAAACTGCATCTACCTTGAAATCTAAAAGCATACATTTCCTTTAGTTTTATGCAAGATCAAAACTGAAGCAAACACATAAAACTTATTGATAACCAAATTTATATTAAAGGATCACATATTGATTCTGTTACACTAATGGATTACATTAATTAAAATGTTAATAAACGATACATTTTGTTCAATTTAATATTTTTATGCATCAAGTGTAAGTAGTTATCTTTACCTTAATGAAGTAATCTGTACACACGCTCTGCATATGTAAACACTAATTTCCATTTGTGTTTACTTTTCTGTCACGTAGCTGTATAATACAGTATCTTTAATGATTATAAGCATATTAGATTATAACTGCAGCTTAATTTAAATGACAGATTTTTAAACACTCCGTCGAGACTTATTATATAAGTAATTAAATTGCAAATTTCCCATTCTTTTTAAATTAGCTAAGATGGTAATTATTTTAAATTTTATTGAAGTTTTGCATTCGCGATTCAAATTGACTTATAAAGAGCACTATACAATACCTAAGTAAGTTTAATAAAATCCTTTATTTATTCTGATGTATCATAAGGTAATATGTGAACAAGAAATATGTATAAGTTTTATAAGATCTGATGCAATTCAATTTATAAGCTTTAAATTAATCAAAATATTGCAATATTCCAAAATGAACTTCCTTTTAATCCTCTTTAATAAAAAGTTACGCGTTGCTGACGATTGGCTTTTTCGCTAATCTTTGCCACAGATTAATTTCGGAAAATGAAACATTTGAAGTTACTGAAAAAATTAATAGCTCGAAAAGTATTTGTCTGAAAATTGTTAGGCAAACTGCGTTAGAAAGGTAAAAAATTGTATTTTTCTACCAACAATAGATTACCGATATAAACAAATGAACATTTCAGAAATTGAGATTAATTTTACAAATGTAAACAATGTGCAGTGAGTCATTGATTTTTGAAAATTCATTGATAAAAATTTAAAAATTTTGCGCATTGAATATTTTAACTCGTGTAGTATTAATATACCTTTGACGCCACTCGCCTATGAACCAGTGAAAATAGATTTTAATTTAAAAGCAGAGTCTTAGAAAACTCGTCTATTTTTCGTACTTTTATGTTATCCACGGGTAAATCCCGCCAATAATAGGTGTTTTTTTCGTCGATAGAAGTTATTTTTTCGCGTGTGTGATTTAGAATCAATGCTTTAAAGTTGAAATAAAATGCTATGGAATATAATATTATCACAATGTATTTTAAGAGAAGTGAGTGAAAGGCATGTATTTTAAGCGTATGCAATATATGCATTTTGAATGTTTGCATTTTAAATAAAAGTTATGCTTTTTAAATGAAATGGTTTAAAAGTTTATAATATAGATATATAATATAGTTTTATAATATAGTTTATAATATAGTTTATAATATAGAAAAGTTAATAATATAGATATAAATAAAATATCTATAGATTATATAAATAAACTTAAAAAATTGTTAATTTTGTTTTCATAGCTGTTTAAAAATCTGGAAAAAAATCTCACTTCTGAAGCCCAAATTCTGACAAACTTTAAAAAAGTACGCCGAGACCCCTATACTGTAAAAGTATCACGCTTTATATAGCCGGATACAAAAGTTAAGTTCTCGGTACTTTTCCACTTTAGGAACCATGGCGAAGAAGGAAATTTGGCAAAATGTTTTCTGGAAACATTTGCACTGTTTTATTTTATATACAAACGCATCTTTTTTTCAGTATTTATACACTTTATTTAACATTTTATTAGTATAGATAAAGAAGTCATTTATCTAATTTTATACAGAAACAGGAGTAAATTGAACATAAAAAACAAGAATAATATACATATATAAACATAAAAAGCTCATCAAGTTTGTTTTCATGGCTGTTTATATGATTTGATAAAAAATCTCACTTTCTGATGCCCAAATTACACCAAGCTTTTTAAAGAAACGTAAAACCCCTATAGTGGAAAAGTACCAAATTCTCTATTATTTTGCATTTTTGGGGCTATAGTTTGTACTATATGCAAGGGAGATGACGAAAAGTTTAAACATTAAATATTAAATTTTCTATAAAGCACTATAAGACTAAAAAATCTATACTAATAAAAAACACATCTCTCTGTCTGTGTGTGTGTGTCTGCGATGGCTAACAAATCTACCGCAATTAGAAGTCTGAAAATTTAGGTGAGGATAGTCCAAGACAGGACCTGATGCACCTGAGGTTCAGTTTTTAATTTTATTTAAGGACGGAGGCCTCTGGGTCCCTTTAACTTTTTATGCACTAAATTGTTAATAACTTGATCACTTTCTATCCAATCTTCTTCGTTTTGGGAGAACCTTTATCCACTTAGTTACTCTCGCCTTTCTACTTTCCAGTAAAGGTCCAGTTCCCTGGACCCTTGACCCCTATTGCAGGGCCCCTTAAAATTTCTGTGCGTATAAATTGTTAATAAATTGTTTCTTTTAATCCGATCTTCATTTTTGGGATCTTTTTTTTTCATTTAGTTATTCTCACCTTTCTACATTCTGTATAAGGTACTGGGCCCCCATAAGGAACCGTAGGGCTCCTTGAATTTTTTGTGCGCCAGGTATTTTTCAACCCCCAATTTTCTCACCTTCTCAGTGCATAATTTTAAAGTTGAGTCTCGGACTCTTCTTTCTGAACCAGCATCCTCATATTTTTGGAGGGGGGAGGGGGGAGGGCCTTTT
The DNA here is from genome assembly GCA_963932465.1 of Maratus speciosus. NCBI lineage: Eukaryota > Metazoa > Arthropoda > Arachnida > Araneae > Salticidae > Maratus > Maratus speciosus. The sequence continues at coordinate 130,299,867 of OZ010791.1, forward strand.
TTTAAACAATTGTCCAATCATTAGTGCATTTCTTTAAAACAATTTTCTAACGAATAATTCATACCCAATGCTTAATTTTGACTAATTGAAAATCTAATGCGCTAAGTACTAAGGCATTTCAACATGTTTTTACGTTAGAACCCTGTTTTTAACTGTCAGTTGGCTTCTTTTGGGCCACCTATAGTAGCCCCCTTAAAATTGTCCCATTCACTAGCTTTTTTTTTTTTTAACAACTTCTTATGTCCTCCAGCTACTACACTAACGTAAAAAAAAAAATTATCAGACTTTAGCTACCACCAATTTTGAATATTAATCAGCTTCTTGGGGCCCTTGGTGCAGCTTCTTTAAAAATGATCCGAATAGCTTGAAATTTTCTTTAATATAATTCTAGCGTCCGAAGATTATTTTAAAAACTACAAAAAAAAATCATTATGCCCAATTACATGCCTGTTAACTCCCTGGTCCCTTGCGTCCCGGTAGAAGGTGCCCATGAAGTTTTTGCACCACAAATTATTATTGCCCTCTCTTAATTCAATCTTCATTTTTGGAATCATTTTTCCTTTTAGTTTTTCTCACGTTCCTGCATTCACGTTCCAGTCAAGACCCTGGGGCCTCCTATGGTCCTGTAGGGCCCGGTACATAGTCCTTGAATTTATAATGAGTCATGCATATTTCAACCCCTAATTTTCTTACGTTCTCAATGCATAATTTTAAAGTCTGTTCTTGGACACTTCTTCCAGAACTAACACCCTCATATTTTTATTGGTGCCTTAGGACCTTTTTAAAGGCATTTACTCAATTTTTAATTCATTATTATATAATAGTTCTATGTGTATAACACTTCTAAAATGAACTCCTTCGGATCCTGTTAATCTTTTGTTAAAATAAGCTATTTTGCTTTAATGTTCAGCGTTTGGTGAAACATAGAAGAGTTTCTTGGCGAGTAAGTAGTTTTCTGATCCAACGTATTTTCTGACAATCTATTTACTGCTTCATACTCACACGCAATATTTTCCATATGTATACAATTTATCTAATATGAAAAAGCTATTTATTCAATTTTATAAAGAAGCAGAAGTCAATTGTGCACAGATGACATTTACGCACCGGGTTTGGCGTGATTTTTTTCTGATGCCAATTTGGCGTAAACCTCAGTTTCGAATCCCAATTACATATATATTTTTAAGTTATTTGCTATTATTTTAATAAGGAAAAACAATAAATAAAAAATGTTTAATTAATAACTATAGAACAAAATGGTTAATATAATTTTAAAAAAGAAAATTAAAGTAAGTAAACAAATTATTAATAAAAAAAACAACAATAGCCGGGTTATCATATTAGGCAAAATAACACCATTTTGGCGCCAGTTAGGTTCGCCGGTGTGTATAAGTCATCTGTGCCGTAATTTGAATATTAAAAAAAAAGTATTATATATATATATATAGAATTGATGTTTTATGTATATAAATACGTATATAAACAAAATAAAAGTTCATTAGATTTGTTTTCTTAGCTGTTTATATATTTTTGCAACATATCTCACTTTCTGAAGCCCGAATTGCGCCAAATAATGGAAAAGTATCTAAATAAACAGCTATTAGAAATAACCAATTATATATACTAAAACATTTTATTTTGTAGCTCAAAGCATTGTTTTTAATTTCGATTAAAAATACATATATCCCAGGATAATTTCAGTTGCAATTAGGTTGACAGCTTAATATTTCATTCCATAAACCTAAACAAAGACAAGAGATTCATTCATCATGAACGGTAAAAAGTATTAAACCATTGAGGTAATCATTCACAAAGTATGTTTTCCAACAATCAATGGGCAACGTTCGTATGACGTCATAGTAGGTAAAATGGTAAAGCTATCGTTTGTTTACAGTTTAAATTATACTAAGATTTTATTTTGCAATTTATCTTAGTTACATTACTTTATTGTCATATTTTTGAGCTCAGAACAAAAGCGTATTTTTTTATTATTTATTTATTAAATAACGAAAAAATATATAAATGCATGGTTTGAAAAAAAATAAATATTATTTTTCATTAATGCTAAAAAATAACTTTGAAGTAACAGCATGTGTCAGTTAAGTAAGTTTAACTATTTAATTCTTTTGTAATATTCAAAATAACTGTATTCATTAGTTTTCAGTAAGCAACATCAGGGTCCCATTAAACTTTGAAGTTAGTGGAAATACAATGTCATTTCAGGGCCTTTCTTTTCGGGAGGCTTTTCTAAATTCCACATAAATGGAAAATCTTTAGTGTAGTAGAGCCTCGATTATCCGAAGTAATTGGGACCGACTCTCTTTCGGAAAATCGAAATTTTCGGATAATCGAGAATGCTTCAATTTTAAGATTAAGGAGAAATATATGCAATATTTTGTATTCTGGTAACAAGTGCTTAATAAAAATAAAGCAATAGCAAAATAGAAACAAGAATAAATTAGCTGATTTTTTATTTTGAAAGTAAGTATCTTTTACATATATCACAAGCGTTTGAAAAAATGTTTTATTTATCGCAGTTTCAATTGCCATTGTTTTGAATCTCTATCACGGAGGTTTTTAATATTATTAGTTCACCAGTATCACAGTCTTTCTGCTGTTTCAGCCATACCAAAGTTTTTTCAAAACATTAAAAAGCTTTAGAATTGCTAAATTGTTTGTTTTCTTCGTTCCGCTCCTGAGCTTACGGGACCTCAAGTTAAATTCAAAGGAAATTTAAGAAAGGAGATCGAAAATATTTATATGTCGTAGTTCGTAAAGGACTGCTTGCACACAAGGAATATCGTAGTTTATTTTTTAAAAAAAAGCTTTAAAAATGGATTTTGCACACAAGAAATGGGATAGTAAAAAAAAGCTTCAAAAATGGATTTCGGTTAATCGAGAGTTTCGGTTAAAAGAGTTTCGGATAAGAGAGGTTCTACTGTATTACAAATATTATTCCTAGGGTTGACATAACATCAGAAAGGCCGGAAATGTTACACAAATTTTAGAAAGAAATACTTTTTATCAGAATTTTTATTAAAAACGGGTTACTTCTTTGTTATAACTGCCCACACTATCAGGATTATAGCGAGTTGCAGCCAATTTCGCCAACATCGTAACCAAGATCGTGAGACAACCATGTATAATAATACCTTTGCATTAAATCGTATACGATAGTTTAAAAGTTTTTAACTCTACTTATATCTTTAACTGTGTAATTTATTTATTTTTAAGAATTAATCTAAATTGTCCAATATATGAATTTTAAAAAATGTAAACAAAGATTGAATAGACATGACAGCAAAATACCTCAAATCCTCACAACACTTGGAACAAAACTGTGCGAATTAGTGGTCTTCTGCTGTACATAGTTTTTCATAAATGTGTTTTGTTCTTAAAATGTTTTATTTTCATCTATCACTGGTGATAAAGTGAGAAAAACTAATATTCTTGCACATGAGTTGTATCTTTATTTTTTTTATCTATCTTTTTTATTCATCATAATTTTCCATCATTTTGACGGGCTACCTTTCTATTAATTATATAAATAATTATATTCCAAATTTCGATTTATTTTTATAATAGTTACGATAGTATTTTTAGGTTTTATTGAACTTTTTTTGGATTTGCGGAGTGAATGACTTATAAAGAGACTCATTACTAAATTTTTTTGTTATAAAAACCTTTATTTATGTTGTTAAATTAAACCGTAATATATTTAAAAGAAATATGAATATTTTTATAAGATTGGTCTGTCATTAAATACAATTTAATTTAATAACATTAAATTAATCAGAAGATAGTAACATCCAAACCGAACTTCCTTTTAATATATTTTTAAAAGACTAGATTGTCATTTAATGTATTATCAGAATAAAGCATTAAATTAATCAAAAGATAGAAATATCCTCTCTTTGACATAAAGTGCGATGGTAGAGCGCTACCACTTTAAGGTCTTAGTTTGAACCCCAGCATAGGGGTTTTTTCATTCAGTTGGAAAAGTTTATTTTGTATGAATTCTAATTTATTTCAAGTTCATTCTTTTAAAAAATACATTGATATCGCTCTGTAAAATTCTAGCAATCTGCCTGAGAACAGATTGAGTCCCCTGGGAAATTTTCAGTAATGTACACAACAAAGTTACAATGATGAAATGAAAATAGTCTAGCAAAACAAGATTTTAATAAATTAAATTTGTAATTATTACAAGTGAAAAATAATCCTCTAGAAACAACAAATTCTCATCTAATTTCTGTGAAATTATTTTCTTATTAAAATCAAGTAATTATACTCAAAAAGAAAAAAATAAATGCAAAGGATTTTTTTTTCATGGAACTTTTTTATCTTTATCAAATAACTAAAATAGATAAAAGCGTAAAAATAAATGGAACAGATAATCGCAGACGCTCTGGAGTTGGGGCGATTTTGTTTGCACCATTTTGGTAAGAAAATCACATTTACGAATACGAATCCCTATTAGCACTAGGGTGCAAATATTGCATATTACTAGGTTGAGCAAAAAGTTCTGGGAAATTTGTGAAAGTTGCGTTGTTATGCGCAAATTAACAACAAAAACAACAAGGACTATTCTTCAAAGTTGAGACCATCATAGTCTACGACTTTCTGCCATCGTTCTTCCAGATTCCGGATTTATGGGAAGTACCATGGCGGCTCCTTGGAATCCAAAAACTCTTGACATGCTTCTTCAACTTCACATTCGTTCAGAATCGTTAGACCTTTTCTCCAATAATGCCGGATCAACACACGCAAATCATACTGTTCAATAGGAATTTTGGAGCCGAAATTCTTGAACTCTTATAGATATACCACTTGTACTCCTATATACGATGCAAATTCTGGTAACTTTTAGATTAAAATTTTCCCACAACTTTTTGCTCAACCTAACAGTTTTATTTTATCATGAGGCAGATTATTTTATTATAAAATACACAATTTTATTTTAAAACACACGCATTTTTATTATAAAACACACACGCATTTCTTTTGTTACAAACACAAGCAATGATTATTATAAATACAAACAAATTATTATTAAAGACATACAATGTTTAATTTAATATAAAACACTCAATCAAAATACAAAGCAAATTCTCAGACAAATAACCGGATTCTCACACCAATCAAAAATCACCATTTTGGCACCACCATCACCAGCAACAACAACAACAACAACAACAAAACAGCGATGTGACTTTGACATCTGTGCCAAATAAATATTCAATTTGGAATTACATTATTGTACAACTAATCATAAACTATATTTGTTTGTGATTTTACAGAATTAGTAAGTGCGCTTCCCATCCGCTCCTGAGAACTAAATAAAATGTAACAGTTATCGGGTAGATGCGGAAAAAAAGGAAAATTGTTTGTCCCTTCCAAATGGCATTTAAGTAAAAAATAAAAAATAAAATAAAATAAAGTTAAAAATTTTAAATTGGATTTTCATACTTTTATCAATATAAATGTCAAAAGAGTATCAAGCTTCCTCTAAATGTGCATTTAAATGTAAACAGAGATAAGTTCACTGTTTAAAAAATAAAACAAAAAACTGTTGATTTTACAGAAATATACTGGCAATCAGGACACCAGTAAAAAATAGTACTTATTACAAAATTTATAAGAGTTTAGTATTTATTATAAAAAATAATTTTGCATGTAAGTTCATAATAAATACAAAATATTTCTGTAAAATGAACAGTTTGTTACTGGGTGTCATTTTTTCTGTAAAATTAACAATTTTTTTTAATGTACGCAGCGTTTTATCTTTGTTGTACATTTCTTTCACATTAAAAATGCTTTTAAACATAATTAATGAAATTTCTTTTCAAATTTTGAATTTAAGTCATAAGAAGTAATAATAAAGTGAATTAGCAGGACCGTTTTATTTTGATATGAATTTCTTAAATTTTCGAAGTACATTTTTATTAAATTATGAAGTTTATTTCGTTATTCACTGAATATAAATGTTATTTTATTTGACAAAATTCATAAATTGACGAATAACACATTATATTTTTGAGATCTAAGTTTTAAACACTTTATATTTTCAGATTTCGGTAAAACAAAACATAAATCTTCTCATTCTTATTTATTCTGAATTAAGAGAAAGAATATTTGAATTTCGAATATTTTCTTCAAACCACTATTTTTTTTTTTAGTTATATTCATCTTAATATGGAACTGTAACTAAGAGACATTCTTTTCAAAGAATTCACATTGGTTGCATTCTATTTCTTATGCATACGACTACTATTACTCATCTTTACAGAGCTGATAGGCCTGGAAAAAGTGATGCCAACCGCTTAGACAAAATTTATCGCTTTTTTATACAGTAACATAAGTTTGACGATCAAAGAAAACTTTTCTACATGCCTCCCTCCTTTTTTCCCACTATTTTATGCCTTCCCTCCATTCTCTTTTCCTTGTGGAATATAACATCATTTTTTCTCTTCGAAGCTGTATAAAAGTGCATTTTATTTCTTAGACACTAAAATAGTGTGTTTTATATGAATTATTTCATCAGATGTCTAACATTTTAAGCATTGCAGTTCTTAAAGTGTATTTTTTAGATACAATTTAAGTATTTTCATGAAATATAAAATGTTTTTGATTTAAAATATACTTCAACCTGGCATTATATATGGTCATTTATAAAATGGGAGTATATTGCGCTAAAGTTCATACATTTATAATTTGTAGAAGGTAATTGTGCCAATTTATGTGTATTAAAGTAATGCTACGACGCGTGAATGTATATCCTGCGCTAGAACGAATTTATTGATTAAAGAATGAATTTAAACATAAATAGTAAGGCGTTCATTGTCTATTATACTGAATTAACAATTTATATTTCCTTTATTTAAAAGTAATAGTTATATTTCTATACGTACACGAAGAAAACAAACATTTAATTTTATACACTATGAATGTTTACATATTTATTATTCTTCTACAACAAATTAAGATATTAAGTAATTTTAACTAAGAATAGTGTGTATATCATATTGGAACGTATATTTCTAAACATACCATCAACTATAAGTTATACTGATATTAAACCTTTCAAATTAGAATACTGACCACCGTAAATCAGAGAAAGTTTTATTGAATACCAGCCCTATTTCAAATATAACTAAAAAAGGTATGCTTTTAGTGAGGACTTTAAAAAATAATCCCACGAATATCCTTCCATAGATTGAAAACCCTCCATTAAAACTCAGTCGATATTAAAACTCAGTCCTGGTATTGAAGATGCGGTCATTGGCCGACGCCACTCAGTTTTTGACCCCTTCGGTACGGATTTATTTCAGGGCTGCGACTGACATTTTTCTTTTTTAATTACATCTCCCACTACTTTCTCTAAACAAAAATCTTTCATAAATACTTTAATAACATATGCAAGAGAAAATGTACTATTTTTTTCTTCTTTAAATAGTAGTATGAATAAAATATAAAAATAGGCGACAGTGGCCAAATGCTTGACGAATCTCAGTCGCCAAATGAACCCAAGGGGTTAACTAGCAGTATTATCACTCAGTGGGACAGTACAAGCCCGAATGCGCAGTAAATTATTTTCACCTGGAGAAGAAATTATGAAGTTGAGTAAAAAATGAACATCTAATTAAACAAGGAAGAATAGTCATCCGTCAAATACATATTATGAAGCACTTCAGAACATTTTCACAACACTGTAACGGAGATTCACCGTTTAAAAAATAAACTTAGACACTTAAGTAAAGAGTTTAGAAAACGCATAAAACATTTGAAATTAGATTACAGCAGTTCTTCAGCTACGTCTATAGCTTAAATCATGCTCGATTTCTATTGCATATCCCTGTACATAATCTATAGATCAGTAGATATACCGCTTGCATAGTGTTCTAAAATTTTGTTTAGTTGTAAAAAGTATAACACTCGAAAGTGTGCAATTAGCAGTTTCCATAAATAGATGGAAACTTTTTCGTATAATTTTATACAGCACTGTATATTATCTACAGATTTTTATACACGTCTGACAAAAAGCTGAAATTTAATTTCTAATAAAAATGTTTAACAAAACCGGAAACGTACTTTCAGAATTTCCTATCCACATACGGCATTGAATGGATTTATTTCGATGCCGGTATATGGATTTATTTATATTCTACAAACTTCCTTTGGTATGTTAAATTTAGTTCTTATGGAAAATGAATGAAACAAAAAAAAAAAAAAAACCATAATAAATTCACACTCATACACAATTTTGCTTACGAATTACTTTGAGTAGAAATCTATAACATTTATATAGAACATGTAGTATGCACAAATTTAGTTTAAAAAAACGCATGATGCTACTGAAAATGCTCTCAGATAGTACTGCAGCCGAAATCTTTTGCATGTTACTGTAAATGAACAGTAACAACTCGGCAAATCACGTCATCATATTTAAAGTACAACTTAATAATGTAAATAAATTGCGATATGTTGTAAATAGTGAAAAATAATTAAAATACGCTTGCAAAAAAAAAAAAAAAAAAAAAAAAAAAAAAAAAAAAAAAAAATCGCACTGAAATAGTGTGTAACCGAATTTTTTTAATTGACCCTGTGAATTATTCATATAAATTCCTTGCATTCTATATTCTATAGAAAGCATGTTCTAACGAACTCAGGAATGCACATAAATTCCATTTTGTTTGAAATAATGTAACGTTGTTATAAATAAATCGCAAGCGACTTTTACTCATAGGAACAAATGTAATGTGATTGTTTTGAGTGTCCATGTAAAAAAAAAATTTATATTCTATACCCTCCATTTCCCTAGCAAATATGCCATAATATTCTTAATTCTACTACAATACGAGTATATTTATAGAAGTTAGAGCACAGAAAGTGGCAGACAAATCGATCTAAGCAATTTTTTACATTGTTGGAAAGTGTTAAAAAAGAAATCGGATGATCAAAACAACGTTTTTTAACAAATAAATAAACAGAATGCTAAAGTCATCTTTTAAAAGTTAAACTTAAAATTACACTAAGTGTAAATTACTTAAAATATGAAAAATATTTAAAAAGGTGTTAAATTACTTTAACATCCTTAGTACTTTCAACTATACACATAGACTTCGTCAGAGAATTCAAAAATACAAACGTCTTATTTTCAAATTTCACGTAGTTGGTGTCGAAAAGAATGAAAGAGAAAGTCATTTTTTTTAGATTGGGAAAATAAAAATATGGATATTGAGGGAAGTGGAATATTAAGTGTTTTATGATTTTTTAAGAAAACTGAGCCAAATTCTGGGTATGTCGTAGGATAACACGTCATTACAAACAGTATTTCCTTTAGTAATATTTTCTATTGATTCACGGGTATTTAAATCATGATAATTCTTTAAGGGTCATATAATTTTTGTATCTTCGAAATGAACATGTATATTCTGTTTCTGGTTAAGTCTTGACAGGGGTGTTGTTGGACGGTTGTACTTCAAATATCTCAAATGTTCTTTAATGTGAACTTTAAGTTTACGAGAAGTCATTCCTATGTATTCGAGATAAACATTTTCTGTTCTCAGTGGAATTATATATACACCAGAAACTTCATCTTGCGGGATCGGGTCTATTTTGGCACTAATTAGATCTTTCAGTTTTATTGGAGGAGTGGCGATTAAAATTACGTGAAAGCTAAAAGGTGCATGTCTGAGTTTTTCGAAAAGCTCTTTTGAAAGTTCGAAAAGTTCATTTTGCAATATCTCCTGTTACTCAGGAAAGTTTTTTGTATCTTCATGGGGTTTTTTCTGTGAGTTGATTAGTTTATCAATAATACGATTCCAAAAAAAATTCCAAAACGTATAAAATAGGGCATTTAGAACGGGCATGATTAAAATGACTATAAATACTAAGACATGGTCGGACATTTTTGGAGACGGCCTTAAAATTTCGGCTTACGCAAATCTATTACCGGAGGTAATACAAAAATTATATATTTGTGCTATTTTTTGGAGGCAAAATAACTAAGACAACTCTGTATATCATTGTAATAGAAGTATTTCCCCCCCCCCCCCCCTGAATATTTTTCTGTCAGTATGGCCAAAAGTAAAAATTCTGAAATAACCTTCTTTTATTTATTTATTTTTTTGCACAGGAGTAAAAATAATATGAAATTGTATTTTTTGTTTCTGAATAGGTGGCACCCAAAATGACGATAAAATAGTGAAATTTCGTTATCTTTCACCATTTTAATTTTTGACTTTTTAGGTGTGCAGAACCCCAAATAAAGCCAAAATTGTAAAATTAAGTTTAAAAATGTATTTTTTTTTTCATTAGAATTCAGAGAATCCAAATTATTTCCAAAATAACATTATTTTCATCTTTATTTTTCCTAGTTTCAATAGAAATTTTTGATTTTGATTTTTCTTCTGAGTGCGCAGATTCAAAATAGTAAAATTTCCATTTTGTGTTTTTTAGCCTTCAATAATTTGATTTTCCGGAATTGTGGGCGCGAAATTCTAAAATTAATAAAACGGTTTATATTTATGGGGCATTCTCACAATCTTTTGACCTTTATGTCCCTGAATAATAATTTTTATTTTAGTATATGTTCTTGTGTTTCTTTTATTTCATATACTGGGGAACATCCCATTGCATGATTGCATAACAATATTAACGAGATAAATAAGTTTTGGACGATGCTGGGGATCCAAATACCTAGAAAACTCTTATACCGTTCCGTGTCCCTGATGATGATTTTTAAGTTTGGAGCTCTCTGTATAAAATTGTAACAATAAAATAATTCGATGTAATTTTTTTTCCGAAACTGGAACTATTGTTTTATATAAATATGTAGCAAAATAATAACCTGCACACATTTTTAAGGTTGTTATTATTTTTTAAACTCTGTCCCTGGCTTTTAGATTCCTTACCGTTCCTCTTCTAAAATTATACAGAAAATCATTTCAGATGCAGCCACAGAATTTATTTGAAGTTTTTCTCATGCTGAAGTATGGTAGAGAAAGAGTGTCTAAAATTCTTTGACGGGAAATCTACTGAAGAATTTAAATCAGCATTTAAATATCAATTTCAAGCATCGTGGCTTTATTGGTAGTCTTACCGTCCCCAAGGTTTATTATTGCACTTTTCGAGGTAAATTATTTTTTTTAATTTAATCCAATGTAAATAACTGTTCCTAAAAATCAATGAACATTGTGGCTACCACTAAGTCTTAACATGATTCGTCTAAAATAGGTGGTAATTCTCTTAACCGTTCCATCCTTACCGTCCCTTTTTTTTTCCCATTTCGTCCTTTTTTTCCTATACCGTCCCCTTTTTTTACCTTACCGTCCCTTCTTTAACACCCCTTTAAGACAAAGTTATACCAAAATTTTGTACTAAAAATACTACATTGTTATTATTTCTTATTGGAATGTCCTGTGGGTACTATGCAAATTCATTATAAGTAAAAATTTAGAAGAAAATAGAAAGTTATAGCGGTAAAATGTTAAGGAAAATTAAACTCCCAAGTTTAACTTAAACCTGACTTAAATAAAATAAAAATACGCTGCTGACCATTTTTTCTTTATTTTGAATCATTAAGGCATTCGTCTATCAGATTAAATGTTATTTTAGCAAGTTTAATTTTACCAGATTTTTATTCCCGAAAGTCAAAAGATTGTGAGAATGCCCCATATATAATTTTTCTTTTGAGCTTTAAAAAGAGTATATAAGTAGTAGCCGAAATAGTGAAATTTTAGCTTTATTTTTGTATATCCCATTATTATTTTAACCAAGAAGCCACATTAGCATATTAGCCTGCCCGGAGTCGGAGTCAGCCATTTTACCGCCGACTCCGCAGCCCTAGTTGCAATCGCGTCATCAAACACACCCTTTTTTTAAACCCCAACTTTCCAAGATTATAACTTATTTAATTTTCTTTTTTTTGTGCATATTTTATAAATATCAATAAAGATGTTGTAAAAACATGAATAGCAATTCATTTTTGTTTTTATTGCGCTCGACAGAACGCCCAACCTTTATGCCTCTAGACCAGAATACCTGCTTAAGTAGAACATATATCAACCATGAAATACATTTCTTTATTACTGTTGCAGTGGTGGAAAATTGGCGCAGAGGCGGAGCCTATTGACACCACTAAATTTTTATGGTATTATTCAGTTTAATAAAAACTCAGAAATTTGATCATTAGATAAGAGGCAAAATACTACTACAATTTAGTGGTGTCAATAGGCTCCACCTCTGCGCCAATTTTCCACCACTGCTGTTGTAAAGAAGTGAAATCTTTTTCATTAAGAAGCACACTTAAACATTTAAAAAACTCAAGGTAGTTTATACTTCAAAGCCCAGTAGCGTAGTGAACAGCGCGACTTTCTGCCACGCTACAGGTCGAGCGTCTTCTACCTGCTGCTCAAGTTTCACTCAACAATTCCTCGTTTAGGAGTCTTTAAAATAAGTGCCAAGCTAGTTTGGTAACTAAACACTGAACGTCCCTAAACTTGGTTGACCAGACCACCTGACAGGGAAATAGGCTGTATAGCGCCTCAGGTCATAGTGTGGGAAAAAAAAAAAAACTGGGTTGAGCGCCTTAAAAACTGATCCTTATTGGATCGTAACGACGCAGGTTTGCTTTTTTAAATTTTATTCTTCAGCTCTAAGTCACATAGTAGGATGAAACTGTATTAACTTTAGATTTAGAAATCTTTCAACACTCATTCTATAAAACTTATTTATGGACGAAATTTTCAAGAAGATCAGATAAGGAGATTTTTTTTATGTTGTTGTCCTTCCCATAACACAAAATAATAACTCATCATCAATATTTATACGAATACTGACTTTCCATTGGAAAATCAATAGGAATACCCAATAAACGCTTCATTCTAACGCATAATAGAAGGAATAAACTAATCGGAAATTACTTGTATTTCTTAGTTGGAACTAATTATCCTCTTCTTAAATTGCTAATGCATACTGAAATCCTAAATTAGGATTTTTAGCATTTTATCTATTCATTGTATAAATATATTGCTTTTGTTGAATTAAGATCATTGTCAATTTATTTATTTATTATGTTTTGCCCAACACTGTTTTATTATTTTAATTTAAATGTCGAGCGAGGAATTCTGTTCTGCCTATTACCATTTTAAATTTTATAATAAAGTCTGACTTTTTACAGATTTAAAAGATAATTTTACACATTATTAAATCTATTTGCAAAGATTTATTGCTACTTTAATTATAAGACAATATGATGAAAAAAGTTTTAAAATGGAACTTTGATAATAAGTTTTATATACAATCTTAATAAATTCATAGAAAACTATCGTACGAAATAAAGTGAATCATATAGTACGCCTGATAAATTTCTGTCCATCCCATTAACTTCAAAACGGCGCAAGCTATAGTCATTAACATGGTGTTTATGTATAGAATAGCGACTATTAGCTATAAAATGAGACCACTTACAAATGCTACCTAGCAAAAACAGGCGGATATAGTGATCTTATCTCAGAAATTGTGCTAGGGTGGCCAATTTGGCCTTCAATTTTAATCCGAAATTAAAAATGCATACCGTAAATTTCGAAAGAAGATTTTTTTCTTTAAGTGATTGCTGAACAGGGTGCTGAACAGGTGAGCAGTGTTAAGGGGTTTCCTAGCTGATGACAGCTTAATACCCAGTCTAAGAAATTTAAATGTCTTATGTTTTAATGAGCCATTGGGATAAAGTTAAACTGTAGCAAAGCTACTATAAGAGAAATTAAGTTAACGAATAGAATATAAAAAAGTTAAGAAAGAAGGAATAAAAAGAGAAAAATTAAGTTAAAACTTAAGATAATAAAAAGTTAAATAAAAATCTTCATAAATTACAAAAATCTTAATAAATTACATAAATGTCTAACTGCAGTTGAAGAACTACTATAAGGAATTGAAGAAGTTAAAGTTAGCACTGTTCAGAGAAACTCTCACCAAGCTTGGGCAAGAAAAGCTAGGGGTGGCAAAGACCACATTAACCTCCACAAAAAGGGACTAATCAGGGCTATACATTTTTTATATTTTACAATTTTTATTGTTTCTATAGCACTTATAGAGAGTTTTTTTTTTAGATAAAAATGTTATAAGAGAAAAAAATCGACAAATACAAATTTAGCGGGATGCACCCAGATTTTGAACAATGGAACAATGTGAATAGCTGAAAGGATTACCTAGTTGCGTTGCAACTTTACATCCAGTGGATAGGTGATTGTGTTGCAAGGGCATTAGGGAGCCTTAAAAAAATAATGTTTAGAGGTGGCTGGTAGCCACAAAAGTTAAATTTGCTTTTAAGAAAAAGAAAAGACTAACAAAAAATAACAAAGTACATAAGTACTAGTATAACATATGTGAAAAAGAAAAAATAACAAAGAAAAGAAAAAAAAATAATTAAAAAAGAAAGAAAATTCCATTAGTTCCAAAAAAAGAAGGAAAAGACGAAAAAGCTACCGGGGAGTGCCCCATAAAAAAAGACTCTTTTCAGAGACCATACATTAGTTTAAAAATATATAATGCTAAAGAACTAGCAGAAAAACATTTTTTTTTTTATACTATAGACAGGACAGAACAAAAAGAAAGGTTAAGTATAGCAGAAGGTGAGGGAAACTCAGTCTTCATCGTTAAGCAAAAGCGAGTATTTAGGGCGTTTTCTGTTAGTGGGGTCGGATACCTCGTAGTCGGGTAGTTCCGCTATAATTTGGTTAGGGAGGTTGTATACAGATTTATAAAAATTTTTAGCAAATTTATTAATGCGCTGTTTTAAGGAAGTGGTTTTCAAACCCCTGCGGATAGTGGTGTTACGAAGAAAATGGTGACCATTACGGATATAGCGTAAGTTTTTGTATGAGCACAGCAAAGATACCCCATACTGGTTTTGCAAACGAATCCCCAGATCGGACAAGCATAAGTTAAGATTGATCTAATACATGCATTATACAAGATTAGTTTATTATGAATAGAAAGAGTATTGCTTTTGAGAAGAGGAGAGAGGGCCTGGGAGATACCAGCAACTTTGCCTCGGATATTAATAAAATGCTTTTCCAGGTAAGTCTTCTATCAAGGGTAACCCCCAGATACTTGGTGTCATTAGTCCAAGGAATAGTAGTGTTATTGATAGTAATGCGATTGGGAAATGTTAGTTTTCTAGAGAAATAGACAGCAGCTGTTTTCTGCTCGTTGAGCTTAACACGCCACAGGTTACACCAGTTAAGGAATTTATCTATGTGTTTTTGGAGAATTTTGTATAATGTGAATGATTGTTGTGCAGAGGCGTACATTGCCGTGTCGTCCGCGTACAGGGCAAGATAAGTCCTCAGTGTTCTTGGGATATCGTTGAAAAAAAAAATGTTAAATAATGTAGGGCCGAGGACCGACCCTTGTAAAATACCAGAGAGAATAAGGTATAAAGTGGAAAGTATATTGTTAAGGTGGACGCGAAAGGTGCGGTCGCTAAGGTAAGAATGTATGAGAAAGATAAGTCTAGCATTAATTCCAAGCTTAATTAGTTTGTGTATAAGGCCAATATGCCAAACGTTATCAAATGCCTTAGCGACATCGAGAAAAACAGCCGCAGCTGGTGTGTTCGTGATTAGTTTACACCCAGATTTTATATGTGCCTTATGAAATAAAGCATAAAATACTATTCTTTATTTCTGGTATGAACTTGAAATTTCTGAATAAAAATGGATCCCAAACTGGCAACACTCAACTGTGCGAGATACAAAGCAGACTTCACTACAAAGTGTCACTGAACATCGATTTTGTATTAAATGAAATCGTACATGTAAAAATAGCTTTATTAGAAATCTTGAAATTTATTATCATTATGAGTTTAAATAAGCCGCTAATTGAAAGCAGGAGTGCAGCACTATGAGACAGATGCACATTTACTAAAAATTTAACATATATAAGCAATTTAGAGTTTATTTTATTAATAAAATCAATTTAAGGTTGATTAATGTGTTAATCAGCATCTAATGACGGGGGATGAGCAGGTCGTAAACTTCAGTTCGCAATGGAGAATAATGGTTTTTATCTTCTCCCCTCCTTCGATAAACCCACGTAATATTGGGTGATATCAGCATCTAACTCATTTCCAACTTCTATATCTGAAAATAAATATGCAAGGTTCTGTTACTTATAACAGGTTTTTGACGCATTTTTTAATGACATAATGAGACCAATTCCATACTATTCATTAAAATTTTATTTATATAAGAAATATTATAATTCAATTTTAGTTTACTTTAAAGAAGTAAACGAAGGAGGCTACGCTTCCCTTGCCTGCTCTAACAAGCTGTCCTACACCGATTTCTGCATGCGATTAATGGCATATTTAAGATGGTGATTAGATATAAAAATTTTAATTTCATTACTAAAAATACAATATTTTTTCATGTAAGACATTATTTCATCATAAGTAAACGACGCTCGACAACTTTGTCCATTTACTCGTATCTCCTACCATTTTCGAGATAGGAACTCTCGTTCTGCAGTTTGTCACAAGGTGATAAGTGAACTCATCGCATTGCACATTATAGCATTATTATTTCTAGACTATTCGTTTATGAATATAGCTGTCGTTACACCGGAGTTAGTGACGAGCGAACTTTAGATTGAACCCTGTATATAGAAATTTATCGTGTGAATTTACAGGATAAAAAATCAATAAGGTGAAAAATATACTTAGAATAAAAATCTTTTTCTATCAGTCATTTACGAAAATAATTAATAAAATTGGAACAAAATTTTATAAAATAAATGAGTGAAGATCTATAATGTTAAACAAAAATATGGAATATAGCATATTGTTTGTGAAACTATTTTATAAAAATGGTATAGTTACATAAAATATTATTTATATTTTTAAATTTTATATTCCATTTTCTGCTTATACACTTCATGTCTAAGAAGTAACATTAGTTCAAATTAAATCTCCTGCAAAAAATAATTCATTTTAATTAACGACTAATTGAAATATTAAAAATAAAGAAGGAGATTTCCTGAAATAAATAAAATAAAAGTGCTTTAATTTAAATATTGTTATTTTCATTTATTTGGTTCTTTGCTAACTGCTAAATTACTTTTCTTTGATAATTTTGCAAAGAAAATTATTCCAAAAAATTTCTTATTAAGGTAAATATTTTTCTATTTTAAAATCTTGTAATTAACAAATTACTAAAATATTTCACGCAGCTTGATAAAGTGTTATTTTTTTAATTAAGCCTTTAATTCAACTAATCATTTAAATGTAAATATTTTGGTACGTAAGATAAATAGCTAAAAATAATGATTTTGTTTTTTCTAGCTTAGCAGATGAAGATATAAATATGAAAATTTCATAAAAGATATGAGTATTTGTAAATTATTTATTAAAATACATATACAGTAAACATTCTGTAATCCGGCATGTTCGGGACTTGAAGCATGCCGGATTACGAAATTTTCCGAATTACAGGATGAATGTCGGGAGAACGTGTAGAAGTTAAAATTAAAAAATAACTGACAATAAAACACTTTTTTTTATTCTTTAAACAGATTGAATAGAAAAAAATACTCAATGTATAGTACAACATGAACATGTGTACATAATTATAGAATCAAAATTTGCGCTATAGGTCTACCTATTATGCGTACTTGTAGATGCCATCTTAAACAAATCTCGAATATCAGGTTGTTTTGTAGCAGTCTTCTCTCTTCAGTTTTTAGGAAGTCATTTCGTATGATTTTTAGTAACAGGTGGTGACCCTACACACATACCGATATACTACGTCCAGCACGATGTCAATCAATCGCGCATTCCAGTGTTTTGTTCAACATACAATTGTATGTACTCCGAACGATTATCAACGTTATTTTGCTTACCTTTCTCAAAAATAAAACAAACATTTGAATCTTTTGAACGTTTGAACATAACGATCAACATTCATTCTTTATTATTTGATGACTGATATCAATTTCCGTTTCAAGTTGAGCAATCTTTTCTAAAATGGAAAAAAGTAATTAATTCGGATGATAAACATTTATTTTTCATTTCAACAGTTTTGCAAATTATCCACAGAAATGTTTTTTTTTTCTCCCTAAAATCCACCAGATTATTATAAACACCAGGAGTGCCTGAATAAGAAATACTATTTTTTTGTCGAAAGTCGTGCCGGACCGTAAGATGCCGGATTATAGGATGTTTACTGTATATCCATTTTTACTTTGTATATACAGATATATATATATATATAGCTCTATCAAAAGTAAATGATTTATGAAAATTATGAAAAAGAGGGTGTAAAACAACAATAAAAATCCATGAAAATTTATAACTAAAAAACAGTAAACAAACCACTCACTGCTCATCAGAAAGTGAGAGGAGTGAAAAAAGCAGGTACCAAAAACAGAAATTGGATCCTCACAGGTTTCGCAAGATATGGCCAACCAACATACTGCAAAAGTATAAAAATCAGCAAATAGACTTAAACTTTCAAAAACACAACAGAACAAAACTACTTTAAAAAATATTAACGAATCAAAACTACTTTAAAAACATAAACAACCAACCAATTAAAAAAAAAATACTTATAAAACGTAAATAAAAATTAATAAAAATTCTAATATAACAAAATCATTAAGCAATTAAAAGCATTGAACATGTGAGAAGGCCATACCCCCACCTTTACCCGTGAAGACCTGAAAAAAAGTGCTACCTTTAAAATATCCACTACGCTCCACATCTTTCCAACAGCAGGAGTTGCAAGCAAGGCCATAATCCATGTTAGACCAGCGTCATTAAGACTTGCCCTTCCGTTATCTTCATAATCATAAATTTCTTTCCATATCACCTCAGTTTCTACTTGAAGTTCAAAAACATGCAGACGTTCTTAAGAAGACTTTAATCCACACCCTCCATATATTGAAGCAGTTACATTTGCATCCATTACGGTGTTTGGCCGCTTAGCTGTTGCCACTTAAAAAAAAAAATTTCAACCTGATTTACATAATGAAAAATAAACTGGTATGGAAATAAATTATTATAAAAAAGATTAGCAGTAAATTTAAAAATCTGTGAACTCAAAAATTCTTTATTACTACTAGTCCAGGCAATAGAGACCGTATAGCGACTCTCCCTAGCAAAATTAATGGTAGTACTGGAAATCGGCTTTCTAGATGTTTTTTGGGTCGCTGAATCCGAATTTGCAACTTCCCACCAAAATTGCCCCCGGCAACACCCCCAAATTTTGGTAAAAAGCCCCCCTAAAAAACGTTTTTATTAAAAAATTCCATTTTTTATTGTTTTAGGGTAGGGGTGCACAACCTTTTTAAGAGAAGGGCCTCTTACAAAGATGCATGGGTTGTCGTGTGCCACATCAGTAACACAGAGATAATTCTATTTCGGTGAGGTGGGGAGATCTGTCGCTTATAAGAAACATGGTGTCAGAGGAGTGGCAGTTTAACCCACCCAATCAACATACCATACCCAATTCACTTGGCAAGTATATATCAACAGTTTATGTTTGTATGTATAACAGAGATACAGCGAAGATTATTTTCAAGGAGTGAAAATATTTCTTGACTTTACTCGGCAGGGTTAAATTTTGCTTTATTAAAAGTGCTAAAAGACAAACATAGGCATGAAAGTGGCTAGTGTCGAAAAAAATGTGAACTTTATGAACGAAGTTAAATTGACGAAACTCGCAATTTTTCTGTAGCTGATGAACAAAATTTTAGACTTTCCCGCGCCTGGTCGACAAAACTCGCGATTTTTCCACACCTTATCATGGGAATTCGCGTTTTTTCCGTGCCCAGTCAACGAAATTCGCGATTCTTAACTGACTGACGAAATTTTCATTTTTTTCCCGCTGCGGATTGTCGAAATTCACGACTTTTCTCGCGATAAACTGCCGAAACTCGCGATTTTACCGTAGCCGATCGACAAAATTTGCAATTTTTTCTCACTTAATCGACAAAATTCGCGATTTTTTCTCTGCTTGACTAACGAAATTTGCGATTTTTTCGCGTCTGATCGACAAATTTCACAATTTTTCCGAACTTTATCGACAAAATTCGCGATTTTCCCACGCGCGATCGAAAGAACTCGTAATTTTTTCGTGCCCGGTCGACGAAATTCGCGATTTTTCCGCGCCCACTCAACAAAATTCGCGATTCTTAACTGACAAACTGATGACAAAATTGCAAAATTCGCGACTTTTTCTTGCGATAAACTGCCGAAATTCGCGATTTTTTCCGCAGCCGATCAACGAAATTCTCGATCTTCCTGTGACCGATCAACGAATATTGCGATTTTTACGCGCCCGATCGACAGAACTCGTGATTTTTTTCGTGCCCGATCGACGAAATTCGCAATTCTTAACTGACTGACGAAAACTTCAATTTTTAACCTCGGCAAACTGGCGAAATTCGCGACTTTTTCTCGCGATAAACTGACGAAACTCGAGATTTTTCCGCAGCCGATCAACGAATTTTGGGATTTTTCCGCGCCCGATCGACGAAATTCGTATATCTTAAATGACTGACGAAATTTGCATTTTTCTTGCGGCAAATTGAAAAAATTCGAGACATTTTCTCGGGATAAACTCAAGAAATTCGCGACTTTTCCACTCGCAATCGACGAAACACTCGACTTTTCCGCGCGCGATCGATAAAACACGCGATTTTTCCGCGCCTGATCGATGAAACTCACGATTTTTTCGTGCCTGATCGAAGAAACTCTTGATTTTACCGCACCCGATCGTCGAAAGTCGCGATTTTTCCGCGCCCAGTCAACGAAATTCGTAATTCTTGAGTGGCTGGCGAAATTTGCAATTTTCTCGTGGCAAATTGGCGAAGTTCGCCACTTTTTCTCGCGATAAACCGTCAGTCGTGATTTTCCCGTGCTCGATCAACAAAATTCGCGACTTTTCCCCACGCAATAGACGAAACACGCGATTTTTCTGCACCCGATCGATGAAATTCGAGATATTTTTCGACTAGCGACTGACGAAATTAGCAACTCGGGAATTTCCTATATTGATAAAAATGGTATCGGCCGGGCGATTAATGAAATTCGCGATTTTGTTATTTCAAACTGACCAACGAAACTTGCAATTGTTTTCCGCGGCAAATTGACGAAATTCACGATTTTTCCCTGCAATTTCTGGTCAAAAATTGCAATTTTTGCCCATTGTAAATTGACAAATTCGCGGGCCTCTTGTTAACGCATCGCGGGCCACATTTGGCCCGCGGGCCACAGGTTGTGCATCCCTATTTTAGGGGAAAAGTAGCTAGAAATTCAGAAAGTAGACAAAATTTGCAACAAATTAGATATATGACATTATGACTTAGGATGAAGGGGAAGGGGGGATCTGCCTCGGAACATGCGCCGCAGTGCTGCGTGGACTAAGTTGCGCAACTCCACTTAATCACTCACACGTTTACATTAGATCTCCCATCTTCCATCCGAACTTTCTCTATAAGGTTTACTTTAAGTTTTTTGGGTAGCTGAATCCGAATTTTTAACTTTCCCCCAAAACTCCCCCCCCCCCAAATAGTTGTTTTTAACTTAAATTTCTTATTGTTTTAAAGGAAAAGCATTACAAAATTCAGAAACTAGACAAAATTTGCAACAAATAGGATATATGACATTATGACGTAGGATAAACGGGGAGAGAGGGGGCTGCCCCGGAACATTCCACGCTCGCTTTTCTCAAAAACCAAATTTTTTAAAAAAATCAGTTTTTTGGGAGGTTGCCGGGTGAAATTTTGGTGGGAAGTTACAAATTCGGATTCAGCTACCCAAAAAATATCTAGAAAGCCAATTTCCAGTATTACCATTAATTTTGCCAGATAAAATCCCCTATTGCCTGTACTTCATCATTTAGTGCACGTAGCACCGCAGTGCATATTCCGAGGCAGCCCTCACCCACCCCTTCATCCTAATTCATAATGTCATATATTCTATTTGTTGCAAATTTTGTGTAGTTTCTGAATTTCGTAATGCTTTTCCCTAAAACAATAAGAAATTTAAGTTAAAAACAACTATTTGGTGGGGGTTTCGGGGGGGAAATTTTTGGGGGAAAGTTAAAAATTCGGATTCAGCGACCCAAAAATCTTAAAGTAAACCTTATAGAGAAGGTTCGGTGGGGAGATGGGAGGGTGAATGTAAACGTGTGAGTGGTTAAGTGGAATTGCGCAACTTAGTTTACGCGGCACCGCGCGCATGTTCCGAGGCAGATCCCCCCTTCCCCTTCATCCTAAGTCATAATGTCATATATCTAATTTGTTGGAAATTTTGTCTACTTTCTGAATTTCTAGATACTTTTCCCCTAAAACAATAAAAACAATTCCCCTAAAACAATTTTTTAATAAAAACCTTTTTTGAGGGGCTTTTTACCAAAATTTGGGGGTGTTGCCGGGGGATATTTTGGTGGGAAATTGCAAATTCGGATTCAGCGACCCAAAAAACATCTAGAAAGCCAATTTCCAGTACTACCATTAATTTTGATGGGTAAAATTCCCTATTGCCTGGACTATACAAATTCTATAAAATCTATTTACTTGTCCCACAATAATGTTGATAAAAACCTTTTTACTTACATTTGAATACCAGTGTGGCATTGATTGAGTATCAAAATTACAAAAAATCCCGTTTGTCAAAAAGCTTAACTAATTAATTGCTGTCTTTAATTAAAATGTCTAAATCCAAAAAATTAACATGTAAACTATCAACGGAAGCCTTATTTAATTTTAAACATGGAGGAAAGATATCGTTAATCGATACCAATAGTTCGTCATCGAATATTATTAAATCATCGATATACCTTAAAACTGCATAACTCTTATTACTGTTTAAAACATAGTTAAATTCATAATAAAAAAGAAACAGATTTGCAGCAGAAAAATGTATACCTTTGTATGCCTTTGATTTTGAAAATCTGTTTTCTAATGTACCTATAGATTTTTTTTATGATACATTATAAAATATTTTTTATGTGTTTTCTATTGAGGAGGAGCTTGGAATTAAAAGAGATTTTTTCTTAAGTTTATGTAATTTCTGTTTTCTTAATAATTTTATTACATTCAATAGCTCACTTTTCTACCAGGTATGTGGCATTGGTATGGGTACTAATTTTTCGAGTTCTGCTGCAAATCTGTTTCTTTTTATTATGAATTTAACTATGTTTTAAACAGTTATAAGAGTTATCCCGTTTTAAGGTATATCGATGATTTAATAATATTCGATGTCAAACTTTTGGTATCGATTAACGATATCTATCCTCCATGTTTAAAATTAAATAAGGCTTCTGTTGATAGTTTACATGTTAATTTTTTGGATTTAGACATTTTAATTAAATACAGCAATATATTAGTTAAGCTTTTTGACAAACGGGATTTTTTAAACTTTGATACTCAATCAATGCCACACTGGTATTCAAATTTAAGTGAAAAGATTTTTATCAACATTATTGTGGGACAAGTTAATAGATTTTATAGAATTTGTAGTATTAAAGAATTTTTGAGTTCACAGATTTTTAAATTTACTGCTAATCTTTTTTATAATAATTTATTTCCATACCAGTTTATTTTTCTTTATGTAAATCAGCTTGAAAAAAGTTTTTTAAAGTGGCAACAGCTAAGCGGCCAAACACCGTAATGGATGCCAATGTAACTGCTTGAATATATGAAGGGTGTGGATTAAAGTCTTCTTAAGAAGGTCTGCATGTTGATGAACTTCAAGTAGAAACTGAGGTGATATGGAAAGAAATTTATGATTATGAAGATAACGGAAGGACAAGTCTTAATGACGCTGGTCTAACATGGATTATGGCCTTGCTTGCAACTCCTGCTGATGGAAAGAAGTGGAGTGTAGTGGATATTTTAAAGGAAGATATTTTCAGGTCTTCACGGGTAAAGGTGGGGGTATGACCTTCTCACATGTTCAATGCTTTTAATTGCTTAATGATTTAGTTACATTAGAATTTTTATTAATTTTTATTTACGTTTTATAAGTTAAATTGGTTTTTTTTATTTTGAATTGGTTGGTTGTTTATGTTTTTAAAGCAGTTTTGATTCTATAATATTTTTTAAAGTAGTTTTGTTCTGTTGTGTTTTTGAAAGTTTATGTCTATTTGCTGATTTTTATACTTTTGGAGTATGTGGGTTGGCCATATCTTGCGAAACCTGTGGGGATCCAATTTCTGTTTTTGGTACCTGCTTTTTTCACTCCTCCCACTTTCTGATGAGCAGGGAGTGGTTTGTTTATTGTTTTTTAGTTATAAATTTTCATGGATTTTTATTGTTGTTTTGCACCCTCTTTTTCATAATTTTCATAAATCATTTACTTTTGACAGAGCTATATTCACTTAGTGCATATAAGAAGCTGCGTTGCGCGTGATGCACTGGGCTGTTTGTTTTTTTAAAAAATTTTAAAGCATTATATATATATATATATATATATATATATATATATATATATATGTATATATATATATGTGTATATATATATAGCAACTCGTATAGGTGCGTGTGTTTGTACTTACAAGATAACTGAAAACAAAGAAAAAGAAGATATAAAATAAAGGATACAGAAACAGATAAAATTCACAAAAGAACAGAGGGTCGCAATCCACTTTTACGATAAAAAAAAGTGTCTTAATTCCATGACAAACGGAATATTCATTCACAAATTTATCAATAATTCACATATTTTAACGAATGTTTCAACGGACTTACTATGCTTTTTTGTGGATGTAAAGACAGCCAGAAACAGGTGGACGTTGTACTAAAATAATATTAATCCAGACTCATAATATTTCAGACAAAGCAGACGATATCACTGGCCGAGTTACCGTGCATTCTCAGCACTTCTCGTGAGGACACTACAATTTGCATAAAATATATATATGTAGGGTAAAGTGCCCTCATTTCGTCCCCCTTAACTTCCCGCTTCTGAGAAAGTGGCGCCGCTTATGACGCAAGGCACAGTGGACTGAAGGTAAAAGGGGCAGTATTGAAAGTTTCGTTCGCCAAGACGCATACATAAATTTAAGACGCCAAATTTTATGAGGTTAATAATACATTTTTAGAAGAACTGGGTTCTTATTACGTCGTTTGTAGAACTTTATTTACTGTACTGTAAGTATTTATTTCTTATTCATGCATGTATTTTACGTAGGTAAAATGCTAATAGTAGCATACAGTGAGTTTTATCACGCTCAGTTCATCTTACGGGAATTGAAGCTCCCCCATATTGGGAAGTAGAGTGGTCCCAATTTCGTCCCCCTTGCAGGTCTTATTTTCGTCCCGGGGACGAAATTATGAATGCTTTTTCATGACAATATTTTTTTCTCATGTATGGTTAGCTAATGTTCCGTTATGTTATTCTTGCACTGATAATTAGTAAATTTCTTTGTGCCTTTCTTCAATGTAAATTAAATTACTTACTCATATGAAAATAAATTTTTATTTAGTTATAAGTTAAACCTAGGCGTATTGGATTTATTGGCGGGTCGAAATTGGGACAATTTTTTTTTCTCTTTTTGCATTTTTAGATACTTTTGAAAAAACAATTTTTTGCATTGTTAAAATTTTTAGTACGATATTTGACTATGTTTTTATGTGCGTGGGTAGTTAGTCTATGTAAAATCTAAATTTGGTAGATTTTCACTGAAAATTACAACATTTACAGTCGAAAAGTGACTCGGAGGACGGAATATGGGTATGTTAATCTATATATCTGTAGAAAATACCATTAAACATCTTCATTGTCATAAAAGCTATGAATAAAATTGCGAATTGAAATTTCCGTAAGACACTTTGGATTTTTGACTCAGTAAGAAAATTACAACTATCTACTCATATGAGATTCTGTGACTTCTGTATATTTCGTTACAACAGATTCGCCTTTGTATTATTTCAAAGATATTTTGAATCACTTTGCATATATGTCCGTGTACATTATGTTTCACAAAGGCAGAGCAGACTCTGTGTATATCAACAAACTGTATAAGACAGAAAAACATACCTAAAAAAAATAAAACCTTTGTATTTAAATTAATAGAACTTGCTAAATAACATATACAGCATATAGGTAAAATTACAAAAATATTAAAGCGAATTACAAATCTATGCAATAAATTAAATAAATTAATAAACAATCACTTCGGTATGTTGTTACAGCTAACGTAACGCAGTCTGTTCATTTCGTATTTCACCGACCCCACCCCCGTTTCTAGAGTTGTGTTTGACTCCATTTGTTTATCCAATGTAACTTCGTGACGTTTTTGTAATCTCTGTTCCTTCTCTGTGCTCTCTCTATTTTCGTCAGTGCTCTCTCTGTTTTCGTCAGTGCTCTCGGACGTATGTGTCCATTTTTTAAACTTTTAGAGTCCTTTAACATCATTTTATTCTGATGACGAAGGCGGACGAGATTCGAAAAGTAAATTTGTAATTAATTTTAATGTTTTTGTAATATCACTTACATGTTGTATGTCCCATTTAGGAACTTGTATTTAGTTGAATACATTTTTTTTAAGTATATTTTATGGTGCTATTTTCCAATTCATATTCAGATATTCCTCAAACTTCAGGGTACAGAAAACCGAAAATTTACTGTATGGTGCGTTAGAGTGCATTAATTCAACATGAATAATTCCTCTATAGTGACTTACATGAAAATGGTGTACCGGAAAAACCACCATCTTCTCCATATAATTAAGAGCACGACTATAGTTTTATAAACAATAAATTATGTACTGCCATCATCTGTTGATAGTAGCATATTATTATAATCCAAGAAATGCCTGATGAGTAATGTCTGCTACAAACTATCTCTTCTACTAATGACTCTCTACCGCTCTATCATTTGAAGATAATAACATAAAATCTACTTATCTCGAAACTATAAATTAGTTCTTTAATCAGTATCTGGTGAAAAAATGGTTTTTCAATTGTGTCCATTTTCGATCTTTAATTAATATATGATTGTATAACAGTACGGTTTATTTCTTGCCGCAGACGATATAACTAATTGCTATTTACTGAATAAGTGGCTTTCACGTTTGATATTGTAAATTATAAAGTAGTCAGCTGGGAAACATACACTTTTTTATTAGTGTACATTTATATAGAAAATTCACTGCGGTTTGATATTTGAGACCTTGGCGGCTACATACAAAGAACATGATATTGTCCCAGGCTCTTCCAATCTTATGGCGAAAATTTTAAAACGATGCGTCAAATTTCCAATGCAACGTTTTAAAGAAATCGGTGTTCCAAAAATATACGGCATAAAATTTCGATGTATCGTTTTTTCGATATATCTGAATATTTTCATCTTTACTTAACATTTTAATAATTGAACTGATTTATTTCTGTTTAAGTTAAGTAATTTTCTATATAAAATCTTTTATTTTCCATTTTTAAGTTTTTTACGTGTATTTTTTTTTAACATTAACTTTTGTAAACATCATACTTTTAACACATGCGCAATTACACTCTTTGTAGTGGCGAGCTATTAATTTTTTTATATATATACTTACATAATTGAGAGTTAAAACGTTTCCTGTTTCATGTGCGTGTGCATATATTGTAATTTAAAATTGAGGACGCATTCCTCACTAACATTGTAGTATGAAAAATTGAGAGTGGCTCCTGTATTAAAGCTCTCACTCTCAAGACTTGACCTTATGATTGCTTTGCTCAGAGCAAGGTTGGTTAAGTGAAATGAAAATTGCCATGGACGAAAAACAATATGCGAGTTTTTTCTATACTGATTCCAAATTTACGGGATATACGATTCAGATTGCAAATAAAATAGGGAAAATATTTCTAACAAACCGTGTGAAAGAAATACAATCCTGGAACAATTTGGCCCCGTAGCGCCATTGTCCTTGTAAGCAAAATCCTGCGGTTTATTTACCGGTGTTCAAGAGTGAAAGTTTTTAGAAACAGTCCAATCTGTCGCCAAAAAGTTTATTTTCAATGATACAGTAATGGATTTTTCAGTGTCATCAGGACACGTCAAAATTTTGTTTTCCATGATATAGGGAGGTATCGATTTTTCAGGAACCTATTTTTCTGATATACAAAGCCCCAAGCAACGACAATTTTACACTTGTGCAATTATTTTTAATTTGTTCTTTTTTCTCGAAGAAGCAAATTACAAATGTTTCTGATAAATTCTAAACATTTGTATCTGAAGCATCAAAGTTAAAGACACTATTTAAGTTGGTTAAATTTCCTTACGAACCTCAAGCAAATTATTTATCACCCAAAAGCATTCGGTGGGAATTTTCCCCTGCCAAAGGATTCAGTTTTGAGCACCTTGAGGATAAAGTGTAAAATTGGAAATGAATTGTAGGAGTTATTAAATTGAATCTAGCAGAAATTTCAACATTTGTTCTACAAAGTGGAAGTTTTCTATATTAGCGTTGTATGTCTTCTAATCCTAGTGATTATGAAGTTTAGTTCCCAGGACATTTTTAATAGGGTGATCAATTACATCTGTAACTGAGCCGAGTTTGTGTGCTTGAAAAAGGACTTTCTAAGTGGTAGGAAATAAGTAAATATATTCAGTAAATAGTGGAATTGAGGTGATGTCACTATCTTAGCAATTTGGAAATTTTAGTCGTGAAGGATAATTTAAAAATTGATAAAACAGGCAATGTATTAGCTGTAGTGTATGATTTGTGGACTTCAATGTCTAACTTATCTCTATTTCATTCAAACTTGAAATGAGTTATGAGTATATCTGTTAATAGGTAGATTTGTTTAGAAATGCGCACAATGAAAAATATTTAAAATTGACTTAAATGTGTCAATTATGTATCCCTAAGAAATATGGAAAGATAACCGATTCATCGATATATATCGAAAGTCTAAAAGCGATATTAAAAAGGGACGTTTTCTGACTCGATATATCGGTGTTATTTATAAAAAAATATTTGGCTGTTATCCGTATGCGAGAGACCTTGTTCAGATAATGCCACCCTCCAAGTAGAAACAAGGAGGTAGTCTTGCCTTATACTGTTTGGAAGAATTAAATTTTTAAAATTTAAATAAAGAAAACAAAAACTAAACATGCTAGGGGTTTAAAAGAAACATATAGCTATATTTTGTGCGCATTGTGTCAAAAATTACCAATACATATACATGATTAAATGGTGTTTTTAGAGATGTTTGAATCCATACATTAACGATGAAAAACCGTGAATTATTTAAAGAATACTTATTTTTGTTTTTTATGTTTAATTTATTCTTTGTTATTTTAACAATTAACGTGCTTCATAATAGTGTATATTTTGTAACATAAGTTATATATATATATATATTTATAAGAAAATATTCTCCCTAATTATTATCGAATGAAAACCATTTCATTATTGAGTATCTCAAAATTGCTTCCAAAGTTTACAGATTTATTGATATTTATTTTCTACATTTTTAAAATAATTTATTTAAATAAGTACATATTTATTCTAAAATATTTCCTATAAACTACTTTTACCCTTTATTTATTCAAACTAAAAATATAATACCATTGCTAAGTAACGCGATAAAGAAAACTAATACAAAAACACATTACTATTATATAAAAAGCAGCATATTTGTCCGCAAATTTAGAATTGAATTCGAAGTGTTAGAATAAACAGGGAAAGTGAAAAGAAAACAATATTCCCATGAGATGATATCGAACAGAAAAAAAAAGAAGTTTGAGGGTAGAAGATAACAATAAAGAGAGATATCAGTTGCCTTGAAAATCAAGTTAAAATAAATAAACCTGAGGGCAAGTAAACATGTTTGTCGAAAAATATTCTCAACAAATACAGCCTTAACAGAAAAATTGGCAAAAGTAAAAAACCGTGAGAATTTCTTCCGTTTAGAGTAGTAATGGTGTAAATAATCTAATATGTTCCATTTAAACTGCATCTTGTTACAGAATATTTTTTAATATTGTTACAGAATATATGTTAATATTGTTACAGAATATTTGATAAAAACGCTAATAAATAATGCTCTAAAAATTAAACAAAATGCAGAAAAATACCCCTTTATTTTATAATAGGTTCTGCAAGTTCGTTTATATGATGACTACTTTTATTTATATAACACAACACCTTAATAAATGTATACACAAATACACAAAGTCATTTAGAATAGAAGGTACCGCAATTATATGTTAAATTACTGACGATGCAAATGTATCTCAAATTGCAAAATATTTTCAGAATATGTATAGACTTTAGGTTCAGCAGATTGTTTGACTAGACACTGTATATGTATTTCAAAAATTTATTTTTATATTCTCTTCTGTTACTGTAAGTTATACTAGAGAAAATTATTATCATGTGTTTAACACTAAAAGGACCATAATAATCATTTTGAACCCTACCATATGAATATATTTCGGTTTGAACCAGAAATTTCTTTGTAAAATAAGTGTAAAAAACACAAAGAAGAAAAATGTTAATTAAATATGTTAAACAGATTTAAATAAAAATTCCTGTGTAAAATATATGGAGTATCACATTTGAGGTTTTTTTCAACAAACGGAAAATGCCCAGGACAGGATTAGAACACAGATACCTTGGCTTGACCAGCACATGCTCTACCTTTTGACCTATAAAGACGGTACCTGGCTGACACGCTAAATGCTGATAGTCCAACCTTGAATATGATTATCCAGTTCAAATAAACCTTGCATCTCTTCATTATGGATATCACTCATTTAACACAAAAGCTTACCGAGTTATTATACTTAAATTGTTTTTAACTTTCAGCCTTTTCCGGCACTATAATTGCGTCTTTCTTTTTCTAGCCATACATATACACAAACAACAAACAAATGCATTTTTAAAGGTCTATTTGATTTTAATACATTTTTTAAACTTTAAGTATATATCTATCATGAATGATTTAATAGATTTGGCATAATCTCTGTTGTATAAGTAGAAATACTTTAGGAGCAGGAGAATGCAGGATTTTGTTAACGCAAACTGTAATAATGCAAATTTATTATTCATATATAATAATATGTTATAGTGAAATTAAATATTGTCACTTCAAGTAATTCAAATCTTTGTGAATAATTTTTAAATCGGAGTGTGAACATTAAAAAAAAAAAAAAAAAAAAAAAAAAAAAAAAAAAAAAAAAAAAAAAAATTGAGTTCATTGACAAAAGCTAGCATGTGTTAAATTTCTTTCTTTTAAGTTTCGTATTGACAGAATATTATATGTGCTTTGTGAGATGTTAATTTAAACATTTTTGAGAGTATGTTGTCAGTGCTAAAGACAGCCAACTTTTGAAATCTCATTGAGGGACCCCGTTAAAGTCTGAACCAGAACAAAACAAATACAATTTACTTTTATATCGTCACTGACGAGGCTGGCGGAAAAGACAAGATGCAGCACTACCTTTCATGTTCGACCGCTAGAGTCACGTGAAAATCTTTTCAGGTACATGCAATCGTGTATTCCTGCATCACATGACACAAGCGTTTAAAAAAAAAAAAGAGGCACTTGTAATGCACCAAAATACGGTAGTTCATTGAGATAAGCTAGCATGTGTTAAATTTATTTCTAATAACTTTCGTGTTGATAAACTATTATATGTGTAACATTTGTGTGAGATGTTAAGTTAAACATTATTGGTTGAGTATATTGTCAATGCTAAAGACAGCCAACTTTTGAAAACTCATTGCGGAAAGCCCTAAAATTCGGATTCGAACCAAAATAAATGAAATTTATTATATCGTCACTGACAAGGCTAGCGTAAAAGACAAGCTGTCCCACTAATTTTCACATTAGACAGATAGAGTCACGTGAAAATCTTTTCGTGGAACTGCATTTGTGCATTCGAGCATCACATGACTCAAGCGATTTGGAGAAAGAGACACATGTAACGCACAACGTTAGCCTTTGTTTTTCGTTAACCTCGGTCTGGAAGATATGACGCTGCGCGAGATAAAACATTACATTTTCTAAGTATTGTCTTTTTTAAAGAATAGTCGATACTTAGATTCAACATGAATGATTGGATGTCTATTTTATTTTGTACTTATGTAAACATGTTACCCCAAAAACCCTCAACAACAAAATGTATTCAGCTCCTTATTTAACATAACCAATAAATCATATTTTCATAGCAATATCATATGAAAGGAAGATATTTCTTTGCCAGTACTTTTCTATTTTTTTGGAACGAGAATGCAGGATTTCTATTCTGCAATGTGGGGCGTAAAACAAAATATTAAGTTGAGAGATACTCACTGCTAATCCAAGAATAAGATGCAAACTCCCAGATGTACATTTTGCTGTTCAAGTTATGCACTTACATCTTAGGTAATGTTACACATACGAACCGTGCTTTAGAGCTCTGGTTTGGTGTTTCTGTAGTACTCTAGTATTAATTAAACTGGTGGGCAGGATTGTAGCTTTGTTTTTACAATGAGTCGGTGTGTGTGTGTGTGTGGGGGGGGGGGGGGGTGAGTGAATTTGACTCACATCTGCAATCAACTTAAAAACAGTTATTTTGAAAAAAGTGTTTATAAAATTATGGAGGCGTAACAAGTTATAGTGCCGATTTTTCATAAATAAAAAAAAATCGCAGTGCACTCAAAGCGCACGATAGGTTAATTACTACCTTTGCAATTTTTTCGATATTATCGGCCAAATTATCGTGGTAGAACTAAACATATACATTTCTAATTTGAGATGCTTAACTGACTTCATGAATGTATTGTTAACTATTTACATATAGGATAAAGGAGAGCATTTTTTTTATTATAATAATTTAACTTAAAAATCATCAACTATACGTGTCCGAATTCTGCAGGAAAAGAGAAGAAATATTAATAATTTCTTTAAGTAAGTACGAACCTTTTTTATATAGTCCTTTTCTAATCTTTGTTTATTGGAAGAATTTAGAATTAAAATATCTTTGAATGATTGTAATTTTAAATTTCCTAAAATTATTTAAAAACACTTTTAATATTTTTTCTTCCACAATTTATCAAAAGAAATTGTACTTTCTTTATATTTCGTAAAAAAACGTTTTTTTTCTGTTTCTTTTTTTTTTTTTTTTTTTTTTTTTTTTTGTTTTGTTTTTTTGTTTTGTTTTGTTTTGTTTTCACAATTTATTAAACTAAATTGTAATTTATTTTTTAAAAAATTATTCATATATACACTGCATACGAACTGCATAAATATTTATTTCGTTGATTGTGATTTCATATGTGCATTGTCATTCTTTGTTACTTTATTTTACCGGGTGAAGCAAAAATGATGGATCTATTTAACACATTAATTTAGGATGTAACGAATTTTCAAAAAGAAAAAATGGCAAGCGATATAAATGCATCGTTTTCTGGAATGTGCTTGGGAAAAAAAAATTGAGAAACATAATGACATCTAAGTAGAATGAATTTAATATAAATATAATATAAATAAAATTATATAAATTTTCAAAAAAACTTTCAAATTTTCAAATATTACACTCTCATACACACGTGAACACATAAGGTGCATACACGCATGTGCATTCACGCATACACAAGGAATTTAGGTTGAATGATTTTTGTAAAAGTAATACGTTAATAATTTTTATCACTAAAATTTTAATAAAACAAAAAAATTTAAATGACGTAAACATATTCGAAATCATTTATAGAAATTTTGAGACTCATATTTCTACTATTTAAAAAAAAAACATTAATGTGTCTGAAAACGAATAAATTTCTTTTATCACACACTTATTATTTTAACGTGAATGAGGGCAGGTTTAACTCTTGTAATCCCAAACACTTTGTGTACAGTCCCTTTAACATGAAAGCTATTGAGCGCTGTGTTGAGAATGTGGACGATGTCTCTAAATGCATTGGGATTTCCAAACACGTCCAGGATTGTTCACGCTTTCGTGCTCTGCAGACTCCATGTTTCTGGCTCAAAAGTAAAAAGGGAAGAAATACGCACGGTGCGTCAAAATCAATTACGGTTGCCGTAAAAATTGAGTTTCTTTATAAAATCCGCGTCTCTTCTGGCATTCCAAGCAGTGTTTGTCTACTCGTTTTCTCTTTGAATTAGTTTTACGGAAAGATATGAATGTAATAAACTTTGCTTCGCTCTGTTGATACGATAGTTTTCGAGTGTTTTGTGCATTTAAATGCAAGGTTGTTCCAAAGGGCAAGTAATGTATGCATGAATTGAAATACTTCTACTTGTCCCGTCACCGAGTTTGAGAAATGTAGAAAGAATTTGTGAAATCTTAGATCAAAAGAGTTTTTACTTAATGAGATACTGAAAAGTGAAAGCACTTAAAGGTATGTATTTTTAACAGACTTCAATAAAAAGGAGGAGGTTATCAATTTGACGCATATGTATTTTTTTATGTATGTCCATCGATTACTCTAAAACTATGCGACCGATTCATATATTTTTTGTTTTAATTGAAAGATGATACTCTCGAATTGATATCACTTCCGTTTCATCAAAATTGGTTCAGTACTTTTTGGTTATTAAAAAAAATCAAATCAATGATTCCCTGCACATTATCTTGCATTGTTGTAACCATTTTCCCAATCATACGCATAAAACTATGTGTTTTTATACGTTGGCGTAAAGTTGTCGCCAAGCTTGGCGCCATGGCGACGAAAATAAGTCTCCATAAATAAAGCCTAGATGGCTGTAGCTGACTAACTTGGCAACATTCCCCATTCAAATTCTGTAATGGATCTTCTCCAATCGGTTTCTTTGCATTTGTTAATCGCCAGTCATGTATACAATTGTCAATGACAATCACGTTCAAAATAGCAATTTATTATACATTTATTAAATATATAATATTAAATGTATTTTTACTTTCTTCTATCTTTACAAGAAGAAAGTATTGAATTCGTGAAAATTTTCGATTTCCGGTTTTTGACGTATTTATACGTTTTAGAATGCCCAGAACACGATTTGATGGTTTTTAGAAAATGTCTGTCTGTGAGTCTGTCTGTCACTCTGTCACACTGTGAGTCTGTATGTGACAAAAATTTTGTGGCCGCTCTGTCTCAAGAACTAATGCACGGAATTAAACAAAACTTCATATTTAGTTAGAGCTTGATATAAACTGGACATGATTAGTTTTTGGTGAAAATCGCCCAACAGGCGGCGCTGCTATGCGGCATTTTTCACAATTTCTGCAATAGCTATATCTCAAGAACTACTGCACGGGTTTTCATAAAACTTCAGATACAGTTAGTCCAAGATATAGTTTCGTGCTGATTACTTTTTTTCTGAAAATCGCCCGACAGGTGGCGCTGGTATGCTGCATTGTTCATGATTATCGCAATAGCTCTAACTCAAGAAAAAATGCACGAATTTTCATCAAACTTCAGATATAGTTATTCCCTGATATAAATTAGTGCTGTTTAATTTTTGGTGTAAATCGCTCATCAGGTGGCGCTGCTATGCTGTATTTTTGCGATTTCCGCTTTATCTCAAGATTTAATGCTTGGATTTTCAACAAACTTCAGATTCAGGTGTACCTTGATATCGTTTAGTACTGTTTACTTTTGGTGTAAATCGCTCAACAGGTGGCGATGCTATGCTACATTTTTCAGAATTTCCGCTGTAGCTCTATCTCAAGAACTAATGCACGAATTTTCATCCAACTGCAAATTCAGATATACTTTCATATGAATAGGTGCTAAATCGTTGTTATTTCTTGTACTATTTAAATGATTTAATTGACGTGATTTTTATAGAAGAAAGTTTTGTGATGGCCACAACGTACTAGTTTTCTTTGCACTAGTTTCTTGAAGTCGGTTTTATTTTTGATAAAAAAGTTTATATTATTATAATGAGTTTTCTCGACAACGAATTATTTTTGTAGACTATTATTTAGACAAATATAAACGATTTTTAAATTAAAGTACAATCGTGGGAAAAAAAAAAAGTAAACACCCTCTAATAACTACAAAACAAATTATCGTAGAAGAACATTGCTGGTACCGAACGATTGGAAATAATTTCTACTTTTAAATGATGTACATAAAATTTGCTTAGGGGGTAATCTACATATTAAAACTAACCCAAATTTAATTTTTTTTCAATAGCAATACCCAATTTTAACGCGATATTTCAAATCTTCGGTTCAAACTATGCCTATGCACCAAATTTCAAGACATTTGAATGATAGGTTTTTGAATTATAAACATTCAAAATTTAGTGCTTCTAATGTTATTTACATTTTCACATTTTTATTAATATCTCCTGAAATTAAACTCCTAATGTGCTAATCTTTTATGTAGCAATAATACTAAAAAACTCAAACATAAATACGTTGAATTTGCAATTTTTGTAATTTTATGATATGAATTATGAATTATGAAATTAATATTCGAAAAAAATATGAATTGCAACCTACAATTTTTTTTGATGGATTTAGATTTAGTAAGTCCTGCTTTACGGAAATCCAAGATTTCACATTTTCCCTCCAAGTAGTTTTCAAATTATGCTTAAAAAACAGAAAAATGATGGTTTAAGGGGCCGTCTATGATGGAAGTGACTCGATATTTTGAAATTCCTTATGCTATCCTGTAATCTACATTCTTTCAGTTATTGCTTGAGTGGCGTTTAAGATGCTTTGATCAAGAAAAGGGCTATCTCGGTCAACAATCGAGAACCAAACTTCAATTTAGATACAACCACTAAAATACACTCGTTTTAAAATAATTAATTTCACGGAAACTTATCGTACGAATTGCATAAAAATTTGTGTTTAGGCTAATTGAAGGGTGTAGAGTTCATTTATGCTGTCAGAATTGTGTACTGCTATAGAAAAAAAACAAATGTGTGGTTCGTTTTAACATGTAGATGGGCCCTAAGCAAATTTTATGTACATAATTTAAAAGTAGACTTTATTACCAATCGTGTGGTACCAGTAACTTTCTTCAACAATAATTTTTTGAAGAGTTAGTAAGGGGTGTTTTTTTTTTCTTCCACGACTGTGCCTTCACTTAATTTGTATTATCCAGCCCATACTTTTTCTCGTGTTGCAAGCAAAAATCTCTGCGTCCAGGCATTGTCTGTTGTTTATTTTTTCATTCATTTTTTCGATTGCTTCCCTTTTTGCTTCGCTTCAAAATACCGCTGTATGTGAAAATGATTTCTTGCTACAGGGATCTTTTATTTTTGGAAACCTTCTACATCTATTTTTTCCGCCAAATGTGAAACGGTGATAAAAACCTATTAAATACATTGTGTAGGAAAGTTCTATTAAAATTGTCTGGGGAACGCATGCTGCTTTAGTTGTAATGTCTTAACCTGGATTTTTTACAGTTTGATGCACAATTTTGTTACACCTACAGAATATGATTACGGGCGATGTATTGTTGTTATCAGTCAACCTTTTAGTTTAAGGCATAAATAAAATTATCTAGATTTATATTCGCTTCCTCTGATGAGAGTTAAAATAAATATATCTAAGTTCTCCAATGTAGGTGAAAATTAAAAGAGAAAAAACATTATTGGTAATGCACATAATTATTTTACTATTATGTGTCAAATAGTAATGGACAATAAAAGCTAAATACATACAACTTTTAATCTTTTATTTTTGGGCGATTAAGTAATATTTGTCCCAAGTGGTCTTTGGCTTTTCCTTTTCTCTGCGAGTTGGTTTTCTGAAAACATCTAAAGTTAATTAATTTTACTACATTCGATTGATATGATAGTTTTGATTGTTTGTTTTTGTTTAATTTACATCCAAATTTTGTACAAGCAGTAAGTAATAGCTGCTTCAATTGGGCTGCTTCATGTTACCTGTTCGTCACCAAATATGAGAAATATACAGAGTACAGTTTCAGAAAACTTATATCAAAAGTTTGAAAACTGAAAAGATTCTGAAAATTGAAAGATCTTAAACTTTCGCATTTTATTGAAAGTATTATTACTGAATATAATATAATAACACATAATTCTCAGATCATTAACAGATTTAACAGGTAAATACACATCTAGAGAATGTAATTTTTTTTACTGAATATTTTTTCAGCTATTTGATAGTTTCAAATAAACTTGTAAGTTTTACAATATATGCGGAACTAAAAAATGATTAAACAGTATCTTTGAAGCAAATGCTTTAAGTACTATTATGGCTAAAAGAAAGGTCTGCAGTAGCTAAACACTACAGAAAATTATTTACAAAAAAGATATCGATTAAGCAGTATTTGTCATTTAGTTTCATCTTTAGTTGCGTTCGTAATTATATAAATATGTAGCACCTATAGTCGTCGTTCGGTCCGTCTGTCTGTCGGTCCGTCCTTCCGCATATAACAGAGCAAAAACACCAAAACAAATGGTCTGAAATTTTAAATATATAAATGTTGCAAAATTTTGACGATTCATTTCATATTTTATGAAAATCGGATGTTTAGTTTAATTACTAACACAATCAAAATTTTCCGTCACATGACGGTTTATGGGAAAAAATTATTTAAAGTGCATTTTAATGATATTACAGCCTTTCGAGCATAATGAGATTGATATGCACTTCATTCAGTACAATATGCGGTGATTTTTTTTTTTATATAAAATTAGTTACAGTAAGAACATACCTCATTTGCCACGTTTGGCGTGTAAATTCTCTACTTTTTGAAATAGTTTTTAGGGCATGTGTGAATGTCATAAACTTCTTCGTTACGACAGTTTTTGTGAAGCTATTTTTATGCAACGGTGGTTCAAAGAGCAAATAATATATGCATGAATTCAAATACCTCTTTCCTTTCAGTCATAAAATATGAGAAATATCCACATACTATTTTTGGAAATCTCGGATCAAAAGTTTTGATTCAAAGAGATTTTGAAAACGGAAAACTTACAAAGTTTGGCATTTTGTTCAGAGAGCTTTATCACTGAATGAAATATAAATCGAATTTTCTAGAACTGTTAATTGATTACAAATGCAGAAAAATGCCGATTATATTATAAAATAATTTACTGATAATTAACTTTTTCTGTTGAAAGTAAAAATAATAAAACAGATCATATTATTCTTTAATTTTTTTCATTATACGTAAAAAAAAGCAGTTTTCTATCAATGTATGCCATTTAATTAAAGTAATAAAAATCAAAATAAAGTAAATAAATATGTCAAAATATATGTCATCTTGTATAAATGTACAAACATATGTCAAATTGTATATAAAAACTTAAAAAAGGAGATAAATAATTATTAATTAGAAGTGTATGTTTCCTCCTTTGCCTCTCCTAATTAGTTTTTAATAAACATGTAGACATAAAAACTTTTTTTAGTTCTATTTTTACAATACACAGTTTTTAGTTTGTGCAAAATTTGTTACAAAATTGCATATAATCTCGTGTATCAAAATCTGATTTTCATAGACTTTGAATTGATTTAATGTTTAGATATAAGCCTAGTGTTTTGTAAAATATCTTAATGAATTTTTACCATGTCTGTTGATAATTAACGAAAAATATATCTCCTTTTCATTATTGAAAAGGCTAAAAAATGATAAACAGTATTTCCAAACCAAATGATTTCTGTACCATTATGATTTAAATAATGAATACCTCAAATCGGCGCAGACTAAACAATATTCCTAATTAAGGAGTATTTGAATTAAGTTTTATTTGCACCTTCTATTATTTTCAAATAACTTTTAAGGACATATTTCATTATAATAAACTGTACTTCGTTGCATAGATACTAAAGTATTGTATATTATGTGTATTTATGTGAAACATTCTATTAATGTACGAAGTCGAGGCAAATAATATTTGCATGAATTTAACACTTTACATCCCAAAAACTGATAATTTGACCGACACAAAATAAAAACCCTTCGATTTTAACTAGAAATTTCTTCATAAAATAAATAATATGCAAATCTCACAGAAATAAATTAAATAGGTTTAAATAAATTTTCTGGTATTTAATAAATTTATATAACTTCAATAAACATTCTTGGTACTTTTAGAGAAAAATAACTATTTAATGTTTCAAGGGATTGCCGCAAGTAGTTCATATATTAAATAAAATAAGTGCTCCACCGCTGAATATGAGAAAAATTTTGTGCACATTTTCGGAAATTATAGGTCATAAACTTTCAAACTAAGTTAATGTAAAAGTAATAAATGTTCATTTAAGAGACATATAAACATCTCTATTCAGGTCTACAGGTTTCATTGTTCAAATGGCAACTTTTTCAAGATCCATATTGATACAAATTCTTCCTAAAAGTAGTTGGATGTACCAATACTAAAACTTTCTTCTATCTCATATATTTTAATATTTCAAAATGTTGTTACAGATGTCAATATTTCATTTTTATTAGTTCAATACAAAATCAACTTTGACTTTTATCTTAAATTTCTGCATCATCCAAATAATCGGAGTAAAAACGAGTAAATCTCGATCATGATATTTATTAAAATCACGAATAGTCGGCTTATCAGAAGGGGAAGTTCCCATCGATTCACGAGCCACTGGTGTACAATAGAACTACGAACAATTAAGAAGATTACACAAAAATCACTGTTACAGCGCCCGCTTCCGGCGGAATTTTTCCTATACTTTTCGAAGTTACAATATTAAAAATGGCACAAAAATCGCTATTACAATGCCCCCTTCAAGCGGAATTTTTCAAAATTCAGGGCGGACCTTCTTGCCATGACCAAAGACATACACAAAAAATTTGGTTCAATTCTATGCATAACTTCATACATTTTTCGATGGTACAATATTCAAAATGGCACACGAATCACACAAAAATCACACAGAGCCCCCTTCCGGACGATTTTTTACAAATTAAGGGAGAACCTGCTTGATATAGCCAGAAACTTAAAAAAAAATTGGTTCAATTCTATGCATAACTTCATATACTTTTTATCCATTAACTATAATTTCGAGATGGGTGATAATAAAATAAGATGATATCACAAATATATAGATGTATATCTTTTTACATTAGATTATGAACTATAACACACGCCTATAATTTCCAGGGAAATTAATAAGCAGCTTTATTCATTAGATCACAAATAATATAGGGTAATTAACCCAGCACGGTTAAAATATCTTTTTTTCCATTATCGACCGACATACTGAAAAATGAGAGCTGACATCTATATACTCTTTGAGATTGCCATGCTCTCCCCATGGAGTATATCCCAGCCAAGTTTTGAATTTATTATGTGTTTCAATCAAGACAGAAATTATTTTAAAACGGTGGTTTTCTACACAATAGGAGTTATTTTACAGATTTTTGTTATTCAATTCAAAGCTAAAAACCTCTTTGTCTCATACTTTATACATTAATTTCTTCAATGCACATAAAAAGTAAACAACATAGGTTAAATATTTGGGAAGAGTTCCATTAATTTTTCCAATACTAAAAAGGTTGTAATAGCTGAACTCTAAAAATATTTAGATATGGAGAAATAAATAAGAAGGTTGTCCCTTCGGAGTCTACCAGTCAAAGTTTAAATGTATTCCAGTTACGACAGAAATTATTTTAAAACGGTGCTTTTCTCCACGGTGGATGTTGTTTCTCAAATAAACGACACGATTTTTACTATACAATTTAAAGCCATAAAATCTCTGTCGCATATTTTATACATTAATTTATTCAATGCACGTAAAAGTTAAAGAACATTTAATACATATTTGGGAATCAAATGGAATTTGTACCATTAATTTTCCAATAATAATTGTTTGAAATATTTGAGCTCTAAAAATATTAGGATAAGGAGTAATAAATAAGAAAAAACTAATTAATAACTGGAACAAAAATCAGTTTCAAAATTGAAAAAGCGAATTTAGAACAAAAATCTTTTTTATACAAGTTAAAATTACTAGCGGAATTTAAACATAGTCTAAAATAATTAAATATTAAAAATGAAAAACTTTAATTTCTTTTCCTCTTTTTCATATTTAATTCAACTTTGAATTAATGACTAGATCACTTTCGCACTAAAAACTTTATATTTAGTAAAATATAAATAAAAATTTATTCCGTTTTTGTGATTAATAAATGCGTAAAATCTTCTACAGAAAACATAAAACTCATAAAACGTGGACATTAATTACAATAAAAAATAGAAAATCGTTTAATACATATTTAATTTTTAGACATTCTGAAAAATGTTAAATATTATTAGCCGCAGTGAGTTAATTTATATAAATAGTAGCTCTGAATGTAAATTACTTTTCTGTTGTTTTATTTATATAACATACAAAACTTACATACTAACTTACTTATAACTTACATATAACTTATATATAAATGACATATAACTTACATACAAACATTTAATAAGAAAAAATTTAACATGTGTATAAAAATTATACTACTATGCTAGTTTAAGTAGCTTTATGAAAGAACAAGTAAATTTTTTAAATGTTTTCCTTCGTTATGAAACTGCGTTCATTATTGTTACAAATGATTAGAAATAGTTAAATTATCTTTATGTTACATTTAAGTCCTAAAATATCCAATTTCCTTCTATTAAATAAATATTAATTAACTGATTATCTTTCTATAATAGGAAAAATACAATTAACTTTTTAAATGAAATGAAACAGAGACTTTTTACTTAATAAATTTTCGAAATTATAGCACAAAAAATTAAACGTATACTATTTAAGAAATCTTTATTTACCATTTTATTTTATTTTATTTTATTTTATTTTATCTTATCTTATTTATTTAA
Organism: Maratus speciosus; assembly: GCA_963932465.1. Taxonomy (NCBI): domain Eukaryota; kingdom Metazoa; phylum Arthropoda; class Arachnida; order Araneae; family Salticidae; genus Maratus; species Maratus speciosus. The sequence goes on from OZ010791.1 coordinate 130,342,605, forward strand.
TATAGAACATTTTGGCTTTGGATTTGAAAATAAATGATTTGGTAAAACATTAGATAATTCTATAAAATTACTATTGTACTACACAAAACATTTTTTTTTTTTTAAATTTAAAAATCGATATTTACCTTGCAACTAACCATTGTACCATTTTTTAAAATTACAATTTTTGTACTTTAAATGCAATGTGCAAAAATTAAAAGTAAAAATGAAAAACGAAAACCTCTTTTCCTCTTTTTCCTATTTAATTCAACTTTGAATTAATGCTTGGAACATTTCCGCACTAAAAATTTAACATTATGAGATAACTCGTTTTTCTGATTATTAAGTACGTAAAATCTTTCCCAGAAAACATAAAACCCTCAAACGCTGGGCTTTAACTAGAATAAAAATTAAAAGAATATTTTAATGCATATTTAATTTGTATACTTCCGAAAAATGTTAGTTTTTATTACGCGCGGTGAGTTAATTTATATAAATATGAACATTTGCATGTAAATAAGTTTTCTGTTGTACTGCATGGAATGAAAAATTTAAATATATTACATAAAAATATTTAATAAGAAAAAAATAACATCTATATAAATAAAAAAAAAACTACCATTCATATTATATTTAAGTAGCGTTATGAAAGAAAAAGTATTTTTTTTTCTGTTTTCCTTCGTTATAACACTGCGTTCTTTATTGTTAGGAATGATTATAAATAGTTAAATTATCGTTATTATTGGCTAGCTTCTACAATTGAGATTCGAATAAATATAATGCTTCTAATAACGCCACAAACATTCTTCCTATACTTGAAATGCACGTCTGTTTTGAAAAATTAAAGAACGGTAAAAAACAAACAAACGTTGATATCATACTTTATTACGAATGTGCAAAGCAACGTGTAAGTGACAAGTTTGACTGCTAATTTTGTAATATGTTGTTATGAAAATTCCTTTTAAAATTTAATCCAAAACTCTAAAACTTTTATGGAAAAAGTAATTTCGAGATAGGTGATTAATAAAATAAGTAAAAATGACAAATATAAAGATGTAGATCTTCCTTTTCCATTAGATCGTAAACTATCACCCATGGCTATATTTTCTAGAGCAGCTAATAAGCAGATCTATTCATCAGATCACCAATAACAGATAGTAATTAACCCATTTAAACATTAAACCCATTAGTGGTTAAAACATTTTTTTCTGTTATTGTCCAACATATTGAAATTAAGAACCCTACATCTATATACTCTAAAACATTATCTTGTTTCCCATTGGACGAACTACCAGTCAAAATTTTTATCTATTATGTGTTCCAGTCAGAAATCAATTTTAAACAATGGTTTTCGCAACGGTAGGAATTCTTTCGCATATAAATGACACGGTTTTTATTAGACAATTAAAAGCAATATACTTTCTCTGTCGCATATTTTGTACATTAATTTCTCCAATGCACGTAAAAATTAAAGAACATTTAATAAATATTTGTGAAACAAATAGAATCTGCATCATTAATTTTACAATGATAAAAGGTTGTCATATATTAACTTTAAAAATATTAAGATAAGGAGTAATAAATAAGAAAAACTAATTATTAACTAAAAATAAAATACAGTTTCAAAATTGAAAAAAACAAATTTAGAAAATAAATCATTTTTATACAAGTTAAAGTTACAAGCGGAATTTAAATGTAATGAAAAATAATTAAACATTAAAAATGAAAAACGATAACATATTTTTCATATTTAATTCAACTTTCAATTAATAGGTAGAAATTTTCCGCAATAAAAATTTCATATTCTTAAATCTCTCGTTTTTCTTATTAGTTAAAGCGTAAAGTCTTCTCAAGAAAACATAAAAATCTTAAATACTGGACTTTAACTACAATAAAAATTAAAAAAAGTCTTTTAATCCATTTTTAGTTTACAGACATTCTGATAAATGTTAAATTTTAATAGCCGCAGTGACTTGATTTATATAAATATGAGCATTTTCATGTAGATTAGTTCTCTGTTGTTTTACATGGAATGAAAATTTTAAATATATTACATAAAAATATCAATAAAAAATTAACGTGTATATACATAAAAAATACTACAATGCTAACTAGCTTTATGAAAGAAGAAGTCTTTTTTTTTTTCATTTTTCCTTCGTTATAACACGCGCTGTTTATTGTTAGAAATTATTATAAATAAATTACTTTTATGTTAAATTTAGCTCTAAAAATGTTCAATTTACTTCGATTAAATAAATAATATTTACTGATTATTTGTCTATATTAAGAAAAATACAATGAAAGGAGAAAAAAATCTGATAAATTTTTGAAAGGAAAGCGTAAAATAAAATTTAAACGGATAATTTTAAAGAAGTCTTTATTTCCTATTATATTGTATTTTATTTATAAAATACAAAACGTTTTGGCTTTGGATTTGAAAGTAAATGTTCTGGTAAAACATTAAATAATTATTTAAAATTATTATTGCACTACACAAAACATGTTTTATAATTTAAAATTAATATTTACTTTACAACTAAGTATACATTACTGGAACATAAATAAAACTTCACAAATTACATTAATTAATACTTGAATCTAATGAAAGTTGTATGAATAAGATATTCTTAAAAAAATTTAACAAAGGTTTTTTTTTCTTTTTATTATTTAGTTGTAACAATATTTTAAATTAGAATTTTTGTACCATGGATAAGAATTGAACTTTTAAATGGAAAAAATAAATTGAGAACAAAAATCTGTCTTACACAGGTTAAAATAACTGGCGGAATGTAAATTAAAATAATTAAATATTAAATATGAAAAACGATATCCTCGTTTCCTCTTTTTCGTATATAGTTCAACTTTGAATAATGGCTAGAACATTTATCCACTATAAATTTTACATTCTTAGGTAGATCGTTTTTCTGATTATTAACTACATAAAATCTTCTCCTGAAAACATATAACTCTTAAATGCTGGACTTTAACTACAATAAAAATTAAAAATGTCTCTTAATGCATATTTAATTTGTAGACATTCTGAAAAATATCCAGTTTTATTAGCCGCAGTGAGTTAATTTATATAAATATAAACATTTGCATCTAAATTAGTTTTCTGTTGTTTTACACGGAATGAAAATTTGAAATGTACCACATAAAAATATAAAATAAAAAAAAAAATAAAAAATAAAAAACATGTGTATGCGTAAAATTACTACTCATATTTAAGTAGCTTTATGAAAGAAAAAGTATATTTAATCTTTTCCTTCGTTATAACACTGCGTTCTTTGTTGTTAGAAATGATTATATATTGTTAAGTTATTGTTACCATTGTCTGGCTGTTACCGCTGAGATTCGAATACATATAATTTTTCTAATAACGCCACAAGCATTCTTTCAATACTTAAAATACACGTCAATTATGGAAGTTAAAGAACGGTGAAAAGAATCAAAAGTTGTTATCATCCTTTATTACGAATGTGGGAAGCAACATATAAGTGACAAGTCTACTGCTATGTTTCAAATAAGTTGTTATATATCAACATGTAAGTATCAAAATTCATTCAAAAATGAATCTAAAAGTCCAATTTTTTTATGAAAAAAAAAATTCCGAGATAAGTTATTAATAAAATAAGTGAGCATGTCAAATACAAAGATGTTAGATCTTCCTTTTCCATTAGCTCATAAACTATAACACATGGGCATATTTTCTAGAGCAGCTAATAAGTAGCTCTATTCATCAGATCACCAATAATAGAGATTAATTAACCCAGAACGGTTAAAACATTTTTCTTCTGTTATTTTCCAACATATTGAAATTAAGAACCCTACATCTATATACCTTAGAACATTATCTTGTTCCCCATTGTGCTAACTACCAGTCAATTTTTTATCTATTACGTGTTCCACTCAGAAATTATTTTAAAACGGTGGTTTTTGCCACTGTAGGAGTTGTTTCTCAGACAAATGACGCGATATTTATCGGACAATTGAAAGCAAAAAAAAAAATCTCTGTCGCATATTTTATACATAAATTTCTTCAATGCACGTAAAAATTAAAGAATATTTAATAAATATATGCGAAAGAAATAGAACCTGTATCATTAATTTTCCAATAATAAAAGGTTTTAATACATTAACTCTAAAAATATTTAGATAAGGAGTAGAAAGCAGAAAAACTAATTAATAACTAAAGAAAAACCCGTTGTAAAATTGAAAAAGCAAATTTAGAACAAAAATCTTTTTTTATACAAGTTAAAATTACTAGCGGTATTTAAATGTAATATAAAATAATTAAACATGAAAAATGAAAAACGATAACCTCTTTTTCATATTTAATTCAACTTTGAATTAATAGCTAGAATTTTTCCGCAATAAAAGTTTTATATTCTTAAATCACTCGTTTTTCTGATTATTAAATGCGTAAAATCTTCTCGAGAAAACATAAAACTCTTAAAACCTGGTCTTTAACTACAATAAAAATTAAAAAGTCTTTTAATGCATATTTAATTTGTAGACATTCTGAAAAAATGTTAAATTTTATTAGCCGCAGCGAGTTAATTTATATAAATATGAGAATTTGCATGTAAATTAGTTTTTTGATGTTTTACATGGAAGGAAAATTTCAAAACTAATGCATAAAATATTTATTAAGAAAACATTTAACATGTATATACATAAAAAAAATACTACCATGCAAATTTAAGTAGGTTTATGAATGTGGAACTATATTTTCCTATTTTATTTCGTTAGAAAACTGCGTTCTTTATTGTTAACAATGATTAAAAATATTTAAATTATCTTTATGTTACATTTAGCTACTAAAGAGTTCGATTTTCCTGTATTAAATAAATATTATTTAACTGACAACTTTTCTATATTAGGAAAAATACAATTAACTTTTTAAATGACATGAAACAGAGACTTTCAATTTAATAAATTTTCGGAACGATAGCGCAAAATAAAATTTAAACGTATAATATTGTTCCCATTTTATTTTATTTTATTTTATTTATTTAATACAGAATATTTTGGCTTTGGATTTGAAAAAAAAAAAAAATGCAATTGTAAAACGTTACATAATTATTTAAAATTATTATTGTACTAAACAAAACATTGTTTTATAATTTAAAAATCCATATTAACTTACAACTAAATAAAAATTACTTGAATCTAAATAAAACTTGATAAATTACACTAATTAAAACTTGAACCTACTAAACAGTAATAAAAGTATCTAATAAAAATTATATGGTTAAGATATTCTTTAAAAAAAAAAAGAATTAACAAAAGTTATTATGATTATTATTATTATTTAGTTACAGCAATATTTTAACTTAGAATTTTTGTTCCATAGATGACAATTTAACATTTAAAAGGAAAAAAGTAAATTGGGGACAAAAATAATTTTTACACAGGTTAAAATTACTGGCGGAATTTATATGTAGTGTAAAATAATTAAATATTAAAAATGAAAAATGATAATCTATTTGCCTCTTTTTCATATTTAATTCAACTTTATAATAATGGCTGGAACATTTCCGCATTAAAAATTTTACATTCTTGGATTGCTCGTTTTTCTGATTAATGACTAAATAAAACCTTCTCCAGAAAACATAAAACTCTTAAAAGCTGGACTTTAAATACAATAAAATTAAAAAAAAAAATCTTTTAATGCATATTTAATTTGTAGATATTCTGAAAAATGTTAAATTTTATTAGCCGCAGAGAGTTAATTTATATAAGTATGAGAATTTTGGTAAATTAGTTTTCTGTTGTTTTACTTGGAATTAAAATTTGAATGTACTCCGTAGAACTAATTGAAAAACATAGAACTCAAATGAGCACAGAGTGGAATGACAAATTCACCTTGCGTTAAAATAACTAAAGATAAACTGTTTACTAAAAAGGTGCATAAAAATTTATTAAAATATACCGTTACAAAATGAACTTGTTTTTAAAAACTTAAAAAACCATTGATGTTAAAATCATAATGAAACAGAAAAAGATGATTCCCGAGATCTTTCGATCGCTAACGCGATCATTTTCAACTTTTATTGAAAGTATCATTTGAAAATGATCGCGTTAGCGATCGAAAGATCTCAGGAATTATTTTTTTCTGTTTCTTTATGATTTTAACATCAATGGTTTTTTAAGTTTTTAAAGACCAGTTCATTTTGTAACGGTATATTTTAATAAATTTTTATGCACCTTTTTAGTAAACAGTTTATTTTTAGTTGTCCGTAGAACTATTTAATAAGAAAAAAGTTAAAATGTGTATAACTACTCTTTCCAAATATGTCAAAAGCAAACCCGATAATTTTGTTGCCCTTCCCTTTTATCCTCCTTTATGTTTCAAATTAGCTAAAGTTTTACGTCGTTTCAATTTTAAAGTTATCTTTAAACCTGTCAATAAATTCAAATTTTCCTACACTAAATGTCCTGTTCCTGATCTTCGAAAATATTTATAATGTTCCTTGTAACAGCTGTGATTTATCCTATATTGGTCAAACTAAAAGAAATCTTTAAATCCGTTTATAAGAACACTCTCGTTATGTAATTAATCAAGAAATTTCTAAATCTTCTATTGCCAAGCACTCTTCGGATTCCGGCCATAATTTTAATTTTCAAAAAGCTAAAATTATCTTTAATGCCAATAGTATCTCTGAATTGGACTTTCTTGAAAAGTTAGCTATTTATATTAATCGTGATGTTATTGTTAATGATAAATCTGATTCCACAATGCTCTCTACAGCTAGGAAAAACCTTTTCAGTACCACCATATAAGTTAATTTTTGTATTAATTAATTTTAGTCTGTTTTTATATTTTATTCATTTATTTATTTTTATTTCATGCGTTCTCATAGTTTAATATATGTGTGTGTTTTCCCTTTATTATAATTAATTTTTATTTTCATGTAATTTTTTCCCATTTTGCTTCCTTATTCCACTTCAACTCTGTGTTCTTTTGTTTTGATTATACTCTTCTGTGATTGGTTGTTGTCTCCTGCTATCCTATTGTCTGTTGATTTCTAATTTCCTATTGGCAGTTTCTTCAGCTTGTTTTCCCTTCCCTTCTCTCATTTCAGTCTTGCTGCTGCTTTCATAGTAGAAGCACGTTTTTTTGCGCCTGACGAAGAAAGACTCAGATCTTTCGAAAGGCCTAACGCATTTAAGGTTTTGATGATGTTTTAAGAAGTTATTTTAGTTCGCATGGAGAAGGTTTTGTGTGGAATCCATCTTGTTAAAAATTCGAATCCGTCTCCACATACGAAAACATTATAGGCGCGGCACTTAATATATACGAAAACATTATAGGCGCGTCACTTAATATATACGAAAGCATATACACGTAAAATGTAATATGTATTTGAAAGGTAAATAATCATGCTAATATTAATGCCATACAGATAAAAAACATAACAATAATTTACCATGCATCTAAAAATAAGTTCATCAATATATTTTTTAAATAACTATTAAATTTGGTACAGGTTAATGTAATCTATTACATTGCTTTAACTAACCAGATAGTATATATAAGTGTTGAAACATGCTAATTGTAGTCGCAAATCGCTCGCTACAAGATGTTTAACCACCTACCGCACAAAAGTTTCATTTGGAAGTATGTTTCCTTATATTGATATTTAAGGTTCGATAGTGCGAACAATTATCTATCTTTTTTAATAGCAGATATTAGTATTTATCTAAGACGAGTATTCTTATTTAAAAATAGTGGTAGACACTGAATTTGATTATTAAAGGTTAACATTTAATTAATTCATATCTTGGGTACCATGTCAAACTATCCAATATGTAAACAGTGTTGCCAGTAGACTACTTTTTTAAATTCAGAATCCTTGATTGGCACCACTTTTCTGAAATGGTAAAATTCCCGAAGTTTTCGCCTTTATTAATATCTCGTTAAATGATGTTAAATAATGCAAATTTTACTTGTTCAAAAAAGTGGTGCCAATCAAGAAATATCAATTTTAAAAATGTAGACCACTGGCAAACACTGTTTTCATAATGGATAGTTTGACATGGTACCGACGATATATCAATCACTTTGCAGCATAGGGTTTATGAAACACTGAATTTACTTGAAACATGTTCTCAGCTATACAGTAAATACTCGTTTCAATGAATATTTCAGGAGCACTGATTAAATTAAATACACAGAAAAATTCTTTAAAGTTAAAAATTTTATAATAAAATAGGATTATAGATTTTTTTTATCGAAGTAAAATTCTTTAAACTGAAAAATTCGTCAAGTGACATTCGCTGTAATGCGATTTTACTGTACATATTTATTATTTTTTTTACTTTTAATATTAATAATGAATGCAACCTTAAAAATACATATAATTAACTTTTTAGTATATTTATTATTTGATTAACGTTTTAGTGTTAGAAATTTATTAATTGTTTAATATTTTATTAAACATTATTAATTGTTACACTTGCATTCAAAGAATAAATTGTTAATAAGAAAGGTAAATTTTACGTATAAGCACAGGGAAAAGAAAAACATTTCACAAATGGAATTGGACCCTACATCAGTTTAAGATAATTAATTTATTGTCTCAATTATTCTAAGAAATCTACCTCACTTTCTATGAAGCTTCTTGATATCATTTGAAATATGGAGTTTGTGAACAATACAGAATGTGTATTAACTCTAAAATGCATTTTGTAACTCAGGAGTTTCCCATTTGGCGTTTTCTATTGGTCTTTTGATGAACTATTATGTACTACTTACGTGTGATAACATGCATTTAAGATCGTGAAGTCTGTTTTTGTTATAATTTGTTATCACGGGCAGCTTATAACATATTTTGTTGATATTATTCTATCGTTGAATAGATCCATAATTGCCAATCTCCCGATTTTTTAAATATTTTTGTGTAAAAATAGTTGTTTTATTTCATTGCACAACTTCTGGAATTAAATAAAGCCAACATTGTTGTAATAATTTACTGTATTTCCAAAAATCGGGAGGTTGGCTCCTATTTAGTTGTTATTCTGCAGTGTAAACCCTTTCAAGTATATAATTTAAAATTACCATTTTTGAGGATTTTTGAGTGACATTATGACATTATGTCCAACAGAAATATAAATGATTTTTTTCACTATTTTACTAGTGGATAATTAACAAAAATAGACTCAAATATAATGTTTTTCGAACAAAAAAAAAAAAAAAAAAAATCATTCGTTAAAGGGTTAATCTGGCCATACAAAAAAAAAGTAACGTGCATGAGATTTTTTTATTCCATATTCCAAATCTGCACTCGAAAATTAGTAACATTTAGGCATATATTTTTTCAGTGTTAGGAAAAAAGATTAAATTTCTAGGGAAATGTTGTTTAACCCATTTGTGCCTGAATTTTTGTTTTCTCAAATTTGTTGGTAAAATCCTTTAAAACGTTGTAAAATGAACTGAAAGTTACGCTAAACTTTTTTGCAGTTTTTGAAAAAATGCAAACGTACTAAATATGGAAATATGCTTAATAATTGTAATAGTTATGCATAATAATATGGTGTGTCTAAATTTATATAAAATTGCTTTTAAATAGTATATTATATACTATAATTAGTATTTTTATGGACTAAGAAAAAATATATGTATTTCGTTACAGAGACTAATAACATTATAATTGTTAAGTAATAATAAACTAAGAATAACCGATTTGAGGCTTAAAAACAATTTGTTTCATAATAATCTTGAAAATGACTTTACGTAAATATCTGTCCCCTAAATGGCTAAATAAATATGTATTAATTCGAACCTAGCGTCCCATATTTTATACATTACAAAAATGCATAAAAAATAGGCTTGAACATATAATATCAGAATTAAAAAAAAAAAAAAAAAAAAAAAAATACGTATTTCAAAGAAGTCTACAAGCTAAGATTATAACTTATTTATTTAGATCCTTGATAGAAAAAACACAAATGAACTTACTTTTTACATTTCGCCATCTTGAAAAATGAAAAATCTATAAGCTCCGAAAAAGCCTTAATTTATGCAAATAAATATCCATCTTACGCTGTTATCGCTCGGTAAGAGATAAAGACATTTATAGATAATTATTTCGTACAAATTTCATGTTATAAAGAAGAAGAAAGTTATACAAATTTATTAAACTTCGAAGCGTCCCAAAACGGGACGTTAGGCATAAATGGGTTAAGCAACGTCCACTTTATCATGCAAATGTGACATAATGCGTACTAAATAAAAATAAACGCAATGAGCATTTTTGTATAACATATTTTACGATTTGGTGTATTGAAAAAATTAGCTCGGTTCATGATAGAGAAAAGAAAGTAGAAAAGAAGACGTATTCTAGAAAAGCAGTAATTAATTACAAATTGGAAATTATACATTTCGCTCTAAAAAATTAAGTTATTTAGATTTTTTTTTCATTTTTAATAAGTAATTTTCTGACATCTTTTATTTGCACTAAAATAAGTCAGATTTGCATCTATGTAAGAGAAATAACGAGCGAATGGTCTTTACTTAAATCGCATACAAAACGCTCTTATATACCAATAATTGCCACTGTTACTATCTAAATCAACAACATGTTTCACTACGTTGAGATAATTGCTATTTTTACGTTTATAAACCCCCTTTAAAAAAAAAAAAGAAAGAAATGAAAACTTCTAGAAATCATTCAAAGTATTTTCGAAACAAGAGGAAAAAAAAAAACAACAACATCAACAACATCCTTTTGGAAGTTATTTTTTTCCTCATTTTCACTCTAAAACTCTCCCTACCTTAAAAAAAGAAAAAATAAACAAAGAAACATAAATTTAATTTATCAGTAACTATTGTATAGAAAAATATTTTTCCAAATTATTTTTTGAAAAGAAAGTTTCATTCATTGAAAGTTATGACATAGCCATCGAAATGATTCACGAAGAACATTTTGTGTAATTTTGCTATACATTCATAGATGCGAATAAATAAATCACAAAATATTATATTTCTTTAATTTTAAGCAAAATAAAAAAATAATAATATTTGCAGGAAATTTATTATATGTACGCATTATTTTTCATAAATGGTGAAGGATTTTTATTTCATCATTATATTAAAATATATAGGCTGTATCAGGATTGATCGTTTAAATTATGTGGGGATGTAGAAAATTGCAAAAGAAGACAATCGCACATAGGAAAATATTGGCGCAAATGAATGCCTGACGCAATAAAGAGCACTGCGTATCCACAACATCTGATAGCACGCAAAGTTCTCTGACAAGTCCAGTCGGTCATCATTAAACAATGTCAGTTTGCAGTAAAATGAATCATTATACGTTAAATTAATATGCAGATATCCATCTTACTTACAGTTAGGCGGAGTAAAGCTGTCAGAGAACGGCACAAATGTATACAGAATTCTACAGCAAACAGCACAAACACACGCATCAATTATTTGCACGTGTTTATCATACAACTGTGCAAAACTGGATCGGATACCAGTACCTGTCATGATAGCATATGCAAACGATCGATACGGACAATTCCAATCGAAGAAGAAATCTTACTGTCTGTTGAGAAAGAACAATTTTCAGAACAAAAGGTATTGCTCGCCGGATTGTTATTTCGCACTAAACAATGTGACGGGTAACAAACGTGAAACGTTTGATGTTCTTTTCAGTTGTTGATGAACACGTGTAAGTGTGAAACACGAGTTCAGTTCTTGTGAACACGTGTTCAGTTGTTGATGAACACGTACAAACATTTGATGCCCCCAGCGGGCAGGATCTTCTCAACAAATCTGCACATATCATCCTTCTCTACCCCTCTCTGTCATGAAGAGGCAGTCTGTGCCCCAGCGGGCACAGATTATTCAGTAAATATTTTTCTTCGCAGGTAATTTATGGAAATAACGCGCAATGTCGGGATTCTGGCGGCTTCAGCTCTGGCTGAAAACTGTATTTTTAAAAACTTAATTTAGGCGAACGGGAGGGAAATTATGCTCTACAGACTTGGTTCCCTTGTCTGAAGAGTCCTTCTTAGAAAATAAAAAATTAGATGCCGAGTTTTGAGCAGGTTGGAATAGCATTCTGCATGCATTTGTGCAGACCTCCTTTCGCCTTCTTCTATCTTACCATAATTTAGATGCATAATTGCATATGCATTTAACATGTTACTTCTGGAAAATCACTTTCTCTAATCATGACCGGCTGAACGTGTCAGAGAGATTTGCGCGTGATCGGAAGTTGTGGATACACGGTGCACTTTACAACAGCTCATTTGCGCACGTAATGTCCTATGTAAGACTATCTACTTATAATATTTTTTACTTCAACACTAAATTTGAACAATCAATCCTGATAGACCCTGATAGACCTGATAGGCAGATGATAGATATATAAATATAATGCATATTTTAGGGTCTATAATTTTTAAAGTGATATTATATTTTTAGATAAAAGCGCACTTTGCTTTCTCCGCTTTGATGAAATAAAGAAATACTTATCTCTTATTCTTATCTATAACATTTATTTTTAATACTTATCTAAGATGCTTATCTATTTTACTTATTTTTAAAATGGCAATGTGTACTTTATTTGGAAAGAATATTAAATAAAATTTATGTCTCTAAAATTTATTTTTGTAAATCCTAAAGTTAATTTTGTTCAGGATTTATTATTTAAAAAGGGTATTTTTTAGTAATACTGTTTTTTTCCGAGGACTGGTGGAGTAAAAAAGGGCTGCTTTAAAAGTTATCTTTAAAATTACAATAAACACCATTTTAATGAATATTTTCCATGTTTGTCTTTCTAAAATTCTTAAATTAGGTTATTATAAGATATAAAATTCTAAGTGATTTTTTTTTTTTTTAAACAGCGAATATTGTCTCTAGTAACAGAAGAATAGAAACAGCACTTTGGAACTTATCTGCAAAATGGCAATGAAAAGCTATTTTGAAAGCTATATCTTTATGTTTCCTTCATTTACAATTTTACAATTAATTTATTATACAGTGCATGATTAAAAAATGTTTTCTTTTTTTAAACAAATAGTATTTTTTAAATAAAGATTGTATAAAAAAAAATGTTTTAAAATATTTCTTTAAAGCACAACATACTAACACTTTCGGAATTTTTTTTTAGTTACTTTCTTTCTAAATCTCCAAAATATCTTTATATCATGGCGCATATTTCAAAAGTGTTTTATGTAAAGTGAAAAATAATGACTGTTCTGGAACAAAAATTTTAAGGAAAAAGAAATTTAAATGAACTTAAAAAAATTCTTGCATTAATTATTTTTTTAATACCTACTTTAAATATAATTTTATATATTATTAAAATAATAATGGAATTCTTGGGTTGTATCGTAAAAATAATAATTTTTTTAGACATATATTTTAATGGGAAATATTTACCCTTTATCATAAGAATATTTATATGTTTGTACATAATGACATACATTATATTATAAATAAAATTTTCGTTAAAATTTCATTGTTTCTGAATAATAACTAAAAATATATTATATTAGGAATTAATTAATAGAGATCTACATTCATATGAATTCATAGCAAGCGACAGATTTCCATGCATACATTAATTAAAAAACTCAAACAATCCAACGCTTGTGATTTATGTTATCATACTGGACAAACAATTTTCATTCTGTGTCTTCGACTGTAAAAGACAGGTAAAATTGAAAAATTGCTAATTGTCCACAAAAAAAAAAAAAAAAAAAAAAAAAAAAAAAAAAAAAAAAAAAATTGTACTCTCATACTACAATAAAAAAACGTAAAGTTCAGTTTTTTTTTTTCCTTTTTAAATCCTGAATAATTGTACATATAACATCTTTTCATGCTCATGCATGTTCGTGCAAAATTGTTGTATTTTGTGTAGTTATTTTAAAAAAAAATCTTTGATATTATCTAATTCTCTGCGATATTTAATATTTTTGTCATAAAATTATCATAATTTAGTAGATACAACTAGATTTAGAATAACAATTCGAGAAATAATATGTTATATTCTTTCATATTGAAAAAAGATATTGAAAAAAAATTACTATTATGTATTTCAACATTAGCATGTTGCTATGATTAACCTAATTTCTAATGCTATTAAAAAAAAATACAGGGTGTTTCCGAAAAAGGTGGCTCTGGAAAATATTGTCTTTAGAAAAGTATGGAGAAGGGAAAAAAATCAACTATTTCACGTAGCTGCATTTTTAGAAGAATATATATTGAAGTTGTATCATGAAGTATAGTAAATGTCCTGTTTAAAACTTTAGACACAGATAAAAACACGTTTCTTCTTTCTAAAGATAACTGCTGGAACTTTTGTTGTATCAATAAATGTTCACCATTGGAATTTAATTTTTTAACTTATTCTGTCACCATAACATGTTAAGAGTTTTAAGTTTATTAATGTAGACAGACACAACAAAATGTCAAATGAAATTTCGTCAATCATTTTAGTTGGTGATTAACTTACACTCGATTATTATCAAAAACGATAGAGACACAAACCATGCATTTCTTTTATGTGCCTGTATGACATATAGATTTTCTTTCAAATGCACTTTTTATGTAAAGCCAAATATTTCCATAGTTTTTCTTCTAGCGAAAACTCCCATAGTTAGTTTATTAAAAAAAGGACAGGCATAGAACTATATGAACTTTCTGATAAAAAAAAATATATGTATCATATTTTATTGGATTGGATGATTACATTAAAATTATTTATTTATTTAACAAAATTAATAACACGACAGTAGAAAGTTAACAAAATATATTTGGAGTTCTGTGAAAATAAAACAATTAATATCATTCTTTTTTTTTATCACCATACTACAGCAGCATACGCAAAACAACATGTGGTGTGGTCTTCATATATCATAAAATCAATGATAACCAACAATTTGGTGGACACCGCTAATTCCTCGCAGTTTATTTTGTGAAGTTTAATCGCAGATAATTCTGACATTAGATAAGGCAAAAACAATTACTTTAAAATGCCGGTTCCCACAGAATTTGGAGTCCCGCTTTTCGCGGGGCAACTGGAAACACTACTTGTGCCATACAAATTAACAAACGATTTTCACTCCAATGAGATTTTTTTTTTATTGGTACATACATTATTTTTTAAAAGGAAAAACATCTTAACAAAAGAACTGCTAATTATAAGGCTTATTTAGGAGTTTATTACCATGAGTTTAGTAATATTCATAGTAGAGTATAATGCTGTTTTAAATTTTATAATTATTTTTTTGAATAGGCTTCGGATATCGGTATATAAGCCTCACGTGCTGTAACTGATATGTGTACAATAATTTGGGAATCCTGTCCATAAAAACGCATAAAAAAAACACAGTTAAACTTTATGACTATTTTATTCTAAACTACGATAATAGAAATGAAAAAGAATAGTTTATAATCCTCTGATATTTTAAAATCATTAATAAATCTTTAAAAACATCTTTCCAAATATTTCTTCAGTAAATTGAAAATTCTTAGATGGCTATTGACAAGATTTATGACGAAAATATTGTGGAGTATTGCGATATACTCAGATGCAGATAAATAAAAAAACAGTACAATATTTTCTTTTGTTACAGAATAGGAAAAATATAAATGTCATGAAATTTTATTTTGTCTTGTCATTGAAATATGTTTTAGACAAATGGTGGGGCCTTATATTTAATCGATCTTTGAAAATACTTGAATTAATGTATATATTTTATGTTGATTTCTATTTTTTAAGAATTAAGAATTTTCCTCCTGATCGGAACATATCGTTTTATTTTTCAAATAATTTTTTAAAAGTCTTCCATATACCCAACTTTGGAATAGTATTCTTTTTCCTTTTTTCCATATGAACGAGTTACTAGTATTAAAGAACATCTACATTCTTTTAAAAACAGAATGTTATTGGTATTTAATTTTTTAAATAAGAAAATCGTAAGTAAGATTTAAATTGAAATACGCAGATAAAAAATTGCATTACTGGAAAGCATGTAAATAAAAATTGCAAGCATGCAAGCACGTTTATAAATACTTTTTCAAGCTAATGCACATATATTAATGCTCAGGTATAATGTTTACATGCGTATTCTTTTATATGGACTTTTTGAATGAAGTTTTTTAACGTGTAGCGGACAAATCCAGTGTTGAATTTCGAATTACTACCAGAAAGTTTAAAGTATTTTTACTTTAAACAGTGATTGGCATTTTTGGGGCATAAATATAAAAAAAAATGGTATTCAAAATTTTTTTTCGGGTGCGATTAAATATAAAGTGTGCCTGAATTCGAGACTGTGATGAAGGTCTACTGTCTATAATGTGTTAAAACTTTTACATAAGGTGTGACCCAACGACATAAAGCCGCCGTAATTCTGTGCCGTAATTGGACACGAAACAAAGAAATAAGAACGAAAGAAATATATTAAGAAAGTCTATATACAAATACATATTTACAAGGAGTAACTCACGCCCTGCCCCACCAGGGAAGGGGAAAAAGATGAATGTGTAAAAAAAAGGGGGGGGGGTGTCATGCCGAAATAAAGCCGCTGCCAATATTAGTATTTATTGGTAACTACCGACATTCCAGCTGCTGCAGTTCAACATGTTTATGACGTCAAGAAGTTGTCAAATATTTGTACTGTGTCCGTCGAGCTTTGTGCAGACTTCAGAAGGTTGTATTTTCTATTTCTTCTGCAGAATTGCAATGGGGAAGAAAACACAGCCATCAAAGTTCAAGAAAGGACAAATAACAGCTTTTAAGGAACAACGTCTTTCACATAGACCAATATCTAAGCAAATCAAACGATCTAAAACCGTAATAGACATATTTTTAAATCAAGGCAATACGTATGGGTTTTAAAAAAGAAGTGTACATGCAGAAAAACGACTTCCAGGCAGGAAAGAGAAGTTCTGCGTCGTATTTCATCTGGTAGTATTTCCCTAAAACAGTTGGCCAAAGAGGATAACATCACGGTGAAAAAAATCAACCCCGTCACGAATTGAAAAACGTACAAGCATCTTGCGATATAAGAAAAGGAAACAGCCGCCATTGTTCAAAGCTATCTTCATGACAAGGAGTGTTGAAAGAGCCAAATATCATCAAACATGGAAGGACCAGTGACATCGTGTTAGAGTCTCAGATGAGAAAAAAATTAATCTGGATGGGCCAGGTTCGACTTTCTTTCTATTGGTATGACATGAGGAAAGAAGAGGGAATTTTTTCCAAAAGACAGCAAGGTGGATGCTCATTTATGGTGCGGGGAGGCTTCGGCTATGGAGGTAAACATAACCTGTCTTTTCTCTCAGGCCGCATGAAGGCTTCTGATTACCGAGAAATGATAGAAAACCATTTACTACCATTTGCAATGAGAATTGGTGGACTAAGCTGGGTTTCCAGTAGGACACGATTTCCATTCACACTGCAAAATCCTCCTGTGAAAAGTTTTGGATAATCGGATGCACATCACGAAATTGCCTGCCCTTTTTCTCTGGTCTCCATTTCCCAAGAAAATGTGTGAGGTAGCCTCAGGAGCGCTGTATAGTGAATTTTCCAATGGCAGACGGTTTCAGTCTGTGGCAAAATTGAAGGACATCATCATTGAAACGTGAGATAATATGGATGCTACTGTCCTCCAAGGATTGGTAAATGGTATGCCACATCATATATTCCAAGCCATATATAACCTTGGCGAGTATATTGGCTATTAACAGCAGTGGCTTTATTTCAGCGAGACACTTTTAACCCCTCTTTTTTTACAAATTAATTTTTTTTCTAGTGAGTTACTCCTTGTAAATATGCATTTGTATATAGACTTTCTTAATATATTCGTTTTGTTCTTATTTGTTTTATTCGTGTCCAATTACAGCACATAATCTTGGTGGCCTTATTTCTGTGGGACACACCTTACAGCGTGCGCTAAAGTTTAGCAATTCGTAGTTTTTTATAGCTATATCTTATCATCATAAACATGTGAAATTTCCTTTGTGTGCTAATGAAGAAACGAAAAAGATATTTAATCAAATATATTTTTAGAAACATTGAGGAAAAAATAACTTACAGTATTTTATAATTGAAATCTCTATTAAAAATATTTCACGCATTAATAAAGGATGCAATAGTACAAACAAGTAAAATCAATGTGCAACAAATAACAAATTCAATGATTTTTCTTCCACATTTAATGTGGAAGAAAAATCATTTAAATGTAAAAGAAATGACATTATTATAGACTCAATAATACTTAAATTGATTGTTTTGAAGCAGCGTACTATTTTACATGTGCATCAACAATGACTGATATTTATATGCACAGATATCACCTTAAAAACAAGCAGAAGATAAAATCGAAGAAACTAATGCTTGTCATATGCATCGTCTAAATACACAAACAATTTTTCATTGCGTGGAGATAATTGCTTTTTTCATTACTTTATTTGAGAATTAAAAAAAAAAATCTAAAAGGAACTACTAATTGTCCCCTGAAAAACAGCATAAAACATGCCGCAGTTAATCTTTTTTCTCCATCTTCTTCTACATTACGAGAAAAAATTTAAAAGGAAAAAAATACAAAAGAATATTTTTTTATCATTAACTACTCTATAAAATAACATTTTTCAAAAATATAATTTATGTGAAATTGAAAATTCTTACCCAACGCAACTCATAGTGAATATATTGTAGATTTTTACGCTGTATATATAAATAACTAAACAGAAAAATATTTTTCTTTAATCTTAAATATAATTAATGAATAATACTTTAGGAGAGTTTATTTTATCTTGTCAGTGGAAGGATTTTTTGATAAATGGTGGGTTCTTATTTAATCGATGACTTAAAACTTTTAAATTAATGCATATACATTTAAAGAGTGTTTCTCAAACATTTTGCAAAAACAGGGCCACCTTGTTCTTGTTTCCTGCAAAAGTAAACTCAACTTTTGTTTTACTTTGCTTTAGAGTATTTTAATATAATTAAAAAATAAAAAAGTAAAGATAATTCGGTACCCTTTAAACTGACAAAAATGACGAAAATATACACTTTTTTTCCCCCTAAAAAGAACTTTGGTACCTTTAGTATGGTTCACTGAAATTTTGAAACAATCTATCAATTATGAGCGTATTAAAAATACGCTACTATTTCAACATAGATCATTGGCGAGAAAAAAATTGGTAACATATTTTCTAAGAAACTACTCACTGTTTCATATACACAACCAATTTCGATATACCAATGACGATATCTCTGCGAAACCAGCGGGTTGGCCAATCAACAACCTTCAGTCATGTGTATATAGTGGTTGCATTCATTTCTGTTTACTTCCAACTTCGTACCTTTGATTTCCGTAAAACGTGTGTATGCGTCATTGTCATTGAAAAAAAATAATGGAACAATAAACAAAAGTCAAATTTTGTGTTAAATTAGGAAAAATGTCCGGAGAAACGAATGAAATTATTAAATATGGGTATGAGGACGATGCTATGAGTTGTTCACGAGTATTTGAGGTATTTTCGGTGTTTCAAGCTGGAAGAGAGTCGACCAAAGACAATGAGAGATCAGGTCGTCCATCTTGGAGTCGAAATGAGGAAAATGTTCAGCGTGATGTTTCCACTGTTACTGGTGCTTCTAAAAAGATATCTTGCATTGGTTTTTGAATCCGGCGTTTGAGTTCGGATTTGCTGGACAGAGGAATTTATGACGCACACAACATATTCAAAATAGGAAATAGAACTCTATATTACACTATGAATACGTATTGATGTATCATATTAATTTAACTCAGTCATACTAACTGGTAAATAATTAATACAAGTTGATACTTCCTAGAGTGAGTGAAAATGTGTGCAGACCTTTAACACCTTCGGGACGAGCGTCTTATACATATTTAATCTTTTATCACCAGTTTTTCAAAACAAAAATTTTTGCCTAATTGAATCGGAAAAATGCTCGGATTAAATAAAGCAAAATTTACAATAAAAATTTACTGGTGAGAATAATCACCGATTCTGAGCACCTTTCGCGGCACGTATACCAGTCGCTCGTAAGGTTCACGTTAAGGGGTTAACCCCTTGAAGGGCGGTAAGATATATCATAGGTGGAATATATCCCACTGATATGATATATCCCCCCATTAGGTGGGTAAATATATCCCACCTAATTAAAACAAGATTCGCACAAGAAACTTTTAACTAAATTATATATTTTTAACATTTGGGGCGAAATGTTGAAAAATTGCTTTTCCTTATTTTAAAATATTTTTCTCGATTATTCCGGTGAAGATTCAGTATTACAGAGGTATTTTATGCTTGCCCCTCAAAGGTTTAAAATATCAACTTTTCATGCTAAAGAAAAAAAGCGTTTTCTCTTCAGTAATAGAATAAAATTAATAAAAATAGCATATATTAAAAAATATTACGAAAGAAAACGGATGAAAATTCACAAATTCACGGGCGATTCACACACACACTAATTCACAAATTCACTATCCGAAAGCCTATTGCCGCTTGTGACGCTATGCTTGTGAATAACCTATCTGTTGAGCGATTCCTCTCATAATTACGAATTTATTTTTATAAACCGGAAAGTGGCTGCACATATCATGACCACATCGAATTGACTCCTGTGATTCCAGGATTGATGTAGACCAACATCAGACATGATTTTAGATGTTGATTGGTAGATTTATCATCGTGTTTTCTACTACCGAATATCATGAAAACATGGAAGACTGGGAGTGGAAAAATACAATGGTAAATCTACTAGTCAAGCGCTAAAATATGGCTCGCAGATGTTTTCCACCAAGATATGACTTGAAAGCAGTTGCATTTTAATATTTGAATCGAATTTTAACTAATCCTGGAATTTCAACCATCAATTTGATCAGGTTATGGTTGTACTGCCGCCACCCGGTCTACTTTAGTGTTTAACTCGGCGAAACTTTTTTCTTCATGTTTGTTTTTTTGTATTTTTTAGAACTTGCAATATTTTATATATATAATGATTTTAAAATAATATAACTGTTTCATATTTTTGTCAGTATGTGTTTTGTTAAAATCTGCTTGGCTATGTTTGTGAGTTTTCGGATAATAAATATTTTTGTTTACATGGTTGTTGATATATGGCTGTATTCAACATATATACCGGTCTTTAGGAAGATAACTGTTCATTTATCCTTTGTAAATGAAGCATGGATGAAAATCAGGTAATCATTATGGAATTCGCAACAATTATTTCATTAATTGGTGCACTCGGTTCATCATATATAATTATAACGGTTAATCAGGTCATCAGAAACGAATGGAGAGTAAGCATATCGAAATATCCACTCTCGGGAAAACATTAGGCTGTATGCAGCCAAGAAGATCCTCAACCTGATCAAGACATTTCGATGAGAAGTTCTATCTTCCATTTAGCCCTCATATCTCCCCAAACGCACTTATATCTTAATAACATTTTATAAAAGTCACTGGCATTTCAATAGTTCATCTGTGATAAGGAAGTGAACAACGCTGTTGAAATATTTATCTGAAAGCAGTCCAGGACTTTCTACATCGTAGACATCTGGTACATTCATACGCGCAGGTTTTGTTGGTTGGCTACTGGTGCTTTGGTGATATTTTGCAGATGAGGACTAAACAGACTGGCAGCTCGATCTCTAGCGTGGAATCCAAGCAATTACAAATATCTATACTTGGGTAGGGATTTAGTCCCGCAACATTTTGTCTAGTAACCAGTGCCCTAACCATTAGAAAAGCCCTGTGCACTGGCATCAGTCATGACGTACATTAACTGTAATTTAAATATTCTTTAATTAAAATATTCTTAAATTTTGAGGTATAAAATATTTTTAATTTTCTGGATTGACTAAAAGAATAATTGTTATCATGACCGTATATTATACATTTCCCGTTTGTTTGTATTAATAATAAAGATGACAAAGAATGTCATTCTTTATTAAGTAAGGCAATAAAAATGTATCGAAAAAAAATTCAATGAAAAAATTACATTCCTTTGAAATTAAAAAAAAAATAGCAACAATAATTCAAAACAGATTAAACCTTATTTTTTTTTTAAATGGACCAAAAAAATAACCGCTTCTTTTACCGAAATGAATCGGATCAATAAGTATAAATATGGAACGGTTCAAATATTTTGAGCATTTATGAAATACTTTTTTGTAATTTGATTCAGAAAAAGAAACTATTACTGAGTAAAAAATATTTTTAATGTCACATTATGGAGATAAATGAGCTGAATAAAATTTACACATTACCGTGGAGAATAAATAACGTTTTATTCATATTTTGCTTGCTTTATTTACGTTATAGTAAGTGGGGGGGGGGAGGCATATGTAATCAAGGATGTATTTCATTAATATTTTTTAATACTACGTTTATTAGAAGCAATGTTTAAAAAATTAAGAAACTATTTTATACTAGAACAGGTTTATTTTTGAATACTTTTATTATGAAAAATACCATTAATAAAAACCAAAGAGTAAATTCCTCATGTATTAGAAACTTTGTTGCTTCTCAAATGTTACATATGTAAAAAGAATGTCAATGCTTAAAAAAATTAATTATTTTTATGTGGAGAGTAGAAATATGTAACTCATAAAAAAATTTCATGATTTTTTGGTGTTGTCGTTGAGTAAATGATATGAATTAACACAACGTGTATAGATGAACTATTTTGTACATAGAAAAAAACACTATTATACAATAAAAATTTGGAAAATTGATTTACAAATTAATTAGTTTTAAAAGTTAGGTAAGACAATTTTCCTTTCGTAAATTTAAAAGTGTTTTGTTTAGTTCAAAAGTTACAAACTTGAGTATTACAGCAAATTATGCATATTTTTTTGGTGAAAAAAGACCTGCTGGTAAATTCATTAATAATTAATATAAAATAACTGAGCGGGAAAAATACATTGTTAAATTGCTTTTATAAAATAAATACCGGTCAATCAAGAGAAAAATATTCTAATATGTAATATAAAAATAGTTTAACAACATAATATAATATAAAATTTTGATATATATATATATAATAAATAAAATCAACAAATAAAATTAAGCATTATGCATTGCTTAAAAATTTTTGAAAACATTTAAATTGTAGACCTTTACACTTACACATTATCAACTGAGTCATATTCCAATTCTAAAAATCATATTTATAGGAGAATTATTAGGCAGGGTTTTATTGTCAAATCTACTAAACGGAACTCAGAATTATGCTTGCAATTCCGCTTCTATAGGAATAAGAGTTTAATAAATAAAATCAACAAAAAAATTAAACATTATGCCTTGCTTAAAATTTTTTGAAAACTTTTAAATTGTAGACCTTTACACTTACACTTTATCAACTGGGTCACATTCCAATTCTAAAAATCATATTTATAAGAGAATTCTTAGGGGGGGGGGGGGGGAGGTTATTATCAAATCTACTAAAAGGGACTCAGAATTATACTTGCAATTCCGCTTCTATAGGAATAAGCGTTTATTTCAATAATTACTATGACATCAATAATTATAAAGAAGGAGCTTGGTGCTATATAATAGAAGCGTAAAAATATAACGTTAAAAGCACCAAAAATTTTAAATTTTAAGCATACCGGTTTCGGTAGCATATAGCATACCTTCCTCAGTGCTAACGATGACGAAAATTTGCTCTCATATATAGGAGAGATGGGGATTCAAGTTAAATGTTTATTGACCAATAGGAACACAGATGATTGCAGGTAACAGCCAATAGGAAAATAGATGGGAAATTGAACTGAAGTAGTGAGGGGGAAAAAATTAAGAGACAGAAGTTTTTATGTAATATTTCCAACAATCTGATAATGGGGGAATAGCGAATTCACAATTAACAATATTTTTTTTTTTTTTTTTTTTTTTTTTTTATAAATATGAAATGCTTCAAGGAAATTATGTTCGTTTATATAAGTAGGTTTAGAGATTATTTTAACCGAATTGAAGTCAAAAGTATGATTTATCTCCCAGCAATGTTTTGCAATAGAAGATTTGTTGATTTCTTGTTTTTTAATATATTGTTGATGTTCTTTGATACGAAATTTTAAGCAGCGTTCGGTTTGTCCAATATAGGAAAGGCCACACTGGCAATTAATAATAATTAATAATTAATACTGTAGTTACCCCATGAATTGGATAATTCAATAGGGTCTTTGAGTTTGGAGAGGATAATTTATTGAAAAGGGAGCATTCAAAATAATTCCCTGTCACCCATTCTCGCAGACATCTATATGCATTATTTTGAATGCTCCCTTTTCAATAAATTATCTTTCCCTGTCTGGATTCGCTATGTTGATGACACATTCACCTTAATTGACACCTCTCTTCACAATAATGACAATATTCTTAACATTATGAACTCTATTGATAGCTATATTCAATTCACTTATGAAACTGAAAATAATAGTTCTCTCCCATTTTTGGATACCCTTGTCACTCGCACTGTAACCGGTTTCACTACATCCATCTATCGCAAAAGCGTCGCTGTTTCTTTGCCACCCCATGCTCGTTCTTGTCATCCCCAAGCCAAAAATGGCCGCCTTTTATACCTTTATAAATCGTGCCATACATGTTTGCTCTGATTCTCAGTCATTTAATAGTGAAATTCAATACATTAAAGCCATTGCGATTGACAGAGGTTACAATCCTTCTATAATTGATGCTGCTCTATTTAAACTTCAGCATCCTCGTTCCCCAAACTCTCCTCAGTCATCTACTCTTTCCAATATTAGCAATGTGTTACCCTTCTTTCCTAAATCAAGCTTTCCCATTGCTAAAATTCTTAGACAACATGACTTCAAAATAATTTTTGCCCCTACCAATAAACTCACCCTCTCCAAACTCAAAGACCCTATTGAATTATCCAATTCATAGGGTATCTACGTATTAAATGCCAGTGTCGCCTTTCCTATATTGGACAAACCAAAAGCTGCTTAAAATTTCGTATCAAAGAACATCAACACTATATTAAAAAACTAGTCGGATGTACCAATCCCAAAACTTTCTTCTATCTCATACATGTTAATACTTCAAAATTCGCTATCACACTGCCAAAATTAAATGGCAATCTATGCATCTTATGAGGATTCTAACGATATGAAATTCCGTGCATTAGTTCTTGAGATATGACTATCGCTGAAATCGTCTAAATTCAGCAAAATGCTGCCTAGCAGCGCCACCTATTGGGTGATTTATACCAAATCCTAAGCAGCAACAATTTATGTCAACGTCTGACTGAATCTGAAGTTTGGAGAAAATCGGTACATTAGTTTTTGAGATAGAGCAATAGCGAAAATCATGAAAATTTCTGCATAGCAGCGCCACCTATTGGGTGATTAGCACCAAAACCTAATTAACAACAACTTGTGTCAACATACAACTAAATCTGAAGTTAGATGAAAATTGGTCCATTAGTTCTATTGATAGAGCTATTGGGGCAATCGTGGAAAAGGCAGCAGAGAAGCGCCACCTGTTGGGCGATTTACACCAACACCTAATCAGTAGCAAGTCATATCAAGGACTAACTTAATTTCAAGTTTGATGAAAATCCGTGCGTTAGTTCTTAAGATAGAGCTATTGGGGATATCGTGTAAATCCTGCAAAATTCATCATAACAGCGCCACCTGTTGGGCGATTTACACCAAAACGTAATAATCATCAATTCATATCAAGGACTAACTAAATCTGAAGAGCTATTGCGAAAATCGTGAAAAATGCAGCATTGCAGCGCCACCTGTTGAGCGATTTACACCAAAAACTAATCAGCGTCAATTTGTATTAGGCACTAACTGAATATCAATTTTTATTAAATTCCGTGCATTAGTTCTTGAGATAGAGCGCCCACAAAATTTGTGTCACATACACACAGACAGACAGACAGACAGACTCACAGAGTCACAGACAGACATTTTGTAAAAACATGTTTTTTGGAATCTCTGACCCCTAAAACGTGTAAATCCGTCGAAAACCGGAATTCGAAAATTTTCATGAATCCAATACTTTCTTCTTGTAAAGATAGAAGAAAGTAACAAGAAATCAATAAATCCTCTATTGCAAAACATTGCTGCGAGATGAATCATACTTTTGACTTCAATTCGGTTAAAATAATCTCTAAACCTACTTCTATACACGAACTTAACTTTCTTGAAGCATTTCATATTTATAAAAATTATATTACATAAAAAATTCTGTCTCTTAATTTTCACCCCTCACTACTTCGGTTCCATTTCCCATCTATTTTCCTATTGGCTGTTACCCGCAATCCTCTGTGTACCTATTGGTCAATAAACCTTTAACTTGAATCCATATCTCTCCTATATATGTGAGCAAATTTCCGTCATCCTTAGCAGTGAGGAAGGTATGCTATATGCTACCAAAACCGGTATGCTTAAAATTTAAAATTTTTGGTGCTTTTAACGTTGTATTTTTACGCTTCTATATGACATCAAGTTCAATTTTTCGAAATGCATTATCTAACGTTTTTGGGTTCCTAAAACATTTTTAATATTACATTTAACAAAAATAAAAAATTTCGACCGAATAAACCATACTTAGACAATATACCAAAAAAATAAATATATAAAAAATCTTAGACAGTCATTACTTAAATTTCGGAAATAGAAATTAAAATAGTACCACAAGAACTACTTTACTTTTGTGTTTGTCTATTTTACCAACTGTAAAATTACAATTTATGGCTCCAGGAGAGCATTTCTATTTGCATTGTGAACATATTAAATCTATATGATTATATCCTTCATTCAATATATGCTATTCCGGCAATAACGGTAAACTTAATAATTAAATTTGCCTGTATCTTAGGAAAAAATATATTTAACAATTTTCGTTCATCAGTAATCGGCCTTCCTCAAAAACAAATGAAAATAGTACATAATCTTTAAAGTGAATAAAAAACTAATTTTCTAGTTTTATAGACTTCAGTTTATTTCCAATTTTGTTGAAAAGAATCTTTTTTGTATTCCCAAAAAGGGTGAAAGAGTTTTTCGATTGATTTATATAATTCTGTTTTCAATATCTTCCTATTTTAGTAATTCGTTGAGAAAGGGTTTCGAAAATTTTAGCATAGAGTACCATTAACGTGAATTCTATACTTTTGCTGTACCAGCAGGAAACAAATCTAATGTTAACAGAGAATCCTTTAAAGCAGGATATCTGGTACACATTGACTACACTTCCATTTTTTTAAATAAGGTCTAATAAATAAACCAATATGTATGTGCATTGTTCTGGATTTCCTGAACATGCCTGTATTCCCAGATTTACTAATGTAATATATTTCAAATAAGTTTCTTAGTTTTTCAATCTATTTTTTTCTTATTTTATATTGTTTTTATACTTCTTGGTTCACAGTCGATTGGGTATATAAAATAACTTATTTTTTCAGCTTACAGCTTGATTTTTTTACAGAAATCGGCTGTTATTGCTTATATTTGTATTTCATGGTGCTCTGATGAAGTGAAATACACTATAAGCTTCCTTCTACATCCATCCAATTGATCTTTCATTTGTTTTTTCTTACGTTCACCATTATTTAGCTGGATTTTTGTATATTTTGTCTATAACTGGTTATTGCAACAAATTTGGTAAATTTCCATGTATTTAAATGGTTTAATTGTTCAAAACGTTTATATATATATATATAATAATACACATAATATAATATATATAATAAATCACAAATATATGAACAAATTGTTCACTATGAATTAATCCTACAAGCACCTCTGATGATTCTGTCGGTTATTCATAGTTTCTTATTTTACATACTGGTTTCCTACGTTCATATCTTGTTCATCTTTAGAATTTTACCAATTTGGTCATATATTTGTGATTTCTTCTTTAATATATATATATATATATATATATATATATTAACCAATAGATGGAGCTGAAATATTTAAAGAGAAATATTATCTATATAATGAAACACAAATGTGTTAAGGAATAACGTTGGCATCAAAACACGGGATGTACCAGAGGGTATGCGAAGGTAAACGCCATATACATTTTGAATTTTCAAAATAATTTCTGATTCTCTGTGTTCCTTAAATAATTGTCTATAGCGTATACCCTTTGCCCATAGCACATACCCTCAGCCTTTAGCGTATATCGACTGCCTATAGCATCTACCCTCTGCCTATAGCTTATACCTTCTGCCTCTAGCATGTAACAACTGATTTTTCTTTTTTCTGTTTGTTACCACACCTCCGGTCAAACCGATACTGGCAGTAAAGGTATTATTACTGTATGAGAGTTAGATAAATGGAATTCATTCCAAGTCAAAGAACTCCAATTAGAAGACATTCCAATTGGCTAAGACCACGCTTATGGAACTTTCTAATAAAGGACATTATATAGAGTTATAGGTACATTTTCGTATCACCCCCCCCCCCCCCCCCCGAAATAGCTACGCGCATAGACATGTAATAAAATATTTAGTAAGAGGCAAATTTAGAGTCAAAAACTAGTAAAAAAATTCTTTCTTTTAAAAACAAAATTCTGGTACAAACTTCTGGCACCAATGTTGCAGTTGAAAATGAAAATTAAATGAGATATATAATATCTCTTCAATGGGATAATACCTGGTCCATTTATGGCATAAAAATATTTTCATTTAAAGTAGAAATGGCAATGCGCTCTCACACAAATAAGCTGTGCGAAATACAAGCAGAAATTGTATAGCATTCAACGAAATCAGTGACTATTTAATTTCCCTCAACAAACAAATTTCTATCAAATTTCTATTTGAGAATGTTCACAAGAATTAAACTATAGGATAGCTGAACAATTACTCATTTTCTCTCGAGCCATGGAATATGAGAGAATATCTTCAGTGAAAAACAGTTTCTGTTAATTATTTTAAAGGTTTCTGGAAAATATTTATTGAAATTTTCTATGTAGAAATCACACTATTAGTTTGATGTATTACGAAATGCCTGTTATTAAACTAAGCAAAAATTACTATCTGCAATTTCTAGAATGAATTCAGAATTTTTGAATACAAAATGAGGCTAAACTAGCAATCGTCGTTAGGAAACCTTTTTTTAGTGGTTGGAAAAAGTAATTTTCATAATGTAGTAATTTATACCATAATAGTGTCACAACGGAGTACTAACATCTATGAAGTTCAAATCAGTGCATTGTATATAGCACAATCTCAGATTTTTAGACAGTAATCTTCATTTTAGTGGCTTTCTAAAAAAATTTTTGGTTGTGGATGTACATGGCAGTGGGAGATCCTATACGAAAAAAATATTCTGTGTAATGAGATTTAAATTTAGAGATACGTATATTTACGATTCTAATTATTTATGCTTACAAATTAACACAGATAATGTATAATAATTTTTAACATAATCTTTTACAAAGAATTCACAATCCAAACTTTGTTTTGATCCCGCAAATCAAATTTTAATCCAGAAATAATGTCAGGATGGTTTTTGGACAGTTTTATTGTTTTAAAAGATAAAATGAAAAACTTCAATTGGATAATTTTTAGGGAAAAGATAAAAACAGGTTTAATCTTAAAAACTTTACCCATGTTTTCCCACACATGAATTTAAGAAAGGTAAATATATTGAATACTTTTAGCTCCTAAATGAATTTATAAAGTATAATAATTTTAATTCAAATAAATTTTAATGATTAAATTACTACAAATGATTATGCTACATAAAAATTACGTATTGAATTTACAAAGTGAGGCTAAAGTAGTAATCAATCCTGAAAATTCAGAATCCAAATTATGTTTTGATCCCGCAACTAATTTTTAATCCGCAAAATTCTCCAGATTGTCTTTTGGATAGAATTATATTTTAAAAATAAAATTATATATTTCAATCTGATAATTTTAAGGAAAAATATAAAAGCATGTTTGTCAAGTTGATTTAACATTAATCTTCCAAAAACTTTACACACGTTTTCCCACACATGGATTTTAGAAAGATGAATAATAAGTACACTTTTAATTCCTAAATTAATTTACAAATTAGAATAATATTAATTCAAATAAATTTAAGGCCTAAATTACTACAAAAGTTTATGCTACATAAAAATTTCGTATTAAATTAGATTATAGTAGGTGTTATAGAATTTTGTTGATATACAAAACCATATCAGTATACACTTTAGTGAATTGTTGGAAAAAAATCATAAAAAAATGACAAAATACAACAAAAACAGTAAAAAAAAAAAAAAAAAAAAAAAAAATACAAACATGCATCATTTCTTCTTTTTTGTGTTTGCTTGTTCAGTTCACTTATTATAAAACGATTAATGTGCTATTACTTTTTTTACTCCGCAATGCAAATTTCATGCGACAGGAAACTTTTCATTTGCTCAAATGCTCAATTTAACTTTTCTAAGATCAAACTTAACCCAAGTTTTTTCTTGCAGAAAAATTCACTCTACTTAAATACTGAAATCGCAGACGTTGCGCATCATTACCTCAAAATAAAGTGATAAAAAATCACTTTAGACTATTATTTCAAGTGGGGTCGGGGATCAAGAATCAAAAAACATTTTACACCCGAGCGATTGACGTCGACTTACGTCATTTTCTCCCCGTACTGTCTTAAAAACCCGGAGAGAAAAAGAAATCTCAGGCACAGTTATAGTTTTTTTTCTCCCTCTTCTTTATTTTTCTTTCATCTGAAGTAAATAGCCATGAGTTTTGTTGTTTCTTTGCTTCGAATTTTCTCTTTATTACTTAGACCCCTGAATTTTTCTCTCCCCCCCCCCCTTCATTGTCGATCGATGTTCGCTGAAGAAACTGTATTATCCATTCGAAAAACAATCAGGTAGCATAATGTATTTGTGATGACGAAATGCCGTTGCGGTTAAAGCTCATTTCTTTAATGCACCGAACCTTTGCCCATCGAAGAGAAAACAAGATAGTATAATGAAAACAACAACTATTGTGAATAGTATGTAATGAAAGAGAATAGAAAAAAAAAAACACATTTTGAGGATCTCGTGTGCTTGTCGAATATTTTTTTTCTCTTTTTCTCTTTTGAAAAATGAGCTCTTATATTTATTTATTTGTTTTTACTTAAATTGTTTTTGTTTCTTTTTATCGTGATTATGTATTAGGGGATGATGGAAACAGTGAAAGAATTACACACTGTTTTAACGAGCTTCTTTTTTTTATGACATTTAAAGATTTCGCGAAAAGATTAATTTGAAGTGATGTTTAAAGTTATTATTAATTGTTTTGATGAGCAAAATTCAAGGTTTCTTACATAACATAAGAATTGTTTTAATAATGGTTAGGGAGTGAAAGATGAAAAATACACATTTACGTAAAATAGAATTTCTAAATATGCAAAAATTTGTAGAAAAAAGGAAATTGTTACTTTAAATACGGCGTAAATTGTTTCTGCTTAACGCATGAAACTATTAATAAGGAGGAACTGATATATACTTAAAATAGTGAAGCTCCAATGTAACAGCTTTCGCAGGGGTTGATTACCACCGTTGGAAACTTCCACCAGTAAATTTATATTGATATTTTCTCCGTATTTAAACACCCTGTTAATGCAAAATTTCAGTCATAAATAATGGCAGAAACAGATTTTCATTTTTACTGGTGGGAGTTTACTTCGTCAGAATTCAGACCCGGCGTTTCTGCCATATTGTGACAACCAATGAAACAAACACAGTGTATTACCAGGCAAACTGACACCAATAAAAACAAATAGAAAATTTTACCATATTTGTGAGAAAATATTTCCTTGAATAAGACGCTTAAATAAGGCGAAATTTTCTATTCAATTTTACTGGTGGGAAGTTTCCCGTGGCGATAGTCAGAAACTGTTGATCCGATTTTTAAAAATACAGCAACCATCTTTTGGCAACCTCCTCAGTTACTTCGCTCCTAACTGGTTGACAGTACACTGTATGTCTCCTCCTCTTTATTTATAACTCCATTGGTCAACGATGAAATATCTGATGGTACAAAAAAAGCAGAATCAGCTAAATATACTTCCTTGTTTTTTATTAAACTTCCGATTATGGTGTAACTTTAACAATGGTTCAACATTTTACAATTCTGTGACTATAACTAACAGTCTGGTGCTTTGGAGCTCGATAATACTCGCCTGCTTGTCCTGTGATTAAAATCTGTCTACATTTCAAGAAATAAAATGTTCGAATTCCGGTTCAAAATTGAATGCCCGTAGTGTGTGGATCCATGTGTAAATAGTAGTAGTCCCCCGTCTGAGAACATGTTCTTTGTAAAGAATAACTGTAGACACTTTACGGTTCAGTATTTTTTAATTCTTGTTTTAAAATCTTGTAATGGTTCAAACTGCACATATTTATGGTTCTAACGGAGTTCCAAATCTTGGAACAAGCTTCTCTTATGGTTGCAACAATTGAAGAAATAAAATGTTCGAATTCCGGTTCAAAATTGAATGCCCGTAGTGTGTGGATTCATGTGTTAATAGTAGTAGTACCCCGTCTGAGTACATGTTACTTGTAAAGAATAACTGTAGATACTTTACGGTTCAGTATTTTTTAATTCTTGTTTAAAACTCTTGTAATGGTTCAAACTGCACATATTTATGGTTCTAACGGAGTTCCAAATCTTAGAACAAGCTTCTCTTATGGTTGCAACAATTCAAGAAATATAATGTTCGAATTCCGTTTCAAAATTGAATGTCCGTAGTGTCATATTTAAATAGAGTCCCCCGTCTGAGTACATGTTATTTGTAAAGAATAACTGTAGATACTTTACGGTTCAGTATTTTTTAATTCTTGTTTAAAACTCTTGTAATGGTTCAAACTGCACATGTTTATGGTTATAACGGAGTTCCAAATCTTGGAACAAGCTTCTCTTATGGTTGCAACAATTCGAGAAATATAATGTTCGAATTCCGTTTCAAAATTGAATGTCCGCAGTGTCATCTTTAAATACAGTCCCCACTCTAAGTACATGTTATTTGTAAGGAATAACTGTAATACTATATGGCTCAATAATTTTTTTTTTAACTCTTATCGTCATGGTTCAAACTGCACAAATTTATTTTTCTACCGGTGTTCCAAATTTTGAAACAAGCTTTCAGTCTCTTATTGTAGCAATATTTTCGGCATCGTTATTTCGTAAAATATTTAAACGAAATTAAACAGTGTAAAAGAAAAAAAATCACGTCACATTTCAAGTTTTGGGGGGTACATTTGATTATCTAATGGAAAACAAGTTTGAATTATGAAAACAGCGCTACTTTGGACAGCTTAAAATAAACACATCATAATAGAGCCATGCTTCTCAAACTGTTAACCATGAGATCCTCTTAAATTTCCATAAAATACAGAACACATAAAATTAAAATGGATTGCGTGTCACACTGGTGTGCAACACATCATCAGAGTATACATCCAAACAAAGAACAATTGTTTCTGGGCAACGCTGAAATATTGGATGGTACAAAAAAAGCATAATCCGCTAAATATACTTTTCTTGTTTTGCTTTTAATTTCCGATTACGGTGTAACTTTCACAATGGTTCAACGTTTTACAATTATGTGACAATAAAAAACAGTCTGGTGCTTTGGAGCTCGATAATACTCGCCTGCTTATCCTGTGATTAAAAAGCTGTCTGCAATTCAAGAAATACAATGTTCGAATTCCAGTTCAAAATTGAATGTCCGTAGTGTGCCGGATTCATCTTTAAACAGAGGCCTCCGTCTGAGTACATGTTATTTGTAAAGAATAACTGTAGACACTTTATGGCTCAATATTTTTTAAATTCTTGTTTTAAACTCTTGTAATGGAGTTTAATTAATGGCACAAATTTATGGTTCTAACGGAGTTCGAAATCTTAGAACAAGCTTTTAGTCTCATATGATAGCAACAATTCAAGAAATACAATGCTCGAATTCCGGTTCAAAACAGAATGTCCGTAGTGTCATCTTTAAATGGAGGCCCCAGTCTGAGTACATGTTATTTGTAAAGAATAACTGTAATTCATCAATTTCAATAATTTTTTTTAAACTCTTATCGTGATGGTTCAAACTGCACAAATTTATGGTCCTACCGGTGTTCCAAATTTTGAAACAAGCTTTCAGTCTCTTATTGTAGCAATATTTTCGGCATCGTTATTTGGTAAAACATTTAAACGAATTTTTAACAGTGCGAAAGAAAACAAATATATTAGTCACATTTCAAGTTTTTGGGGATACATTTGCTCATTTAATAGAAAACAACTTTGAATTATGAAAACAGCTCTATTTTGGATAGCTTTAAAAAAATCATCATAATAGAGCCGTGCTTCTCAAACTGTTACCCATGAGATCCTCTTAAATTTCCATAAAATACAGAACACATAAAATTCAAATGGATTACGTATCACAATGGTGTGTAATACATCACCAGAGTACACATCGAAGCAAATAATAATTGCATAAAACTTAAGTTTGGCTATCCAAATAATGATATTACAAACAATTTTTTATTTATTTATTTATTTATTTTTGTTAATAAAATAGACTATATAAATTTTTGTAGGCTGAAATTATTAAAAATGTATAAAAGGCTCTTCTATTAAATTAATTACTGAATACCAATATAATTTAAAAGGATTTAAATGAATGTTCTTTCATAAAATATGAACACTGTATACATATGTGTTAAGGGGACCGTGGACTTTTATTTAAGCAAAAATGGGCCCAAAAATCGGAAATTAGTTTTGTGCATTGCTGGGCAACATATAACAATATGTTCCCGCACCATGTTGGTTAAATCAAAGTAAAATTGCGTAATTTGTTATTTCTGTTTGTATAAATATTTTTTATAAAATATAATTATGAGTGTAAAATTATAATCTATTTATATAAAATCCAAGTCTCTGTGTGTCCCTCACTATTCCGGTAGGAC
This sequence comes from Maratus speciosus, assembly GCA_963932465.1. Classification (NCBI taxonomy): domain Eukaryota; kingdom Metazoa; phylum Arthropoda; class Arachnida; order Araneae; family Salticidae; genus Maratus; species Maratus speciosus. Next base: position 130,377,511 of record OZ010791.1, read on the forward strand.
CGCCTCATTGAAATGAGTAATTGTTGAAAAATATTAATGCAGGGTTACCACAGTAGCGCCAAATGTTAGCCAACTTGGCGATAGCTGGCTAATTTGGCGAAATTCCCATTTAAAACCATTAATCTTTCATAATGGAGGTCACCGAAATTTAATTTAAACTCCACTCCTTTAAGATATTTTTTCGAAATCTATAGGTGAGAATTTAAAGTACATCTTTACATCTTCCTCCCGATGCTACTAATAAAATAACCGCCAATAGACAACGGTGTACTGTGTGAGCTCCTAACTGCGCGATTTTAATGTGCTTTAGGTACTTTTCCAGTATAGGTGCCTTGGCGAAAAAGGAAATTTGGTAACATATTTTCCGGGAACCTATTCACTGTTTCATTTTATATACACACGCATTTTTTTCGATATTTATACGATTTATTTAACATAAAAAAGCCGTTTCTCTAATTTTATACAGAAACCGATGCAATTTGTACATAAAAACATCAATAATATACATATAAAACAAACAAAAACGCTCATTAAATTTTTTTTCATAGCTGTTTATATGATTTGACAACAAATCTCGATATTTTTCCGTTATACGCACACCATGCCAAAATGTATGCTAATGCGCCAATTATTTCAAAATGCTAAAAGGTATTTGTAATTTTATGCCAGCAGTTTAATATGAGTTTTATTTTATTGCTTTATTTTATAGCAGTTATTTGTTCACTTATTTTAAGTATATATTTGTGATTTGATGAAATAGTTCGTAAAAGTCTGGAATTTTCAAATGTTATATTTTTTAAATGCTCACTTTAGGATCGACAATGGTTTTTCTTTTATTTCAATGCTTGAATTCACGATTTTGCGCCAACTATTACGCTTGCGACAATGATGTCCGTATAACGGAAAAGTACCCAAATCTCACTTTCTGATGCCCAAATTACATCAAGATTTTTTTTTAAAATGCCAAAGCCCCTACAGTGGAAATGTACCAAACTGTCTATTATTTTGCGCTATCCGTGTTATAGTTTGTACTATATGCAAAGGGAGTGGAGCGAAGAGTTTAAACATTAAATATTAAAGTTTCGGCACAGATGTCATATACGCCATATTGGCGCGATTTTTTTTCTGACGCCAATGTCATATACACAACGGGTACTTAACTGGCGTCAAAGTGTCGTAATTTTGCTTGATATGGTAATCCGGATGTTGTTGTTTATGCTGTTGATGTTTTTGCCAAATTGGCGTCGGAATAAAATCGCGCCAATATATGATAACGTATATGACAACTGTGCCAAAGTTTCTATAAAGCAGTATAAGACTAAAAAATTAAGAATAAAATAAATGCAAAATAAGACTAAAGAAGAAAGAAAAATCATGCGTTAAGCATAGAATATGAAACACTTTCCAACACATACTGAATGCTTTAACAAAACTTCGTTATTTAGGAAAATAAAGTAAATAAGATAACGTTACTTCGTAGATATCCCGTCGACCAATTTCGCCAAATTATATAAATCTTCAAATAAGTAGTAAAACATTAATAAAAATACAAATAAAACGTCGAATTAATGGTTTTATTGGCCATTATTGGCATTTAATTAATTAATTAATGGCAACCATTATTGGCAATTATTCTTACAACTTGGCGACAGTAATTTGGTCGACGGGATAACTAAGAAGTACCAAGATAACTAAGTAAACATTTTAGGAAACGCATAAAAAAATTTAAAAATTGATTTCAGCAGTTACCGTCCATAGCCAATAGTACCGTTATTATATGCCACTATTTAGCTAAAATTTAATTTAAACTACTCTTAAAACTACTGAAATCACATTTCCAGATATTATCATCCATAGACGGTTATGTATCCAATTCTTTGCGTGACCATTTATATCATTTTATCTATATTCTACAAACATATCTTAGGAAACTAAATGCAGTTCAGCATAAAAATTCATAACTCATTTAAAATCCACCTTTAAGCAATTTGCGATCTTTCTCAGTAATTCTTAAGAATTCTTTTCTGTAGCCCTATATGTGAAATATGGTTTTTATACACACTATATTGTATGCATAAATATAGTGAAACTTAAAAGCTCATATCATAATTAAAATTTCATTTCCAGCAATCATTGCTTATGTACAATACTTCGAAGAAAAGTTTCTTGGCGAGAAAGAAGTTTGCCATCGTATTTTCTGGCAACCTATTTACTGCTTCATACTCACAAGCAATTTTTTCCATATGTATACAATTTGGCACAGATATCATATATTGGCGCGATTTTTTCCGACGCCAATTTGGCGAAAACATTAACAGCATAAACAACATTCGGGTTACCATTACAAGCAAAATAACGACACTTTGGCGCCAGTTAAGTAACCGGTGCGTATATGACATCGGCGTAAAAAAAAAATCGCGCCAATATGGGCGTATATGACATCTGTGCCGACAATTTAATATAAAAAAAGCTATTTACCCATTTTTATGAAGAAACAGAAGTAATTTTTGCACAGATGTCATATACGCATGGGGGTTGGCGTGATTTTTCTATGACGCCAATTTGGCAGAAATATCGCTTTCGAATACCAGTTATTTATATATTTTTCAATTATTACCAATCATTTTGAAAAGGAAATAACTATAAATAAATAAAAGTTTGAATAATAACTATAGAACAAAGCAGTTTATATAATTAAAAAACAGAAAATAAAAGTAATTAAGCAATTTATTAATAAATAAAAAACAATAGCCGGGTTACCATGGCAGGCAAAATAACACCATTTTGGCGCCAGTTAGATATCCCAGTTCATATTTGAAATCTGTGCCGTAATTTGTATATAAAAAAAAATTATACATATTTAGAAACGATTTTTTTATGTATATAAGTGCATATATAAACAAAGATAAAAGTTCATTAGATTTGTTTTCATAGCTGTTTATATATTTTCGCAACATATCTCACTTTCTGATGCCCGAATCGCGCCAAGCTTTTTTTAAAAATGCGCTATGATGGAAAAGTACTTAAATAAATAATTAACAGAAATAACAAATTATACAAACTAAAACTTTTTATTTCGAGATCAAAGCATTTGTTTTTAATTTCGATTAAAAATACATATATCCTTGGATAACTTCAATTAAAATTAGGTTCACAGCTTAATATCTCATTCCATGAACCTAAACAAACACAAGTGATTCATTCATCGTGAAACGTCAAAAATATTAAATCATTGAGGTAATCATTCACAAAGTAAGTTCTCCAACAATCAATGGGCAATATTCTAATGACGTCATAGTAGGTAAAATGGTGGCGTTATCGTTTGTTTATGGTTTGTAATCACAAAGATTTAATTTTGCAATGTCTCTTAGTTACATTATTTTATTGTCATATTTATGAGCTCAGAACAAAAGCCTAATTTTTCATTATTTAGTTATTAAAGACGGAAAAGAAATCATAAATGCATGATTTGAAAATTTTAAATAATTTTCTTTCTTAATACTAAAAAATAACATCGGGAAGTAACAGCGGGTTTAAGTTAAATAAGTTTAACTGTTTAATTCTGTTGTAATAATCAAAATAACTGTATTTATCAGATTTCAGTACTCAACATCAGGGCCCGATTAAACTTTGAAGTTAGAGGAATTACAATGTCATTTCAGGACCTTTCTTTTGGAGAAGCTTTTCAAAATTCCATATATACATGGAAAATCTTCAGTGTTAGAAATATTATTCCTAGGACTGACATAACACGAGAACGGCCTGCAATTTTACACAAGTTTTTGAAAGCTACTTTATATCAGAAATTTTACTAAAAACTGGTTACTTTTTTGTTATAGCGGCCCACACTATTAGGATTATGACAAGTTGCAGCCAATTTCGCCAACGTCGTAACCAAGATCGTGAAGCACACACATATAATACCAGATAATACCATTTCATGAAATCGTATACGATAATTTAATAGTTTTTAACCTTACTTCAAGTGTGTTATTTATTTATTTTTAAGACTCAACAATCTAAATTGTCCAATATATGAATTTAAAAAATGTAAACAAAGATTGAATAGACATGACCGCAAAAAAGCCTCAAATCTGCATAACACTTGGAACCAAACTGTGCAGATTAGTGGTCTTCTATTGTACACAGTTTTTCATAAATGTGTTTCGTTCTTAAAATGTGTTATTTTCATCTATCACTGCGGAACAAGCGAGAAAACTCATATTCTTGCACATGAGTTGTATATATCTTTATATCTAAATTTCCGTCATTTTTGACGGGCTACCTTTCTAGTGTTTATATATTTAAGTAAAATAGGAGTGTAAGTTCATACAAAAATTATTAAGTTGATTTTAAATATTAAATATATGTATATATTTTTTAAATTATTGTATTGTAAAATAAATGTATAATGTTGAATATAGTTCGGATCTCAGATAACAACAATAGCCAGACGCCATGGTGTCGTTTTATGACAAGCCAGTGGAAAGTGGTGTATAATTAGAAATCGTAAAATAATAAAAATGTTGGAATAAATTTATGGCCTTAATAAAAGTGTTGGTATAAATTTATGGCTTTTCAGACCCCCCAAACTTTAAGGCATATAATAATATTAAAGTATATGTAAGGGGCCATTTGCAGACTGTTAGCTAATAGGTCTATCGAAGGATAATGCAAAATCTTCTCACATCCAATAAGGGGGGACCAGACAAATAGTTCCACCCACTGCAAGAGTTGGTGTGCCAGAAGAAAAAGGTTTGAAAAAGAGAGTCGAAAAAAAGATGTCGAAGACGCAGGAGCTCTCCTGAAAACCCGTGCAATGAATCCAGAAAGCCCTAGTAATGCCCAGGCCAGATGGACATATCGGAGTGAGCCTAAGCAAGCCTAATTGAGGATGTCTTCCTGATGTTGAAATAAAGTGGATTGTTCTACTGAGGTCCGAAGCTATGCATCCTGCCATCCCGATATCGCCGCTCTGATAAGAAGCTGATTCCAGATGACATATGGATATGATCCTTAGCAACGCGACAACTCTGAATTTGAAGAATAAAGGCCACCATCCCGTATATGATATAAGGTATTACCTTAATCTTTTTCTTTTACCACTTTAAATTATATGAGAAATTATAAATATCCTTTTATGATATTTTATGGTAGAGAGCAATCTGAGATCCAACAAAACCAATAATTAAATATAATTAAGGTAATTTAAAAATGAAAGAGAAATATTTTTTTTTGCAAAAAGAAAAAAATATAATAATAAGAGTAAATGAAAACATTGTCTTTTTTTTAAAGATTAAATATACATGAAATAATGAGAAGCAAACAAAAGTGTTGCTTTCTTTTTTTTTTGAATTAATATTATGTGTTTCTGTATATAGTTGTGTTCAATGTAAATAAAATATTTAATCAAGTTTTAAAAGTTTCTGTAATTTTTTAATTGATAATGTTTAAGGTGTGTCAACTTATTTTTACAGTTTAAATTTTAGTTTAATTCATAAGTGGAAGAGTTCGTCTAAATAATTCACAACGCAAACTCTTAATTTTATTCATAATTAATTAAATTTAATAATTACATTTTTACGCGGATTATAATTTAATTTTATTAATGCTTCGCGTTGCTCTTCTACTAGAATTACGTAATTACGATCACTTATGTTATTTGAATTTATCTAAGGTATATAAAATTATATACCAATTTACTATGAGGTTGATTGGATGATTTGGACCAATTAACAATTTTGGATGTAAATTAAATTGGAAATAAAGAAGTGTAATTAACTGTCCAGCATGCATATTATTATTCTCCAGTTTTTTCTGAGCCCCATTTGCGAAAAACAGCATGCAGATGCAATTATTTTTCACAAAGTTACCAGCATTTAAATTTTGTATTCAAACCATTTCCCGGCTCTGTAATATACTTTAAATCTGTTTTTCTGAAAACTAATTTTTCAATGTTTTTAGATTTTTGAAATGCTCCAAGCATCATATTTTTTCATGAAAATTCATGAAATTGTTAAGGAAGAATCCTGATATTGCTTACAAAGAAACTAAGCATACATTTTGAAATTTGACTTTATTAAGATAATTAAATATTTGATTTTTCACGTATTAGAAGGCAAAAATTTGGTGAATTTTTTTTTAATTAACTCTACAAGAGATTAAAAAATCGATGCTTAGATTTGTTTGTGATAGAATATTAAGTGATTAAAATGCAAAAGCAAGGACATATCTCAAAAATTATGGCGCCCGGAGCATTTTAAAAATTTTTATTTTTAAAAAAATCTTAAAATTATAATAAGATTGAAATTTTCTTTTAAGGTGTTTTATATACTTATGATGAAATGTACTTATGTACAAAATTTTATATTCTATGATGAAAAAAATAAAATTAACGTCCACCGCCCCCCTTAAGACAAAAATCTATAAGTCAATAAGTCAATAACGCAATCACGCAGGCACCGACCACTGAGTGGTTTACGATTTAGAAGCGTGATCGGAAAGTTTTTATAATTATGAGTTTACAATTATAATTAGAATAAATGATTAAATAAATAAATAAATAAATAATTTTGATTTTAAAGGATGCATGAGATAGGTGCTCCGCACATCACGCTTTAATTATGAAGTATTACCAGGTGAAAACAAATTGAGGGAGCAGCGCTGAAATAGATTATTATCAGTTTTCGAGTATGCTTTAAGTAGGTTTTACTTATGCAGGGCGCGCATAATTTTAAACATAGTTATTGTATTTAGCTGAACTTTGCACATAATACAGTAGGTTTTATTTTTCTTCTTCAATATCGTAAAACTCTCTATCGTAAAACTATCGTTTCCTATCGTAAAAATCTCTAATTTTTTAGCTGAAGCCAATTTCAAAGTATGTAAGTTTAAAACAACCAGTTTATAGATCATAATCTGAACAAAATCGTCGACAAAAGCAGTGGTAGAAAAATTAAAATTTTTCCGCTATTTGAAATAATCTTCATGTTTTGATTTGAGGATGTCATCAAATCTTGAACCTAGATTGGTGGTCTCCTAGATTTGATAAAATGTATACATATATTAAAAAAATCAGATAATTAACGAAACAGTCGCCGAAACATATTCGTCACTTGATAGAAACGCAGCGTAGATTGTAGAATTTCATGTAATTTTGACCATAGACTGCTTGATTTTGAGAGGTAATGTACAAATCGAAAAATAATTTTTTGATAATTAAGACATATAATTAACATAAAAAAGAAATAAAGATTAGAAAATAGCATGAGTGAAAACAACATAACATGATGACGAGGCATTTGACAAAAAAATATATATATGTTACCGGCCAAACCCGATTTTAGGCCAAACTAGATTGGCCTAGGCCAAACTAGTTTATCCTAACGCGCAAAGGATACACTAGTTTTTCCTAGGCCAAACTAGTTTATCTTAACGCCCATAGGATAAACTAGTTTTTCCTAGGCCAAACTAGTTTATTCTGATGCCCACGGGATAGACTAGTTTTTTCTAGGCCAAACTAGTTTGTCCTAACGCTCATAGGATAAACTAGTTTAGCCTGCTATTCATTGGTCCGAAGTAGTTTATCCTAGGCTGATCTGATTTATCCTAGACCAATTCAATTTGGTTTAATTTTCTTGATCCCAAAGACCGCCCCGCCACCAACCTTCTAGTTTATCCGAGGCCGATCTAGTTTAACCTAGGTCAATGCAATTTGGCGTGCTTTTATTGATCCTAACTACCCCTCCGTTGTCCCTATATAATATATTTTAATCGATGAGGATAGGATACTGCCCCCCTACCTTCCCCATTTCACCACCGCCGGTAGTTACAAAATATGTTCCATATGATAAATTGTGTGCTTGGAGGACCAAGGAATGGGATGAGAGGTTATCATAAAATTCAGGAGAGAAAGAATTTAGAGGATTGATTAATAATGTACTGTATAATCTCGAAAATCCGGCATCGTCGAAACCGGGACTTCGCCAGATTTTTGAAAATTCCAGATTTCTAAAAGAACATCAAATGTACTTTTGATATTCATAATGGTGCATTTATTCATAATTAATTCAAACCCAAGTGATATTTATGTGGGAAAAAAATATTAAAAAAACATTGTTTATATATATATATATTTTTTAATCACATAAATATCACTGGGCTTTGATTTGATTATGAATAAATGCACCTATAAGAATATTAGAAGTACATTTGATATTCTTTCAAAAATCTGGAATTTTTAAAAATCCGGCGAAGTCCCGGTCCCAGTTTAGCCTAAAATACATAGATTTTTAAGGTACCATTATTCCACAATTAAAACTCTATTTAAAAAATATTACATATATATTTATACGGATGGGGATACAGAACTGCAAAACCTATTAGAAGAATCTGTGTATGACGAAATCCTGTTTTAAACAGATTTTTAATCGGTGCAAATTGGATATAATAATCCGTTTGAAAAAATCAAAATACATTTGCTAGAGACGATGGACCTGCTAAAAAAGGAAGTTAGCTATAACAAAGTTTTTTTTCTCTCCTATGTGATTCCGTCTTAGAAGGTTTTTCTACATAAAAATTTTCAGATTTTCAAGTCTTCAAGTCGTGTAAAAAAATTAATGGTATTCAGATATTTACATACAAATAGAAATTCATTAAAAAATCATTATAGTTTACAATAGAATCATTAATATATTTAAACCACTTTTTATGGCTTAGAAATTAAAAAAAAAATTAAAAATTCTGTACAGTAAAATCTTCTAAGTCGGAATTGCGTAGGAAAGAAGAAAAATCCGCTATAGGAAGGTTCCCTTATTAGAAGGTTCGTCCTCTGTTGTAAATGCATTATATTATTTTTACAAGTACAGTAAACAACTCCTAATCCGGCATTCTAAGGTCCGGCATGCTGGATAATCCGGCACGACTTTTGGAAACACAACTGAATCGAGAAGAAATAAAGGAGTGAGTTGAAGAAGATTTTGATGAACCGACAGATGAAATTTTGTCTGATGAGGCTATCATTCAGAATGTTATCAACCTAACAGGCCCCAAAGACGTTGGCTGAGATTAATATGATGTGCACGAGTCAAACAACATCAGTTGAAATCAAACAGCTGACGCCTCGAATACATTTATCAGGTTTTCTTTACGCAGCCGTTCGTTCAACCATGCCGAATTTATGAAACTTCACATCATAAGAAATGACTTCCTAATAAAATGAAGAGAAAGGACGACTACAAAACGAACTGATATTTGAGATTTGTTTAAGATAGCTTCTACGAGTAGGCCTACAGTGTACGTTTTCATTTTATTCTCATGTACATATGTTGTACAAAACTTACATTATTGAGTATTTTTAATATTATATTTAAGCTGTTTAAGGAATAAAAAACATGCTTTACTGGCATTTTCTGTTTAATTCTAACTTCTGCACATTTTTCCCGACATTCATCCTGTAATCCGGAAAATTTCGTAATCCGGCATGCTGCAAGTCCCGAACGTGCCGGATCAGAGGATGTTTATTGTACTAATATCCTCATTTTACATAGATCAACATATTTTTTGTTGTTGTTGTTAAACACGGAATTCCGTCATAGGCAGGTTATTTTTCTCAGGTTATACCGTACTTTAATTTTATTACCTAAAAATGAATCTACTCATCCAATATATATATATATATATATATATATATATATATATATATATATTTCAATTGTGGAATAATAGCCATTTAAAAATACGTGCATTAAAAAAAAAAAATGTTGGGCCGGTTCAAATGTTACTGATATTTTTACTGAACAGACCAGAGAACTTGCCAGTCCAAATGATTTTCATATGAGTTAGGTTGGAAATTGGACTGAAAATTTCTGCCTGTGCAGACCTCAAAAAGAATGCAGTCCAGTCCCGACTTAAGCCAGAAAAGAGTCCCGGTCCATCACGGTTCGAACCTCTCGAAAAAAGTAATTTCCAAACCAAGCCCGGACAGAGTGTCGGAAAGGAAAATTGGGCGGGCCCGTAAAGACCTTAACATCGAATAACCAAAATACTAGCTCACAAAATTTTGTTAATTTGGATGCTAAACTTCTACTATATCTTTAAAAAAACGAGTTTTTATTGAACTTTGCTCACTTCCAGAGATGTGTTTGAGTTGAGCGGAATCGCTTGAAAATTTTTGAATTTGAGCGTGAACTTGACTCATTTTTGAGAAATTGAATTTGCATTTGAATTGGCCTAGGATAAACTAGATTGACCTAGGATAAACTAGAAGGTTGGCGCAGAAGCGGTCTTTGGGATCAATAAATCGCGCCAAATTGAATTGGCCTAGGGTAAACTAGATCGGCGTAGAATAAACTAGTTCAGACCAATGAATAGCAGTCTAAACTAGTTTATCCTATGAGCGTTAGTCCAAACTTGTTTGGCCTAGGAAAAACTAATTTATCCTATGGGCGTCAGGATAAACTAGTTTTTCCTAGGAAAAACTAGTTTATCCTATGCGTGTTAGGATAAACTAGCTTTGCCTAGGACAATCTAGTTTGGCCTAAAATCGGGTTTGGCCGGTAACATATATAAGAAAAATTTCTGCGGATGGAAACTTCACTACAAAGAAAAACACACTTAAAAGAAGAAGGATTAACGAACAAAACGTGTTTATTGGCGATATTTTAGCGTGCATGATAATATGGCTAGAGTTGTTTTTTCACTTTCAAATTCTTTACGAATTCACAACTAAGCACAGTACATACTCTTACGTTATAATATATCCTATTCATATTTATAAATAAAAATAAGTATTTATAAATAAAATTAAGAAAAAAATAATAAATAAAAAATAAGCATTTATAAATAAAAATAAGAATACACAATTATTTTTTTGGTTTAGCACATAAACTAAAAAAAGAAACAAATTTTCACGATGTAGCATTATCTTAAATATTTCTAGAATGAATTAAATTAGCGCAACATCCTATAATAAGATTGATCTTTATACACAGATACTTTTATTTTTGTTACAAATATTGTATCGGTTTATCAAAAGCCCTACAGCCTTGGGTCCTATTGATTTCCTGTCATTTCCGTATGTTGAACAAGCCTCAATTCTGATACACTTCCTTCCTCACGCATTAAGAGGCCCTAAGCCATGAGGTAAAGCATAAAAAAGCGTAAAAATTATCGAAATAAGCAAACAGTCAAGAATGAACTTTAGGTAAACGTTAAAATGAGCTTGGATCAGCACGTTAAAATGGAGTAATGTTACCACGGGGCATCGTTGTTTGTTTTCCGTCTACGTTCATTTTTCAGGTAAAAAGAAAAAGGCTAATACAAAGGAAATATATGTTTCTTGTTCTTGGAAATAAAGTTACGCAAATCCATAAATAAACGTTTTATTCGGGAAATACAGCAGTATGCAATAATATGCGTATCTCGAAGCGAAAAATTTAAGTATATTAAGTAGTACAAAGCAGATCTGAATATAATATGAAAATAATATGAAAATGTATTGAGTAGTCGGGTGGATCAAACGTTTAAAAACAAAACAAGTTGAAAATTGTGCGTCAAACGGGGCATATGAGGTTCGCCCGTACTATCACTAGTTCTATAAATATTCACATCTTGGTGCAATAGCTGATGCACTATTATGCAAAAATGCATGAATACAAAATTTATTTCGAATTTATATATTAAATTCAGTAATGCGGAAATAATATGATTATTTCTTAAATAGGGCGTAATCCCCATGTCAACATGGAATCACTACTTATCATGGGATATCATTGAATTAATTACGTATGATATGATTTAATAGAATGAAGGAAAATATTGATGTATATTGTAGAAAAATGCTTTTTTCAAACTCGTGATTATTAGTTTGTTCGTTTTAACAGGATAAAATTTTGGGGTCGTAATATATAGCAGAGTTTTCACCTTTGAGTCCTGTCTCTTGAGTTTTGTATTTAAGGGCAGAAAAATGTTGTTCTTAAAATGATGAAACGATTCATTGACACCAGAATTTACAAAATAATCTCTCTATTCTAAAAAAAAAGTAACTGACGCTGTCACCGTCGCCGCCTGTTTTGAATTTTTTGTTACCGGAGGTCTTTCTTCGTTAATATTAAGAAAAATATTGCATACAAAAATATAAAAATTTGTGGTATTATAGAGAAATGTTTGATAAACACGCTGATACAGACAGTTTTCAAATCGAAGAATTAATTTAAGAGATACTTAATGCTAAAGTTGATCAAAATCGTTCAATTAAAAAAGTTTTATAGGAACAAAAACTATATATAAGAATTTAATCGTTTTTAGATGATTTTATAGATTAGAAGTTCCCGGTGTGCAGAGTGCATTTATTTATTTATTTTGACTCATTTTTTGAGGTCTTACTTCTATTTTAAATTCAAATGTTCAGCATTTTGAGAGAAATTTTTTACAACTTTTAGAAAAGAGTATTATTTGCAATTGTTGCCAAATTTATAAACAGCGCATAATATTTTCTTCAAACTAAAAATTTATTTACATGTGACTATTATAAACAGGAAAAAAACTTTCAAATGAAAATTAAATGATTACGTATTAAAAGTAGGAAAATATTGATAATTACGTCATAAAAACTATATTTACACGTGAATTTTAAAAGAGAAAGAAAATTGTAAAATAATAATTTCATTAATATGCTTTAAAAGTTGTAAATGGAGAAAATTGCATCATATTTAAACTTGATAAACCATAATATTGCGAAACAGTTTACATTTAAAAATATACTTGCAAGAGACATTTATTTTATATTTTGAAATAATCTTTTAAAACTAATCTATCTATCTATCTATCTATCTATCTATATATATATATATATATATATATATATATATGTTACACTATCGTATCAACGAAACGCATCTCATTGGTTACTGGACAGCATATAATTTATCACCATACTTATAAGGGGGTTACCGCAGGGAGGGGTGGCTGTTATGTCGCCAAATGCAGCAAAGTTTGTCAGAAACTTGGCGATATATCGCCAAATTTGGCGACCAAAATTAGTTGCCAAAAGTGACGCCAAACGAGAACTTGGCGATATCTCTAAGATTCCGTCAAATTCTCATAGACTTCCGTTGTAAACCAGTAGGTTTTACTTGATAACTGAAAATCAACATAATGAGATATTTTGAACCAGTGCAGATGTTATTGAAGTGCATATAAGAGTTGCATTGCTCGTGTTGAAAATTCTTAAACAGCGCAAGTAATATTTTCTTTTAACAAGAAAAGTATTTTCACGTTAATATTAAAAAGAGAAAGAAAACTTTGGTGAAAATTACGTCAGATTTAAAACGATTCATTTAAAATGTCTTATTTAAAAAACTTTCTTATAGCACGGTTAAAAAATACCGGGAAACAAAGACTCTGTTTATTTAAATAATTTTATATTAAGTTATTATCACATGTTTCACTGACTTGATATAATCAAAGACGAAAACAACCCGCTAACAAAGAGATAGCCACTGTTTTTAAAAAATATATATAATTTTTTCTTCCGAAAAGTTTTAAAGCCGATTAAATTAGCGTGCTTTTACAGTTTGCGGTGTCTAAACGGGGGTTAGCGAACATAGCTCGTAAGGGGCAGGGCCTCCTAGTTACTTTGTTTTTTAAACTTTCATTTTAAAATGAAAATTTTATTAAAATAGTCTTACTGCCGTTTGTCAGTTTTGATTTTAAAATAGGTGGTCGAGCCATGTGACCAAAACCCTTGAAAGGGTTAAGTAAACGGTTCTATTGATATTTAAGCAATAATCAATTTAATTAGATAATGTATTTAGAAAGATGTGATTTTAAACAGGTTTCGAAAATAGAATAAACTTACAAGTTTAACATTCCATTATTTAAATGGAAGGGTTTTATCTTTTACTCCGCGGAAATTTGCATTATTATGGAAGTGCAGAGTATGTTATCCCATAGGAGAATAAGATGCAATGTTTGAAGCTTAACTTTAAAATTCATTTATTTATAAAATCTAAAATTTATTTTAGCTCTTAAAAAACTAGAAAAACGATAGAGCTATCGGAAAGAGAAGATTTGAAACTTACAGTATTATAGCACTCTTTATAAAAGAAATTTAATAATATAAGATTTATTTGGTTCAGTTTACATTCTCATAAATCAAACCAAGCAGACAGCTTACTCACTTATTTTGAATAAAAAATGCAATATCATAAATAATATTTTTCTAAATACTTTCAAAATTATAGCTCCAAATGTTGTCCATGTATTTCTTATTCTATAAATAAATATGTAAGTAATTTTGATTCATTATTATTTAGTGCTTTAAATGTTTTGGTAGTTGGCACGTCATAATTATGCAAATTATTTATTTAGGAAAAATCTGCACGCTTCTGTGAAAATTTTACCCATCTGATCTAAGATGTAGAGATTATTTAACATTAAGCGGACGATTCCATTAACCGACATTACATGATTTTCTGTGATTTTTTTTTACTTGCAGACTAAAAAAAAAATTCAAATTAATAAATATATAGCAGTATGGTTTGAAAATGAAATATCATAACAGTATTTGTTTTCTATATAAAATAAATACATAAATAAATGAAAAAATAATATACAAGTGTCGCAAAATAAATAAATAAATAAAATAATATTAAGTAATTGGAAGTCTTTGCGTTTATTACACCGTTCTGCAGAAGGAAAAAATAAACCTTAACAATCGCCGAATTTGCAATTTTATGGATGACTTTTGTAAATTAATCTGAATATGAAGATAAAATACAGGAATCCCTAAAGTACAAGAAGCTATTTTAAAACACAAAACAGATTGCACGATATTCACAATCATTACAAACTTAATCAAAATTCGTGTTTTCATTCTGCGTAATTCCGCATATTGCATAATTGCATTTACCAGAATTGAAGGCAATTAAACCTATTGAAATTCTCTTACAAAACCTTCCGTGAATTATATCAGAATAATATGACGAATTCTATCTTTGTTTTTAAAAAGAAACTCGTCTCTTTTAAGTAGCCTTTTTTTCGCAATTTTGCATTTTATAAATGTAATTTTAAACATATTAATTAAATCAATCTTTTTGCATAAATCTCTAGTACCGCTACTCATATTTTACATTTATTTCTTAAAAACTTCACCCCAATTACTGAAAAATAATTAAGATTTTCAAGATTTCTTTTTCGCACTTTAATATACACACACATACTGATACTCAAGTGAAATTTACCCCCTATTAGATTAGAAACATTACTGAATTGTGTGACATATATAACATTAGAAGTTTAAACGGAAAAAAAAGATAAATATGTACTTTTCCAAGAAATCTATGTGAAGTTACCTTAAATTATACATTTTTATGAATTATATTTACAAAAATAGATAAATAATGGTAAGAGATACCGTAAAATATACTAAACTACATAATATACCTATAATAAACAGCCTAATTATAAACAATCTTAAACAAATAACATCATAAACGAGGTCGCTTAAAGGGACAATTCTCGGGTCTATTCTGCATAATTCAGCAGCTTAATTTTAAGTTATATAACTTATATTCTCATCTTACCGCTTGTAAAAACAATAAACTAATTTAGTTTGTCTGAGAAAGGCAATCAATAATTTCTACTCATAACAATATTACTCAAATCTATCTTAGTCTAAAATGACAACCCTGTATCTCTCAACGTGGATCAATTCCCCACTTTATAAAATATTAATTTAACCCCATTAATGAAATCAATCTTACTTTTTAATATAAAATTCTACCCAGAGTTTAATTTCATTTAATTAAAATTTTACATCTTTTACTTATCTCCCCTTCTATTGCTTAAAAATAATTACGATTTCCAAGATTCAATTTACCCAACTTTGATGAACAAGTACTTACTGATACTCAAGTGGGATCTACCCTCTGTGAGATTAGGAACTGCTATGAAAGTTGATGGCGTTTGGGGAAAACGAGTGCAAGTTAGTGAAAAGTTTTGCAAAATCGATACACAAATCCTTCGATTCAGTAAATATTAAGGTGTCTATTCATCGCGTATGGAGACAGCGTTGTGGTTAGTTTGTTGATAACATGAATCAAAATGTAGTGGACTGCATGCTCACGGAATATTCTATTTATTCATAGCACCTTTCGGAAGTTAGCGCCTTAATATTTTCGTAGTTTAATGGAGTTGCTTCCCGAGTCTTTCAGATTTCTGAAGTCGTCAGTTGTAATATAGCGTGACAGAGAAAATATTGAATTCTGCTATTTTAGGTTCAATGTATTAAAAGTGTTTACAGAAATAGTATGTCTAGCTAATAGTATCACATTTTCATCTTATAAGAATAATATATATTTTTGGTTTCATGTTAATATGTTAATATGAAATTGTTATTTTTTTATGAAATGGATGATAGTTTTTATACTTTTCACATTTTAGTTTTTTGATAATTCTAATTACAAAAATAATTATGGTAAAAGATAGACAAATGTAAAGTAGTAGACAAAAAATATTGTCTTGGAGTAGTAGACTAGAGCTGGGCAAATTTGTAATCTCAATTATCCGTAATTTAATTACAAGTTAATTGCATGTAATTGATTATAGTTACACACATGCAAACACAGAATTTTTTTCAAATAATGGGATGGGGGGAGTTACAGCTACAGTGCTGCAACAATTTTGTACGGTGTGTAATTTAACTATAATTAATTACATACAATTGAATTGTAATTTCATTGCAGATAATTGCAATTACAGATTTGATCAACACTCTAGTAGATAGTTATAAAAAAAGCGTGGGGGAGAAAACATTGAATTATTGTATTTTAGTATCAATATATTAAGATTCTTTACATAAATAGCATTTATAGCTAATAATATCTCATTTTGATCTGATAAGAATAATATCTTTTTTTTTTTTTTTGGTTCGATATAAATATATAAATATGAAATTGTTATTTTTTATGAAATTTATGACCGTTTTTATACTTTTCGTATTTTATTTTCTTGATAATTTTGACTACAAAAATAATTATAGTAAAAGACAGAAGTCTTTAATCTAGTAGACAAAAAATAATGCTTTGGAGTAAACAGTTATAAAAACGCATGGGTAAGAAAATATTGAATTCTAGTATTTTAGGTTCAATGTATTAATATTCGTTACGAAAATAGTATTTCTAGATAATAGTTTCTCGATTTCGTTTTATAAGAATAATAAATATTTTCTTTTCTTTTATTCACAAATCCTCTGATTTAGTAAACAGTAAGGTATATATTCATCTCATATGGGGTCAGCGTTGTGGTTAATTTGTAGATAACATAACACAAAGTGTGGTGGATATATATAAATATTCTAGTCTTTCATAGCCCCTTTCGGAAGTTAGTGCCTTAATATTTTCTCATTTCATGTAATAAGAATAAAATCACTTTTTTGGTTTTATCTTAATATACTAATATGAAATTTTAATGTTCCTTTGTGAAATTGACGATCGTTTTTATATTTTTCACATTTTATTTTTTATGTTAATTCTAATTACAAAAATAATCATGGTAAAAAAAAAATAGAAATCTCTTAAATAGTAGACAAAAAATAATGAATATGTATATATTTTGTTTTAAACATATATCCTTCCATTCAGTAAATATTAAAGTGTCTTTCATCAAGAATGCAGTGCTGCCGCATCTGGCTGATTTTTTATTTAAGTATTAGGCTAATATCAGACGAACGTCTTTTTGCACGCTTTTTTCCCTACATATCATCCCTACACAAAGCTAGCGGTTTTGTGTAGGGATGATATGCAGGAAAAAAGGCGTGCAAAAAGACGTTTGTCTGACATTAACCTTAACAATTTTCAACAGTAAGATTAAATTGTTATTTTTTATTTATAAAATGATAGATATTCTATAAATAAATGAAGAGGAAAATGCTATTCAAAATTTTATCCTGCTGATAAAACAATTCTAAATAAAAAAAATTCGTCAAATTCGGCAACACTACACGTATGATTATGGAGTCAGCGTTGTGATTAGCTTGTTGATAACATAAATCAAAATGTAGTTGATTGCATACTTACGAAATGTTCTATTTATTCATAGCACCTTTCGGAAGTTAGCGCCTTAATATTTTCGTAGTTTAATGGAGTTGCTTCCCCAGTCTTTCAGATTTCTGAAGTCGTCAGTTGTAATATAGCGTGACAGAGAAAATATTGAATTGTGCTCTTTTAGATTCAATGTATTAAGATTTGTTACAGAAACAGTATTTTTAGTTAATCGTATCTATTTTTCATGTAATAAGTATAACTTTTTTTTTTTTTAATTCTGTGTAAATATATTAATAAGAAATTGTAAAGTATGAAATTTATGATAGTTTTTATACTTTTCATGTTTTTAATTTCTTGGTAATTCTATTTACAAAAATAATTATGGTAAGAGATTCATGAAATATTATTAATATATCTTTTTGGTTTTATTAAAATATATTAACATGAAATTGCCATTTCTTTATGAACTTAATGATTGATATTATTTATTATTATTTATTATACTTTATGATATTACTCGTATTTAAATTTCCCAAATCGTTCAGATTTATGAAGACGTCAGTTATAAAATAGCGTGACCGAGAAAAAATATAATTCTAATAAGCTATAGAATTCTACTAAGCTATTGAATTGAATAAGCTAATTACTAAGCTAAGCTAATTAATAAGATAATTACTAAGCTATTTAATTCTATTAAGCTATTGAATTCTACTAAGCTCGTAGCTCTATGTATTAAGATTCTTTAAAAAAAAAAATAGTATTTACAACTAATAGTACCTCCTTTTTACCCGACTGCCAAGAAGAATTATGTGTTTCACGCGTATCTGGGTAAGTGGATTTCTTTATACTCTCTAAATATCCCAAAGTCTGGATGATTTTAATGAATGAGGTCTCTATGGATTCGTCTTAACCGTCCGATGGTTATAGGCTAGGGTTTTTTTTATAAATTCAAAATGGCGGCCGTAAAATACAAAATGGCGGTAGAAACGAAAAAAAAATACGCACCATATTGAGTGGCATACCATTGGATAGCTCTTTTAAAATGAAGACGATGTTTCATTGAATATTTTATAGTCTGAAATTCCGTTTAAATATTACACAACCTGGAAGTTGTGTTAGCAGGATCTCTAGATTTACTGCTACTCTAACATTCGTAGACATCTATAGGCCTCATCAAAACAGTGTTTATAAAAAGGAACTAACAATTAAACACAACATAAAAGTCATCAATACAAGGAAATAAAAAAATAGGTAAGAAATATAAAAAAATAGTTTCACATTGATGAGAAATAATTAATTAGCTCGTTTTTTACGCAGTCGGGTTTTTTGATTTTTTAAATTTAATTTTTATAATGTATATATTTTGCACATTTTCAAGTCTTTCAGATTTCTGAAATCGTCACATATAAAATAGTGTGAAAGAGGCAATATCGAATTCTGGTTATTTTGGATTCAATGCATTATAATTCGGTACATAAATAGTATTTCTAGCTATTAGTATGTCATTTTTATGTAATAAGCATAATGTATTTTGAGGAGCTTTATTAAAATATATTAATAGAAAAATATTTTTTAAATTAACTTTATGATTGATTATATATTTTGCACATTTCCGAGTCTTTCAGATTTCTGCATTAGTCAGTTATAAAATAGCGTGAAATCGAAAAAATTGAATTCTGCTAATTTAGGCTCTATGTATTAAATTTCTTTATAGAAAAAGTATTTCCATCTCATTTTTATGTAACAAGAATATTGTATTTTGAGGAGTTTTATTAAAATATATCAATAGGAAAATATTTTTTTTATTAACTTTATGATTGATTATATATTTTGCACATTTCCGAATCTTTCAGATCTCTGTATTCGTCAGTTATAAAATAGCGTGACAGAGAAAAAAATTGAATCCTGCTAATTTAGGTTCTATGTATTAAATTTCTTTACAGAAAAAGTATTTCCAACTCATAGTATATCATTTTTATGTAACAAGAATAATGTATTTTGAGGAGTTTTATTAAAATATATTAATAGGAATTTTTTTTTAATTAACTTTATGATTAATTATATATTTTGCACATTTCCGAGTCTTTCAGATTTCTGAAGTCGTCAATTATAACATAGAGTGAAAGAGAAAATATTAAATTCTCGTTATTTTGGATTCAATGCAATATAATTTGGTAATACATAGTATTACTAGCTAATAGTATCTCATTTTCATGTATTAAGAATAATATATTTTGAGGAGTTTTAGGAAATATATTAATATGATTTTTTTTAAATATATATAAACTATATACATACAATGCATACTTTGATATTTTTTTAATTAACTTTATAATCGATTATATATTTTGCACGTTTCGGAGTCTTCCAAATTTCTGAAGTCGTCAGACATAAACTAGCATGACAGAGAAAATAGTGAACTCTGCAGTTTTAGATTCAATGTATTAAGATTCGTTACAGAAATAGTATTTCGAGCTAATAGTATCATATTTTCATGTAATAATAGTATTATATATTTCTTGGTTTAAGAAAATATATTACTATGAAATTATTATGTTTCTTTTATGAACGTGATGATTTGATAATATTATTTTGCAAATATTTATTTTCAAAGTCTTTCAAATTCCTAAAGTCGTCAGTTATAAAATAGCGTGACAGAGAAAATACTGAATTCTGCTATTTTAGGTTCAATGTATTAAGATTTGCTACAGAAATAGTATTTCTAGCTAATAGTATCTCATTTTCGTGAAACAAGATGAATAAATATATATATTTTTTTTATTAAATTTATATTAATATGAAATTGCTATTTCTTTAGGAACTCCATGATTGATTTTATTTACTATACTTTGTAATATTACTCACACTTAAATTTCCCGAGTCTTTCAGATTTCTAATGTCGCCAGATACAAACTAGTATGGTAATAAATATATTGAATTCTGCTATTTTAGATTCAATGTATTAAGATTTGTTACAGAAATAGTATTTCTAGCTAATAGTATCTCTTTTGCATGCAATAAGCATAATATATGTATATATTTTGTTTATGAACATCTGTTAATACTAAACTGTTCTTTTTTAGGAACCTGATGAATGATTATATATTTTGTACATTTTATTTATCTGAGACTTGTATGAAATTGTTATTTTTTCATGAACTTGATGACTGGTTATATATTTTGCCATTTTCGTTTCCTGAGTATTTCAAATTTTTTAAGTTGTCACTTACAATATAGCATGTCAGATAAAATATTGAATTTTGCTAGTTTAGGCATCTAAGAGGGAAATTTCAAATTCTGATATATTAGGTTCAATGTATTAAGATTTGTTACAGAAATAGTATGTTATTTACACATAATAAAAAAAAAAATTTTGGTTTTTTGAAAATATCTTCATATAAAATTGTTATTTTTTTATGAAGTTGGTGATTGTTTATATATTTGGTACACTTTATTTTCTTGATAATTTTAATTATAAAAAAATAGTACAAATGTTTCTATGTAGTAGTATGCAGTTATGAAAACGCGTAACAGAGAAAATATTTGACTTTATAATTGATTTTATTTTATTTTTTTATTTATTATACATTATAATAATACTCACATTTGAATTTCCCGACTCTTTCAGATTTCTAATGTCGCCAGTTATAAACTAGTGTGACAGAGGAAATATTGATTTCTGCTATTTTAGATTCATCGTATTAAGATTCATTATGGAAATAGCATTTCTACCTTATAGTATCTTATTTTCATATAAATAAGAATAATATCTGTATATATTTTTTTTGTTTTATGAGATAATATATATATATATATTTTAATAAACTTTATGATAGATCTATTTTGTATATTTTAATTTCCTGATAATTGTTTCACAGAAAAAATGGGGGAGGTTAAAAAATACATTTTGAAGTAGTAGGAAGAAGTAAAAGCGCGTAAGATACAAAATATTGAATTATGTTGTTTAAAGTACAGTTTATTAAGGAACAGAAACAGTATTTCTATCTAACAGTATCTCATTTTCATTCAATAAGAATAATATATATATATATATATATAGGTATAAAAACGTGTATAATAATCACTTTTAAACAGATTAAGTTAAATAATGCTATAAAAAAATTATAAAATATCTTTATTAAGATTGACGATGGTTTCGTCGCACAAACGGCGACAGTTTCAAAATCTGGCGCATATACAATAAATAAATAAAGTACTACTTGGGCATTGCATTACACGAATATATCATTAAAAGTTGTTATTTAGACTTTAAAAGCCGATGGTGCATAGAGCTCGCCACGCGTGCCTTTATGTATATCGTAATCGTACGTGTTTAAAAGGGGGTTACTACCTCCGCTAATTATTGATATATTATTTTTTGTTGTTATCAACAATCCCTTTATTCTTCTGCGACCCTACTCAACTCTCTTGTTCAACGCCCGTTAATCGAAATGTGTGTGAAACGGAAAAATGCGATTTTCTCAAAACCTATGTGAACTAGGGTAATCACTATAGTTTTCCTGCACAGTTTAAATTAGCTTCTACTATCCCTAATTTTTTCACAATTTTAGTTTCAGAGATTCGGGAATAGAGGTGGGGGATATATTTTTGAATTTCATTTTCGAAGATATCTCTGATAATATAATACCTAAAATTAAAAGAAATGTATTTTTGAGTTCGGGC
This sequence comes from Maratus speciosus, assembly GCA_963932465.1. Lineage (NCBI taxonomy): Eukaryota > Metazoa > Arthropoda > Arachnida > Araneae > Salticidae > Maratus > Maratus speciosus. The sequence goes on from OZ010791.1 coordinate 130,400,238, forward strand.
GTTACAAAAACTTTCACTGTATACCCCACAGGGTATACAAAGAAAATATTTCCTTTTTTAAGAAGCTTAAATAACCCCTCTACATTTTTCCTACTATTTCACTAAATATATATATGTGAATGGTTATTAACATATAAATATGTGAGTCAATAACCTTTAATACCGCAGCCAGTTTGAAGAAGGGCAGACAAATAGAGGAGTGATATTAGAATGGTTCAATTTTTACTTTTTAAGTACGAAACTCTAAAAATAACTTTTTTGACAATGGTACATGTAATAATACATGTTTTATATTCAAATTATATAAATAATTCCTTAAAGACAAATAGGTTGACATACATATAGCATATATAATACATAATATATATAATTTTACATAAGTTTAAATGTATCTAATCGTTATTCAATTAATTAAAGTTCCAGTGTAGGGTCATTCTATGGTAACTTACGTTACATATAGAGCAATTAATTTTAGTAATACAACACCAAAGATATTCAAAATTTAAAGTTGACCTGATTTATTAATTAAACCTACTCAAAGTTCAATTTCTATGACAATTATCTACATTTATTGCTATTTCTTGAACTCTGGTAATTATATTTATTATGTTAAATTACATTCTTTTTTCATGAACGGTAATTGCCATACTAAATTTAATTGTCAGAGATCAAAAAATAGCATTTAATTTAGGTAATGTTCATTCAAATAGATATTTGGATAGGTTTAATTAACAAATTACATCAACATTACATGTTGAATATTTTTAAAATTAATGAAATAAATTTTTCTAAATGCATCGTAAGATACCATGGGATGAACCTGTCTTTGTTTATAATATATTGTTGAAAATTCAGTAGCGAATTATAACTAGGAAACAATTAATTTGGTTTTTCTCTATATATTGTTACTCTAAATAAAAGCTCATTAAATTAATTACCTCTCTAAAAAATAATAAAAACAACATTGAAAAACAACAAAAAAAAATGAGTCATCATTTCTCAAAGATTAATTCTTGATTTATAAAATGGAGTTCAAAAGCAAAAATACTTGCTAAAACAAAAAAAAAAAAACAAAAAAAAAAACAAAAAAAAAAACAAAAAAAAACCCAGTTTTTAACACTTTCCAACAAAGTTGAAAAGTGTTTATGACTTTGGTTTGTCTGTTCGTCTGTCCGTATGGCCGTCTGGCCGTCAGTCCGCGCTCTACCTCCCGTAAGCATACTCGGATTGTCGTGAAATTTTTGGTGGTAATTGACGTTTACCATAGCATGTTCCCTATTTCAAATGAAGTTTGTAGCATGTTTAGTTTATTTACAGGGACAGTCCAAATTTTTACGTTACATTAGGGCCTATGGGAAGAAATCGTTTAAAAGGATTTTTAATGATGTTACACGCGTCCAAACATACCAAAATTGATATGCATTTATGGAGTGTACTAAAACATGCATTCTGTATAATATGTGGTGCAAGGAATAGTTATTATTCTTTTATAGAGAAATGAATTACGCAAATGAATGCCGTTACATAATGATATTGGGAGAGATGGGGGAATTGTTTGCGGCGTATTTTAATTATGTTAAACTATTTCACATATAATGAAATTGGTATACGTTGCTGAGGTTTACTATAAGTTATTTCATGTATATTACGAAGTGCACAGCATTTACAGGGACACACAAAAGTTTTCAGATAGTATATTGCGTCAGGAGTACTGTACATTAGCGCTGATTTCTGGAAATGCATTTTTAATTATGATATGCGCATTTATGTTCCACTAAATTTATGCATACTATATGGTGTGTATAAATTCTATAATTCACATACAGGGCTACACAAAATAATTCGTAAGGGTTACTGGGTATTAGCCCAAATTGGTTAAAGGTGGTTTTTAAATGAGTTATGTATTTTTACGCTGAACTGTATTTAATTTATTAAAAAGAGTTTGTAGAATATAGATAAAATGATATACAGGGTCACGCAAAGAATTGGATGCATATCGTCAATGGATGATAATTTCTGGAAATGTGGCTTCAGTAGTTTTAAGAGTATTTTAGTTTGAATTAAATTTTAGCTAAATAGTGGCGTGTAATAAAGGTAAATTACAGGTTGTACAAAAGTATTCAAGTATTTTTTCAATTAATTGTATAAATTGCTGAAAGAGAAATTTCAACATGTTATACGTTTTCTTTCTAAACTAAATTTTCCAATTATATGGAATATATATCAACATACAGATCAAATACAGAGTTGTTCAAAAGATTGGAATACATATTTGCCTATGAGCGGTAACTACTGGAATCAGATTTTTAAATGTTTACTTAGTTATCTTATTTATCTTATTTCCCTAAGTAACGAAGTTTCGTTAAAACTTTCAGGGAGTGTTCGAAAGTGTTTCATAGTCTATGCTGTAAGCATGATTTTTCTTACTTGTTTAAATATGCTATTTGAAAAAAGAATCTATAAAGAATGACTTTTTTTAAGGGGTTATAGGAGGCTTTTTAGTTTGAAAAAAAAAAAGCATATTTTATAAATTTTTTCACGTTCAGGAATGTTAATATATATATATATATATATATATATATATATATATATATTTGTTAATCTCATTTTTATGTTCCTTAAGGGTTAGAAAAACATTGAACGTCACTAAAATGTTTAATTTTTATTTCTTATAGCGCTGGTATTGATTGCTCTGTGTGAAAATAAAAATTTAAATTTTTTTTAAATAATATTTAAATCTATCAATGCGGCTGTTGCTTCTATAAATATAAAATATTTCATTTTCAAATCAAGGATGGCAGACCGATTTATTGATAAATGTACATCCATTCAGAAAATTAATGATTCTGGTTCTCTATATTCTCTTCTTAAATAAATAAATAAATATATAAAAAATATATATATATATATATATATATATATATCTTTTTTTCTTCCATATTAATTCTTGGAATATAGTACAAGGGATTTTATTTTATACATAGCAGTTTGTATATTATGTTTTTGATATGCATTCAGTGTGTTTGGGGGAAACTGTGTTATTGTCATTTCATTCATACTGTCACAATTTTTGTGGGTGGTCGGTAATGTTTAATTAATGGTTATATATATACCGGGTGTCCTAAAAAGGAGTGACTGATTTTAAAATTCAATAACTTGTAAACGATGACAGATATTTAAAAAATTCTTATAGGAGGGTTATGCATAAGGTCAAAAGTTTTTTTTACAGTGATTTTCAATTTTAGTTCGAATTACAAACACTAGATGGCACTGCGATCAATAGACGCTAAATTCGGGCTCGATTTTTTGTACTTTGTGGTCCGGATAATACATTTCCATCTCCTTTTTCTGCATGGAACAAGATAAAGGACCAAAAATCGAGACTGTATTTAGCGACTATTGCTTACAGCGCCATCTATTGTTTGTAAATCGAACTAAAATTGAAAATCACTGTAATAAAACTTTTGACCTTATGCATAACCCTCCTGCAAGAATTTTTTTAATATCTGTCACCGTTTGCAAGTTATTGAATTTTAAAATCAGTCAGTCCTTTTTGGGACACCCGGTATATATATATATATATATATATATATATATACCGGTATACAGATACCGGTATACAGATATATATATATATATATATATATATAGCATTACTTTATTATAAAGGAATTTTTGACAATGCTTTGTAATGACTTTTTTAAAAAATAAACACGCCCATAATATAGAAATTATATTGCACGTACCAGCTATCGTTTTATGATTTATTTTCTTTTCTTATAGTTTCCTATTTCCTGAAGTAACTTCCCTTTAAAATTAAGCTAATTCCTTTTATATTTCCTTTAAAATTCCAAAGGTCATTCATCCACAATAATGCAGTTCAATGCCTTCATCGCGTTTCTTGAAGGCACACTATAAATTGCTTTTATTATTCCAAGATTTGCTACATAAGCATGTTTCTCTTAATTCCTTTCGTCACAGATCTTCTCAAGTTGACATTATTTTCTCACAAAGCATTAAATCCTTCGTAATGGCGTCCAAATTCTTTCCAAAGCTGAACTACGTGTGCACATATCGTTTCACAGAATATATATAAAATTTGTGAGTTATTAGGTCTTTAAGTATGAAACGTCCTATTTCAAAGCGTTTTTTTTTTTTTTTTTTTTTAGAAATTATGAATTGTTACTGGAAAACTATTTTAAATTTCTGGTATGAGTTTGGAATAACTGAATAAAATATTCACTAAAGTGGAAATACTGATGGTAGCATACACTATATGGCAGTTGATAACCGGACGGTTTCAATTTTAGGCCTTTTGTCGAATATTTAAAGATATATTTGTCGGATTTTTCTGGAACTTCAGGATTATGAAGAATATATTCTACTTCATATTTATAAATGACGATTTGATCAGAAGGTCAATTAGGGGGCCAACAAAAAATCAAAGAAAAAGAATTAAGTTTGGTATCACCCTGTAAAATAAAATTCACGAAATGATCTATTGCTATAGCTTATATGTATATATGGATATTGAACAATATATGTATTCATTTGTGGAAGAATAGAACTTATATTCATGGAGCTATATCGATTTTTTTTAGTACAAAAACTTTTTGCCTGTTTTTTGTTTACATCATGCAGGGTTTTTTACCAAATTTAACGCCAGTTTCAAAAAATTTGGCAAAAGGTAGTTGAAATAATTTGGTGCAATTGGAACATAAATATATTGAATATTTCATGACATATGAATAGTTGAATGAAATATTTTTTATTTGCGATGCGCGCATGATAAAATATATTTTTTCTTCATGATTTTATAGTTAATTCTATGGAGAAACTCTTAAAAAAATCCAGTCAAATATCGTGAAAATTCAGAAAGATATCGGCAATATAGTGAGCAAATTATTGCTCTCTAAAAGCTGCAAATGATAAGGGATAATCCACAAATTATCATTTTTTATTAAGTGGCTTTCAGCAAAGGAGTTTGTGCTTAGCGAATGTCAACGAGTAGATTTAGAAGAAATGCTTAGATTTTGATACTTCTTTTTTTCTTGGAATAGGATTGTTCTGGTGATTTTCCAAAAAGATCTCAAGCATCCATAAAGAATGAAAATTTAAAAAAAGTAAAAATTAAAAACGACAATTTATGAAAAAACCCTTATCAATTAGCTGTTTTTAGAGAACAACTAAAAATCAGCTCAGTCTATTGCCGATATCTTTCATAATTTTCACGATATTTGACTGGCTTTTTTTTACGAGTTGCTCATTATAATTGGCTGTCAAATCATGAAAAGAAATATTTTTTTATTGTGCGCATATGCGCAGATGAAAAATAAAAGTATTTCAGTAAATTGCTCATATTTCATCAAATATTTAATATATTTGCATTCTAATAACACCATATTATTTCTACTACATTTTGTCAATTTTTTTGAAACTGGCGTTAAATGTGGTAAAAACCCCTGCATGATATAAACAAGAAACATGCAAATTATTTCTTGAATTTTTTTAAAAATCCAGATATCTTCATGAATATACTTTCTATTCTTCCACCAATGAATACATATATTGTACAATAGCCATACATTCGTAAACTATTGCGATAGATCATTTCGGGCATTTCATTTTACAGGGGGGTCCCAAACAGTATTCTTTTCTTGTATTTTTTGTTGTCCCTAATTGTCCTTCTGATCAAACCGCCTGCATAAATGTGAAGTAGGGCATATAATTCCTAATCCTGAAGTTTCAGAAAAATTCGACAAATATATCTTTAAATATTCGACAAAAGGTTTAAAATTGAAAGTTTTCGATCATCAATGACCATATAAGTTGTGTATATGCTAACATGTACATTAGAGGGTTAAACAATGGGTAAAACATGCGTGGAGATTGATTTTCACAGTTTTGAGAAATGTAATTAACTAATCAGAAGATCGTACTTTTGAATTTGTTTAAAATTTTTGCAAAAAATACAAAATTCTAATTTCTTAATATCTTTTCACAAAATTAGGAATGTCTATCTGTATCTGTACCTTATTTTGCAGATACATTACATACTCACAATTCGTTGTGACTTACCATTTTTGTATTAACAATGTATATGAAATGCAAAAAAATATGACAGAGATTCAGATACACTGAAATAAAAACGACATTTTTACAGTAAAAAGTACTGTTCATCTCGCGCACAAACTCGATCACAGTCGAATGTGCTGTTAATTTTACGCAACTATTGTATTTTTCATGTTTATATAATCAAGAAACCAAAGAAAGATACAGCACATTCGACTGTGATCGAGTTTGTGCTGGCAAATCTACAATGCTTTTTTTTTTACAGTGTAGGTTTAAGCAAAACTTTTGAAAACAAAATTAACGCATTAAAATCATTTAATTTTGAAACCCATTTTTACAAAATATGGAAATTTCAGAAGAAACAAGCTATATAATCAATCTCATTTCGCAAAATTGAGAAAAACTACGTGAATTTTTCCCTTAAATTCGAAACCTTCGATCAATTCGCTTTTTTTGGAAAGCTGCGTTCCCCATGTTTTCTGGAGGCGTTATACATAACTGCAATTTTCAGAAAATGTCTATTCGTTTATTTTTCTAGAATTATAATTAGTAAAGAATATTCCGTTATATTTTCTAGTCTAGCTATAAAAATTAAGAAAGTTACCCCTCTTTTATTTGCATTATTCTATTGCATATAAGTCATACCATGAATCTTTGAAGTTGATTATATCAAAACTATGTTTTTAAAGTCTTCATGATAACTCGGACAACTCGGATCTCAACCGATTTTCTTGAAAGTAAGACGAATTTTTAACAACAATATTGCGCAGCGTGTAATCGTTCCTGATGAATTTTCCTATTTTTTATAAACAATCAAAGTTCATAATTGTTTATGAAAATTGGTACTTTAAATTCGGACGGTCACCTTTTTTTTTTTTTTTTTCAAAATCAATTTCCGAATTAACCGAACTATTGCTCTTTAGTTATAGTTGTATAAAGTAAAGACATTATGCTTTTTATAATTTCATATAACATTTAACAGAGTTCAGGCCGATCATCTTTGACGGTTACCAGAAAGACAAATATCCGAGTAGCGAGTCTGCTGGAGAAACCGTCATCGTTATTTTGTCATTACAAATATAAAGTATTCTTCTTTAAAGTGTAGTAATGAAAATACAAAGACTTTTTGAAATATTTTGTTTTATTTTTCAGAAAAATAAATAATCTTCTTTAAAGTGTAGTAATGAAAATACAAAGACTTTTTGAAATATTTTGTTTTATTTTTCAGAAAAATAAATAATCTTCTTTAAAGTGTAGTAATGAAAATACAAAGACTTTTTGAAATATTTTGTTTTATTTTTCAGAAAAATAAATAAAAATTTACACTAAGTTTCGATTTTGCTGTAGGTATAACTTCTGAATTAATCTGAATGGTGCTATACGAGGAATTCTCACATAATTTTGACTTTTAAGTCCCTGAATAATAATTTTTATTTTAGTACATATTCTTGAGGGTTTTTTTTTTTCTTATACTAGAAACATCCCATTGCATGACTGTGTAATAACAAACAAGATAAATGAGTTTTGGACGATGTTGTGAGCCCAAATATACCACGAAATTCTTCACAGTCCATTGTCCCTGATTCTGATTTTAGGTAGATTTCGTATGAAATACTACCTATTATATTCTCCCCTATGTTGGAATTTCTGAATTTTCTGAAAAAATAATCATAACTTCGCCAATATCAAGTACAATTATATTCATTATAAATTTTCTTAATATTATCTACAACTTTTATATTGAAAAGTTTTTGATACGACCAATTCGTACCGCAAAAAAAACAAAAAAAAAACAAAATGGGGGAGTTGAAGAAGAAAAAATCCATAACTGCGTCAATTCACCAGTTATAAAATCAGCAGGAATTTATTATATATCTTCTTAATATTGTCTACAACATTTATATTGACAAGGTTTTGATTGGACCAATTCTTAGAGCAAAAACAAATTAAAAATTTGAAGAAAAAAAGCATCGTATTAAGGGTTCTATCAAATCCAAATTGCTTATTTTGTGGCTCATTTTTAAATTCATTTTAGCTCTCAAACGCATCCAATTGGTAAATTCTCTTATCCATAAACTATATAATGTACCGTAATGATCGATTTTTGGATAGAGGCCGAATATATTTCATAAAATGATGTCAAAGTGGGCATTTTGAACAGAATTTACCGAAGCGATTGTGTTAGAAACCAAAAATATTGTCCTACTGGGAAATAATTGCTTATAAACTAAGATTTAATTAATTGAACGAAAAATAAAAACAGAGATCGCTTATAAATCTCTTCACGAATCACGTCAGTAAGTTTCATATTTTTCTTATTAAAAATGAATCTGAAAATGCGCCAGATAATTTCGAGTTGTTAAGCATGGAAAAGTATTTTTTTTTTTTTTTTTTTTTTTTTTTTTTAATAGCACTTTAGCATGATTCTAATAAAAGCAGTTCTTATATAAAAATGAAATAATTCGTTTTTAACTGGAATTTAAACTCGTTAAACGCGGCCAGATAAAATTGTTAAAGTGGGTTTATTTCTATTCATGATTTAGTTTTTGTTAGTGAAATTAGTATCTACTAAAAACAACTTTTCAAAAGTAAAAAAAAAAAAAAAAAAAAAAAAAAAAAGGGGGGGGGGGAAGTTGTGGCTAAAAAATAGTGTGATATTAATTTCCAAGCTTATATTATGGTACTTATTTAACATTTTTTATTAAAAATTTACCATACGTAAGTCGAGTACCTAAGTATGCGTTGATAGAAAGCCTTTTCTCCTTTACTAAATACATCATAACGTGTTTATGAAAATTAATTTTTTTTTTTAATTATGCATGATGGGCATGGCGGACATCTTTCCATATTTTACACAAATTTCTAAGCACACAAGTATATTGTTAAGATCGGAAATTCGAAATTGTTGCTAAAGCAAACATTTTATGCTTTTAATTTATGGAAATGAGTGTCTAGAAATTTGTGTCTTAAAGTAAAGTTGAAGTAACTTCAGGTTTCATCTTATGATTCTTTTTTTTTTTCGGAGGGGGTTAATTAATTAGTTAAAACACTAAAAATCAATTTTTTTTTTAAATAAAAGACTTTCTTAATTTATCTGTCTGTAGCCAAAATTAGAAGTTCAAAATTCTTAATAATGCAAACATATTACGAGCTTGTCTGCTTAGAAATCTGTGTAAAATATGGAAAGATGTCCGCCAAGCCCATCATGCATAATTAAAAAAAATTAATTTTCAAAAACATGTTATGATGTATTTAGTAAAGGAGAAAAGGCTTTCTATCAACGCATACTTAGGTACTCAACTTACGTATGGTAAATTTTTAATAAAAAATGTTAAATAAGTACCATAATATAAGCTTTGAAATTTATATCACACTATTTTTTAGCCACAACTTTCCCCTTTTTTCTTTTTTTTTTTTTTTTTTTTACTTTTGAAAAGTTGGTTTTTAGTTGGTTTTCAGTTCTTTTTTTTTAAACAGATTATATATAATTGAAATAATTCTACTCGCTAAAATTAGTCCTTGTATAGCCTTTATAAGCAGGGAACAAACACAATAGTATACATTTTGTTTACATATTATTCATTTTTTAGAGTAATTAATAATTTAAAAGTAAGGAAAGTCAATGTCTTCTTTCAAAGTATCAGTCTTTCTCAATTTATATTTCCTTAAAATTTTCTATGAAGGATGAAAATTTAGTAAAAATCAAATAGAGTCAAAATAAAATATATATTTACAGTTAGTCTGTCAGTTAATTGTTTGTTCTAACTTTTTTTTTTTTTTTTTTTTGCAAAACGGTTTTGCAAAATAAATTTTCCTTTAAAATACCGGATAATCCGAGAATGAAGCCCCACAGGCATCTAAAGAATCGAAGTACCGTCTAAAGAAGTAAATCTAGCAATTCTAGACATGATGATGAAACATTTTAGATAAAAAAAATCTAAAAATTTAATGATATAAACTGTACATATAACTTAATATTCATTTAGATCGTGTTATAGAGAAGAAAGAATAAGTATGTAATTTTTCCCAAGTCTGTTTATCCATACCTATTTGCATAAATGTGAGAATATAATTTCGTATAAAAATTCCCGTAAATTGATTATCTTTAATAGTCTATTATTAAAGCCGCATAAACATTAGAATTAAATTTTTTCCAGTTACAAATTGCCTGAAATCTATAGTGTTATCGTTCGTCAAATTTGTTTTATGTTTTTTTTAATACCCAGACACCTTTTCTAAACTCTGACAAAAGATCACTGAAATACTGAAATACAGCGCCTGGAATACCTAGTGTAGAAATATGCTATGCAAACAGTGCTAAAAATTTGTATCCCTTAAATGTGCGACGATACTCCTAAAATTTCAAGTGTCGATCGCAGCGACATCTGCGGGATTTTCGTATTAATAGTATTACATTGTATAGACTAGCAATTTCTTGCAGTTGTAGAAAATATCCTGCAGATGTCACTGCGATCTGCATATTGCAGCAGTATCATTGCACATTTAAGGGATACAATATTTTAGCGCTTTTTTAAGTGTTACAGGGATAGCCGATTTCCACACTATATATTCTAGGCGCTATAACTGAAGTTATCCAAATACTTATATCCTTCTATCGTATTTCTTTTTTGAGTGGGGGAGGGGTGAGGAAGAGCGCTTAAGAACTTCTTTTTGTTCTTAGAATTCTGAATTAATCATTGAAAAGGTCTACCTACATAAGTCTTGTTGCAGAATTTTCATTAGCTAAGAGTTGCATCAACTTATGCATCATGTGAATATAATAAATTACTTTTGTAAAATTCTAGATGGGAGCCATTGATATTTTCAGAGCATTTGCCTACATTTTAAACTTAAGTCATTTACAACTATTCATTACTTTTCTATACGAATTAAAGAAATCGTTGCTTCCATTACAACTGTACTTTCACTAATGCTTGTTTGTTTGTTTGTTTTATTGAACACATACATATCAGGTCACGTGGGGATCACGGCGGGATTCGAACCCGCCCCCACCTACGTTCTCAAGCGATAAGCGGCGTGGTGTCTTATCCACTCAGCCACGGTGGGCCACTATTGCTTTCTCTAATACCCAGATACTCAAATTTAACCAGCTGCGCTTAGAACCATGCTCATAACAGAGTACATTTATATGTAAGAGTGGTGACATATGCACAAGTCGTGTACTCATATTGAAGTTTTTGTCCAAATTACAGTAACTCAGTTTTCAGTAATAGACGTGGAAGATTTGAATTAAACTAACCAGAAAAGTTAAAAAACATTGGCTTTCTGATTTGATTTTATTCAAAATCGTCTTAACCAACCAAAGTTAGTGTCCGGGATCCAGATAAATTTTTCTCTGTTAGTAAAATTAGATTGACCAATCAGTAGCCTCCATCCTTGTAGGCTTTTCGGTGTTTACTGCAAACATAAAAAAGTTTTCAAAAATGCAGGCTTCTGATTGATCAATCTCATCTCGCTAATAGCGTAAAATCTATCTTGATCCCGACCTATTCAACGCCTTTTAAATATTCGAGAAACCCTTGACACGCGTCAGGAAAATATCACACAAAGCAGGCTAAACAAAGAAGAAAAATCATTAATTGGCTCGTTCATATCCACGAGCCAATGAATGATTTTGTTCATTTGCTCTGCCTGCTTTGTGTGATGTTTTTGACGCGTGTCAAGACTTTCTCAAATATCTAGGGGGCGTTGGTTTATTTCACCATCATGAAGCTATGAAAGGAGAGGAGCAGACATGTCAATCTTCCCGTGTGAAAAACTACATACCAAATAAAACGAGTTCTTTCCCCCTCTTCTGCCCTTTTCTCTCTTTCTTTTGACCGATAGCAGCCCATTTAGCAGTCTCCAGTGCAAGATGCCGCTATATATCAAAGCTGACTTTACAATGGCTTGGAAGCGAAAAAGTCACGTGATCCAGATAGACGGTTGAGCGCGCGCAATCCGACTGTAGTTGCTACTATCTCGCTATGCTGTGTGCTGTAGCTGGCTGTCTCTGTTTGTACATCAGTGTTTAGTTAGATGTGATAAAATTTGAAAATATTTATTTTAAATGCTATTGATATGTGCTCTTAAACCGTTGATCATGGATTACATCGTGTACGGAGAAATTTTTAGCGCAGTAATTGGTTATTTTACTGCCAAAAAGAGCTCATCAGTTTAAGCCTAACTGTTATTGCATTATCGGAGGAAGTAATGTGAGTTCATATATAATTATATTTCTCTTTTTATTTTATATGTATGTTTAAAATGTGATTTTATAAGCACTTATAATTGAAGTGTGATGTATACATATATTTCATTAATACAGTACTGTGGTATCTAGAAAAAGGTGTTCAAAAAAAAAGTTTAGTATTGTTCTCAGTGTATAATCAGTAAGTGTAACCCTTCTTTATATATTGTGGAGAATAGTACTCATTTTCTAAGATATAATAACAGTGAATCAAAGATTAATATCTTACCCTCCCAACCCCCCCCCCCTCTTTAAAAATTTAAGTACTCTTTTTCAAGTATCTCATTTTTTGAAAATACTCTCTCTTTCCAGCTCTAGGTTGTGAAGTGGTCTTTCTGTGAGAGTAGCGCTCAATTTTTATATAAACAAAAGTATTTATTTTTAAACAGCAAAATTATTCAGTTTAATGTATGTACATTTGTTTAAAACAATGAAAATGATAGTACTCAGTACTGGTTATTTAATTGTAGTACACATTTGATTAACTTCATTTTAATTTAGCAATTATAGATTGCTCTAATTACTTTTATAATTTCTTGTATATAACACTTTTCAGATACTGGTATAAATGAAAATATTTATTGAAAAACAACATTTTAATACTGTTATTATCCAAAAATGTACAATTAAAATAACTTTCCAAATCCCAAATGAATTTCAAATATTAACTTAATATGTAATGCAGTTATTGAAGATGTCATCTTTCTGCGGTCAAGGGATTGAGTCAAGAAGGATATTTTTGGATTTTTATGACAGCTGGGTGCACTTGCGAGGCAGGATCTTTATTTAATTTTCTGTCTGTGAGTGTACCTTGCTAGTTCCTTTATACTGGATGTTCCCACTTCAAACTTGTCAAAGTACTTGTTTACCAACACAATGTCCACACCACGCTGGCTGATGATCTGGTTTCAATTACAGTTTGTTAATATTAAGTTCATTTGGGGTTTGAAAGTTATTTACCTATGCACTTTTGGATAACAGTTGTATTAAAAGATTCTTTATTTTTATTTAGTGTAGGGGAGAGTGGGGATACTTGATCATAGGGGATACTTGAGCCATCCCTATTTTCTCTACTGTAGGTTAATTTTTCTTTCTAAAATTAGCAACATGATAATATTCTTATAGTTCTGCACATTAAAAAAAAAAAAAATCACTTTTCTTGGAACCACTTTGAAAGTATATAGTGATTAATAGCTGCTTTTTCCCTATCTGAAGTAAATATTTAGGTGAGTGTTTTTTATATTTTTTTGTAATCAAAGTTTTGTTTTAAGCTGCAACAATATAGATAGATTTAATAAGTATAATTTCAGTTGTATTTTGAATCTAAAATAATTCAAATAGATGCATTCATTACTTAGTAAAAGTCTGATAAACAAAAATGGTAGTAATGGGGATACTGAGATTGAGGATACATGAGCCATGCTCAACCATTCCTACTAGGAAATTAGAGATAGGGATGAAACAAAAAAATGTCTTTTTCATGTTCACAGATAGATTTTAATTTTAATTTTTTTTCTGGGTAAAATGAGGAAGAACTCTTTTTATTTATTTTTTTCATTAAGGAATTAATTTGAAAACATACGTTTAAAAATGCATATTTTGTTAATGAAAATATCCTTTTTTTTTTTCATTTTGACTAACAAAATAGTCTGTCTAGATAAATGTAGGCATAGTTTTCAATTTAACTTTTTGACTAATATTAAAATCACTTTTTAAAACTGATTTTACTGGTCATAATCTCTAATATTTTAACTAGTTAGGCCCAAAATATTAAAATATCTATTTTGTTAATGTAATATTTTAAGATTAAATATTGTATACTGAAATTGTAACCACTATTACTGTAACTTTTTTAAAAACTTAACCACCAACTGACGATGTTGCTATCATCAATGAAACCCAAGTTGAAATGATCCTTCGACCACCAATTATCACCACAACAAATGATCGTGTTACTCGTTTTGTTTTCACAACTGGTTTCGAAGGACTTGGTGCATCTTGATTTACCACTATGTAAAACATTTATAAAATAATAAAAAGAAAAATATTATTTTTGTAGGTATTTTTTAGTATTGGCTCAAGTATCCCTTCACAATGGCTCGCGTATCCCCCTCATGGGGATACTTGAGCCACAATGTAAAAGAAAACGTAAAAATTTATTAAACAAAGAAAAATAGTTCAAAATTAACTGAAAATGGAAAAGAAAAATTATCAAATTTTCAACTACAATATTTTATTTTGTTTTAAGTATAAAAAATTTAAAAAAGTGGCTCAAGTATCTCTATCTTCCCCTATTTTTATTACAAATGCAATAAGAATTCTAAAATTTGTAGCAACTAAATTAAAATGAAGTGATTCATATGAGTTAAATATTTTCAATGTTTAATAAAGAAACAAAGCACATGTTGTGAATACCATAAGCCAACGAAAATTTCACTTTTATGAAGTATGCGAAAATATTCTTGTTTACAAATAAATTTTCTTGTAAATACTGGTGTCATTCAACTATTTCAACATTTTATGAATACAAATACCTTGCCCCTGAAAGGGTTACGTTAAGTTATGTATTGTTATTATTAGGTATCCTACTTTTTTTTTTTTTAAATCTAGGTATGCTTTAGAAAAAGAATTGCTTCTTTGGCAAGTTTTACTCAATAACACAATATCTAAATGAAATATTTTAAATATTTTCCACTTAAACATTACCGGTTAATAATTAAATACTTCAATATTTATTGATAACACAATTCTAATCCATTTTTTTTATGTGCATATAAAAATATATTGAAATATGTTCCATATTTTTCCATATGATATTTCACGTTTGTTATTTTTAATTGGAAGATTTATTGAATTTTATAAATATTTTTAAAATCAAAGTAAATTTATAAAGCATGGAAAATTCATTTAAATATTGACAAAGTTTTAATTTTTTACTTCTAAATATATACTTAATAACATATTAGCTGAAATACCAACTTTCAGATAATATTTTCATGTAAAAGAAATTAATTTTTTTCTATAAACTGTTTCAATTCATAGATTAATAGCTCCCAGTTTAGCACATATTTAGTTTATTTTTACAATCATTATCAAGATTCAAGAGTCCACATTTTATTAACCCCCTTCTTCAAACAACTATAGCTAAAAATAGTCAGAACTCTTTTTAATAATTTTAAATAAAAAAAAGACTTGTTTGTTTTTATCTGCTAATTTTCATGTTAAAAAATATTTAAGTAATTCTTTATTGCTTTTCATGTTTTGAAATGAAATGTATTTTCATAATGAATTACTTTTCACGACATAATTGATAGTTACAAGTTGTTTATATATTTATAAGAAAAAAAAAATATTTATGGATTTTCACTGCGAGAAAGTATTCTTATTTTTCTTCCTTGCTACCACCCCCTCACCTCATTTCCAAAGTTTGTAGGGACAAGAGTGGATGTTGCAAATGAGACAAAATGTCCAACCCTATCTAAGGCTGTTTAAACATTTTTTTTATATTGAGTATTATGATATAAAATTGAAATTAAGAGGATTTTAGATAATTAAATTATTTAAATAATTCAGATCATTTAAATAATGTTTCATGAATACTCAAAATTTGCTATTGTTCAAATATTGAAAACATATTGTAATTTCAAAATGTATAAGGTGTATTACTATTTTCTGAAAGATATATTTCAAAATAATATTTATTATATATGTCATAGGCTGGTTGAGAAATTCAACTTTTGCAAAGAGCCTAGTTTGCGAAGAAACATGCTAATTGTGGATGGGAAATCATACTGATAACACTGGTCGGCAACAAAATCCTCTGTAAAAATAATAGTTGATTCTTATTAGATTTCATTCTGGTAAATAAAAATATAGTAACGAAACTACTGTATCACAAACCATTTTTTTTGGTAGGAGGGTTTGCTTTTAAAATTAAGGTATTTTATATCTTGCTAAAATATAAGTGGAAATTTTGTAAATCTTAAAATGTAGATAATAATATGTAAATTATCTGTAAATAAATGTATAAATATGATTACCCAAGTTACAACGGCATAAGGAATGAAAATATATTAGTGGATAGCAAATAGTAAATTCAGACACGAAAGGGGGGGGGGGGGACATAAAAAGAAAAATACGCTATACAATACAAGTATCAACAAATTAAATTTCCATGCTATATTTTATCAATTTCATATCTAAGACAGTGAAAACACTTCTTCCATGATTTCAATGATACCTGACTTCATGTTAGAAGAAACAGCAATTCTATGTTAGGTAAATAGTACAAATATTTATTTTGTTAAAAATACTCTATTGATCATATTATTGAATCAATACCTCTGTCAATAAACATATGGGAACTGTAATTTGCAGGTCTAAGCAACAAAACATAAAACAAACTTCTGAATTCTTTAGGAGAAGTAACTCTCCACTGAAAAATCTATTTGGTTTAAATAAAACAACCATGGATAGACATTTTTGCTTTTGTGCAACCAAGTTCTGAAAAGTTTTTTCTTTTCTTTCCTTTGTGGCTGATTTGTGATGACATGTTTTTTGAAATACCAGATTCCTTAGAGGAGAAACTGCCCCCCTCCCCAACTGTAACTTCTCCCAAATGGAACTTTTTTTTTGGGGGGGGGGAGTAAATTGCCTCTCCCTAAATTAAAAAAAATAATAATAAACTTTTTTTTTTCCTCTGGCGATTTAAAAAGAAAAATTAAAACTTATTATTTCTGAGTGATTTAAAACTGTTAAACATTAACAGAAAATATAATTAAGAAGTTTTCGTCGAAAAGAAGTGGCTGCCCCCCCCCCCGTGGAAGTTTAATTATGTTTATGAAAGTATTTGTATTGTAATAAATATCGCATCCTGCGCCGAGCTAATTTTCAACGCAAGCAATGCTTCGACCATCGACTTCTTCGTCTATCTGGGTCACGTGACCTTCTAGTTTCGATTTCGCTTCCGGGCCATAGTAACGTCGGCTATGGCTATATATGGCGGACGCAAGGGGGAGGGTGTCAGCGTGACCAATGACATAATAGGCCAGTTCATGACGTTTCAAAGTCACACGGAGTTGGATCATCTTCACACGATGATTAGTACAAAGCGGTGCGCCGATTATTTTTTTTTTATGTGTGTCCATTGCCGTGTACAGATAATCAACTCAAGTGACGTAATGAGCTGGCCACACTTTAGGATCAGCTTCAAATGACGTCATCTATATCTACTTCGAGGCAAACGAAAAAGACAGGCAACCGCGGTGCTACAGCGTCTAGAATGTACAGTGTGGAAATCCAATCAGTCGATCACAGCGATATCTGCAGGATATTTCCCAAAACTCCAAGACAATTTGGTCTAGACGCTGTAACACTTTTTTTTTGCGTTTTATTAACATACATCTGACCTGTGTGCTTGACGCCAAACCCGCTGTAATAATACGATGTTTACTTTGAAATTTGAAAATATATCACAGATGTCGCTGTTATCATCTCCCTGGATTTCAGTGTCAGCGCACATTTAAGGGATACACTTTTTAGCGGTTCTTGGAACGAGCCGTTAATTCCCAAATTGGCTCAACCGAGCCCAGCAATCTGATTGGCTAAAACTGATATTTATATAGTAGATAATTATATTTATTTTCTTATGAAGTAGTGTAATGTAAAATAGAATGCAATTATAATGACTTAAATTGATTTATTTTGTTAAATTTGATCAAAATCACAGTAAAGTAATCCAAAATATTAATATTAACAAAGGATCAGATTGCTGAGGTCGGATGAGGCAATTTGGGAATTAACGGTTCGTGTTCTTGGATAGCAAATTTCCACATTATGTATTCTAGACGCTGTAGCGGTGCATTACACATGTCTCTTTCTTCTTTAAAAAATATCCTGCAGATGTCGATGCAGTTGACTGTTTGGAATTCGACATCGTTGTACATTTAAAGGATTCAATACTTCCGCGCTTTTTTAAGTATTTCTGGGATAGTAGATTTCTACAACATATATTCTAGACGCTATAACGGAGCTATAGTTTCTAGAAGATATAGTTTAAAAATCGACTTATTAAAAAGGTGCTAAAAAATTGTATCCCATAAATGTTGAACGAGGCTGAACGACGAATGTCGATTACAGCGACATATGGTAATTCCAACGTAACTATTTTAAAAAGAAAACGTTTCGCTCAGAGAAGATCTAGAAAATGTTGCTCCTATCGACATTTGTCATTTAGTATTTTTCAATATTTATGGGATTCAATTTTTAGCACTTTTTAAAGCATTACTGGAATAGCCAGTTTCCACACTATGACCGTGATCTAGGTAGACTTTTCTCTGTTATCGTAACGAGATTGGCCAATCAGAAGCCAGAATTTTTGCTAACTTTTCACTGTTTTCAAAAATGTGCCTGGATCCCGGCGTACATTTCTAGACGCTATAACTGAGCTACAGCGCCTAGAAGATACAGTGTGGAAAACGGCTATTCCTATAATGCTTTAAAAAGTGCTAAAAACTTGTATCCCATAAATCTCCAACAATGCTCAGCAGCAATATGTTGATACGAGCGCCATCTCGTAACTCTTTTCAATATAAACACTGTGTTTTCAAAAATTATAGAATGTTAAATATCGGAAACTATAAATATAAGATATTTTGGTCTATTATAAGTTAATTTAGTTAAGGAATGACGTGAAATAGGTTAAAGAGTCTCTTTTAGAATGACTATCGTTTTTAAATCACTACGATGGCGCTACGATCGACATCTTGTTATTCAGCATCGTTGTACATTTATGGGATTTAATTTTTTAGCACTATTTTGTAGCCGTTTTCCGCATTGTATCTTCTAGGCGCTGTAACTGAGCTCAGGAATAGTCAAAGACTTTGAAGATACATAGACCAGCAAACTGTCAGTTTAACTGAGGATTTTTGATCGCAGCTGTTGTACGGCAGTATATATGTTTTATATTTTAATTTACCTAAACAACTGCTTTTATCAGCGTATTTTTTCATTGCGGATCATTAACTATAAGTCTACCCTATTTCATTTAGGCCTTTAAAAAAAAAAAGACCTTATTATTCATCATTGTTTTTTTTTTTTCATATAACAAGTAAGTATTTAAATAAACATCCTCCAAGGATAAAAATATAGTGTTACTTTCGTTAATATGCACTTTTTTAATTACCTTTTTGCATAAAAATTAGTTTTAAAAACGTAGATTTCTTTACAAGTAATTTAAAAATTTTGTAAATTACTATATTATGCTACAGTTGCTATCTTTAATCTAAACTTCTCTACCGGTTACTTTTGTAAATCAAACTTAAAAAAACGTGGAATTATAACCTTTAGCAATCTGTTTCCATATAAATTTCGCCTGTATTTAGGTTTATAAGGCATGTTAAAATTAAATACTCTTTTCAAACATACCATCCATAAAATTATTAATAAATCGCCTTATTTAACTTTATTTCTGAAAATTCAATATTTATAACGCATATTTAGGTATAAAAAATAGCTTCATGTAAAAAAATATGCCATAAACTGTTCATATATGTTGATACAAATTATTTTAAGCTCATTCTAGCCATAGCACTTAATGGTAAATAACCACAGTTGACGTACAAACCTCGCGGTTCAGGTGTTTCAATTTATTTCCGATGGCTGCCATGATTCCGTATGCTTTTGAATGGGAATTGCCGGTCTATGTATCTTAAAAGTCTTTGGGAATAGTACAGAAAGCAAACTCCGTATTTTGATACATTAAGGCCGGGATCTAATTAGGAACAAGAGTGTCTCTATAACGAAGTAGCGACATACGGCCAATAGATGTTTATTGGTAAAAGTGATAAAAACAAATCCTTAAAGTTCTTTGCGAGCATGCCATTATCGTCAGGCTAATACATGTTGAATTATTTCCCTAGTCTAATAGAGATCATTTATGAGCGTATCTTCTAATGGAGGATATTCCAAATATGGGTTCGAGGCTGAAAAAGTCACGTGGTACCGGTAATTTACCCAAAGAATTTCTAACTGATAAGATGGGAAACAGGAAACTACACTGTTAAAATTATCGTGAAAAATTACCTCAGTTCTTAAAGGTTCTCTATTTTCTGACCAATGAGAACGCTACACAAACGCCTATGAAGCGTTCTCATTGTTCAGAATACAGATAGCCTTTAAAAACAGAGGTAATTTTTCACGATATTTTTAACAGTGTACTACTGCTTTCTCCCATGAACTGTTTCTTTGGCTCGCGGGGATTTACATTACGTAGACGAAGCCTTCCCTTCTTTACGCTAGACGTTCTTGCCTTGACCATGTGATCATAACGTAGATTGAATATGCTCTATTCAAGAAAGCGGATTGCCGTACTTACGACAAAAACTTGAAATAAGCATGCCTCCTGTGCACATATCACCACTCTTATGTATAAAGGCTCTCTGTTATGGTGTTGTTTCTGATACAGCGCCTAGAATGCCTGGTGTGGAAATATGCTATCCAAACAGTTCTAAAACTTTGTATCCCTTAAATGTGCGACGATACTGCTAAAATTTCAAGTGTCGATCGCAGCGACATCTGCGGGATTTTCGTATTACTATTATTACATTGTATAGACTAGCAATTTCTTGCAGTTGTAGAAAATATCCTGCAGATGTCGCTGCGATCTGCATATTGCAGCAGTATCATTGCACATTTAAGGGATACAATATTTTAGCGCTTTTTTAAGTATTACGGGGTTACCGATTTCAACACTATATATTCTAGGCGCTATAGTTTCTGAGCGCTGTTGGTTAAATTTCGATATTTGTGTTTTAGAGTGAGCAATAGAGAAAAGTACTAAAACTATTGAAACAACAACTTCTTTAATATTGAAATGCATAGCAAAGGAGTTCAGAATCAATGCCTTAGATAGTTTCGAATATGCACTGTTGTTATGACATCAATACCCTTCCTGGAAATGCAAAATTGTGTTCAACATAATTGGCCGCAATCTAGATAGATTTTTTGCTGTTAGCGAAACGAGATTCATCAATCAGAAGCTTGCACTTTTGCGAACTTTTCGCTGTTTGCAGCAATGCAGGCTATTGATTGGTGAATCTCGTTTCGCTAACAGCGAAAAATATATCTGAATCCCAGCCTAGATTTCTGTAAACATTGCACTTTATCCATGGCACTAAGAAAATGACTCAAAACTTTTATGACATAGGCCGGGATCCAGAAACAGCAAAAATTCTCAAACATTCTGGCTTCTGATTGATCAAACTCATTTCGCTAACAGCGAAAAATCTATCTGGATCTTGGCCATAGTTTTCTAAAGACTTCTAAAATGGTTTGGCGGGTTTAACGCTGTTCGGCATAATTTATAAACTTTAGAATTAATAAACAGCTTTTCGCTAATTAAGAATAGAAAATTTGTGTTTTTAAAGCTAAATTTTATAAAAGCACGTAGATTGAGTAAATATCTGTCCAAAACTGCAATCCTTACTTTTTTTATGTCCATTATTTAAGTCTCTACCTCGATTGAAGCATAAGGTGAGACGAAGAAAATAAATCTGTCATTTTCAGTATCTCGACGCTATTTTAAAAAATCTACATCTCTGTTTATAATTAATTTATGAGGATGTATTTGGTCTCAAATTAAAGATCTTTTCCATTAGATTCTTCTGGTTTTAGTTTTATTTTTCTGCGATGATTGGTTCTTTTGATATGGTAAATTTTACGCTGGCATGTTTGGTCGATTTAACATGGAGAAGTTGGCTTCAGTAGAATAAGCAGTTACGGTGTCTTGCGTTTTATTCTTGGCGTTTGTTTGTTTGGCGAGTTTAGCATTTTTTTTTTCAGCTTGGCTTGGCAGAACGACCGTCCTGCTTGATGCTTAACTTCGAAATCTACCTCCACCTGTAGGCCGGGTCAGCAGGGATTTTTAAGTGTGGAGCTGCTGATTTTAAGTATAAAAATGTAGGAATGGAAATGTCTGTATAAAATTGTTTCAATAAGAGTATTTCGATGTATTTTTTTTTAAACTGTAAATATTACTTTATATAAATATGTAGCAAAAAATTAAACCGCAAACATTTTTACAATTATTATTTTTTTAAAAACTCTGTCCCTGGATTTTAGATTTCTTATCGTCCCTCTTGCTAAACTTATACAGAAAATCTGTACAGATGCAGCCATAGAATGTTTTAAAACTTTTCTTCTATGCTAAAAAATGACAAAAAAAGAATGGCTAAAATTCTTTAACAGGAAATTTACTTCAGAATTTAAATCAGCATTTAAATATCAATTTCAAGCATCGTGGCTTTATTGGTTGTCTTACCTTCCCTATTCCTACACTTTTCGAGGAAAAAAATATATTTTTTTAAAATTTAATCCGATGCAAATAACTGTTTCTAAAAATCAATGAGCATTGTGGCTATCACTTAGTCTTCACATGATTTGCCTAAAAATTAGTGGTAATTTTCCTTACCGTCCATACTTTTTCCTTACCGTCCCTTTATTCCTTACCGTTTTCTTTTTTTCCCCTAGCGTCCCTTCCTTAACATCCCTTTAAGACAAAGATATACCAAAATTTTGTACTTAAAATGCTACATTTTTATTATTTCTTAATTGAATGTTCAATGTGTACTATGCAAATTCATTATAGATAAAAATTAAGAAGAAAATAAAAAGTTAGAGAGGTAAAATATAAAGGAAAATTAAACTCGCAAGTTTAACTTAAACCTCAGTTAAATAAAAAAAAATCGTCGCTGTTGACCGTTTTCTCTTTATTTTTAATCATTAAGGCATTGGTCTATAAGTTTAAAATGTTATTTTATTTAGGTTAATTTAACCAGATTTAATCCTGAAAGTTAAAATTTTGTGAGCATGCGTCATAGGTACATGGTATTTCTTCAGATTGAAAAATCTTTCCCAAAATACTGAATGTAAGATTTTCAGGGATTGTATTTCATGTGATTTATGAAAATTTTCCTTTAGAAATAATCAATGAAAGAATACATAAAAATATCATTTTTTTAATTACCTAATCTTATTAAGTCGAATATGTATGCTAAAACCTGAAATAAATGCAAATAAAGGTTTTTAAAAAAGAAAATATACATTTCCTAATACATTTCAATTAAAAAAATTATCGTTTTTAAGTTTAAGCAAGACAAAACATGGTCAAATATTAGCCTTTTCATTATATGCATTAATCATTAATGTTATCATTAATATATTGTTCAGATTGAAGAAAAAGTCTACATTCTGTAGCGTAATTGGAAATACTTATTTTACGTATTCACCAAGTCAGTAATTTTAGATTAAATAATACATCTTTCTCAAATGGTTCATGATTTTCCACTTTTATATTTATAACAGATTATGAAATAATCATTAATAGTGAAAAATTCCTTAACAACTAATTTTTATATTTATTCAATTTAAATCTAAAAAAAAAACTCCTATTTGTTTTTTCTTCTCAAAAACAAACCACGAAATATCTTTGATTTTTTTCACGCTTACATAAAATCCCATTTTGCAGAACATTTTCTTTTAAAATTGAGCAAAACGAAAAGAAAATATCTTACATCTATGCTTTCTTTACCTATGAATAATTTTTACATTCCCGGCGAAATCTGCAGCATTTTTCATATACGCTCCGATGATTTTAGCCTATTCGGGAATTTTTTATTCTTTTTTATTCATTTCCCTATATCTACAGGCGACTTAGGAGTAAGTGGTAGCGACAGGAACTGACTGAGGTTTGCTCGACATAAGAAACTGACAGTTAATCGATGGTGTTATGTCTGTACCGGAAAGTAAGTCTTTATTTCAAGCGGAATGAAAGTAAGATTTATTGCAGCTGAGATTAACAGACTCAAAAATTTCCCACATTACCTGAGAAAAGAAAAGAAAAGGTTAATTTAATGGCTCTGAAAATAGCACATGTGCCATATTTGAAGTTAATTGCAAAAATTAATGGCATAGAATCTTCAATCCATTTGGGGAATGTCCACTAGATAAAAAATTTTTAGTTGCCCCCATCCTGAAATCTTTTTAAACATATCCGCAAAAAATATTTAAAAAGAATAATTTTGAGTTCAGAAAATTTACGGAGATTTGCATGTTAATTTTCATATAGAAAAGGACGTAACAGGAAACTTTCAAAACATTTCATCACATATTAAAATTTATATATATATATATATATATATATATATATATATATATATATAATAATTTTTTTAATACAAAAATGTTTTTTTTTTTTTTTTTTTTTTTTTTTTTTACTTTTTGGAAACGTAAATAACAAGTGATAAATGATATATACAAAATAAACACAAATGCAAGGATTATACCAGAGAAGTAATAAAGAAACCTTACATTTTTACACATTTTGGTTTCCAAAATGTGTAAAATTTCCAACATTATCTGCGAAAAGAAAAGAAAGGTTTAAGTTAATGGCTCTAAAATGTGTGTGGTTTATGTTTGTCTTATATATATATATTTATTGAAGATAATTGCGAAATTTAATGCATAGAATCTTCAATCCATTTTGCGAATATCCATTCAATTAAAATATATAAATATTAGTAGCCCCATCCCCCTTTTCAAACATATCCATTGAAAATATTTAAAAATAATAATTTTGAATTTAGAAAATGTACGGAAAACCGCAACTTACGTTTCATACAGAAAGAAACAGACAACAGAAAACTTGCGAACAATTTCATAACATATTAAAATTTATTTTGATATATAAAATAAGAAATTATTCTTTTGATACCAAATTATACAAAATGATACAAAATACATATGATATTTTGATACAAAAATTTTACTTTTTAGAAAAGTAAACAAAGTGACAAATGGTATACATAATAAATCAAATGCAAGGATTGCACCATAATTCATAAAATAAACTTTACATTTTTACACAGTTTGGGGAAATTTCGAGAAATTGAAATTTTCACATATACATTTGTAATAAAAAATTACGAAAGATCTCTACATATTATCGTTATGCTATTGTAAATATTGAACAAAAAGTTCACATATTTACGTTTATTGTATGAATGTATACATGTCAGATTATCGTGATTTTTACACCTTAGTCCCGCGAATAATTTGTAATTAAAGCTCGTGATCAAATTAACGTATGGTAAAAGAAGTCCCACAAACATACAACCGAAGAATAGTAACTTTAAATAAAATATCTTTTCTAAAAAGCACAAATATTTTCGAATTAGTAAGGTACTTATATATACATTTGTTCATCTATATAAATATACATAGAGCTGCCGAAAAGACTGAAAATGTTCCAATAATTCGAGAGTTACACACCGGATTGAAAAACGGGAAAATATGTATTAAATATTCATACAAAAGTTATTCAGTGATACCAAAGTTAAGCTAACACACGGACCTTTTTATGGGTCAAAGGGAGTCAACTTTGAAATCTAGAATGAGAAACCTCATATTTTATTCCATAATTGGATTCTGCAGGAAAAATACGTAACTTTTGTAAAAAACATCTTTTCGGATCATCGTTGTAATTGAGCAAAATTCGGTGATATTCGTTTGGTGAGAAGAAATTCCTATTAATCGATGGTGTTATATCTGTACCGGAAAGTAAGTATTTATTTTAAGCGGAATGAAAGTAAGATTTATTGCAGTTGAAATTAACAAACTGAAAATTTCCCACATTATCAGTGAAAAGAAAAGAAAAGTTTAATTTAATGGCTCTGAAAATAACATGAGCGTCATATATATGTTTTATTTGAGTTAATTGCGAAATTTTATGGTTTAGAATCTTCAGTCCGTTTCGCGAATATCCATTAAATAAAAATATTCTTAGTAGCCCCATCTCCCCTCTTAAACGTATGCTGCAAAAATACTAAAAAAGAACATTTTTGAATTTAGAAAATGCATGGAAAATTGCAAGACATGATTCATACAGAAAAAAAGACAAAATTTCAAGTCATTTCATCACCTTTTAAAATTTATTTTGATATATAAAAAAAAAATGTTCTTTTGATAGCAAAAATGAAACATTTTTCACTTTTTGTAAATGGTATCATTTTATGACTAAAACTTTCAAAATATTATACCGTTTTGAAAATAAAAAAAAGGATAATTATTTTATTTATAAGGGTAACACTGCATTCGAAAAAACATCGAAAAAACACCTTTTTCGATTAGTATCACAGTCTGTTCACCTTAGAGAAAATATAACTAAATTGCATAATTTTAGGAACAAAACTTGATTGAAAGACTGAATTACAAACACTTTGGTAAATCATGGAGTTCCGATTGTTCCACCTCAATATCCTAACCGCATAAAAGCAATCGCTGAAACAACCATTTCTTTTCATGATCGGGTTACAATTACCATGCGTGACACGATGTTTTTCGGCGATTCAAATCGATGAAAAGATCTGTAGTTCAATAATGGTAAAGAATGAACGTATTAAAGTTTTAATCGCACAAACTGCATTGACTAATAATAGATAATATTATACGCACAAAACTACTTTTGTTTAAACATTCCTCATTAAACTAAAATAAACTAGTACTTAAAAGAGAAGAAAAAAGGATACACGTTAAAAGAAATTTTCGAAATTCGCATTTATATAAGCGAAAAAACAAAAATAAACAAAAAAAAAAAAAAAGCATTGAAATAAAACGTTCTCACTAATGGTAAAGAATTGACGTATGGAAGTTTTAACCGAATAATCTGCATTCATTAATAACAGGCAATATTTTACGTACAAAACCACTTTTCTTTAAAAATGTTTTCATTATTCAGATCGATGAAAGCTCTGTAGCTCAATAATTGTAAGGAATTAACTTAAAGTTTCAATCGAAAAGTCTGAATTGACTAATAAGATGCAATATTATACGCACGAAACTACTTTTGTTTAAGCATTTTCTCATTAAACTACAATAAACTATTTTAAAGAGAAAAAAAGGAGAAATGTTAAAAGAAATTTTCGGAATTCGCATTTATGTAAACGAAAAAGAAAAAAAGAAAAAAAAAAACTCCTAAAACCTACCATTGAAATAATACGTTCTCACTAATGGTAAAGAATGGACGTATGAAAGTTTTAACCGAATAATCTTCATTCATTAATAATAGGCAATATTATACGTAAAAAACTACTTTTGTTTAAAAATGTCCTCATTAAGCTACTTAACAATGAAAAGAAAAGTTGAGAAACGTTAAATGAAATTTTCTAAATACGCATTTATGTAACCGAACCCACAAAAAAAGCTTTGAAATTATACGCTCTTAATAATGGTAAAGTATAAAGTTTTAATGGCACAATTTGCATTGATTAATAACAGACTATATTATACGTACAAAACTACTTTTGTTTAAAATTTTCCTCATTAAACTAAAATAAACTACTTAAAAAAAAGAAATAAAAGAAAAACGTTAAAAGAAATTCGGAATTCGCATTTATGTAAATAATAATAATAATATAAAAATAACCTCTCAAAACCGACCATTGAAATAATACGTTCTCACTAATGGTAAAGAATGGACGTATGAAAGTTTTAACCGAATAATCTTCATTCATTAATAATAGGCAATATTATACGTACAAAACTACTTTTGTTTAAGAATGTCCTCATTAAGCTACTTAAAAATGAAAAGAAAAGTTGAGAAACGTTAAATGAAATTTTCTAAATACTCATTTATGTAACCGAACACACAAAAAAAGCTTTGAAATTATACGCTCTTAATAATGGTAAAGAATAAAGTTTTAATGGCACAATTTGCATTGATTAATAACAGACTATATTATACATACAAAACTACTTTGTTTAAAATATTCCTCATTAAACTAAAATAAACAACTTAAAAAAAAAAGGAATAAAAGAGAAACGTTAAAAGAAATTTTCGGAATTCGCATTTATGTAAAAAGCAAAAACGCAAAAAAAACTTTCAAAACCGACTATTGAAATAATACGTTCTCACTAATGGTAAGGAATGGACGTATGAAAGTTTTAACGGAATAATCTTCATTCATTTATAATAGGCAATATTATACATACAAAACTACTTTTGTTTAAAAAAGTCCTCATTAAGCTACTTAAAAATGAAATGAAAAGTTGAGAAAGTTAAATGAAATTTTCTAAATACGCATTTATGTAACCGAACACACACAAAAAAAAGCTTTGAAATTATTCGCTCTTAATAATAGTAAAGAATAAAGTTTTAAAGGCACAATTTGCATTGATTAATAATAACAGGCAATATTATACATACAAAACTACATTTGTTTAAAATATTCCTCATTAAACTAAAATAAACTACTTAAGAAAAAAGATATAAAGGAGAAACGTTAAAACACATTTTCGAATTTCGCATTTATGTAAAAAAAAGTATATAGCATTGAAATAATACGTTTTAGATCATCAGAGCTCGAAATCACAATTTTCAAAGAATATTTTCTGAAACTGCAGATTTAATTTTGTTTATTTCAATTCCTTTTATCATCTATTGAAGGAAAAAAAAGTGCACTTACTTTGAATGGCATCGTAATTTGTTCGCATTCGACAAAATATAACGAGATTGCATCTTTTTAGGAACGAAACATGATTGCAAGTCTCAAACAAAAATAGTTTGTAATAACATAGAGTTCCAAGTGTTCCATCTTCAAAAGGCCCATGTCACGCAATCTCGGCGTTTCCTCTAAAGAAAGGGAAACGAAACGAAAATATTTGCAAGTTGAAGTCTTTATGCAAGAATCGAATTATTTAAAAGAATCTTGAAAATCGCTTCTTTGTAACGACATTTTGTTTATTTAAATTACATATTTTTAACATAAAGAGAAAAAAATAGGAACCCTAAATAAAATATGTATAATAAGATTTAGTATGTTCTATAATTATACATATATATGTTTTAAAAAATTAAGAATATTATGTTTGTGATGATATTATAGAAAATCTCCCAAACAAATAGCATTTTATTGTATTTAAAAAAATATTTTATTTAAAAAAAATGCTGAAATTTGTGTTTTCGTCCGGTTTCTGTTCTGTTATTTTCATAGTTCTAATGTTTGTCATTCATTTACAGTATTTTTATACAAAATAACAGCCATCAATAAACGTTTAAAATTCTTTGGAAAAGAAGAATATTTTATCAATAAAATTCACATAATTTTTTTTGACATTATGAATAAGTGGTTTTCAATAAATATTCCCGCACAAGCGCCAAGTGAATATAGAATACCATGATAGGTCATGAAAAATCTATAGTGGTATGTGTGGTTCAATGTTTACCTCAATACTGGCAAAGAATGAACGTATTAAAGTTTTAACCATATAATCTGCAATGAATAATAATAGGCTATATGTACAAAACTACTTTTGTTTAAAAAATTCCTCATTAAACTAAAATAAACTACTTAAAAAATAAAATAAAGAATACAAACGTTAAAAGAATTTTTCGATATTCGCAATTATGTAAGCGACTAAAAACAAAAACATAGCATTTAAATAATACGTTTTAGATCATCAGAACTCGAAATTACAATTTTCAGAGAATATTTTCTGAAACTGCAGATTTAATTTTTTTATTTCAATTCTTTTTATCATCTGTTAAAGGAAAAAAAGTGCACTTATTTTGAATGGCATCGTAATTCGTTCGCATTCGACAAAATATAACGAGATTGCATCTTTTTAGGAACGAAACATGATTGCAAGACTCAAACAAAAATAGTTTGTAATAACATAGAGTTTCATGTGTTCCATCTTCAAAAGGCCCATGTCACGCAATCCCGGCGTTTCCTCTAAAGAAAGGGAACAGAACTAAACGAAAATATTTGCCAGTTGAAGTCTTTATGCAAGAATCGAATTATTTAAATGAATCTTGAAAATCTCTTCTTTGTCACGACATTTTGTTTATTTAAATTACATATTTTTAACATAAAGAGAAAAAAATAGGAACCCTAAATAAGATATGTATAATAAGATTTAGTATGTTCTATAATTATACATATATATATGTTTTTAAAAATTTAAGAATGTTGCGTTTGTGATGATATTATAGAAAATCTCCCAAACAAATAGCATTTTATTGTATTTTTAAAAAATATTTTATTAAAAAAAATGCTAAAAGTTGTGTTTTCGTCCGGTTTCTGTTCTGTTATTTTCATAGTTCTAATGTTTGTCATCCATTTACAATATTTTTATACAAAATAAGAGCCATCAATAAACGTTTAAAATTCTTTGGAAAAGAAGAAGATTTTATCAATAAAATTCACATTTTTTTTTTTTTTTTGACATTATGAATTAGTGGTTTCCGATAAATATTCCCGCAAAAGCACCAAGTAAATATAGAATGCCATGATAGGTCATGAAAAATCTATAGTGGTATGTGTGGTTCAATGTTTACCTCAATACTGGCAAAGAATGAACGTATTAAAGTTTTAACCATATAATCTGCATTGATTAATAATAGGCTATATTATATGCACAAAACTACTTTTGTTTAAAAAATTCCTCATTAAACTAAAATAAACTACTTAAAAAATAAAATAAAGAATAGAATCATTAAAAGCAATTTTTCGTAATTCGCAATTATGTAAGCGAATAAAAACAAAAACATAGCATTGAAATAATACATTTTAGATCATCAGAACTCGAAATTACAATTTTCAGAGAATATTTTCTGAAACTGCAGATTTAATTTTGTTTATTTCAATGCTTTTTATCATCTATTGAAGGGAAAAAAAGTGCACTTATTTTGAATGGCATCGTAATTCGTTCGCATTCGACAAAATATAACGAGATTGCATCTTTTTAGGAACGAAACATGATTGCAAGACTCAAACAAAAATAGTTTGTAATAACATAGAGTTCCATGTGTTCCATCTTCAAAAGGCCCATGTCACGCAATCTCGGCGTTTCCTCTAAAGAAAGGGAACAGAACGAAACGAAAATATTTGCAAGTTGAAGTCTTTATGCAAGAATCGAATTATTTAAAAGAATCTTGAAAATTCCTTCTTTGTCACGACATTTTGTTTATTTAAATTACATATTTTTAACATGAACAGAAAAAAAAGGAATTCTAAATAAGATATGTATAAACAAGGTTTAGTATATCTTATATTTATACATGTATAATTTTTTTAATTTTAAGAATATTATGTTTGTAATAACATTATACAAAAACCCATAAACAAATATCATTCTACATCTATAGTTTATTTTTATTAAATATAATGCAAAAATTTGTGTTTTGGACTGGTTTCTGTGCAGTTATTTTCATTGTTCAAATGTTTCTCATTTATT
The DNA here is from genome assembly GCA_963932465.1 of Maratus speciosus. Lineage (NCBI taxonomy): Eukaryota > Metazoa > Arthropoda > Arachnida > Araneae > Salticidae > Maratus > Maratus speciosus. The sequence goes on from OZ010791.1 coordinate 130,431,850, forward strand.
GACAGTATTTTTCTACCAAATACCACCCATCAATAAAAGTTCAAAATGCTTTTGAAAACAATAATATTAAAAACCCTTATTAATAAACAATATTAATAAAAAACACATAAAAATTTTAAGTATTTATGGGTAAGTGGTTTCCAGTTTCCAGTTAGTAGTCGCACGCAGGATTCCAGAGTATTTAACATATACATGGTGATTCATAAATATCGAAACAATAGGCTATTTCCTTAAATATTGCCCCTAGACCCATACTTCCAATTGCAAAGTTTCTTAAAAAAAGGTGCAAAATTTAATGACATAAGTTGCAACTCCATGTGGTGTCTATTTGAAAAAATACGAAAATTAAATTTTTATACGGCCCCCGTAGTAGAAAAATTCCAATCAGGAAAACTTTCCTTATCCATTCCTGAATTAAACACAAAAAATTGCATCTTCATATCTGAAAATATCGCAGAGTTATGGCCGTTTAAATAATTCATCAGGTTTTGAGAGATTAGACACAAATTGAAATGCGTGCAATCCAAGAAACAATGTTACTTTAAGAGTTCTAGGAAACATGTAAAAAATATATTTGTTGAGTTAGAATTTTGATTTTTTTTCTTTTTTCTTTGTGATGGTTAACCATATAATTTGCAAACAAAATCACAGCTTAATATTTCTGATAAAGTTTTAAAAAAATTTACTGATTACTACTTTTTTAAGCGGTTTTAATTTAAAATCTTTATACCTTGAAACATTATAAGCCGGATTAAAAAAAAAAACCATTTTATTAAAAAGGAAAGTAAAATTTTAGTTTTGTTTCAGGATTTTTTTAAATATTAATTTTAAAAATATTAAAAATATTTATTTAAAAAATTAGGTAACTTATTTTTTGAAAAATCATATTTTCAAAAGTAAAACTTTTTTTTCAAATTTGCCGAAACAAAATTAATGTAAAATAACAAAAAAAGACATGTTTCAAGTTTGCACCTTTTTTATTTATGATTCTTTATGATGAAACACATTTAAAGTTTTAAACATTGATTGGCTCCTAATAAATTGTGTAAATGCTTTTCTAAAAATTGCACGTGAAAAAGTAATTTCTTTCTGTAGCTTAAACTTCTGATTCAGTTTAACTTTTGCCGTTTCCACCTCCTTTTTGTACTATTTAAATGTCCATAAATAAATGTTAAATGTGTAATTTGAAACAATGCTTTTTCTGACATGCCGATTAAGAGTCTTTCATAATTTTAGCCCTCACAAATTCAGGCTTTTAATCGTCCCAGCGAGGCCGTTAAAACAGTCTGTATTCAGGGGCCGGGCCGGGCCAGACCCGGGATTGGCGACTTTTTTCTGAAGACTCGGCCAGGCCGGGCTTAACGTATTTTTTCATATCGAACCGGGTGTTGGTGTAATTTATGACGGCCAATTATCTACACGAGGGATATGGGCCCGAAGGGGGGCGGGGTGCCTTCCGTAGAGGTCTTTCTAAGGGAACCTAATCCGTATTTACGCAAGGATATCCAAGGTTCAAAGAAAACAACTGAAAACTCCGAATGATTGGGTCGAACGACGCGATTGGGTTCGAACCCAGCACCTCCCGTCTACCAGCTTTGAGAGCAGAACCTCTGAGCCACTGGTTATACCGAACCGAGACTGGCTTCCTCATTCCTAGGTTTTCCCTGGACGAAATTTTCAGTCCACGTCTAGAGGCAACCCGTATTAAAAACATTATCTCTGACTGACAAAATCCGTGCAAAAATAAATAAAATTTGGCTCAGCCCAAAAACTTTTACAACAAATGCATATATTTTTAAATGGCCATTATTTTACAATAAAACTTTAAAATTTATTTATTTTTTAAAGAATAGTAGATTTTAAGGCAAAAAATTTAAAATACACTAAAACTAGTGAAAAAAATCTGCCTATGACGGAATCCTTTCTTAAACGGAAAAATCTGTTGATCCATGGAAAATGAATATAATAATACCTGACAAAAAATAGACTACATTTACAACTCCTAAAAATGGAACTTGTCTATAACGCTTTTTTTTTTATTTCCTATGTGATTCTATCTTAAAAGATTTTACTTTATAGCATTTTTCATTGTCTCCAACACATGGGATATGGATTAACGATATTAAAGGAGAAGTTAATTGTTTACATATAAATAGAGATTCATTAATAAAACAAATAATCACAGCTTTTGGCGCTTCTTTAAAAATAAAAATTATGAACATGAAAAAAGAAAAAATATAATAAGTATTTTTGTTCAGAACTCCTCCATACGAAAAAACGTTTAACCATATCGATGTAAAAAACTATGCAGAAATTGAGTCAAGCCAGGCCAGGCTACGATTTGAACTTTTTTCCAGGCAGGGCCGAACTTTTTTTCCTATGGGTCGGTTCGAGACCGGACCTAGATATTTCGACCAGTGCAGACCTCTACTGCAGACCACTAGCATGCTTTGAAAACAGGTTTAACGTAAAATCTATACGCTGCCTATTTTATGTTCAAAGGAGAGGCACTGTCTTATATCGACTTTTAATAATGTACAATTTGTGGATGATCCCTATCTTCCATTCAGATTGAGTCAAAAACTCATCGCTCAGAGACATGAATAAATAGTGTAAGTCACGAATTTTGGATTTTGATATCTCTGCGAATTTTGAAGATATCGAGATGAATTTTTTAGTGTTTAATTCAGGAATGGATAAGGAAAATTTTTCTAATTGGGAAATTTACTCTATGGGGGCCATATAAAAATTTATTTTTTTGTATTTTTTCCTATAGACCCCCCATGGAGTTAAAACTTATCTCGTCAAATTTTGCACCTTTTTTCATGAAACTTTGCAATTGGAAGTATGTGCCTGTGGGCAATATATAAGGAGATAACCTATTGTTTCGAGATTTATGAAACATCCTGTACACATAATAACATATATACATAACATATATACATTTAATATATGACATATATACATAACAGTTATACATTTCGACTGGACATATAATTCCCCCATGAAGAAAAGTCTATATGGGTATGTGACTCAGATAGTTTCAAATTTGCACTATTGAACGTATTTAGATGGGCATCATTGAGTGTTTTAGACAGGAGAAGAGTAGGTATAGGCCTTTGTTTCACCTACTGCCCATGCCACATGACATTTATTTACCAAAAAAAAAGATGTATCTACAAAAGTAATTAAAACATATATTTTTTTAATAGAAAAATAAATACTTTAAAATCGAAATCCAAAATCCATATTGGCCAAACATATATTAAAGGCCATATACTCAGCTAAATGAAGGTAAATAAACGTTTATGGACTCGGGGAACTGAATTATATTGACCATTATTTAAAATTTAAAACAATTTGCTTTTAAACGATGTTATTTTCCTTTATCTCCATGGACTCTTGTGAACTAAAACGTGTAATAAAAATTCGAATAAATGTCAAAATAAACCAAAAAGCGACAAGTACGTTTACTGTCAAAGAATTTTCTTACCTTACTCTAGTTTTTTAGACATAAATCATATACAGAGCATAAGAATATATAGTGAACTATATAAATTACACTTTTATAATTTAAGGATTTCATTTTCACGAAGTCATTTGGCGAAAACATATGGCTTATCTACCCTTGTACTATCCTTTATTTGTATCTAAATATACTTCCATTCTTATAGCTACCATCTTCTTAAATTTTGTCATTACTATTACGAACAGTATTTCGTTCAGCATGCTGTGTCTTAGCCTTATTTAATCGCATAAATCTACGATTAATTAAAGTGAAGATTACTATTCCAACATGGTGGTGACGAAAAATTTTAGCAATTGACAGTTATCCTTTCTAAGAAAGAATCTTACAATAAATTATTTTAGTTACTTAAAAGTACTCATCTGCCAGAAAAGGGCAACCTGGAGGTTATTTGAATTTTTAAAAATATATTAAATATATTTTCCTACATCTTTCCTTTTCCTCTTTTGTTACTGTCTTTTTATTTTATTTGTCTAATGTGGCTACTTTTATTGTGTCATTCTCTGATTGGCTAATGTTACCTGCTTTCCTATTGGCTCTTCGCTCTCACCTGTCTTTTTATTTTCCTGTTCCCCTGTTTTCCTACTGATATGATTAGTGGTAGCAGTGTCGTTTGTGCCTGATGAAGAATTACAACATTTTTTCGAAACGCTTTACAATTTTTTTGTTTATGGGGTTGTATGAAGTTTTTGTCATATATTAAAAATCTGCTCTTTATTAACATGATTGGCTTTTGTAACACATTTGTTGAAATGCCTCCTACAGTTACAGGTTTAAAAAAAAAGAAAAAAAAAGGGTTTCCTCCACAATGAGATAGAGCTCTCTAATGCCATTAAAAAATTAAAAATCAAATTTAACTGTTCCTTGTATTTAAAATTTTATTTAGTTTTTTTATTTACATATATCTGTTCAGTAAATTATAAGACCCCACCCCCCTTGACAAGATATATGAATATTAAATATATGAATTTACACCAACATATATTATGTGTTTTGTTTATAATTAAAATCTGATTCCTTTTCATTTTAAATGTGAATATGTATTTTCTATACGATCCAAAGCAGCAAATCGGAGGCATGTGTGTAATTTCAAAATTTCATTATCTCAAACAATGAATGTATGTTTTTTAATATTATCTTTTTTTTTAATCTATTTTCTCCCTCCTAATTGCTTAATCCACCATTGACTAAGCTCTAAATCTTTTTCACTTGAAAACCCAATTGTATTTACGTGGATACAAGATCTATTTCCTTTAAAGTAAGTAATACAATTTATTTTTTATTTACAGTAATTACCCGACTGAAAAGAAGGGTTATGTGTTTCTCGCGTATTTGTGAAGTGGATTTCTTTATACCATTGAAACATCCAAACGGCTGGATGGATTTTAACGAATGAGGTCTCTATCGATTCGTCTTAACGGCCCGATGGTTATAGGCTGGGTTTTATTTTTATAAATTCAAAATGGCGGCCAAAAAATACAAAATGGCGGTACGGGCGAAAAAAAAATACGCGCCCTATTGAGTGGCATATCATTGGATAGGTCTTTCAAAATGAATACGATGTTTTATTGACTATTTTACAGCCAGAAGCTCCGTTAAAATATTATATAACTTGGAAGATCTGTATGTATTGTATATCTCTAGCTTTACTGCAACTCTAACCATCATAGACATCTATAGACCTCAACAAAACAGTGTTTAGAGATAGGAACTAACAGTTAAACACAACTTAAATGTCATCAATACAAGTAAATAAAAAAAAAATATGTAAGTAATATAAACAAGTAATATAAAAAAAATATTTTAAGTCAATTCCTACTTAGGTCAATAAGAGAATGTTTTCTCCCATTCTTCTTTCCTTTTGAGTGGCGCTTAAAATGCCTTGATCGAGAAGAGGGCTCTCTCGGTCTTAAAATACCTTGATCAAGAAGGGGGCTCTCTCGATTATTTAAAATTAATCAATTAAATTTAATTAATTAATTAATATTTAAAAAAAACTGGATTAACATTAAGTGTCATACAGTACAAGTTTTAAAAATTTTATTTGAGCTTGATTGGATGAATAATAAGTATTTTATTAACGATTGAAAATTTGAACAAGATATATATATAGCAAGAGTGTTACCTAATAGTAGGAATTGAAAAAAAATGTTTCACATTGATGAGAAATAATTAATTAGTTCGCTTTTTACGCAGTCGGGTTTTTTTGATTTTTTAAATTTAATGTTTATTAATAAGTAATGGTCTGGCAAGGAGTTTGAAAGTATCTATAAATCCATGAGACAAGATGGTCACTAATTACAATTTCTATGGTTCTAATGGACTGTAAATCAAATAGATCAAAAGGAATTAGTTCATTTAAATAAACACAGTGTGTAATATGTACTTTGTGTAATGTAACTACTTTTGTTGTGTCATTTCCTATTGGCTAATGCCTACTTCTTTCCCTTTGACTCTTTTCTCCTACCTGCCTTTTTCTTTTCCAGTCCCCCCTGTTTTGCTACTGTTATCAGAGTGGCAGCACTGTCGTTTGTGCCTGATGAAGAAAGAAACATTTATTTTTCGAAACGTGTTCTGCTTTTGTTATTTATTTTGCTATAAAAGAACTTTTTGTCACATAAGAAATCAGGTTAAAATAAGATCTTTAGTACCATACTTGAACTTTGTAATTAGTTTGTGTAAATACCCTCAATTAAATGTTCATTTGTATTTAAAATTTTATTTCCATATATTTATTTATTCAGTAAATTATAAGATCAACTGTATATGAATTTACACCTACATACTTTATGTGTTTTGTTTATAAATAAACTCTGATTTATTTTAATTTTAATCGTGAATATTTATTTTCGATCAGATTCAAAGCAGCAAATAGGAGGCATGGGTGTAATTTCAAAATTTCATTATCTCAAACAATGAATAAGTGTTTTAATATTATCCTTTTAAAAAAAATCTCTTTTCTCACTCTCAAATTCTTAATCCACCCTTGACTAAGCTCTAAATCTTTTTCACTTAAAAACCCAACTGTATTTACGTGGGTACATGATCTATTTCCTTTAAAGTAAGTAATATAATTTATTTTTTATTTAAAGTAATTAATAAGTAATGGTCTGGCAAGGAGTTTGAAAGTATCTATAAATCCATGGGACAAGATGGTCACTAATTACAATTTCTATGTTTCTAATGGACTGTTAATTACAAAGCTCAAAAGGAATTAGCTCATTTAAATAAACACAGAATATCATTAAAGAAATTCTAAGAGGCGAAAGTAGGGGATAGCGGTAAATTTTCTGCTTTTACAGGAGGCAGTCATCGTTAATTAACGAGTGAATGCAGTTTATTTCTTGGAGGGAAACTCTTTCGATAAACACAAATATAATGAGTTAAATTAATGGTAATTTATTTATACTTATCTCAGTATTTAAGTTATTTTTTTTTTCTTTTACAGCCTGAAATTCAAAATGTACTTTTATAACAAACAACATTAATATCTTATTGACCTGTATTGTTAAAAACGGACTTGCAATCTGAAAAGAGTAATTATGTATGAATAGAAATTATAATTTTTCTTTTACATTATCTTTTTAGGTGCGTTCGTAATTATATAAATACCAAGCACCTATAGTCATCGTGTAGTCCGACCGTCTGTCTGCATATAAAAGCGCAGAATCTACTCAACGGAATGGTTTGAAAACCGTTGCATAATTTTGTCGAGTCATTTCAAATTAAAAATAATTAGAATCAAAACTTACAATCAAAAGGCTACAAAGTACTCTTTTTCAAAAAAAAAAAAAAAAAAAAAAAAACATTTGGCGACAGTTACATTAAAAATAATTAATGACTTTGTATGAGATTATAAAATTAAACTGATTCTGGTTTAAAAAAAAAAAAAAAAATCATGTAACAATCACCGTTTTTTTTTTTATTTAAAATTTTTTGAAAATTTTGAAGTTTTTTAAAACTTTTATAGCATTTTTAATTTTTAAAATTTTTTAGTTATTTTAAGTGACTTATATTCATTGGATTATTGGGAACAAAAGTTAGTATGGAATTAAAGATCTTTTATTTAAAATTTTGTTTATTTTTGTAACGCAAAACCTGAAAAAAAAAAAAAAAAAAAAAAAAAAAAAAAAAAAAAAACGAAAATTTTAAAAATATTAACTTTGAAATTAAAAAAAATAATAACTATAACCCTCAGACCTAAATCCATACTAATTATTGTAGTACATATACAAGTAAGTGTCTGCGAAAAAAATCAAGACTCTATCTGCAAACAGAAAAAAAAAGCCTTGGGGATTAGCAAACACACTAACATCAACTAAAATAAAAGTCTGAGAAAATGCATTTAAAGTTTGTAAAGGAACACTCAGAACATTCTGAGAACACTCGGAAAAGTTTAAATATCTTTAAAACTATTTGGATTTCAGATCTACAATTTGAAGTCATGATTCACAACCGTATGGACCACTGAAAAATTCAATAAAAAAATATTCGATATTTTTGTCGTTTTTAGGGTATTGTGAGGGGGCTTGAAATTTTTTAAAAAAATCAATTTTTCTTTTAGTATCTATTTTGATTATTTAATTAATTCTGGACACATTGGAAAACACCGCATAAAAATATTTGCATTTTTAACGGAGTTATAAGCATTTATGTAACAATCGTTATAAAGCCACACCCCTTAATTGCAACTTTAAGTCGCGTTTTCTCAAAACTTGATTTTTGTCGACTATCCGTAAGATTTAAAAAAAAAAAAAAACTATTTGATGGAATGGCTTTTTTTTTTTTTTTTTTGCATGCATATAACATCATTATCTATAGAATGAATTAATATATTTTAGATAGTTTAATATTTTGAGTATTTTTAATGAAAAAAAAGTTGTATTTTATAGGGTTTTTTAAATTTTCAAATTTGAGAGGGTTTTTTTAATAAGGTTTACTTTGAGTGATAGTTATATCCTTAATTCATTCTATAGAGTAAAGTTTCCTGATCATTGTAAAGCAAAAATTAAGTTATTATGTCAATTTAACGTTAAGATATCTTACGGATGGTGATATGACACCTAAATTTTTTTCCGAAAATTGTGTTACATAAATTTTGCTATATTTTTTGTTTTATTACATTGAAGTACTTCTTTTTATAATTTTATAATACTACAAACATACCTTAAAAATATCAGAAAGTTTAAATTAGTTACATTGAATACTTCTCTTTTTATATGAAGTCCAAGCGAGAGCTCTGTTTACATGTTTTTCGTTATCGATCAACCCCTGAGGCCCCTTAAAAAGATATTTACAAAACTTTTCTCCATTAAATTAAATCTTATCATGCGTAATTAATTCAGTGATACGCCATGATAGGTAATGACTCTATATTGCCATGGTGATGACGTCCTATTTAAGATGAAGTCATATTATTTCCGTATTACTGAATTTAATATATTATATAATCATAATAAATTTTGCATTCATGCATTTTTACATGAGAGTGCAACAGTTATTGTACCAAGATCTGAATATTTATAAATCTAGTTATAGTATGAACGTACCTCATTTGCCACGTGTTTAACATATAATTACCGACTTGTTTTAAACAAAACTTGATAAAAATGAGTGAAATAATTTGGAGATTCTGCTAATGTATTAATAAATTCCCATTTTAGTAAATGTTTGTACTCTTCGATATAAAAAAATAAAAATGCGCTTAAAAATCTAAATTTTTAAAGTTTTCGAAGAGGAAAACTGTAGATTTTGAAAATTAAAGCAACTGTTCAAAACAAAGATTTGAAAAACAACAGTATTTTGAAATAATATAAAGGAATGACAACGATTTTTTTTTCTTATAATTTTATTAACACCTTTATAAATGCATACTGCTAATTCAAAATGTACTTTTATAACAAATAACATTAATATCTTATTGACCTGGTATTGTTAAAAACAGACTGGCGATGTAAAAAGAGTAATTATGTATAAATGTAAATTATAACTTTTCTTTTCTATTATCTGCTTTGAAATAAAACATAATAAAAATGAGTGAAATAATTTGGAGATTGTACTAATGAATTAATAAACTATCATTTTAGTGAATGCAAGCACTCGTGGCTAGAAAGAAAATGAAATGTGATTAATGATCTAAATATTTAAAGTTTTTGAAGAGAAAAAAATTAGATTTTCAAAACTAAAACAATGGTTCATAAGCAAACACTTGAAAAACAGCAGAATTTTGAAAAAATATATAAAAAATTAACAACGATTTCGTTCGGATAATTTTAGTAGCATCGTTATAACCCTTTCAGACCTGACCTACACAATAGTGTAAATAATCCTAAGGAAAAAAAAAACATTTTCCTTTTTTTTTGTGTGGTTTAAATTTAAGCCTGAATCCACATAATTTCGTAAATCCTCTCTTGGCATAACCATGCATACGGTATTTTTTTTTCAATCAAATATTATCTTATTAATAAAGGAGAAAACAACAACACTTTTTTATTTCTACCAAAAATATTACGGTCTCAAAGGATTAGATACGTATTACTAATATCAAAATTCAGTAAAACTCCACCTGAAGTTCAAAAAAAGTATCATTCGTTTCCAAATTAAAATAACAAGGTGGCCCAACCCTGAACGAAACATAGATTAAAACTCGGCTTTTTAATTGAAAATTCTAACAGACATTTTACATTTAATATAGTATCTTAATTTGCGCACTAAAATTTCCAAAAATAGTTTTTCTCATGAAAAATATAAAAAAAATGTCTTCAAATACAGTTTCGAAATTTATTAAAAGTGATAATTTAGTATTTATTATCCCTGTTCTACGATTTCATAGCGGAATAAATCGCCGAATGTTTCGCTACTTATAGCGATTTTTTTTAATTTTGATAAATTCTAGAGTCTAAGCATTGGGTTTTATTATATATCTGTTAAATTTATGGTTTTTATGGTATTTTATTAATTAATTTATTTTTTTATAAATTTTATTTTGTTATAAAACATTAGCCAAAAAACAAATGTTCAATTATTTAAATTGTTTTAAGGGTAAACGTGTTTATCTTTCGTAATCAAGTTTCACACGATAAATATAGATTCTTAAATCGGGCTTGAAAATTATATAAAAACTATTAAAAATGAATAATTTGAGATTTTTTTCTCCAAAAAATTGCATTTAAAAGTGCATTTCTGTGTTCTATTTGACAGTATAAAAACTAAAATTGTGATTTATTTATAAAAAAAAAAAAAAAAACTGCAGTAAAAGCGAAATAATATTGGTTAGGTGCTGCCACAGTCAATATGAGGCCAGCTTTAGTTATGGCCATTTTTTGATTTATACTATAGATTTCTTTAGGAAATAGTTATTCATTTTCTAACTTAGACAAAATGATTAATATACTCGTCATTCTTACTCTTTACACAGAAAATAGTAACAAACAGCAACCAATAATATAAAGTTGAACTTAATATTTGAAAATTACAAAATACTTAATACAAAATAATTGATATAAACACAATAATTAATATCATTCTCAACTTTTGGACAGACGATGGCAACAAACTCACAAAAATAACACCATACTGCACTAAATATTGCGAGATAGAAAAATTTCAGATATGGCAAAACAATTTAATGTACAAAATATAAAATTAATTTGCCTTAGGCAGCATCAGGTAATTAGTTTTTTTTCTTCTTTATTTTTTCATATATGGATTCCATTTATTTATCACATGGACTGTAAATTAATTCAGCAGAAAACATGCAACAAATTCCAAAGAATATTTGGCTTATTCTTAGGTCTTTATTTTTTATTTTTTTCTGTTATAAGATTTTTGTTTAAAGAGGAAAAATAACTGTTGTTTTAATAAATGTTCCTTAAACTCAATTTATTTTTTGATTGAATAGATTTATGAAAGTAAATAGAAAGCATTTTTTGTTATAAATTATAGTGAAAACTTTCGTGTAAAATTTATCTTTTTATGCCTTGTGCATAAATATTAATGCGTCAAATGCCTGGAAGTGTTAACACTGTAATCTCACTATTAATTAAAGTAAAGGCGAAAATCGTAATTTATGATGGTGTAAATTAAAGTATTATAAGCGTGTGGCGGTTATAATATTTAGAGGGAAGGTTTTATAATGCTTTTCCTCAAAAAGATAATTAATTTTTGGATATGTTAAAAACCTTCGGAATATTAGTAATTTGTTATTACGCATTAATTTCAAAACAAAATTTAAGAGCAGGAAAAATAATTTTATAATATTTTACAAAATGCTATAAGTTATTGCTCTATTATTCAATAAATAATGTTTATGTAAATTTTATACGTAAAATAGATTTTGAAAAATAAACAGAAGAATAAACAACAGTACGTTACCGTGTAATAATTAATCTAACAATTTTTCTAAGTACTAAAAATCATATAATTCATTTTTGATGTTTGACTAATTGTTTAAAAATACCCTTTATAGTATAATAATCTTTTATTTTATGAATTGCATTGCAATTACTTTTTATAATGATGCTAAAAATTAAAACTACAGCAATACTTTTTCGGACGTTCGAAATTACAGTAAATTTTGACGTTAAGGATTTTATGTCGCCGTTATAAAATCTCTTGGTTATATTTAATAGATTTTATTTTTAAAAAAAGTTTCGTATAAGCATACAATTACATAAGATCCTTGCTCTGTTGAGATACGAGAATCAATAGATTAGGATAGATAGGATCCATAGGTTACAGAAAACCTTTATCTCCTCTATTTGGTCTTCTCAACCATTGGGATATATCGTTATCTTTTTCTATACCATGCATCGTCCCTAAAAACAGTTATATTTTAAGGGGTCCGTCAATTGATAAATATATATTGATTGAGGTAATTGTCAATATTGATTAAGGTAATCAATATTTTAAGAAATCCTAAAGACAAATTAAAATGTCTGTACACAAAATTGTAAAACTTTTGTAAATCGAGTAAGTACTTGCAGAGTTATATCAAAAATTTAATACATTTAAAATTTAAAAATTTAACTTTTTTAAATATTTAATTTTTTTCAGATTTTTTTTTACATGCAATATTCTTAATACATTAAAAATTCATAACATAATCTTCATATATAAAAAAAAAAAATAGAATTTTGCGCACCGGGACACCTTAAAAACATTTATATTTGAAAAACACTTTTTGTAAGAAAATTGTGTATATGGCACTTTCAATAAGTGTTATTCGGTATAGTTAATTTTACCTAGCAAATGTGTTTTGAAGAGAAATTTAAACATTTATATCATCATTATAATAATATTTTTAAGCATTTAACATCTTTGGGAATATAGCACTTTTTTCTTGCACTTTAGGAAGTGCGGTATAGCGAAAAACTACATAATTATGGAAATTGTTGGTTAGATCTTTCTCAGAAATAAAAGACCTCAATGAATATATTATACAGTAGTCATTGTCTGTGGATTTTGTCTGAGTGAAATTTTGATTGGTTATATTGAATTATTGAAATATTTTAAATTCGGTAATGCATACAATACATACCGTTTTCAAACTGACTATGTCAAAATTTCTAATGTTAATATGCCAAGGTATACAATATTTTTTTTTAATCATTCCAGTCTTGTTCTGGGAAAGTTGATGAACGGCATGACTTTTATTTCAATATTCATGTTCGATTGATTCTGAATTTTTCTCAAATCTAAATGTTAATTACACGCAATATCATGTGATTGCGTCATGTGATTTCAAACTGATTTTTAACTCATAAAAATCACTTTTAAATAAAATTAATTGCGCTGTTATTTAAGGATAAAAACAATCACAACATTACCATTGCTTAAAAGAATGTGGTTAAAGAGCATATCTTGTGAAACGAAAGATCTCTTAAAAATTTTTAAACGGAGAATTTAAACTGCGTTTGCAATTTTTCAGTTTTTGCAATCAAGTTCGGTAAAAAAAAAATAAAAAATTATTAAAAAATATAAAAATATTTCCTTTCATTTAAAAGAATTATTTACTTGAAATATTTTTAAATAAATACTTAGTTTCGAAACATATTAAATAGTATCATTAGAATAATTACTTGAAAAACAGCAATTAATTTTCAATATCGAATTTAGCTTTTAAAACTAAGCTTGCGTAAATGTACTACTACGCAAAGTCTTCTAAAAATATGTAGAAAAGGGCGAAATACAATTAAGGTTGTAAGAGACAATACGTAAAATAAAATGTGCTTTTGAAAACGGTATTCTGTAAGAATAAATCTGATCCAGAAAGTTATAGGATCTAAGGATATAAATAAAAACATATAGACATTTTCTGCGCACATAGTTTCCCTAAGAAGTAGAAAACTTGTATTCAGAAATCCAAAAATGCAAAGAAACACTCTGACATAGATTATCAATGATTTCGATCAATGTCACATTTGTAAAAGTTTAAGTAAAATAACAACTAAAATCAAACTTAGAAGTATTTCTCATATCTAACCACTTAAAAGTGTTATGTATAGTCACAATAAAAATGTAGCTGTTACAAAGAAAAATATTAGATTTAAAATAATAATAACAATTGCTTGTTTTTTTTTTACCATGATGTGCATTTAGATTACCGTCATGTTACTTATCTCTAACATGTGCCTATATATTTTAACAAAAAATGACCTATTCGGTATAATTTATGAAAAATTTATGAACAATTTCTACTATGGGGGAAAAAATTATAAATAAATTTATATTTGCAATGTATTTAGATTCATCCACCACATTTGTAAAAAGTAATTCTTTATATTACCCGCCCCCACCTATCATATTTGCTATGAAGTACTTCGTTAGTAATCATTACCAAAATACCTTCTTCATCTAGTCCATCCCTTTTCTATTCCTTTATCTCATTACGTCCTAACTCGTGCATCTATTGTACTGGCTGAATACATGTCTTAGACTGATCCTCCCATATGTGTTCAGATACTCCCCCATCATTAACTATCCTCCTTGCGACTTCGCTTTCGCTAAAGAGTGATTAAGCAAGCATCCAGAAGACAGAACTGGAAAAAATAAGAACGAGACATAGAAATACAGTTTATAGAAAGTTTCCGCCACATTATACTCATAGCCACATTAATGAAATGCTAAAGAATCGCATAAAAGAGGGAGAAAAACTATTATTAACTTGGCTTTTACATTACCGTTGCATATTTGAATATGTACGATCAAACATTAAACAAGAATATTTAAAATTTTCTCTTCAGAATATTTTTTTAATCATCATTATCATAATTATTAGTCAATCACAAGTTCCATTTAGAAATGTTACTTATGAAAACAAAGATGCATTTTACGAGTATTGATAAAAGGCGTAACTGATAAAACTACAGCTAAAATCTATAGGTTCTCTAAAACACTCTTTATTAATGTAACTATTTTTACGTTAATAGCTACATTTGTAAAAAAAGAAATCCTTTATATTACTCGTTTACACGTATCATATTTGCTATGAAATACTTGCTCAGTAATCATTACCGAAATACCGTGTCTATCAAGTACATCGCTTTTATTTTCCTTTATCTCATTACTTTGTAAGCCATCCATCTAGGTATGTGTACTGACTTAATACATGTCTCAGAATGATCTTCCCATATGTGTACAGATACCCCCCCCCCCCCATCATTAATTGTCCTCCTTATGAATCGCTTTCGCGAGAGAGTGATTAACCAAGCATCCAGAAGACAAGTAGAAAAAAGTAAAAACGAGGCATAGTAATATAGTTTACAGAAAGTTTTCGCCACATTATCGAAAGGCTAACGAGTTGCATAAAAGTGGAAAAAAACCTGTTAGGGGAGACCGGAATTAGTTGGCTACAGTGGTAAGTAGGCGCAGTATTCATAAATCGCCTGTTTGGGGATAAATTGCGCAACCAGTCACAAAGTACCTTTCTTCTTGCTTTTTATAATGCTCATTGTAGTTTTGCAGCGTTACCTACGTGCAGTGGACATTTATTACGATTTTTCTGGGTTTTGGACTCATAAGAAATTTTTTGTTGCTTCATTCTTTTTCTAATTTTTAATACTTATCTTAATAATTGTGATTTAACTTGTGCAATTTTTATTAGTGTATGATTAACTGTACCTACCCCGTATGTGATTTACTTGGATTATTTATGCTTAGATGGTTACGTGTCCCTTTTGTGAAGAAATTTATTATGGGGCTCGTAGATGCATTGATTACGGGACAAGTTGGCTCGGTGTTTGGTATGTACTGGTAGCTTGAAAAACAGCAAACACCGCGAAAAGTGGTTGCAATGCAAGATTTTGGGCACAGAAGGCTTGCCCAAACGGAGACACTCGATTTTTTATTTGTGACAAATGTAACTCTGATGATGATATCTAGTAGGATAGAAATTACTCAATGTTAATTTTTTATTCATTATTTTTATGTCTGTATAAGTTAGAATTTACATTGTACGGCGATAACGCCTTTGTTTAAACTCACTGGTAATAATGAAATTGATTTCTCTTAACTGCGTGTCTTATTTGAGTTTCGTTTAAATTTTTATAAAGCGTGTGCCAACTTACCCCATAGGTATAAACAACCTGCCCCGTGACGGGGTAGGTTGGCGTACAATTTCCCTTTTACTTTATGCTTCTGCTAAACATAAACTACAAAAGCTATAAACTCAAAACTCCAGGTATTTATAGTCCAAACAAAAAATTTATAAAAATCAATAACTGAAAACTGCGCCTATTAACCCCAGTCTCCACTATCTTGTTGCGTTACAGTATTGCATATTTTAATATTGTGACCAAGTATTAAAAGAGAATATTTAAAAATTTTCATTAGAATATTTTTTTAATCATCATTATCATAATTATTAGTCAATCACAAGTTCCGTTTAGAAATGTTACTTATCAAAACATAGATTCATTTTACGAATATTGATAAAAAGCATAACTGCTAAAGCTACAGCTAAAATATTTATTTTCTCTAAAAACATCTTTTCTTAACGTACAGATTTTCTACCTAAATGCTTACGCAATTAGCTACATTTGTAAGAAGAAATTCTTTATATTACTAGTTCCCACCTATCATACTTACTATGAAGTATTTGCTCAGTAATCATTACCAATATTTCATCTTTATTGAATAATCCCTTTTCTATTCCTTTATCTTAATACATCCTAACTCATGCATCTAACTGTTCTGAGTGAATACATGTCTTATAATATTCCTCCCATATGTGTTGAGGTACTCCCTCATCATTATCCATCCTCCTTGCGACTTCGATTTCGCTAAAGAGTGATTAAGCAAGCATCCAGAAGACAGAACTAGAAAAAATAAAATCGAGACATAGAAATACAGTTTATAGAAACTTTCCGCCACATTATACTCACAGCCACATTAATGAAAGGCTGAAGAATCGCAACAAAGAGGGAGAAAATTTGTTATTTACTTGTCTTATACCGTTGCATATTTGAATAGCTACTATCAAGCATTCAGCGAGAATATTTAAAATTTTTCCATTATAATATTTTTTAAATAATTATTATCATAATTATTAGTCAATCACAAGTCCCGTTTAAAAATGTTACTTATCAAAACAAAGATGCGTTTACGAATATCGAGAACAGAGGTAACTGCTAAAGATACAGCTAAAACATATATCTTCTCTAAAAACATCGTTTCTTATCATATAGATTTTTTACCTAAATACTTACGTAATTAGATACATTTGTAAAAAGAAATTCTTTATATTACTCACCCCCGCCTATGATACTTGCTCTGAAGTACTTGCTAACTAATCGATACCGGTTGATAGTCTACCGGTCGATAATCTACCGATCGGATCGGTACTAATCGATACCGAAATATCATGTTTATTGAGACCATCCCTTTTCTATTCCTTTATCTCATTGCGTCCTAACTCATGCATCTAACTGTTCTGGGTGAATACATGTCTTATAATTAATCCTCACAGATGTGTTCACTTACTCCCCCATCATTAACTATCTTCCTTGCGACTTCGCCTTCGCTAGAGAGTGATTAAGTAAGCATCCCGAAGACAGAACTAGAAAAAGTAAAAACGAAACATAGAAATACAGTTTATAGAAATTTTCCGCCACATTATACTCACAACCCCATTATTGAAACAATAAAAAGTTGCTTAAAAGAGGATACAGACTATTATCTAATTATTTAGACCGTTGCATATTTGAATATCGGCGATCTAGTATTAAACGTGAATATTTAAAATTGTACCATTAGATTATTTTTTTTTATCCATGATTATTGTAATCATTAATCAATCGCAATATCGGTTTAGAAATATTACTTATCGAAAAAAAAGATGCATTTTACAAATATCGAGAAAATTCTTTTTATTAATTGTCTTCACCTTTCATACTTGCTAAGTACTTGTTCGGCAATCATTACCGAAATAACTTCTTTATCAAGCACACCCCCTTTTTTTTTCTTTTATCGCATTACGTTACAATTCATGCATCTATGTGTACTGATTGAATACATGTCTTAGAATGATCTTCCCAGATGTGTTCAGATACTCCCCTATCATTAACTATCCTTTTTGTGACTTGGCTATCATTGAAGAGTGATTAACAAAGTATCCAGAAGACAGAACTAGAAAAAATATACGCGAGATTTAGAAATACTGTCTCTAGAAAGCTTCCGCCATAATATACTCACAGCCACATTATTGAAATACTATCGAGATGCATAAAAGAGGGATAAAAACTGCTAGACAGTTGCCTTATACTGTTGTATAATTAAATGTCAATTATAAAGTATTAAACGAGAATATTTAAAATTTCAGCATTAAAATATATTTTTTTTTTAAACCGACATTATCATAACCATCCGTCAATCGCAATTTCCGTTTAAAAATGTTACTTATTAAAAGAATGATGTATTTTACAAAGTTCGAAAAAAATAAATTGCTAAGCTTAATAGCGTCGCCCTTTATAGGGCACTTGTAGGGCCGTTGCCCTTGTAGGGCCGCAGCCCTTTATTCTTCTACTCTAGTCCGACTCTTTTGCGGAAGCTAGATTCTTAGGTCCCCAGCCACGTCCCGAGTAAAAGACTCTAGCGAAAGCGAGATTCAAAAAAATTAATTCAAAGATTGTTACCGGACAAATGTTAATACTTCAAATTTCGCTATCACAGTGCCAAACGTAAATGACAATCAATGCTTATCATGGGGATTCAAATGTATAGCTTCGTTGAATTGTGTGCATTTAAAAAGGAGGTATAAGCATCGTATTTCTCAAATAAATTATTGAATTTGGCACACACCCTATTAGCAGTCTAAGGCATTATAAAATTAACAAAGTAATGAAATTCAAATATAATTCACGAATTGAAAGTTTATCTGTTATTTCTGTGCCTCAATCTTCCTTTATCTCATTGCGTCCTAACTCATGCATCTAACTGTTCTGGGTGAATACATGTCTTATAATTAATCCTCACAGATGTGTTCACTTACTCCCCCATCATTAACTATCTTCCTTGCGATATATGTTTGCGATATATGAGAAATATGTTTGATTTTCCTCAAACATATTTCTTGAATGTAAAGTTTTTTTTTTTTTTTTTTTTTTTTTTTTTTTTTTTTTTTTAATAAATTGGGGATAATGTACAGAAATGAAAATTTTTGTTTAAATAATATAAAATAGTAATACTTTTAAGCATGAACTTATTTCATGTCTGTCATCACTATAACATATTTTTAATTAGAAGAAAAATCTTTTTATTTATTTAGTGTTTTGTTTGGGGTAGATATATTTTTAAGATTTAGTACTGCGGAATATGTAAAACAAATATTTATTCTCAACCGTTTTACCAAATACGTTTTTATTCCCTTTCTTCAAATTATAATATTAAATTTCGGAATAACAAAATGTTACAACATAAATCAGAAAGTATCAGATTGATATTTGTAACTTCAAAGATCATATCTGTACATTCAGTTGACTATCGATTACGCACATTTAAAGCTTAGAATAACGCACTTGATGACACATTTCTGTGCTTTTTTATTCGATTTTTATCTCGAATTTTCGATAAATGGGTATATATATGTACTACATAATAACAAATATCGACTTGATAAATATAATTCGGGTTAATTACGTACAACGTAAAAAGATCCATATAAATAAATTTATATTGTTTATGTTTTTAGAACAAATCGCTACATTTGTAAAAAGTAATTCTTTATATTACTCTTCTCTAAATATCATATTTGCTATGAAGCACTTGCTCAGTAATCATTACCGAAATACCTTCTTTATCAAGTCCACCCCTTTTCCATTCCTTTATCTCATTACGTCTTAACTCATGCATCTTTGTGTACTGACTGAATACATGTCTTAGAATGATCCTCCCAGATGTGTTCAGTTACTCCCCCATCATTAACTATCTTCCTTGCAACTTCGCTTTCGCTAGAGAGTGATTAAACCTAGCATTCAGAAGACAGAACTAGAAAAAGTAGAACCGAGACATAGAAATACAGTTTATAGAAAGTTTCCGCCACATTATACTCTCAGCCACATTATCGACAGGCTAACGAGTCGCATAAAAATGGAAGAAAAACTGTTATCTGGCTGCCTTATACTGTAGTTGCATATTTGAATATTTGCGATCAAGCATTAAACGAGGATATTTAAAATTTTAGCATTAGAATATTTTTCAATCAACATTACCATAATCATCAATCAGACAGGATTTCGCTTTATAAATATTACTATCAAAATAAAAATGCATTTTACGAAGATCAAATAAAAATAAACTGCTAAACTTACATCTAAAATATATTTTTTGATAAACCAAAAAACATATTTTATGAATGTAAAGCTTTTTTTAAGTAAATACTTTTATAGAAATATAAAGAGAGCTAAATTCTCATTTAAAGAATATGAATGAGAATTTGTTTTAAACATGTACTTATTTCATGTCAGGTATCACAACAGATATGTTTTAATATGTAGACAAACTTTTCAGCAGCATTTAATGTTTTGGGTGGGGTAGACACAGTGTTGCCAGATTGGAGACTTTTTTAATTCACATTATTTGACTGGCACCACTTTTTACATTAGTATAATTCGCCTTATTTTTCAGAATTTTTCATCTATTTTTAAATAGGCCGAATATTTCTATTTCAAACAAGTTGGAAATTGCTCGTCAAACGTGGCAAATGAGGTGCGTTCGTGCTATAACAAGTTTTATAATTATTTTTTGCACCCCATATTGTACTGAATGTATAATTTTTTGCACTTCATAAAGTGCATAGTCTTTAACATCATTAAAATGAACTCCCAATAATTTTTTTCCCATTCCCCGAACACTTTTGACTGTCCCTGTAATTAAACTATACATCCGATTTTCCTAAAATTTGAAATGGCTCGACAAAATTTTGTAACAATTATATATTTAAAATTTCAGACCATTTGGAAGGCTGTAACATCATTAAAATGTACTTGCAATAATTTTTCCCATTGGCCGTAATGTAAAGAAAAACTTTTGACTGTCCCTGTAATTAAACTATACATCTGATTTTCCTAAAATTTGAAATGGCTCGACAAAATTTTGCAACAATTATATCTTTAAAATTTCAGGCCATTCGGAAGGCGGTAACATCATTAAAATGCACTTGCAATAATTTTTCCCATTGGCCGTAATGTAAAGAAAAACTTTTGACTGTCCCTGTAATTAAACTATACATCCGATTTTCATAAAATTTGAAATGGCTCGACAAAATTTTGCAACAATCTTATATTTCAAATTTCAGACCATTCGGTTGGGTAGTTTTTGCTCTGTTATATGCGGACAGACGGACGGACAGACGGACGGACTGAACGACGACTATAGGTGCTACGTATTTATATAATTACGAACGCACCTAAAAAGCGGTGACAATCAACAATCTGGGAACAAAAAAATCCCCAATCTGGCAACACCGTGTAGACATATTTTAAACATTGAGCAGTACATAATTTAAAAAAATATATTTATTATTAACCGCTTTTAAAATTAATATTTATCCCTTATTTTATTTTAAATTAAATTGCTTATGAAATGAACATTACAGTAGAAATTAGACAATATTACTGAATCTGGTATATATAATTACAAAGACCATAATTGTAGAATTTCTTCATTGTTGAAGATAGCCTATCCATACTTTTAGCTTGAAAAAACTTGCTTTATAGAAAGTTGCTGTGACTTTTTTTCTAGTTTATCTCGAATATAAGGTAAATGCGAGATTTTATTTATCCGCAAACGCGCAAACTTTGTCATTCGAGTTATTTAGAAAAACTTTTCATGCTAAATTTTGCCATTTAAAAAAATATATTTATTATTAACCGCTTTTAAAATTGATATTTATCCCTTATTTTATTTTAAACTAGCGAACTTGCCCGGCGTTGCCCGGGTACGTCAAAAAATAGCAGGAATTACGAAAAAGCTCTGAAAATCACAATAAGATATCGCGAAAAATTTTTAAATCGCTTCTCAAATTTTGAAAACAGAAAAAATAATTATATATTGTGTTCGAAGATTGAAAGTTTATTCCTTTCACTAATGTGGAAAAATAGTAGCAAATCGCTAAAACACACTAAAAATCACATACAAAATTCCCGAAAAATTCGAAAATTGCTATACGAAATCCGAATAAACTTTATTGAAATGAGGGCAGAATGTACTTTAGCTCAAAAATGGAATGTCAAAAAATTGCAGCAGATCGCGAAGAAACGTAAAAATCGCATTAAAAATCACGAAATTCAAAATTTACTGTAATTGGATAAAAGTTTCAAATCTAATTCCTTTGACCTGTGGGCTCTCTTAAAATTTATGTTTTGGAATTCATGCTAAGCATTAGATCATGTTACTTTTATTCGTAATTAATTTACTTGGACACCCTTAAATATAATTAACATAATCCCTTAAGTTAATATTAGTTTTTGTTGCATTAAAATATCTCAATTTGTTGATTTTATGTAAGCAAGTAAGCTCTATTGTTTTACAGTGGAAGGCTATGGGAATTTGGCGATATATCGCCAAGTTGCCTACAAACTTGGCGTCATTTGGCGACAGAACTGGATTCCCCTCTACGGTAACCCCCCTTATAAGTATGGAGATGCATTACATGCTGTTCAATAATCGCATAAAAAATTCGCTAAAAATTCAAAAATCGCTGTACGAATTCCGGATACACATTTTTGAAAAGAGAACAAAATTTTCTATATTGGGTTAAAAGAAAGAAACCATATTCTTCTCACTTATATGGAAAAAATCGCCTCGAAACTTAAAAAAATGCTAAAAATCGCATAAAGAATTAAATAAAAAAATCTAATCAAAAAATCGAAAATCGGGCTTTGAGGTGCAAAACTTCATATATAGACGTACCTTTTCCCCAAATTTTGTAGCTCTACGTACAGGTCTACGGTCTCTTCAGAACACCGTCGACGCACTCACTTACTCACTCACACACAAACTTCTTTCTTTATTATTATAGATTAAATTGCTGGTGAAATGAACATTTCAGTAGAAATTAGACAATTTTACTGAATCTGGTATATATAACTACAAAGACCATAACTGTAGAATTTATTGATTGCTGAAGATAGTCTGTCCATACTTTTAGCTTGAAAAAACCTGCTTTATAGAAAATCGCTGTGGCATTTTTTTCTAGTTTATCTCGAATATAAGGTAAATGCGAGATTTTATTTATCCGCAAACTTTGTCATTCGAGTTATTAAGAAAAACTTTCCATGCTAAACTTTGCCAACAGTATTAGTAAGTGCCCAATATGTTCATTAATTTTTTTTTTCGGGGGATTGTATAAGCTTTCAATAATAACTGGACCACTTAATAAAATTTCCACTAATACAATGCCAATGAATTTTTTTTTTTTTTTTTTTTTTTTTTTTTTTTTATATATATATATTTCACTACTCTAAATTATTTATACGGATAGTTACTTTTAAAGATACATAATGATGGCATAAGGGAAAGGCATACCAAACTCAATTATGCGCCAATCTAACATGGTTCAGTACAAAGCAATAAAATTGCAAGTATGGACAATTAAGCTCCTCACTCTTTTTAACACTTTTCAATATAGTTGAAAAGTGTGAATAAATTCGGTTTGTCTGTCCGTCTATCTGTATCGCCTGTATCTATCTGTCCGTGTATCTAACTCGCATAAATATAGTCCGATTGCCATGAAACGGATATATGTTATTAGAGTTTACTATGGCATGATCGGTATTGAAAATGAAGTGTGTAGCATTTTCGGTTCATTTACAGGCCAACTCAAAAGAATTCCGTTACATTACGGTATATGGGTGAAAATAGTTTAAAGTGTATATTAATGATATTAGAGTATTTAAGACATATTGAAAGTGATATCACTGAGGTCTACTACAAGGTTCTTACAACAGAATATGGTGTGCATAGAAGTTATCGTTTATTTACAGAAAGAGACAAAATAATTTGGCTGTACAAGAAAATGAGCAATAATTTAACTATTGAAGCCTACACACAATAATTGCAGGAAGTGCGTTTTCAATTGTGGTATGTGTTTTTAAATGTAACTAATTTTTAAATATTACTTGGTGTGTATCAATGCTATTGATCATTTACAGGGTTGCACAAAAGTTCTCCACAACATACGCCGTTTGGCTGAAATTGCTGAGTGGAAATTTTGAACTTTGCAAAGCGTTTATTAACTTACCTAACTTTTAGCATACTACGTAATATCCATACATATATGTCGATTATTTACGGAGCTGCAAAAAAAGTAATATTTTAACCATTTCTCATAGTAATAGCAGAAATTTGGTTTTTAAATGCGTTATGTGTTTTCCAAATTGTTCATTTAGACGTCATATTTCACCTTAGTAAACTGTGATGATTTGTTACAATATTCTGAATGTATTGGAAAGTGTTTCATAATCTATGTTCTACGCATGATTTTTCGTTCTTGTTTTCTATTTGTAGAAGATAGTATTTTGAGAATAGTGGATAGCCACTGGTTGGGATTATAAAATTCTTGCTATTTATTCTAATTATTAATGAAATTCTAGTATATAGCATAAAATTACGGTTGAGAGTTTTCTATCATTCAGTAATCATTAGTTAGTAGGTATTTTTTACAATATAGATATTTGATGTTTACATAGATATTTGATGAATAGATATTTGATGTTTTTCATCAAACAATTTTTTTTTAATGTACTTAGTGGGCAATCTAAAAAATACATAAAAATAAGCAAAATTTATTTTATAGTTGAAGAAAACAATCCCTGTGACAATTTGTATTTAGTTTATTGTCTGTATCCCAGGAAGATCAGATTGGATACACTAGTTTGTATTATTATTATTATTATTATTACCATTATTATTATTTATCATCAAATTAGCTTTTACAATGTCTAATATTTAAAATTGGCATTATATGCGTCATGCATTTGTAAACATGTTTTCTATGATTAATAATATTTTTCCTTATTTTTAGTTATGCAGAAAAATCATCAAATCACGATAAATAATTAAAAAAAAAGGGGGGGGGAAGTATCAGAACAAAAATGAGAACATAAAAATACGGTTTATAGATATCCACATCTGGTTTTAAAACAAGAGGTTAACAAGCTTTAGCATTCATAAAAGTACTCATATTCCAACCTACCGTTCAATTATGAGAACATATCAAGAACTTGGAAGGAAATATTAAAACAATATAAATTGATAAGCTTTTTTTTTTCCAGAACGTAATTAAAATTTCATCATTAATATATAAAATAATAAAAATAAACACAAACGTAAAAGACATGTAAACAAATTACGCTTTTAAACTGCTGAAATTATGAGAATAAAAATTTCTGCTGTAAATAAAGTAATCTTGGCAATTTGTTCGTCTGCAATTTTCTGGTATGCGACTAGTGCAAAAATATCACATTTGATGATATTTAAACATTGTTTAAATGCATAACTGATTTTTATTTCATATAACAATTGCTTTTGACATTGTTAGCGTGTAATCTAAATAAATGCATATAAAAAAAAAGCAAAAAGGCTCTAACCAGTTTTTAAAAAAATATTACCTGTTAAACTCTGAATTCAACGTATAGTCTTTAACCCGAGAAACCCATGTTAGATCTACTTAGTTTTATTTTTTTTTATTTAAATTATAAAATTAGCATTTACAAAGAAGTTTAAAATTAAAATTATTTTATTATGCATTTCTAAATATGTTTTCTATGATTAATACTATTTTTCCTTAATCTCAGTTATTGAGGGAAGAAATCATAAAATCACGATAAATAACAAAAATAGGGAAAATTATCAGAACAAGAAAAAAAGAAAAAAAAACATATAAATATGGTTTATAGAAATCCACAACTGGTTTTATCATCAAGAGGCTAACAAACGGAATCATTCATGAATGTACTCATATTCCACTTATCCATCAATTATGTGATCATATCAAGTATGTGGAAGAAAATCTTAAAACAATATACAGAGATCAACTTTTGTTTCCATGTCATGTTTAAAACTTCACCAATAAATACAAAAAATAGTATAAATAAACACAAATTTAACATTCATTAATCGACTATTCGCTGAAACGTCTGAATTTATCAAAATCTAACAGTAATCGAATTACTGTTACTAACGCAATCTTTGGCGATTTCTTCTTGTAAAAACTTCTGGCATGCAAGTAATACGAAAATGTAACTTTTAATGATATTCAAAACTTTATTTGAATAGATATTTGATTTTTTCATCGAGAAAATCTTTTTGGTATTCTTAGTGGGTAATCTAAAAAATATATATTAACGAGCAAAATTTCTTTTACAGTTGAAGAAAAAATTCCTTGTAACAATCTGTATTTAATTTACAGTCTGTAACCCGGGAAGACCAGGTTGGATCCAGTATTTATTATTATTATTAATATTATTATTATTATTATTATTTATCATAAAATTAGCTTTTACACCATCTAACATTTAAAATTAACGTTATTTGCGTCATGCATTCGTAAACATGTTTTCCATGATTAATATTATTTTTCATTAATCTCAGTTATTGGGGAAAAAAATCTCCAAATCACGACAAGTAACAAAAATAGGGAAAAGTATCAGAACAAAAAACAGAACATATAAATACGGTTTATAGAAATCCACATCTGGTTTTATCAGCAAGAGGCTAACAAGCTGCATCATTCATGAAAGTACTCATATTCCAACCTACCGTTCAATTATGTGATCATATCAAGAACGTGGAAGAAAATCTTGTTCAGAGATCTAAGTTTCCTCATTAATTTTTGCTATCGCTCTATATATAGGAATATATGACGAAAGAATGTGAATATTGCATTAGGATCAGGAATTTGAAGGAGAAATTTTCCTCATGCATGTAATACGACGTATGTGGATTATAATTTGTAAGGGGCACATGAATTTATGCGTTCTCCAGAGTATTTCGGCCGATGAATTCGAAATAAAAATCGCTGGAATGGACATAAAACATCCCGTGAATTGTGGCGTTCATCTATCCCAAGAGTAGATTTTGAATATTTTTTTATAAAAAATATGGTTTAATATTTTGCGAGGAATTCCTATAGTGTAAAAGTCAGTTTTAATGGTGTTTTGGGGGTGTATGTAATTATGTGGGTTTGTCATTTTATTAATTACGTGTATTTTTCCTTTTGTATAATAATTAATATTTCTTTTAATTAGAAATTTCTTTATTACTTAACGCTGTTCTCATATAAAGGGGCTACTTTCCGACATATTTTTGTTCAGGAACAAATGAAACTGGCTGGTGTTGTTATTCAGAAACTATGTAATCGGAAGTCGGTTTCCACTTTTTGGTAAACGCAAAAGATCTTTCAGAAAATACTGTCAAAGTCGGCGTTTTGAACCGATTATCTTCACGCGAAAAGCGAAAGAGGAGAAAACCCGATCACCACGTGACCAAAATCGTTTACAACTCGATAAGTAATTTATTTATCAAAAAATACAAAACTGATTTCGATGACAAATCGCTTCAAGAGTCCGCCAATTATATGCCTTTACGTTAAAAAAAAATAAGCCACAAAATATGTCAGAAAGCTTCGCGTTTCTTCAATAGGAATTACTAAACAAACATACTCCCTCTGTCCCAAATTAGCTGCTACATTTGATTACTTTTCTGCTGATTATTGATACTGGTGATTTTATGAGTTTGTTTTAACATTTTTCAAAGATTTTAGGGTGCTATGCTATCAATCAACAACATTTACTTATCAAGAATTCCCTCCGTCTCTCCTTAAATAAGTACCAAATTAGTCTTAAAAAGTTTCTTCCACCAGTAATCGCATAAAACTACCTTCTAGCTAATGAATCGTTAATTCTTTAGGAAGAAAATTACGTATATGGTATACGGTTGTTAGAGTCCTTGCAAAATGGTGTCGATCTACTGAACTGCATCTGAAGTTATTTATGATTCCACCCACTTGAAATGTAGTAATTAATTTGGGATAAAATTTTCGACCTAAATGTTGTAACTAATTTCGGACGGAGGGAGTATTTGAGATTCATTACAAAACAATGTTTATTTATATTTTATAACACCGGAAAAAATTCTCTTCATACCAAAAAAATCTTATCATAATTTTCATAAATATCGACAACCAGAAAGAACAACAGATTCATGATGTCTAATCAGATATTAGTTGAAAAGCTGCAAATCCAAAGTAGAAAGAAAAACAACTGCAAAACAATTAACATACGGGATATACAAATAAGATTACGTTATTTTTACGGTTACGAGAAAGTATAACATTCAGCACAAAAATGCTGCGCAATTCTTCCTGAGTGTTTTAATATATATTTCCATAGAAATAACGATTTTAAATTTAGAAATTTGTTTAGGTATACAGCGAGTTTTCATTAATGCGTCTCCGCTTAACACTTAGTTTCTCAAAAACTCCTATGTAAAAAATATTTACACAAGTATTAAAATACATCACTTTAAGCATGCAGAAATAATAAAAAAAAAAATAGGACATAAAATAAAAAATTATTAACTAAAATGTACT
This sequence comes from Maratus speciosus, assembly GCA_963932465.1. Lineage (NCBI taxonomy): Eukaryota > Metazoa > Arthropoda > Arachnida > Araneae > Salticidae > Maratus > Maratus speciosus. Next base: position 130,460,463 of record OZ010791.1, read on the forward strand.
TTTCTCACATCTAAAATGAACAAAAAGTTACATATTTTTTCTTTAATACTGTGCATTTTCTAATACAAAATTGTAAAGTATACGAAATTATCTTTGCGAAGAATCTATTTTTGTGCGCCTCATGTTTTTTTTTTGTTGTTGTTTTTTTTTTTTTACAAAATTTGCGAACATCATGTTAACAACAAACATGTGAAACTGCTCAAATACTAAATATATCTTTGACATGAAAATTTACCCCAGCAACGCCAATAGTTGAAAATTATTGGACAATTTATATTACTGAAGTGTTGAAAGATAGTAGCAATAAATAAAATTATCAAATTCATTTCAAAAGTGACATTTATTTTTGTGTATGTTGCAAATGTACAACTCGGTGATACAAAGGGTTAAGACGCATCCCTGTTAATCAGGGCAGTTTCTTTTTCCTCGTGATTTCATACTCACAATTACTTTTAAAGACATATTTTAAAGCATACTACTCATTGGATAAAAAGTGAATTTTTTTCAAAAACTGACCAAGCAGAATCGTAACTGCTTATGTACATTCTTTTTTTTCAAAAGGAACTGTAATGTATTTTTGTTATTGATAGATAAAGGCATTTTAGTGACAAAAACGAAGATATATAAAACTTTCTACCACCAAAAAGTCAGAGGTTAAAAAACTGTTAATATCTCTTCGTTAATATTATTAATCAAATTATTATGATATAACAGACCATATTTTCGACTGTGTCGCAGTCGTTGGATGCCACCGAAATACTTACACATAATGGAAAAACGCATAATATAAAATATGAAAATAAAATTGCACAAAAAAGCATCCTTATAACTTCAAAAATGATAATCATATTAAATAATAGTTTACTGCTTCGGATTAGACGTCTCATTTCTAATTAAAATATATCTTTAAATTGCAATTTGAATGAAATACAATGTCATGAAAATTCGAAGAGTGTGGAAAATATGATTACAAATATCTCGGCAACTAATTATTCGATCTACTTCATACTTTGAGCAAAATTTATGTTTCTTTTCTGTTATGTTTGATATTAACTCCTTAAAATAAGCAATTTCGAAAAAATTTTTGCACCTTTTATCACAACGAATAATTCGAGAGTCCGAAAAATAAATAGTTTCGGATAATCTAGGTTACGAAAATTCAATAGGCTTCTTCTAATTATTACATATTAAGTACATACCAAATTTCAAGTCTCTATCTCAATTTGTTCCGGAGATAGAGCGTTTAGAGACACTCACAGAGATACACAGACAGACAGACGAAAGGCAATTTTTTTTTAATATGTTTTTCGGAATCTCCGATGACTGAAACGTGTAAATCCGTCTTTTTTTTTTTTTTTTTTTTTTTTTTTTTTTTTTTTTTTAACGATTACAAGACTCCCCCTATACTACGTGTATGGGTAAGTAAAAGGATGTGGTAAAAAGTACTTTTGTTCAAAAAAAAAAACAAGGAAAATTAGAGATTGCTTTAATTAATTCTAAACTATGTAACAACATGTATTACTCTACAAATTTGATTTGTTTTCGGTTTTATGTTTTATATTAACAAATTTTAGCTAACTTGTTTTTAATTAAAATTACTAAATTAAATTAAAACTAAACTAAATTAAAATATTGAATTAAATTTATTCAAAAAATATAAATTATACTAAACTAAATTAAAATATTGAATTAAAATTATTCAACTCAAGGGATTATATCATTTAAATGTTTACATCATAGCTGCCAACATCTACCGCTTTTTTAGACCACAAAAATTTTATAGTAAATTTTACCATTTTAAATCGCCGAACAGTGCTGAACAGTGAAGCAGCGGTTAAGGGGCTGCCTAGTTGATGTCAACTTTACACCCAGTCTGAATAAATGTGATGTCTTACGTAATATAGAGCCATTGGGGAAGTAAGAAAAGTGTAGTTGATTGCAACTACTTATAAAATGAAAAAACTCAAGATATAACTAGCATAGATGCTTTAAAAGTTAAGAGAAAAAAGATTAAGAACTTGGATTTACATAATGAAATTATATTAAGATATAGGTTTAGCTGCAGTACAAACTGCTGTAAGGAGGAGAAAAATAAGTTAGAATAGAAGTCAGCACTAGTTCAGAGAATTACTCACACCAAGCAAGGGCAGGGTCGGCGGTTAAGGAAGGCAGCAAGGCTGCTTACAAAAACAAAAAGGCACTAATCAGGGCAATATATCTTTTTTTTTATATATAATAAAGTTTATATAGAGGTATATATATATATATATATATATATATATATATATATTTAATTAAAAATGAAAAAAAAAAGGAGAAAAGATATTACTTAGCAATCTTATGCGGTGAACACAAAGCTCACGGGGATTCCATTAATGTGGAATATTTCGGGCGTTTGCGATGATGGGGCTCGAAGGCGTCATAGTCAGGGAGCCCTGCTACAATATCCGAAATCTGCCGATTAAATACGGCAAAGTTTTCTATTAAATTTTTCCGGGCAAAAAAGTCGGAAAAGTTGGCATCTGTGTTACATCGTTTAACCCTTAAATGCATGATTTTTTATTTTGTTTCGAAAAAATTATATATGATTCTCTGAAAGGTTTATAACACAGGAAAAATAATGAAAAAAATCAGAGATACATTTTTCATGTAATGCGTCAAACTTTTCTTATGTTGCACATCTGCAATACAAGTAAAAACTAAAATATTACAATTTAATAAATATTAAGTACAAATTTAAATACCTTACTTTATATATTTTTTTTTCTTTTGTAAAACTTAATCCTTAAATTAATGAATCATATTTTTAAAATTATGTTTTTTACTCTTAAATTAATGATTTGACACCAGAAATTGTAAGATAGATTTTTAATATTACAGGATTAATATTTCTATATAAATATACTAGTTGCTAAAAATTAAATAAAAACTGATGTAGATATTCATCACTATGCATTTAAGGGTTAATGTCGTCTTCGGTTAGTGCAGACAAAATATTTCCCGATTTTATGTCCATACTAACGAGAGTGAATTGTATTGTTATGAATATTCTTTTCATTTAAAAAGCGAATTTTTCATTTCCTTTATCTCAGTGGTTCTCAACGTGGGGCGTACGCCCCACAGGGGGGCAATTTCAGATTTCTTATTAAAAAAATTTCTGTTATTTATTTTTTTTTCTAATGAAAGTAGTCTCTTAGTCTAAAAATAGAAATAATAGATGAAAAATTTTGAAAATAACTGAATAAAAATTAATTTTCGAAACAATCCCATTTAAAAGCTCAAAACACATTGACACCGGAATAATTATGTAAATTGTTTTGGATAATTTGACAACTTTTATATACTAAAAAATCATTTTAATTTTTCCAGTTTTAATATTATTTTAGTAAATTACACCTCTTTTTTTTTTTTTTTACTATATATATATATATATATATATATATATAAACTTGTACATCTATTGTTAGTGTAATATGCCCCATGAGGGAAATCTTGCATAAGAAATTTTGTAGGGTATATCTAAAATTGACAATTTGGACATGTTTAATCTAAAAAATGTTTTGAATGATCTAAATGAGGTGCTACATTTATGAAATTGATAAAACCCCGTGCGCATCACGGAAGGAAAGGGTTGAAAGTAAACGTCTTATGGCTCTTCTGCAGACCACATACAGAATAGGACATTCATGACATATGAATTTTAAAATTTAAAATTGGTGAAAACATAGTGGCAAATAATAATAATAGGGGGAAAAGCGCGCTATCAAAGAAACGCTTACGCATTTACGCTATCAAAGAAGTATGTTATGAGAAGAAAAAAAAATAGTAACTTAAAATGGATAAAAGCGCGAATCTGGAAATGTTACTTGTGAATTATGATATTCATGCAGTCTCGGAGATAAACAAATATCACTTATTATTAATGAAGAACTAAAATCCATCATAAAATGTATCAGTTCTATCAGGTGTAATACAAAATATGAGAGCAATTTCAAGAAATTTTACGATAATAAAAATGCAGACAATTTATCACTTTTAAATTTCAGGTAGGTTGCAAAAGACAATAAAACTATTGTGATTTAATGCGAAGATCCATGACATCACTGCATTCATGGAGTTAGATTAAAAGTCTATTTGCAATAAAAAAAAATATGATTTTGATAAATTAAAGAATGTGAAATCACTTATCAGAGTTAATGCTATTTTTGGTCCGACCGGGAAAAAGGAAGTTTATTTTTCATGTGACAATATTTATATGATATAGAAGGGAGGGAGGGGGGGGCGACTTCATGATTCTAGAGATGCTTAGGTGGGGCTTGGCCAAAAAAGGTTGGGAACCAGTGCTTTATGTTCTATGTAAGATATGGTTGTTTAAAATAACAAAGTTGTTAGAAGGGGAATGGTGTACTTATTTTAAACAATAAAAACTTCCCTCATGTTTTGAGAAATTTTACTTAAAGTCCTTCAACTTTTTCTTTCTCATATAAAAACAAACAGAGAACAATTCATCATATAAAAACAATTTGTTTATGATAGGTATATACTTTGTCGAAACCTAAATGCTGCTTCTTATTAAACATTTTATTTAAACAAAATATTTTTCAAATTAAAAATATATATACATATATATTAATATGTAACTGGGATAAGAGTTCAGCATTTATTCCTAATAAAATGTTTGGTAGAGAAATATGTTCCTTCAAATAATAATTTTTCGCTGGTAAATGTTTAAAAATTTATGTTGAACCTGAAAATAAATTAGCATTTCTTGTTTTATATTTTATATTTGGTAAATATTATATAAATTCTTAACTACATTTTACAAATTTATTTTTTATAAAATCATGTAAATATACAACAATTATTATTAGTGCTTTTAGTTTAAATTCTGAATTAGTTAAATATTATTTATTGCTGAAAAATCAAATAATTCATAAAACGCTTCTAAAAAGTTGTTTTTGTTTAAAAGCAAAATAAATCGTTCGTTTCCTCAAATCTACTAACAACTAAATAATGCCTCAGATGTCAGTAACACTTACAATGGTTTTCTAGAAATTTATTTGAACATTGCTAGCCATTTTAAAACGATACTAGCTTTGGACAACCAAAAGAATAGCAAAAGCATTTCATTTTACTCTAAGCATACTGTCTATCAACGATGTTTATGTCATCATTATAACACGTCATTACGAGAGAAATGCACATTACCAAAATCATAAAAATGAGTACAACAAGGGCATTTATTGGAGTAATTTTGAATATGATAGCTGTGGAGTTGGCATGTAAAGATTGTATACATTATATCGAACATTTTTGCTACAAAGAATCATTATATTTGTATAGAACCATAATGATTCTGAATAAACACATCTTTCAGTACAAAATATACCCGTAGTTTTGAAATTACTGATAAGCAGAGACATTGTTTGGCAGATTCACAAATATTTATTGATTTTAAACCTCCTCAAAATATCACTCTGTAAATGTTAAAGTAATGTATCAGATTTTATGGACTAAAAGTGTAACTGAAGCTACATAATTAACATAATTTCGTCCGACGAATGATTTTATGTGTTGTTTGTATAGACATAATAATCTTAAAACGTTTGTGATTAAAAACATAAAAGTTTGAAATAATTCATTTGTATGGTATCCGATAAAGTAGTCTCCACTAACACAAATTAATCACAAGATATGTTTAAACTATTATTTTAACACCATTAAACTGATTGGTAAAGTTATCATTCGAATTGAATATTTCCACCTAAGCAAAAAAAATATCCCGGCAGGGAATCGAACCCAGATTCTTGGCTTACAGGGCCAATGCTCTCCCGTTTAAGCTAACTGGGCGAACAACCGGTGAGCATATCTCACGCAGATAACCTAATTGGTAATACCATCTGGTCTATCACGTAGACATCTCAGCAGAATAAACCACAGTAAAGGAGCTCCATATTAACGATGGGTACGTAGATAAACTATTATTTTAGCACAATCAAATTGATTGGTAAATTTATGATACGAATTAAATATTTCCAACTCAGCTTTACCTGCGGTTTATTCTGTTGTGCTGGCTACATGACAGACCTAATGTTATTTACCAATAATGTTATCTTAGCGAAATATGCTCACCGGTGGTCGGCCCGGTTACCTTAAACGGTAGAGCATTGACCCTGTAAGCCAAAGGTCTGGGTTCGATTCCTGGCATGGGCGTTTTTTCGTTCAGTTGGAAATATTCAATTCGTATGATAACTTTACCAATCAATTTGATTGTGTTAAAATAATAGTTTATCTACGTACCCATCATTTACACACATAATTCCATTGCATTTCAACTACACATTTTAAAGAATTTTCTATTGGAGCTTCAAGTTTAGCGAATTTTTTCCAACGAAGTAAAAAGTATCTACGTCAAAGATCGAGTAAGGGACCTTGGCTAAGCGCACCAATGTTCTGCCAACGAAACTACTCAGATGATTGTGTTCTGATTTTATAAATCATGTATAATTATCCTCGATATAACTGCAATTATCCGGAATGATGGACTTTAAGTTTGACAGGGTTTCGTAGGTAAAAAGATGTGGTTACGCATGCCTGATGAAACCAGCATGAACGTCAGTTGAGGCAAATCAGATGGCGAGCTCGGTTGGCAGAGTATTTGCACGTTTATCCAAGATATTTTGTTCAATTGCTTGCTTAAATACTTTTCAGATTGTTGAGAAAATTTCATTCAACTTTAAACTCCGTATGCAAAATCTTGCTAAATTGTTTTTAAATTGATTCGATTCATGTTTATGTAACGCAAAGCTAGGAGAGTCAGCTCACATTTCAAAAGAATAATTATATAAAATCTAAATATTAATTTTTTTGCTAAACAATGCATCAAAAATTTTGACTTCATTTGTTTTTAATGCATTTCTATTGTTATTTTGTTGTTATGCTGTAAATTAATAAAACAACATAATAAAACAAAGCAAACTATTTTGTGCAAACTCTCCTTACAGGGATGGTAAGATTGCGCACATGGGTAGGAGAGATTGTGCACATAGGTAAAAGAGATTTTATTAATAATAACTACAATTAAATTTTTAACAATAATAATTACACTTATTCGACATTGTTGTAAGGTTTTGTGTGTAAATATTATTGCATTAGGAGTGAATATTTCAACCTTATGTTTTAATAATAAAGAAACAGAATGAATTTTAACAGTAGTTAAAGAATTTTAATTTAATAAGAATATTAAAGTATCGGAAAAAGCAAGCTCTACTAAGATTATAAAATAACATTAACCCACTCGCTGCGTAATTGTTTTATCAAAATAGCTTCAAAAATTGTGTATTTAAGAATTTCTATTCTTTTGTCCCCGGTTCTTCAAAACAAAAATTTGTGTCTAATTTAATCGGGAAATGCTCCGATTAAATAAGGCAAAATTTACAATAAAAAAATAACTAGTGGGAATAATGGAGGAGGGCTAATTAGTCTGAAAAATGCATCCCCGAGAAAATCTTGGGTTCTGCAGCGAGAGGTTTAATCTACTTGATAACATGTTTAACCTGAAAAGTACTTCATTTTCATTTCCACAGTTTCACTGTATTTTGATAGCTAACCGAAGTTGTCGTCATTCACATTCGATGCGCTTATTGTTGTAAATTGTGCATCTGTCGTGCAATCACCTGCAACAAGCAAAGCATTGAATCCAGTCACTGCTCGAACTTGTCCCCTGGTACAGTTGACTTCCAATGCACTCATCCTCATAGATATTCGTTTATTTTCCGTCAGTTTTTTAATCTCAATTCTTCTGTTAGCAACTTTTTTGTTGTTGTTGTTGTTGTTGCGGAATCCTTCTTAAGTCTTTTTTCATGAATATTTTGTGGAACAGTAACATTAGTTGCACTCTGTCCCCTTTTTATTTCGATGAAATTAAACTACTTGGAATGGGTGGAAGCTTTTCCAAAAGCATTCCATAACATTCAGCACAAAAATGCTGCGCAATTCTTCCTGAGTGTTTTAATATATATTTCCATAGAAATAACGATTTTAAATTTAGAAATTTGTTTAGGTATAAAGCGAGTTTTCATTAATGCGTCTCCGCGTAACACTTAGTTTCTCAAAAACTCCGATGTAAAAAATATTTACACAAGTATTAAAATACATCATTTTAAGCATGCAGAAATAATAAAAAAAAAATAGGACATAAAATAAAAAATTATTAACTAAAATGTACTTTTCTCACATCTAAAATGAACAGAAAGTTACATATTTTTTTCTTTAATACTGTGCATTTTCTAATACAAAATTGTAAAGTATACGAAATTATCTTTGCGAGGAATCTATTTTTGTTCGTCTCATGTTTTTTTTTTTTTTTTTTTTTTTTTTACAAAATTTGCGAACATCATGTTAACAACATACATGTGAAACTGCTCAAATACTAAATATATCTTTGACATGAAAATTTACCTCAGCAACGCCGTCTGTTGAAAATTATTTGGACAATTTATATTAACTGAAGTGTTGAAAGATAGCAGCAATAAATAAAATTATCAAATTCATTTCAAAAGTGACATTTATTTTTGTGTATGTTGCAAATGTACTACAAAGGGTTAAGACGCATCCCTGTTAATCAGGGCAGTTTCTTTTTCCTCGTGATTTCATACTCACAATTACTTTTAAAGACATCTTTTAAAGCATACTACTTCATCGGATAAAAAGTGAAATTTTTCAAAAACTGACCAAGCAGAATCGTAACTGCTTATGTACATTCTTTTTTCAAAAGGAACTGTAATGTATTTTTGTTATTGATAGATAAAGGGATTTTAGTGACAAAAACGAGAATATATAAAATTTTCTACCACCAAAAAGTCAGAGGTTAAAAAACTGTTAATATCTCTTCGTTAATATTATTAATCAAATTATTATGATATAACAGACCATATTTTCGACTGTGTCGCAAAATAAAACTAGTCGTTGGAGGTCACCGTAATATTTACACATAATGGAAAAACGCATAATATAAAATATGAAAATAAAATTGCACAAAAAAGCATCCTTATAACTTCAAAAATGATAATCATATTAAATAATAGTTTACTGCTTCGGATTAGACGTCTCATTTCTAATTAAAATATATCTTTAAATTGCAATTTGAATGAAATACAATGTCATGAAAATTCGAAGAGTGTGGAAAATATGATTACAAATATCTCGGCAACTAATTATTCGATCTACTTCATTCTTTGAGCAAAATTTATGTTTCTTTTCTGTTATGTTTGATATTAACTCCTTAAAATAAGCAATTTCGAAAAAATGTTTGCATCTTTTATCACAACGAATAATTGGAGAGTCCGAAAAATAAATAGTTTCGGATAATCCAGGTTACGAAAATTCAATAAGCTTCTTCTAATTATTACATACTAAGTACATACCAAATTTCAAGCCTCTATCTCAATTTGTTCCGTAGATAGAGCGTTTAGAGACACTCACAGAGATACACAGACAGACGAAAGGCATTTTTTTTTAAATATGTTTTTCGGAATCTCCGATGACTGAAACACGTGTAAATCCGTCTTTTTTTTTTTTTTTTTTTTTCTTTTTAACGATTACAAGACGCTCCCTATACTACGTATATGGGTAAGTAAAAAGGATGTGGTAAAAAGTACTTTTGTTAAAAAAAAAAAAAAAAAGAAAATTAGAGATTGCTTTAATTAATTCTAAACTATGTAACAACATGTATTACTCTACAAATTTGATTTGTTTTCGGTTTTCTGTTTTATATTAACAAATTTTAGCTAACTTGTTTTTAATTAATATTACTAAATTAAATTAAAACTAAACTAAATTAAAATATTGAATTAAATTTATTCAAAAAATATGAATTATACTAAACTAAATTAAAATATTGAATTAAATTTATTCAAAAAATATAAATTATACTAAACTAAGTTAAAATATTGAATTAAATTTATTCAAAAAATATAAATTGTACTAAATTAAATTAAAATATTGAATTAAATTTATTCAAAAAATATAAATTATACTAAACTAAATTAAAATATTGAATTAAAATTATTCAACTCAAGGGATTATATCATTTAAATGTTTACATCATAGCTGCCAACACCATTCGCTTTTTCAGACCACAAATATTTTATAGTAAGTTTTACCATTTTAAATCACCGAAGTCTGCCGATTAAATAAGGCAAAGTTTTCTATTAAATTTTTACGGGCCAAAAAGTCGGAAAAGTTGGCATCTGTGTTACATCGTTTAACCCTTAAATGCATGATTTTTTATTTTGTTTCGAAAAAATTATATATGATTCTCTGAAAGGTTTATAACACAGGAAAAATAATGGAAAAAATCAGAGATACATTTTTCATGTAATGCGTCAAACTTTTCTTATGTTGCACATCTGCAATACAAGTAAAAACTAAAATATTACAATTTAATAAATATTAAGTACAAATTTAAATACCTTACTTTATATATTTTTTTTATTTTGTAAAACTTAATCCTTAAATTAATGAATCATATTTTTAAAATTATGTTTTTTACTCTTAAATTAATGATTTGACACCAGAAATTTTAAGATAGATTTTTAATATTACAGGATTAATATTTCTATATAAATATACTAGTTGCTAAGAATTAAATAAAAACTGATGTAGATATTCATCACTATGCATTTAAGGGTTAATGTTGTCTTTGGTTAGTGCAGACAAAATATTTCCTCATTTTTATGTCCATACTAACGAGAGTGAATTGTATTGTTATGAATATTCTTTTCATTTAAAAAGCGAATTTTTCATTTCCTTTATCTCAGTGGTTCTCAACGTGGGGCGTACGCCCCACAGGGGGGCAATTTCAGATTTCTTATTAAAAAAATTTCTGTTATTTATTTTTTTTTTTAATGAAAGTAGTCTCTTAGTCTAAAAATAGAAATAATAGATGAAAAATTTTGAAAATAACTGAATAAAAATTAATTTTCGAAACAATCCCATTTAAAAGCTCAAAACACATTGACACCGGAATAATTATGTAAATTGTTTTGGATAATTTGACAACTTTTATATACTAAAAAATCATTTTAATTTTTCCAGTTTTAATATTATTTTAGTAAATTACACCTCTTTTTTTTTTTTTTTTTTTTACTATATATATATATATATATATATATATATATAAACTTGTACATCTATTGTTAGTGTAATATGCCCCATGAGGGAAATCTTGCATAAGAAATTTTGTAGGGTATATCTAAAATTGACAATTTGGACATGTTTAATCTAAAAAATGTTTTGAATGATCTAAATGAGGTGCTACATTTATGAAATTGATAAAACCCCGTGCGCATCACGGAAGGAAAGGGTTGAAAGTAAACGTCTTATGGCTCTTCTGCAGACCACATACAGAATAGGACATTCATGACATATGAATTTTAAAATTTAAAATTGGTGAAAACATAGTGGCAAATAATAATAATAGGGGGAAAAGCGCGCTATCAAAGAAACGCTTACGCATTTACGCTATCAAAGAAGTATGTTATGAGAAGAAAAAAAAATAGTAACTTAAAATGGATAAAAGCGCGAATCTGGAAATGTTACTTGTGAATTATGATATTCATGCAGTCTCGGAGATAAACAAATATCACTTATTATTAATGAAGAACTAAAATCCATCATAAAATGTATCAGTTCTATCAGGTGTAATACAAAATATGAGAGCAATTTCAAGAAATTTTACGATAATAAAAATGCAGACAATTTATCACTTTTAAATTTCAGGTAGGTTGCAAAAGACAATAAAACTATTGTGATTTAATGCGAAGATCCATGACATCACTGCATTCATGGAGTTAGATTAAAAGTCTATTTGCAATAAAAAAAAATATGATTTTGATAAATTAAAGAATGTGAAATCACTTATCAGAGTTAATGCTATTTTTGGTCCGACCGGGAAAAAGGAAGTTTATTTTTCATGTGACAATATTTATATGATATAGAAGGGAGGGAGGGGGGGGCGACTTCATGATTCTAGAGATGCTTAGGTGGGGCTTGGCCAAAAAAGGTTGGGAACCAGTGCTTTATGTTCTATGTAAGATATGGTTGTTTAAAATAACAAAGTTCTTAGAAGGGGAATGGTGTACTTATTTTAAACAATAAAAACTTCCCTCATGTTTTGAGAAATTTTACTTAAAGTCCTTCAACTTTTTCTTTCTCATATAAAAACAAACAGAGAACAATTCATCATATAAAAACAATTTGTTTATGATAGGTATATACTTTGTCGAAACCTAAATGCTGCTTCTTATTAAACATTTTATTTAAACAAAATATTTTTCAAATTAAAAATATATATACATATATATTAATATGTAACTGGGATAAGAGTTCAGCATTTATTCCTAATAAAATGTTTGGTAGAGAAATATGTTCCTTCAAATAATAATTTTTCGCTGGTAAATGTTTAAAAATTTATGTTGAACCTGAAAATAAATTAGCATTTCTTGTTTTATATTTTATATTTGGTAAATATTATATAAATTCTTAACTACATTTTACAAATTTATTTTTTATAAAATCATGTAAATATACAACAATTATTATTAGTGCTTTTAGTTTAAATTCTGAATTAGTTAAATATTATTTATTGCTGAAAAATCAAATAATTCATAAAACGCTTCTAAAAAGTTGTTTTTGTTTAAAAGCAAAATAAATCGTTCGTTTCCTCAAATCTACTAACAACTAAATAATGCCTCAGATGTCAGTAACACTTACAATGGTTTTCTAGAAATTTATTTGAACATTGCTAGCCATTTTAAAACGATACTAGCTTTGGACAACCAAAAGAATAGCAAAAGCATTTCATTTTACTCTAAGCATACTGTCTATCAACGATGTTTATGTCATCATTATAACACGTCATTACGAGAGAAATGCACATTACCAAAATCATAAAAATGAGTACAACAAGGGCATTTATTGGAGTAATTTTGAATATGATAGCTGTGGAGTTGGCATGTAAAGATTGTATACATTATATCGAACATTTTTGCTACAAAGAATCATTATATTTGTATAGAACCATAATGATTCTGAATAAACACATCTTTCAGTACAAAATATACCCGTAGTTTTGAAATTACTGATAAGCAGAGACATTGTTTGGCAGATTCACAAATATTTATTGATTTTAAACCTCCTCAAAATATCACTCTGTAAATGTTAAAGTAATGTATCAGATTTTATGGACTAAAAGTGTAACTGAAGCTACATAATTAACATAATTTCGTCCGACGAATGATTTTATGTGTTGTTTGTATAGACATAATAATCTTAAAACGTTTGTGATTAAAAACATAAAAGTTTGAAATAATTCATTTGTATGGTATCCGATAAAGTAGTCTCCACTAACACAAATTAATCACAAGATATGTTTAAACTATTATTTTAACACCATTAAACTGATTGGTAAAGTTATCATTCGAATTGAATATTTCCACCTAAGCAAAAAAAATATCCCGGCAGGGAATCGAACCCAGATTCTTGGCTTACAGGGCCAATGCTCTCCCGTTTAAGCTAACTGGGCGAACAACCGGTGAGCATATCTCACGCAGATAACCTAATTGGTAATACCATCTGGTCTATCACGTAGACATCTCAGCAGAATAAACCACAGTAAAGGAGCTCCATATTAACGATGGGTACGTAGATAAACTATTATTTTAGCACAATCAAATTGATTGGTAAATTTATGATACGAATTAAATATTTCCAACTCAGCTTTACCTGCGGTTTATTCTGTTGTGCTGGCTACATGACAGACCTAATGTTATTTACCAATAATGTTATCTTAGCGAAATATGCTCACCGGTGGTCGGCCCGGTTACCTTAAACGGTAGAGCATTGACCCTGTAAGCCAAAGGTCTGGGTTCGATTCCTGGCATGGGCGTTTTTTCGTTCAGTTGGAAATATTCAATTCGTATGATAACTTTACCAATCAATTTGATTGTGTTAAAATAATAGTTTATCTACGTACCCATCATTTACACACATAATTCCATTGCATTTCAACTACACATTTTAAAGAATTTTCTATTGGAGCTTCAAGTTTAGCGAATTTTTTCCAACGAAGTAAAAAGTATCTACGTCAAAGATCGAGTAAGGGACCTTGGCTAAGCGCACCAATGTTCTGCCAACGAAACTACTCAGATGATTGTGTTCTGATTTTATAAATCATGTATAATTATCCTCGATATAACTGCAATTATCCGGAATGATGGACTTTAAGTTTGACAGGGTTTCGTAGGTAAAAAGATGTGGTTACGCATGCCTGATGAAACCAGCATGAACGTCAGTTGAGGCAAATCAGATGGCGAGCTCGGTTGGCAGAGTATTTGCACGTTTATCCAAGATATTTTGTTCAATTGCTTGCTTAAATACTTTTCAGATTGTTGAGAAAATTTCATTCAACTTTAAACTCCGTATGCAAAATCTTGCTAAATTGTTTTTAAATTGATTCGATTCATGTTTATGTAACGCAAAGCTAGGAGAGTCAGCTCACATTTCAAAAGAATAATTATATAAAATCTAAATATTAATTTTTTTGCTAAACAATGCATCAAAAATTTTGACTTCATTTGTTTTTAATGCATTTCTATTGTTATTTTGTTGTTATGCTGTAAATTAATAAAACAACATAATAAAACAAAGCAAACTATTTTGTGCAAACTCTCCTTACAGGGATGGTAAGATTGCGCACATGGGTAGGAGAGATTGTGCACATAGGTAAAAGAGATTTTATTAATAATAACTACAATTAAATTTTTAACAATAATAATTACACTTATTCGACATTGTTGTAAGGTTTTGTGTGTAAATATTATTGCATTAGGAGTGAATATTTCAACCTTATGTTTTAATAATAAAGAAACAGAATGAATTTTAACAGTAGTTAAAGAATTTTAATTTAATAAGAATATTAAAGTATCGGAAAAAGCAAGCTCTACTAAGATTATAAAATAACATTAACCCACTCGCTGCGTAATTGTTTTATCAAAATAGCTTCAAAAATTGTGTATTTAAGAATTTCTATTCTTTTGTCCCCGGTTCTTCAAAACAAAAATTTGTGTCTAATTTAATCGGGAAATGCTCCGATTAAATAAGGCAAAATTTACAATAAAAAAATAACTAGTGGGAATAATGGAGGAGGGCTAATTAGTCTGAAAAATGCATCCCCGAGAAAATCTTGGGTTCTGCAGCGAGAGGTTTAATCTACTTGATAACATGTTTAACCTGAAAAGTACTTCATTTTCATTTCCACAGTTTCACTGTATTTTGATAGCTAACCGAAGTTGTCGTCATTCACATTCGATGCGCTTATTGTTGTAAATTGTGCATCTGTCGTGCAATCACCTGCAACAAGCAAAGCATTGAATCCAGTCACTGCTCGAACTTGTCCCCTGGTACAGTTGACTTCCAATGCACTCATCCTCATAGATATTCGTTTATTTTCCGTCAGTTTTTTAATCTCAATTCTTCTGTTAGCAACTTTTTTGTTGTTGTTGTTGTTGTTGCGGAATCCTTCTTAAGTCTTTTTTCATGAATATTTTGTGGAACAGTAACATTAGTTGCACTCTGTCCCCTTTTTATTTCGATGAAATTAAACTACTTGGAATGGGTGGAAGCTTTTCCAAAAGCATTCCATAACATTCAGCACAAAAATGCTGCGCAATTCTTCCTGAGTGTTTTAATATATATTTCCATAGAAATAACGATTTTAAATTTAGAAATTTGTTTAGGTATAAAGCGAGTTTTCATTAATGCGTCTCCGCGTAACACTTAGTTTCTCAAAAACTCCGATGTAAAAAATATTTACACAAGTATTAAAATACATCATTTTAAGCATGCAGAAATAATAAAAAAAAAATAGGACATAAAATAAAAAATTATTAACTAAAATGTACTTTTCTCACATCTAAAATGAACAGAAAGTTACATATTTTTTTCTTTAATACTGTGCATTTTCTAATACAAAATTGTAAAGTATACGAAATTATCTTTGCGAGGAATCTATTTTTGTTCGTCTCATGTTTTTTTTTTTTTTTTTTTTTTTTTACAAAATTTGCGAACATCATGTTAACAACATACATGTGAAACTGCTCAAATACTAAATATATCTTTGACATGAAAATTTACCTCAGCAACGCCGTCTGTTGAAAATTATTTGGACAATTTATATTAACTGAAGTGTTGAAAGATAGCAGCAATAAATAAAATTATCAAATTCATTTCAAAAGTGACATTTATTTTTGTGTATGTTGCAAACGTACTACAAAGGGTTAAGACGCATCCCTGTTAATCAGGGCAGTTTCTTTTTCCTCGTGATTTCATACTCACAATTACTTTTAAAGACATCTTTTAAAGCATACTACTTCATCGGATAAAAAGTGAAATTTTTCAAAAACTGACCAAGCAGAATCGTAACTGCTTATGTACATTCTTTTTTCAAAAGGAACTGTAATGTATTTTTGTTATTGATAGATAAAGGGATTTTAGTGACAAAAACGAGAATATATAAAATTTTCTACCACCAAAAAGTCAGAGGTTAAAAAACTGTTAATATCTCTTCGTTAATATTATTAATCAAATTATTATGATATAACAGACCATATTTTCGACTGTGTCGCAAAATAAAACTAGTCGTTGGAGGTCACCGTAATATTTACACATAATGGAAAAACGCATAATATAAAATATGAAAATAAAATTGCACAAAAAAGCATCCTTATAACTTCAAAAATGATAATCATATTAAATAATAGTTTACTGCTTCGGATTAGACGTCTCATTTCTAATTAAAATATATCTTTAAATTGCAATTTGAATGAAATACAATGTCATGAAAATTCGAAGAGTGTGGAAAATATGATTACAAATATCTCGGCAACTAATTATTCGATCTACTTCATTCTTTGAGCAAAATTTATGTTTCTTTTCTGTTATGTTTGATATTAACTCCTTAAAATAAGCAATTTCGAAAAAATGTTTGCATCTTTTATCACAACGAATAATTGGAGAGTCCGAAAAATAAATAGTTTCGGATAATCCAGGTTACGAAAATTCAATAAGCTTCTTCTAATTATTACATACTAAGTACATACCAAATTTCAAGCCTCTATCTCAATTTGTTCCGTAGATAGAGCGTTTAGAGACACTCACAGAGATACACAGACAGACGAAAGGCATTTTTTTTTAAATATGTTTTTCGGAATCTCCGATGACTGAAACACGTGTAAATCCGTCTTTTTTTTTTTTTTTTTTTTTCTTTTTAACGATTACAAGACGCTCCCTATACTACGTATATGGGTAAGTAAAAAGGATGTGGTAAAAAGTACTTTTGTTAAAAAAAAAAAAAAAAAGAAAATTAGAGATTGCTTTAATTAATTCTAAACTATGTAACAACATGTATTACTCTACAAATTTGATTTGTTTTCGGTTTTCTGTTTTATATTAACAAATTTTAGCTAACTTGTTTTTAATTAATATTACTAAATTAAATTAAAACTAAACTAAATTAAAATATTGAATTAAATTTATTCAAAAAATATGAATTATACTAAACTAAATTAAAATATTGAATTAAATTTATTCAAAAAATATAAATTATACTAAACTAAGTTAAAATATTGAATTAAATTTATTCAAAAAATATAAATTGTACTAAATTAAATTAAAATATTGAATTAAATTTATTCAAAAAATATAAATTATACTAAACTAAATTAAAATATTGAATTAAAATTATTCAACTCAAGGGATTATATCATTTAAATGTTTACATCATAGCTGCCAACACCATTCGCTTTTTCAGACCACAAATATTTTATAGTAAGTTTTACCATTTTAAATCACCGAAGTCTGCCGATTAAATAAGGCAAAGTTTTCTATTAAATTTTTACGGGCCAAAAAGTCGGAAAAGTTGGCATCTGTGTTACATCGTTTAACCCTTAAATGCATGATTTTTTATTTTGTTTCGAAAAAATTATATATGATTCTCTGAAAGGTTTATAACACAGGAAAAATAATGGAAAAAATCAGAGATACATTTTTCATGTAATGCGTCAAACTTTTCTTATGTTGCACATCTGCAATACAAGTAAAAACTAAAATATTACAATTTAATAAATATTAAGTACAAATTTAAATACCTTACTTTATATATTTTTTTTATTTTGTAAAACTTAATCCTTAAATTAATGAATCATATTTTTAAAATTATGTTTTTTACTCTTAAATTAATGATTTGACACCAGAAATTTTAAGATAGATTTTTAATATTACAGGATTAATATTTCTATATAAATATACTAATTGCTAAGAATTAAATAAAAACTGATGTAGATATTCATCACTATGCATTTAAGGGTTAATGTTGTCTTTGGTTAGTGCAGACAAAATATTTCCTCATTTTTATGTCCATACTAACGAGAGTGAATTGTATTGTTATGAATATTCTTTTCATTTAAAAAGCGAATTTTTCATTTCCTTTATCTCAGTGGTTCTCAACGTGGGGCGTACGCCCCACAGGGGGGCAATTTCAGATTTCTTATTAAAAAAATTTCTGTTATTTATTTTTTTTTCTAATGAAAGTAGTCTCTTAGTCTAAAAATAGAAATAATAGATGAAAAATTTTGAAAATAACTGAATAAAAATTAATTTTCGAAACAATCCCATTTAAAAGCTCAAAACACATTGACACCGGAATAATTATGTAAATTGTTTTGGATAATTTGACAACTTTTATATACTAAAAAATCATTTTAATTTTTCCAGTTTTAATATTATTTTAGTAAATTACACCTCTTTTTTTTTTTTTTTACTATATATATATATATATATATATATATATAAACTTGTACATCTATTGTTAGTGTAATATGCCCCATGAGGGAAATCTTGCATAAGAAATTTTGTAGGGTATATCTAAAATTGACAATTTGGACATGTTTAATCTAAAAAATGTTTTGAATGATCTAAATGAGGTGCTACATTTATGAAATTGATAAAACCCCGTGCGCATCACGGAAGGAAAGGGTTGAAAGTAAACGTCTTATGGCTCTTCTGCAGACCACATACAGAATAGGACATTCATGACATATGAATTTTAAAATTTAAAATTGGTGAAAACATAGTGGCAAATAATAATAATAGGGGGAAAAGCGCGCTATCAAAGAAACGCTTACGCATTTACGCTATCAAAGAAGTATGTTATGAGAAGAAAAAAAAATAGTAACTTAAAATGGATAAAAGCGCGAATCTGGAAATGTTACTTGTGAATTATGATATTCATGCAGTCTCGGAGATAAACAAATATCACTTATTATTAATGAAGAACTAAAATCCATCATAAAATGTATCAGTTCTATCAGGTGTAATACAAAATATGAGAGCAATTTCAAGAAATTTTACGATAATAAAAATGCAGACAATTTATCACTTTTAAATTTCAGGTAGGTTGCAAAAGACAATAAAACTATTGTGATTTAATGCGAAGATCCATGACATCACTGCATTCATGGACTTAGATTAAAAGTATATTTGCAATAAAAAAAATATGATTTTGATAAATTAAAGAATGTGAAATCACTTATCAGAGTTAATGCTATTTTTGGATCCGACCGGGAAAAAGGAAGTTTATTTTTCATGTGACAATATTTATATGATATAGAAGGGAGGGAGGGGGGGGGCGACTTCATGATTCTAGAGATGCTTAGGTGGGGCTTGGCCAAAAAAGGTTGGGAACCAGTGCTTTATGTTCTATGTAAGATATGGTTGTTTAAAATAACAAAGTTGTTAGAAGGGGAATGGTGTACATATTTTAAACAATAAAAACTTCCCTCATGTTTTGAGAAATTTTACTTAAAGTCCTTCAACTTTTTCTTTCTCATATAAAAACAAACAGAGAACAATTCATCATTTAAAAACAATTTGTTTATGATAGGTATATACTTTGTCGAAACCTAAATGCTGCTTCTTATTAAACATTTTATTTAAACAAAATATTTTTCAAATTAAAAATATATATACATATATATTAATATGTAACTGGGATAAGAGTTCAGCATTTATTCCTACTAAAATGTTTGGTAGAGAAATATGTTCCTTCAAATAATAATTTTTCGCTGGTAAATGTTTAAAAATTTATGTTGAACCTGAAAATAAATTAGCATTTCTTGTTTTATATTTTATATTTGGTAAATATTATATAAATTCTTAACTACATTTTACAAATTTATTTTTTATAAAATCATGTAAATATACAACAATTATTATTAGTGCTTTTAGTTTAAATTCTGAATTAGTTAAATATTATTTATTGCTGAAAAATCAAATAATTCATAAAACGCTTCTAAAAAGTTGTTTTTGTTTAAAAACAAAATAAATCGTTCGTTTACCTCAAATCTACTAACAACTAAATAATGCCTCAGATGTCAGTAACACTTACAATGGTTTTCTAGAAATTTATTAGAACATTGCTAGCCATTTTAAAACGATACTAGCTTTGGACAACCAAAAGAATAGCAAAAGCATTTCATTTTACTCTAAGCATACTGTCTATCAACGATGTTTATGTCATCATTATAACACGTCATTACGAGAGAAATGCACATTACCAAAATCATAAAAATGAGTACAACAAGGGCATTTATTGGAGTAATTTTGAATATGATAGCTGTGGAGTTGGCATGTAAAGATTGTATACATTATATCGAACATTTTTGCTACAAAGAATCATTATATTTGTATAGAACCATAATGATTCTGAATAAACACATCTTTCAGTACAAAATATACCCGGTAGTTTTGAAATTACTGATAAGCAGAGACATTGTTTGGCAGATTCACAAATATTTATTGATTTTAAACCTCCTCAAAATATCACTCTGTAAATGTTAAAGTAATGTATCAGATTTTATGGACTAAAAGTGTATCTGAAGCTACATAATTAACATAATTTCGTTCGACGAATGATTTTATGTGTTGTTTGTATAGACATAATAATCTTAAAACGTTTGTGATTAAAAACATAAAAGTTTGAAATAATTCATTTGTATGGTATCCGATAAAGTAGTCTCCACTAACACAAATTAATCACAAGATATGTTTAAACTATTATTTTAACACCATTAAACTGATCGGTAAAGTTATCATTCGAATTGAATATTTCCACCTAAGCAAAAAAATGCCCCTGCAGGGAATCGAACCCGGATTCTTGGCTTACAGGGCCAATGCTCTGCCGTTTAAGCTAACTGGGCGAACAACCGGTGAGCATATCTCTCGCAGATAACTTTATTGGTAATACCATCTGGTCTATCACGTAGACAGCTCAACAGAATAAACCACAGTAAAGGAGCTCCATATTAACGATGGGTACGCAGATAAACTATTATTTTAACACAATCAAATTGATTGGTAAATTTATGATACGAATTAAATATTTCCAACTCAGCTTCACCTGCGGTTTATTCTGTTGTGCTGGCTACATGACAGACCTGATGTTATTACCAATAAAGTTATCTTAGCCAAATATGCTCACCGGTGGTCGGCCCGGTTAGCTTAAACGGTAGAGCATTGACCCTGTAAGCCAAGGGTCTGGGTCCGATTCCTGGCCTGGGCGTTTTTTCGTTCAGTTGGAAATATTCAATTCGTATGATAACTTTACCAATCAATTTGATTGTGTTAAAATAATAGTTTATCTACGTACCCATCATTTACACACATAATGCCATTGCATTTCAACTACACATTTTAAAGAATTTTCTATTGGAGCTTCAAGTTTAGCGAATTTTTTCCAACGAATTAAAAAGTATCTACGTCAAAGATCGAATAAGGGACCTTGGCTAAGAGCACCAATGTTCTGCCAACAAAACTACTGAGATGATTGTGTTCTGATTTTATAAATCATATATAATTATCCTCGATATAACTGCAATTATCCGGAATGATTGAGTTTAAGTTTGACAGGGTTTCGTCGGTAAAAAGATGTAGTTATGCATGCCTGATGAAACCAGCATGAGCGTCGGTTGAGGCAAATCATATGGCGAGCTCGGTTAGCAGAGTATTTGCACGTTTATCCAAGATATTTTGTTCGATTGCTTGCTTAAATACTTTTCAGATTGTTGAGAAAATTTCATTCAACTTTAAACTCCGTACACAAAATCTTGCTAAATTGTTTTTAAATTGATTCGATTCATGTTTATGTAAGGTAAAGCTAGGAGAGTCAGCTCACAATTCAAAAGAATAATTATAAAAAATTTAAATATTAATTTTTTGCTAAGCAATGCATCAAAAATTTTGGCTTCATTTGTTTTTAATGCATTTCTATTGTTATTTTGTTGTTATGCTGTAATTTAATAAAACAGCAGTAATAAAACCAAGCAAACTATTTTGTGCAAAATCTCCTTACAGGGATGGTAAGATTGCGCACATGGGTAGGAGAGATTGTGCACATAGGTAGAAGGGATTTTATTAATAATAACTACAATTAAATTTTTAACAATAATAATTACACTTATTCGACATTGTTGTAATGTTTTGTGTGAAAATATTATTGCATTAGGAGTGAATATTTCAACCTTATGTTTTAATAATAAAGAAATAGAAAGAATTTTAACAATAGTTAAAGAATTTTAATTTGATAAGAAGATTAAAGTATCAGAAAAAGCAAGCTCTACTAAGATTATAAAATAACATTAACCCACTCGCTGCGTAATTGTTTTATCAAAATAGCTTCAAAAATTGTGTATCTAAGAATTTCTATTCTTTTGTCCCCGGTTCTTCAAAACAAAAATTTGTGTCTAATTTAATCGGGAAAATGCTCCGATTAAATAAGGCAAAATTTACAATAAAAAAATAACTGGTGGGAATAATCGAGGAAGGTTAATTAGACTGAAAAATGCATCCCCGAGAAAATCTCGGGTTCCGCAGCGAGAGGTTTAATCTACATGATAACATGTTTAACCTGAAAAGTACTTCATTTTCATTTCCACAGTTTCACTATATTTTGATTGCTAACCAAAGTTGTCGTCGTCCACACTCGATGCGCTTATTGTTGTAAATTGTGCATCTGTCGTGCAATCACCTGCAACAAGCAATGCATTGAATCCAGTCACTGGTCGAACTTGTCCCCTGGTACAGTTGACTTTCAATGCACTCATCCTCATAGACATTCGTTTATTTTCCTTCAGTTTTTTAAACCCACTTTTTCTGTTAGCATCTTTGTTGTTGTTGTTGTTGTTGTGGAATCATTCTTAAGTCTTTTTTCATGCATATTTTTTGGATCAGTAACATTAGTTGCACTCTGTTCCCTTTTTATTTCGATGAAATTAAAGTACTTGGAATGGGTGGAAGCTTTTCCAAAACATTGTAGGTGTTATTAGGAAATTTATATTAGTTAACAAAATTAATTTATTTGCAAATTAAATGTTTACAAATTTAAAAATATATATATATAAATATTTAATTAATTTATTAACAAATATATTATTAATTAATTAACAAAAATAATTACATAAAATTAATTTGATGACAACTGTATTATTAATTTATTAAGAATTTTTTTTTAATCTGCAAATGTATTTTATTTATTTTTTAATTAATTTGTTGCCAAATTTAGCTTTGAAAATTACGTGTTTTTCAAAAAATATTTCAAAATTGATTCATTCATATGTTTTACACGTAATTTGCAATTCATGCAAATTTACCAATAAGCTGCGTAATCTCTCCTAGTACTGAAACTTATGGGGAAATACCCCATCTCTCCTAAGTAGCAGATGCGCAAAGTCTCCTATTTCAGTAGGAGCGATTGCGCGACCTTTTATTTAAACATGGCCAGTTCTAAAATGAATTGTTGGTGTTCACATCCTTGGTCTATCCTTAGTCTAGAATCTTATAAGAAATTATTTAAAATATTTTGTACTAGTGACATTCTATAAAAATTCTCACGAACAGTTATGAAATGTCAAGCACTTACTTTGGAAATAGAAAACAAAATAGCAATGTTTTATCCAAGGATATCGGCACAATCAGTGCACACATTCATGTAGACACTGCACTAATGCTGCTGTACAACGACCTGGAATCGCTGCGCGCGCACTCTATTTCTTCCCGTCGAATTTCTTTATGTGCGATCTCTCCTGGCTTTACCTCATATGTTAGATTTTTTGTTGTTGTTTTGTAAAAGAAATTATGAGTTTAAAAATACAAGAAATGATTCTAAAAAAGTAAGATATATATTATGAAAAAATAAATTTGTAGTTAATCTATTAACAGTACCTTCCATTACAATTTGAAAATAAACTCATGTACGTCAAAATACGCGTAGAAAAGGAGTTTTTTAAGAACATGAGAATGAATAAATCGATGGAGTAATTAATCATATTCCATATCACAAGTAATACCTTTCTAGATAAATGTCTGAATATTTAACAATACGACAAAATTCGGTATAGCAAAAACGTAACATTTAAAGACAATTTTTGCATGCTTTAATAATGAATATTCAAATTGATGTGAAGGCATAATAGGTGATAAATTGTGACCTTATTCTGATTATTTATCATGTGATGTAATTTGTTGAATAAATCAGTGCTTCCATGATATTAACGAAGGTTTTTACAGCAGTTTTTAATACAAATATAAAATATTGTTTTGAATAAAGTAATTTTTTTTCACTCAATAATTCAATTAAAATTACTCACAAGGATTATAAACAATATTTTTCAGTGTTTAATGCTACATAGCACGGATAGAGGCATGTATCAGAAATATAATTTATACTAACTTGTACAATACTGAATCGCAATAATATATTTCAATCTACAGGAACACACAAAATAATCCATCTGTTTAATGATATATAGGATTAAAACATTTGAAGTGCGTTTTAATGATAATATGGCACTTCAAACAGAGTGAAAGGAAGAAGAATCACAGATAAGCAGTACATCAAGTTTTAAATACATTATGGAGATCGCAGTATTTATCTTTCATTTATAGAAACGTCCTAAATAATTTGGTTATCCCCATGAGGGGCAACCAAAAATGTTTCTAATATTGAATTCTCACCGGAATAATCGAAAATTTTTATCTTTAAATAAGGAAAAGCAATTTTTCAGTGATTTCCACCTAAATTTAAGAATTTAAAATTTAGTTAAATTTTTCTGGTGAGAATTTTGTTTAAATTAGGTGGGATATATTTTATCCCACCTAATTATTATCTATATGTTAAGTAACTGCTGAAAATATATTTTTACTCAATGCCTAATGCATGATTTTTCGTTCTTAATATTAATTTAGGACGATATTTTATGAATTTGTTTAAAAATGAGCGCTAATGCCTCTCAATAATGCTTAATATATTTTAAAACTCGTTTTTTATTCAATTTCCAAGTGGAATTTGCGAGATTTAATTTTCACTGTTAAACTCATTTTCAAGATGATATTACATGCTAAAAACGTAATTTCATTTGAAGATTTGTCGTATTTTCAATCAGGGGTATCCTCTTTTTTAGATATTAGAGTGCAACAGATGTACAATTTTCTCACTTCCTTAGAATATAAACATTGGAGATTGTATGATTTAATTAAAAAATACATTTTTGTTCAAAGTAAAAATTTCATTATTGCATTAATCAATAAAGAGTACTTTAGAAGTACGTCTGAGTGCATTTAATTTGAATTCCATAAAAGAAATAAAATTAAAAAAATATATATATGTTTCTGTTCTGAACTACTTCAGAAGAATTTTCTGTTTACCTATAATAAGTAAAATTTCCAAAGTTTGTAATTTTTTATTGTGTTGAAAATAAATACCTTAAGAAATAATTGCATGAAAATAAATATGTAAATTATTTTAAATGAATACATTTATGAAGTAATAATTTTTATGGCATAATTACTTTCTTTATTTTCAATTAATTTAAAATAATGTCCAAAATTTAGTGTTTTGAGGAACTAAATTTTAAGTACATTCTTTCATGTTTTAAAAAAGTCAGATAAAATCTAATCTCAGGCAAACATCCTTTTTTTTTTTTACAATGTTTAGAAAATATTTAACAGAAACAAAGAAATATTTCGTTTCGTTTATTGCATCACTTTTTATTGATTTGTTTATGAAAGACCTCACTAAATAAGTTCGCAGTTTATGATTTGAAAATTAATTACAAAAATGAATATGTTGTAAAAATTAACGAGCAAGGGGGACTTTAAAACTAAAAGAAAAGCATATTTTTGGAGATATTTTTTTTTCTGTGATACGGTTAAATAAGAAGACTGGTTTTTTTCCATATTATTTCAAGATTTCGTATTTATTGAAATTATAATTTTTGAAGCATTATAATTAGCTGGCATTTCTTATAAACATTCTTTAAAGAAATGCTGAAGTTAAATATTGTCACAGATATAAGTTACATCTATCCAAAAAAACATATCTACCAGAAAATTCTGTCCGTTTTGGAAGTGAAAGAAAACAATACATTTTTCTTTTTTGTCTTCTATTATATAAAATTAAAAAAAAATTTACACATTTTTAAGACGATATGTAATTAATTTGTTCAAAAGTAAGCGCTGATGCCTCTAAAACATGCTTAAAAGATATATTTTAAAACTCGATTTTTATTCAATTTCCAAGAGGAATTTGCAAGATTTAATTTTCACTGTTAAACTCACTTTCAAGATGATATTACTCATATGTTAAAAACATAATTTCATTTGAAGATTTGTCGTATTTTCAATCAGAGGCATCCTCATTTTTTAGAAATTAGAGTGCAACAGATGTACAATTTTCTCACTTCCTCAGAATATAAGGATCGGAGATTGTGTGATTTAATTAAAAAATACATTTACGTTCAAAGTAAAAATTTCATTATTGAGTTAGTTAATAAACAGTACTTTAGAAGTACCTCTGAGTGCATTAGTTTGAATTCCTTTAATAAAAAAAAAATTAATTAAATTTCTAAAAAAATGTTCTTTTTTATGAACTACTTCCGAAGTACTGTTTACCGATAGTAAATAAAATTTCCAAAGCTTAAAATTTTTTATTGTGTTGAAAATAAATGTCTTAAGAATTAAATGCATGAAAATAAATATCTAAATTATTTTAAAATGAATACATTTATGAAATAATTATTTTTCAGAAATAATTAATTTCTTTATTTTCAATTAATTTAAAAGAATGTCCAAAATTTAGGGTTTTGTGGAACTAAATTAAAAGTAAATTCTATCATGTTTTTTTTTTTTTTTTTTTTTTTTTTTAAATGTCAGGAAAAATCTAATCTCAGGCAAACAATCCTTTTATTTTTACAATGTTCCGAAAATATTAAACAGAAATACTTCATTTCATTTATTGCAGCACATTTTATTGATTTTTTTTTATGAAAGATTAATAAGATTAAATAAGTTCGCAGTTTATGTTTTGAAAATTAATTACAAAAATGAGATATGTTGAAAAATTAACGCGCAAGGGGGATTATAAAACTGAAAGAAAAGTATAATTTTGAAGATACTTTTTCTGTGATACGGTTAAATAAGAAGAATGTTTTTTTTTTCAATAATATTTCAAGGTTTCATATTTATTGAAATTATAATTTTTGAAGCATTTCTTATAAACATTCTTTAAAGAAATTCTGAAGTTCAATATTGTCACATATATCAGTTACATCGATCCAAAAAAAAAAAAAAAAACATATGTACCGGAAAATTCTGTCCGTTTGTGAAGTGAAAAAAAACAATACATTTTTCTTTATGTCTTTACTTTTTTGTCTTTTATTTTATAAAATTAAAAAAAAAAACATTAAAAATTTTTAAGACGATACGTTATGCATTTCTTTAAAAGTGAGCGATGATGCCTCTCAATCATGCTTAAAAGATATATTTTATAACTCATTTTCTATTAAATTTCCAAGTGGAATTTGCATTATTTAATTTTCACTGTTAAACTCAATTTCAAGATGATATAACTCACATGCTTAAAACATTATTTCATTTGAAGATTTATCGTATTTTCAATCAGAGGCATCCTCTTTTTTTAGAAATTAGAATGCAACAGATGTACAATTTTCTCACTTTCTCAGAATATAAGGATCGGAGATTGTGCGATTTAATTAAAAGTACATTTTCGTTCAAAATAAAAAATTCATTATTTAATTAGTTAATAAACAGTACTTTAGAAGTACCTCTGTCTGCATTAGTTTGAATTCCTTTAAATAAATTAAAAAAATATCTAAAAAATGTGTTGGTTTTTTTTTCGTTTTTTTTTTTTTTTTTTTTTTTTTTTTTTTAACTACTTCAGAAGACTTTCCTGTTTACCAATGGTAAATAAAATTTCCAGAGCTTGAAATTTTTTATTGTGTTGAAAATAAATAACTTAAGAATTAAATGCATGAAAATAAATATCTAAATTATTTTAAAATGAATGCATTTATGAAATAATTATTTTTTCAGAAATAATTACTTTCTTTATTTTCAATTAATTTAAAAGAATGTCCAAAATTTAGGGTTTTGTAGAACTAAATTGAAAGTAAACTCTTTCATGTTTTAAAACACGTCAGAAAAAATGTAATCTCAGGCTAACAATCCTTTATTTTTACAATTTTTTCGGAAATATTAAACAGAAATATTCCGTTTCGTTTATTGCATTTCTTTTTATTGATTTGTTTATGAAAGACCCCATTAAATAAGTTCGCAGTTTATGTTTTGAAAATTCATTACAAAAATTAAATATGTTGTAAGAATTAGCGAGTAAGGGAGATTTTAAAACGGAAAGAAAAGCATATTTTTGGAGATATCTTTTTCTGTGATACGATTAAATAAGTACACTATTTTTTTTATAATATTTCAAGGTTTCATATTTATTGAAATTATAATTTTTGAAGCATTATAATGAGCTGTTATTTCTTATAAACATTCTTTAAAGAAATGCTGAAGTTCAATATTGTCACAGATATCAGTTACGATGATCCAAAAAATCATAACTACCGGAATATTCTCTCCGTTTGGGAAATAAAAGAAAATTCTCCCAACTAAAAACTTTGACGAATTTTATAAAATTAAAGGAATTTCACACATATCAGTTAATATTGAGGCTTTTAGGAGTCACAATCAGGTAAAACAATGCTTTAGATGCCAGGGCTATGGACACGCCAGTGAGGTGTGTGGGTTTACTCCTCAGTGCTCTAAATGCGGAGAGGATCATCATACCACCGAATGTAAACGCAAAGGTCGCATCACGCATAATGTTCCAAACTGAGGGATGGCACATACAGCCACTTATCGCGCATGCGTAAAAAAAATATAGGAGAGAAAATAACAATCAGAGCAATAAAATAAAAAAACATCTTAGCAAAATATGGCGATAGGACGCTTACACAGCAAGCCCAACTGCTTGCAGAAGTCTTAAAAGATTTCAATTATACTAAAACCAATCTTCAGGATAAAACTAACCCTGAATCTAATGTTTCTGCTCCTGATAATGTTGAGTCCCCAGTCGAGGATGCCACTTCTTCACAAAATTCTGAAAATACTAACTCTGCTAATATTGAAAAAACTTAAAATATTCCATCCAAATCAGCCAAAATTCCTCCCAGTTACAATAATGATATACAGGATATATTTAGTACCTTCCAAGATATAAAGGAAACATTGCAAATATCCAAATTCCTAAAATGTATCAAAAATATTTCTACTCTAACAAAAAAAAAAAAATTATATACCAATCCCATGGAAAAAATTATAATTATAATTCAAGAGTTCGACAAGTTAGCTAACGATTTCTCCCCCCCCCCCCCCCAATCATATCTAGTCTTCATCTAAAATCTCTTATTGTGTTATCCTGGAATTGCTCTCCTTTAAATAACAAAATTGACGAACTTCGTTCTTTTGTTTCTAATCATTCTAGCAGAGATATCATTCTTCTTCAAGAGGTGCATAATACTAGTAAATGTATTAAAATTTCTTGTTATATCCTTTACCATACCCCCGTCCTAGATCCAATCAGGACGGAACTGCCATTTACATCAAACACTATATTCCACACTACCCTATCCAACAAACTATATACACAGGTCTTGAATATTCGGGAATTGTTGTACAATTGCCACAGATTAATATTAACTTTGTTTCTTTATACGCTAGACACTCACGTTTATTCCCAATCAACGACCTTATACAAATTTTTCACAAAATACGCACTCTTTCATCGCAGGTGATTTAAATGCGCATAAAAATAGGTAGTTCCACAGATGTAAAATTACAGTCGCGGAAAAAAAAGGAAAAAGGAAACACCCCCTACTAACCCCTCAACAAATTATCGTAGACGAAAGTTACTGGTGACGAACGATTGGACATAAAGTCTACTTTTAAATGATGTACATAAAATTTGCTTAGGGGGCCATCTACGTATTAAAACGAGTCCAATCTTCATTTTTTTTTCAACGGCAATACCCAATTTTAACCAGATATTTCAAATCTTCGGTTAAAACTATTACTTGACACCAAATTTCATGTCATTTCAATGATAAGTTTTTGAATTATAAACATTAAAAATTTAGTGCTTCTAATGTTAAATTACATTTTCCTATTTTTATTTATATCCCCTGAAATTATGCTCCTAATGTGCTAATTTTTTGCGTAGCAATAATACTAATATACCCAAACATAAATATGTTGAGTTTGCAATTTTTATAATTTTTATGATATGAATTATGAATTATAAAATTGATATTCGAAAAAAATATGAATTGTAACCTACAGTTTTTTTGATGGATTTAGTCTTAAATAGTCCTGCTTTATGGAAATCCAAAATTTCTCTGTTTTCTTCCAAGTAGTTTTCAAAGTATGCTTAAAAAGAGGCAAAAGGTTGTTTTAAGGGGCCGTCTATGATAGAAGTGACTAGATCTTTTTAAATTTCTTCTGCTGTCGTGTAGCAGGCTTCATTGACTGCTTGAGTGGTGCTTAAGGTGCCTTGATCAAGAAGGAGTCTCTCTCGGTTAACAATCGAGTACAGAACTTCAATTTGGATACAGCCCTTAAAACACGCTCGTTTTAAAATCATTAATTTCTCGGAAACTTATGGAATGAATTGCATAAAAATTTGTTTTTAGGCTAATTGAAGGGTGCAGAGTTCATTTATGCTGTCAGAATTGTGTACTGCTATTGAAAAAAACAAAGTTATGGTTCGTTTTAATAAGTAGATGGCCCCCTAAGCAATTTTTATATACATTATTTAAAAGTAGAATTTATTTTCAATCGTTCGGTACCAGTAGTTTTCTTCTACGATAATTTGTTGAGGAGTTAGTAGGGGGTGTTTACTTTTTTTTTTTCCCACGACTATACGTGTACATGCTTCCTAAATTTCCATATGTAACTGTACTAAAAAAGCTGCAAATCTACAAAACTAGTTTTTATCAAACTACAGAAATCAGTAACTTTACAAATAAATGTGCTAAAATTACAGTAATCTTACTAAAATTTTATCTGTAACCCTGGTTACAGTTACATGAAAAGTTCTAGGCATCCCAGTTTCATAAAAAATTCTCAGTAACCTTACAGATTTTTTGATTTTCGGCGCAAAAGTTGTGTCTATTGCATGTATTTTTGTTGTCGCCGTTACATAAAAAGTTCTAAGGTATCCCAGGTTCCTCGAAAAACATTAGTAGCTTTACAGTTTTTTTTTTTTTTTTTTTTTTTTTTTTTAACAGTGTATGTACTTTTTTTCACGATATAATTTGAGTTAAACCTATATTTTATTATTTAAATTTAAGGAATATATTATATTTGTTTTCTGTAGTCAGTTAAACCATCCAATCAAATTTGTTGCGTGTGTATCGTCATAAAGATTTAGTATTTCCTTGTGAAATAACAAATCTCTAGAAATTTATTAAATATTTAACAAGTCGGAAATTGTACTTCAAACGTGGCAAATGAGGCAAATTCATACTATAGCTAGTTTTATAAAAAATATCTTGGTGCAATAGCTGCTGCACTCTTATGGAAAAATGCATGAATACAAAATTTATTACGATTATATATATTAAATTCAGTAATACGGAAGTAATTTGACTCCATCTTAAATAGGACGTAATCACAATGGTAACCTAGAACCATTACTTATCATTGGATATTATTGAATTAATTACGTATGATAGGATTTACTAGAATGAAGGAAACTCTTATTAACTCTTTACTGCATTTCGCACCATATATGGCACATTCCTAAAAACATTATAATTTTCATTATGTGCCATGAATTTGGCCAATATGATCACTGTTCCAGATCAGGAACAATCCAAAGAATAGAATAATATTTATTTTGTCCTTGTCAGATGGCTGTACTAGACGAAAAAATAGAATTTGTTCTTTGGAAACAAAAGGAATTTTGATCAAGCTATTAAGGTAAGTTTTACTTTAATTATTTATGACTCGACAAAATTCTGCACCGATTATATACATTAATTTTCAAACCATTCGGTTGGGTAACTTTTGCTCTGTTATATGCGGACAGATGGACAGACTGACGGATAGACCAGACGACGACTATAAGTGCTACATATTTATATAATTACGAAAACTCCTAAAAATGAAAATTAATTTCATTTCGAATTTACTCCAAATGCTAATAAGATGTTTTAAGGAATTACAATGCAACACACGTACTTTTTTCTCACTTCATCAGAATATTTTCAACTCAGATTCTTTGATCTAATTAAAAATGCATTTTTGTCCTGAGTGAAAATATGATTAATTCATTATTTAATAAATGAGTACTTTAGAAGTACTTTTTGAGTGTTACTTGTTTTAAGCATTTAACTTTTGAATTAAAAACAGTAACATTTGTAGCTTACTGATTAGTAAATTAAATTTTCAATGTTTCTAATTTATAAAAGCTTTAAAATAAAGAGATGATAAAATAAATATAGGAAAACAATCAACTAATTTTCTTAAAAACACGTACATTTTTATAAAAATAGTTTTAAGATTTGATTATTTCTCCATATTTTTGTTTTTAGCTATTTTTAAAAACAATAACCGAAATCAAGGTTTTAAAGAACTAAATAATGAATGCATTGTTTAATGTTTTAAGTAAACATCACAAGAAATAT
Organism: Maratus speciosus; assembly: GCA_963932465.1. NCBI lineage: Eukaryota > Metazoa > Arthropoda > Arachnida > Araneae > Salticidae > Maratus > Maratus speciosus. The sequence goes on from OZ010791.1 coordinate 130,493,618, forward strand.
TTAACAAAAAAACAAAATATTTAATTTTAAAGTGTTTCGAAAATATTTAAAAGACAAAGAAAATAATTATTTTCTTTTATTGTATAAATTTTTATTGATTTACTTACAAAAGACGTTACTTATTAAATATGTTTGCAGTTTATGTTTTTAATATTATTACCCAAATGAAATTTGTTGGAATAATTAACCATGAAAATAAATACGAAAACGGAAAGAAATCCGTGCTTGTCGCGATATTTTTTCTGCGAAACTAATAAGCATAAGTCTTAACATATATAGAAATTTAATATTTATTATGCATATTTCAAATAACCACAAAGGCATCATCTACGACATGTTTTCTGTAGATTATGGACAGCGTAGCATTTATGGTTTCTTTTCAGAGACGCACAAAAGAAATCGGTTACAGGACTAACAGTTATCTATATGGGCAAAAACTGTTCAGAATGGATTTTTTCTGAGTTACGGTTTTTTCTATTATTATTATTTATTTAAATATTTTTTTATTGTTAGAAAAAATAAAATGAAATAACCCCTTAAGCGCCACGACGTACCTGCGTTCGCCATGAATTCTTCTAATTTGAAATGCAAGGATGCATGCGCCTACGTCCTAGTTTTAACCCTTCACTGCACCGTGTGCCATACCTGGTACATACCTAAAACTATTGCGTTAATAATTATGCGGCTTGAATTTAACAAGCATGATCGCTGTCCCTGATCAGGAGCAATCCAAAGTATGGAATAATACTTATTTTGTCCATGTTAGTTGTGTACACTAGACAACAAATTAGAATTGGTTCTTCGGAAACAAAAGAAATTTCTATCAAGCTATTAATGGTAAAATTTGCTTTCATTATTTTTACTGAATATTTAAAAATATTAATATAAATGAAGATGCAGCGTGTTATACAGATAAAACTGAATAATTTAAGCCCATTTATATGCAAAATATTGTAATATAATATTTTAAAACCGTAATTTTGTAAGTATGGCACACATCATAAAATATCAAATTTTAGCTGAATTTTTAAATTATTTTTTTTTTTACTATTTTTCCCATTATTAGGCCGATATATAGATGTCAAATAAATTATTTCATAAAGATAGAAAAAATCGTGCAGAAAAGGTTAAATCCAGGCTGCAATATTATAAGATTCTGATTTTCTTCGACGGTAATTGCTATTGTAGTTGGCCTTGTACGACATTTATAACATAAATACACATTTATAATAAAACGCACATACTACAATATATATTAAAAAACACATACGCACATAAATAACGCCTGCATTCAACAGTTAAAGGTATATATAAATATATTATTTTTAGAAGCTAGAAGAAGCAAGGGGTCGTCGGGTAGACATTTATAACATAAATACACATTTATAATAAAACGCACATACTACAATATATATTAAAAAACACATACACACATAAATAACGCCTGCATTCAACAGTTAAAGGTATATATATATTATTTTTAGAAGCTAGAAGAAGCAAGGGGTCGTCGGGTAGACATTTATAACATAAATACACATTTATAATAAAACGCACATACTACAATATATATTAAAAAACACATACACACATAAATAACGCCTGCATTCAACAGTTAAAGGTATATATATATTATTTTTAGAAGCTAGAAGAAGCAAGGGGTCGTCGGGTAGACATTTATAACATAAATACACATTTATAATAAAACGCACATACTACAATATATATTAAAAAACACATACACACATAAATAACGCCTGCATTCAACAGTTAAAGGTATTTATAAATATATTATTTTTAGAGGCTAGAAGAAGCAAGGGGTCGTCGGGGTCCCCGAGCCCCCCCCCCCCCCCCATCCTGCTTTTGGGTGTCTTTAATTTGTGTAATTTCCCTTTTAAATTTGTCCGGTTTCAATCTTTGATTTTTTTTTTTTAATCTCGCTTTCGCTAAAGACTCTTTTACTCGGGACGTGGCTGGGGACCTAAGAATCTAGCTTCCGCAAAAGAATCGCACTAAGTGGAAGAATAAAGGGCTGCGGACGAAGATGGGCCGCTCGCCGCAGCGGTTCTTACGCCTGCATTCAACAGTTAAAGGTATATATAAATATATTATTTTTAGAAACTAGAAGAAGCAAGGGGTCGTCGGGTAGCTTCATCGCCCCGAGCCCAACATGTATGTATGTCTGTATAATAGGACTGGGCGATGTATAAATTTCTTAAATCGATTTATCTTCCATCTAACATCGCGATTTAGTGCTAAATCGCGATTTAACACCGATTTTACATTTTAGAATCTGGAAACCTATTTTTTAATTTTTAGTAACAAAATACGGTATTTATGTGCCCCCCCCCCCTTCCTGTATTATTTAGTATACTTAGCTTTTATTTTTTCAAATAATTTTGAAAAGAAGTAAATTTTACACATACAAAGACTTTGAATGTCCCAAAACACTAGTTTTTTTTTTTTTTTTTTTTTTTTTTTTTTTTTTTTTTTTTTTCCATTTTAAAAATTAGTCACCTATTGTAATACATTTTATAAACTCATTCTATAAGTAGTAATATAAAAGAAAATGATTTTTTTTTTTTGTCTGACTTGTTATGCCTGCTACAATCTAAATTCCTTAAGGGGGGGTGGGGGGTGGGGACATCCCCTAGTCCACCCAAATAGCACTTCATTGCTAACAACCTACATATACTTTTTTTTTTTTTTTACAGACACAGATTAAAAAAGTTATTGAGGTAAAACAGAAGCATATTAAAAGAATTCAATGATGAATTTAACTATTCATTTACCATGATGAGAAAAGTAGTAAAAAAAAAGGTGGGGGGGGGGAGGAAGATATGAGAAATAAGGTGCAATTTTATATCTTTTTAACTTTTAGATTATAATAAGATTTGTTTAACATAAATGCTGACATTTATATAGTGGATGGAGAAGGATTGAAAGTGTGAGCTTTGGAGCACATTACTGAAATTGCTGATTCTTTTCGCGGCCGTTGCCATCCATTAAGATTAGTAATAAAATATAATCTTACAATATATCTCTTTTTAATGATAACAAAATGTCAAAAAAGCAGAAAATCGCAGATCTGCAGAAAAATCTAATGAATGCCTCCTCCAGCCTTCCCTCATTCTGCTGTAAAAATAAAGTTACTTGACTCATTACAGAACTTTATTAAAGTATTTTTAATTAATTACAAAATAATAATAAATTAAAACTAAAATATTCCCATAATACCCTTACATATGAAAATTAATTTTTCATGAAAATGATGCAAAAAAATATAAACTAAAAATGGATGAATTTGGATATAAATAGTGAATCAATTTCAGCAAGATACTCAATCCATGTGACTGGCATTGAAATCAGATGTCAAACCTGATGCATGACGATTTTAAAATATTTTAATTAATTACAGAATAATAGAAAATAAAGAATATGTATTAAAATATTACCCAAACATGTGAAAAATGAATGTTTCATTAAAAGAATGCATAAAAATAAAAACTGAAATTCGATGAATTTGGATTTCAAATATGAAACTTTATTCCTTTTTTCCAACCATAAATACTCAATCAATTTCAGGAAAAAAATATTATTAGTAAAAGAAAAATATTTCATGTGGATCATGGCCAAATAGTGATACACAAACAATGCATGACTATACTTTAAAATAATTCCATTAATTACAAAATAATAGAAAATATAAAAAATAAATGTTAAAATATTACTAAAACATTTCAAAAATGAATTTTTCACCATAAGAATGCATAAAAGTATAAACTGCAAGTCGATGTGTTTGGATTTTAAATATAAAACTTTATTATTATTATTTTTAATCATATAAATGCTGAATGAATTTCAGGAAAACAATCTTTTGAAACAATGCAGGATTCTACTTTAAAACATTTTAATTAATTATAGAATATTGGAAAATAAAAAATACATATTGCAATATTATTCAAATATGTAAAAACTTAATTTATCATCAAAAGATTGCATTAGCATATAAATTGAAATTCGATGAATTTGGATTTTAAGATTTAAACATTACTTTTTCCTTTCAACTTTCCACTATATAAGCTCCTAATTTCTGAAAAATACACATTCCAATCTCATAAACTCTGAATCTTGTTTACAAAATAAATAAATAAATATCAATTCTTACTTAAATCATTGTTTCCTTAAATCGCTTTTTTCTTGAATCGGAGATGTTCTTTTACATCGGATCCTGCTAAATTGATTTAACACCAGCTTGCCTTGTTTTCCTTAAATCGGAAAGCATGGAGGATTGCGATGTTTGCTTAAATCGGGTCGTCCTAAATCGATTTAACACCAGCTTGCCTTGTTTCTCTTAAATCTGAAAGCATTGAGGCTTGCGATGTTTGCTTATATCGGATCCTCCTAAATCGATTTAACATCAGCTTGTCATGTAAGTAGTAGATACATCAAAGTAGATAAATCGTTTTTCCGATGTTAGCTCTGAATCAGTATTTTGTTTTAAATCGATTTAAAGCCAATGGCTAAATCGCGATTTAAGACAATGGCTAAATCGCGATTTAAGACATTGGTTAAATCGCGATTTAAGACATTGGCTAAATCGCGATTTCCGATTTTAGCTTAAATCGATTTAAGACCAATGGTTAAATCCGATTTCCGATGTAAGCTTTAAATCGATTTAAGAGTTAAATCGATTTAAGGCCCAGGCCTACTGTATAATATATTTATATATACCTTATAAATAGACATTGTTTATTTTTTTATTTTCCATATTTCTGCTATTTATTGTAAAGTAACAATAGTTCGAAAAACTTACGAGCGTTACACATGTACTAGTTGTTTACTTCGAATCTTATTTCTGCATAATATAAATTATAATAATTTTATTAAAAAAACGTTATTTCATCTCCTTATAACATATGCAATTAAATAATTCACATGTAATTAAAAATAATTACACAAGCAACTTTTGACGATATTTAATATGTCTGGTATTGAGGATTCTATCTCTAAATCGAATTTGGTACTTAAGGGGTTAATAATATTATTTTAATGTTGAAAAGAGTTTAAACTATTTTAAGAATGCATTCAAAACTGAGCGAAAATGCCTCTCAATCATGCATAAAATTGTACATTTTATAAGTCCTTTTCTATTCAGTATCCAAGTGTATTTTGTGAGATTTAACGATTTATCCACTGACGGTACTTATAAATTAAGTTAAAATAACTTGTTATAAAATTAATTTAATATAGCGATTAATTGTAATACAGTTTAGAATGACTTATAGATGCATTACTTTATCTTGTTCCAAAACCATTATTGGTTACACAAAACAAAAATATTTTTTAAAGGATGATTTCTTTTGCTTTGCATCTTTTTAGCTTTCTCGGCCTTGGGGAGAAGGGGGACATTTTTTAATTCAGAAATACTTCTATAATTCTATTGTAAGAACATTATATTTGTACATTTTCTATTTCTACAAATTACTATTGAAAATATATAAATAAAAGATTTGAATGGGGTTATATATATTGCACAAAAATTCTATAAATTTAAATAATCTTTCTAAATCCTTCAATCATTCTAAACTCCTTCTAAAATTTATTAAATGATTATGTAAAACTTCTAATGTAGTTTGAAAAATTTACAAAAAATGCTTCAGAAGATAAAATTTTCATGAATTCATAATTCAGTACATAAAGGGTTAATTTTCATTATTAAGCATACTTTCGAGACTATTATACTCATGTGCTAAAAAAATAATTTCGATTGAAGATTTGTCGTATTGTCAATCAAATATTTCCACTTTTCTGAAATTACAATGGAACAGATGTACAATTTTCTCATTTCCTTGGAATATAAACATGCGAGATTGTTTGATTTTATTAAAAAGTACATTTTCGTTCAAAGTAAAAATTTCACTATTGCGTCAATTAATAAACAGTACATTAGAAGCACCTCTGAGCGCATTTGTTTGAATGCCTTGATTAAAAAGAATTAAAATGATAAAAAAAAAATATGATTTTGTTGTGAACCACCACTTCAACTGAATTTTCTGTTTACCTATGGTAAATTAAATTTCGAAAGTTTGTAATTTTTTTTATTATTTTATTATTATATAAATAAATGGGGAATTAAATGCATGAAAATAAACATATAAATTATATTAAAATGAGTATATTTATGAAGTAATTATTTTTCAGGCATAATTACTTTTTTTATTTTTAATTATTTTAAAAGAATGTCCAAAATTTTGATTTTAAAGAACTAAATTATTGAGTGCATTCTTACATGCTTTAAAAATCGACAGAAAAACTTTTAACCTAAGGAAAACAATCATTTATCTTTACAATGTTTCGAAAATATTTAACAGACAAAACAGAAATAATTCGTTTCGTTTATTGCATAACTTTCTATTGATTTGTTTATGAAAGACTAATTAAATATGTTCGCAGTTTATTTTTGGAATTGATTAGAAAAATGAAATATGTTGAAAAAATTGACGAGCAAGGGGATTTTAAATTTGAAAGAAAAGCATATTTTCGGCGATATTTTTTCTGTAAAACTAATAAATAAGAAGACTTATTTTCTTTACAAAAAATATTTTACGATTTTATGTTAAAATTATCGTTTTTAAAGCATTATTATAATATAACATTTTTGATAAAGAGTTTTTAAAGAAATGGTGAAGTGCAATATTATTACGTACTCTTACACACCAGTTATATCGATCAGAAAAATAATAACTACCGGAAAATTCTGTCCATTTGGGAATTGAAATAAAATAATGCATTTTTCATACTTTATCATAAATATTCAACATTCTAAGTTATATTCTTTCAAACACTTCTAGTAATCGTAATTCTTGAATTTCTAGAGAATATCTGCCTTCTTCTTTTGGATTATCCACTTCGAATTTCTCTCTCGTCCTTTCGTATATTTTTTAATCGTTTCATCTTCTTTAATGACGCATTTTTTCTTCATTTTTCTTCATACTTTCTTAATTATATTATAGTAGGGGAGACCAGCGCTAGTAGGGGCAGTTTTTAGTTATTAATTTTTTTATTTTAGTTTTTTAACAAACTTTAACTGCACTTTTAAAGAACAAGCATTTGGCTATAAATACCCCGGAATTTTGAGTTTGTAGCTTTTGTAGTTTATGTTTAGTGGAAGCCTAAAGTAAAAGGAAAATTGTGCGCCAGTCTACCCCGTCACGGGGCAAGTTGTCTATACCTATGGTGTAAGTTGGCATACGCTTTATAAAAATCGAAATAAAACTCAAATAAGACACCCAGTAAAGAGAAATCAATTTCATTATTACCACTAAGTTTAAACAAAGGCGCTATCGCAGCACAATGTGAATTCTAAATTATATAGACATCAAAATAATGAATAAAACATTAACAATGAGTAAAATCTATCCTACTCGATATCCTCATCGGAGTTACAGTTGTCACAAATAAAAATTCGACTGTCTCCGTTCATGTGCCCAAAATCTTGCATTGCAACCTCTTTTCTCGGTGTTTGCTATTTTTCAAGCTACCAGCACACACCAGATACCAAGCCAACTTGTCCCGTGTTCAATGCGCCTACTAGCCCCATAATAAATTTATTCACAAAAGGGATACGTAACCTTCTAAACATAATTAATTCAAGTAAATAACAAATGGGGTAGGTACAGTTAATCATACACTAAGAAAAACTACAGAAGTTAAATCGCAATTATTAAGATAAGTATTAGAAATTAGAAAAAGAATGAAGCAACAAAAAATTACTTATGAATACAAAAAACAAAAAAATCGTAATAAATGTCTACAGTACGTAGGTAACGCTGCAAAAATACAATGAGGATTGTAAAAAGCAAGAAGAACGGTATTCTGTGACTGGCTGCGCAATATTTCCACAAACAGGCGATTTATGAGGACTGCGCTTACTTACTCCGGTAGTTAACTAGCCCAGGTCTTCCCTACATCTATTGTACTATGGCGAGACTATGTTTCTATGGCTCGTCTAAGTATTTATACACAATTACTGATCCACAGGGAGTGGTGATGAATTGCTACTGGCTATCCTATCAAAAGATTAGCCGGGTCACCTGTTCATATTACCAATATAGTCTGAAAGGTTTTGTTGAGCCGAATTAAGCTTTTCCACATCGTCCAATGTCGTTAAAGAAATGATCTTTCTCCATCATGTCTTAAAAATATCGTCATCTCTCAAAGATGGCCACCCGGAACGTTTGCAATCATTAAGGTCGAAATCACATGTTTGAAAATTTTCGAACCCTCTTCTGCACGTTTTATTCCAAACTGAATCTTCACCAAAAACTTTCAATAAGTTTTGATACGCTTCTATAGCATTTCCTTACTGTTATAACTCGTGCAAAATACAGTATTTTAAATGAAGTTCAGCAGTAGCCATATTTACACGATTGCGTCTCTTTATAATGACATGAGAAATTTTATTTTTCTTAGTGCAGAAGAGCACGTGTGTATAAGTGCAGTGATAGAAAGAGACAGCCATATATGTCTCAAATTATCACGTGCATGCGCGCTGAAACTTGAAATAATATTTTCGGACAGAACATTCCGGTAGAACTGATAATTTTCTATTTTTCACCTATTTTTATATTTGATTCATGTGAACACATATGCATCCAAGAAGCACTGAAAATATCTAAGACAATTATAAACAGAAAATTTATGTAATGAAATATATGGAAGGCTCTTAGTCTATTTCGTACATTATCATACGTAAACACCTCCAATACAATTGACCCTGTAGAAGATGAACTCTAGAAACTGAAATGTGTCTAACAGAAAGATTTTCCGCAGAAAGAAGTCCTGCAGATTAATTTTCAATGCATTAAATTCTGTCAAAGAATGACTACTGCATACGATTTAGAATTCTTGCCCGATTCCTCCTTAGATAGAGTTTACTGATAAACTACTGTGCTAGATTATTAGTACTTATTGTTAAAATACTGTTAAAAATGCAATATCATTCATCCGGTCTTTGTATAAAGCATTGCATACTACAGTATAAAATGAAATATTGCGAGAGATATATCGTAAAAATGACAAATGCGTCTTAATCGACGAAACTAAAATGAAATTGCTAACATAAATATAATTTAACATCACACAAACTTAACCACAGTTCCCTAAAGCATTCGTTTAACTTTAGAAACTTCAGAAAACAACAGATTTTCGAAATTTCAAAAAGCTCTTTTAATACACAAACTTTTCCTTGCTACCCTGAATTTTTGGGAAAACATTCGGAGTATGTTTTCTAAGGCAATAGTAGCTGTCTCATATCAGAGTATAAGTTTCTGGATTGCTATCAACACTTCAATAAACATTTTCATTCTCAACAAGTATGTTTATTAAATAAACATGCTAAGTACACATAATTAATATTAAAATTACTATTACTTCGTCACTTTTGCATGTATAAAATTTTGTTATGCAGTTGAGAATGTTTACGTGACAATTGATAGCATCCGAAAAACCTATATTCGGTTTTAAGAAAACTGAGTAACCCATTGTAAAAGCTACTCGGAATCGTTTCTGAAAATTACGCGTAGCAAAAAAAAAAAAAAAAAAAAAAAAAAAAAATGTTTTTATAAATGCTTCTTTAACCCTCTCGCTGTGCAACATGAGATTTCCTCGGTCAACGTAAATGTAGCAAAATTTGCGCAACCCGAGATTTCCTCGGGGATTCATGTTTCCCACTGGGGAATATTTTTTAATTCAACTCGGACCACTTTAAAAATACAGAAAATTATATATAGATGTTAACAACATCTACTAGAGGAATATTCTACAAAATTGATTTTCATAAAATAGTGGTGCGAGAATATAAAACAGTCTCAGTGACAGCTCTGATTTAGCCTGATTTCTAATATCCTATCCCATCTAAGATCCTGAACTCTTTTACAAAAATTGTTTACACATTTATTCTCTAAAATATACATAGATTCGAAATATGTAATTAAAAAAATGTGCAATTTTTTTAGCCTACTTTTATTTAAAAAAAAAATAAATAAAAATAAAATAAAAATAAAAACGTAGTGATAGGATTAAATGGAGGAAACCTGTTGATAACTGGGTCTTTTTGGAGATAAAGAAATAATTTTCGGAAACGTGGATAATCCGGAAGTGGTTATATTATAATTTTGTTCATGGTTATGTTACATATTCGTAGATTAAAAAACATACGTCTTTTTCTTATAGTGTAAAAGTAAATAGATTATATATATATATATATATATATATAATACTTAAAGTATATAGTTTTTAAAGATATAATTTAAGATATAAATATATTTGATTATTCAAATTTAAAGAATATATTATAGTTGTGTTCTCAAGACAGTTAATCCATCATTCAATCAAATTTGTTACGTGTGTAACGTCATAAAGATTTAGTACTTCTTTGTGAAATATCAAATCTACAGAAATTTATTAAATGTTTAACATGTCGAAAATTGTACGACAAACGTGGCAAATGAGGTGTAACTAAAACTAATTTTATAAATGTTCGGATCTTGGTGCAATAGGTGCTGCACTGTAATAGAAAAATGCATGAATACAAAATATATTACGATTATCTATATATTTAAAACGATAAGCGTTTTCTTTCGACAGTCCGTGAGAAGAAACTACTGCATCAAATTACACCAATCTTTTTTTTAAATGAAAGATATTTGGCCACAAATTTGTTATCGCACATTCATTTGTTCAAATATTTTATTAATTAACCATAATTTTAAATTAAAATTATACAGTCGTGCATGCGCAGTATATAAGTTCAAATCTGCTTTTGGAGTGATGCGCTGCACATGCGCAAAGATGCTCGCTCAGTTGAAGTATCACATCACAGGTAGAAGTTGTTTTAAGTTCGTTTGCTATTCGGTCGTACTGTAAACAAGCTTTTCTTTCTTTCACAAAGTTAATATTATTTGGCTCTTACAGCATTATTAACAATTCAAAAATTTATTGTACCGATATTAAGAGCTAGATACGGTTTATTTCGGGGTAATCATATTGTTTTGGTCATATTACACACAAAAGATAAACGCAGTGATTTGAGGATAAAAGTAAAAGTTATGGCTGGTGATCCATGTTATGATATGCCAATAGTTACACACGAAGATTCCGATACTAGCATGTTAAGTTGTAGCTACTTCTGTAAAAAAATAAGGTATCATAAATATTAAAACGCAAAATTATTTCTGTAAGATCAGAACTCAAATTCAAGACATTCGCGTATGCGTCAGCTGTTTTTCGAACCTCTTCAATTTAGAAGAAAGAAAGATGAGTTCTTGCTAGCGTAGCGACTTAAACCAGCGGTTTAAAACTCTGATTTTTTGTAGCGGACTCAGGTTCGAGCCCAAGCTTGCCAAAATTTGTAAATAGTTTTGTCGATAATTTATTTCAATAATGACGTATTTTATTAGGAAGAGAAGCTATAGGATTTTTATTTTATTATTATTATTATTATTTGAATGCTTTATAATTACATGAAATTTAGCACTCAATAATATTTTGAAAAAATAATGATTTTATACTTAAAATATTTAAGCTAAAGCATTTTGCATGTAATTATCAATTAAATAAATTGAGCTGATTTACAATTTTTTGTTATATTTTCTAACCATTATCAAGAATATATGGGGCATTTTCACAACTTTTGACTTTCATGTCCCTGAATAACAATTTTTATTTTAATACACTTTTTTGTGTTTTTTTTTAATTTCATATACTGGGGAACATCCCATTGCATGATTGCACAACAATATTAACGAGATAAATAAGTTTTGGACGATGTTGGGGGTCCAAACACCTGGACAACACCTATACCGTCCCGTGCCCCTGATGGTGATTTTTAAGTTTGGAGCTGTCTGGATAAAATTGTTTCAATAAAAATAATTCAATGTAATTTTTTTTTCTGAAAATGGAACTATTGTTTTATATAAATATGTAGCTAAAAATTAACCTGCACACATTTTTAGGGTTGTTATTATTTTTTAAACTCTGTCCCTGGGTTTTAGATTCCTTACCATCCCTCTTCTAAAATTATACAGAAAATCATTTCAGATGTAGCCACAGAATTTTTTTCAAGTTTTTTATCATGCAGAACTATGATAGAGAAATAATGTCTAAAATTCTTTGGCAGGAAATTTACTGTAGAATTTAAATCAGCATTTAAATATCAATTTCAAGCATCGTGGCTTTATTGGTAGTCTCACCGTCCCCAAGGTTTATTCCTGCACTTTTCGAGGTAAATAATAATAAAAAAAAATAATTCAACCCGATGTTAACAACTGTTTCTAAAAATCAATGAACATTGTGGCTATCACTTAAACTTAACACGATTTTTCTAAAAATAGGTGGTAATTTTCCTTACCGTTCCATTCTTACCGTCCCTTTTTAACACCCATTTAAGACAATGTTATACAAAAATTCTGTATTAAAAGTACTACATTGTTATTATTTCTTATTTGAATGTCTTGTGGGTACTATGCAAATTCATTATAAGTAAAAATTTAGAAGAAAATAAAAAGTTATAGGGGTAAAATGGTAAGTAAAATTAAACTTGCAAGTTTAACTTAAACCTCAGTTAAATATAAAAATTTTCGCTGCTGACCCTTTTTTCTTTATTTTGAATCATTAAGGCATTCATCTATCAGATTAAAATGTTATTTTAGCAAGTTTAATTTTGTCAGATTTTTTTTTTTTTTTCCAAAAGTCAAAAGATTGTGAGAATGCCCCATATATGCATGTATGTCAGAAAGAAAAGAGTAATTAATTTGCGTAAAAATAAAACGGAAAGAAAGAAAAATATTCGTATAAGAGCTATAAAAGAAAATATCTTGATATCCAGGTTTGATATTTAAAAAATGTATAAAAATGTTAAATAAAATTCAAGTAATAGAATATATATATTAAAAATCGTTAGCTGCATCAAATTTCAAATTTGGGTTTTTAGAGAATGAGACAGATAAATATAAAATTCATAGCAGCTTTTAGTGATAGTGTAGTTTTAAAAAATAAATAAATAAATTAAAATAAATATTGCTATTTAAAAAAAAAAAAAAAAAAAAAGGGTCATAGTATGTAAAAATAAATTCTCTACCCGGTAGTTTTAGGTAAATTTCTGATAAAAAGGCAAGCATAATTGGTTGTAAATTATAAACTCAAAATTCTTTCACATCACTGAATAGGTTAGACTGACAGCATCATCTATCGCATCAAAGAAATAGGAGTCATTTATGCATTATAAAAATTTGTCCCGTTATTCCTCATTCAACAATTAATGTAAAATACTAAATAAAATATAAAACTAATTAAAAATTCAAAAAAAATTTCTAATGAAACATTCACGTTATTTACCGTCAAATCTTGACGGGCACTATCTAGTGTATATGAAATTGACTAATACGGAAATAATGTGACTCCATCTTAAATAGGGCGTAATTACAATAGCCACCTAGAATGATTACCTGTCTTGGGATATCATTGAATTACTTCATCAGAATATTTTCAACTCAGATTATTTGATTGAATTAAAAATACATTTTTCTCCAGAGTGAAAATATTATTAATTCCTTATTTAATAAAAGAGTACTTTAGAAGCACTTTTGAGTGTTACTTGTTTTAAGAATTTAGCTTTTGAATTATAGACTACTTTATTCTTACTTTTAAAAAGCTAATACTTTTTTAAATAAGGTTTTGTGGTATTTTCTTCAGTAATATTTCTAGTTTACTTATAGTAAATTAAATTTTCAATGTTTCTAATTAATAAAAGCTTTAAAATAAAGAGCTGATAAAATAAATATAGGAAAATAAACAATTATTTATCTTTAAAACATATACATTTTTATAAAATTAATTTTAAGACTGCATTATTTTTCCATATTTAAGTTTTTAATAATTTAAAAAAAGAATGACCAAAATCTTGAATTTAAAAAAAAACTAAATAATGAGTGTATTGTTTAATATTTTAAGAAAACACCATAAGAAATCTTTAACAAAAAACAAAACATTTAATTTTAAAGTGTTCCGAAAATACTTAATAGACAAAGAAAAATATTATTTTCTTTTATGGCATAATTTTTTTTTTTTGCTTTATTTACAAAATACATTAATAAATATTTTTGCAGTTTACGTTTTTAGTATTATCACCGAAATGAAATTTATTGAAACAATTAACAATGAAAATAAATACGAAAACGGAAAGAAATCCGTGATTTTCGCGATATTTCTTCTGCGAAACTGATAAGCATAATTCTTTTAACATGTATAGAAATTTTATGCTTAATGTTTGTTTTGCTTATTAACGTTTTTAATGCATTTTTAGACAGTATTTTTATAAAATTTTCTTTAAATATAAATACTCAAAAGAAACAAATTTGTATACGACTATTAAGATGATACTTTGTGCAGTACAATATAAGACATATAAAACAATGCTACAAGGCAGGCAATGTTAGTAACCAGTGCATCATCATCAGTGTAAAAAATGATGGAATTTTGACCATATATAAAGGGGAAAAGCGGGTCCTAACCTATCCCTGAAGATGAAGCAACCATATCTCTCAAATACGTTTCTCCTCTATTATATCAGCAAACTCCACAATTCTTTGAAACGATGAGATTACACTGGATGCTGCAGAAATTAATCTGAAAACAGTTAAAATTTTCTGCTGCGTATTTTTTTTTTTATCTGCATTTTATTAGCATGGGGTTTTACACATCAGTTTTATACATAGAAAAAAATAAATTATATTTAATGTATTTCTTCTATTTTCAGATTTTGGCTCAATTGTTTACAGTGATATGTACATAGCTGCCAACTTTTACGCTTTCTTCTTACCACAAAAATTTTATAGTAAATTTTATCTTATTTAATCGTCGAAATCTCATGATTAAACAAGATGAAAAACTATATTAAATTTTAGTGGTAGCCAAAAAGCGTAAAAGTTGGCAGCTATGTATGTAAAACAAATAGATCATCGATTTCTTAAATTCATACATAATACATCATATATCGAAAATCTATGTAAAAAAATCATAGATGTATCCTCGTGCATGTTGTTACAATATAGTCCAGTTAAAAAAATGCCTTATATTCTTAATATTATTAAAGAATTCACAAAAAAATCTGATTCTTTTATACAGTAAAGTACTGAATATATTATTTTTATTATTGGTATTTAATAGAATACGAAATTAAAAGAGGTATATGTAACTTTTTAAAATATATGATTGAGATTTAAATGATACTTTGTTTTTCTTACATTACACTGCAAATAGAAGCGTCTTAAATTTAGACACATATGTGACTGAAAAAGAATTTTAGACACTTAAGTGTCTTAATCTGAAAATTAAGACACTATAGATGTCTTAATTTAAGATACATAAGCGTCTTACTATGACCATGGTGTAAACGAACTGAGAATAATGTCTAAAATATCCGCAAACGTCTTATTTTAAGACACTTCATTGCTTTAAACGTGTCTTAATTTAAGATGTTTTGATTCTTCCGACGCAATAACCACCAGGGGGCACTAGCACTCCCAGTTGCGCATGCGTTTTAGATGTCTTCGTTCGAAGTGGTATACGTTGTAATTCAAACAAAGTTTGTTTTTATGTACGCGTGTATTTTAATTCGTTTTTTGCGAAATGTGAAGTACTGTGATTTTAATTCGTATTAACTTGGAGTATTTATTTATTGAATACATACATCTGACGTGTGTGCTCGACATCAAATGTCTCTTAGAAGCTGTCGTCGATACAAGGGCGGGATAGACACAGAACAGAAGTAGACGGCGGTTGAAGATTACACCCGGAAATTCTACAAAGCGTGTGCAATGGGCTTAGTGTTAACTCGTATCAATTTATATCAATAATATTGTGTTATTCATCTTCGTCCTGTCGAAACTGGCAAAAAAAAAGAAACTTTTGTCTGGCGGGTCCTGTTTTTAGGATGAAACATCTCATCCTTTAAATATGGCTAGTCGGATGTATTATGGATTACCTTTTAAACTGATGAAAGTCTTTCTCCCTCACTGTGGTTGTGGTAGTTTTTAAAATTTCAAATCGAGGAATATTTCTTACCTCTTGCAGCAACTCAAGTAAGTTTCTTTATAGTAGTAAAATTAGTGTATTTTATGATTTTATTTATTGTACTAAACAAAATCCTGCATGAAATTTAATTAGTTTTGAATCTGTTCGCAAAAAACCCCACTAATTCTAGAAGTATATATTTTTAAACTTATGACGTTCTTTTTTATTACGAATTATATATTCAATGTCAGTTCTTAGTTTCAAATGGATAATTTTTATCTCGCAGTAAATGACGGCCACAAGGAAGTAAAGAAAAAAAAAACTTTGAAAGTTGACCTAATGCTTTCTTACTTCCTGGCATAAAACCGCAGATTAAAAAAAGATAAATAAAGTAAATGAGACTGGTCTATTATATGAACCTGCCTGTAAAAATATACATATGTATTTGATTTGCAATCAACTCTAATACTGATTTTTTTATTATTTTTAATAAAAAAGTAATTTGAAATTTATAATGGGAAAAAGTAAAAACCTCTAACTAGATTTCGTATTTAAAATTGTGGTAACTTTATTTATATGCACTTATACGAAAAATACAAAAATGACAGATGTTACGGTATATATTTAAGACGAAAGAAGTTTGGAAATCATAAGTTATTTTTTCCTCATGTTTTTAATATAGAATATGTACTTATTTGTTTTTATTGATAGTTGAATAGCTTTTGTGAGTACCCTCTGATCTACATAAAAACTTGTCCATGTGGAAATATAAATTTTTTTAAAACATAATTTTTAAATAAGTATTTTCATTTTTTTTTTTTTTTTGGGGGGGGGGGGGATTTTGCATGAATTTTTGTAAAGCTGATATCTTAAATCTTGCACTGATTATAATGAAAGTTTTGAACTTTTAGAGTAGGACAAGTTTAAAAACGCAAATATATTTAACAAAATACCAAAGTCATTTTTTCCCCAATGTTATTAAAGTAGAATATTTATTTATTTATTTTCATTATTCATAGTTAAATGGCTGTTGTGATTATCAAGTGATGTATATGTAAAATTGCCTATGTGGCAATATATTTTTTTATATTTTAATTTTTTTTTTTGGGGGGGGGGGGGTGGGGGGTGGGATTTTTGCAATTTTCGTACATCTGATATTTTAAATCTTTTTCCACATTCAACCGAGTATAATAAATATTTTGAACTTTTAGAGTAGGACAAGATTATAAAATATATATATATATTTATCTATGTACCTTAAAAGCCCTTAATAGCGAACACTTCGGGACCGCGGAATTTGTCCGATAATTGGAGATGTCTACTTTTTTGAGGTAAAAATATACAAATATGTATGTCTGCTGATTAAAAAAGTATTCGTTAAATAGAGGTGTTCGCTATTCGAGAATCTCCATTAACCTCCACAACGGATACTCCCGAATACCGGACATCTCAATTTAGACAACTATAATGCAGGGTTGCGTTTTTTGCAAAAGTACTTCTTGATTAAAGGAAGGGCAAACTGGGAAGTGCCCCGTCCCCCTACGACTGTAGTGCCCCCAAATTTGATGTGCAATATTTGTAAAGCTTATATTTTAAATCTGTTTCGAAATTGTACTGATTATAATCAATATTTTGAACTTTTAAAGTAAAATAAGGTTAAAAACAAAATAAATTTTAAAAAATCTAATATTTAGATAAATATTTTTTGTTTTTTAATCTTGTTCTACTCCTGAAGTTCACGATATTGATTATAATCAGTACAATGTCGTAAAAGATTTAAATTATCAACGTAACGAAAATTGTATACCAAAACTGAGAGCACCAAAAAAATCAGGCTGTATTGGGGGGGGGGGGGGCAGGACCACAGCCAAATATTTTTCCAGGATTCAACGTGGTCAAACATGGCTACGTATGATGCTTACAAAAAAATGGATGCGATTCAGACGTTTGAAGTGTCTGAAATTCAGACGCAAAAAGTGTCTGAAAAAATTCAGACATTTTAAAATGTCTGAAAATTGAACACTCCATTTCAGACACTTAAGTGTCTGAATTTCAGACATTTTAATTTAGAGTGTATAAGAATATTTCATGACTTTATTCTTGAGTTAGCTAAACGATTTTTCATTCCTATTTATTGGGTATACTACATAATTCATTTTTCAAAATTTAATTTCAGGTTTAATTTTGCGATATTTTATTTACCCTGTTCTACTCCCAAGTATCTTTATCCAATATGCTAAATAATAAAATAATTTATTTTAGATATTTGTCGAACTGCCAATAATATCAATCTGCCAATAATATAATGTATTTTCTTTTCAGGATAAAAAATGCATCAGACGTAAAATTTCCTCACTCAAATGTAATGATAAGAAGACAGATGTGAGAGAAGATCTAATGTTATTACTTTTTTGAAAAATAAGCATAAAATATTTTCTTTTCCTTTATTTAAAAAAATATGTTTGTTTAATTAAAAAAATCAATTCTGTACTGCTTATTGAAGTAGTGATTTTCAGCAACTCTTACAGGTACTTCCTTAAACAAATTCAAAGAAATCATTAGATCCTAAGAAGCTCAGGGTTCGTACGGGTACCGTTATTTTCAAGGCGAAATATCCGTATTTTTTTATGGAAAAATAAATCTAGTTTAAACGGACGAAATTTTGCCTTATTTAAGGAGAGACTTTTGATAAGAAAATACTGGTACCGAAGAATTTCTTAGTCTGGAAATTCAAGGACCCGTACGAACCCTGAAGCGACTTTCTGACACATTTCTGAATTCATTTTTTCCGGAAACGCATGAAATTGGCAGGTATTGTTATTCAGAAAATATTTAATTAAATAGCATTTTCATTTTCAGTTTTTTTTTTTTTTTTAAATTTAAGAGGCTTTTCAGAAAATGCTGCCAAAGTTGTCGTTTTAACGTGAATTTTTAGACAGACAGCACGGATAAAAGACCTGTTGTCACGTGACTAAAATATTTGTAATAAATCATTTATTTATGAAAAGACGGAAAACGCCATTCAATTCAAAATCAGTTTAATTGTCACACCTGACAATTTAGCCTTTAAGTTTAAAAAGTAAGAACAAAAACCATGCGTCAAGCATAGATTATGAAACACTTTCCAACACATTTAGAATAATGTAACAAAACTACACCGTTTAAAAAAATAAAATATTATGTCTAATTCAACCATATGGAAACGCATAATACATTTCAAAACACAATTTCAGCTGTTCCCATCCACAATCGGAAAATTATATGGATTTTTTCAGCAGCCCTGTATATAATATATAGATTTGAATCTATTAACTACATGCATGCCAAAATTTAGTTCACTTAAGTGATACATATAGTACTTCAGTTGAAAATTTACCTTCAGCAATTTCCTCTAATAAGGAGAACGGTAAGTGAATACTTTTGTGCAGCCCTGTATTTGAGGTATACAATTTATATATAACGAGTAAGATGCAAAAATTAATTTCATTTAAAAGCGCATACCGAATTTTAAACCGTACACTCCAGCAATTATTACTCAAAGACAGTGCTGTACTGAAACGATTTCTTTTGTGTGTCCCTGTAAATAAATAAAAAATGCTATGAATGCTTTGTTTAAACGTGATCATAGTGAAATTCATTGATTTATATCAATTTCAATACATTTGAAATGGCATAATGTCATTAAAATACTCTGCAAACGATTTTTTCCCATATAGCATAATGTAGTGGAAAACTTTTGAGTCCCCCTGTAAATGAACGATTAATCCTATATACTTCATATACAATGCCCAACATGCTTTGGTGACCCTAAATAACATTTATCAATTGCATGAAAATCCGAGTATATTTACGGGAGTTAGAGGGAGGAAAGACGGCCAGACGGACAGACGGACTGACAAACCGAATGCATAAACACTTTTCAACTTTGTTGGAAGTGTTAAAAAGGAGTCGTAAATGTGTCAAAAAGTTTCGCATTTGTTGAACAGCAAATTAGAGAGAGCAATATTCCGTCGACAGCCAACCTAACATTTGGACCGCTTATAATTACCAAAAGCGAATGTATTTTTTTTTTCTATCCATATTATAAACCAGATGTCATCAGGTAAATTTCAACTAAAAATAGTAATATATTGCAAAGTTTAATCCATTGAAAAATGTCAGACAATAAAGCAAAAAACAGTCACCCGCGGGATTCATTTACTCACCAGTGTAATAAAAAAATCTAAAAGCTTAAGATCTATATTTCGAATACTACATTTTTAAATAATACTTTATAGCTATTTTTTATGAAAATTACTTAATAATTATTATTTTTTTCTTTTTTTTTTTTTTTTTTTTTTTTTAATATTTCATTAGAATGTTCTTTTTACTTAAAGGAAAAACTTTTTTAATTTTTCATTGTTTTAAAAATATATAACTAATGAATTAAGTGAAAATAAATTTATAAAATGATTTAAATCATATATTATTTCATGTAAAAACTTTTAAATAAAAAATATTTTTCTTTTGTTAATTATGTTGACAAAATGGGCAAACTCTTCATTGAAGAACTGGATTATTTGTGAATATTTTTTTTTGTTTTTCTAAAGCACCACGATAAAATGTAAGCAAATTTAAAGCGTTTATTTATCTATAAAATCTTTCGAAAACTTTGGCGAACGAAGATAAATAATTATTTTTGTTATTTTACATAAATGTTTTGATCTATTTACGAAATCCGTAATTAAGAAAGATCGCAGTTTCTGATTTCGAATAAATAAAAAAAATCTAATTTATTGACAAACTGAAAAAAAAAAAAAAAAAATGCAGAGTAAATTCGGAAAATGTACAAGAAAATACATACTGATGGTGATATATCCTCTGTGGTATAGTAAATATTTTTAATTGTAGCAATTCAAAATCCCATATTTAAACACTTTGTCATTGTTATTGCATTTATAAGGAATATTGTTTTCCCATAAACATTCGTTAAAACTGAAACTCGCTATATTACCCAAATGCTTTTACTTATAACAGTTATATAGAATAAAAAAATAATATTAGATCATTTTTCATATTTTCTCGGCTCATATTTTAATTAATACACCTTAGAAATTATATCAATATCTTAGAATATTATACAATGTAAATCAATGTGAAAAATGCATCGAAGGGTCTCGTTTCTCAGTGTAATAAGCTAGTCCAGTTTAAAATGCCCATGCTTTTATTATTACTAAAATATTGTTAAAACATTCTAACTCATTCAATTGATTTTTTATGAGATACTGAACAATATACTATGAAATTGACAGTTTAATATATTTCAAAATTATTTAAAAAAATTAATTTACGGTAATACATCATTGTTTCGCTCTTCAGTTGGTTAAGACATCATTAACTCCTGTTTGTTAGGTTTTATACTTAATTTAGTTCTTTTTTTAAATATATTTTGAGAGATTTGTTTTCAGTTTAATATACATATATATATATATGAGATCATTTTTTGAATTATGATGAAATATGAAATCCACTTGGATTTTTGCGTAGTTTCGAATAAGGTGTTTTTCCTTTTAAATAACCGGCCAAATACTAGTATTACTAGCGAACAGAAGATTCAATAAATATATGAATTAGTAACTGTGCATTGTATTACTCAAATATATCATTAAAAGTTGTTCGCTGAGTTTTAAAAGTCGATGCTGCATAGAGTACGTCGCCCATGTCTTTATGCATGTCCAAACCGTCCTATGTTTAAGACTTAATATCTAGGATGGTTATCGATTTTTTAATTTGTTAATTTTTTGAACATATATTGAAAATCATTAAGGAAGAACCATTTTATACTTATGCGACGGTAGGTACCTCCAGCGCTCCCCAACTCCTTGCTGTACACCTGTAAATCGAAATTTGTGTGTAACGGAAAAATGCGATTTTCTCAAAAACTATTTGACCTAGGGTAATCGCTATAGTTTTCCTCCAAGGTTAAATTAACTTCTACTACGACTAATTTTTTTTTTTATAATTTTAGCTTCAGTAGATCCGTAAATAACGGGGAGAGGGGGGACGACATATTTTGCATTACATATTTGATGATATCTCTGAAAATGTAATACCTAAAATTAAAAGAAATGTATTTTTGAATTTGACGTTACGAAAGTTTACAGACGATATACGTAGCTGAATTAGCCCTTTTACATTTTTTCTAAACATATTCCTGAGTGTTTAATAATC
The DNA here is from genome assembly GCA_963932465.1 of Maratus speciosus. NCBI lineage: Eukaryota > Metazoa > Arthropoda > Arachnida > Araneae > Salticidae > Maratus > Maratus speciosus. The sequence continues at coordinate 130,515,899 of OZ010791.1, forward strand.
TAAGAACATGTGGTTCTCCCCTTGGGGTGTAAAGGTGGTAGCCTTTATCATTTCAGCCAATTTGAAATTTTTCCGTTCCATAGTTTACGAGTAAAATGGCTGTAACAGACGGATAGACATACACAGGATTAATCTTAAAATCGTTCCCTTTGTACTGTTTAAGTACGGAAACCTAAAAGTACAATAAAACAAATTTATAATTTACCCACTTCATTAGAGTACCAGCATTCGAGATTATTTGATTTAATTAAAAAATGCATTTATTGTTAGAATGAAATTTAATAAATGCGTTGCTTCATAAAGAAGGGAGCACATCTGATCGTTACTTAATTTAATCATCAATATCTAATTAACAACTAATTCCTACTTACAATATATATATATATATATATATATATATATTTAAAAATACTTTAGTTGAATTTTCTACTTAGTTCAAATAAATTAAAAATCAAAATTTTCTTATTTTTCATTGTATTACAACTAAATAACTGATTTATTAAATACATGAAAATTAACAAAATACTTTAAAATACGTAGTTTTTTTTTTTTATAAAACAAAATAAATGGCTTTTGAGACTTTATTATTTCTATTTTTAACATTTTTAAAATTATGTGCAAAATCTTGATTTCAAAAGAAATAATTATAGTTGCTTTGTTTAACATTTTCCGTAAACATCATAAGAAAACTCGAGCTAAGAAAAATCACCCTTTTATCTTAAGAATATTTCGAAAATATTCAACAGACAAAGAGAAATAATTATTTTCGTTTATTGTATAAAACTTGTATTGGTTTGTTTACGAAAGAGGTAATTAAATAAATTCACAATTTCTATTTTGAAATTAATTAGAAAAATAAAATATGTTGAAACAGTTAAACAGTGGAACAATTTTTACATTAAAAAGAAAATCATGCGGACGATGCGGCGGGCGGTTGTGTATTTCGTAGTACTTCCTAAGTGATAAATATGTGGCTTTTTAATGTAGAAATTTGTCATATTTACTTATTTAAAGTATAAATATTTTACACGTATTTTTAAAGAAAAAATATGTTTTTTAACCATCGGAAAAAATAATTTTCCGGTTTTTATATTTAACATTATGAGGTAAAATAACGCATATGAATGTATATCAAACTATTCTCAACTGAAAAACTTACTTAAAAAATATTCATAATATCTTTCTCGATTTACAGGATGCCACAAAGCGCTCTAGTTAAAATGGTTCATATTTTTAATACTGCGGAATAATTGTAAAAATTAATACGTTATTTATCTGCTTGTGTACTAATGTAGTGACTGCAATTGTACAGTAGAAAATCAACAGTCGGATAAGAAAGTTAAACGTGTTTACCAACTTGCATCTTAAGGTAATAGAAAACTACCTTACGAATTCATCTTATAATATAAGATTTTTTTTTTTTAAGTTAGACAAGTCGATTTTTTTGTTGTTGCTAGATATTTAACAGTTTTAATTTGAATCGTTTGAAAAATATTCGTAAACAATAATACACTTTTTAAAATATTGTCTGTGGACGTAGTTCATGTAAATTTAATATGCGATCGTGGTTATATGTGTTAGCTGATAAAAATCATGGTTTTGGTATGTGCCAATGAAAAAACCTTAATTTCAAAATCAACGATTTCTTAAAAAAAATTCATTTTATTTAAATGGAATATATTATTATTAATAATACTTATAATGTTATTACTCTCTGTAAAGAAATAAATATATTTTTTAATAGTTCAGAAAAATACTAGTTATACAATTTAAAAGCTTAATTTACATAAATTTAGTCAAAACATATAAACATGTATTTTTCCACATATGCATATTCCCATATTTAGTACATTTACATTTTATCACATAAATACAAAAATATTTTAGCGTAATTTTTTAAATATTTTTCCAGCTCATTTTGCAACATTTTAAAGTGGTTTTACCCACAAATGTGATAAAACAAAAATTCAGGCGTAAATGGGTAAATAACACTGCTTTAATAAGGTTAAAATACTTTTTATTATTATTTAAATTAGAAGGTTAGTCCTTTATTTGTTCTCTTTTTCCGTTGCATGAATATGTTCATTGGGAATTTTAACATGAACCTTTAAAAGGTAAAGATATAATATTAAAATGAACATAAAATATTTCATCCATCATTCTGAAGTTGTAATTAACAGTAGCGTGGACAATTGTGGGATGCTAAAAGATAGCATCGAAAATTAATCTACAGACTTTTATGAAAAAAAAAGAATATTTTCTATACGCATGAATACTGCATTAAACCAAATATTACGTACTATTCCGCTTTATATATATATATACATACACACATATATATATATATATATATATATATATATATATATATAAAGCAATTTAACGAATTACAATGACCATTTGGAAAATGATTTTTTCAAAGACTAAAATTTAAGACATAAAAAATCGCACGGAGTTGATCCTACATTACATGAATTAAACATTAATAGTGTTATTATACGTAAAAATCGCCTGCGACTCGTCAGATTTACTGAAACTTACGTATTATCCACCTGAAACTTACGTATTATCCGCCTGAAACTTACATATTATCAACCTGAAACTTACGTATTATCAGCCTGAAACTTACGTATTATCCAAGCATTTCATTGGCTGTTCGGGAAAATGCTTTTCCATGGTAGAAATCTGACGACCCATTTTAAGTGAAATTTCATTCAAAAACTTCTAAACATCCCACGCTATTACTTTTTACACCGTCGTATAGAGAAAAAAATGTACTTTTTTTTTGTAGTTTTTATTATTTTTTTGTCATAGTGGCAGTATCCATCTCTGTTGAAAGTAAAGGGAAATACAGATTACTGTATAGACCAATCAGAAAACGAATAAAATGCGGATTAAACCAATACAAGCTTCAGATATGCTTTTGATTTCCTACCCTGACGAGGACAATAACCATTTTTCCAAATGGTTAATAATAAATAAGTGAATTTCTATAATGAAACGGAGGCTAAAATAAATTTCATATTCTTTTAGGCAAAAATGCATTAATACTCTCTAAATCCAATTTTTATGAATTGATTTGTTTCAGTAATCCAACAACTTTGATTCCATTTCTGCAACCGATAGTCATATTATATCCCCAAGGCAATAAATGTAGGTGAGGGATTGAAGAACAGTCATCATTTCTTCCCCCTTTCTCTAAGAGATCCTAGGAATCATAGGGGCGCGATAGCCAAGGGTCATCTTGTCACCTATTTGTAAGTTCTGCGTAGGCTTTTCCTCTTTTGCAGGCCCCCTTACCCCCTTACCCATCCATTAAACAAGGGACGTCGAATTCTGATTAGATGCCATCTGCGCCATACCATAGATCAATTCCAGATTGACTGTCAGATCAGATGTTCGTCATTGTGTGGAAAATTGGGATATTTGTGTTACTTGGTTGTTACATGAATTTTTGTTCTGTTACTATGGAAGTAATCAAAAGAAAATGTGTAAGTAGGAAAATGTTTCAGGATGAACAATATGCTTGCGACTGATTCCTAATTAAGAGTTATTTCAGCTTTTTAAAAAAGTATGTATTTTTAACTGAATATAATTTAAAAATATAAAAGAAATGCATGCACATATCGAAAGCAAAAAACGAAAGATACTTTGTACGCTATGGATCTCGAGCACACAAAAATTTATTGAATCAAAGTAAAAAACAAATTTATTAAAATTTTATATTCTTTTATTGAACAATTCAGTTAATTAAACTGATTCATATGGGAGTTGCATTGCACACAATGCGTCAAAAATATATTCCCCGATTTATGCGAAATGAATATTTTCCACATAGAGTGGAAAATCTATTTAAAATTAACTGGAATGGAAGTTGCAGATATTAGTTTGAATTGTTTGGAGTTTAAAAATTTTAAGATTTGTTTTTCAATCTTCACTAGGTGAAAAATACAGTGTTCTGAGTTCTGTATTTGTGTATGAATTGTGTAAAATACAATATTCTAATTGTGTAAAGACTTACTGGGTAAAAATGACATCAATTTAATATGAATCATGTTTTTAACTTTCAAAACTAAAATACTTTTTGTATGCGTAAAAATGATGAAATTTGCGCGCCGAAATTTTTCAAAAAACGAAAAGTTTTGACAAATGTGATCACCTTTTAAAATAACGTCATATAAATCGCACACTGAGCAACACTTTACAAAATTTAGAGTGCCTTAACTGATAGGTGGCATATGCAAAGTCAAAATGGAACATGTAAAGGCAAACTCTACAAGTTTTTATTGCAAATCTTTTCGTCAAATATTTTTTTTTTCTTTTGTTTATCCGCATGTCTCAATTTTTCTTATAAAGGCACTCTAATATAATTTCAAAATGTCATTTTCAGTTAAACTATATTTTAAATAATATTCCTAACTTAGAATTAAAAAAATAATGATAAAAAATTGCGATTATAATATTTATTTTTAATGTAAAAATCATATTTATTTTTCTCTCAACCATATCGACATTCATAAAATTCGTAAAATGAAAATGCTATGTAGTCAGGTAACAATAAAAATTATTAAAATACCATTATGTTGCCTGTGATTTTTTCACGTTATTGTTTACGGGCGTGAGCATCTTAAGGCTGCGTTTAAACGTTTGTTTTGCGTTCCTTCAAGACTCCATCCGCCTGTACCATATTCGTGAAAGGATGGGAGATTCAACAATAGAAATGAAATAAGAAGAATAAATCTACTTGAAAGGAACTTTCTCCTCCGACAGAATGTCCGTCGGTTTCCTTTTAATGCTATTAAATATAAAAAACACCGCGTGGCCACAATAAAGATATTGCGAGTACATTAATACGTCTATTTGGACTTTAACCCCTTAATCGTGGTGCAGGTTGGATTCATGTCAGATTGCTCGTCAAATGAGAAACACGACGATTAAGTTGTTAAACAATACAAATTAAATATTTCCAAATGAGCGAAAAAATGCTTAGACCGGGAATCGAACACACATCCTTGGCTTACAGGGCCAATGTTCTATCGTTTAAGCTAACTGGGCTGACACCCTGTGCGCAATATGTCTATTTGAACTATAACCCTTTAATCGTGGCGAAAAATCGATATATATGTCAAATTGCTCGTCAAATGAAAAACGCGACGATTAAGTTGTTAAACATTACAAATTAAATATTTCCAAATGAGCGAAAAAATGCTTAGACCGGGAATCGAACACAGATCCTTGGCTTACAAGGCCAATGTTCTATCATTTTAGCTAACTGTGCTGACGTTCGGCGCGTAATATACCTATTTGGTCTATAACCCGTTAATCGTGGCGCAAAATGCACTTATGTCAAATTTGCTTGTCAAATGAAAAACTCGACGATTAAGTTGTTGAATATTTCCAACTGAGCGAAAAATAGCGCAGGCCGGGAATCGAACCGAGATACTTACATTGCCAATACTGTACCGCCCTAGAAGCTGGTAGACGGGAGGTGCTGGGCTCGATCCCAATCGCGCCCGTCGGCCTAATCTTTCGGAGTTTTCGTGGTTTTCTTCGAGCCTTGGAGACCCCCACGGAGGGCACTCCCCCCCCCCCCCTTAGGGCCTATATTCCTCGTGTTCATATTTGGCCGTCATAAACACAACCAACCAACCAACCGATGCTCTACCTAATTTAAACTACCTGGGCTGACAGCCGGTGAGCATATTTCGCTAAAATAACCTTATTGGTTATAATATCTGGTCTGTCATGTAGACAGTTCAACAGTATAAACCGCAGGTAAAGGAACTCGATATAAACGATGGGTACGTAGATAAATAATTATTTTAACACAATCAAACTGATTGGTAAAGTTTTCGTATGAAAAGAATATTTCCAACTGAGTGAAAAACTGCCCAGGCCGGGAATCGAACACAGACCCTTGGCTTACAGGACCAATGCTCTACCGTTTGAATTAAACCTGCGGATTATTTTGTTGCGGTTTATTCTTTACCTGCGGGTTATTTTGTTGCGCTGTCTACATGACAGACCAGATGTTATTACTAAATAGGTTATCTGAGTGAAATCTGGTAGCCGGTTGTCAACACAGACAGCTTAAACAGTAGAGCATTGGTCCTGTAAGCCAAAAATGTGGATTCGATTTCCAGCCTGAGCATTTTTTCGTTCAGTTAGAAATATTAAATCCCTTTGTATTATATGCTTTGTCTTTAGCAGTTGAACGAGTGGTTCCATCTTTTGGTCAGTAGCTGCATATTTAAGTAAACTACAGGCAAATTGGCTTCTAGAAATTCCATGAAAAAAAGCATTAGCTGTCGAAACATACTGTTTCCTCTTTATTAAGGATTATTTCAATATTTTCACAGAATTTATTTCAAAGTTTCAAAAAAAAAAAAAAAAAAGCAAGGATGAGCTAAAAAAGAATCTGAAAAATAAATAAGTATTTTTTTTTTTTTTCAAATTTAAGTAATTTTATCGAGACGTTAGTCTGAGTAATTTAAAGTAAGCCATTGCGCCTCTGTTATAAGGATTATGTTTAAACTGTGTGTCCACTTTTCGTATTATACATATTCAGAATTTCTAGATTTCTGCTCGTGCTGTATATAATAAGTATGATTATTATTTTTCAATTTCTTTTTTATATCTTTTTGCAAGAAAAAAATGCAAAAGAAGAAAAGAAAAGAAAAAGCTATTATATTAAAACGCGCATATACACAGAGATATAAAGAAATGGTCATTAGTCTATAAGTTTATAATCGCTCATGCAGACATATACGTTATTCTATGTTAAATGAACTAAAATATACTTATGTTTTGTTTCTGAATATACTTATGTTTTATTTCTGAATATATTTATGTTTTATTTTATTATTAAAATGTTTTATTTCTGAGCTCCTTCTTCATACACGTAAAAATATGATGCACAGACGCTTAATTCTATTTATCCACATTCGTAAATTCGGACAAAAAAGCACGTATTTCTTAAGTTTTTTTTATACATAATGATAAGATTATTTGGATCAAAATAATACCGATATTCCCATGATTACGCAGATTAATGCATATCTATATGTAGATGTGAAAAATATTTCGATCTAATAGTTTCCTACATGATAAAAATGTAAAAGTATTTATCCCAATTCGAAAGCCAATTTTCTTCGCGTCGTATTGTTGAATTAATGTTATAACAAAGCTTAGTCAATATTCTAATTTGGAAGAATATTTTCCTTTTAACTGTAAATAATACACCACTACTCCTCTTTTTGGTTGAAGCATACCTGCTTTTTAGTTTTTTGTACCTTATGGGTTACAGTTATTGTTATTATTTCTCACATCCAGGCGTGAACAGAAGAATCCCCGAAAAGACGTCAGGGAAATTGAATTTGCCGCCGTTACTTACGCTTGGCTGGACACCCCTCTCACCCTTTACCATTTTGCCTCAGCGAATTTACTGTGACAACGTACCAGCGCGCGATAACAGCCCCCCGCTCTATTGTGCGTGAGAGAAAGCTACGGAAAAAAGATGAGAAAGTCTCCAGTAACGATATTAAAGCGTAACACAAAGAAAAACATCCAAGCGCGCATTTGTGATATATATTGTTATGGAAATACCAGGAAAAGAGTTTTTCATTGAAATTTTTTTCTTTGCGGCCTTTAGAAAATCCACTTATGCTAATTAAAACACAAGTAAATTAAAAGTATAAAAGAAAGTGTAACTATTTATCTTTGTTTTATCTCATATTTTGTATTATGAAATCTGTCCAATGTGAAAACTGAAACGGACTTCAAATTGATTGTCCAGATTTTTTTTTTTGGTTTCTTTCTGTTTTTTAAACTGTACTTGTGATATTTTTTAAAAAGGGAAAAAAAAAAATCTATACCGTTAGTGACATTAATTCCTAAAAAAATTATTTAAAGAGAATGAGAGTCTGTATTTTTTTCATGCTACTCTCTCACTATGAAAATACAATTTCATTACATTTGCGAAAAGAAAAAATAGCTGCAAGACATGAAAGAGGGTTGTTCTGCTTGCTTCCTGCTCCTTTCTGGTTTCTGAACACGGGAGGACCTGTTTACTATTTGCAGAGATAATCGGATTTTGACCAGAGATCAATAGAGGACCATTGTATTCACTAATGAGTCTCGGTTCAGCCTAAGCACTAAATTCTTGACGTATTTTATCTGGAGAAAACCAAGAATCCGCTAACTGACCTCCAACGTCCAAGAAGAAGAATGCAAAAAAAAAAAAAAAAAAAAGGCATTGTTACTGATGAGTCTTAGGCACGATCATGCGTGTGTATTATAACTGTTGAACGGTTATTAATTTGCATTATAGCAAAGCTATGTACACACCTATTTACATTTAAATCTGTCCAGTAGTTCTGGGGATAATCGACCAAATCTAAAAATTATCTTAGTTTTCAACACTAATGTATATGTATATATCTTTAATTATCTAAGCTGGCATCATGTTGGCTGCTATCTCTCCATTTGTTTGGCAAAGACTCTGTGAATGGTGGGATGTTTATAGGGCTGATATCTTGGTACGCTATTTTTGCCTTTTCATGGATGCAGTTGGCACTGATTTCATTTTAACGGACTACAACGCACGTCGAGATACAGCTCATCTTGACGAATTTCTGGAAAGTAGGGATATTCGTTTCATGGATTGGCCAGCCGTATCTCCAGACTTAATACTATAGAGCATGCCTGGGATGCTCTGGGGAGGGCAATTGCAACTCGCTTTCCACCTCCCAAACCAACCAGGGCCTAAAAACAAAGTTTCTGTTGGTGTGGGACTAGCTGCCATAGGGAGTCATAAACTGCCTGATTCCCGGTATGAATTTACGTTATGAGAACTGTATAACTATAAGAGGGCGCATACTTATTAATCTATTTTTAACATTTGCCAACAAAGTTGAAAATTATTTATGCATTCGGTTTGTCTGTCTGTCTGTCTGTCCGTATTCCGACGCTCTAACTCCCGTACATATACTCGGATTTTCATGCAAATGATAAAGGTTATTTAGAGTCACCAAATCATGCTTTGTATTGTATATGAAGTATAAAGGATTGGTCGTTCATTTACAGGGGCACTCAAAATTATTCCATTACATTAGGGTATATGTGGAAAAATCGTTTCCAGAGTATTTTAATGATATTACACTATTTCAAATGTATTGAAACTGATATAAATCACTGAATTTCACTACGATCACGTTAGAACAGGGCATTCATAGCCTTTTTTTATTCATTTACAGAGACGCACAGAAGAAATCGGTTACAGTACAATACTGTCTTTGAGTAATAATTGCTGGAGTGTACGGTTTAAAATTTAGTATGCACTTTTAAATTTAATGATTTTTTTACATCTTACTCGTTATATATAAATTCTATACCTCATATACAGGTCTGCACAAAAGTGTTTATGTTCCATTCTCCTTATTAAAGGAAATTGCTGAAGGTAAATTTTCCAACTAAATTTTGGCATGCATGCAGTTAATAGATTCAAATCTCTATAAAATTCCGCTGAAAAAATTCGGATAATTTTCCGCTTGTAGATAGGAACAGCCGAAATTGGGTTTTAAAATGTGTTATGCATTTCCATATGGTTGTATTAGACGTAATGTTTTAATTTTTTAAACGGTGCAGTTTTGTTACATTATTCGGAATGTGTTGGAAAGTGTTTGATAATCTATGCTTGATGCATGATTTTTTTTTCTTGTTTTGTTTAATGTTGTAAGCGATTTTTAATGTATACTTTCCGACGGTGATGAGTCTTAGGAACGATCATGCGTGTGTATTATAACTGTTGAATGGTTATTATTTTGCTTTGTAGCAAAGCTATGTACATACCTATTTACATGAAAATCCTTTCAGTAATTCCGGGGAAAATCCACAAAATCTAAAAATTATTTTAGTTTTCTACACGGATGTATATGTATATATCTTTAAAAGTAAATTTTAAAATAAATTTAGACTCTTGTAGAATGTGATATTTTTTTCATCAGTTAATATTCAATAATTTTTTTCTATTCTATACAGGTACACATATCATTTTTTTATTTTACTTTTAAAACATCAGAATTTGTGTCATTTATATGCCTTACGACTAAATTAGTCAGCATAAAATAATAGATATACCTAGTTTATTATTGGAAGTAAAAGTGATGTAAGTCATTTAAAAACATAATATTAAATTTTTTTGAATTCAATTTTTTTTTCTTATTTCCGTTTTTTAAAGGTACACATAAAACTAAAGAAAAAACTGCTTTAAACGCTATCGTTTTTTTTTTTTTCTGAAACAATATTTAGTCCCATTATGAAAAAAAATTAAATATTGTCTTTTGTTATTAAATGCACTTTGTAAAATGTAATTACTTAAATATTGTTTAAGTGTTTCTACCATTTATGTGAAAGAATATGTTCCTTTATTATTGTGCAGTGCATATACTATGAATTATTAATCGTATAATGGTTTTAGTTACATAGACTTGCTAACAAATTTAAGGTTGTAATCAAACGTGGATGATCTCTTGAATTGAGCGAAATTTACTGTTAAAATAATTAATCAAAAATGAGAATTTGAAACCACTTATTCTTTTAAAATACCGTTATATTATTAAGGGTGTAACAAGCTCAAGTACAATAAAATATCTATTGTTGTTAAAAATAAATATCGCTCTATTCTGTGTATAGTAAAACCTCACTAAAGCGACCACGTTCCTTTCCAATAAAAATTTCTCGCTCCGAGAGGTGGTCTCTTAATGGAGGTCATGATTAAATCTAGATTTTAATAGTTGAAAAGGTAACAATTATTATTGTTAATAAAATTTATTTTTCACATTAGGAAAAAATAGGTAAATTTAAGTATCGATACAAAAGTTATTTACATAAGTAAATTACTGCAGAATTTAAAGAATGAATACATCGACGTTTGCTTTGATTTTACAGTTTTATCGTTTGTAACTTTTATTTCCAAATCCTTTCGAAGTTCAGTAAATAAATACAATTTTTCTTTGGAAGGGAACAAATAATGACGATTTCATTAATTTATGTCTTTGAGAGTTTCCTGACAGAATAGGGCAGGTTAGTTTATTGACCGTCGTCCTTAATTTGTCATTAGAGTTAAATTTATTGCCTAAAAAAGGACAAAGGGGGTTTAAACACTTAAAAGTTACCGGAATAATAATAAAAAAAATTCTAAACTTAGTTTAGAAGTTTGATAAATAATGCGCACTCCGGAATTATTTTTATGATAAAACCTTCTTCAAGCGACCAGGGAAAAACGGAATTTGTTTCAATTTTTTCAATGCTCATGGAGGAAGTTCGACTGGGATGGTCTCTGAATAGAGATAAAATTAGTATTGAACCTATGGGGAAAAATTTCATTCCATGAAAAAATAGTCGTTCAGGGAGGGGGGCGCATAGAGAGGTTTCACAGTATATTAATAAATTCAAAAGACATTTTTAACAAATTTGCCTACTTTTGAATATTTTACCTAAATAATTTGATGAATAGCAACGGAATTACGAATAAAGAAAAGGAGACATGTACTGTAGAGTCTATCAATCGCCAGTGAAGTAACCGAGAAGGTTGTCACAAGATGGCGGCTGATTTTATTTACATAAGATCATCCGTTCCTGATTATCGCCGAAGCAAACTTTCACCAGTAAATTCTGAACACAAAATTTCGCTTATTTTAGAGGCTTATTCGCGCAAAATTTCTCTGATAAATATGGTGAAATTTTACATTCGTATTTACTGGTCGAAGTCGGCAGGGCCGAAACTAAGGGGGGGGGGGCAGAGGGGGCATGTGCCCCGGGCGCCAGAACAAAGGGGCGCCAAATGAAGGATTATACCTTTGGAAAGGATAATTTTATTCTGATGGACTGATGGCTTCCGTTATTATGAAACAGCCATTATAAATGAAGTGTTGGTGAAGATGAAAGAACAGCCGTAAAAAGTTAGAACTCTGATTTTCCCATTCGGACCAGAAAATCAGAGTTCTAACTTTTTACGACTGCTCTTTCATCTTCACCTAACTCTTCATTTATAATGGCTGTTTCATAATAATGGAAGCCATCAGTCCATCAGAAGAAAATAACTCGGTGAAAGTGGAAACTCGGTTAGGCGGGACTCGGATAATTTGGACTCTACTGAATATGTCATTTTAAAAATGATCTTTAGAATATTTTTGTTGATGTTCAGAGGGACCTCCCCCTTGGATCCGCCACTGTAGATTATGTAGTTCAGTATTACATATTTTAAATTTTAAAATAAGTCGTCTATTATAAAATTAGTAAAATTCTCTTTGTAAATATTCTTTGTGGAAGAGGGGGGGGGGGAGGCGCCAAAACCCATGTTTGCCCCGGGTGCAAAAAAGGCTAGTTTCGGCCCTGAGTCGGCCCAGGCATTATAATCTCTTTCTTTGACACTGATAGGAGGTTGTGTAGGTTGTCACAAGATGGCGTAAAAGCAGGGCCTGACTACCAGTGAAGTAAACTTCCATCAGTAAAAATAAATATCTGCTTTTGACCATAATTGAGCCGTTCAATAATTGACCCGTAGCTCCATAAAACAAAAAAGTTGAGAAATGCGATGAAATCATCTACATTGATTTTTAAAATTCCCTTTATAGCATAAATTCAAAAATAAATTGTAGAATGCATAAAGACAGATATAGCTTTCATCTAAAGGTATATAAAATTAATATGAAAGAATAGCCAAAAAATAATCATCAGTAATGTTACGATTTTTACGTGACGGGTGGAGTTAATTGATTTCGCAAATGAAACAAAAAATAATAACGTTAAATTCAGTGTTTAAACTTTTAAGATTTTTATTACAGAAAAAGTTAGTTATTATATATTTTTATTACAGATTTTCCATAAAAATGAATTTTGACAGTTTTGTTATAATATATTATTTGTGATTAATTCATCAGTAATATAAATAATGTCTTCTACATCAGGTGAATGTGAGAACTCGTCATTTCGATTTGTTGTCATGTTTTTATAGTAACCATGTTTAACAAGAGGAATGAATTTTAGCAGGCCCATCGTGTCTCTCATTTTTTTCCCCTTGTAACAGTTCTACTTTTAGGATATAATAAAGGCTGATTTACATTCTTCAAAATTTGTGGTCTACCTGCTACATATTCTCTTATATTAATGACATTAAATTCTGAATATTTATTATAGTCATATTTGAACTGTATGAGTTGGGGTTTGGACCTTTCTAACTTTATCCAGCGTATTTTATGCCAATTTATTTTACTTTAATTTTAATAAGTCGACACTAAAATAACCATCGTTATCATTCAATGCTTGCTAGTGCATTTGAGTTGCTTTATTGCAACGATTTACATTAGAGTATGGAGTTAATCAAAAGGGCCTCTGAAATAAATTATTTATTATTCAGAGGTCAAGAAATCGTTGCCATTTAATGGTGTTAATATTTATTATTCAGGAAAGTTATTACAAATATAAAAAGTTATGACTATAACAATTTTTCAAAAGTGGAGTTAACCGGTTTGTGCAATGAACGGCTCAATTACAACTGAAATTCTGCATTAAAAAGGCGTTTACATAAACAGAAAATTTCTATTCAAATTTACGGGTGGAAGTTTGTCCTGGCGGTAATGCGCCATTGCGAAACTGGTTCCAGTTGAACCTGCATTCTTTTGAGTTTATACCAATTCCTCCTTACTCACAGTTCCATATGAATAACAGTCTATCCGGTTCCCTCATCAGAACGTTTTATGACAATTGCATTGAATGCATGGAAAAATATACATTATAAAAGAATTCGTCAAATCGTAAAGGTGTTTTTCAGCAAGTTGACGAAACTAAGGTGTTATTTTACGAAAATGCAGGTTTATATTGGAGGTTTACATGTAACTTTTACACCAGAAAATTCAATTTTCTGTAATTTGGGGGAAATGAAATTCAACGCAAAACATTTCGTGTAACATTGCGATAAATAATTTTACACACAAAAAGATTCTTCGATTCAAGGATTTTTTTAGAGTGTGTATGTGACTTATTACATGTCGTTCGGTGCAGGGGTTTAGCAAATTATATGTATCTAACATATATATTAAAATAATACCTGCGTTATTCAAAATTGAGACTTATACGCGGAACTTTGATGGCGCGGATTGACAAGATATATGTTTCCGATTTGCAGAAAATAACATTTTATGTAACTCAACACTGAATAATATTTCGCACTGTATGTGTTTTAATAAATAAAAATCTCATTTACGACAGTATAAAATTTTTTGAAATGTCGTCATATTCTTCTGCACAGCAGAGACCTAGATTGAAAATTTGATTCAAGGATAAAAATACCTTTACACAACTGACAAACCATACATTTTCTCAAAACCATTATTTCAAAATAGAAATATTCTATTTATTTCACAATAAATTTTTTTAATGAATATAACAAAAATTATTATTTTCAAATTGTGGCACGAGTCAATTTAAAACTTTTGGATGCTATATTTATAAATTCGAATGTTTTTCATATCATTCAGAAAACTAAAATTCATTATCTTGTTATTTAGATACTTCAAATTTTTAATTATATGAGGATTTGTGTTATTTAAACTGATTTAATTTTTCCGTAAGGCAATATCATTTAACTACATTTGAATCTTCTCAGAATAACTGCACCTTTGAAAAATAACTGAAAACAGAAGACCAAGTACAATTTGTGACGTAAATGCGCTTTGTTATATTAGATTTGTTATGCGTTAAAATAAATAAATAAATATTTGCTATTTAGTTTTTTCTAATTTAATTTCTTCTTCAAATTATAGGCATAATTATTTTTATAATTAATTGCTAAGCTTTGCAAAAGGCTTTATTTTCTGATATTATTATTTAAAGATAATAAAAAAAAATAAATTTAAATGACACTCCGAGATAAATACTTATCTGTGACTACAACAAAACAATATTTTGGCAGTATTGCTTTGACATGTTGCCCTTGCCATACCTCAGCTTTTAGTCAAATCTCCATCCTGAAATTTCTTGTGCACAACACTGCCATACAATACTCTCAGAAACCAGAACTTCAGATATTTATCTCGTGTCCCACCAGAGACATCAAAGCCTCAAAAATGCGATCTTTGACATTTTTGTAAAATTTGGGATTTTTTTTTTTTTTTTTTTTTTTTTTTTTTTTTTTTTTTTTAGCGAAGAGAAAGCAAATCCCAGATCTTGAACTTGGCGTGTGACTACAAGTACTTTCGGCCTATTTGTAAAAAAAATTAAGTCATGTTCACAGTTTTCCTTGCTAAAAAAATTTCCTTTTGCAAACGGACAAATTTTGGAAAAAAACTGAAACTTTATGCTTAAATTTTACCTATAAGCAGTTAGTTTCGGAAACTACTCTATTACCAAATTTTTAGCCCAATGTATTCTGTACAAATTGCTTTAATCCGCATTTGAATTGGAGAAATAAACGATGAATTATTACAAGTCCGTAAACCCTTCATGTGAGAAAATTGCTGCAGACGACGAAACAAAGATGGCCGCCATGCAGAAACAAAAATAATTAAAATTAACCCTAGAACTACCGAAAATTTTACTCAAGTTTTATAAAAACATTTTACACCAGAATTTTTACTTAAAACTATTTAATTTGTTTATTTAACTTATTATAGTCTGATTTATAAATTTAGTTTGTTTTGAAGAAATTTCTGGTTTGAATAAATATTTTGAATGTACATGTCGGGTCCATTGGACCCTTCTGGTAGACAGAGGGTTAAAATAATAGTCATTTTGAAATTCCATCATGTTAGGGTTGTTGTACAAAAAAATTCAGATTTATTAAAAGTGGTCAAGCAACGAATAAAGGATTTTCTGGACCACTTGAAATGGATAGACCCATGCCTTTTTTAATGAAATCTGGGCAATCAAACTTTAGCGATAATTTCGAAATTTAAATTGCAGGAAATTTTATTCGAGATTAGCAGAATCAGGCGATTACGTGGAGAAAATCTTTCAGATATTTTTCTATAAATGTTTTTTAAATGTTAAAATTGCTATAACTATCTATTTTTCATAAATATTTCATTTTCCACGTTTCCCTAAAAGATAATTTTCTACAATTTTATTAACAGGAATACACAGAAACGCTTATACTTTTTTTTTCACAATAGCTAATAATGATTAAAACAATTAGTAAATTGTGTAGAGCACATTATATGGTCTTTTAGAAATACGCCCTATTAGTAAAAAGTACAGGGTTTGATACCCTTGTATTTGGAAATAATCATTGCGCTCACACGCTAACCTCAAAACTAAGGTATAGCAGCACAAAAATAAACTATAGCTTAGACATAAAAATTTCTTAAACCTCCTTATGCCCATGGTAGTATATACAGGGTGACAGTTATTGAACTATATGAATTAAAACGTAAATTATTTAAAAGCTTCTGAGTGCACAAACTTTCTTCAACAAGTACGTCACTACAGATATTCGGATTTAGGTTATGACATGTTCGATATGGCTGCCATCATTGACTATGATGTGGAGCAGATGAATAACAAAATTCTTCATGAACCGCTGAAGTGACGGAACATCGATGTTGTCGATGAGCTCTTGAATGGCAGTTTTCAGCTCAAATTCTTGATTATTAGCACACATGGACCGATTGTCTTTAGTTTGTACCCGGTCGCAAACTTCCTTTGAGCCGCATTCGGGTTGTTACTGCTCGCATAGTAGGCCTTCACAAGCGATATACGCTCAGGCACGTTGTACCGTGGCATTTTCACTTGCAAATGGCCGACAAAAACAAGTTGCGTGCGCATGCGCTTTCTAATTCCCATCATACTTTTTGGCCAACCACGAAGTTTGACCTTCATCACGCAAACCGTTCAGAAGTTATGACGGTTTAATTTCATATAGTTCAATAATTGTCACCCTGTATGCTACCACCACTGTTTTGAACAAAGCGGATTTTTTAATTCAGTTATTCCAAATTCCCATTACAAATTTAAAATAGCAATATGTACTTTATTTAATATCAAACATTTCATCAAACAATAAAGCAAAATTCATTATTGAAATTTTCTGGTGTGAATGCAGATTCTCTGAATTACGGAATTTTTAGACAGTGTTGCCAGATTGGGGATTTTGTCCCCATTTTGGGGAATTTTGAACCTCTAGGGGAATTTTTTGGGGACAAGTAGTTCGTGGGGAAATTTTTGGGGACCACAAAAATTTTGGGGAAAAACTTGGGGATTTTTTTTTTTTTTTTTTTTTACTATATTCCGTAAAGGTATTTTTTAGTCCTGTAGAAAAACTGGATCTGTCTCGAACTCAATTTTGATTTGGAAAACAAAAATACAATCTAGAAATCGGAAATATCAATAATTATTATTTTGGATGTGGTCGTGTTTGTTGTTTACTATATTACAGTTTACACATATTACTGATGCATGAGACTCTAAAGTCTTAAGCAGTTTAACACCTTGGGGACGAGCGACCGGTATTCGTGCCGCGTAAGATGCTCAGAATCGGGGATTATTCTCACCAGTAAATTTTTATAGTACATTTTGCCTTATTTAATCCGAGCATTTTCCCGATTCAATTAGGCAAAAATTTCTGTTTAAAAAAACCGGTGATTAAAGATTAAAAAATCTGTAAAAGACGCTCGTCCCCAAGGGGTTAAACCTGCGCGTGACTAAAGTCTGTAGGACTTTAACGGAAAATTCCTTCGCTGTACTTTAAAAAAAGTTTAATTTAAATATGTGGAAAGCAGATATTTTTCTCTTTTGTGATATACAAAAGCACATCGATTGATACAGCGAAAATACTTCATTATGTACTTCAGTATAGGGATGACAAAAAAAAAAAAAAAAAAAAAAAAAAAAAAAAAAAAAAATTAAACAGCGTATTATCTCGGATTCATTCAAATCCCTACTGGTAAGAGATTGTCTAAAGCTATGGAGCTAATGTAAAAATAGTCCCACATTGTTAGAGAATACTTTAAAAAACAAACGTAAAATAACTTGTCACTGCAAAATATGTCTCTCATTCTTTTAATGTAGCTACAAAATATGCATTCAGCCCAGTTTAAAAATTTGTTTTTTGTAAATGGGGAATTTTTTTAAAAAAAAGGCTTAATTTGGGGAAATATTTTGAGCTTAAATTACTTAAATATTTTTTATAGTGGTAAATTGAAAATTTAAAAATTCCCTTTTTGAGTACAAACTGAGTTGGGGCTTTTGCGAAAAAAAAACACTGATTTGGGGAAAATTTCAGAAATTTTGGGGAAATTCACTTTTGACTATCTGGCAACACTGTTTTTAGAACGTATTCTACAATGGTAATTAGAGAGTTAAATAGCCTTGCCGGACTGTAAACTTTTAGAAAATTCAAAAGCATTATAATAAATTTATAACCTTTCAAGAGCAGCCAGCAATGAGTAAGTCTCTCGAAGCCATAATATTGCCCATTTATTTATAGAATAATTTTTGATTTACAGTAGAGCGCCGATTACCTGAACTCCAATTAACCGAACTTCCAATTAACCGAACAGCCTATTTCTCCCAAAAAATTTTTTTAACCGAACTCACAATGGCTTGGAATAAAATTTTAAATGAAGAAAAAACTGATAGTGGATGAAAAATGAGGAATGTAAAACAATAAAGGAGAAGGAAAGAATCCTAAACTATGACGAAAATGAAATTAACTAATGGTTAAAAATGGCAGTACATGATCCTGGATATCAAGCATTAAATGATGATGAGATTGTGGATGAGATTCATGATGAACAAAAAAATGGAAGAAAATGAAAACTAATGCTCTGAAAATAACCCAGGTCCATCGCATAAGGATGCTTTTGAAGGTCTGGAAACAGCTATGAAATGACTTGAACGGCAGAAGAACGTTGATTCTATTCAACTAACGTATTTAAGAATAATTAGAGATATGGCAACCTTGAAAAGAATGTCTTCGTCTAAGCAAGCAACAATCAAAAGCTATTTTGCTTAAATTATAATCGCTGGAGTTCAGAAAATGATAAAAAGAGAAAAAAAAATAGTGATAAAAATGTAGCCAAAACAAATTAAAATGACAAAGAAAAATTTTTTAAACATGCAAGCACTAATTGCTGCTGCCAGTCCTAAGCTTAAATAACATGTGAAGGTTTTAGTATAGTCAGAAACATCCGTTAAATTGTGTGTCCATTTATCCGAACTTTTGCTTATAAGAACTAGGGTCGGTCCCGACTTGTTCGGATAATCGGCGCGCTACTGTATTTGAATTTTAATTTATTTTATCTCCATAATTAAACCTTTTGCGTTAGGTAGTTAAGTATACTTTAATCTGTCAAAATAACTATTCAGAAAATTCATAAAGGAAGTTTCTGGCACGTTTACACCTAAATTAGCTTTCTAATTGAAGGTTTTACTACCCAAACATCAAAATTAAACGTTTTTAGCTTTAACAGACATTATGTTATTCTAATAAACCAATATTGATTTTGTAAAATATAATTTTTATGTTGAAACAAGAATAAAATTTATGCATAAGACGTAGTTAATGAAACAGATTCCAATTCGATAACCTTGTTGCTTTGAAAATTCATTTTTTTTCCACATAATGAAGTGAGGTATCGAAGAAAAAATACTTAAGTCATAAAGAATAATGTCCACGGTGTCTAAAAAAACAGCTCCCAAAGTTTGCACGTCACTTACTCTTACGTGTTTAATAAGAAAATTTAGTATTTTTTCTGTCGGGACTTTTTACTCGATTCGAACCGCGCAGGAGTTTTGAGCTCAAACCAATTTTTCTCTGCCGGTTATATTCCCGTCTGAACTATTGCATCAAGGCGGTTTTGTGATATATTATTTTCGGACTATAATTTTGTTATATACAGAATTATTTAAATCTGGTACAAATATAAAAAAGAATATGTCTTTACGCATGTATATATATATATATATATATATTTATTTATATATAAAGAGAAAATTTTAGTTATGAAATTTTACATTTTTAGGGATTCAGTGAAAGTTGAATAATAATAATATTTTTAAAAAAATGTACTCTTTGTTTTTTTGTTCTGTGAATATATATATATATATATTAAATTTTCAAACATACCCAATATTGGTGTGAAATTGACATTTTTCACCGAAGAGATTTTCCCGGCAGTGTACATGTACACTCTATAATATGTATGATTTTTTTTTTTTTTTTTTTTTTTTTTTTACGAAAGAAAATACAAACGAATCTAGATGTTTGAACCCCATTGCCGCCGGAGCGCAAATCTGACAATGTTACATATGCTCCAGTCTGTTTTTATAAACAAACCAAGAATTTGTATGATAATATATTTTTAAACGAAAATATTTCCAAGCAAACTGAGTATTGGTGTTCCATCATTGTGATTGACATATTAATCCTTTACATTAAAGTATATTTCACTTTAAATTCTGACAAAAAGCCCCTGAAAAAAAAAAAAAAAAACAACACCATCTACTAAATAATATAAAGCAGTGATCCTAAAAATTCATAGTGATTTTTATGCAATCTAATTTTTTATGTCTATTTTTTCCAAAACAAAAGTGTATACATAATTAAATTTTTTTGAAATAGCATGCGATTATGTATCATACTTAATTTTTAGTTCTTAAAGTATACTATTTTAAAACCTTATCAGCGGCATGAATTCATGTATTCATTATTGACTGAATCTCAGTTAGCGCTTTTGAAAAGATATCCTTGATTCCATGTTCAGTGAAGTTACTCCAAGGACACTAACAAAATCTGTGATTATGCCTATAAGACAGTGAATTATCCCTATCAAGTTTGATGGAATAGGGAAATATTTTAAGTAACTAAGAAGCCACGCCCAAGGGGAAAGGAATTAAAATAGACCACGCCCATTAAATGTTGAATTTCCCCAATAAAAGGGGGATCATAGGATAAATGGGTTAATATCGAAGCATTTATTCAAAATATGTGGAACATATAGTATTTGCATAGTATATACATAGGCACCGACTTAAAGGTGGCAATCAGAAAACTTCCACCACTAATTTTAAAATTTTACTTTTAATTTAATTAATCATTGTAATTAAAAAGCATAAAAAACTTTTTTAAATTAGTGGTAGAGTTATGCCTGACTGCCTATTTCGCCCACTTGATGTCGGCGCCTATGACTGTATACAAGGTGTTACCGAATTCGACCGACAAATTCAGAAGCGTGATAGTAAGGAAAATCATTATCATAGAACATGGGGTTTCGAACCACGTATTAAATCAAAAATTCAGGTTGTTCTACCCTAACTTTATTTGTGTTGACGGTAATAACTTTCAGTAAACAGAAGTACATTATAAAAAAACTTTTAATGGACATTCTAACATTTGTTGTAAATGCGATAATGTAAAAAAAAAGTGGTTATAGTTCCATTATAAGACCAGCGGTATGCACTTGACTCTGCACACTTTGGACTGCGATTACCAGTTCGTACGGTATCATCACTTGCTTGAGCACACTATTTTTCCAGAACTTTTCGTGATGTTACGAAATTTCCCACAAAACAAGGTACATACCGTTGCATTTTAATTACAATGTTCTTTTTTTTTTTTTTTTTCAAAATTATTACCATCACCCCAAGTTCAGTTAGGATGAAACACGCTGTACTTTTGACTAAATAAGTCGTTTGCGACTGCATGTTCTATGACAATTTTTCAACATCTTACGGGAGTCCGGGACACATTTTCAAAAAAAAATTTATTTACTGAGTTAAAATTTTGAATTTTTTTGTGATGGTTAACCATATCATTTGTAAACAAAATCAAAGGATAAAACTTCTCATAGCTTTAAAAAAAATTTAAATTTAAAATTTATGAAAAAAGTGGTATAACTTAAAATCGTTATAACTTGAAATATTAATTGTAGAATTTAAATTGTTTTTCATTTAAATAAACAGAAATATATATATTTTAATTTAGAGCCAGCATTTTAAAAAATATTAATTTAAAAAAAAAAAAAATAATTAACGAAAAAATTACAAAAAAAGTGGTGAAACTTAAAAAAAAAAAATCATATTTTCAAAAGTAAATATTTTTTTCAAATATGCTGGCTCAAAAGTAAAGTAAAATAATTGAAAAAAATATGTTCCGAGTTTCAAACCTGTATCTTTAACGGTTCTCGAGTTATAAGAATTTAAAGATGAGAAATGGTGAAAAAACCTATCATGAAGAAAAACGCAATTTCACAAGAACTCGTTTCCTTGACAACCATAGCTTGAAAGGCAGAATTTGAAAACAAACAAAAACGAAAAATTTAATATTTCCTGTTCTAATTAAGATAGAAACATGATTTAAACATCATTTTAAGCAGAAAACGACAGAGAAATTTTTAATACGATAAAAAAAAATTCAAAATTTAAAGATTTTTGTGTCCCGGACCCCCTTAATGCTTATTATCACCCCTCCGAATTTATCTGTCAGATTTGGCAATATCATGTAAAAGTCCCAATCACAGCATTGAGGAAGTATGATTGAGTTCGGCTATTTAAATCAGTTAAAACTCTGTTGTTAAACCTGTATTTTTTAAAAAAATGTGTATGTTTTATGTAATACCTTAAATTTGCTTAAGGTATTTTAGGTAGATTTCGTATGAAATACTATTTATTGGGATCGTTCCTATGTTGGAATTTCTGAAAAAGTTTTGCAGATCTACACTGATTTTTTTTTATTATTATTTTAACTATATAAAATATTAAAGTAACGTCGAGTATAATTAAACAGTCAAAATATGATCTTTTATTTCCGAATGTCAAATAGTCTCATAGTTTCAAACTGACTGTTACTACCAGTTTAAAACAATTTTGAAAAACTAAAAGAATAAATATCGAGTACCTTAATAATCAACAATTGATGGTGGTCCGTATCAAAATGGAATTTTTTTAAATTATATTAACTATATAAAATATTAAATTAACGTCGAGTATAATTAAACAGTCAAAATAAGATCTATTATTTCAGAATGAAAATGACGAATTGCAAACTTAAACGGTTTTATCTATACTAATATTATAAAGAGGTAAAAATTGTTTATTTGTAGGAGGTAAGTTCAGGAACTACCGAACTGATTTTAAAAGTAATGATATCAAAATGATGGTGTTAGTCCAACTTAGAACATAGGCTATGTTTTATGTCGGTGCCACTACTCCAAAGGGGGTGCCGGAGCAAAAAACGTTCTAAAAATGCGATTTTTGCGTTACTGAAGGGCCTAGAAATATGAAATTTGGAATATTAGTTACTTATAAGATATAAATGATGTCTAAGAACAGTTCTTAAACAATTCGAAATTTAAAAGGGGTGAAAATGCACAAAAAGCCTTCTAAAATACGCTCTAAATGGTAGTTTCTACATAATCTCAGGAAATACCAAACCGATTTAAAAAATATTGGTATCAAAATGATGGTGACAACGCTTGCTCCGAAATAGGCTATATTTTATGTCGGTGCCACTACACCAAAGGGGGTGCAGGAGCAAAAAACGTTCTAAAAATGCGATTTTTGCGTTACTGAAGGGCCTAGAAATATGCAATTTGGAATATTAGTTATTTATAAGATATAAATGATGTCTAAGAACAGTTCTTAAACAATTCGAAATTTAAAAGGGGTGAAAATGCACAAAAAGCGTTCTAAAAAACGTTCTAAATGGTAGTTTTTAAATAATCTCAGGAAATACTAAACCGATTCAAAATATTGGTGTCAAAATGATGGTGACAACGCTTGCTCCAAGATAGGCTATAGTTTATGTCGTTGCCACTACCCCAAAGGAGGTGCAGGAGCAAAAAAACGTTCTAAAAATGCGATTTTTGCGTTACTGAAGGGCCTAGAAATATGAAATTTGAAATATTAGCTACTTATAAGATATAAATGATGTCTAAGAACAGTTCTTAAACAATTCGAAATTTAAAAGGTGTGAAAATGCACAAAAAGCCTTCTAAAAAACGTTCTAATGGTGGTTTCTATACAATCTCAGGAAATACCAAACCTATTTAAAAAATATTGGTGTCAAAATGATGGTGACAACGCTTTCTCCAAGATAGGCTATATTTTATGTCGGTGCAACTACCCCAAAGGGGGTGCAGGAGCAAAAAACGTTCTAAAAATGCGATTTTTGCGTTACTGAAGGGCCTAGAAATATGAAATTTGAAAAATTAGCTACTTATTAGATATAAAGGATTTCTAAGAACAATTCTTAAACAATTCGAAATTTAAAAATGGTAAAAATGCCTGAAAAGCGTTCTAAAAAACGTTCTACATGGTGGTTTACAGACAATCTCAGGAAATACCAAACCGATTTTTAAAAATAAAGGCGTCAAAATGATGGTGACAACGCTTGCTCCAACATAGGCTATGTTTTATGTCGGTGCCACTACGCCAAAGGGGATGCAGGAGAAAAATGTTCTAAATTGCGGTTTTTGTGTTCCGGAAGGGCCTAGAATCGTGAAATCTGGAATGGTAGTTAGTTATAAGATATCAATTAATCTCCAAGGACATTTCCTAAAAAAATCTAAATTTAAAAAGGGGTCAAAATGCCCAAAAAGCGTTGTAAAAAACGTACTAAATTGCGATTTCTATGCAATCTCAGGGAGTACTGAACCGATTTCAAATATAATGGTGCAAAAAAGATGGTGACAGATCTTGCTCCAAGATAGGCTATATTTTATATCTGTTTTCACTACCTCAGAGGAGATGCAGGAGCAAACTGCGCGAAAAGCATTCTAAAAACGTTCTAAATGCCGATTTGAGAGCAATCTCAGGAAGAATGAAACTGATTTCAAAAGTAATTGTAGGAAATTGATGCTGACAGCCTCTGCTCTAACATAGACGCTATTTTATCGGTATCATTATCACCTAGACGTTGCAGGAGCAAAAAAGCGTTCTAAATTTCGATTTTTGTGATCGCTAGGGACTAGCAACTTAAAATTAGGCAAGGTACATGTTTATTAGATGTAAATGATCTTTAAGAACAGTTTAAAAAAAAATAGAAATTTAAAAAGCGGTGAATATGCGCGAAAAGCGTTCTAAAAACGTTCTAAATTGCGATTTCTACCCAATCTCAGGAAATACCAAAGCTATTTCGAAAGTAATGTTTGCAAATCAATGGTGTCAGTCCCTGCTATATAATAGGTTATATTTTATGTTGCTGTCACTACCATCTGAGGGTTGCAAAAGCAAAACATGTTCTATTTTGCGTTTATTGCACAACTAAGGGGTCTAACACTTTGAAGTATGGCATGGTATTTACTTACAAGATGCAACTGCTTTCTAAAAACAGTCGAAAGAAAATTCCAAATTTAAAAAGATGAAGTGAGCGGAAAGCATTATAAATTACAATTTTTATGCAATCTTATCAAATACCAAACCGATTAAAAAAATAGTGATGACAAATTGTTGGTGATAGAAACTACTCAAATATAAGCTATATTTTATGTCTGTGCTACTAACACCAGAGGGTTGCAGGAGCTAAAAACTTTCTAAATTGCGTATTACTGTGATACTGAAAAGGCTAGAAACTTTAAATTTGGCATGGTAGTTACTTATAAAATATAAATGCCCTCGAAGGACTGTCGAAAATAAATTCGAATTAAAAACGGGTGAGGCGAAGGGGAGGTGCGAAGGAGGAGGAAAAGTATTCTAAAAAAGTCCTAAATTACGATTCCTATGCAATTTCAGGTAATATAAACCGATTATAAAAGTAATAGTTGTGAATCAATCGTAACAGTCTCTGATCTTACACAGGCTATATTTTATGCCGATGATTCTACCACCTGGGGTTCACAGGAACAACAAACGTTCTAAAAAAGGCGTTTAAAAGCTTTCTAAATTACGTTTCTGTAGAATATTAGGAAATAACAAACCGATTTCAAAATTAATGTTGGCAAATTAATGGTGACAGTTCCTGTTTCAACATAGCCCTTTTTGTTGAGAGAGTTGGTAGGACTTGGAATTTGACATGATAGTTAATTTTAAGATGTAAGAAGATGGTTTCTAAAAAATTCAAAACTTCAAATGAATACTGAAATGAGCGTATTAATTGAGCATAAAAGTTTCAAAATATTTTTTAAATTATCATCTATTTAGTTTTATTTCGTTTTATTAATTTAAGTCTCATTTCTGCCTAATGCAGTGTAATAATGATGTTTAATCAAACTGTGTTTTAAATAGTAGTTTTTGAATTATTCCTAAAAGTAATAAGTACCTTTTAATAATAAAAAAAAACATTTTAATAAAATAAAATATTACCTTTTAATAAAATAAAATATTACCTTTTAATAAAATAAAAATTTAGTTAGTACCTTTTAATAAAAATTAGACGTATAAATATCATTTGGCATATTTCAAATATTACGCGAGCAAAGCCGCAGGGTTTGCTAGTTTTATATAAAAAAGTAATAAGTTTAATCTTTTTTTTTTTTCATTTATATTGAAAAAAATATAATAATCGAATAGATTAAATCAAATTCATCGAAAAATACAACTTGAGAAATTTTGAAACACTAAAAATATTAAATTTTAAAGACATTGTTTAAAATAAATTCAGTTGTTAGGAAAAAAAAAAAAACAAAAAAAAACCTAAATTATTTATTCCGTTAGAAACATTCGATTGATGATGCTATTATTTGTTTCACTTACTGAAAAAAAAAATAATTTGCTTTTCTCGCAATCTTTATTTATAAGACATACAAATCATATACAGAATGAATAATAATTTCGCATTCCTTAAAAAAATTGATTTTTTTTCTTCAAGGAAAACGTAATTAATGAAGTTGAATTACTACAAATTGAAAACGATTTATCAATAAGCATCTCAAGCAATGTAGAACAATGGTCTGTTCTAGAATAAAAAAAATAAAAATAAAATAAAAATTCTTACGAAATATCGTTATTTTTTTCTAAATTACTATCTTGTTTTCCGAAAAGAAAATGTTGAATAACTGGAAGCAAATCATTTTTTATTCCTGCAAATAATTTCAATTGCAAATATCTCCAGAAATGAATGATGTGCAGTTAATAGGGAAAATATTTGGAAAACAGTTTACAGAGTAATGCATAATAGACATCGGAATAGTTTATTTTTAATGCAACAGAATATTTTGAGACAAAAGAAATGGAAAGCATTTTTTCCAGTAAATTGATGTTCCTTAATTTTTGATTTATATTTTGTGGATTTTCATTCATTTAAAAGAAGAATAAATATGTTCCGGATTTGATATATAGGCAGACGTTATTTTATTTTATCGTCGTGGATATGTTTCTTTTATTTGAAAAATGAATTATTTCTACTGCATTATGTTCACTTAATGGGCAATCCTTCAAAGAATTTTAAATATACATTTTTCTTAGTGCTTTCAAATGCCGAAATACATATTACATTATCAAACATAAAATACATTTTAATAAAGTCTTGATTTTCATGACATTTTAAACAAAGCAATTTGCAAAAGTTAACTTATTTATTTCTAAATACTCAATTTGAATTTTTTTTTTTTTTTTTTGACATTGGGAAATTAATAGAATTTGTATAAAAATTAGGGAATGTTTTTATATCGAATAAACAACCTACAAGTTTCGAAACAAAAAATGCACTTCAAAAACTGATTCATAGAATAATTTTATCGTTTTATTTTTGTGCTGAAATTAATGAGAATTTTTGCGTGTTTTTATTTCTAAATACATATCCTAATAGTACAACAGAGTTGGAAAAATGCGTAATTGCAATTATCTGCAATGTAATTACAATTTAATGGCATGAAATTAATTATAGTTAAACTTACATGCCGTAAAACAATCTTGCAGCACTGTAGAAGAATCACCCCCCTCCATACCATTATTTTACGAATTTTCTGCATTTGAATGTGTGTATATATATTCAATTACATACATTTAACTTGTAATTATGATATACTGCGGATACTTGAGATTACAAATTTGTCCAACTACTTTAGAACAAACAGTAAATGTTACGTCACTGGGACATAGTTGAAACTACGATACTTCTGACTTCACAATACTTTGTAACCGTAACAATTGTGAATTAATTCACAATTGTTACGGTTATAAAAATGGCTAGAATACAATATATGATATTTTATAGCCTCACATTATGACTCACAGGTAACGATCATTTTCTGACTCCACTGTGCAAATCAAAGCGAATAATTTCTTCTAATCACTAAAATATAGTTCAGTATTCTTTATACTATTTATGAAGTAATTTGTATTTAATATTTTATTTTGTTAATTTTGTAATTCTGTTTATTTCCAGATTCAACAGTTGTAAAATATTAGGTTGAGCAAAAAGTTCTGGGAAATTTTTAATCTAATAGTTATCAGAATTTGCATCGTATATAGGAGTACTAGTGGTACAGTGCAGACGTGGCTTCATCTGATTATGGCCACTTTCGATGAAAGCAACACTTTTCCAAGGGCCGTCGATTCTTTAATAATATTGAAGAAGCATGTAAAGGGTTTCTCAATTCCAAGGAGCCGACATAGTACTTCCAGCAAATCCGGAAACTGGCAGAACGATGGAAGAAAGTCATGGACTATGATGGTCGCTACTTTGAAGGATAGTCCTTGTTGCTTTTGTTGTTAATTTGCGCATAACAACGCAACTTTCACAAATTCCACAGAACGTTTTGCTCAACCTAGTAACAGCAGTAGAAAAATATATAATAAAAGCATATTTGTAAGCTTTTAATATCTTTTAAGAATACAAGAACTATGGATATTCTTATAGTAAATGTTTTTAAACATTATAATGTATAGTATTAGTTAAGTTTTACCTAATCTAAAGCATGTGTAACAATTACAGATATTTACAAATATTCAATTTAATTAACATCGGAAAATCTAGCTAAATATTTTTATATTAATTATGAAGTAAGTTGTATTTAATATGTTATTACCCGACTGCCAAGAAAGGTTATGTGCTTGATGTGTTATGTGTGTGTAATTGCTTCTAATCACTAAAAAGGACATACTAACATCACAGTAACGCCAAGGTGAAGCTTTTTCGACGTAACGTACCGGAAATGCGTGAAGTAACAGCTGCATATAGATCACATATACTTTCATAATTTGGTCACGATGAAATTCGGACATTTTGATCTCTAGCTATCATCTGCAGATGAAGTAGTTTTTAATGATTCCTTTACAAAATCTCTTGGTAGCTTTTCCAGAATATTTGCATTCCAACCCCTTTCCTATAATGAATCGTAATAGCTCCATGAAGTATCTTAAATCAAATTTATGATTAAATAAAGCAAAAATTACCCTGCCGGAATAATGACTTCAGAAAGACGTAAAAGTCATCAGCTATGCTTTTAAACAAAACGGAATTAAATCTATACTATTTGAATTTTTTTAAAACGGTTTTTCTTTTTCTAATCTTGATTCTTTAACAATACATTTAGGTCCGTCTGCATGCGACTGAAAACAATAGCTACTTTGTCAGAAGTAATTTTTTAATGCGGTTTCCGTTCTTTAAACATACCAATTCGAAATCTTACAAGAAACAGGGTGATTTGAATATAGGACATTCCTAACAAACTTAATCGATAAACCAGTGATTCTTATATACAGTTCTTACTGAATTATATATTTTTATAGTATTAAGATGTAGAATCATATACTGATAATCAACAACTCAAAATTAAGTTTGTTCCTAAATTATTTTTCGTTAAATTATTTGTGCTCTCATAAATCTTAAAATCTATTCATTTACTGTCATATAACTTTATTTTTATCTCATCTAAAAAGCTCTCTTTCATAATAATATTATTTCCTGTCAGAAATAAATCTTTATTTTAGCTAAAGTACTTTTCTTTGTGTGCATTGCATTTTGTTAATCTTAGCATTTTTAAGATAGATTTAACATCTGTCAATAAAGATAAACAAAATAATAATAATATGTTGAAAGATTTAATATTCTTTTCAGTTAATCATTATAAAATATTTTTCATCTGTAATCTATTGCCAGATTGACGTCATTGGATGTTTGAATTTCCTTTGTAGAAAAGCTAACTTTTTTTTTGTTGTTGTTGTTATTTTGCATTATAGATCTGGCTCGACACGTTATATGAGGTAAGGACTTCTTTGGTAAACTTTGAAGAGTAAAGTTGAAAATTTTTCTTGTGTAAGGGGACCACCTCACTTTACGCATCTGTTCACAATAAACGTAATTGTTTCCATGGATATTTTTTGCATTTTATTCCCCCTGTTTATTACTCAGCTTAGTTGCATCGGTACGAGAATGCTCGAGTTCTTGCTGCTTAAGTTTTCGCAATGTACACTGTTTTTGATCACATGTTGTAAATAATTAGTAAAGTGCCACCGCACCACAAGTATATTCAATTAAATGCATAGGGTAACTCCGGGAGAGTCGCCGCATACGGGATAGATGCCGCACCCCTCGTATTTCTTGTAATTATCTATAGATGGTCATCAAACGTACAGTATAGGTGCGCAATGATATAATTTTAACCAGTGTATAGCGTGAGTTCCATTTCGATGCTTACTTATAGAAGTAAAATCCTTAATTTGGCGAAAGTGCATGATTTCACAGTCCAAACTTTTAAACACGTTATATTTAAATACTTTTCATACACTAATTACTAAATGCATGCATGATTTCGAAGTCAAAACTAAGTGTAGTGTTTGTAAAGAGTACTGTGTGTATGATTACGCCATTCCCCTTACCGATGATAGGTAACTGTGATGGCCGACGACTGCACCATGCAAAATGAATACATGCCGCACTGCTTTTCCGGTATACATGCCGCAGTTTCTTTTGTACGGGATGATTAAGTGTTATTAACTTTTCCTTTTATTTTTGCACAGACTAACCATGTTAGGCATGTTTTAGTTTTCTGCAAGTTTTGTAAAACCAAAGGAGAAAAAGGGGGAAATAAAAAGTAAGAAGGGCAAGAAAGATGCAAGTCAAGATGATAATAATGAAAAATTGGATTACGCTTAACGCAGACGTTCTTTGCAAGGAATGTTTAGAAAACTACTCCAAAAAGAGGAAGTGTAATTGGCTTCATTGTATCATGTGTTTAAATGCAGTCACATAGAGACTGTACTTTTTCGACACTTTTTTCGTCGATTGTAGCCGAAAAAAACAGGTCTTTTAACCCATTCGCAGGGGTCCCAGCACTGCGCCAGAAATGGCCGATTGCTACCACTAAATTTTAATAGTATTTTTTGACTTATTTAATGACAGAATTTATGACATTTAACCCTTTCCGGCGCAGTGTGTCCAGTCTGGACACACTTAATTTTAATTCCAACCTTGCAAATGGCACCAAGAATATTTAACGAAATTTTGATTTTACAGTGAAAGCATAATTTAAGGAGTTTTTATTTTCTACAAGAAATCGTTCGCAATTTCCGGTGTCAGTCAATATTTTCTCATTTTGCGAATAGAATTTGTCTGCGCCGGAAATAAGGTCAAGGATGCTAATAAAATTTTGTGGTAGCAATCAGCCATTTCTGGCGCAGCGCTGGCACCCCTGCATTCGGGACCATAGGTGCATATAAACACCTTCATAAAGAGCTTACAAATTTTATTTCTGGCACCAGTAAAAAAGAAAAGTAATATTTGCTTTCCTTAATTAGAGCACTTTTATAATAATTTAAGTAAAGGTAACTTTTAAAAAAAAAGTGGTACCAACAGAATAAAATTTGTTTAAAAGCCACCGGTCCCGAAAGGGTTAACAAATAAATTATGTAAACACAATTTTACTTTTTTTTCTTTTCCCTTTCTAATACATTGTTGATACGTTGTTACTGAAATGACAATTAAATTTTAATGCAAAAAAAAATAAGTCGATAATTTTAATAGTGAAGGCAGGCAACAATTATTAATTTGAATCTACTATTATGTTTCATTGTACTCATTTAGTTTCATTTTGTTATTACATCGTTGATTTTAGCCCAGATATGAATATATTTTTTAAATATTCTTATTTATAACTTCATTCTGTTCTTATTACAAGCGCGGCATAACTACCGCACAAGTGCGGCGTTTCAGCCTGAATGTACGGGTGACGCGCCGCAGTGTAATGTTTTAGAAAAAAAATGTTGACAAATATTAATAATTTGTTTTGAAATTTTTTGTCGCAGTACACGCGTTGTATATTTAACATTAAATAGCACACCATGATTTTTTTTTAATTTTATGTCCACCATGGGACTTTATACACAAATTATAAAAAATGTGCGGCATAAATCCCGGAATTACCCTATAAAGATATCTTAGCGATAATGAAAGTAATGATTAAAATAGACACATATTGTGACATTTTTTACCTGAATTTTAAAGATGAGGTGTGTGCCTAATAACAACTATTGTCTATAATAAATTAATTGTATAAAGCATGAAGTGTGTAGGTTAAGCAGAAACAAACTCGCAGTTTTTCGATCAGAGAAAAATATGCCTTCCACCATAAAATCTTTGAAGTGTGAAAAATCAGCTTACGTCCATTTCAAAACAACCCTATTTCAAGACTTTCCCAGCTTAAAGTTCAACACACATCTATACTACAGGAAGCGGTCACTTTTTTGTCTCCTTTTCGCAATAAATAGCGAAGAGGGTCCCTGACACATTTATCACCTTCTCTGGACGAGACTTTCTTTAAATGATTGTTTGCTTTTTGCTTTTACACAATTCAAGATCTATAAAAAAGGTGTGATACTTCGGGAAAGAAAAAAAAAACCATAGAAATAATTTATGATTCTCTTCCCAGGATTTGATCTGAACTGTGCCTAACTCATTGAAATATCACCAACAGTGTGTGAATCTATGAATTCGCGGGTATGGTTTATAACCTTGGAAGGGGAAAACAGTGAATCTTGATAAGTGAAAAAGGCTGTTTTATGACAAGAATATATATTTTCCTTATTAATAGAAACAAAATATTTTTACCTGAATGAATAAATTAGAAAAAGTATTTACTGCCATTGTTTTTAAAAAAGTTCGAAAATATTAAAAAGTCTTACGAAATTTCCATTGTATTGAAGAGCAGTCTTTTATCTTACTTTTTTTTATTTTTTTATCGTGCTTTAAGTGTCTTACA
Organism: Maratus speciosus; assembly: GCA_963932465.1. Taxonomy (NCBI): domain Eukaryota; kingdom Metazoa; phylum Arthropoda; class Arachnida; order Araneae; family Salticidae; genus Maratus; species Maratus speciosus. The sequence goes on from OZ010791.1 coordinate 130,549,030, forward strand.
CCGAATGAAATACTTTTATTATGTTTTATAAACTTATAAACCACAAGAAGAGCGAGCAGTTTATGCAACTGCATTCAGAAAACGAATTCCGAAAAGTTCATTTTTTTGTGAGATATCCTTAAAACAAGTGGGTAAGTGTAATCACACATCGCACAGGACGTTTCATATAATTTTCCTTTCAAAACACTTTATCCTTTTGCAAAATCTGTTAGTTCCACATTTCGCAACCAGGGAGTGCACTCTATTCTACACAAACCTCTATCCGAACGAAACTCTGTTTTACAACCTATATGTAGATATATTAGGCGAGGGGATCGGACCCATAGCACACGAGATAGCTAGGCGCTCCCTGGCGGTAAAAATGGAAACAAAAATATGTAAGACTATGTGCATTATATGAAAGAGAGGTCAAAGGGGTGTCAGCAAAAGTTAGAAAAGTACCCACCGGGTGCAATGGTGGGAGGTTAGAAAAAAAAGCTTAAAATACTCAAGTTAGAGTCCAGAAATGTAAATATAAGACTTTTTCAAAATTTTATGATTTGTCATTTGATGTGAGGTTTTTAGCTGTAAGTATGCAAAATTTCAAATCTTAATCTAAATTACGGGTTCAGTTAGAATAAAAAGATTAAAATACACAAGTTAGAGACCAGACGGGTAAATATAACGCTTTTTCAAAATTTTATGATTTGTCGTTTGATGTGAGGTGTTCAGCTATAAGTATGCAAAATTTCAAGTCTCGAACATATATAGTTTTTGACAACGGGCTCTCGGACAGACATACAGACAGAGGAGCGAGAGGAATAGGGTTTCGTCAGATGAACTAAACCCCAAAAATGGAGGCACTTCGGTGCCATGCATTTAACACGGAGGAAGAAAATAGGAGAACTTGCTGACCGATATCAAGAAGATACAAAGAATGACTGATGTCACAAACAAAAGATTCAACATCGGTCAGCAATATTTAGCAGACAGAAATTTACCCCTGTCTACATTATGATGCTATGTTACATAGCACGTTCAATTTATTTTGAAAATTTATTAAAAGATCATACTTTAAGTTGAGGTAATGAAGTTGAGTAATATAAATTAACTAACTCACTGCATACAAAGCATTACTCTCCTAACACAAATAAATTATTAATATAGTCCCAGTTTTAAAAGATTTGTGAGTTCCACAGTCTAATATTTTAGGTGAAATGGAAACAGTAATGTTATTTGTAAATATAGCTTACAGAATGTAATTTATCTGACTGGTATAAAATAGTTGGAATGGATATTGTTGAAATATTATTTTTTGTTTCAGATTTTCTTTTGTTTCTACATTATTCAATATATACTACACCAATTCATTAGAAATAATTGTAATGATACCATGTAAGGAATAAAGGTTCTCAGAAACCAAAGACTCAGAACTGAATAGCATAGTTTGGAAGGCAGAATTTCATCGCAGTTTGTATTAAATGTTATGTAATGCTATAACATATTGAAAATCTTTAAACAAAGTTACAGTTATTTACCGTAATTTAGTGAAATGGTTTGAATACTTTTGTAATACGAATGTAGGATTACTCGAGTGGTGGAAAATTGGCGCAGAGGAGGAGCCTATTGATACCACTAAATTATTATAGTATTCTTCACCTTAATAAAAACTCAGAAATTCTGCCATTAGATAAGACGAAAAATACTACGAAAATTTAGTGGTGTCAATAGGCTCCACCTCTGCGCCAATTTTCCACCACTGATTACTCTTATAAAATAAATATAATATTAATAAAATCGAAATTTTCAAATTTCGTGAATTTTGGTTCAAAAAGAATAATTAACCAATATTTTAAACTGAAACAAAAAAAGAAAATCATTTATAATACAATTTGAGGAATTGAGTTTAATAGGAAAGTTTCGAAAAGTCGATGAATATTGATGAAACATTTATTTCTGTTTCAGCAATATAAAATGTGTTAATGTAACTTACCAGCTTTTACAACTGTTGAATGTGTAAATAGACAGAATTACATAATTAAGAAAATAACATATTAAGTATAACTTACTTCATAATTAGTATAAAAAATATTTAGCTAGATTTTCCTAATGTTAATTAGATCAAATATTTGTAAATACCTGTACTTGTTACACATGCTTTTGATTGGGTAAAACTTAACTAAAACTATACATTTAAATGTTTACAAAAATTGTTTACTGTAAGAACATGCATAGTTTTTGAATTCTTAAAAGATATTAAAAGCTTACAAATATGTTTTTATTATATATTTTTCTATTACTGTTATTTTACAACTGTTGAATCTGGAAATAGACATGATTATAGATATCAACAAAATAAAATCCTAACTACAAATTTATTCATAATTAGGATAAACAAAACTGAAATACATTTTTCGATATTCATTTAATTGGATATCTAAAAATATCTATAATTATTGCACATGCTTTAGATTGGGTAAAACTTAACATTAAAATGATTAGAAAAAACCTTTTACTATAAGGACATGGATAGTTTTTGAATTCTTAAAATATATTAAAAGCTTAAAAATATGTTTTTATTATATTCTACTGCTGTTACTTTACAAATGTTGAATCTGACAGTAGACAGAATTAGAGAATTAGCAAAATAAAACATTAAATACAACATACTTCATAATTAGTATAAAGAATAGTTAGCCATATTTTATCAATATCAATTTAATTGAATATTTGAAAATATCGGTAATTGTTACACATGCTTCAGATTGGGCAAAACTGAACTAAATCTATCCATTAAAATGTAAAATAAAATCGCTTACTATAAGAAAATGCATAGCTTTTGCATTCTTAAAATATAATGAATAAAATATACAATTTAACTAAACTGTAAATTTATAACTTCATTGAATATATAACATTCAAATATTAAGTGAAAAATACTTCTTATTTTGCATTTTCTATATGCGAGGCGCTGGAGGCAAAAAGACTGAGTGTAACTACTAATGATCTAAAAAGAAAAGACGCGACTACTCTCGGGTTAAAATGTTATTTTGAATTACAGTTATCCCCTTTTGAGCAAGTATTACTTATTTTATAATCGCATTATAAACAAATCTTGAAAGAATCAGAATTTATAAATAAAATAACTGATAAAAGATAATTTTTAACTAGGTGGTGATATTACAAATCTTCTCAATTTTTGTGTTAAAAACTTGTCTTAAATTTAAATTATTTCATGTTAAACAAAAAATCCCTGTTATTTAACATACATGTTAAATGTAACGATATATCCACAAAGAAATCCAATTATATAAGAACAAAAAAGATTCAAATGGCATGAAAAGAAATATCTTTTCGCTTTTGATATAAATGACTATATCCCCGCAACAATCATAACTTGTGCTTACATATAAGAGAAAATTATTGAATCGTGAAATATTCCCGGAACAATAGGCAAACTTTGAGTCACTCCAATAGAAAGGGGCAAAAGACTGTCAACAAGTATGAAGACCACAAAGCTTAAATGAGCGTTAAAATGTAAGAAATTGCTTTAATCGGCCGTGACTCTGAAATCGCAGTCACAGTTATTTCATTTTAAGCGAAAAATCGATTGATAATATTGCGGTTTTCAATGACTTGGCTTTCAGGCCCGTAATTATCCGTCAGTTCGGAGATAAGCGAAATTTAATCATAAAGTGTTTAGAGTCTGATGAACAATGCGCTCCACGCTGAATTCCGTTTATAAATTTCGAATTTAATCTGATAACGCAGTTAAATTCTATGAAACTGTAAATATTCGTAGAATGCTAACGTCGAAATTCACTTTGGAATGAGTGGTATTTTGAGTTGAGATATACGTTTAATGAATAAATGATGTGAAATGAAAGCGGAATCTGTTTTGAAACTTATTCAATCAAAAGAATAACTATGCAGAAGTTTCTGAGTAAATAAATATTTGTTATCAAATATCTAAATTATGAAATCAAAATCATCAGAGATATTTATTTATTAAATTTCAAATATTATCCATTTTTAACGAAATTTAATAATAACCAGAAAAAATATTTACTTTTTAATGAGAATATTTTTCAGTAGTTTCAATCGCCACAAAATTCATCATCATTAGTAATAAAAAAATTTTGATCACAAAAAACACCCATAGATTTAGTAGTATGTTATTGTGGTATATGGTCGAGTATACATTATGGTACACCCGAATGATGCCATTTATCTCAAATAAAAGGGAAACTTTATTATGTTTTTCATTAACCTATTAGATTTAATGAGTTTTAACTGAAATAAATTTTTGAAAGATTCTTTATTTGTTATTATTTCTTTTATCTGCATGAAAGCGTTGTTATATCTATTGTATACGATGGAACATACTGTAACTATGAATGTATGTCCATTATATGTTCTATCTCTAAATGTATATCATATATAAATAATTTCAAACTATAGTAGGAAACATAAAAATTTTCAAACATATACATATATATACAACTTTGTTAGGAAAACTTTTATAATTACATAGCTTCGAACATTTATTTCAAAAAATTATAATTTTCAAAATATATGATAGATTATTTTTACATTTTTTCACTATTTTGGAATATACACACTTGTAATATTACTTTTACACTGAGAAAAAAAGGCCCCAAAAGTAATAAATGGATATTATCTCATGAATACACAACTATCAATTTCCAGTCGATAATACTGGCTGAATCTTCTATAAAAAGAATTACTTTAAATGATAAGTCACACATTTTAATATGTCTGAAGACTCGAAAGTTCAGGAATCCTTAAATTTCATGATTCTCAAGAAAGTTTAGTATGCGATATTTTTAGGAAAATGCATTTAAATAACCAGTATTAATCAAACTTCCACAAATAAATCATTGCTTGACTAGAACATATTTGCATTTTCAAACCTTTACTTTCAACCCGCAATAATTTTCAGGCTGTATTTTGAATGAGAAGTTGCAAATTGCACTAAATGACGTCGATAATTAGCAAAAAAAAAATATTCTTCCGACATGATCTCATCATAAAAAAATAACTTCATCCCGCTTAAAACTTTCATCATTCGATAATATACTCTAAAAGGTGTCCAGGTTTTCAAAGTAGACTTTCGGTATTCTCAGTCAAGCCTAATGCAGGATTTTCATAAGGGTCAATATCTGAAAATTGGACAATTTGCGTACGCTGCCAATAATATTCCATTAATTATACTAAAACCAAAAACTGAAAAATGAAATTGTAACATATGTTATAACAATTACCAATGATAAATGGACATATGATGATGTATAAAAAATTAATTTTAAGTTTTAAACAAACGAAACAATCATTTCAGTCCCTGTCCCCAGGTACAAAATATATTAAATGTATGCTGTAAAACTTTTTATAAATATTTTTAACTTTAATCACGGTTTTATTTTAATCACGGGTGAAATTTCCGACTTTGAATACCAGTATAATCGTAGAGAAAATGCTGTTCTGTCAAATTGCAAAAATGTTCCGATTAAATGAAATAACATTTTCTCTAAGATTATACTGGTATGCAAAAAGTCGGAAATCTCACCCCTGCTTAATTCTGATTCAAAAATTTTGAAAAAAAAAAATTACTTTTGAAAATATGATTAAAAAAACGTTACACAAATGACACACAATGTTACACAAATGTTACAAAAAATGTTGTTTTTTTTTTAAATTTTTACTTAATTTTTTTTAAATTAATATTTTTAAAAATGCTGAATCAAAATTAAAAGTCATACATTTTTGTTTCTTAAATGAAAAAAAAATTTAAATTCTTCAAATAATCTTTCGAGTTATAACGGTTTTAAATGACCTCACTTTTTAATGAATTTTAAAATTTAAAATTTTATAAAAAATATGTGAGAAGTTTTATTATGTAATTTTCTTTACAAATAACATGGTTAATCATTACAAAAAATTTCAAAATTTTAACTCAATAAATAAAAATTATTTTAAATTGTGTCCCGGACCCTCTTAAGTGATCATTCCAAAATCAAAATCTACCGTAGATAAGTCGTTAAAAAAGGAGATACACGTGATCACGACTTAAAAGAACTTATAGATAAATATTTTTTTCAATATTATCATGAAAATAGAAATCACAACATTACAGAATGGTATATATAAAATTTTGTATAATTTATATACACCATTCAGCAATTTTATGATTTTTATTTTCACGTTAATATTTAACTTTTCATGGAGTAAATGTCCAGCTGTCTTCTTCTTCTTCTTCTTTTTTTTTTTTTTTTTTTTTTTTTTTCAAAGTCTACACTGCTCTCATGAATAAATCAAACAGTTAAAAATTAACTAATTACAGGACTAATTGAGATTGAAGTACAGTAGAACCTCGATTATCCGAAGTAATTGGGACCGACGCTCTTTCGGAAAATCGAAATTTTCGGATAATCGAGAATGCTTCCATTTTAAGATTAATGCTAAGAGAAATGTATGCAATATTTCGTATTATGGTAACAAGTGCTTAATAAAAATAAAACAATAGCAAAATAGAAACAAGAATAAATTACCAGAATTTTAATTTTGAAATTAAGTACATTTTACATATATCACAAGGGTTTGAAAAAATGTTTTGTTTGTCGCAGTTTCGGTTGCCTTTGCTTTGAAGCTCCATCACGGAGGGTTTATTATTATTATTATTATTATTATTAGTTCACCAATATCACAGACTTTCTGCTGCTGCAGCCATGTCAAACCTTTTGCAAAACATTCAAAAGCTTCAGAATTGCTAATTTGTTTGTTTTCTTCGTTCCACTCCGCAGCTTACGGTAGCTCAAGTTAAATTCAAAGGAACTCCAAGAAAGGGGATCGAAAATATTTATATGTACTCGTAGTTTGGAAAGGACCGCTTGTACACAAGGCATATAGTAGTTTAGAAAAAGAAAAAAAAAACTTTCAAAATGGATTTTGCACACAAGGAATGTGATAGTAAAAAAAAAGCTTCAAAAATGGATTTCGGTTAATCGAGAGTTTCGTTAATGAGCTTCGGATAAAAGAGGTTCTACTGTATATATATATATATTTCTTTTTCTGCATTCTAATGCTTTAGGTTAAACGTGTTAATCCTTTAAATTAAAAAAAAAAAAAAAAAAAAAAAAAATACATGAAATTTTTAGTGTGTTTCAAACATTGGCCATATAATGGAGTTACACGGAAAGACCGATTTTGTCAAAACAACAAAAATATAGTTGTGCCAACCAAATTTTGCCCCATCTAAATATTTTTTGTTGAACTGACAAAATTATTTTGTTAGTTTAATAAAATTTTATTGAATGAAAGAAATCATTTGATTAGTCGCACCAATATTTGGTCAATCCAACTAAACATTTTAGCTGGGGCTATATTAACTAAAACTTTTTTTCCGTGTATGAATAAAGATGAGGAGACACATAATGTATTGTATATCAATTGAGAGAGGAGTAACTGAGATTACCGCTACAAGATGGCGACTGTTTTTTTTTTTTTTTTTTTTTTTTTTTTTTTTTTTTTAAATCAGATGAACAGTTTTCTTATCGTCGGGACAAACTCCCACCAATAAATTTGATTAGAAAATTTCATCTTATTTAAGCGCTTTATTAATGCCAAAAGTTCTCTCACAAATGTGGCGAAAATTTCTATTTGTAGTTACTATTGGCAGTTTGCACATGTATTATACAGTTTTTCGCTGATACTTACAGGAAGTTGTTTCGTTTGTCACATTATGGCGGGAACACGGGCCTGACTTTCTCCGAAGTCAACTTCTAACAGTAAAAATAAATGTCTGTTTTTGCCAAAATTTATGACTGAAATTTTGCCTTAATTAGGCATTTAAATAAGAATAAAATGTGTACAGTAGAACCTTGATTATCCGAAGTAATTAGGACTGACAATTTTTCGGATAATCGAGAATGCTTCAAATTTAAGATTAAGGACAAATATGTGCAGTATTTCTTATTACGGTAACAAGTGCTTAAATAAAGCAATACCAAAATAGAAACAAGAATAAATTTCCTGAATTTTAATTTTGAAATTAAGCAGTTTCGATTATCGCTGCTTTGCAGCTCTATCACGAAGTTTTTTCATACTATTAGTTCACCAGAATTAGTCTTTCTGCTGCTCCAGCCATGCCAAACCTTTTACAAAACATTCAAAAGCTTCAGAATTGCTAATTCATTCGTTTTCTTCGCCTGTTAGACCACATTCACACATTCCGGCCTCACTCCTCTTACTGTGTTCTAGTTCACACCGCAGCTTACGGGAGCTCAAGTTAAATTCAAAGGAGCTCTAACAAGGAAGGTCTCTATACTGGGCATACTCAAAAAATTTTGAAAAAAAATACTAATTAAACTACTTATGTATGTAATAAAGGATCAGTCAAATTTAGCGGCGGAATTGCAGTAGAAAGTCTGTAAAAAAAAAAAAAAAAAAAAAAAAATACTTTCGAGTATTTGGCGCGAAAAGACGAAAGCGTCACGCTATTTGGCGCGAAAAGACGAAAGCGTCACGCTATTTGGCGAGCAATACTTTTCCTCGCCTAAAGCAAACGATTTTATTGCACCTGAAAATTGATTGTTAATTGGTTTTTAGAATGCGTGTAAATAATATTTAATGAATTTAAACGTAAACAATGAGAGAGTTTATTAAATACATTTTTTCGTATTAAATATTTATATTGCTTGCTATTTAATTTTATTACTTTAAAAACATATTCATATATAAAAAATACTTTCATATATTTAAGCGTATTCCAAAATAAAGGAAAGATTCATTTACCAGTTATTCATTTCAAAGAATTCGTCGCTTCCATAGCAACAGAATTGAATCTACAGTGCTCAATTGGACTTAATTTTGAGACATTGAAGCAATTTTAATTTATTTTAATTTTGTTTTAATTCATAAAATTTGATATTTAACTTTCATTATAAATATATATATGACAAAACTATAGTTAAATCAATCTAAAACTGGCAAAACTAAAGTCATTTACATTAAATGTATTGAAACAAGTTCAACAACAAACATTTTTATCTTAAAGAGTAATCGGCATAAAAAAGTATTTTTCGAAATTTCATTTCATCGCCAACCGATGATAAATCGCCAAATAAACGAAATTTTCATTATTTTTTTTACGAACGTTCTATCGCGGTTCCGCCAAAAAAAATTATAAACATATATATATACACATGAGAAGAACACTCTGTAATTTTTTCAGATTTTTCTGAATATGCCCGTATGGAGACCTTCCTTCTAAGAAAGGGGATATCCAAAATATTTATTTGTACCTGTGGTTCAAAAAGAACCAATCGCACACAATAAATGTAACAGTAAAAAAAAAAAAAAAAAAAAAAAAAAAAAAAAAAAAAAAAAAAAGCTTCATAAATGGATTTGGTTAACAGAGAGTTTCGGATAAAAGAGGTTCTACTAAATTTAAATTTTCTCTGGCGGTAATCAATCCCTGCAATAGCGGTTACATTTGAAGCTTCACTATTTTAAGGATATGTCAGTTCCTTTATATTCATAGATCCATGGGCCACTTCTGTCTATTGTTTTAAAAGCGAAATAAATATTTAAATATAAAAAATGTGCAGTATTTAAATTAAAACAAAGTGTTTAAAGTAATATTTATGAAAGTCCTCAAAGGACGAATAATTGAAAACGCATTCAAAAACTTCCTATTGTGTGCCGCAATTCATTAGTAAATATAAAAACTCTTAAATTGAAAAGAGGATTCTCTTAAAATAATGATGTAGAAACATATTTACGATCAATAATGTCAGAATGTTTTCAGTTGATAAATGTGTGATGTCTCAGAAATCGATTAATGATATTTTTTAAAACTCTTCCTCAAATAAAAGCAAAAAAATATACTTTCAACAGAAAAAGAGTCGAACATTCTGAATTATTTTTCAACCTTGCATTAAAATAACTGTTACTGAATTTTAAATTTTTCACTTAAACAAAAATACAGAAATACGCATGTATTAAGTTTGTATTTTTTTTTCTTAAATTATTATAACCGTTGATAATAATTCTAACTACTTAATTTAAAATAATTATCTAAGTTTGATCCGTAAGTGATGAATTATTTTCTTTCATTAATAAAATATGTCTAATATCCGTAAATAACCGAAAGTAAAAGCTTTTTACGTGCATTTTCGAATGTTAATAATGTGTCATATAACAATTATACAAAATACTCTAATTATTAATATATGTAAAAGAGCAAGACTTCAATCATTGCATGACTATATATTTTGCTACCGACGTTTTTATACACCGCCGACGCTTAACCCCTTGAGCGGCGGTGGGATATATTTTATCCCACCTATGTTTAATCAAGATTCGCACCGGAAACTTTTAAATAAGTTTTATTTTTGTAACTTTGATGGCAAAAGTTGTAAAATTGCTTTGCCTTATTTTGAAACGAAATTTTCCGAAGATTCTGATGTGAATTCAACATTACAGGAACACAATCATTTGTCTCTCAAAGGTTTAAAGCCCAACTACGGAAAAGCTCACTTTAATATGTTATCAGCGAGATCCAATCAGTAAAAGAATTTAAAGAATGGATTTGGGACTGCAGCGACGTTTAATAGATCGGCGATAGATCCGGATTCAAGCTTATTTAGATCACAAACAAGAGATTAACTATCGTATAAACCAGCGCATATGGTTACACAAACATTTGAGAGAAATAACATGTCCTTCTGCTTAAATACAAGAACTTTCGAATAGTTTTCTACACCTTATTTTATTGCAAACTTTATAACAATCATATGTAATTAAATAAGGCGAAGATTACTACACGGAAATACTAGTATTCAAATAGAATGATGCGTTATTTCTCAAATCATGGTCTTGAGATATACGCAAGTATATACAATAACTAAATCGGTAATAAAGACTAATGGATTTGAAACTTTCAATAAAAAATTTCTTATCCAATTTATATGATTATCCTCAAATATGTAAATTATATTATGTTATGAATTAGAAAAACTTCCTACAGCTGTGACAATTCCAGATGTAGCATTGGATGCAGTATGGGGGGGGGGGGGCTACAACATACCCCAGTCAAAGGTTAATGACAAAACGATTACAGAAAATTGAAAGATATTACAGTGATTTTCTGTAATCTGATTGCTATTTATCTTCATTTGACTGCGAAATGTTGCAGCTCCGGAGGAAGCATCAACAGGTATCGCGAAAAGCGGGATATATTTTTCGTGAGTCATTTAGCCAATTATTCATTGAGTCATTTAGTCATTTAATCACTAACATGTTTGAAAGAGAACTTGTATAAAATTATTAATTAAAATATGTCTCTAGCTGTTGGACCATGATTGAACATAAGCCAAAAAGACAGTTTACATTGTATCAAAGATTATTTAGCACATATGAAATGAAGTTCGAATACAGATAAGTAGCACGATGAGTTTTCACAAAAATGAACAGAAAAACATTGATTTTATTTAATAAATAAAATTGTAATGCCATGGTAATTTTTATTTCCCATTAACATGTAACATTTCAGTCGTGTCAGGAATTAGTACAGCTACACAGCACAGCTCGCAATACACCTAATTTTACAAATGATCAATTTGAAGTATACCAATAATGACAATACCAGTCAAACGTGACTACGCCGAGCATCCATAAAGAATTTCTTCTGCAGTTCCTGTCATTTGATGGCTTAAATAGCAACAAACAGAAACTTTGAAACCACTAATAGTGCTAATTTTGTGTGGTAAGTACATATCTCTTTTCGAAGTAATAGTTCTACTATAATAAAATCCAATTCTTTTATGTTTTCGTATGAAAATTCCACCGTGATATTGCCTATACTTTTAAAGTTATTGAATATTTATTTCTTTTGTGACTTTTGTCTAACTTAGTACTTGTAGAAACCACAGTTCAGTGGAATAATATAGTATTTACGTCCTCTCCGAGAAGATAGCAATTAAATCGCATTGGACTTTTTTTGTTGGTTTATATGTACGCATTATAAATACTTATTTATACACACACACACACACACACACATATATATACACATATATATATATATATACTCGTTTCTTGATAACGATGTACAGTCGTGGAAAAAAAGGAAACACCCCCTACTAACTCCTCAACAAATTATCGTAGATGAAAGTTACTGGTACCTAATGGTTGGAAATAAAGTCTTCTTTTAAATGATGTATATAAAATTTGTTTAGGGGGCCATCTACATGTTAAAATGAAGTCAAACTTAATATTTTTCAATAACAATACCCAATTATAACGAGATATTTGAAATCTTCGGTTCAAACTATGCCTGGACACCGAATTTCAAGTCATTTGAATGATAAGTTTTTGAATTATAAACATTCAAAATTGAGTGTTTCTAATATTAAATTACATTTTCATATTTTTATTTATATCTCCAGAAATTATGCTCTTAATGTGCTAATTTTTTATGTAGCAACAATACTAAAATACCCAAAGATAAATACGTTGAATTTGCAATTTTTATAATTTTATGATATGAATTATGAATTATGAAATTAATATTCGAAAAAATTATGAATTGCAACCTACAATTTTTTTGATGGATTTAGATTTATTAAGTCCTGCTTTATGGAAATCCAAAATTTCACATTTTTCTTCCAAGTAGTTTTCAAATTATGTTTAAAAAGCGGCAAAATGATGGTTTAAGGGGACGTTTATGATAGAAGTGACTAGATATTTTGAAATTTCTTCTACATCACTGTAATTTAGCAGACTTCATTCACTTCTTAAGGTGCCTTGATGAAGATGTGGGCTCTCTCGGTTAACAATCGAGTTCCGAACTTCAATTTGGATACAGCCCTTAAAATACGCTTGTTTTAAAATAATTAATTTCTCAGAAACTTAAGGTAAGAATTGCATAAAAATTTGTTTTTAGGCTGATTGAAGGGTGTAGAGTTCATTTATGCTGTCAGAATGGTGTACTGCTATTGAAAAAAAAACAAAGTTATGGTTCATTTTAATATGTAGATGGTCCCCTAAGCAAATTTTATCCATATCATTTAAAAGTAAACTTTATTTCCAATCGTTCGGTACCAGTAACTTTCTTCTACGATAATTTGTTCAGGAGTTAGTAGGGGGTGTTTACTTTTTGTTTTCCACGACTGTACATCGTGTCCCTAACAATAAGCTGAAAGTTCTTGCTCATAGGATATAACACAGAAAATTTTCCACCTTTGCAAGTAAGAAATTACAAATCTTAAAATGTATTAATTTACTGTCTAACATAACTTTATTTTTATCTCATCTAAAAAGTTCTCTTTCATAATAATATTATTTCCTTTAAAATAAATCTTTGTTTTAGCTAAATTACTTTCCTTTCCGGGCATTACATTTCGTTAATCTTCGCATAACGGTTAAAATAAATTTAACATCTGTCAATAGGGATAAATAAAATAACAATGATATGTTGGAAGATTTAATATCCTTTTTCAGTTAATCATTATAAAATATTTTTTACCTGTAATTTATTCCCAGATTGAAGTCATTGGACGTTAGAATTTTATTTGTAGCACATCTAACGTTTTTTTTTTTTTTTATGGATATTTTTTTGTATTTTATGCGTCCTGTTTTATTACTCTACTTAGTTTCACCGGGACGGGAATGCTGGAGTTCTTGCTGCTTACGTTTTCTCTAAATACACTGTTTTTGATCACGTGTCGTAAATATTTAGTAAAATGCCACCGCACCACAAGTATATTGAATTAAATGCATGTAACAGATATCTTAATGATAAAGAAAGTAATGATTAAATTAGACATCTATTGTTATTGACACATAGAAAAAGCATTTTTGTGGATAACTTTCTCTTTACTATGTTCAATTGAGTATTGATAGATTCTTGGGGCCCAAAGCCGGAAATCGGTACTTTTTTCCGTTATATACTGCAACCAGTGAAAATATACTGCAACATATGAATAAGTCTGCGACATATCAGCAAAAGTCGGGACACGCTGGTTTTCATACGACACCCTAATTTTTTACACTATTTCAGATTTCTGCACTACTAGACGTTTTCTGTTAGTCAGAAAAATCAATGTTATGAAGAAAAAAAAATATTTCCGTCTTTTTTTCCCCCAAAAACATAGACTGGAAAACATACAAATATGGATTCACTAAAAACAAATATGCAGTTTTAAGCAGGTTTCTGCCTTAGAAGGTACTATTGCAAAGTATTCTTGCCATTGGGGATGTGATTATTTTTCCATTTAAAACAAGCATCTGATATAGACAGGTTCCGTTTTCACATGTAATACATATTCTTACTAAACAGACAAAGTTAGAATATGATAGTAATTGACTTGGTAATTTTAAACTTCACACCACGTCTCCAGATATAAATCATAGCGATTTTTCTGAATCTACCCTAAATTCAAATTTCACTCATCCTTAGGTATAATAAATATAAACACGATATAAGTAATGTAATTCCAGAAAAAGCCATAATGTTTTCACATTATAAATTTGAAATAGAGCTAAATTTTTAACTCTTTATCGACGACGTTACTTTTAAGTACCATTAAAACAACTTGTCATAAAAATCATTTAATACATCGATTAGTTGTAATACAGTTTAGAATGAGTTATAGATACATTACATTATCTTATTCCAAAATCATTATTGGTTACAAAAACAAAAATATTTTTAAAAGGATAATTTCTTTTGACTTTGCATCTTTTCAGCATTCTTGATCTTGAGGGGGGGTGGGGAGGTCAATTCGGAAATATTTCTATATTTCTATTGTACGAGCATTATATTTGTACATTTCCTAATTTTACAAAATACTATGAAAAATATTTAAACTAAAAGATTTGAGTGGAGTTATAAATATTGCACATAATCCTTATAAATTCAAATTTAATTAATCCTTCTAAATCCTTCAATGCTTCTAAAATCCTTCTAAAATTTATTAAATGGTTATGTAAGTCTTTTAATGTAGTTTAAAAAATTCACGAAATATGCTTTAGAAGGTTAAATTTTCATTAATTCAGTAACTCAGTACATAAAGGGTTAATCAGTCGATAGCACTGTATTTTGTCAAACCGTACAAAGGCTGAAATTAACTTGAAAACTCTAATACTTTTGTCCAATGCCATTTTTCCCTTGCAATAGTTAAACACAATAGATGAAGTGTAAAAAGAAAGTGATACTTGATCCCGATTTGCATATTTGTTTCAGCATTATAAATGAACAATACTGTGTACCGATTGAAACTTAAACAATTTATAAAAATACTGTATATAAAACAAAAAATAATTTCATTTCATATCTATTAAAATTTAGGAGTTATCGAGTTTTATACTTATGGCATCGCATTTGGGACATTATCTATATAAGTATTTATAAAAATTTGAAACAGAAATACATACAGTGTATTAGTTGTAGGTTTTATGTTTCTTTTAGTTATTTTATATCTTAAAAACACGAGAAATAGATTTTATCTCGGAGGTAGCAGAGTTTATCGCTCAGTGATGCCGTTAGTCTTAACTTCATTTTATATATCCTTGATAACAAGGCGACAAAACTTTGGAAAAGATAATATTGAACTTTTTTTAGAAGGTACTTCAATTTCATTTTTATGTACAAAGGATTTTTTTCAAGAGGTTCGTAAAGGATTCTTATTTTAAAAAATAAAATGAAACTTACTTTATTTGGTACAATCAGGTTTTTATTCAGTATTTTACAATATCTACATTTTGTATATTAAGTTATTCAGACGAAGAATGGAACGGTCGTAAAAATAGAATTTCCTTTTATTTTTTTTTTTGGTTTGTTGTCAGCCTGGCTTTAAAATGCTACCATAAATTAATACAAGACGGTAAAGTAATTTTTAAATTTGGTTGTAAACTGTTTTCCAAATTCTCTCTTATTTATAAAGAATATATACATTGTTACATAGATATAAATATACATATAATAAATTAAGATATATGACGAAAATTTTTAAGCTATAAAAAAAAAAAAAAAAAAAAAAAAAAAAATAGTTACTATCTTACGTTTAATTTAAAACTATGTGTGCAATATTTTTCTCGGTACCACTTAATTTAAATTTTCATATAAATAGCATTCTTTTAATGTTTTTTTTTAATTATTAAAACGTTTAATTTCTTTATCTCTGGTTGATCATAATGGTTTTTGGAAATAAGAAAAATATTTCCAGTTCTAGGATCAAATATGACGTTGCACTGAATTTTAACAATACAATTCATTTCTTCTAAAAGAGGAAACAATTCTGCAATTTTATAGTTTACACAAAGCTCCGAGAATTCAATTTTGCTTTCAAAATCTAAAAAAACATAAATTTTTTTGTTTATTTACTTTTTTAATGAAAGCTCTCTCAATTTTAAATCGCATTAGATTTGCTTTAGAAATTAAAAAAAAAAAAATAATATAAAGTGTCCATATTGTTTTCATTAGACATCATCAATGTACAGCGTTTACTTTGGAAAAAAATAATGATGACCCCGCGTTATGATGGTCACCTGACCAGGACATACACTGTAAAAAAAAAATATCCGTTAAAATACGGAAATTGTACTGGCAGTCGAGACGCCAGTACTATTTCTGTATTTTAACAGAATTTTGTTCCGTAAATTTAGCGAAAAAACGGATTTGTTTCTGGAATTTACTGAAAGAAATTCGTTTAAATACGAAAATAGTACTGGCATCTGGATTCCCAGTTCAATTATCGTATTTTAAAGGAATTTTTTTTACAGTGTATACTGCACTGAACTTCAGAGCCGATGGTCAAGAAAACAGATCTGTGCTCTGTAAGCCACCGCACTTAAAGGAGATTAATGCCGCGGGTTTAGTCTTGCTTTTTATTATTTGCATTTATGAATTTAAGAGAATAGGATATTCATTTTTAGCTAAACGCTCAACTCGTTCAGAATATGGTAATTACATATTTTTTAGATATACAAGCTATTCGCTAAGTAAACACATGGATAGAACTTGTTTACATTAATAATTTTTTATCAAAAGTTTTGTTTGTACTTTTTTACCGTATAGTATAGTAATACACTGTATAATTTTTCATACATTTTAAAAACAGATATTGCTATTAATGTTTACACGTCTGTGTGTGTTGCTGTATCTATTTACAATCAAGGCTAATTATATCATGACAAAAGCTAAACTCTCATTTAATGTATACGACTGATATACAAACTAATGGTATCTGATTCAGGTTTTGCTTTAAAAGCAATCAGAACTGATAATCAAAAACAAAGAAGTTTTCTACATTCGCATTAAAAGTGAATATTTGCCAAAATCTATTCTATAATACTTCTCAAACAAAAAGTAATAAGGAAGACCAAGTAAGTCTTATCTTTTTCTCTGGCTGCACAACAGCTAAACTTGCAGCATAATCAGTAAAACGCCTAGAGCTTCTTTGATCGTAAAACACAGAAAGAGAGAGAGAGAAAAAAACGTTGCTATCAATTCAAACTCCCAAAATTGTTGGAAATTGTTTACGGAAAGATATTTCCGTTGGTTTTACGGTTAGTTTAATTGAAGGCAAGATAGTGCTATTACATTTTCTCCCGGAAGTTGGAAAACTAAAACAGAATTTATGCTTGCTTTTAAAATGAAGTTCTTTTTTTTCCTTTTTAATTTCAAAGCTAATTTATTTTTCGATAAGATGTGAGGGTCTACCGCTGTAGTTAAATAGAAAATTTCTTATCTGTAACTGCAGTTAACTTCGGTTAATACTAGTTGGGGTGGTTTACACATTTATTTCTGAACTAGGAAAAAAAAAATAATACGGAAAAGAAAGTGCAGCACTGTTTATTTTCCTAATTGTTTTCCCGGTGAAAAAAAAGGACTCTTTTTAAATTCTACTGTTAATTACCGTAAATATAAAATACAGCAGAAGTGTTTTTTTTTTTAATTTAGAAGAATTTAGGTTTTAAAAAATGCTCTTTTTTTATCATTAAGCAATTTAAAACCAAGATGAAAAATATACTTTAGTGTAAGCCTTAAAAAAAAAAAAAAAAAAAAAAAAAAAAAGTATTACATGCGATAGAAAAAAAATATCTTATGTATGTTTAATTACTTTTGATAACAAGTTGTAATATTTAATATTTTAAATGTTTTTCTTGTTGTTGTTGTTGTTTAAGAATCGTTGTATGAATTATAAATTATAAATTCGTAAATGGGTATGTAAATAAAACATATGAAATAAAAATTCCCCAAAGGAATTATACCTCACGTTTCAGAATAAACAGTGAAATATTTTTTTAATTGAAATTTGTTTTAAACAAATATAATATTTGAATAAAAATTAATGTAGCAAATATTTATGTACTTACAAATTTCGATAATATTTAATAGTAACAAAAATTACGGCCTGATTGTTAACATATTATTACTTCTCGTAACTTTACGATTTTTTATTTAATTTATTTATTTATCTTCTTTTCTGTCTTATATCTTTGTAAAAAATACAACTACAAAGTACTTTTGCTTCAAAGGTTACGCAATATCAATTAAAGTTCTTTCAAAACCCCAAAAATATTATTAATATATTTTCACAAAGTTGGATTCCATTTTTCTTTTCATGTTTTTCACACATTATAAGTCAACTTATTGCAGTTAAAAAACGACATTTTTACTGAATCTTGTAACAGAAAAACTACACTTTATATAAATTTCACCTTTTTAAAATGTGCGTACTCCTTTTTTAACATAAAATACGTGTGCTACATGTGTTATTTTTCACAAATGAAGCACCATATATTAATGTAAAGCAGGCACACACTTTCTTGCAAACGCATTGCTCTTAAGGAGTAACTTTAATTTATTAACTTTAATTAACTTTAATTTATTTTAATTAACTTTAATTTATTAACTTTTATTAACTTTAAAGAAGTAACTTTAATTTATTAACTTTTATTAACTTTAAAGAAGTAACTTTAATTTATTAAAAACTACTTTGAAGAAATTTAAAAAATTAGTTCCTTTTTGAAGCGAAAATATTAAATTCATTCAGCAGAATCAAATAGGCTACAGATCATAAAAATAAAATTTTAATTTACACCTACTATTCATAGAGGATTCTCTCACATTCGTCCGTCCATGTTCTACCTACAAATAATTCAAATTTAATAGCATGCTTTAAAAAAATTCTTTATGCTAATTAACGATGTTTTGCCTACTTGTTTCGAAATTGTATTTTTATTTATAAAATTAAATATTTTGTAACATGATTATAGTAATTGTATGTTTTTGAGAAAAGATTGTTTGTAAGTTAATTAGATTGAAACTGTAAATTAGTTAAATGAAAACTAGATTAATTAAAATGTGATTTAATTTACTTAAAATTCGTCACATTAAGTTACTTAATTAAACCTAATGGTGTTGCAAATCTTAAACATTATTATAAATATTGCCCCTAATATAAACTACACTACTTAAATATTACAGCAGAAATATTCGACTGGAAATTTTACCTAGAAATAATAAAATATATTTATCAAAATATCTATAGCTTGAAAATACATAATATATTTTTTTATCTCTCTCATTTTAATAAAAGAAATATGGATGGTTTTTATTAAGTGAAATAATTTATTAAATTTGCTAAATTTAATCCATTTTCAAATTTTTTCAGTACTTTTCTAAATAAAAATTTCAAACAGTATTTACCATTTATGATTATTTCACTGAAACAGCAAAATTTAAGTCTGTGTTAAATAAAGTGTTCAAAGGATTATTACTTTTTCCTGTTATATTTCAATTTTCTGGATCATTAAAATGATTTGCGGCTAAAATGCTATTGTGTGACAAACGGTATTTCTGGAAATAAATAAGAATGACTGATGGTGTCATATACCTGTTCATAAGTATAGAAATTGCTCATAATATAAAATCAGCAGTATAATAAAAGATTAAAGCACACTCACAAATTTACTTTTCAAATCTAATGAACTAATCCACCTAATCCCTTTCTTTTTATGAATGCAGCAGTGCACTGCGGCTAATGATCATAGTTATAAAAATATGCTACTATTATTGCTACATGCTAGAGATAAAAGTAGAAAATCGAACTACCAAAATCTACTTGACCCAAAATCTACCCGAAGGGTCCGTTAGACCTGTTGGGTAGGCAGAGTGTTAATGATGAATTCGACCCTGGTTTTCTAGGTTGAGGTAAATGATGAATACGAGCATTAATGGAGCTCAAATATAAATATAATTTGAAACGTATACCATCGTATCACCTGTTCAAAATTTAAACTTTTTTTTGCATACAAATTGCAGATTTTTATTTCTTCATTTATTTATTTTTCATGAAAAAAGTTAAAATAGTCGATTAACATCAAATTGTTTGGTAAGTCTCAAAACTCTAAAAAGTATTCGATGTTATAAAATAGAACATTGTTTAAATTAATGCAACCAAATGCAACAATGTTTTTTTTTTGTTGTTGTTGTTTATTTTCGTTTTACATATGTCGTTTACATTAACATCAAATGGTTTCACGACTTATAAAATCATAGGGAACTATTTAAAATAATTGTTTTATATTTGTATTTTTAACTAAGGTATTAAATGGTTTCACGACGCATAAAATCATAGGCAACTATTTAAAATATATTTTTTTTTCTTTTTGCATATTTAACTAAAGTATCAAATGGTTTCACTACGCATAAAATCATGGGGAACTATTTAATATAATTGTTTTCCATTTGTATTTTTAACTAAAGTAAAAAATAAAAATATTATGACAGTAGTTTCTATGATACTTTAGTCAAATGTTTCAAATTTCAGTCAAATACCTTAAACTGAATTTAAATAAAAAATAAATATCTTTAAATATAAAATGAATTTCTCATCTTAATAAAGCATTAATGCCAATATATATCAACGCACATCCAAGAATTATCTGTTCAGAAAACAAACTTTTGTTTGTGCACAAGCAGCATATAAATTCTTTTGGATGATTAATATTTTTTGAAAACATTATATATCTTTGAAAGAAAACTAAGGGGAAGGGGAATTCTTTTTGGCCACAAAAGATTTCCCGCGCAACTACCCTTCGATAGATTTGTTGCCCTGTGATTTATTTGATTAAAGAAAGAATGTGATCTGTACTAACGGTAGTTTTGGAGGGGTTCGGGGAAAACCGCTTATATTTGTCATGTGTCTCAAGAATATGCAAGACGGTGAGGATATTATGAGTTGCTTTTCTGTCCCATTTTTCATTTTTTGTCTCCGGTTTCTTTCTTGCCATAAATCTGCCAGAGCTTAGAACTTCGTTACGGTAATTTAATTTTTTGGTATATTAAGTAAATGTATTTGGCAACGTTATGAATTATAGCGTAATTAAAAAGAATGAAACATGAAGTTCTGTTTTTTGGAAAAATAATAACGGTTTCTGTCAAAATTTAGTGGTTTTAAACTTATTTTTTTTTATGTAGAAGAACTTGCACCTAAAAAATTTGATGTATTTTTCCGTAAAGTGAAAATATTTTGCCGATAAAATTAGTTCATGCACAAAAATAGCTTATGACTTTCACACTACTGTTGCAATAAATGGATTTAAATGATGACTCATTTCACTAAACAGTGAATGGTATCTGTACACAGTCTATAATTTTGATGAAGTTCTGTGAAAAACACTTATATTCCTCACGTGTCCGGAGCATATGCGAAGCAGTGAGGATATTTTAAGTTTGCTCTTTGTCCCATTTTCATTTTTAGGGGAGGGATATTAAATAGAATTATTTAGCAAATTTATGAATTATTGCATAATTAAAAGAAAGCAAACAAGAGAAAGTTTTGGGTTGGGTTGGGTTGATTTTTGATGGCCGATTATCTGCTCAAAGGATATAGGACCGAGGGGAGGGGGGGTCCTCCGAAAGGGTCCTTCTAAGCTAATCTTACCCGTATTTACGCATGGAAATCCAAGGTTCAAAGAAAACCATGAAAACTCCGAACGATTAGGCCGACGGGCGCGATCGGGTTTGAACCCAGCACCTCCCGTCTACCACCTTCGAGAACAGAACATATCATGCACTGGTTGGGCAGAGAAAGTTTTGGAACAATAAGAATGATTTCTTTCAAAATATTACATAAAAAATATTCATAAAAAAACTATTTTGAAAAATTTACTGCGATCTTAAAATATTTGATAGATGGGCGTTATAGTACACTGTTAAAAATTTTGCAGCATTCTGGCAGGTCATTCGACCGTTTTTTGAAAAAACGGTTTCATAACCATAATTTAACTATATTCTGACCATAAAATGGCCAATAATATGGTCAGAATAGTGTTAAATTCACGGTTGTGTAACCGTTTTCGGAAAAAACGGTCAAATGACTTGCCAGAATGCTGCACATTTTTAACAGTGTAAATGTATATGAAATGCTTTATGAGATTTGCTGAACTATTTCAAAAAATTAATTTTAATGAACATCTACGTATTTTATTAAAGAAAAAAAGTGACTGGCAGAGATTACTGTTCTGGCGATACTTGTGGTGGGGGTCTAGCGAATACCACTGATATTTGAAGTGTGTCTAGAAAACATGGAAAGTGGTGAGAACATATGAATTACCTGATTTTGCATTTTATGTATTCAATTGCCATAAATCTACCACAGTTTAGAACTTCGTTACGCTGATTTATTTTTTTAGTATAATATGTGAAATGTGAAAGTCTTAGGCAGCGTTAGGAATTATTGCGTAATTAATAAGAATGAAATGTGGGGATAAGATTTTTGGAGTAATAAGATTGGTTTCAGTTAAAATATAGTGATTTATAACTTATTTTTTATTATGGGGGGGGGGGGGGAATACCACGTTTAACAATTTTGCTGCACTTAGCAGTGAAATGAAAATATTTTGCAGACATGTACTTATATACCTCATGCCTTGTGCACTACTATTGCTGAAAATGGATTTAAATAATAATCCATTTTATTAAATACAGAATGTTATCTGTACTGTCAGTAAATGTGATGTAGTCCCGTGAAAAACGCTCATATTTATCATGTGCCGGGAGAATATGCAAGTCGGTGAATATATTATCAGTTACTACCAGCCGTTTTTTTTTTTTTTTTTGTTTTCCTTTTGTTTTGTTTTTTTGTCTTCAGTTTCTTTCTTACCATAATTCTGCCGGAGCTTAAAACTTCTTTACGGTGATTTAATTTTTCAGGAAATTAAGGAAAAGAAATATATGGTAATTGATAGACCATGTTTTCAGGCATTATTATTATTGCAGAGAGCAACATTAGTACAGACCCTTCGTTATATGCTATTTTTGGCTATTAAAAATGCAATATTGTCTTATTCTTCTATATTGTCTGTAATAATTTACATTATAAATAATCATTAAAATATATATTTAGTTACATTTACAAAAAAAGATAGACTGACACTTAAAAGGATATTAATGTTTGAGTATCAAGCTATATATGTTGCATTATTGCAACATTTGAAGATTATTTTTCTAATGAAGGAACTGGCTGTCGCGATATCAGTAGTGGATCACATCTAGCAGTAATAGAGTAGTATAAGTTGTCAAAACAGGTAAATTCGATCCTGTTGTACTAGTATAACGGAAACTGGAATCTTGTCGTGTTAAAGTCTACGACATTGACGTTATATGATGAATTGGAAGTTGTATCAGTCGACGAGCGGAGGGCATGGAATACATTTTTCCGTGAAAGTTTCCCCAGAAATAATTGTGACAAAACGTAAAGCCAGCTCATCATTTTTTTAAAAATCTTTCGGCGGCGCAGTTTCCACCAAGAATATTAGCCATAGCTTCATAGCAGTAATTTAGGGATGAACAAAGTTGTATACAATCGAATACGTGGGCGGTGACCAGGGGGTGGTATGAAAAAAGGAAATACGACTAAAATCTGCTGAAACACAGCGAGCATCGGCTTTTTGTGCGTCAAGTGTAGGAATACTCTTAGGATGTAGGCCGCGCTCTCAACCAATTAATAATTAAGAAAACCACGCCATGGAAAGAGTACTGACAGAGCGAGTGGATGAATTTGAAGGTAAATAGGATAACCCCGGAATACGCGCGGGAAAATAAAATGGTTGCAAAAACAACATTCTAAAAGAAAAAAAAGAGCGGAAATGGAACATTTCATTTAAGAACGCTAAAAGCGTAATATTTAAGTAATTTAGACAAGTGAGACATTAAATTAAAGGGAATTTAACAGGATTAACGATAGAGATTATTTAAGAATACGGATTTAGTGAATATAAAGTAGTAATTTAGAATAAGATATGGAAATCGCGGATTTGGATCTAATAATGTAACATATATATACTTTTTAAAGTAACTAAATATATTTCTAATGATTGCTTATAATGAAAATTATTACAGACAATATAGAAGAATTTAAAAAAAAAAAATAAAAATAGTGTTATTTTAAAATCTTTAAAATCTTAACATTAAAAAAAAAATTAATGACAAAAAATAACATATAACGAAGGATCTGTACTGACGTTGCCATCCGGAACAATAAAAATGTCTGATAGTATGGTATATCAATTAACATATAATTATAATACGGACATTGCAAAAAGCAGATTTTTATGTTAGTAAACTATCTAAGTAAAAGTATTTGGCAGTGTACTGAATATTTTTCTAGTTAATAGAAAGTAAAGTGGAGAAAATAATAAAAATATCTTCTATCAAGTTAAAGTGGTTAAAAGTTGATTATGTATTATGCAGGAAAATCTAAGTTACATACAGTAAAACCTCTTTTATCCGAAAATCTTTTAACTGAAAGTCTCGGTTAACCGTAATCCATTTTGTAAGCTTTTTTTTTTTTAATCTACCATATCCCTTCCTTGTGTGTAAGCGGTCCTTTCCGAACTACGAGTATATAAAAATATTTTCGATCCCCTTTCTTAGAGTTCCTTTGAATTTAACTTGAGCTCCCGTAAGCTGCGAAGTGGAACAAAGAAAACGAACAGATTAGGAATTCTAAAGTTTTTGAATGTTTTGTAAAAGGTTTGGCATGGCTGGATCAGCTGAAGACTTTGATACTGGTGAACTAATAAAATTAAAAAACTCCGTGTTAGAGCTTCAAAGGAAAGGCAATCGAAACTGCGACAAATAAAACATTTTTGAAACACTTGTGATACATTTCAAAGGTACATAATTTCAAAATAAAAATTCAGGTAATTTATTTTTGTTACTATTTTGCTATTGTTTTATTTTTATTAAGCACTTGTTACCATAATAAGAAATATCGCATGTACTATTTCTCCTTACTCTTAAAATTGAAGCATTCTCGATTATCCAAAAATTTCGATTTTCCGAAAGAGGTTCGGTCCCAATTACTTCGGATAATCGAGGTTCTACTATATTTGCTGTATCTATTCGCAATCTTGAAATATTTGATAGATATAAATCATTTGACATGGGCACAAAATACTTTATGAGTTTGCACTGTATTTCAATTTATTTATTTTGGACAATATTTTCTTGTAATACTTTTGAAACTTAGCTTTTAAATAAAGCTCAATAGAATAAAATTAGAAAATACCTCGCTGTTTGAAAAATGATAGATTACATTGCACACTTGTTGTGAACAGTTTAAGCTCTTTTAAACAATCCGAAAATCTCAATTACATTACAACATATGGATTATTTGAAAAATGCAATGCAATTAAATAAAAAATAATTTAATCTACAAATCAATTGATGAACATCTTAGTTCAGCTGAATTCATTAAATAACTATCTACAGAGAATTAATTAATACGTAAGTTTATATTCTTATGAGAATATAATCAATTTAATTGTCCCTCTGTTTTTACGAAAATAATTCATGTGAAAAAAAAGTAATCATTCAATAGCAAAAAAATGAACTGAAAACACGAAGACTTATTTTTTCTCTTCAATGAAACTATTTCGAACCTAATTCATAACAGTTTTATTGATTAAAACTCGAAGAATACAAATTATTTCATGATACTATGGCACAAATAAAATAAATATAAAAAATCTCATGGTATGGCGTACGCAAAGTTTAAGACCAACATATATTTAACGCTAATTACACAAGGAATTTCAAAGTTGTACGGTGAAACACAACTACTACGCATAGAAGATTCATTCCCTTACCCCCATAACTTATATTAGTTTCCTTTCACAAATTGTGTTCGTAAAATGTGTTAAATCGAACAGAGTTTTGGCATATATCTAAATTCCATCGAAGCGCCATGCAAGTTTCAGAAGCAGTTTATACAAGACCAATTTACCAGCAGCTCATCTCTGCAATTTCCTGCGAAAACTAATTTGTTTTAATAAATTCTGGTCTTAGTAGCGATTATCTCCGCAGAATGGTGGTTAAATTTAGATACGGTATACACACTCGCGCCTCAACTACGAAGCCTTAGAACTTCCACGTGTAATAATTATTTCCTCACTTGTGTGTATGCCCCCTTTTCCACAGCGAAGAAAAAATAAATAAACTTTAATGTTACCTCTTGATAATTTTTATCTTTATAAAATGTCTTTTTAAATATCTTTAAAAATGACGGAATAATATAAAAAAATATTATTTTTCCCTCACGAGCTTGTACCACCCCCATTGTCTACAACAAACATTTGGGTGTAATGAAACTTAAAATAACGTAACTAAGTGGTTTTTTATTCCTTATATAAAAATATATATTTTGTCTGTTCGTTTAAAATGTAAAACAATTTGTTTCGACGATTGATAACGTTTTGCTTTTCGTCTTTTCTGGAAAATTTCATTTTTCAAGTTGTTTCCTCATTGAGAAAAGCTTGCAACATAATTATTGACTGACTAACCAATAATGTCTGACTGATGTATACGGACATATAATGAGGTAAATAAGATACTTTTGCACGATATATCATATATTTTTGTTTAATTTTAAATTTTAACTTTTTTTTTTGTTGTTGTTGATTGAAAACATTTTTCAATTAATTTCACTTTTCGAGTTATGTCCCTTCAGAAAAAAGCATATGATATGTTTATTGACTAACTGATAATGACTTAATAGTGTAATTGTGCTTATATTAAAGTAAATAAGTTTTTTGAGAGCGGATATATATTTTGTTCCATTCAAATTTAAATATAAAATAATTTGTTTTGACGCAAGAAAAGGATCTTTCATCTTTTCTGACTGATTGACTAAAAGAATTTCAAAATTGTACGTTGAAATACACTTACTACATATGGAATATCAAATAAGTAGTATCTAATCTAATAATATTGTTTTAAATTTCTTTCTTGAATTTGTGCCGCAAAATTATGCTTATCAAACAAATTTGGCATATTTCAAA
Source organism: Maratus speciosus (assembly GCA_963932465.1). Classification (NCBI taxonomy): domain Eukaryota; kingdom Metazoa; phylum Arthropoda; class Arachnida; order Araneae; family Salticidae; genus Maratus; species Maratus speciosus. Next base: position 130,576,384 of record OZ010791.1, read on the forward strand.
ATCCCATTAAATCACTGCGCAGACTTGAGAAGCAGCTTACACAAGTTCAGTTTAGCAAAAGATCATCTCTGTAATTTCCTGTAATTCCTGCATTCTCTGTAATTTGTTAAATTTAGATATGATCTACGCATTCATTCCTCCACTAGGAAACCCCAGAAAGCCCACTTGTAATAATTATTACCATATCTGTATAATAAATATCTCCTTCTGTACTGCGAAGGAACATGGAAAAATATTGTGGGTGTCTACCACAATAATAAATATCATCTTCTTTGAGACATGTTGAAAAATGTTAAACAGGGCGGCAAGTAAGTTTTTATTTTTTTTTACTTTATTTTTATTATTATTTTTTTTTTTGTGGTAGAAATTATTGTATGCCCAAATAGGGGAAATTAAATGTTCGATTTTGAGTTCAGATTCGTAGCCTATCAATTTAATTTAATTTAAATGAATTAATATTATAGAAACATAAATTTAAATTTAACGATGTTGATTCATATAATATTAAAGTGAATTAATGTATTTACGTATTCATATAAAAAAGTATTTCTAGCTAAATAATATATCTTTGCGTATAATAAAGATACTGGATAATAAATTGTCACTTCTAGATTTATTTCATGTTTTCTGTCCATACAAATCTTATATACTCTAAATATATTTTTCTTCTTTTAAAATCTGATTTTTTTTCTCATTTATATCTTTATTGATATGGCGATACAAATTAAGAAATAATAATCGTTCTGATATATTAATAAATATTCCCCAAAAGTACAGCTTAATTATTGTTTAAAATATTTATCCTTAAAATTTTCTCAAATACTTTTATTTACATTCAACATAATGAAGTTTACTTTGGGATACTATGGCATTCATTACAATAGGTTATAAGACTATTAAGAATGCTTATGTTATATGGTACACATGCTATTAAGAAAGATACATATATTTATTGATTATTTACGCAAAAGAGTATTGAAATGCACGGTGACAGACATATATTACACATAAAATATCTATCACTATCCGCCATAACCAGCCTAGTAGCGTGGTGGTCAGCACTACTGTCTGCCACGCTACAGGTCGTGAGTTCAGCTCCCGGCTGGGCAAGATGCACTCAACCTTTCATCCCTTCGGTGTCTATAAAATGAGGACTAGACTTGCTTGGGAACTAAACACCTAAGGTCTTGCGTTGGGCTGACAAGCCGGCCGGGACACATGCTTCTTTGCACCTCGGGGCCCAGGGTCAAGTAAACAGAGTTGGACACTGTAGGCCCTGATCCGTCATGGATCGTACAACCACAGGTTTAGTTTAGTTTTTTATCCGCCATAACAAATATTGTTTTAATTTTATCTAAAAAAATTATGCTCCTAAAATATTTCGAAATTGAACAGAATTTTAATATATTAAAAATTACACTGACGTTCCCTGCATATTTCAGATACAGCTTATACAAATCCAGTTCAGTGGCAGATAATCTCTGTAATTTCTTTCGAGAACTAAATTTCTTTTGTTAGATCTGGTCTTTGTCGCGATTCACACCGTGGAGGGCGATTACATTTAGAAAACGCATTCGCTATGTAGCCTCAGAACCGTGCCTCCTTTGATAAATTGCACCTTAGGTGTCTGATACCTCATTTTGCACAGCAAAACGCGTGTTCTCCTAGCGACATATTGTATTATGTTTCGCATATATGGACTTTTAAATTTCTATTAATTTAACCCTTAAATGTCTGAGATTTCAAAAATCATTTAAAATATGTTTTCGACTTTCTTTTTATAAATAAATCATGGGAAAAATATTTTAAAAAATCATATTTTGTTTTAAGTATGGTTTACGGCTAAAAAACAGTTTGTTAGTAATCGGCGATACTGGTGTTTATTTGAAAAAATAATTATCCTTTATAAAATTCTATTAAACACATAAGAATTTTGAGAACTATGATAAGAAATAAATTTTACTTGCTCACTGCAGAACAAAATAGGGTATATCGCAAGCTTCCTAACAAAACAAAAAAGAACATGTAGAAACAATTGTAAAAGTAAATCTATCTTTATTCTTAAACAGGACAAGCGTTGCCATCTAAATGTTGAAAATCGATTTAATAATATTTTTAGAATGTATTTTATTGGCATCATTAGGCATTATAGCTTCAATATTATTCTAATAGTATTTATAAGCCTAAGTTGGGTATGTTGCAGAAAGGCAACACCCGGCATTTAAGGGTTAAGTGGCTATTCCTTTGCATGGGCAAACATACACAAATAGTGTTTCGAATGTTAATTTGTACTAATATATTTGTATGAGAATTTATTTTAAACGTTTCTTAGTACAAGATCATCATAAAACACAAAAATAAATTACTTTGAATCTTGTAACGGAAAATTTGACTGATGTATTTACTGGATAGGTCACTGCCCCCGAAATATCATGCCTTAAAAAAAAAAAAAAAAAAAAAAAAAAAATGGCTCTAACACAAAAATGGTGGCTGTTGTAGGAGGATTTTTTTCAGCGTTTGGGCGGTCCCTTGAATTTGAATCGAATAATTTCTAAACGTTTTCTTCGCCTTATTTTTCTAAGATTAAATAAATTAAATAAATTAAAAAAATCCTAATGCCTTAATTCAGGGGACCGTACGAAGGTTTACAGAATTCCACCTAAAGAACCACCATTTTGTGTAAGTCCGTTGGTTTGGATTTCAGGAGGCGGGGTATAGATATGCATGTTAAAAGTTTTTTCTAGAAAACTAACACATCTTTACAGATAAGGAATACATTGTATTATAAATTATTTTTATTTACTTGTCTTTGTATGAAAAGCTTGCTACTAAACTTTGTTTTCGTTCCTTTAAAATTTACATTGTAAACGTTTATTTCTATCTTTAAGAACAGGCATAAATTATGAACTGGGAAATTTCTTGTGTACAGATAAATCTCCTAAAAAAATAATCTTCCAATTTATTTTTTTTTTCAAATATCTACACATCAAATAAACCCAAATATTAGTATTTATACAGTCATTCAGGGTAACTTTGATCCGCATTTTCTCTACTTTTCATATGCCACACTCTTATTTTAAGAATATTGTTGCAACTAGGGGCATAAAAGAGAAGAAATGATCCTAAATTATTGTTTGACAATCAAAAATTTAGGAATAATAAGGATAAAAGCAATAAAAAATGAATTTTTAAAATTTTTAACCTGGTTCAGAGTTACCCAGCCATTTAGAGTAACTTTGCACCATATGATAAATATTATCTAAAATAAATCCTTATAAAAAAGTATTATAGTTAGGACAACTTTAAACCCCCAAAAATGTTTTCAGATATATAAAGACTCCGAATTTACATTTCTCAACATCGCAAGATTTATATAATTTATGATATTACAACAAATATTATGCATAAGAAAAGTGGAAGAAGAGAACCATGAATATTCAGAAATTTAAAAAAAAAAAACTGTTTACTGTTCATATAAAACATAAAAATGCACTGAAAAACAATTTTCAATGTTTTAACTCAATAATATATCCATAGTCACAGTAATACATACTAATACTAGTATTGAATAAAAAATGTCGAATGTATGAAATGTCAAATTTGAGTAGATCTGCCCCGAAAAACGCCTTTAAATGAATTTTATGTATTTTACACATATTTGTGAAAATATTTACATGTTATATCTAATACTTTCGGCATTTATATAAAATATACGTGCAAATATGGGAAATTTTTGACAGTAGCACATATAATCAGTAAATTATGAACATCAGTATAACTTTGAGCCGGCTCAAAGTTACCCTGAAAATGTGGTAAATTGTTAGTGCCTTCTTATTTTACATTTTATTAACTATTAATAATTAAATAATCACAAAATATCAACACATTTCCAACATTTAGATAATAATATGTCTTATAAATGAGCATATTGTTACTTACTATGAAAATTTAATTGGATTACAACAACTTCAAAACAGCATTCAAAATTAACTTGAAAACAGTACTTCACAAAAATAGTTAGATGATGCAATTTATTGCGCATAATGTTGCTAATTTATTTTCTAAAATAAAGAGTAGAAATCCCAGTTTAGAACCTTGCCAACAGTGCATAGTTCTGGTATTTATTTAGTCTTTTGGAGTCAAAAATATTAGGTGGCGCAAAGTTACGTCCCGTGGTTCAAAGTTACCCTGAATGCCTGTATTTAAATCTTTTAATTCAATTTCTTTAACTTACTTTGAACTTCTATATATTATATTGCGAGAAAATAAAAAATGCATGTGCTATACCCAGGTAGCCCAAAGATATCGGTCAATATCAAAATGAGATATTGGCCGATATCGAAAAGTAATATTGGCCAACATTAAATGACCCCCCCCCCCCCCCCACGAAAAAAATAGATATTCCACGAATATTATTTTTTGATATTTGGCAATGTCGGCCTATATTTCCCAACATCTCTGAATATCAGTTTGTGACATTAAGTGATATCCTTTTATGCCATTGCTTAATATCATTATTTGACACTGAACGATATATTTTTACAATGATAGAGAAGACCATTTTTAAATATTAAAGTATAACTTTTAAATATTCTTACCTCAACAAATGCGATTTACAAATGTGGTGAAGATAAACGTCCCACAGAGCAAGGAAGAAATTTATCCTCAAAAGATTTACAATCTTTGGTTTTATTTCAAGGAATAATACGCATTACACGGGGGGGGGGGGGGGATCTAGCTATAAGAAGCTTTCAATAAAAAGTCGTGGGAGTAGATTTTTCTGTTAGTGACGAAAAAAATGTCTGGCAAAATTATAATTTAATTATCCCATAGTCTTTCAATCATAATCGACTTCCTTTTTTTACATTCTTTTAACTCTTCTTAAGATTTATTTAGATATCATTTTTTATTATTAAGTTTGTTAGAAATTTAAAAAAGAAATTTTGTTGGAAACTAATGATCTACTTTTGAAACTAAACTTGTATTGTTCCAATAATAAAAAATAAAATTGTTTTAAAAGTCTGAAATTCGAGACCATTTTAAAAAGATAAACATAGTAGTATCCATTAAAAAATACATAAATTGATCTCTTTTTTATGTAAAAACATTATGTAATAAAAAAAGCATCTTTCGTTTTTTATAAAACTAAAAATTGTTATAATTTAACATCGTTGTACATATATACATATGGCACTACATTATTTTTTTTAATACAAATAATTCTAGAGCAATAATTTCAGTTTTCCTAATTAAGTTTTGCCCCACCAGTGGCTGAGAGGTTCTGCTCTCGAAGCTGGTAGGCGGGAGGTGCTGGGTTCGAACCCAATTGCGTCCGTCGGCCTAACCGTTAGGAGTTTTCGTGGTTTTCTTCGAGCCATGGATTCCCATGCGTAAATACGAGTTAGGTTCCCTTAGAAAGACCCCCACGGAGGGCACTCTCCCCTCGGGCCTATATCTCTAGAGCAGATAATCGGCCGTCAAAAATCAACCCAACCCTAATTAAGTTTTTATATAGCACTATCAACAGATTTTAATATGGAATGCTATTATTATTAAGAAATTTTTCTATTGCAATCTCTATAAATGTCTATATAAATTGTACTAAAGAAAATTTTCCATCTCAATAGATTTCTATGTATATTTTTAAATATATTCATATATATAAGTAATTATAGATTCCTAAAGAAAATTTGTATATAATTCAAATTTCATGGCAGGTTCCATCAAATATTCTTCGACGAAAACGATAGAAATGGGCGGTCCTTCAGAGCTTTCTATTCATTTTGGTCAAGATTACAAACTTCTAAATGTCGACAGATATCTTGAAATGTTTGAAAAATGATATCGTTTTTACGAATGTTGATAGATATCTCTGAATGTTAGAAAACGAATATCATTTTTACAATATTGGCCAATGTAAATAAAATATTAAAAATAAGGCATTAAAAAATCAAATTTTCTGAAAATGTCAAAATTGTTCCATTTTATTGTTTAGAATACTATTTACGTATTATAATGTTAAAAATAAGGCAAAAAATGTGTTTGGAAGCTTTCTTTAAAAAATAATTTTAAGTTACATCTGTGAATATCGGCAGGCATTGTAAATTTGACGTCTGACATTCAGTGACTTTCGAGATATTGGCCAATATTGATCGGGACATTGGTCGATATCTGTGGGCGACCTGGGCATGAAATATATGTATAGATTAAATATAAATATATACATATATTTTTTGTCTAATTACACAAATAAATGCAAAAATGTACAGTAACTCACGGATACCACACATAGTGAACTGTAATAGAAGACAAATGTTTCTAAATGCAGAAAAATATAATATTATATATTTTTTAAGATTACGAAACAGTTGTCTCTCTATTGCAGTGTATCATATACAGCTCAAATAATATTATATATATATATATATATATATATATATATATATATATATAGATACAAAGAAGTTCAAAAATGTATGTTGGCAGGTAGAAACTAGACATAGTATATCCCGTAACTTACCTCTAAACCAAATATTATTTAAGTTTCCTCACCAAATTTGTAATCATAAAATATTTTACACTGAACACACTTTCTGCACATAGCAAAATTTCATCAAAACACCGCACATATTTTAGAAGCAGCTTATAGAAATGCAGTTCAGCCGTAGCTCATATCTGTAAATTCACGTGAGAACTAATTTGCTTTGGTAAATTCCAGTCTTGGTCTCACATGTCGGTGAGCGATTAAATTTCGAAAAGATATATGCATTCTATTCTCAACTACGAAGCCTCTCAAAATAAGACTATGATTTTTTGAGCAGTGTGATGCCCATTTCTCAGAGCGAATTAACCCTTTATGTACTGAATTCGTAAAAAATTTATTTTCTAAAGCATTTTTCGGGAATTGTTTAAACTACATTAGAAGATTTGCATAATTATTTAATAATTTTTTGAGTAATTGAAGGATTTAAAAGAATTAATTAAATTTGAATTTATAGAGATTATGTGCAATATTTAAAACCCCAATGAAATCTTTTATTCAAAATTTTTTTTCTTAGTATTTTGTAGAATTAAGAAATGTACAAATATAATGTTCTTACAATAGAAATATAGAATTATTTCTGAATGGAAAAAATTTCCTCCCCTCCCCCCCCCAACGCCAAGAAAGCTGAAAAGATGCAAAGGCAAAAGAAATCATCCTTTTAAAAAAGTTTTGTTTTATGCAACCAATAATGCTTTTGGAACAAGATAAAGTAATGTATCTATAACTCATTCTAAACTGTATAAAACTAATCGGTGAATTAAATGAATTTTATAACAAGTTATTTTAATAGTACTTATAAGTAACGTCAGTAGATAAAGGGTTAATTTGGCGAAGTGTTGTAATGTGTATTCTTCGAATGTTTGATATTTTTTTATAAACATTACACGGGGATCTTAAATATCTCTAAAAATGATAGAATAGGACATATTTCTTATTTTGGGCCTATAAGGGTGTATAACAATACAAGCTACAAATCTGCAGATAGCTGGATTTAGTGGAAGTAATAAATTAGTTTTTAACATTAACTATAAAAGAAGTTTTATATATTTCCAGCGTTATTGTTTATCTAAAACGGTTTGTTTTTAAGTACGAAAACGTTTTTCGACTTTCTTTTTTTTTCTCGAAAACTTTATTTTTCGAAGTATGTCACTTTAGAAAAAAAAAGCATCCCATATATCTATTAACTGATTACAGAAAGAACGTCAAAATTACATGATGAAAGACATAAATTACACACGAAAAAATCAATTACGCACGTCCATAACAAAATCTTGTTTTAGAATCCTCTTACGAATTTGCGCTCGTAAAAATATTTTGAATCAACAATTTCGGCATGAAGCTCCATTCCATCGAAGCGACGAGCATATTTCAGAAACAGCTTATATAAGCCCAGCTCAGCAGTAGCTCATATCTGTAATTTCCTGCGTGAACTAATTTGCTTTCGTTAATTCTTGTCTTGATCGCGATTCACTCCTCGTAAGGCGATTAAATTTAAATATGATACATGCATTTGCGACTCCACTATGAAGCCCCGGAACGTCCACCTGTGATATTTATTTCCTTAGTTGTGTATTGTCCCCTTTTCTAAATCGAATCAAAATGACATAATGTTGTAAGGTGTCTTCCGCAACAATAATTATCACATTTTATCCGATATGTTGTAAAATGTTGCACATAAGGGCTCGAAATTTTTTTTTTGTTTGTACGAGAAACCAATGTTACTGCAAATAGGTAAAAAAAAAAAAAAAAAAAAGGTTCGATTGTTTGTTAATATTTGTAATTTGATAGTACAGTTTATTTTGAATTTAATTAACTTCATTACAGACAATAAAAGATTATCCAGAAATAATTAAATTGAAATACTAAAAGAAATATTATAATTATATATAATTATATATATATATCTCTATTCTAAAAAAAAATCCCTGCCGGCCCGGCCTACAGGCAGAGGTAGATTTCGAAGTTAAGAACACTACTTTCACCAACAAAAACTAAATCATGATTAGAGATAAACCCACTTTAATAATTTTATCTTACCGCTTTTGACGAGTTTTTATTTCATTTTTATATAATAGCTGGTTTTATCAGAATCATGTTAAGGCGGTATTAAAAAAAATACATTTCCATGCTGAACAACTTGAAATTTTCCTTTTTAACAGAAAAATATGAAACTCACTGACGTGATTTTTGAAGAGATTTATAATCGACCTGTGTTTTTATTGTTCGTTCAATTAATTAAAACTTGATTTATAAACAATTATTTTCTCAGTAGAACAGTATTTTTGGTTTCTAACACAATCGCTTCGGTAAATTCTGTTCAAAATGTCCACTTTGACATCATTTTTTGAAATATATTCTACCTCTATCAAAAAATCGATCATAACGGTGCATTATATAGTTTCTGAATAAGAGAATCTACCAAGTGGATGCGTTTGTGAGCAAAAATGAATTTAAAAATGAGTCAGAAAATAAGCAGTTTGGACAATATTTTTTGTTCCAAAAATAATCGCTTCGGAAAATTCTGTTCAAAATGCCCACTTTGACATCATTTTTTGAAATATATTCTACTTCTATCAAAAAATCGATCATTACGGTGCATTATATAGTTTTTGAATAAGAGATTCTACCAATTGGATGCGTTTGAGAGCAAAGATGAATTTAAAAATGAGTCAGAAAATAAGCAGTTTGGATTTGAATACACCCTTAATAAGATGATTTTTTTCTTCAACCGCTATGTATTTTTAATTTATATTTGCTGTAAGAATTGGTCCTATTAAAACTTGTCTGTATAAATGTTATAGACAATATTAAGAAGATATATGATAAATTCATGAAGATTTTGTATCTTGTGAATTGACGCAGTTATGGATTTTTTTCTTCTTCAACGCCTCTTTTTGTTTTCGTTTTTAATTTTTTTTGCGGTACGAATTGGTCCTACCAAAAACTTAAGAATATAAAAGTTGTAGATAATATTAAGGAGATTTATAATAAAATTAATTGGATTTGATATCTTGAGAATTGACGAAGTTATGAATTTTTTTCTCCCAAAAACCCTATTTTTGCGCTCCTTGAGCCCATTTTTAATTTTATGAAAATTCTGTGATGCATAAATTTTTGGCCCTATTTTTAGAAGTTATTAAAATTTTAAACTGATTTGATACGTATAAAAATTAAGGAGTTATGGGGGTTTTTCGGTTTTCACAAAACCCCTCCCTATTTCCATCCCCTTAGCCCGATTTTGCCCATTAACGAACTTGACTGAGATTTTATGCCCTTGATTTTATGTATCAGTTTGGAAGAGATTTGTGCAGAATTGTGGAAGTTATCGTGTCCAGAAGAAAGTGATATATACGTATATATATATATATATATATATATATATATATATATATATATATATATATATATATATATATAAAGTTTTTTACTGAGGGTGGTTTTGGGTTCTAGGGGTCATGATCGGTGTAGATCTGCAAAAAAATTTCAGAAATTCCAACATAGGAATGATCCCAATAGGTAGTATTTCATACGAAATCTACCTAAAAAAGTAACTACCGCTGTCACCGCCGCCGACGCCGGTTTTGAATTTTTTGTGACCGGAGGATTTTCTTCGTTAATATTAAGAAAAATAATGCATACAAAAATATGAAAATCGGTGGTTTTATACAGAAATGTTTGATAAACACGCTGATGTAGACAGTTTTCAAATCGAAGAATTATTTTAAGAGATATTTAATGCTAAAGTTGGACAAAATCGTTCCACTAAAAAAGTTTTATAGCAGCAAAAACTGTACATGGAAGTGTAATCATTTTTAGATCATTTTATGTGTTAGAATTTGCGGAGTGTAGAGTGCATTAATTTTTTTTTTGACTCATTTTTTGAGGTTTTATTTCTATTTTAAATTCAAATTTTCAGCATTTCTAGAGATATTTTTTACATTATTTTAGAAGATGGTATTAATTTATACTGTTGCCAATTGTATAAACAGCGCAAACAATGTTTGCTTCAAATTAAAAATTTATTTACACGCGACTATTATAAACAGAAAAAATCACTTGGAATTAAAATTAAAATTATGAAATAATAAATTATGTACAAAAAGCAGGAACTTATTAAAAATTACGTCATAAAAAGTACACACGTGAATTTTAAAAGAGAAAGGATATTGTAAAATAATAAATTCATTAACATGCGTTAGAAGTCTTAAATAGGAGAAATTACGTCATATTTACGTCACATTATAGTTATTACATAAAATGAACACAAAATAATATTGCAAAACAGTTTAAATTTAGAAATTGCGCTAGACATTTATTTGATATTTTGAGAGTATCTTTTCAAGTATTTTTGTTAGGAAAGCGCAAATAATATTTCATTTCTAACAAAAGTATTTTCACGTGAATATATAAAAGAGAAAGAATAGCTTGGTAAAAATTACGTCAGATTAAAAACGATTAATTTAAAATGTCTCATTTAAAAGAAATTTCTTTTCGCTTTGTTAAAAAAAACCAGGAGACAAAGACTCTGTTTACTTAATTCCTTTTATATTAGCTTTTTTTGAAATGTTGTTACACGTGTCTACGTCATCAAGTTATTTTTATTTCGACGTTTTATTCGTATTTTTATTAATGTTGTACTAATTTATTTGTTCTTTCGTTATTTAAAATAAAAATTATGTCAATTTGTATAATTTGGCGAGTGGTTTAGCGATTTATATAATTTGGCGAAATTGGTCGACGGGATAATCAAGTAGTACCGCAGCGGATTTGGCGTTAAAATTCCCCAATCAAAGAGAAATGAATAGAAATTCGATTATAGGGAGATCGCCACTGTTTTTAAAATTATAATTCAATCTTTCGAAATCTTTTTAAAGCCGATCAAATTAGCGTGCATTTAGAGTCTGCGGTGTCTGGACGGGGGTTGGCGAGCGCAGCTCGTAGGGGGCTGAGCCCCCTAGTATATATATATATATATATATATATATATATATTTAAGGAAATGTACAATTATATTAGATGTATTGATTTGCAGCTGAAATAAAATGTATAATGACTAGAAAAAAAAAAAAAAAAAAAAAAAAAAAAAAAAAAAACGCTTTATATTCCAAATACGTAGTATGATGTTTTTATATTACAATACATTTTTTAAAAAAGGCTTATTGTATCATTATGCATAAAATAATTATTTCTCTATTCTTTAGATCATCCAGAACACTTTCATCCGAACATACAGGATTCCTTCCCATTTATTTATTGCTGTATTAATTTCTTATAATAACACTAGCCTGCATTTTTAAACTTTTTGTCAGATGATTTCTTATGAACAAGTTTTTCTGGATGAGTTTTTGATGCTTATTTCGGAAATAACCTCCATTTTTGTCTATCACGTCAGGATTTGACAAAAAATAAGAAGTTGTATTTTCAATATTTTAACTAATGCAATCAAAAATTTATCACAATTTCATACAAAGTATTTCATTAAACACGTTAAAAATACTGTAAAAAACGTCCTCATAAGTTCATGAAATTTCTTTAATAAAACGAAAAGCAAACAGTGTTCAATTAAATAAACTTTCTTCTTTTTGGCTTTCTTGCAGATCTTCCTTCATCGTTTATGTCCCTCTCCGACATCCAACATTAGTCTGCCATCATATTTACATTCCAATTTCCCTTATACTCTTCACTGTAATGTCCCAGATTTTCTGGAAAGTAGTCGGTCATAGGCGTAACTAGAGGGGGGGGCGGTCCCACCCCAGATAGTTCCAGTGCCCACTCCAGAAATTCAAATTCAAGTGATAATGTTATGAATGCGATATAGTCAAAATTTTAATTTCCGAATATTTGAAAGATTACAGAAGTCCAGTTTACCAATCTTTCAACAAGGTCATAAAATGTCATCTGCTGTAGTCAGAGGAGGTCGAGAGGGGGGGGGGGCAGGGTCCAGGATTGCATGCAACTTTACCTTTATAAAATAATGACAGATTTTTTTTCTATTTTCTTCGGAACACTCCGGGTTAGGGAAATTTACCACGGGGAACAATTCTAAGAAGTGATAATTAACCCTCACCCCTTTCGAGCAAATCCGGATATAGTTGTCAAATCGTTGAATCCATTAATTTTCCAAGAGGATCTATGAGGACACCTTGGCTGGGGGCTTCCTTTGAGGATTTGCCATTTCCCTCTTGTAAACGTGTGGGGTAATTTAAGTTTCCCTGCATAATTATCAGTTCACAAATAAATTCTGTACTTTAAAATATGGGAACCTTTTTTGTGTTATTGCCACGAGGCACTTTGTTTTAAGTTCCAGAGTGTAATTTTGTGAGTAATTTTTTTCTTATCAGATCTTTGATATTTTGTATAAGTGCTTGTTGGAATGTTATGTAACACAAATGAAATTGGAAGAAAATTGAAATGAAAGTTTTTTCATGTAAATTTATTTTATTTTATTTTTTTTATTTATTTATTTTATTTATTTTTTTTTTTTTAATTCTTGGTAACATGCATTTAATAGGTTAACAGATGATTATTAAACTCTGTCAGAAAAACATATCAACATTTAATTTCCAAACATAAAAATTGTTAATAATATTTAAATTATTTGATATTTAAATATTAAACGCTAATAAATAATGTATCAAATCTTAAAGACATCTTGGTATTTCAGCTTTACTATATGATAGAATATCTCATAACAAAAAAAATATTCATAAAAATTCATAAAAAAAATAAACAAAATTTTGGGAAAATATAACATAACACCTTCTTCCACGAAAGTCTTTAATTAATGTCATTTGTTATTTAAAATATTGATAGAGATTGAAATTGGTCAAATCTAGTCTTTTTTTATTTAAATTTATTCAGAATTTATATTGTTGTAGTTATTTTTGAGGAAAGAGTAGATGTTTAATGATGAACACAACATATTGAATTAAATTGTCATAGAATCTTTCATTAGGTAATAGAATTTCAATTCATCAACAGCAACAATATAGATACCATTTCAGCCCATGTCTAGGTCTGATGAAATACCGAGAATTTTTTAGACGATCTGGGAATGACATATTTTTTTAGTTTTAATATCATGTTCAGATGCCAAACATGGAATTTGGCGCCCTCTCCCCCTCCTCAGCAAAGTATATTTACAAAGAGAATTTTACTAATTTTCTAATAACCGACTTAATTTAAAATTTAGAATATGTAATCATAAAATATGTAATACTGAAACTCGTAATATGCTTTGTCAAATATTGATTCATTAAAATCTTGTAAACGGAATCGAAAAAAATCTGCTTTAAACAGTATCCTTATCCCATTACATCCTCCAATTCTTCAATGCTTTGGCATAATCCAGACAGGGCGATTTTAACAATGCCGTGTTAAACATACACGTGAGAAAAATCGACACACAAAATCTTCATTTGGCACCCGGGGCACATGCTCCTTCTGCCCCCCTTCCCCCCTAGTTGCGGCTCTGATAGTAACTTTAAACAAAACTCAAATTTTTATGACTTTATATCTCGTGAAATTTTTTAAAATGAACCTAGTTTCGGGCGCCCCATTTGCCTTCCTCAGAGCCTAGTGTGCTCTCAACAAACCTCTTTCCGAAAGAACATGTGACCCAGTACAGCATGTACCGAGAGTGCTCCGCACGTGCCGGAGACAATCGAAAACAAAGTTGAGTGAGCCAAACCTCGTAGTAATCAAGCCCATAGAACCCCCCCCCCCCCCCACATACACACACAAAAAAAAAACTCGCACCATTAATGTTCTAAAATGTTGTTAACTAAAGTCTAACAAGGAGAGAGCCAACCTTGTTAATCACAGATTTTGATTTTTTAAATATATGCTGTAGGGTAGAGAACCCTTAGTCTCAGGTTCAACGGATTTTATCCAACGCTCCTTAGTTCTTGAGAAACCGGGGGGGGGGGGGTCTAATAGTAGTACACAACTTAAGGGGGGTCCGGAACACATTTTCAAAAAAATTTTATTCATTGAGTTAAAATTTTGAATTTTTTTGTGATGGTTAACCATATCATTTGTAAACAAAATCAAATGATAAAACTTCTCACAGCTTTTTTAAAAAAAAATTTAATTTAAAATTTATGAAAAAGTGGTATAACTTAAAAACGTTATAACTCGAAGTATTATTTGTAGAATTTAAATTGTTTTTCGTTTAAATAAACAGAAATGTATATTTTTTAATTTAGAGCCAGCATTTAAAAAAATATTAATATTTTAAAAAATTAAAACTATTTAACGAAAAAATTACAAAAAAAGTGGTGCAACTTTTTTTAAAAAAATCATATTTTCAAAAGTAAATATTTTTTTGAAATATGCTGGCTCAAAAGTAAAGTAAAATAATTGAAAAAGATATGTTCCGAGTTTCAACCCTGTATCTTTAATGGTTCTCCAGTTATAAGAATTTAAATATGAGAAATGATGAAAAAAACCTATCATGAAGAAATACGTAATTTCACAAGAACTTGTTTCCTTGACAACCATAGCTTGAAAGGCAGATTTTAAAAACAAACCAAAACGAAAAAATTAATATTTTCTGTTCTATTTAAGATAGAAACACGATTTAAACATCATTTTAAGCAGAAAACGGCAGAGAAATTTTTAATCCAATAATAATAAAAAAAAAAATTGAAAATTTGAAGATTTTTGTGTCCCGGACCCCCTTAAATGCTTACTTTGTAACAAAAAGGATAGGTTGGTCGTAGCTCAGTTGGTACAGCGTTTGCTGGCTGATCTGCGGGCCCGGGTTCGGTACCCGAACGCGCTACATTTGTTTTTCTCATTTTTTGTTTTATAAATATACTTGTAACTATGTTTAAGAAATTTGTAATAGAATCGAATCAATTTTAAAGAAGCTGCAACAAAGACCTCGAGAAAGAGATTAACATTCAAAATTGGTGGTAGCTGAAATTTGAGAATTTTTTGCGTTCATGTAGAAGCTGGGAACTTAAGACGTTGTACTGTTAAATCGGACCATTTTTAAGGGAATTATAATAAAGGGCCCCAAAGGGGCCAACTGAGAGTTAAGAGCAGGGCCCTCACATGCAAACATGTTAAAAGGTCTTAGCACTTTAGTTCTTCAATTAGTCAAAGTTAAGCATTAGGTATGAATTAATGATTAGAAAAATTTTCTTTAAATGCCGAACAATGGGGGTGGGGATGGGGGGGAGTATTTATAAAAGGGTCCGAAGGTTCCAGTAAAAATATGAGGGTGATTTTCCGCCTAAAGGAGTCCAAGACTCAACTTTAAAATTATGCATTTTGAGAAGGCGAGAAAATTAGAGGGTGAAAAATGCATGGCACACAAAAAGTACAGCGATGACACCGATGACCACCTCGGGAACTCAGCTTTCGCTTTAGAGTGTTAGTGCAATCCCGAGGGGTAGACCACATCCACTCCCCCCGACTCTCAACCAGAGTCTGAGAGGGAGCGTCGGGTCCCCTCTCAGACTCTGGTTGATAGTCGGGAGGAGTGGGAAAAGGATGAATAACTAAATGGAAAAAGGGTTCCAAAAAGGAAGATCAAATTAAGAGGGGGAAATTTATTAGCAATTTATGCCGCAAAACTTTAATTGGATATTTTTTATAGAAGCTGCAGCAAGGGCCCCAAGAAGGCGATTAATATTCAAAATTGATGGTAGCTAAAGTCTGAATTTTTTTTTTTTTTTTTTTTTTTTTTTTTTTTTTTTTTTTTTTTGTCGGTCATGTAGTAGCTGGGGGATTTAAAAAATTATTGAAAATAAAAGATAGTGAATCGGATAGTTTTAAATTGAGCTATAATAAGGGGCCCAAAAGGGGCCAACTAATTGTTGAGAGCAGGGCCTTAACATGAAAACATGTTAAAATGTCTTAGTAACTCGCGCTTTAGTGCTTCCATTAGTCAAAATCAAGCATAAATATGAATTATTCATTAGAATAATATTTTAAAGAAATGAGAAAAATATTGGGTAAATGCTTAAAAGGGGCCTTAGAGCCCTAATAAAAATATAAGGGTATTGTACCGGGATGAAGAGTCCAAGACTCAACTTTAAAATTATACACTGAGAAGGTGAGAAAATTAGGGAATGAAAAATGTATGGCGCACAAAACGTTTAAGGGGCCCAGGATCGGGCCCTATGGGACCGTAGAGGATCTTAAATGGAATATAGAAACGAGATAATAACTAAATAGAAAAAGGATCACAAAAATAAATATCGAATTAAAAGGAAGCAATTTATTTACAAATTAGGGCTAAAAAAATTAAGAGATCCTGTACCGGGCCCCAGCGGACCAGGGTCTTAACTGGAATGTAAAAATGAGAGGATAGCTAAATAGAAAATTAGCCCCAAAACGAAGAAGATCGGATAAAAAGGGGGCAAATTAACATTTTAGGGTATAAAAACTTAAAGGGGCCCAGGGGCACCGGCCCTTAAAGATTAAAATTCTGAACCTCAGGTGCATCAGGACCCGTCTTGGACTATCCTCATCTAAATTTTCGGACTTCTACGAGCGCTAGATTTTGTTAGCCATCGCAGACACACACATACAAACACAGACAGAACGAAACTTTCTTTTATTAGGATTTCGTTCATCTGACGAAACCCTATTCGTCTCACTCCTCTGTCTGTCTGTATGTCACAGAGCCCGTTCTCAGAAACTATATATGTTGGAGACTTGAAATTTTGCATACTTATAGCTGAACATCTCACATCGAACGACAAATCATAAAATTTTGAAAAAGTCTTATATTTACCCTTCTGGGCTCAACGACGTTCACTGTTTACCACTGGCCCTTCTCCTTTTTTTTTTGTGACCACAGAACGCTTGAAAAAGAAAATCCACTTGACATATAGCCAGTTTTTCGTCGGGTAGACCAAATAAAAGCAAATAAACCGACATTAAATGCACCTAAATAGCTTACGAGATTGGGGGCCTGTGCCCACCCCACAAAATAGTTCTAGTTACGCCTATGTAGTCGATATGGGAATGCAGAAGTGCATTTTCACACTGATATTACAGCCCAAAATCTTGAAAATTTCCAGCATTGTTTCAACAATATTCCTGTAATTTGGATCTTTCTTATTCCCTAGAAAGTTTCCGATAGCACATTTAAAAGCGGTCCATGCGTCTTCTTTTGTCTCATTCATTGTTTTTTCAAAATCCTTGTCCTTCATCAGTTTATTGATTTGAGGACCAACGAAAATTCCAGCTTTTAATTTTTCGTGTGTGATGAAGGGAAATTTACGTTACGTGTGACTACCACATAATCCTTATTCTCAGCGATGAACCTTCGCAATCAACTCGGGTCGATTGCAAACAAACTATACGTGATACAAGAAAACTAAGAACAGTTCTGTAATCAGTATAAAAAAATGCATTAAGGGCAGTCATTGGTTTTTAATCATCTGATATCATGCAGACTAGTGTAATTTTTAATTTCTACTATGCTTGACTTTATTAAAGATGTTTAAATACAATTAATGATAAGTAAGAAGAAATATAAATATAAATTAATTAATAATTGTGAAGTGCGGTAATTAAAAAAAAGTGTTAATAATTTAAATAGGGCAAAATATATTTTTGTATATAAATGTAAGGAGAACGACGAGTTCATGTGAATTAGATTATGACATTACTCCAGATTAATTTATAATGTATTTATTATTATTTTTTATAAATGCATCAAAATTTTACATATCTACATAACCAAATCTTATTTTAGTTTCATTTCAGGAATTTATGCTCGTAAAACATATTGAATCAAACAATTTCGGCATATTGCTCAATTCCGTCGAAGCGCCACGCATATTTTAGAAACAGCTTATATAAGTCCAGTTGAGTAATAGCTCATCTCTGCTCCCATTTCTGCTCATTTCCTGCAAGAACTAATTTGCTTTCGTTAATTCTTGTCTTAGTTGTAATTCACTCCTCAGAGGGCGATTAAATTTAAATATGACATACGCAACCGCGCCTCCGCTACGAAGCCCCAGAATGTCCACCTCTGATAATTATTTCCTTAACTGTGGTATGTCCCCTTATCTATAGCGAATCAAACTAGCATAATGTTGTAAGGTGTCTTCCGCAACAATAATTATCACCTTCTGTGCGATACGTTGTAAAATGTTGCGCATAAGAGCTCGTAAATTTCTGTTCATACGCGAGGCAAACGTTTATGCTAATAGGTAAAAATGATATGTTCGATTGTTTGTTAATACTCATAATTTGACAGTAGAGTTTATTTTGAATTTAATTAAATATATTCCAGACAATCCAATATTGTATAGAAAAGAATAAATTAAAATAATAAAAGACAGGTTATAATGAAAAATATTTTTTTCGTTACAAAAAATGTAAAATTATGTTACATGTATTGTTTTGAAGCTCATAGAAAATGAGTAATGATTTAAAAAAAAATAAAAATACTTCATATTCCAAATACATAGTATGATGCTTTTTTTTAAAATTACAATACATTTATTAAAGAGGTTTATTGCATCATTATTCATAAAATAATGATTTCTCGATTCTGTACTTCATTCAGTACAGTTTATTTCACCTGAACATACATAGTTTCTTCTTATTTATTTATTTGTGTATTAATTTCATAAGTTAATTTTTAATTACTTCTATGCTTAGTTTTATGAAAGATATTTAAGTAAATTTACTCATAAAAGAGCAGAAATATAAATATAAAGTAATTAATAATTATGAAGGGCGGTAATTATAAAAAAAAACAAGCGTTAATAATTTAAATAGGGCAAAATATATTTATGTAAATAATGTAACATGAAGGATGAATTCAAGTGAAATTGATCATGACATTACTTCACACTAATTTATACTGTGTTTATTATTTTTTTTATAAATGCATCAAAAGATTATATATTTACATAACCAAAATTTATTTTAGTTTCCTCTTACGAATTTGTGCTCGTAAAATATTTTGAATCAAACAATTTCGGCCTATTGCTCAATTCCATCGAAGCGCCGAGGATATTTCAGCAACAGCTTATGTAAGTCCAGTTGAGCAGTAGCTCATCGCTGTAATTTCCTGCGAGAACTAATTTGCTTTCGTTAATTTTGTCTTGGTCGTGATTCACTCCCCGGAGGACGATTAAATTTAAATATGATATACGCATTAGCGCCTCCATTACGAAGCCCCGGAACGACCACCAGTGATAATTATTTCCTTAACTGTGGTATGTCCCCTTTTCTACAGCGAATCAAACTGGCATAATGTTGAAGGTGTCTTCCGCAACAATAATTATCACCTTCTATGCGACATATTGTAAAATGTTACCCATAAGGGCTCGTAAATTTCTGTGCATACGCGAAGTAAATGTTAATACAAATAGGTAAAAATGATATGTTCGATTGTTTGTTAATACTCATAATTTGACAGTGGAGTTTATTTTGAATTTAATTAACTATATTGCAGAGAATCAAAGATTATATATAAAAAAGTAAATTACAATACTAATAGACAGATTATAATAGAAATTCCGTTTTTTCGTTACAAAAATGTAAAATAAAGTTTCACGTATTGTTTTGAAGGTCATAGAAAATGCGTAATGATATAAAAAAAAATATATTCCAAATACGTAGTATGATTTGTTTTGTAATTACAATACATTTTTAATGTGGTTTATATAATCATTATGCACAAAGTAATTATTTCTCTATTCTTTACTTCATTCAGTACATTTCATCTCACCCGAACATAGATGCTTTCTTCCCATTTATTTATTTCTGTATTAATTTCATATATTAATTTTTAATTACTTCTATGCTTAGTTTTATTAAAGAGGTTTAAATAAAATTACTCATAAAAGGGCAGAAGTATAAATATAAATAAATTAATAATTATATAGAGCGGTAATTATAAAAAAAATAAGTGTTAATAATTTAAATAGGGCAAAATATATTTATGTAAATAAATGTAAGATGAAGTATGAATTCAAGTGAAATAGATTTTGATATCACTCAACACTAATTTATAATGTATTTATTATTTTATTATAAATGGATCAAAATATTACATATATACATAACCAAATCTTATTTTTGTTTCCTATCACGAATTTGTGCACGTAAAATATATTGAATAAAACAATTTTATCATATTGCTCAATTCCGACGAAACGCCTCGCATATTTTAGAAACAGCTTATGTAAGTCGAGTTGACCAGTAGCTTATCTCTGTAATTTCCTGCGTGAACTAATTTGCTTTCGTTAATTCTTGTCTTGGTCTCGATTCACTCCACGGTGGGATGATTAAATTTAAATATGATATACGCATTCGCGCCTCCACTACGTAGCCCCGGAACGTCCATCTGTGATAATTATTTTCTTAGCTGTGTGATGCAATCTTTTGAATAGCGAATCAAACTGGCATAATGTTGTAAGGTTTTTTCCATAACAATAATATTCACCTTTTAGGCAATATGTTGTATAATGTTGAAAATAATTGCTCGTAAATTTTTGTCCGTACAAGAAAAAAAAAAATGTTATTGCGAATAGGTAAAAATGAAAAGTTTGATAGATTGACAGCTATCGTAATTTGAAAATAGATATTATTTTGAATTTAATTAAATGTATCATTGCACATATTAAATGATTATTTCAAAAAGGCCAAATTAATATAAAAAAAGAGATGTTATAGTTAATATTTTTCTCAATCCCGAAAATGTAAAACTAAGTTATATGTATTGTTTTGCAGCTCTGATAAAATGTGTAAGGATTTAAAAGAAAAAAACCTCGCTTGATCATCTGATTACGTTTTATGGTGTTTATTAATTACATATACAGTAAAACCTCTAAATTACGGACACCTCGGGAGCGCGGAAACTGTCCGCTATTGGGAAAACCTCAGAGATTCAAAAATTGCTAAGAAAAGCTTAATGCTTCATTAATTGACTGTTATATGTCCTAAAACCTCTATTATATGATTAATCAGAAATTAAAATTGTTATTTTAAGCAATAAAACTAAAATAAAATTGTGCATACTTTTATCCACTGTTAATTACATTCTTACGAAAAAAATCTGTTACAAAAGTTTGCTTTTCCTTGCGATTACTTGTAATTTGTTTTTCGAAGTGAAGTGTTAACTCTGTCAGTAGTTTTAATACATCTGAATCATCTTTTTTTTACAAACACTAGGGGGCTCGGCCCCCTACGAGCTACGCTCGCCAACCCCCCCGTCCAGACACCACAGACTCTAAATGCACGCTAATTTGATCGGCTTTAAAAAGATTTCGAAAGATTCAATTAAAATTTAAAAAACAGTGGCGATCTCCCTATAAACGAATTTCTATTCATTTCTCTTTGATTGGGGAATTTTAACGCCAAATCCGCTGCGGTACTACTTGATTATCCTGTCGACCAATTTCGCCAAATTATATAAATCGCCAAATTATACAAATTGATATAATTTTTATTTTAAATAACGAAAGAATAAATAAATTCGTACAACATTAATAAAAACACAAATAAAACGTCGAAATAAAAATAACTTGATGACGTATACATGTGTAACAACATTTCAAAATAAGCTAATATAAAAGGAATTAAGTAAAGAGAGTCTTTGTCTCCTGGAATTTTTTAACAAAGCGAAAAGAAAGTTCTTTTAAATGAGACATTTTAAATTAATTCTCAAAATATCAAATGTCTAGCGCAATTTCTAAATTTAAACTTTAGGCAATATTATTTTGTGTTCATTTTATGTAATAACTATAATGTGATGTAAATATGACGTAATTAATCCTAAGACTTCTAACGCATGTTAATGAATTTATTATTTTACAATATCCTTTCTCTTTAAAAATTCACGTGTATACTTTTTATGACGTAATTTTTAATAAGTTCCTTCTTTTTATACGTAATTATTTAATTCTAATTTGAAAGTTTTTTTCCTGTTTATAATAGTCACGTGTAAATAAATTTTTAATTTGAAGCAAACATTATTGCTTGCGCTTTTTATACAGTTGGCAACAGTTTAAATTAGTACAATTTTCTGAAATCTGTAAAAAATATCTCTAGAAATGCTGAAAATTTGAATTTAAAATAGAAATAAAACCTGAAAAAATGAGTCAAAATAAAAAAAATTAATGCAATCTGCACTCCGGCAAATTCTAACGCATAAAATGATCTAAAAATGATTACACTGCCATGTATAGTTTTTGCTGCTATAAAACTTTTTTAGTGGAATGATTTTGTCCAACTTTAGCATTAAATAACTCTTAAAATAATTCTTCGATTTGAAAACTGTCTGCATCAGCGAGTTTATGAAACATTTCTGTATAAAACCACCGATTTTCATATTTTTGTATGCATTATTTTTGTTAATATTAACGAAGAAAGGCCTCCGGTCACAAAAAAATCAAAACCGGCGGCGGCGGCGGCGGTGACAGCGGTAGTTACTTTTTTTTAGAATAGAGAGAAATTGTGTAACTGCTCCCTGTATTTTGTTGCTTTTTGTAAATTCTCGATATTATAGGAAAAAACATCTCCAGTTTTAGTATCTGTTTCATCATCAATAATAGAGTCAGCTTTTGTCGAAAATTCTGAAGGAATATTATCGCTTACATCAACTGATTCTTCTTCAGTAGGTAACTCATCCTCAATATTAATAAAATTTTCGTCAGTTTCTTCACTCGTATTACATTTCAGTAATTCATTTATTTAGCTTATTTTTTCCCTTTGTGACCGAAATGTGCATTTCATTTTCTTTTAATATAAAGTCTTCTTTTCTGAAACATTGTCGTACGCTTTACGGTTTTATGTTTTTTACAGCTGGGGAAATACAAATTATAGCATCGAGAGCATTAACTAATTTTAGGCAGTTCTCAAGTGTATTAATAGAATCTAAGTTTGAAAGAATGTGGCGTGTGATAAAAACTTTCTGTACCTGGATTTAAAATTGTGTATTACAAATTGATCAAGTGACTGGCATACTGAAGTTCTGTTTGGGGAAAAACACAATTTTAACATCGTCGAATTTCAAATATTTTGGATGAGAACTTGCATTGTCCAAAAACAAGAGAACTTTTCTTTCTTGTGTTTTCATAATGCTATCAAAGGAAGTTAACCATTCGATCATTAAAGGACTGGTCATCCACGCTTTCTTACTCGTTCTCCACACAATACCAAATTTATTAAATTGAATGTTCATTGGGAAACACCTGGGTTTCAGAGATTTTCTAATAATAAGAGGGATTCAAATTCTCTTAAACTCTTCCAACATAATAAAATATTGAGTCGCTCTTTTGACATTTTTCCGCAGATACAGTTATCCTTTTTAAAACACAAAGTCTTATTCGGATAAATTCTGAAAAAGGGTCCGGTTTCATTGGCATTAAAAATGTTTCTCTCCTCATAACCTTCACAAATTGATTACAGTCGTTCATGCCAATCCTCCACTTCTTTAAGATCTACAGTTTTTGCTTCTCCACATATTGTTTTGAAACAGATGTTGTGTCGAGATCGGAACTTTTCCAGCAACCCACTGGAAGCATTGAAATCGTGTAATCCGAGTTCTTTAGCGACTTCTAAAATGTCTTTTCCTGATTCAAAGGCCCACGGATAGGAATGTTTTTTGAACGAACTGAAATAAACCAACTCAGAATTATAATCAATTTCAGTGGAATTAGTCTTCCTCAATTTCACATTTTTGGTGTTCGTTAGAGTTAGTAATCTACAAAATTCTTATTTCTTACAATAAAACACTCATACTACAATATATATTAAAACACACATACGCACATAAATAACGCCTGCATTCAATGCCTGCAGTCTTGTATACTGTGGTCCCGGGTTCGATTCCTGGCTCTGGTTAATTTTTCACTCCAGTTGGGTATATTGTATTTATTGTTTGTATGTCTGTATAATATTCTTATTTCTTCTTCATTTCGTAAAATCTCTTCCACCTGTGTGTTTGCCTGTTTTAAAACGTTCAGCAAGTATCCGTGTTTTTTCTTTTTTTCTTGACACTGTATAAGATTATCCGAAAAGTTCTTTCAGCTTGGATATAATGAAACAAAAATACTAGTCAACGTATCCCCTGTCCTGAAGTTTCATGCTAATTGTAAAGGAAGTTATCTTACGCCCATTTAAAATGAAAGAGAAAATGATATATGTAGGAATTCTGCGGTTCAAGAAATTTGCACTTTTAGACATTAATCAGCAGATAATCCTAAATATTTCAAGAAGGGACGTTTTCTTTCTCGGACGTGTACGTGGGAGGAGGGATTTATCCCAACCCACCCCCTACATTTATCTGTGGTCACAAAATTTGTGACATTAATAAATTCATAATTATCAATAATTCATAAATTTAGAGACTTTTTCTTTTTTCCCCCTTTTTTTTTCTCTTTAAAAAGTAATTTTTCATCCTTTATCGCTAAAATTACTGTTCGCTATTCGGAATGTCCGTTATTCAGAGGTTAGACATACAAAAATTTAGGTTTTGGGAGTAGGGATTGGAAAACTGCCCGCTAAATAGAGATGTCCGCTATTCAGGAGTGTCCGTTATAGAGGTTTTACTCTATATATATATTCGGTACTACTTATTTATCCCGTCAATCAATTCCGCCAAATTATACAAATCGCCAAACAATTCAACAAATGATACAAATGGGAGAATATTGCGATTTTAAAAATTTAAAACAGGTAATTAACGAATCTGAATTTAAAAAAAAATCATTGTACAACAGAGTTACTTTTAAAATGAAGTTCACTTATGGCGTTACAACATACCAAACATAAAATTTTATTTATTTAGACGATTTCGGGCAAAAGAATGCCAATACTTTACGTATATAAATGCAGAATTATTAAATTAAACCATAAATATACAGATATTTTTTAAGATATTGCATTTGTGAGTAAAATGTAAATATTTTAAATGTAATAATCAAATTTAATAAGGGTCACAATACATATCAACGATAACGAAATTTGTAAGGAATCTAATGCTCCTTATAGTACGAGAGCTGTTGAACATTTTTGAGTAGGTATTTGAGGCACCCTGCAAATGTGTGCACCACTTCTTTTGTAATGGCTGAATACGAAATCGAGTGCCTGGCTGAAGGATCGTGGCCCAAAAACTGTGCCAGACACGTGTCAAGTGCCATTTTTTGACTACCCAAAAAAGGTATTTGAGGCACGCTGGGATTGAGACAGAATAATATTTATAATTAGAAAAAAAATATTTTGAAAACGACAGACACTTTAGTCGGCCCAAAAAATGTGCCAAATTTTCAGGGTGCCTCAAATACCTTCCCTAAAATGTTTAACAGCTCTTGGACTATTATTTAGTCAGCAAACGCGGACGGCTATAACTATAATATGTAATTAAACATTAGATATATGCTTAAAGAAAAAAAAAATCTAAATTTTCAGTAATTTTAAATAACGAAAGAACAAATAAATTAGTAAAACATACATAAAAATACAAATAAATCGTCAAATTAAAAAGACATGATGACATAACAAACACAACTGACATGTTTAATGTCATCCGTTACTGCTATTTAATTTTACAGCTTGGTGGCAGTTTTTTGATCGACAGGATGATCAAGTAGTAACATTTTTTAAATTATACAAAAGAGAATTATTGTATAATTATGCATAAATTAGTTATTTCCCTGTTCTTTAGTTGATGCAGCACGCATCATTGAGTTTAAAATCCATGAATTATTCCCATTCTGTTAGATTATTGCCTTTTGTATTAATTTCGTTTAAATTTTAGTTAGTTTCTTTGCTAAGTTTGAATCAATTCCATTGTCTACTTCACTTCAATTCATCCACCATCTTACATTTATATGCATAAATATATTATTCCCTATTTAACTTATTAACAACTGCATTTTTATAATTTCCACAGTGCTTTTAATTAATTATTTATTTAAACACATATTTCTGATTTTTGAGTAATATTATTTAAACAGCTTTTTTTTTAATATTAATTTATAATGCATGTACTTTTGTTTATAATTTAATTCTAATATATTTATTAAAATATTACAAAAGAAAATTAATTGATGCATAGAAATAAATGTTTGAGTACATTGTAGTTACTTGTTAGGCTTGCAAATTAATTTTTTTAAATACAAATCTATCTGTGCAGGTAAAGATTGTATTTAAGTACATGTTATTGAGTTTATTCCACTTTAGGATGATAATTCTACGGTATAAGAGAGATTTTATAATATTTTCTGATCTTTTACAAATGACATTGCATTTTTCTATACTTTTCGACAAGAAGAGGAAAAAATATAATTGGCATTTTTTCCTATACTATTACTATTTATCTTTTCTTGCGTATATTACAAATATATGCTTCCGAACAACAATTGCTTTAAAATTTTATTTTCAAATTTTTCAATTTGTAAATATCCAAACTTTTATAAAGAAAAACTCTTGCTGCAAGTTGTTTATGAAGCCCAGTAGTGTAGTGGTCAGCACGCCTGTCTACCACGTTATAGGGCGCGAGTTCTGCTCCCGGCTGGGCAAGGTTCAGTCGGCCCTTCATCCCTGCGTGGTCGATAAAATGAGTACCAATCTTGATTGGGAACTAAACACCGAGGGTCTCGCGTTGGGTTGGCCACCCGGCCGGGGCACATGCTGCATAGCACCTTAGGGCCCAGGGTCAAGTAAACAGAGTTGGACACTGTAGGCCCCGATTCTTCATCGATAGTACAGCAACAAGTGTTTTTTTAGCAAGTTGTTTATTAAATGCATTTTATTGCACATATTAAAAGTATGACAATTAATTTCTTCAATTACGTTAAAGTAAAATCGTGCTATATACATTGTTCTGCATCGTTTAAAACTACGAAATGATTTTTAAAAATACACATAATCATTCATGCAAAATGTTTGTTAATTACAAAATATGTATCTCATAACGCGCTTTTATGTATATCGCGCATCCTGTAATTTCAGACTTCATTTTTCTATTTTCAGGAATATTTGCCGTATAGATTGCATCAACTTTTTTTCGGAGAAACCTTCATCAGATACATACCAAAAATAAATAAATGAATAAAAGTGACTGTAATGAAAAGTCTAGTAAAAATTACATTTCATGTAATCTAAAAGCGATTTTTTTTTTTTTTTTTTTTTTTTGTAAACAAATGACATTTTTATTGAGGGGACAGTTCGCCTTCAAACGCTCAAAAATGCTGGAAAATTGATCTAATTTCCATACCTTTTCACAAATTAACTAATAGAGCAAATTCAATGAAATTTTTGGAATTGTTAATATAGTATTACTTGGTAAAAAAAAAAAAAAGAAAAAAAACAGAATTATGAAAAATATTAAAATTAATTAGAAAAACTTAGAAAAATTTAAATTAGAAAATTAAATTAGAAAATAAAATTAGTAAATTTTCTGAGTGCATTAATATTATACTTTTGCATAAAATTAAATAAAATGTTAGAATTACCTTGAATAATAATTTTTTTTATTTAAAAAATGCGCGATAAATTTTACCGATTTTCTTTTTAAAATTTTTATTATTAATTATAAATATTATAAATGAAGATAATTTCATTATGTTAAGTGAAATGTTATCATTAATGTAAAATCTATTTAAAGTGAATAAATTAAAATGAACACATATATCATACGCCCAGTGGTATATAGTAATTACGAAAGAAAAAACAGTATGTTACTTAATTAAGATTTGCTAATTAAATTAAATATTTTTTAACCATTTGGAAAAATGGTTATTGTCCTCGTCAGGGTAGGAAATCAAAAGCATATCTGAAGGTTTTTCTTCTTTTAATCATCATTTTATTCGTTTTCAGATTGGTCTATACAGTAATATGTATTTCCCTTTACTTTCAACAGAGATGGATACCTTCAGTTGTCACTATGAGAAAAAAGTAATAAAAACTACAAAAAAATTAATAACTCAGAAACAAATTGAGATACAGCTTTCAAACAGATTGCATTTAAAAGTACATTTTTTTTTTCTCTCTTTCCCTTTTTTCTTTCGAAGGTTCCGGAAGTATTATCTATAAAAAGTTAGTAGACTCTGATGAGAACCTCACTGCAAGACTTTTAGTCGTTGTTGCAAATGTTCCCGAAACACTTGGAATTCGCAGAAAAGCACTCCAATAACTTGCTAGACGCTGCCAGTGGCACATTTGAGCACTTACTATAATTGTTATGTCAATAAAACGCTCGTTTTCATTTCTTGTTTTCCGTCAAAACTTTCCAATTCCGACTCCACATTGCTATACCGAAATTACTTCTTTAATTGTACTATACCTTCCCTTACAGTTTGGTTCATGAATTCGAGGACACCCTGTATTCACGTGTGTTAGATCACTGAGAGATGGCAGGCAGACAAAAAAGACAGATAGCCGGCAGACAGACAAATCGAAATCAAAAACACTTATTTACTATGTTGCAAAGTGTTTAAAAACGAACACTTTATGAACTGTATTGCGATTTCAGCTTGATTAAAAGTTTCCTGCACAACTTTATTAATCAACTGCAAGTATTTTTAAATATAAAAAGTTGATCATTTCGTGCGATTGAGAAATTTTAGTTCTTTCATTGTTTTATCAAACTTTCATTCAAGAAGTTTTCTTGTATATTCCTCAAAATTTATTGTTTGCCATTCTATAACGATATTTCCGAACCTTTACGTAAATATGTTCAAAGACCATAGTTTGAGACTTAAGAAAAATGCTCATATTTTTTGGTTTTGATTATATCCTGCCTTGAAAATTTGATAAATACTTTAGAAATACAAAGCTTGAAACCATGTCGGAGGTACCTAGGTACCGGAGATGCCTTATGGAGGAAACTGAATTTGGAATCGATATCATGGAATACTTTAAAGGAGAAAAACACGAGATATAATCAATTACACATCATTACGAAATTTTTAGAGATTTACGAAAGTTAGATATAACCCAAACACTAATGGTACTACACAAAAACATTAGCAAGTAAACTGGATAAAATATTAATTTTAAGTGTCGTGTGTAATGCTGTTTCATCTATTATTATCATGCAATATGAATATGCAATATGAATTGCAATGCAATTAGCAATGATTAAAATAGCAGGTTACATAAACAAATACTCTTAAAACAAAATCAAATTACTAACCTATTATATGTTTTAGAAAACTCTTCGAATATTTAAAAAGAATTCAAGTGTTTAGGCAGGTTGCTGTAATCACTAATTACACTGATTATGGTTAGTAATCCAATGCTGGATGAGACACACTGATGTAGTAAGTAATAGAGGAGCATTATCGTTAAACATTATATGAATTTTAGTGATGGTTATATAAAAGTAACGGCGTGATCATTTTATAATAGACATAATAATACAGGGCATATACACTAGAAAAATGCGAAATACTATACAAACTTTAATTTTTGACGAAACACTACCATATAAAAAATTTTATGTTGTCTGATAGCTTCCAATAATATATTTATAAAGATGTAATATATTTTATCATAAAAAAACTCGTCGAAAATTCTAAAAGAAAAATCTTTAATAATATAAAAAATTGACACTGAAGTGTTTTTTTTTTTTTTAATTTTTGAAGAGATCTGCATTGAATATTACGCCATACACGAAAATATACTGTTCGATTTTCAGTATCTTAAGCTGTCTCATTGTTCTGAAATTTTCCAAATTTTCGAAAATTTAATTTTTTTTAGATGTTAAAGTCCTACTTTCTCTGATCATTCTGATATAATTGTTTACTTGAAATCCCATTAAAACAGGAGTTACTGCTTTTAGAATTATACTTGCTCAATAGTTGAAGCGTCGTTTCCGAAACTTTGAAGTCATTTTTTTCCAAATGACGTTTTGGGCATAACACGCAGGATATCTCAAAAACTTCTGAATATGTATTCATGAAATTTTCAAAACGTATGTTTCATGTCTGTCTGTATAAACGGAACCTAAAATTTCCTTTTTATTGTTCAAAAATTTTTTTTGTTAGGTAATTATACTGTTGGAATTTTCAAAATTTTGTAATAGCTAAATACAACTTTGTATTAAAAATTTAAAAATGCTTTAAATATAAATTGATTTAGATTCAAGGTAATTATTACAATATGATGTATACGTAGACATCAAAATTTTCATTCTGGTTGCAATATTTATTTCATAATTCTGCGCGAAAGCTGTTATACCAATTTTCTGCTCGTGAAATGTCTGACAACTTGGAGCTCCCTATAAATGGTAATTAATTCTGCATCTTGCAATTTTTTAAATGCATGAAATGAAAGAACATACTTTCCTCTCAACAAAAATTTTGTTTTAAAATAATATACAATTTAAGATATTAAATGTAGAAAATGGTCTTTTTTTTTTTCATTTTTGACAATTTTAAGAGCCCTGAGACCCATTAAGCCAAATATAATTTATAAAAGAAAGTAGAAACGATAATTTCGAAGAACTAAATTCATGAAATATTACTTCATCGAATATTATCATGCAATATATCTTAAGCAATGACTAAAATAGTAAATTTTCTAAATACATACACTTTTAAAAAATACGTTTTCAACATAAATGGACAAACATGTTATATATTTGAGAAAAACCTGCAAAATCTCTAATTACACTAATTATGACTAGTAATTCAATGCTAGATGTGACAGTGGGATGTGGTAAGTAATCGAGGAGCATTATTTTTACACAATATATGGACTTCAGCGATAATTATCTGAAAGTAACGACATGATCATTTTATCATAGACATAGCAACATATGACACTAGGAAAATGCGAAATACTATGCAAACTTTAATTTTCAAACGAAACGCTACCATATAAAATTGTCTGCATTGTCTGGGAGTCTCCAAAAAGTTATTTATAAAATTGTAATATATTTTATCATATAAAACTCGTCAAAAATAAAAAAAAAAAAATGTTTAATAATATACAAAATTGACAGTTACGTGTTTTTCAAAATTTGGAAGAGATTTGAAGATTATACCATACACGAAAACATGTTGTTAGATTTTCAGTGTCTTAAGCTAAATGTCAATTATAAAAAAAGTTGAAACGATGATTGCGAATAATTAAATGCATGGTTTAATTTTCTCTGATAATTAAATAAATTAGTATTATGCATTCAATATAATATTACTGGTGTTGCGATAAAAAATATTACATAATTTCGCTTAAAATTTTTTTTTAACTTTTTTCCCTTTTTTTCTTTTTTAAACTAAAGTTGAAACGAAAAAGGAATTATGCATAGCTTTAAACGAAACTAATAATTCTCTGAAGCTACTTTCTGCGTTCCGGAAGAAAGCATCGATAATTTAAAATGTTACTTCCTCTAAGAAATATGCATTTTCTATCGTCTTTCAAACATGCAATACCATTACCAAAAAAAAGTAAGAAATGTTTGAATTAATACATATATTTCAAATTATCTTCTGCTTACAATTACATATTTATTATCTTCAGACAAATCATACAGAGAAAAAAATTGTGAAAAAAATATTTTCAAGAAATAAGACTATAAATCCGTATATGGGATTCTAAATTTGTTTTATATTTAGGTTTTTTATTCTAAGAAAGAAGTTAGATCGCAAACTTTTATGTTCTGAATTGAAATTTATTTCTGTCAGAAGTTACTGTTTAGAAATGTATTACATATAAATGTAGACAAATATAAATCGACTGTGATTTTATGTCCCGGAGACCGAAAAATTCCTGAAGAAAATGAAACGTCTCCTAAAAATAAAACCCTTTCATAGAATGGAATGATATACCAAAAAATTGAGAAAAAGCTAGCCGATAGACATATACTTGAATTCTGAAAGTCTTCAACTCTTTTTGAAACGAAAAGTTGAAAGAATGTATAAAAGAAAGCTGTAGACAAAATGAAATGACTTTCCACGATAGAATTCTTTTGAAAAGAGTGAGAAAAAAATAGTTTCGAGCTATGTAACAGAAGCATTGTGATGAATGCAAATCGCATAAGATTGTACACATTATTTTTCTGTTATGTATTGAAGTTTGTATTTGTCTTATGTAAGAAACATTAAATAAAAATGTAGTTTTTAATATACAGGGTTAACTCTGTAGAGAAAAATGAAATGATTATCCGCGATAGAATTTTTTAAAAAGAGTGAAAAAAATAAGTTGCGAGGTATCTAACAGAAGCATTGTGATGAATGCAAATCGCATAAGTTTGTAAGAAACACTAAATATAAATGTAAGTTTTTAATACACAAGGTGAATGCTGTAAACAAAAAGGAAATGACTTTCTACGATACAATTTTATAAAAAGAGTGAGAAAAAATAGTTTCGAGGTATCTACCAAAAGCAATGTGATGAATGCAAATCACATAACATTTGTAAGAAACACTAAAAAAATGTAATTTTAATATAAAGGGGGAACGCTGTAGACAAAATGAAATGAATTTATGTGATAGAATGTTTTTGAAATGAGTGTAGAAAATAAGTTTGATGTATGTAGCAGAAGCATTTTGAAGAATGCAAATGGCATAAGATTGTACACATTATTTTTCTGTTATGTATGGAAGTTTTTATTTGTCTTACGTAAGAAAAATAGAATAAAATGCTTTAGTTTTTAATATACAGGGAGAAGGTTCTCGACAACATTAAATGACTTTTTACGATAGAATTTTTTTAAATGAGTGAAAAAAAAAGTTTCGATGAATGTAACAGGAGCATTGTGATGAATGCAAATCGCATAAGTTTGTACAGATTATGTTTCTGTTATGTATTGAAGTTTTTATTTGTATTATGTAAGAAACACTAAATAAAAATGTAGTTTTTAATATACAGGGTTAACGCTGTAGACAAAAATGAAATGTCTTTCTATGATAGAATTTATTGAAAAGAAAGAGAAATATATAGCTTCGGGATATATAACAGAAGCATTGTGATGAATGCAAATGGCATAAGATTGTAAATTATTTCTCTGTTATGTATGGAAGTTTTTATTTGTCTTACGTAACGATGTAGACAAAAAAGAAATGTCTCTCTACGATGGAATTTTTTGAAAAAAAAAGAGAAAAAAATGTCTTCGAAGTATTTAACAGAAGCATTTTGATGAATGCAATTCACCTAAGCTTGTAAGAAACACCAAATAAAAATGTAGTTTTTAATATACAGGGTGAACGCTGTACACAAAATGAAATGACTTTATGCGATAGAATTTTTTGAAAAGAGGAAGGAAATAAATTTCGAGGTATATGTAACAAAAGCACTGTGATGAATGCAAATCGCATAAGTTTGTAAGAAACACTTAATAAAACGTAGTTTTTAATATACAGTGTGAACGCTGTAGACAAAATGAAATGACTTTATGTGATAGAATTTTTTGAAAAGAGTGAAGAAAATAAATTTCGAGGTATGTAAGAGGAGCAATGTGATGAATGCAAGTGATATATTATAGTACACATTATTTTTCTGTTATGTATGAAAGTTATTATTTGTTTTATCTAAGAAACACTATATAAAAATGTAGTTTGTAATATAAATGTTGAACGCTTTAGACAAAATGAAACTACTTTCTATCATGGAAATTTTTGAAAAGAGTGCAAAATAATAATAATAATAATAATAATAATAATAATAATAATAATAAATTTTGGGTTATGTAACAGAAGTATTGCGGTGAATGCCAATCGCATAAGATTGTATGCATTATTTATCTGTTAGAGATTGAAACAAATTTATTATTTGACATAAGTTTCTTAATAACCTTTTTAAACATGTATTTTAATTACATTTTTTAAAAGTTGTTATGGGAAAATGACAACAAAAAGATATATTTGCTATTTTCCAACTATTTTTCGTTTACTTTCTACAGAAATGGAGTATTTTAGTTGCCATAATTAAACAAATATATATTTTTAATTTATTATATTAATTATTTGACTTAAGTAACAAAAGCTAATTAAAAAGTAGTTCATTAAAATAAAATTTTTATATACTTTTAAATGTTCAATGTTTTTCATTGTCTTTTTAATAATCAGAAGTCGTACATATTATAGTAGGATTTTTTTATTGCTTTAAAGAATTTGACGGAATTTGGTGAAAGACAGAAAATAGTGTGAAAAAAAATGTTTTGAGCTACATAACACAAACGTTTGGATGACTGCAAACCACATAAAATTGTGCACATAACTTTTCTTTTATGTATTGAATTTCTTCCCAGTTTTATTTAAGAAACTCTAAATAAAAATGACGTTTTTTGCATATGTTTTAAATACACTTACATTTGTTCAAGAAAGCCTTGTTTTACAGTATTCGTCTGAAAAACATCCATTTAATTCATTATGTTTCTTAAATAATCAGAAATCATATATATTAATTCAGAAATATTTTCGAAAAAATTCTTCTCTTTTAAAAAAGTTGACGAAACAGAATGAGAGAGATAAAATAGTTTAAACAAACCAGAACACAGAAATTCTGCTTTTCCAGAATTTAGTGTCGCCTCCGATGAAAATATATATAGATATGTGTATAAATATATAGGGTGATTCAAAATAAAAGCTTGTGTTTTAAGTCTTAAAACTGAAATATCTTTTGTACTGTCTACAGGGTGATTCCAAAAAGATGGGAAAAATTTTAAGAGGTGATAGTACACACCCAAACAAACATTTTGTATCAAAGAATGCATGGTCGAAAACTAAACGTAAAAAAGTTAGAGGGCGCTAAAAGTTCTGTTCTTATACGAGACAAAAACACACAATGAACGATTAAGTTAAGTTACGAAAACAAATTTAATGGCATTTGATTACAATAAGTGCTTAAAACATTGACGGTAGCTGTTATGCACGCAGTACAACGGCGAAGAACAAATTGGCGAATTTTCTGAAAGACACCAGGCACCACCGCACTCGCCAGATCTTTCATGTCTCGATTTTTTTTTTTTTTTTTTTTTTTTTTTTTGTGGGGACAGCTAAAGGCTATTGTGTATGAGACTCCCATTGAATCCGCAGAAGAACTTGTCGCCAAGCTTTCGGCTGCTGTTGGGGAAGTTCGCGATATGCCTGGTGTGTTTCAGAAAATTCGCCAATCTGTTCTTCGCCGTTGTACTGCGTACATAACAGCTGCCGGTCAATGTTTTGAGCAATTATTGTAATCAAATGCCATTAAATTTGTTTTCGTAACTTAACTTAATCGTTCATTGTGTGTTTTTGCCTCGTATAAAAACATAACTTTTGGCGCCCTCTAACTTTTTTACGTTTAGTTTTCGAACAT
Source organism: Maratus speciosus (assembly GCA_963932465.1). NCBI lineage: Eukaryota > Metazoa > Arthropoda > Arachnida > Araneae > Salticidae > Maratus > Maratus speciosus. Next base: position 130,612,160 of record OZ010791.1, read on the forward strand.
GCCTTCTTTGATACAAAATGTTTGTTTGGGTGTGTATTATCACCTCTTAAAAGTTTTCCCATCTTTTTTGAATCACCCTGTAGACAGTACAAAAGATATTTCAGTTTTAAGACTTAAAACACAAGCTTTTGTTTTGTATAAAATGACATCATCCGCATCCACTGCAGTATTCTTCATTTACGATCCAGTCTTAAACAACATCTACAGTAATGTACGCATAGATATCACTATCTCTGAATTATACACAAATCCAAAAAATTGATGTCGTCATTCAAGAAACTCGACAAAAAATATCGGCTATCTAATGATTAATATGCTTCCATTTGTTTTTAATATTAATATAGATACTTAAAATTAAATTTGGTTATTAATAGCTCCACGTTTTATCAGAAATTATGCTTTTTTTTTAAATAGCACATATTTTAATTACATTTTTTTAAAAGTTGTTATGAGAAAATGGCAAAAAAAGATATAATTTCCATTTTCCAACTATTTTTCGCTTACTTTCTACAGAAATGGAACAGTTGAGTTGCCAAAATTAAACAGATGTCGCTAAAAACTACAATTTTATTTTCAAAAATAAATTGAGATGTAGTTTTCAAACAAATTGCATTTAAAAGTACTTTTTTCCCAATACGACCGCATACAAATTGAAAATACGCGATGCTTAGAAGTTTAAGAAATTGCTGTAGATTATTTAAACGTACAATGATATATCTGCTTTCTTTTACGACTGGCTTATACAACAGAACGTTATTGTTTGGAGACGACAATTTAATAGCTGGGAGAAAGAAATAGCATACCGGGGGCTAATAGTTTCGATGTTTGAAACCGAAGCATTTTGATGAATGTAAATCGAATAAATTTGTAACCACTATTTTTCTATTATGTATTGAACTTTTTATTTGTCCCATACAAGAGAAAAAAAAATAGATTTTGATAGACAGGGAGGTTTTCTACCGCATGTGCAAACTTCTGGGAGGGATATGTTATTAAAATCACATATCAGTGCTATGTCGGAAACAACAATCAGTCTTTTGATTTGCCAGAATATTTATTGAAAATATCCGAATTCATACCAGAAAATCCAAATAGCACCTTTTCCTTTCTTTAATGACAGTTATTTAGGAATAATTTAAAGAAAATATTAATAATGAGAATTTTCTTGTACGAATTCTGAAATTTTTTAATGAAAATTCTACTACATTGGGAAGGCTGATTATATTGTTTCTGATGGCAGCATGTTTATTCAGTCTAACTGAACAACAAAAGAATTAAATCTCAATGCCTTAACTCAGTTTTTTTACTGTGTAATGCTAACTTTAGTTCAATTTTTGAAGATCATATAACAATATTTAGAGTTTTCTTAAGTAATATGGATATTTTATGTAATATGAGGACAAATTCATTACTAAATTCTACTACATTGGGAAGGCTGATTATATTGTTTCTGATGGCAACATGTTTATTCAGTCTAATTGAACAACAAAAGAATTAAATCTCAATGCCTTAACTCAGTTTTTTTACTGTGTAATGCTAACTTTAGTTCAATTTTTGAAGATCATATAACAATATTTAGAGTTTTCTTAAGTAATATGGATATTTTATGTAATATGAGGACAAATTCATTACTTTTTTCACTCACTTGTCATATTTCTTTAAGAAAATATAAGTACTATTTAATAAGTTTCGCATGGCCGTTGCACGTATATGTTTCGCATGGCCGTTGCACGCATATGCTACGTAAGGCATGCAAAACACTCTAAAATAATTAAATCTTGAAAAAATTTCGAAAAAAGTAATGAAAAAGATTAGCTAGGTAGTCACACATTAGTGAAAAATAGCCAATATCTTAATTCAATAAATAAATAAAAAGAGAAAAATGATATGTAAAACAGATTTACACATAGATTTTCCCGTTTTTAACAATTAATGTATGATGATTAAAAGTAGATTCATTTCTTTATTTAAATACAAATATATAAGAGAGTGTAGCCATATTTGGACCGCAGCAATGCTATCGTAACAGACTTGTTTTTAAAAGTCATCAATTTGCAGCTGCTTCTGCACTTATTCCTGACGAGGTTATGGGCGCATCAGATACTGTTGATTCTCCTGTTAGTGAAATTTCGGTATCAGAATCAGTAATCATGAAACCTGTTAAAACTAAGAGAGTAAAAAATAATGAAAACGACAGAGAAGGGCAGAAGTGCAGTCTGGCAGAAAAGCATCGGTGACAGTAAAAGTTGTTAAAAATACAGGAAACGAAAAGGAAAGAGTAAGTTGTATAGAGTTTGAGCCACAAGAAAGCTTCAGCTATAATCCGACCCCCCTCTCCCCAAAAAAAAACAAAAACGAAAGAATCATTAGAAGTATTATCACCCTTGCCAAAATCAGTTAAGTCAAAATACAGAGGGAGACAAAAACAGCTATGTTAATACATTCTCCATATAAAGTAAGCCTTGAAAAAAAAAAAAAAAGGAATCTCTCAAAGAACAAAAGCAATTGGAACATCAAGTTTTAAAAAAATAGGCGTCATTCAATTGAAAAGAAAATGTTGCAATGGAAGAGCTACAGACAAAAGGAAATGAAAAATCCTGTTGGAAAAAAGTGTCTAATGATTCATAATCCAAAAAGTAAACTCAAGACAGTGATGATTAGTTTTGCCTAATTTGTAAGAAAATTAAAACAGCAGAAATGATTCAGTGTTCAGATTGCCAAATATGGCTCCATGTCATGTGCGTTGGAATAAAAAATGAACAACAAATGAGCATGATATTCAAGTAATTGGCATTTAGTTCCATAATTTCTATTCTTAATTACTTATAACTTTCATATTATTTTCAATACACTTTGATTTAAATCCTTTACTCTTATTTTTCAACATTTGATTTCATTATATTTCATTGTTGTTGTTTTGTTTGATTGATTGTTTCATTAATCGCAAACTTTGCTTCTAATAAAATTAGTTATATTCACTACTCATTAAAACAGGTTAATATCGTTTGATCCAATTTGCTACATTGGGGGTTCAACTTAGGCTGCCAGTCGCTGAATTTGGACTACTTTTCACATTTTTTTTTGAATTAAAATAAAACTTAAGATTAAAAAAAAAATTGTTCTGAAGATTTATTTAGTTAGTAGATGAATGCATATCATCCACAAATGAAGCTAGTTGCACATGAAAATAAGTGAAGTGGTCTAAATTTGGCTACTCTTTACTATATATGTATATATATATAATAAAATAATGTTTTATAATATAAATTTATCCTATTTTTCCTTTAAATTTTTTCATCGTTCATTTCTAAACTTTTTTCAAAAGAAATTTTATAATAAAAGCTCCATTTTTATAACAATTTATTAATGTATGTTAACGAACTAAAGAAACTTTCGGTCGAATGTGAATTTTTTGGTAAATGTAACTTAATTTTCAAGAATGAAATTTCATTAATTAAAATTGTTATCGGCAGCATTAAGAAAAGACTACATTTGCCGGGTAACAGACAGTTATAATTATATTTTAAGTATAAAACAGGATTTCTTTTAAAAAGATCAGATAATACGATTTCAAAATTACCTAATTGATGTACTGTGATGTATTTGAAATATAGAAATGTGTATAATTATTTCATTATATCGGTATTAAATTAATAATTTTGTGCAGAAGTAACCTTTTATAATAATGTTTGAATGTATATATATATATAGAGAGAGAGATATATACAGCTAAATAGATATAGATAAATGCATGTGCATTAAATAATATTTTATAACAAAGTAAAAAGAAACTTTAATGTTTGAAACGTAAGTAAAAGGACGCAAATGCATGGTGCAATTATAAGTTTCTTAGAATGATTTAAAAGAAATTCGATTTAATAACATGCAACATTTTTTTGAAAAATATGTTTCACCTAAATAACTAAGTATAATTACTAATTCTGAACATATTTATTTTATCCTCGGATACATTTATTCTCGTAACTTTTGGTTAATACCACACATAATCTTATTTTTTTAAATAATAAAGCTTTTTTTTTTAAAAATAATAAAACAAAGGCTATAAGAAAAAGAAAATCATACTGAAATGAGACGTGGACCATTTGATTTTCTTGTTTAACAGTTAAGGAACTTGCACCTGTCTGAAATTTATCTATTTCAGTATAATTATTAGTTAAAATACAAAAGTGTATTGTACATCTACTTCAAGGTTGGGGTAACATAGTTGAGGTTTATTGCAAGAGAGCGCAAATATGCCGAGGCTACTACTCAAATCTGAGTCCTTATTTGCCGTCGAATGCTCTTCATTTGCGCTACCCAGGCGATATCCTGGCTGACCTAATTAACTTTCATTTGAGTACCTGTGTGCAAACTGTGTTTCATACATCTGACATATAAATATTTTAGTTACCTTAAACAAGTCTGAGAGCATGGAAACACGTGTTTACCCTACAATTAGGTCATAATCAAGATAAGAAATTTTTTTCAGACAGATAAAGCATATTCAAGATTGCAGTAGCATAGTTAACGTTTATTCGAAAAGAGCGAAACATAAATAGTATAAATGTGGGATAACAAATATTCTCAACAATGCGAACTTATTAAACACAAGAGTTTAATTAAATGATATATTCTAATCATATGAAAAGAAAAATCATTGTACGAGGAACATAAAGAAATCGCAATATATGAGGCGATATTCTCGTGTATGAGAGATTAAAAAAGTAATCAAGAGAAGTTGTTCCATAGTTGTTACCTCAACTTGAATGTTGAAGTTGCGTTAGATGCGAAATAAAATATTTGGATAAGAATTATGTGTGAATTCCACTGTTTATGCTTACGAGTGTATTAAATTTTTGATTTCGTTGAGTTGCGTGATCTATATTTGTTCGTGAATAATACATTTTGCGTAGAATTAAAAAACTAATAGATGAATTAATTTGTAGTTATAAGCCAAGTGAATACTTATATAGCAATAAATATAAAATCCTACATAAATATATATTGTATATTTTATTTTTCTACACATCATCCTTTGTATAATTATCGCTTAAGAATAACAGCTGTCTATTTGTTTCTCTAGCATTTTCTAGATGAATATTTTAAAAATGAAGCCCACAAGAGGCTGAGATGTACTACTCTGAAAGATAGTACATGGAATATGCTCAGCTCTAACACATGTCGCATTCGTCCTCCTAATACCGTTCGGAATTTACCGGATTTTTTTTTTTCGAGCATTGCTTAGCTACAATAAGTACGGATTAGGTTTTTCTGGAAATATCCCCACGGATGGAAATTTCTCTCCCCTGGTATATATTATTTAAAAACATTTCGACTTGGTAATTGCTTAGAAAACAGTTTCTTCAGTTCATCATGAACACAAATATTTTCTTTGAACTATGAATTGGTATTGATAAATGTATCAGTACGAAACAAAAATTCATATTAAATTAAAAAAACGAAATGTTTAAAAATAAAGCAAAAGATCACGTTTATAATTAAAAAGTTCATATTAATATCAAATCATTTGAGCTTCATTTATAAATATTATTTAGGCACAGCTTTCTTGATATAAAACTTTGAACATGCAGCTGTGATAAGCGTATATTCCTGTTTAACCGTTAATGTAAATCCATCTGTAATTTCTGCTGTACATTGTAGTGTAATAATTATTCATTAGTCAAAAAGGAATCCTTTCCTACACGTATTCAACGATCTCCAAAAATTTTTTCAAGGCTGTCACTTGCATAATATTTTATCTAGTATTTCCTACGAAAATGTAAAAAAAAAAAAAAAAAAAAAAAAATTCTTTATTGTACTAAGAAAGATTTTAATAATTTAAAATTCTTAAATATTTAAAAATTAAAATTCTTAAAATTCCAACATTGAAATTGAATCTGCTCTTTGAATCTGTATATGTATTTACAAAATAAAAAAGGATTGGCTGCAAAACAGAATAACTGACATTTTTTAACAGTTTTCAATATAGTCGAAAAGTGTTTATGAAATCGGTTTGTTTGACCGTTTCTCCGTGCTCTAACCTGCGTAAATATTGTCAGATTTTCATGCAGTCAATATATATTAATTATATTTATTATGGAAAACTTGATATGAAAATGAAGTTAACCTTCAATGGTCGTTTATAGTATACCCAAACCAATTACAGTAAACTCTATATAAAGCGGAATCGATCTGGAGCGAGGAAATTTTCTGTAGTAGACAATATTCCGCCTTAAACAAATTTTACTCTATGTCTATGGATTCGCAGGGACTTGAAAATATTTCCGAGTTACACAGATTTCAGTCTTACACACTCTCCGCCTTATAGACAGTTTATTGTAATATACATTTTGGTTTATGGATAAAAATCGTTTGCAATTAACTACTTTTAACGATATTACACTACATGAAACATATTGAAACATCTATTTATAGCTGACGCGACAAAAAGATGCTTACAGTTGAATATGGTGTGCATAACATTTAACATTCATGTATAGGGACATGCAAAAATGCTCGGGTACAGTACTGTCTCTGAGCGATAATTGCGGAAGTGTCTTTACAGATATCGTATGCGTTTATAACACTTACAAACATAGTTGAAAAGTGTTTATGAATTTTTTTCGCGATATGAATTTGTCTCGCGTAGATATACTCGGATTTTCATGCAATTAATATATATTAATGATGTTTAACATTGTATGTTCGGTATTGAATATGAAGTGTATAGCAATAATAGTTGTAAAGCGTTTTATAGAGTATGCTTTACGCTGGATTTGTTTATCTCTTGTTAAACTTAGAACTTAAACTTAAACTTAGAACTTATTTCTTGTTAATAGATTTATTGTATAATACTTGATATGCATCATTTATATAGATCATATGCGCAGAAAAAGAATTATAGTGCATTTCCATTTATTGAGAGTAATTTCTAAAAGGGAATTTTCAAATGTCTTAAGTATTTGCTAATTGAAATCTGTTTTAGCACAATATGTAGTATATGTATAAATCGATAAATCATATACAGAGAGCCAGAAAAAAAAATTGATTTTTTTTTCGGCTACAGAAGGTAAATGACAAAAATGATTTTTCAAATGTTTTATGCGTTTTCCAAATTGTTTAAGTAAATACCGTCATTCACCTTATAAAACGGTGAAGGTTTGTTATAGTATTTTTACATGTGTTGGAAAGTGTTTCATAATCTATTGTTGACTCAGTATTTTTCTTTCTTGTTTTATTTTTTCTTGGTTTTCTTATAAAAATGAATTTCAATTGCATTGTGACAGCCTTTAAAAAATGCATTTTTTTATCATATCTATTCCAAAATAATCAAAGATAAATTTTGGATATGAACTTTAATATCTGAAACTCTTTGTGCATCAGTTTAATAAATTAAAAAACATTGCATTAAAATAGAAAAATCATCACATTTAGATATATATTTAAAAAATTTAAGATATGAATTTTTATCGAAAAAAAATTCTGAATTAAACATCTATTTTTTATGAAGTTTTTATTATGTATTTCTCATGTTATGTTACTGTTCTGTTATTGTTATATTGCAGAAAATAGCAAATTTTTGGAAAGAAAGATAATTTAAGTTACCAAGACTGTAAAAAAAAAAAAAAAAAAAAAAAAAAAAAAAAAAAAAAAAAAAAAAATCATTCGTTAACTCTCTGACACTCAATAACGAATATGAATGCAATCCTTGGAAGTATTAATCATTATTCAATGTTTTAGAAATACATTAAATCAACTATATTACTTTAAATATTGCATGTATTGCTGTAAAATTTGGAACTTAGTGAACGTATTAACACGGGCTTGTTATTGAGGGGTAATTATTCGATCAGAGTTACTTATATTTTAAAAACGAAATTTCACTAGAGAAATTCTTACTGACAGTTTTTAAATAAAATTTTATCGTGTAATTATTCCCCTCTAAATCATATTTTATTTAAGGTCAGATATAATTACATTTTTAGTGTAAAATAAATTGTTTTTGAGAAATACGTATATGCTATGTTTTCCTTTAAATACCGAAAATGTATTTTTTTATCAGCAGAAGGCAGATTTTATAAGAAAATTACACTTAAAATAGACCTTGGAAACATTTTATAACAAACGTGAGAGCAAAGGACCACATTGAAAATGCAACAAAAACTCTGTACTAGCGATTTATGAATTGTAATTTTTTTTATATTAATAGCTAAGCTAGAAGTATATCATTGTTTTTCTTTCCTTTTTTAGTAACCGATACACTAGAACGCAAATTATCCGATGCTATCTGCACCGGCTTCAGCTTAGATACCCAAAACTTCAGGTAGGTGGACAATTTAAAACAATATGTGTAGCTTTTAAATAAAATTTTATCGTGTAATTATCCCCTCTAAATCATATTTTATTTAAGGTCAGATATAATTACATTTTTAGTGTAAAATAAATTGTTTTTGAGAAATACATATGTGGTATGTTTCCCTTTAAATACCGAAAATGTATTTTTTTTATCAGCAGAAGGCAGATTTTTTAAGAAATTTACACTTAAAATAGACCTTGGAAACATTTTATAATAAACGTGAGAGCGAAGGACCACATTGAAAATGCAACAAAAACTCGCTAGCGTTTTATGAATTGTAATTTTTTTGTATTAATAGCTAAGCTAGAAATATATCATTGTTTTTTTTCTTTTTTAGCAACTGATACACTAGAACGCAAATTATCCGATCCTGTCTGTACCAGGTTGAGCTTCGATACCCAAAACTTCAGGTAGGCGAACAATTGAAAACAATATGCGTGCTGACTGTAACTTTAAATAAAAAATGATTGCACCACTGCTGTGAAATATTACAAATGCAGCAGTAGTATCAGTCGTTCACAGTGTTCGTTATGTCATAAATAACTAAAACGATAAGAAGCATTTGGTGTTTCTATCACGAAAAATATTGCTCCATTGTTATTGAATAGGGTATTGTCAATACCCTGACTAATCCGTCTTGAAATATGTCTAGAATAACAAAGGGACATCTAAAAGGATATTTCTTTCTTACCTACCCTGAGATAACTCTCTAAGTTCCACTCAAGAATATTGGCTGTGTAATTTCACTCTTTTCTGCTTGAATGCCTTAAAAATATCTACGAATTCGAAAAGGACGATTGAAACAATTATTTAAATCTCTGATGAACCCAAAAGTTTTCTTTGGTCATAACGGAACTGGGAGGTATATATGCAATATGTTGTTTAGAAGAATTTCGAAATACATAACAATATTTTTTTTTTTTCTGAAACAAAATCCCATTTGCAATTTGAAAGTGGATAGTAATAGACTAAATATATAAGTTAGACTTTATTCCAACTTATACAGAATTATACATTGTTAAATAGCAATTGTAAGAATTCAAGAAATGATTATCAGTTAAAACGTTAAGCTTCAATTGTATAGCATCAACTTTTAAAAAGAAATATAACTAAAAAATTGTTATGGGCTATTTAAAAAAAAAAAAAAAAAAAAAAAAAAAAAAAAAAAAAGCCATCATTTGATTAACTCCAGGAAAATGATTTTTTTTTTTAACGTCTCTGGGTAACATTAAATATAATTATATTTATTTTAAAATAAAAATCATTTGCATGCCGTGGGGAAAATGTTTTTATCTTTGCAATCGCTTTACGGTGGTGAATTGAAATGCTGGGAATTTACATATATATATATATATATATATATATATATATACAGGGTGTATCTAAACTTTTGGGCAAAATTTTAAGGGGTGATAGTACACATCAAGACAAACAATATTAAATAGGAAACTAAGGGTCTCAAACGTCTTCCGAAGGAGATAGGCGCCTTTAAAGTTTAGGGATAAAAATTTCAAATGATTATAAAAAACGGAAAAATTGGTCGATTCGTTTGCGGTTCTTACGAAAACTATTCTTTATGTCAGTATGTTCTTGAAAATAAATTTTAAAGATACAGTTCAAAAAATTCCGATAGAGGGCGCTTTAGACTTTGGAGTAATAAACAACCATTTTTTACCGTTATTTTTTGTATCTCATTACATGCTTTCAAAAGCTTAGACTTAAACTTAAATTTTGAGCTCAAAATCTGTATCGCTGGGAGTATTTAAGTAGCGTAAACTGAACTGTGTTCAGGAGTTAAAATTTCAAATGAAGATAAAAACGGATAACTTGGTCGATTCCTTTGCGGTTTTCACTAAAACTATTCTTTATGTCAGTATTGTCTTGAAAATAAATTTTAAAGATAAAGTTTAAAAAATACCGATAGAGGGCGCTTTAGACTTTGGAGTAACGAAAAACTATTTTTATAGTTATTTTTTGTTGCTCATTACATGCTTTCAAAAGCTTAGACTTAAACTTAAATTTTTAGCTCAAAATCTGAATCGTTGGGAGTGGTTAAGTAGCGCAAACTGAACTGTGTTCAGGAAGGAGGTTCAAATTTCAACTCATGCACACAGTTCAGTTTGCGCTACTTAACCACTCCCACCGATTCAGATTTTGAGCTCAAAATTTAATTCTAAGCTTTTGAAAGCATGTAATGAGATACAAAAAATAACGGTAAAAAATAGTTGTTCGTTACTCCAAATTCCAAAGCGCCCTCTATCGGTATTTTTTAACTTTATCTTTAAAATTTATTTTCAAGACAATGCTGAAATAAAGAATAGATTTAGTGAAAACCGCAAACGAATCGACCAATTTTTCCGTTTTTTATAATCATTTGAAATTTTAACTCCTGAAAACAGTTCAGTTTGCCACTCCCAACGATTCAGATTTTGAGTTCAAAATTTAAGTTTAAGTCTAAGATTTTGAAAGCATGTAATGAGATACAAAAAATAACGGTAAAAAATAGTTGTTGGTTACTCCAAAGTCTAAAGCGCCCTCTATCGGCATTTTTTGAACTGTATCTTTAAAATTTATTTTCAAGAAAATACTGACGTAAAGAATAGATTTGTGAAAACCGCAAACGAATGGACCAATTTTTCCTTTTTTTATAATCATTTGAAATTTTAACTACTGAACACAGTTCAGTTTGCGCTACTTAACTACTCCCAACGATTCAGATTTTGAATTCAAAATTTAAGTTTAAGTCTAAGATTTCGAAATCATATAATGAGATACAAAAAATAACGGTAAAAAATAGTTGTTGGTTACTCCAAAGTCTAAAGCGCCCTCTATCGGCATTTTTTGAACTGTATCTTTAAAAATTATTTTCAAGAAAATACTGACATAAAGAATAGTTTTAGTGAAAACCGCAAACGAATCGACCAATTTTTCCGTTTTTTATAATCATTTGAAATTTTGCACCCCAAACTTTAAAGGCGCCTATCTCTTTCGAAAGACGTTTGGAATCTTTAGTCTCCTATTTAATATTGTTTGGCTTCATGTGTACTATCACCACTTAAAGTTTTGCCCAAGAGTTTAGATACACCCTGTATATATATATATAATGCTTTTAAAAAAGGTGTAAATCAAACAACCTAGTGCATCAGGCGCAACGCAGCTTCTTAAGTGCACTAAGTAAGTATAGCTCTATCAAAAGTAAATAATTTATGAAATCCATGAAAAAGAGGATGCAAAACAACAATAGAAATCAATGAATATTTATAACTAAAAAAACAAACAAAAAACTCCTTGATCTTCGGAAATTGGGAGGAGTTAAAAAACATGTACCAAAAAAAGAAATTCAATCCTCGCAGGTTTCGCAAGATATGCCCATCCCCCATACTCCAAAAGTATAAAAAAATCATCAAATAAACTTAAACTTTCAAAAACTTAACGAAAACAAACTGCTTTAAAAACATAAACAACCAACCAATTCAAAATCAATAGAACTAATTTTAAAACATAAACAAATTAAAAATGCTTGTATAACTGAATCATTAAGTAATTAAAAACATTGAACATGTGAGAAGGCCATACCCCCACCTTGACCCGTGAAGACTTGAAAAAACTTGATACCTTTAAAATATCCACTACGCTCCACATCTCTCCAACAGCAGGAGTTGCAAGCAGAGCCATAATCCAAGTTAGACCAGAGTCATCTAGACTTGTCTTTCCATTATCTTCATAAACATAAATTTCATTCCATGTCACCTCAGTTCCAACTTGACATTCATCAAAATATAGACGTTCTTATAAAGACTTTAATCTACACTTTTCATATATTCAAGCGGTATATATATCCATCGGCATCCATTACGGTGTTTGGTCAGAATTTAAGTAAATGGTTTTCATCAACATTATTTTGGGTCAAGTTAATAGATTTTATAGGATTTGCAGCAACGAGGAATTTTTCAGTTCACAGATTTTTAAATTTACTGCTAATCTTTTTTACAATAATTTATTTCCATATTAGTTTATTTTTCATTATGTAAATCAGCTTCAAAAGAGTTTTTTCAAGTGGCAGCAGCCAAGCGGCCAAACACTGTAATGGATGCCGATGGAACTGCTTGAATATATGAAAAGTGTGGATTAAAGTCTTTATAAGAACGTATACATTTTGATGAATGTCAAGTTGGAACTGAGGTGACATGGAATGAAATTTATGTTTATGAAGATAACGGAAAGACAAGTCTAGATGACGCTGGTCTAACTTGGATTATGGCCCTGCTTGCAACTCCTGCTGTTGGAGAGATGTGGAGCGTAGTGGATATTTTAAAGGTATCAAGTTTTTTCAAGTCTTCGCGGGTCAAGGTGGGTGGTATGGACTTCTCACATGTTAAATGTTTTTAATTACTTAATGATTCAGTTATACAAGAATTTTTAATTTGTTTATGTTTTAAAATTAGTTCTATTGATTTTGAATTGGTTGGTTGTTTATGTTTTTAAAGCAGTTTTGCTTCGTTAAGTTTTTGAAAGTTTAAGTTTATTTAATGATTTTTTTTACACTTTTGGAGTATGGGGGATGGCCATATCTTGCGAAATCTGTGAGGATTCAATTTCTATTTTTTGGTACCTGTTTTTTTACTCCTTCCACTTTCCGAAGAGCAAGGAGTTGTTTGTTTGTTTTTTTAGTTATAAATATTCATTGATTTCTATTGTTGTTTTGCACCCTCTTTTTCATGGATTTCATAAATCATTTACTTTTGATAGAGCTATATATATATATATATATATATATATATATATATTGAATTTGTAATTAATTTTCTTTTAAGAAGTAAGTTGTAATAAGAATTTAAGAATAAAATATACTTTCATAATAGAAGTAAGAATATTCAGTTGTTCAATGTTTGCGCATTACCGTGCTTTACTACAAGTACGACCTTCGTCTCTAGATTTGGTCAAGGTGCAACCTTTCATTACTTTTAGGTTGATAAAATGAGTACCATGAAAACTAAACTTTGTAGGTTCTAAAAACTTTGTGACAGACCCTTTCATGACTGTTCACCTTGAAAGTGGACATGAATACAGTTTAAAATGAACTAAATTTTTATTAACTCGTAAAAAGAAAGGGAGAATAGTGGAACAACGAGTTTAACTTTTAGCCGTAATCAGAAGGCTCTCCGATCATTAAACTGCAAGTCCTGAACTTAATTGAACGATGACCCTAAAATAATTATTTTTTACAAATAAGTTCAATCCTCAGTAAATGATAAAAATTAGATTGACTCCCCAAACCCTGGTAGCAAATTATCTACCTACTCTCTTATAACCCATGCGACGTAGATAGCAAGCGAGAATGTGATGCATGTTACGATAATAGCTAGAGGAAGTCCGTTCCAAATCCACTGAAAGCAGCTAATACCTTCCCATAAATAGCCAATGCACAACCACAGACACCCATGTAATATCTCATTGAGAAATAACGGCGATAACAATATATTGGTGATATGTACGCAAAACTTAAAAAAAAAAAAAAAAAAAAAAAAAAAAAAAAAAAAAAGAGTGAAGACTTATCACTTGCTCACACATACTAGTGATTCAATCAAAATGTTACTTGTTCGCTAAAGTAACCTTATAAAAGAATATCTAGGAAAAGTGATACAGATTAAACGGAATTTATGCTACATATCCTCATACAGAGTTGGAAAACTTTGTAATTTCAACTATCCGCAATGGAATTACAAGTTAATTGCATGTAATCGATTATAGTTCCACCCATTCAAACGCAGAAATTTCGTCATATATTGAGAGGGGGGGGGGGGGTCAGGCTGCAGTGCTGCAAGAATTTTTTAACGGCATGCAATTTTAATTATAATTAATTGCATGCAATTAATTTGTAATTTCATTGCGGATAATTACAATTACATATTTACCCAACTCTATCCTCATATACGTTATAAACACCTTAAGGACTGTGTTAAAAAAAGCGGAATTTGAAAATCCTTGCCAAGACTGTGCATGGATCTAAGACCGCGGAGTTTAATAGCTTAGGAATTTTTTTTCCTTTTAGAACTATTTTGGTGATATAAAAAGGCCATTCTTTTATTACAAGTGTTAATTTCATGATTCTTTCTGAACTTGGAAATGTAATTTATGGAAGATTATTTTGTATGATTTAGGAGATTTTACTAAAAGATGGTGCAAGCGTTAAAAAAAATATCACGTTTGAAACTGAATTCGCGAAAAAATACCCTCTCATATGTTTGGCGACTAAGCTTGTAAGTGTTTCGTAAAAGTTGAAACCTTTTTTTTAATTAAAAAAGAAAATGAAAATATTTTCTTGTTTTATGTGAAAAGTCAGATTTTATAAATGAAAAAATCACATCGAATTTAGGAACAGGCCATTAGTTTCTCTGTTTTGAACATTCCAGATACTCGAAAGCATCAGGATAGTCTTTATTTCAACATAATGATTAATGGATATCTAAAAAGGTACTCTCTACCTACACAGCCGTAACTATCTGTATAAGTATCGCTCGAAGCTGTTAGCTGCCTCATTTTTTCTCTAGTATTTTCTACGTGAACGTCTTAAAAAGCACTTCAACTCAATAAGTGCGATGATAACATATATTTAAATCTTTGATCAACCCTGATTGATCCTTTTGAACTATAATCGATATACATACTTGTTGTATATATATGTATGAAACTGATTCGACAAATTCAAGATATATATTCATTTTAAAGCTAAAAGTGAATCATTAATCTCTCTTGTTTAACAAATAACCCAATTTATTCATTTTAATATAATGGTTAATTTAAACAGAAAAAAAAACTATATTTTTCGTTATATTCGTAGGCATAATTATCTATAGAAGCACCTCTCAAGGCTGTTACATGAAATTTAAAAGTAATGTGTTATTTTTTAAGATAAAAGTTAAAGTTAAAAAAAAAAAAAACCTTGTTTATAAAGGAAAATAGTACGTATAAATGCGTTTTTTAAATTTATGAATGCCGTACAGATTTACATATATTTTATGCAGTCAATAATGTATAACAAAAAATTACACCAGATAACATTTACTTAATTATTAAGAATGAAATATTATTAATGAAATTGTTATCCGTCTTTATAAAATATTATTTAATGATCTGATTAACTGGAAAAGAATCCAACGTTTGTCGAACTTTTCTCGCTAAACTGCCAACTATAATTATATTGTAATGTTTAAAATGGTAATATTTTTTCTATAATGATGAAAGACTATTTGAAATACATAACGTTTAGACGGTAGTGCATCTTAAATGTAGAAATAAATATATAAATATAATTTATTTAAACACTGAGTTTTTATTTTTTAGTACATAATAAACCCTTGATAAGAATGATGTATTTTTAATGTCTTTAAGTGATGTCTTGGTACTGCAGGAGCGTCAAGTAATGATTTCATTGAACATTAAATTCCTCATTATTGCAGAATTCTCTTTATATGTTAAGAAAGCTATTTTAAAGCTATTTTGAAGACTAAAGACCAATCCAATAAAAAGTTCAAGCATATAAAAAAATTACTATTGATCCGTTTTATAGTTTTTTAAAAGAGGCACCCTCTTCAATCTTCAGAGAAAGATTTAAAAAAACAGGGAGACAGTGAGAAATACTAGTTGGAGCGATATACATTTTCTGCTATTTTCCTTACTCTTATTTCCCGCATTCTAAACTGAAGAAGAAGCTCTTATTATTATTATTGTCTCGAAACAGTTTTAGGCTAATCATGCAGTTTATCGTTTTTTTCAAATGCTCTGAAAACAAGCGTAAATAGCCCACCAGCTTCGGTAATGAATATATACTTTAAGTTGATATTTACAACAAGAGTGAGCGGAAAATTATGCAATCAAATGTTAACAAGAGAGAATAATGCATTAAGTATAGATTGTGAAGCACTGTCCAACACATTCGGATTAGTATAATAAAACGTCGCCGTTTACCCCTTGACTGCACGATTTTTTATATTTTTATGAAAAAGAAAATATTTGGAATCTATATATCGGTCTAATAATGGGAAAAATAGTAAAAAAAAAATAATTTTCAAATTTTCAGCTACGAGTGATATTTTATGGTGTGCGCCATATGTACACAATTAGGATTTTAAAACATTGTATTGCTATATTTTGCAACTAAATTAGCTTAAAATAATTAATTGTATATGTTTAACAAGCTGCAACTATTTTTATATTAATATTTTTAAGTAGTCATTAAAAATAATGAAAGTAAATCTTACATTAATAGCTTGATCGAAATATTTTTTTGTTTTCGGACGACAAATTCTAATTTTCAGTCAAATGAAGCCATCTGACATGGACAAAATAAGTGTTATTCCATCCTTTGGACTGTTCTTGATCAAGGACAAAGACAATATGGGCTAAATTTGTGACACATAATGAGGATTATACTGTTTTAGGTATGTGCCAGATATGGCACGTGGTGCAGTGAATCATTAATAGATCATATCCAAGTAAACAAAGTTCAACTAGGTGAGGAGGCCTAACCAAGGGCTAAAGCTCTACTAGCCTCATCCAGCGATGCACATTAGACATATCCCACCTTATATTCAGGTAATGTTTTACAAAACCTATTACACAGATTATTTACCGTTTTTTTCTTCATAGGAGAATACGTTCATAGTCTGTGGAAGTTGTAATGAAAAATTTACATATTTATGAAACTATCAGGACATTTAGTCAATTGGCAGCAAGACATTTTGAAATATACATTGATTATGCTGAATTAGTCTAACAAAATCTATAATTTTCTAAAGTAGGTTTGCCTTCTTCAAGACTAAGGAAAACTTTGATGATAATGATGTTCATTGTGCATTTCCAAGGTGAAAGTGTAAGGTTAAGGTACAGTCGTGGGGGAAAAAAGTAAACACCCCCTACTAATTCCTCAACAAATTATCGTAGAAAAAAGTTACTGGTAACGAATGATTGGAAATTAAGTCTACTTTTAAATGATGTATATAAAATTTGCTTAGGGAGCCATCTACATATTAAAACGAACCCAAATTTATTTTTTTTAATGGCAATACCCAATTTTAACGAGATATTTCAATACTTTTGTTCAAACTATGCCTAGATGCCAAATTTCAAGTCATTTGAATGATAGGTGTTTAAATTATAAATATTCAAAATTTAGTGCTTCTAATGTTAAATTATATTTTCCTATTTTCATTAATATCTCCTGAAATTAAACTCCTAATGTGCTATTTTTTTGTGTAGCAATAATACTAAAATACCCAAACACAAATACGTTGAATTTGCAATTTTTATAATTTTAGGACATGAGTTATGAATTATTAAATTAATATTCGAAACAATTATGAATTGAAACCTACAATTTTTTGATGGATTTAGATTTATTAAGTTTTGCCTTATGGTAATCCAAAATTTCACCTTTTTCTTTCAAGTAGTTTTCAAATTAAGCTTAAAAAACGGCAAAATGATGGTTTAAGGGGCTTTCTGTGATATAAGTGTCTAGATATTTTGAAATTTCGTATGCTACCCTGTAATCTAGCAGTCTTCAATGACTGTTTGAGTGGCACTTAAGATGCCTTGATCAAGACGGGTGCTCTCTCGGTCAACAATCGAGTACCGATTTGGATTCAGCCCCGAAAATACGCTCGTTTTAAAACCATTAATTTCTCAGAAACTTATGGTAAGAATTGCACAAAAATTTGTTTTTAGGCTAATTGAAAGGTATAGGGTTAATTTATGCTGCCAGAATTGTGTACTGCTATTAAAACAAAAATAAAGTTATGGTTCTTTTTAATATGTAGATGGCCCCCTAATAAAATTTTAGATACACCATTTAAATGTAGATTGCATTATCGTATGGTACAAGAAACTTTCTTCTACGATAATTTTTTACAGATTTGGTAAAGGGTGTTTCCTTTTTATTTTCCACGACTGTACAGTTTAGAATAGAATGCAGTGAATTGCCTATTTGGCCACAGGTGCATTTCGGAGAAAAAACCTTATTGAAATTGTAGAGGTATGACGGGAAAGGGCCGTGATTTGTTGCAAATACACAGATATTTCTGTGCTGTAGTAAAAGCTTATTAGATACTTTTGGGAGAAGGCTGTATGTATAGCGCCCCTTTTGGGCTTAATCCCATTCTTCTTGGCAGTATTAAACCAGAGATATATTTAGATGTTTTTGAAAGTATCAAGCTGGATATGAAAAAAAAAAATCTGAAGTCTGTGGTTGGTGATGTGGGGGCAAGCGCTTTCGGCAAATGTATATTACACTTGAAAACCAAATTTCATCAATTACCATCAGTAGTCAAAAAAGTATTCGAATTAATTTGTGAATCACTTTATATGATAAACAGATCTGCATATAAACCACGTGGTATTATGCACTTTGGTTCAGGTAGGAAATTCATAACTCAGTCTAAAATTCCCTTTCAGCATTTTCCGTTAAAAAGCAAATGTACTCAAAATCTTTATATCCAACAATGTATATGATTTATAGTATTTTTTCACACCATTTAGTACGCATAAAATTAGTTAAATTAAAAACGCATAATAAAATTGAAAACGAGCTTGTAGCAATTATTGCCCATAGACAATAAATTAATCGAATTATTTTGTGTATCCCTGTACATGAACAATATATGTATATATTATATTTTTCAGTAAGTATCTTGCAGTACATCTCAGTGATATATATTAGTTCAATGTATTTGAGCTAATTTAACATTATTAAAATACTTTGCAAACAATTTCTAACTAAAGACCATAATATAATCTAACTCTTTAGGGTCTCCCTCTAAACGAACTACACATGATTTATCCTCCATTTTTTAAACTAAAAATGCAATGTGAACTTCTATAACATTAAGAGCGACATGGTCATTCCAGTATATTTAATCCAAATAGAGCATGCGACAGGTAGGTAGACAGGAAATAGATGGCAAAGAATTCAACCTAATTCACAAATATTTTTCAACTATGTTCGGAAGTGTGAAAAAATATTTTTTTTTTAATATACCCTAACCTTCCGATAAATGTCAACGCTTATAAAAAATCACTCCATATGAAATGCACCATTAGTTCCTCTTGTTTAACAGTTAAGACATCCAAAACATCTGGAATTTCTTTATTTCAACATAATGATTAACGAGTATCCAAATATATTTTCTTTGTTATTTACATACTGACATAACTATCTGTATAAGTATCGCTCAAGGCTAATAACTGTCTAATTGGTTCTTTAACATTTCCTATACGAATATCTTAAAAGCACTTCAACTAGATAAGTGCCATGGAAACAATTATTTAAGATTTTCTTGAACCCGAGTCTTTTCTTTGATCCTGAAGGGAATGTAAGAAATATTTCTTGAAATATGCAATCTAAAGGGCTTTTGAAGTATATAAAAATATTTTTTGGTGAATGAAAAAAAAAAAAAAAACCCTACAGATTACAATACGAAGGTGCATAATAACTGCATAACAATTACAAAATCTTTGTAAATTAATGTTTCTTGTTACATCCACTATATGTATATATATTAGAGACAAAAATATTTATTTAAAAAAATCAATAATTTTCTTTATAAGAAATGATAATTAAATTATATGTGACTGTTTTTTACAAAAATTAGACTATCGATTTTTTAAAACTTGTTTATTTAACCCCTTGAGGGGCAAGCAATTACGTTTGTGAAATGCTGAATTCCCACCGGAATCTTTGAAAAATTCTATTTCAAAATAAGTAAAAGCAATTTTACGGCTTTTTTCTACCAAAGTTAGAAAAGTAAAATTTAATAAAATTTTTCTGGTATAAAACTTCATTAATCGTAGGGGGTATATAATATATACCGGTGCCCCTCAAGGGGTTAACTTTCTTATTTGTATAGTTTAAACATTTCTTATGTGGAAAAAATGGGATAAAACACATACAAAATGAGTTATTTTCAGTGAATGTTTACGGTAGAGATAGCACTGCAACCAAATTATTTGTGTGTCTCTGTAAATAACCGATATATGAGCACCATATATCGTTCAGCAATCCTCTTTTATTACACCTGAATGATTTATATAAGTTTCAAGATATTTGACATATTATAGCATTATTAAAATACATTCAAAACGATTTCTAACCAGAGACAATAATATAACCTAATTATTTAGACTCTCCCTCTAAACGAACTACAAATGATACAATATCCATTTTTACTACTAAAAATGCAATGGTGAACTTCTGTAACCTTAAGAGTGACATTGCAATTCCAGTATATTTCTGCGAGTTAGATCACGTGACAAATAGACAGACGGGAGATAGACGGCCAATAAACCAACCTAAGTCATTAGCATTTTTCCACTAAGTTCGGTAGTGTTAAAAAATATTTTAATAAATGTTCCCTAGCTTTTCAGGAAATGTCAAATGTAATAAGAAGTAACTCCATATGAATAGAGACGCAGCATTAGTTCCTCTTGTTTAACAGTTAAGACTTTCAAAATGTCTGGAATTCCTTTATTTCAACATAATGATTAACGGGTTTCCAAATGTATTTTCTTTGTTATTTACATACTGACATAACAATCTGTATAAGTATCGCTCAAGGCTGATAACTCTCTAATTGGTTCTCTAACATTTCCTATACGAATATCTTAAAAGCACTTCAACTAGATAAGTACCATGGGAACAATTATTTAAGATGTTCTTGAACCCGAGTCTTTTCTTTGATTCTGAAGGGAATGTAACAATATATTTCTTGCAATATACAATCTAAAGGACTTTTGAAAGATGTAAAAATAATTTTTGGTGAATGAAAAAAAAAAAAAAAAAAACCTACAGATTACAATACGAAGGTGCATAATAACTGAATAACTGTGACAAAATTTTTGTAAATGAATATTTCTTGTTATATTCATAATATGTATTTGTATTAAAGATAAAAACATTTGTGTTAAAAATATCAATATTTTTTTTATAAGAAATGATAATTAAATTATGTGTGACCGTGTTTACAAAAATTAGCCTATCTATTTTTTTAACTTGTTTATTTAACTTTCTTGTTTTACAGCTTAAACATTTCTTATCGGGAAAAAGGGATAAAATACATACACAATCAGTTATTTTTAGCGAATGTTTACGGTACAGACAGCACTGCAACCGAATTATTTTTCGTGTCTCTGTAACTGAACAATATATGCGCACCATATATCGCTCAGCAATCCTCTTTTACTACACTTCAGTGATAATGTGGGAAACTTCGTAAGCTACACCTACATTCAGACTGGATGTTCCCGACGCTGCACCGCTTCGAGATTAAAAAGTAACAAAGCTGTATGAAGTGGAAAGGGGAAAATGTAAATAGAACGCAGGGAAAGAACTCGACGGCGGTTGTTAAGGATGTTCTGAACTGCTCTGCTCAACAAGCGTAAAACGTATTGACACATTTATAAATTAATTTTTTAATGGAAAGATATAAAATTTTGAAAGCCTGATCATGGAAGCGATTTGAAATCGAACTGGTTTTTTTTCCATTTCTTGATCCATAAATTACCTATTGAGTTATACGCGATTTTGATCACGTCACACTGCATTTTCCTCCCCTTACTGATTGAAATTCTTCTTTCGTTCAGAAGTTCAATTCAAAATGCCAACTTTAACAGTATTTTCTGAAAGATCTATTGCGTTTACAAGAAAACGTAAAAAACAGTTCGATGGCATAGTTTCTGAGTAACAACACCTTCTTGTTTTATGCGTTTCCAAACAAAAATGAATTAAAACTTATGTCAGAAAGTTGACCCTTTGGATTTGAGAACAGTCCTAAAAGAACAGAATCTTTCGACGATATAAAATGGAAGGTTTAACGAAGTATAACAATCTTATGAAATATTCGACGACGCAGTGTGAATAAAGCCAAAGATTGCCGGGTTTAAGCTAAATGTTGATTGTGAAAAGAGTAAGTATCTGTATTTTTCTTTTGCCATCGTCTTAATAAATGTCATTATTCGTCTTTAAACTAAGTTATGCTCTTTAAAGTGGAGTCTTATCCCATATATATAAGTTTCAGCATATTTGAGATATTTTAGCATTATTAAATACATTGAAAACGATTTCTAACCAGACCATAATGTAAAATAATTATTTAGAGTTTCTGTGTAAACGAACTCTAAATGATACTAACTCCATTTTTACTGTTAAAAATGGAATGGTGAACTTCTGTAACGATATCAGTGATATGGCATTTCCAGTATATTAATGCGAGTTAGATCACGCGACAAATAGACAGACGGGAGATGTCCCTATGACACCCCAACCTATGTCATAAGCATTTTTCCCCTAAGTTCGGGAGTCTTAAAAATATTTTAAAAATAAGTTCTCTAGCCTTTCAAGAAATGTCAAAGGTTGTAAGAAATAACTCCATAAGAATAGAAACGCACTATTAGTTCCTCTTGTTTAACAGTTAAGACTTTCAAAACGTCTGGGATTCCTTTATTTCAACATAATGATTAACGAATATCCAAATGTATAGTCTTTGTTATTTGCATTCTGACATAACTACCTGTAAAAGTATCGCTCAAGGATAATAACTGTCTAATTGGCTCTCTAACGTTTCCTATATAAATACCTTAAAAGCACTTCAAATAGATAAGTGACATGGAAACAATTATTCAAGATTTCCTTGAACCCGAGTCTTTTCTTTGATCCTGAAGGGAATGTAAGCATATATACTTGCAATAAAGTGCTTTTAAAATTTATAAAATATTTTTTGTGAATGATGAAAAAACTACCGATAACAGTATGAAGGTGCATAATAAGTGAATAACAATTGCAAAATATTTACATGCATTTTTATAAAATAAAAAAATATTTACCCTATATATTCGTGTATACGTCGAAGAATTTTAGACAGAATTTGGGAGTTGAAGATGGGGGATCGACCTATACAGGGCAATTCCACAGAAAATCATCATTTTTTTTTTTTTTTTTTTTTTTTTTGGTTTTGGGGGGTGGGGGATAAAATTTATAATATGTTTAATTTAAGGCTATGATTGGAAAACTTGATATTTTTATATTCTATAATAAAATCCTAATAAAAAGGCATTGTAAATTACTGATCACAAACAAAGTTAAGTACCATTATTGTCCTTTTAAAGTTATAATGTTACGTCAGTTACCCAATAAAAGTTACGTCAGTTACACGTGTAAATGCCATTTTTTCCTTTTTATTATTCAGAAATTAATTAAACAAGTTACTGCTATAATTTGTCATTATTTAGTGTTGTTGAGAAAGTTAAATCACCTTTTTAACGGGATAGTTTTGATAATTATTTTCACTTCAATGAAGGCAAAAAAAAAAATGTTTGTCTATTTTATGTTACGTCAGTTACAGAAATTTTAATAGCAATTTTTGGGACTAAAAGAAGGATTGAAATAATCTGCAGATATTTGAGTATTAAGTCCTTAGTAAGAAATATTTTAAATTGTAAAAATTTGTTCTAGCTTTATTAGTAAATTTTCTACATAGTTTTGAAAACAAAATTCGATGATAAAATTTTACGTCAATTACGATGAAATTGCCCTACAGTAAGTACAGACTTAGTAAAAAAATAAAAAATAAATAAAAAAAAAGTAAAAAAAAAAAATAAAATCGGCGAATGGGCAAATCTTTTAAATAATCACATATGGGTCCAAGCTGGAGAGAGACATAAAAGCCGACAATCGTCATTTCCCTGTGATTGACCAAAAAAAGTCTAAACACTAATGTCCATGTAATTGTTCTGCACCTATTTTCTCTTGGAATAGAATTCCCTTCCATACAGGGACATTCCTTCAACATTTAAAACCTTTTAAAAAAGAGTTCAACTTGAGAAAGCTTCTAGATTTCTCTCCTAAAAGTCCTACAATACAAAGGAGTACTATATTTTAGCAGTCTAAGTAGTTTTTAACCTTGTAAATAACGCTTGAATAGATTTTTCTCAGATTTTTTTTTTCATTTTAAGTATCATTACATTGATGTGAATAGGTTTCAAAATAGATTAATCTTCTTCAGTTTTACATTACTGTACAGTATTTAAGGGTTTTTTTTTTTATGTCTGATTAAAAACGTAATAAAAAAGGGAAAAATAATAATTTAATAAAATTTTAATAGATATTTTTTAAATCCTCGATTACGAATCCTTTTTCAACATACTACCAAAAATGTGGTTCGACTTATACACAAAAATTCAATTATTTTCAAAATTTAGCGTAAGAGTTTGGTGTGTGTGTGTGTGGGGGGGGGGGGGGGAGCGTCGAGTTATACACGAGTACATACGGTATGTTAAAAATATCAATAATTTCTTTTTTTTTCTTTAATTAGAAGTATTAATTCATCTATACATGACTATTTTTTAATAAAAATTACCTTACCTATTTTTTTCAACTTCTTCATTTAGCATTCTTGTTCTTTGTAACATGTTCATGTCTTACGTGAAATAGGGGGAAACTTAAAAGATTGGTTATTTTCAGTGAATATTTACGGTACAATCGAAACTTCGAAATCGGCTGAGATAATTCACTCAGACAAACAATTATGGAAACTGGTACCCCAGTAGGTTATTCATTGACAAATTATGCAAAAGGTCTTTGATTAGACTACCGGTTTGACCACATTTGAATTCAGTTAGAAAATGTTAAATCATATGATTGAGTTAAAAATAATATCTAGAGTCAGAATTACTATTTCAATTAATTTACAGATATTCAGGATTCAACTTCTTCATTTAGCATTCTCGTATTTTGTAAATTGTTCATGTCTTATGTGAAATAAGGGGTAATTTGAAAAATCGGTTATTTTTAGTGAATATTTACGGTACAATCGAAACTTCGAAATTGGATTAGATAATTCACTCAGACAAACAATTATAGAAATTGGTAGCCCAGTAGGCTATTCATTGACAAATTATGCAAAAGGTCTCCTGGATCAGACTACCGGCATGACCACATTTGAAGTCAGTTAGAAAAATGTTAAATCATATGATTCAGTTAAAAATAATATCTAGTACAGGGAGTCAGAATTATTATTTCAATTAATTTACAGATATTCATGATTCAACTTCTTCATTTAACATTCTTGTTTTTTGTAACTTGTTCATGTCTTATGTGAAAAAAGGGGTAACTTGAAAAATCGGCTATTTTCAGTGAATATTTACGGTACAATCGAAACTTCGAAATCGGCTGAGATAATTCACTTAGACAAACAATTATAGAAACTGGTAGCCCAATAGGCTATTCATTGACAAATTATGCAAAAGGTCCTGGATTAGACTACCGGTCTGACCACATTTGAAGTCAGTTAGAAAATGTTAAATCATATGATTGAGTTAAAAATAATATCTAGAGTCAGAATTACTATTTCAATTAATTTACAGATATTCACGATTCCACTGCACCAATAACAGATAATTTAATTTTGGAAATCTTTATTTTAAAATGGTATTCGTTAGACAGATATATCTAAGCATAGAATGTCGAAATTCATCTATTTCTTCTTAAAACTATTTACATGTATTTTCCAGCTTTCACGTACATGAAATTCCTCTTTTGAGATTCGATTTGCATATTATCCGCAGATTTAAACTATTTGACAGTTTTATTTCAAAATCTAAATTTGAGATATCCTTACACGTATAAATTAAAATTGGACTTCTCTCTTTTTTTGATGTTTTGAAAATATATTCTGAATTACAAAACTGGATATAAGAAATATATTTGCATATAAATTGCAACTTCGTTATACCGAAATCGCGCGGGAATCGATACTTAGGAGATGGGGCGATAAAAAATAATTACGTTATTCTTGCTGATGAATTTGTTACGTTACGTTTTTAATGATGGAAATTTATCAAGCAATCGCTGCTAAAAAATACTTATTTAAAACGGTAATTAAATGAAAATTATACAATTAATAACGTATATTACAATACGTCAGAATTTATCAAGTGAAATAAACGCTACTTATACAATCTCTCAATCTATCAAATAAGTCAATTTCTATTATTCCATTTTTGTTTCTAATTTCATGAGCATTCATTTGGTTTTGCAGACCAAAAAAAAAAAAAAAAAAACCAAGAAGCATAATGCATTTAACAACTTCCAAGAATTAGGGTGTTGTTTGTGTCTATTCGACTTTGTCTCTCTCCCTTAATTCCCGATTAAAATGTTTCGTTCATTCAGTTATTATGAAGCTACAGTTTGTTGAAAGTAAAAATAAAATCGTATGCCAAAAAGGAAGTTTGAATAGTGTTTCATACTTTTTGAATGATGATTTATATTAAATAATGAAATTAACAACATATGCTACATGAGACGATTTATTAATATATTAGTACTAATTCCTTATCTTTTTGAACAGGAGTTAACCCTTATATGCCGGGTGTTGCCTTTCGGCAACATACCCAATTTAGGCTTCTAAAATACTATTAGAATAATATTTCATCTATAATGCCTAATGTTGCCAATAAAATACATTCTGAAAATATTATTTAATAGATTTTTAAACGTGTGGATGGCAACACTTGTGCTGTTTAAGAATAAAAATAGATTTATTTTTTCAAATGTTGCTGCATGTTCTTTTTGTTTTGATTGGAAGCTTGCGAAATACCCTATTTTGTTCAGCCGTGAGCAACTAAAATTTTTTTCGTATGATAGTTCTGAAAATTCTTGTGTATTTAATATTATAGAATTTTATTAGAGAAAATTATTTTCTCAATTAAAGACCAGTATTGCCGATTAGTAACAAATTGTTTTTTAGCCGTAAACCATATTAAAAAAAATATATGATTTTTTAAAGTATTTTCCCATGATTTATTTAAAAAATGAAAGCCGAAAAACATTATTAAAATGATTTTTGAAAAATCAGGCATTTAAGGGTTAAAGAAGATGTACCTGTACTTTACTGCATATGAAGAACTGCTCAGACTTGAAATTAAATCTGTAGAGCATAGATGTTCCTCTTGGTCCCCTTTATTGAAGCTTTAAAAATAAAAATATAAAATTCAGCTAAAGCTGATCCCGCCAATACGCCTGATAGAGTGCGGGGTGGTATTTACAATACGTAAATAAATGTGACAGTAATAATATCTTGAAATGTTACTGTTTTAATATAACTGTTTTAAAACAATAACAGTGATCGGTAACGAAATCATGTGAGTAATAATTTTCATGTGAGTAATAATTAGAAGTAGTCATTTTGCACCTCATTGAATAAGCATACGACCGAGATTTGAACGTCGGACTCAGGCTCAATCTGCCAACATTCTTCAAACTAAACTAATTTCATGAAATCTGGTTGCCTTAAATTACCTTTTAACAAACTTACCTTGTCTGATTTCTGAAACAGCTCCACAGATTGAACCATAAGTACAGAGACTCTAATATACGTTGGAAAGGTAAATACACTTTGGTCATTTAGCACAATACTAGTGATTTAGTATGTTTGTTTCCAACGTTTATTAGATGTTCTTTTAGTTGTGATTCATTCTATCGAGATGCTTCAGTTTACAGACACGATTTCTATGACAAAATGTTGTTTTAGTGATTTGTATCGGATGGATTTGTCCAGAATAGTCAAGTTAGTATAATGTTGAAAGGCTAAACATGCAGCCTGTGTTCGAATCTCAGTCTGGGCAATTTTTTTCACTCAGTTGAAAAAATTAGTGCTTGTAAGGTCTTACCGTATTACCTGTGGATAAAATGCATATTATTTTCGATACATTTTAATCTACTTTTTTGTCTATAAATGCGTTAAATCTTTAAAGTGATAAATATTAACTTTAAGAAACAATTTTTTTATCATTTAAAAAACTATACAAAGATTTGTAATTTATGCATACTTAAAATAATAAGATTGTAAATCATATTATTATTATTATTTTATTCTTGTAAAATATTTATAAAACTATATATAATTTTACATACGTTATATTAGGTTGTCTCATTAAAATAATTTAAACAGATTTCACGTAAAAAAAATACGACATTTTAAATACCAAAACTCTATTTTTATTACAGAAAATTTGTACGTTGTATGTATAGAAATTTTTTTATTCTCTTTGTGATAACTTAGGTTTATTCAACCCAAAAAGTATCAACTACAATAACAATAATATTAAAATGTTATTCTGCTTTAATATTTTCATTCAATTGCTATGTATTAGAATAAAATATTTGAATACATTTGCTCTGCTACGCACACACTGCCTTAATACCGCACACGCCAACAACTTATAGCATCCAGGAAATTTACTTTTATACATTTTTTTAAATTGAACCAATCTTTTAATAATCGGAGCATGGCTCTAAGTTATTTTAAAACATTGCGAATAAGAATTGCATAACTTAATTTTAGGTATTTTTCTTTTAAAATTCTGTTACCATTATATAAAATTCCCATGCCATCTGTCCTTGAGAAAACTCATTTAAAACTATAAAAATGAAGTACGTAGAACTGAGCCCAATACTACCTCCATCATATCTTACGTTCATACATAGCTTTCGACGAAAATGTGGACAATATTTTATACCTTATCTGGAAAAGCGAAAACAGAAAAAAAATATTGGAGACAAACTAATCAATAGATGATAATAAAACAATAAGCTTTATTTAGAACTGCTTTCATCGCAAAAAAATGTGCTTGAAATATTTCAAAGAAAAATATTAAATATTAAAGCTTTGTTGTAAAATATCATAAGTAATCAGCGTCTAATTCGTTTAATTAAATCACTATTGTTAATTAATACTGCAATTGAAAAAAAAAAGAAAAATCCTCTAAAAATATTTGTTAAAACATATATTATTAACTTGTTATTATTATCACAAAACGCAACTTTAAACATTTCCCTTCAAAACAGAATAAATTTAAATTTTAAAAGCAAGAAGTGTTGCATATTTCAGAAGAAACATTTTTTCCCCTTTGAGTAAAATTGGAAATTCCACGTGGAGGAAAACTGGGCATCTCTATTCCACATTAAATGGACAAGAACTTTTTCATTTTCCCTTTTCTGCAGATTTCGATAAAGGAAAAAAAAAAAATGAAGGGTATGAAGAGTACTATGTGACATACCCCTTCGGGATGAAATGCCGAAAGATTGGACATTTGATTTCTAAAATCTTCCCGATAGAAGATGTTTTATGTCTCATGAGTCATTTAATCTTGAAAATTTGAGGAAAGATGATGAAGTTCTTAGCAAAGTGTTGAAGTAGACTAAATTTTTTTTTTGAAATGGTTATGGATAAAATAAAACGGAGTTGCAGCCCATAAATATATATTTGTGAACTGTTAATTCAAATTTATAGAAGCAATATTTATATATTAACCTTACCCTTTCATTGCAATTATAACATTTTAAATGTCATTGATATTAATACTAATACTAGGTATTATTAAAAAATGTTAACAAACGTCTTTGAAAATACATCTGCAAAATACAGAGAACTTATTTTCTATTTCACGCCCAGAGTTTCCTAATTTTATAGGAATGTTGGGTAAACTTCACATTTTCTGACAAATTTGTTGAAACATGTGACAGGAACTAAGATTGTATTTTTAAGATATTATACAATTTTTTTTATTACACCTCATCTTATATTTAAACCATACTGTATTTTAGATAATGAATAAATGAATGGAATTCATGATGCAAGGACACTTCCTCACCAAGGCATATGAAAAATATTAGCTGCGAGTATTCAAATAAATTTTACACATAATATGAAATATACAGGGTGCCCGGTCTCAACGGTGTCCAATGGCTAATTCCTAAACCGTTAGTCATAGACATATAGTTCCAATTACAAAAATGTTTTAAATCAAGTAAAGAAATATTTTAAAAGCGATTTGGGTCAATAAAAACATTTCTTAAAAAATTACGAAATTTAAATTTTTATACGGTCCCCCGGTCCTATAAGTTATATTTAGTAAAATTTTCCTTTTACACTGGCAAGTAATACAAAAAAAAAAAGTCCCGTTATTCTACGATTAAAATTGACCGAGTAATAGCTGTTTAAAGATGGGGCATATTTTTTGCTGCAAATTGGGGGTCATTCACAAATTTAATAGAAATATTTTCGTCAGATGTATTAAAAAATGGTTGAGAGTAAAATTAACGGTGCAATATAAATTTGAAATCTTTAATCATTCTGACATATTAATGCAAAATATGCAATTTGTAATAAAAATTTAAGAAGAAAGAAAAAACAAAATTTTTGTTAAATAAAATGATGCTAAATTAACAGCCTCAATTCTTTACAAAATGATACGTATTTTAAAATATTATTAGAATGCACTAGCCTGCAAAAATTAGGTTATGTCATGTTTTTTAGCTTTAGATAATTGATTCTTATGTATTCTCTAACGCTGAATCCGAAATTGACCTTCATTTTTACCCATCAACTCAGGATTTTTCCCAAATTGCAAATTTCAAAGTTAAAAAGTTCAAAGTTAAAATTGAATCTCCTCCCCCATCTCATCGGACCACTCAGCTGTTTAACTGTAAGAATCCCAGGATAAGCAAAGATATCGAATAAATTATTTAATAGAACAAAATAAAATAAAATAAAATAAAATAAAATAAAATAAAAAAGTTTTACATATGTTTTGTAGTATGAGATTTTCGCTATATTTTAATTTACACGTTTACGATTTGCAAAATAATTATAACGTAATGGTTAAAAATAAGGCCATTTTCAGATTCCGTGCTAAAAAGTACGTAAAAATCAATTATCAAACGTTAAAAAACACAACCATCTCCTCTACTTTATAGTATCCTATTTTTGTTATTCTTTAAATTTGACAAATTATGATTTGCGAAATATCCTGACATGATGGTTAAGAATTAAGGTAATTTTCAGATTCAGTGCTAAAAAATATATAAAATTTAAAAAACCCAACAATTGCAGTCTTATATTATCTAATCTAAAACTTTTTCTTAAACTTCTTGGCGGTAATCTATTCAAAATTTTTTGTGTTTTACTGTAAAATACGAATAAATGCTAACTACCGAAAATAATAATAATATTAGATTGTTATCGGATTTGCGCTAGTATGTAAAATGTATTCTCGATCGGATATTTGAAAGTGAGTTAAAGTTCCAGTACAAATTTTGAACTGGAAAAACATACATACGATCATTGAAGTAACATAAAAACTTACAAAACTTACATAATTTTTGTTATAAGAAATCATAAAAGAAACAGTCTCAAATCCTGACAAAATAAATCATATGTTATTTTAGCCAATCTGAAACTTAATAAATGTTAACTTAATTATACACTTGTACGATTTTTTTCCAAAGCGCAGATACACATGAAATAAGATCTTCGAATACTTTAAGCACTTGGTATGTGATCCCTCAAAGCCAAACCGAACTCATTTGTTTTCAGAGCAGAAAAGTGGCATAAGTCATGCATTTTTAAAGTTTCATAACTTGCTCAATTTTAGTGTTATGTGAATGGGACTTTGTTCGTCTTACTTGTCCGTGTAATAGGAAAACTTTACTAAATATAACTTATAAGACCGGGGGACCATATAAAAAATTAAATTTCGTAATGTTTTAAGAAATGTTTTTATTGACCCAAATCGTTTTTAAAATATTTCTTTACTTGATTTAAAACATTTTTGTAATTGGAACTATATGTCTATGACTAACGATTTAGGAATTAGCCGTTGGACACCGTTGAGACCGGACAACCTGTATATTTACATATTAACTTTGTTTATGTGTAATTATAAATATATATTGAAATACGAATTGAATATTTCCAACTGGGCCAAAAAATGCCCAGTCTGGGAATTGAACCTAGATCCTTGGCTTACAAGGCCAATGCTTTACCATTTAAGCTAACTGGGCCGACAGCCAGCAAGTATATTTTGCTCAGATAACGTTATTGGTAGTGACATCTGGACTGTAATGTAGACTGCTCAACAGAATAAACCGCAGGTAAAGGAACTCCATATAAACTAGGGTTACGTAGACCTGTTATTTTTAACCAATCAGTTTGATTGCGTTAAAAGAATAGTATATATTGAAATGTCTACTTCTACTTTCAGCTACCTTAATAATTATAGACTCTTTCATTTCAATCAAAGTGACATATTTGTATGAATGGAACAGCAATTCATAAAAATATCTATTTTCAGACGATAGCCGGGGTAATTTCAGTCCGAAAGTGCTAAAACATTTTAAATAACAGCAATTTAACAAATTACAACGACCATTTGGAAAATGATTTTTTCAAAGACTAAAATTTAAGACATAAAAAATCGCACGGAGTTGATCATACATTACGTACGCCATGAATTAAACATTAATAATGTTATTACACGTACAAATTGCAAGCGACAAAAATCACCTGCGACTCGTCAGATTTCTTCAAACTTACGTATTATCCCCCTGAAACTTACGTATTATCTAAGCATTTCATTGGCTGTTCGGGAAAATGCTTTTCCATGGTAGAAATCTGACGACCCATTTTAAATGAAATTTCATTCTTAAACTTCTAAACATCCCACAATATTACTTTTTACACCGTCGAATAGAGGAAAAAAATGTACCTTTAATGCAATTTGTTTGAAAGATGTATCTCAATTTGTTTCTGAGTTATTGATTTTTTTTTTTTTTTTTGCAGTTTTTATTACTTTTTTGTTATAGTGACAATAGAAGTATCCACCTCTGTTGAAAGTAATCGGAAAATACAAATTACAGTATAGGCCAATCAGAAAACGAA
This sequence comes from Maratus speciosus, assembly GCA_963932465.1. Lineage (NCBI taxonomy): Eukaryota > Metazoa > Arthropoda > Arachnida > Araneae > Salticidae > Maratus > Maratus speciosus. The sequence continues at coordinate 130,645,280 of OZ010791.1, forward strand.
TAAAATGCGGATTCAACCAATAAAATGTCTCACATATGTTTTTCATTTCCTACCCAGACAGAGAACAATAACCATTTTTCCAAATGGTTAATAAACTTTATATTTTTAACTTGTAACATCTATATTATTGTTATTTGGTTATTGTTATTAATTAAACAGTGAGCTTTTTAATTTTCATAATGTGTATTTTATGCAGGGTGTCCACTCTCAACGGTGTCCGATGGCTAATTCCTAAACCGTTAGCCATAGACATATAGTTCCAATTGCAAAAATGTTTTAAATGAGGTAACTATATATATATATATATATATATATATATAAGCTTATTTGATATAACTAATGTTATACTGTATGTATTAAAATTGGGTAAATAGTTTTTATTATTATCCCTCTATACTTTTTAATATTGTTTTATTTTCAACTTTGTATTCCATGGTTAATTATCGGTTTAATTTGTTTCATTGTCACAATCATATTTTTTTTTAGCTTTTTATGGCTAATTATGAAGATAATTCACAGACTATATTTGTGATCTTTAGGATATTGGGAATTTCAGAATCTGGCAATCTTCTATAAACATCCATTTTTTATTTATTTATTTTCTTTCCTGTTCATTTTTTATATGTAATGGTAATTATTCAGGTTTTTCCATTTTATGCCATTTGATAATGTTCTGTTTTTATCTTGAGACTATTCTTTTGGTTCTATTGGTTGTTCGGGTACAGGAGAAAAAAAATTCAGCTTTTAGCTTTTTTCTCACAGAAAACAACCGATTTGCTTATATCATTGAATTCTGTACTCTTGAAAACGTAATTCAATATATAAGTTTTTCAATTTTTTCGGAATCCATATTCTTCGTTTTTTAACCTTCCTTATTAATTCTTGTAATTAAGTATAAGGTACTTTATTTTATACATACAGTTCTATATTATAGGTTTGTGGCATTCATTTTTATTGTCAATTCATTCACAATAATGCGGCTTTTGATGATGGTCGGTAATGTTTATTTAATGGTTATATATATACATATATATATATATATTAAAAGCGATCTGGGTGAATAAAAACATTTCTTAAAAAATTACGAAATTTAAATTTTTATACGGTCCTCCGGTCCTATAAGTTATATTTAGTAAAATTTTCCTGTTACACTGACAAGTAAGAGAAAAAACGTCCCACTATTCTACCATTAAAATTGACCGTGTAATAGCTCTTTAAAGTTGGAGAATATTTTTTGCTACAAATTAGGGGTCATTCACAAATTTAGCATGGTTGAGAGTAAAATCACCATTGCAATATAAATTTGAAACATTTAATCATTCTGACATATTGATTCAAAATATAGAGTTTGTAATTAACATATAAGAAGAAAAAAAATTTTGTTAAATAAAATGATTAAAATTAGCAGACTCAATTCTTTACAAAATGATACATATTTTAAATGTTATAAGATTACACTAGCCTGTAAAAGTTGGGTTATATCATGTTTTTCAGCTTTTGATAATTGACTCTTATATACCACTGAATCCGAAATCGACATTCATTATTTACCATCACGTAAAGAGTTTTTGCAAATCGTAAATTAAGTTTTAAAGTTAAAAAAAGAAAAAAATAGCGAAAATTTAATACTATACAATAGATGTGATTGTTGTGTTTTTAACTTTTGATACCTTATTTTGTGTATTATTTACCGTTGAATCCAAAAATGGCCTTCATTTTTAACGAACACGTCAGGATTTTTTACAAATTGTAAATTTAAAAGTTAAAAAGTTCAAAGGTTAAATTGAACCTCCTCCTCCACCTCATAGGGTCCCTTAGCAGTTTAGCTGTAAAAATTCCAGCATAAGTAAAAAAAAAAGTAATAATAAATTATTGATTATTAATTATTAATTAAATAAAATTAAATAAAATTAAAACAGTTTTACATCTATTTTGTAGTATCAGATTTTCGCTATATTTTAACATTAACATTTGCGATTTTCAAAAAAATTCTAACGTGATGGTTTAAAATGAAAGTCATTTTCAGATTCAGTGCTAAAAAGTAAATAAAATCAATTATCAAAAGTTAAAAAACACAGTCATCTAATCTATTTTATAGTATCCGATATTTGTTATTTTTTACCTTTGACAATTTATGATTTGCGAAAAATCCTGACATGCTGGTTAAAAATTAAGGTAATTTTCCGACACAGTGATAAAAACTACATAAAAGTTAAAAACACAACCATCTCAGTCTTGTGTTATGTAATCTAAAACTTTATCTTAAACTACTTGGAGGCAATCTATGTTATACTGTAAAATAGGTATAAATGTCGAACACCGAAAATTATAATAATATTAGATTGTGGTCGGATTTACGTCAGTATGTAAAATTTAATCTCTGTCGGATATTTGAATGTGAATTAAAGTTCGACTACAAATTTTGAACTGGAAAAACATACATACGATAGTTCAAGCTAACTAAAAGCTTCTGAAAATAACGTAATTTTTTGTTAAAATAAATCATGAAAAGAAACAGTCTAAAATCCTTACAAGTTAAAAGATACATATGTTAAAATACAATAAATTTAGCCAATCTGAACTTAATAAAATTTACTCAATCGCAATACTTGTACGATTTTTTTCAAAGCGCAAATGCACATGAAATAAGGTTTTGGGATACTTTAAGAACTTGATATATGACGCCTCAAAGTGTGGCTGAACTCATTTTTGTTCATACGCAGAAAAGTACTATAAGTCATGACTTTTTAAAGTTTCATAACTCGGTCAATTTTAGCGTTATATGAACGGGATTTTTTTTTGTCTTACTTGTCAGTGTAATTGGAAAATTTTACTAAATAAAACTGATAGAACCGGTGGACCGTATAAAAATTTAAATTTCGTATTTTTTCAAAGAAATGTTTTTATTGACAAAAATCGCTTTTATATAATTCTTTACCTCATTATTATTTTTTTTTAATTTGAACTATATATCTATGAGTAACGGCTTAAGAACTGGCCATTGGACACCGTTGAGAGTGGACACCCTGTATATTTCTCTTTTATTTTTGCTATCGCTCTTTTACCTTTCACTCCACATGTTAATTTTAAGCATCCCTCCCCCCAAAAGCAGTATAAATTTAATTTAAAAAAAAAGAGTTGCATATTTCAAAGAAACATTTTTTCCCCTTTGAGTAAAATTGGAAATTCCACGTGGAGGAAAACCGTTCATAATATACTACATTAAAGGGACAAGAATTTTTTCATTTTCTCTTTTCTGCAGATTTCGATAAAGGAAAAAAAATGAAGTGTATGAAGAGTACTATATGACATACCCTTCGGGATGAAATGACGAAAGATTGGACATTTGATTTCTAAAATCTTCCCAATAGAATATTTTTTATGTCTCATGAGTCACTTAATCTAAAAAAAATTTAGTAAAGATGATGAAGTTATTAGCAATAAGAATGGAACAGATGAAACATTTACTGTATGTTTTTAACGTGTGACATCTATATTATTGTTATTTTGTCCCTTTTAAATTAAACAGTGGGCTTTTTAATGTCCATATTGTGTATTTTATGCATATCTCTTTTATTTTTGCTATCGCTCTTTTATGTTTCACTCCACGTGTTAACTTTAAACATCCCCCCCCCCAAAAAAAAACAGTTTAAATTTAAATTTTAAAACAAAAAAAATAAGTTGAAAATTGCAAAAGAAACATGTTTACCCCTGAGAATGTAACTTCCAGGTAATCCCAGGAATGTTCCTTCCACGCAACATGAGCAAAAATTAAAAAAAAAAAAAAAATTTGTGGCCACATAGTAACCGATTTTAATAAAATTTGATATACAGGTTTAATTCATATTCAAATAGAGCTCTGCAAAATATCTTCACGAAAAATAAATTAATATAGCAGTTTTGGACATTTAAAAAACTTGTGATATAGAACGGCATATGTGCAATCGTCCAAAGTTCCAAGTTTCAAGTTCTGTACCTTGAAAACTATTTAACTGGAAAGATTTTTTTTATAATAATGTAACCTCTGAAAATATATCTTCTTATTTATTCAGTAATAATAATCTGGTAACACCATGATTAATCTTTAATTGGTTGTAAAAATTGAAAATTTGCGAATTTTGAGGAAATTAGAAACGTTATAAAAATCAAAGGAATTCAAAAACATCTGTGAATTTGATTCTTGATGTAGTATTAAATATGAAGATCAAATTCCCAAGTTTGAAAGTTGACATTTATTTCCTTCATCTTTAAAAAAAACTTAGAAATAGTAAAACATTTACAAAATCATAATTTTTCCACTTATGCATCAGCAAAAATATGATAAAGGAAAGGTCCGACATTAACAATATTGCACAGACATAAAGATAAATAAGTCCATGATATGCTCAAAAAAATTCAACATTGCCTTTTGATTCCTAACATAGCAAAAGTGGGTTAAAAAAGGCAATATTAACTACATACCATGAGCTATTTTTCTTTTAACTCGCTCGCATTTCTTAAAATATTGCACGATTTCAAGGTGAAAAAATTTAGTGCTGCCATCTATTTTCTGTATCTGGATTTAGGTGTTAATATATAAATTTTTCTTCAATTAAGTTATTTTTTTCTGCTTTAATTAAAAATCTTCTTCGGGCAAAAATAAACTGAAAGCAAGTATACAAGTTTCTATATTTAAAATATACACTTTTATCTATTATATAAAAAAAAATTAAAAGTTTTAAAAAGTTTTGCTTCACGTCGAAACAAGTGATAGAAATATTGCATTTTACCCACAACATTTTTCACTATTTATTTTTTTCTCATTAAGGAATAAAAAGGCAAGAATGAAAGTTTGAATATTTAATATATATATTTTAGCTATATGTCAAGCAATTTTGATATTGTCAGAGGTGTTCTTCATCTCTAATCGAGTAATAGAAGTGTTGAATTTTTTTCCTCAAAAATTTTCAATTTTTTTTTTCTCATTAAGGAATAAAAATACAATTACTATCTTACGTCAATCTGTTACTTATTATTCATTCCTAATTATAAATAATTTTTAATATAGTCTTTGCATTCTTAAGGCTGATAATCAAAATTGAAACTTCAAGCAGCAAACAAAAACCTCGATTTTGCATCCACTTTTAATGTAAATTTTAATACTTAAAAAACAATCCTAAAATCTATTATTTTACATTTACTCATAAATAGACGTGATCTACTTACAAACTGATTTTCATTAAAATCTGAGACATATCTGCCACAGGTGATTTGCTCATTTTGTATGGAATGACCCCCCTTTGAGTATAATTGGAAATTCCACGTGGAGGAAAACCGAGCTCCACATCAAATGGATCGGAACTTTTTCATTTTTCCTTCTCTGCAGATTTCGATAAAGGAAAACTATTGAACATTTAAATTCTAAAATCTTCTCGATAGAAGATTTTTTATGTCTTATGAGTCATTTAATCTAAAAAATTTGTGGAAAGATGATGAAGTTGTTAGCAAAGTGTTGAACTGAACGAAAAAATTGTGTGAAATTGTTATGGATAAAATAAAATGGAGTTGCAGCCCATAAATATATATTTGTGGGGAATTTTGAGAACAGTTATTTCAAATTTATAGAAGCAATCGTTATATATTTACCTTATCCTTTCATTACAATAATAACTTTTCAAATGTCATTGATATTAATTCTAATACTAGACGTTATTCTAAAATGTTAACACACGTTTTTGAAAATACATCTACAAAATACAGAATACTTATTTTTTATTTGACACCCACAGCTTCCTAATTTCACTGGAATGTTCGTTAAATTTCACATTTTCTGACAAATTTGTTTTGAAACAAGTGACAAGAAGTGTGATTGTACTTTTAAAGTAACGAGTTGGAACCCGTCGAAATTCGACGAACTAAAATGTTAGAAAGGAACTGTCAGATCGAATTTATAATAAACCTACAAAAATAATTACAATAAAAAATTCATCTAACATTGGTTGTCTCACTCTTAAAACAAATAATATTTTTAACCTAAAATTACCAAAATATTATTTCCACAAACTTCAACTGCTTAAATTATTGAAAAATTAAACTCTATTAGAATACGTAATCAAGATGAGTAATTATGATGAATTTATCGATTGAGACTTTTATGTTTGTTTTTATGTGATGAAAAATCAGTAAAAAGGATTTCGCTTTGCCACATCATAAAATTTTCCCCATGGAATCTAAATTGTACGTTATTTTCACATTCCCATAATTTACATACGCACCACTCAAATTCACAATTTGAAAGTATTTTAACGCGCAATAGATTATTAATGAATGTATTTCTAAACTTAAAGTCACGTTTGTCCGATACAACTTTTCATGTGAACATTCGCATAAAATTTAAATTTTAATCTCAGTACCCGCGAAAATTTACAATTCAGAAATTTGCCTTTAGTTGTCATTTAGTATTGGTCAAATATTTAGTTTTATCAAAATAAATGATCGTTTTGTTTTAAATATGACATACTTTTTACTCACTGAATCATTTTGCCTAGCATCTGAAACTCAGTATCAGCGTAATGTAAAAATATTGAAATGTCACTGATTTATGAAGAAGAATGCGTGTTTTTTTTTTTTTAATGTCTGACATCATTTTCTGTTCAAAAATTATAAAAAAGTTACTTTTATTTGTATTGTGAAAATGGCATCAATAAGGATATAATCAATAAAAATAATAAACCATGACTATTTTCCCTTTACTTTCATTTAAATGGAGTACTTCAGTTGCCACAATTACAAAATTTGTATTAAAAACTACAAAAAATTAATATCTCAAAAATAAATTGAGATATAGCTTTCAAACAAATTGCATTTAAAAGAGCATTTTTTTCCTTATACGACGGTGTTAAAATTTAAAATGTGCGATGTTTAGAAGTTTAAAAATTTGCCGTAGATGATAACTGCAAAACCGAAATTTTAATTCAAATTTTAAAGTGTTGCCAATCGCAAAATGACGTATGCGTTACGCACAGATATGTTTGTCCTTTATAATATAGATATACATATTTATTATTACACCTCATCTTATATATACAGCATACTGTATTTCAGATAATGAATACATGTACGGCATTCATGGTGCAATGATATTTCGTCAACGAGGCATAGGAAACATATTAGCTGTGAGTATTCAGATAAGTTTTACACATAATATGAAATATATATTTACATATTAATTTTGTTTATATTTGATTATAAGTTTTATAAATATATATGAAATATATATTTAATGCCTACTTCTACTTTCAGCTACTTTAATAATTATAGGCTCCTCCATTTCAAACGAAGTGATGTATTTGTATGAATGGAACATCAGTTAACAATAACACTATTCCCAGACGATGGCCACGGGAATTTATATTATTGATATTTTGTCGCCTTTTAAATTAAACGATGAGCTTTTTAATGATCATATTGTATATTTAATATATTTCTCTTTTATTTTCGCTATCGCTCTTTTACTTTTCACTCCACATGTTAACTTTAAACACCCCCCCCCCCCCCCAAACAGAATGCATTTAAATTTTAAAACCAAAAAAAAAAAAAGTTGAAAATTTCCAAAGAAACATTTTTTCCTCTTTGAGTAAAATTGGAAATTCCACGTTGAGGAAAACAGGACATCTCTATATTCCACATTAAAGGGCTAAGAACTTTTTTTCCTTTACTGCAGATTTCGATAAAAGAAAAAAAAATGAAGATTATAGAAAAGTACTATGCGACATACCCTTCGGGATAAAATGCCGAGAGATTGGACATTTGATTTCTAAAATCTGCCCTATGGAAGATGTGTTATGTCTCATGAGTCATTTAATCTAAAAAATTTGAGGAAACATGATGAAGTTGTTAGCAAAATGTTGAACTGAACTAAAAAAATTTGTGAAATGGTTATGGGTAAAATAAAATGGAGTTGCAGATTATAAATATAAGTTTATGAAGAATTTTGAGAACAGTTAATTCAAATTTATAGGATCAATCTTAATATATTAACCCTATCCTTTCACTGCAAAAATAATATTTCAAATGTCATTTATGGCTAATTCCATGAAAACTTGTCATGTCTGTCACACAGCTGAAAATCACTATGCTTGTTGGCTACCAGTGTTTTAGAACGGAAAAATGTGGCTTATTTTATCGGTGATACCTCATCAATTGAATAACCCGAAGGAAACTTTTCGAAAATAACGGTGGCCAACAAGCATAGCGATTTTCATTTGTGTGACAGGACATGACAAGTTTTCATGAAATTAAACTTACATTAATAATAATACTAAATTTTATTCTAAAATGTTAATAAAATTTTTTGAAAATACATCTACAAAATACAGAACACTTATTTTCTATTTGACGCAAACATTTTTCTAACTTTTCAGGAATGTTCGGTAAATTTTCTGACAAATTTGTTGAAACATGTGGCAAGAACTAAGATTGTATTTTAATTAACTGCTATACATATTTATTATTACACCCCATCTTATATATACATCATACAGTAATTCAGATAATGAATAAATGTATGTGATTCATGATGTAAGGATATTTCCTCACTGAAGGATATGAAAATGATTAGTTGCGATTATTTTTTTTTAATAACAAAAGAGTTGAATATGTCTAAAGAAGTATTTTTTAATGTTAAACATGTTAAATGTCTCATGAGTCATGTTATCTAAAAAAATTGAGGAAAGATGATGAAGTTCTTAGCAAAGTGTTGAAGTGGGCAAAAAAAAAAGTGAAATGGTTATGGATAAAATTAAATGGAGTTGCGCCCTATTAATGTATATTTGTGAAGAATTTCAGAACTGTTAATTCAAATTTATGGGTTCGGGAAATTATGTCAGGAAGAGTGAATTTTTAAAAATACAAAAGTTTCAGAAAGTTGGTAAAATTAGATGTAATCAATTTAAATATCGATGGTCCGATTTTATTTATTATATTGTTTTTAAATGTTTAATTACATTGTGTAATACAAGCTGTAAGAAATTCCTCACTAGAGCTTATGGGTGAGCTCGAAGCCGACTGACAGATTAAATAACCCTTGCTCGCACTCCCGCTGGTATTTTTTTAAATTTAATTACAATTGCTTTTACAATTTTCCGGTGTGATCATCCATGCTCAGCTCTAAACCCTTCTCCAACATTTTTGAATGTGTATGGTACGAGCGGTACAGGTGTTTCAGCCATATATCACGTCGTAATCAGTTAAAAATATTCGGTATAACTCTATTGGTAAAAGAAAATATGTAATGTACTTTGATTTTCACTGTTTAACTTGACATTCGACATGCTAACTTTTACCATGTTTAAAAAAATAAGATAATAAAGTTTAAATTAAAAAAGCAAAAACTGATGCAGGTGATTCAGCCTTATATCAAGTTTCAATTTGTCAAAAATATTCACAACATTTTTATAGAAACTACATAATTTACTTGGATTGTCACTGTTTTACTTGTTATTCGACATGCTAACTTTAATAATGTTTTGCGAAAAAAAATAATAAAGTTTAAATTTAAAAAAGCAAAAAAATTCGCATATTTTGCAAGAAACATATTTATTTGAATAAAAATAAAATTATAAATTCCATATGGAAGAAAACCAGTCATATATGTGCAACATTAAATAGACAAGAAGGTTCTTATTTTTTCTTTCCTTTTGATTTCGAAAAAGGAACGAAAAAACGAATGATATGAAGAGTATTGTGGGACATACCCTTCGGGATGAAATGCTGCCGATTGGACATCTGATTTTTAAAGTCTTCCCAAAAGAAGATGCTACATGTCTCAAGTGTCATTTAATCTAAAAACTTCGGGAAAGATGATGAAGTTTTAAACCAGTGTGTTGTAATGCAGAAAATAATTATTGTGAAATGACTTTTGATAAAACAAACTGTACTTGAAACCCATAAATATATATATGTGAAGTATTTCGTTGACTATTTATTTACATTTAGAGTTTCAAGAAGCCATATAAGGAAATATGCATTTAAATATATATATATATTAGTTTCTGAAAAGTGATATAAATGCCTGGATTTTTAAATGTAGATGCTTAAATTTACATTTCATAATTGCATATATGGAAATGAGATTCCTAGAACAATGAATTAATATTTTTTTGTATCTTTGTTAAAATTTATTTTTAAAAAAAATTCTTTCTCATTTGGGCATTGCCAACGGAACAGGAATTATAAACATAAAATCTACAAAATACATAAATGGAAAAAAAAATGGAGAAATAAATTACTTCTTTTCGTAAAAAAAAAAAAACATGCTTTATTTATGTCTTTTTGACAGTCTTTGTTGTGATATAAAAATCCAGATTTTAGTGTACTTAAAAAAATTAATTCAGTCGATAAAAATTAATTAAGTAAAAGAAAACCGTGATATTTAGTGGCAAAAAATATGAGTATTTGTTTTTTTTTTCCCCTTAAAAAAAAAAAAAAAAAACTGTATACATTCAGAAAAAAAGTGAGAATGTGTGAAGTACCTTGGTTCCGATGCAAACATTCCTATAGAATAGATACCAATGGGTTAACGAACACTTATAATGCACATATACTGCACATATGAGACTATTTTATATTCTGTAATACATTTTGTACTATAGTTCTCTAGCAAATGTTTTCAAAGCATATGTAAAAGATTTCTGTTTTGAAAAAGTGGTGCGAAATAGAAATAAAAAAATAGTCGCTTGTGTCAGCCCTGCGTTTGAAATGGTTGCAGCGACGTACATGTTTTTTTTTAATATACTTGTCATCACATTTAAAAGAAGCAGTATTTTGGTCATTTTTTTAACTTATGCAATATGATTATCCGATGGATATATTATGACATGGAAATACTGCAAGTAGAATAAAAACATAGAATGCTGCGAGACCTGCGTTAGGCAGATAAGGATATAAGTTTACTTTACTTCATTCAACCTCTTAATTCTCGCTCCCGTGATATTCACGGGCTGTGTCTTTTTTTAGATTTATTCAGATTTGTTTAATTCCCGCCAGTTTTATAAAATATTTTAATTGGCTTTATTAAGGTATCCTTTTACCTGTAATTAAATAAGGTGAATATTTCTTTTAAAGAAAAGTGGTGTCAATAAGCAATTTGAATTTTGAAACCGTAATTTAATGCGACCGTTAAGGGGTTAAAAACGGTGCATTTCACAAAATTTTAACGAATATCGCGCAATGAATTGTTTTTATTAAAATTTAGAAGCTTGCTCGGTGCAGTAATAAGGAAAATTGAATTTAATTATCAGTACATGTTTAAATATTATGAAAAAAACAGGATCTAAAAATTGTACAATTTAATAAAATTTGATAATTCAATACAAAATTTTATATATTCTAAGGATTAAAAATTTAGTTCAATTAGTCTTTGTTTTCTAAAGTAGGCAAATCAATCCTATGAATAATCAGTCTATAATAAAGCGCATTTCCTTTTCTGCGTGCAACATATTTTATAACGATACTGAGAAAAACTATCTTTCAGATTCTAAGTATTCGAGAAACAACTATCAGTTTTCATATGATACTATATTTCAAAACGCAGCCATGCTTCAACAGTGAAAACGCAATGGCCTGTGATATTGGGTCCATTATTTTACAAACTGAAACTGTCTTTATCAATATAAAAGAGAAAAGAAAATATTTATGTGATGTATTGTGACGTGAAATAGATATCTAATTTAAACATGAGTATTTTTAAAACTCTGCAATGAATTTGATGAAAAGTAACATTTAAATATAGTATAACCATGGAAATTTAGTTAAAAGATTTAATGGTAAATTGCTTAATGACATTTTTTACCAGTTTAAAATACATTAAATTGGAAGTAGCCGAGTGAGTTGATAATTCTCTTGAAATATATATATATTTTTTTTAATTTGTTGTTGCGTCATACAAGTAGATTACATAAGTTATGTTTAAATTGTGTTCATACCTGAACCTAGAATTATTATGATTAAAGCAAGAAATATAAAAAAAAAAAATAATATTTTACTTACATAAAGCACTCATTATGGAAAAATAATGCCATTGAAAAAAAGTAATGCTTAAACATTTTTAGTTTAAATAATAAATTATATACATCGAAATTTTTTTATTGTCTAACATTTAAATACTATTTAGAAATTTTTAATAATCTTCTCAGAAAATTTCTCTCTAGTTATTCTTTTGTAATTTAAATCGCATTTATCCGTTATTAATATTTTTCAAAAAATATTTCAAGTGCATCAGTTATTTATTTTTACAATTAAAATTTTAGATGATAGCAGAAATAAATTGGTTTATGAAATTATACCGTATATGAAATTATACCGTATAAGTCGAGGAATTTCTGACAATTTTCGGTAAGCAAATTTGCCGGGTCGACTTATACGCGAGTCAGTTAAAAAAGCAAAAACAAAAACTTCGAATACGGCAAAAATATGGCATTTTATGTGTATGAATAGAAAAATAATATATAAAATAATTGAATAATAATAATTTATCATTTAAAAAAAAAATCAATAATTTGTTTTTGTTAACTAACTACCTTTTTTTGCATTGGCAAGTGCAATCTTTGGTTTGATTTTGTGCAAAATTGAAGACAAAAGTTAGAGGGTCGACTTATACGCGGGTTTTTGATTTTTCCCAGAATTTGAATTCGAAAGTTACCCGAGCTTATACCCGAGTCGACTTATACGTGAGTATATACGGTAATTGTACTTTTAAGATACATAAATGATTTCACATGCAATACAATAAAACTTCTACAAATGAATGAAATTTTTTTATTAATCGCAAACATTTTCATATTAATCAGAATAAACTGATATTTAGTGAAATTTCAAAATATTTTCAAACCTTGTATTCTTCAAAATTAGAAAATTCATGCTTCAAATTAGGCAACTTTATTGTTTACCTAAAAATAGAAATAAAAAGAATTACTTAAATAATTATTTATTCAATAAATAAGTGTGCATTTTTCAATACAAAAAAGGATGTGAAACTAGTATAAGAAACAGATAATTACAAGTAAAGACACTGGCATTAAATATAAGTAAGTATACATGCATAAATATCAGCATAAAAACAGCAGGGAGCGCATTAAAATTATCTCACTATAAATTTTCATATTATGTTTATTATTCTTCTCTTTTATTTATACAAAATTAATGTCATGTTTATTTTATTCATGCTAAATCAAATAGAGAACATTAACAGACATTTTAACGAGAGTAAAATCATCTACAGGTCTAATTTTTATTTACAATTATTCATAAGAGAGTCCATTGAAATTTGTTTAAGATGCTCAGGAGTTTGTAACGATACATTATCTTTTCGTATCCCGAATTTATGGGTTGAATGGTTGGATAAATTACGGCATCGCGACATAGAGAGAACACGAGAAATCGCGAAAATATAGGGCGCGTTACATGTTACTTGTTTATTTTCGATGATTTTTTCCATTTTTCATTATGCATTTGTAATTTTCTGTTATACATTCTGACGACGACTCAAAAAATGAGTGGAAACATGTAAATAAACAGTTTTTAATTTACTTTTAATGTGTTTTTATAACGTCTTTTAAGCAAATAAATATTTTAATATTATGATATGATTAGAAATGGACGTAATTTTGACTTACTACTCGCACTTATTTACACTTGAATCTAAACTCTTCGATTATTATTATTATTCGAAAAACCTTCTAATGGATGGCGGCCTGATCTTTCACTCTTAATCATTATTTTACGGCTGCAAAAACTATGATTTCTTCTTTGAGTTAGATAACGAGAGTATGCTGTTGCTTAAGACCGACATGTTTATATGATATTAGTAAAAACGTATCATATATATATATATATATATATATATATATGATACGCTTATATATATATATATATATATATATATGAGCTTTAACTTTGAAACTATACAAATCTTAAATTTTGGATCAAATGTGCATATCTCAATATATAGAAACCCAGCTAACACACGATTTCTGGTCGCAAGGCGGTTTCGTCCCGGCCAACATCAGTTAAGGCCATTTGTAGCCAAACTATTCTGTACCGTAAGTGACGCGCCGCTAATTACGGCAGCTACCGCGGAAAAGATTACGGATCGGTGGCGAGGAAACTGTTGCGTTTATTTTGCCTGCAAATCAATGAGGGCCAGTTTCTGGCAAAAATGTAATGGTCCATCATCGTTCAGAAAGTAGAGTGCTAATATTACCTAACTCGCATATTTATTTAAACAGAGGAAATGTATTTTTTTCTTCATTTTTTTAAGTAAACTTAATTATTTTAAATGTGGCTTTCATTAAAAAATATAGATACGTTATGAGATTTATATTTAAAGCAGTAAAATAGATTAGTTATTTTTGCTTAGTTTTAAAATATTTAAGGAATATATATTGATAAATATGTAACAAACATTTACTTTTACAAAATGTAAAATAAAATTTCCAAACTATGCTTCGATATCTTTGCATGAATATATTTTTTATAGTCACGCTGAAAACAATGAATGCATCATTTTTTTCTATTTGATTATTTTTTTATTGATTTTAATAGCCGAACTAAACAGATAAAAAATTCATAGGTAATACATTTGAATCGGAACAATACAAAATGATTAATTATAGTAAGACGCATTTATTGGGAATGTATATTATACTAAACATCTACTAGAGATTTAATGATAAATGTGATTTTTTTTTTTTTCAAGTTCCATGAAAAAATATTTTTCTTAAAAAAAATCACTTTGATATCTCAAACAAAAACTTATTGTTGAACATGTGTTGAGCATGACAGAGAAAAAGGAAAGAGAAAAAAAAAGTTGGAAATTGCTCGTCAAACGTGGCAAATGAGGTGCGTTCGTACTATAACTAGTTTTATAATTATTTTTTGCACCCCATATTGTACTGAATGTATACTTTTTTGCACTTCATAAAACGCATAGTCTGATACATCATTAAAATGCACTTCCAATAATTTTTCCCCATTCCCCGTAATGTAACGGATCACTTTTGACTGTCCCTGTAATTAAACTATACATCCGATTTTCCTAAAATTTGAAATAGCTCAACAAAACTTTGCAACAATTATATCTTTAAAATTTCAGACCATTCGGAAGGCTGTAATATCATTAAAATGCACTTGCACTAATTTTTCCCATTGGCCGTAATGTAAAGAAAAACTTTTGACTGTCCCTGTAATTAAACTATGCATCCGATTTTCCTAAAATTTGAAATGGCTCGACAAAATTTTGCAACAGTTATATCTTTAAAATTTCAGATCATTCGGAAGGCTCTAATATCATTAAAATGCACTTGCAATAATTTTTCCCATTGGCCGTAATGTAAAGAAAAACTTTTGACTGTCCCTGTAATTAAACTATACATCCGATTTTCCTAAAATTTGAAATGGCTCGACAAAATTTTGCAACAGTTATATTTTTAAAATTTCAGATCATTCGGAAGGCTCTAATATCATTAAAATGCACTTTCAATAATTTTTCCCATTGGCCGTAATGTAAAGAAAAACTTTTGACTGTCCCTGTAATTAAACTATACATCCGATTTTCATAAAATTTGAAATGGCTCGACAAAATTTTGCAACAATCATATATTTGAAATTTCAGACCATTCGGTTGGGTAGTTTTTGCTCTGTTACATGCGGACAGACGGACGGACGGACTGAACGACGACTATAGGTACGTATTTATATAATTACGAACGCACCTAAAAAGGGGGGGGGGGATTAAGCTGCTTCTAGGGCATAAATTTTTAATACTATTTGAAATATATTTTCATGTAAAATAAAATATTATAAGATTTAAAGTTCTGAATTCAGTGTAAAGCAAAAAATAAATAAACATGCTTTTATTAAATTCCTAACAATTTACAGATACTTATTTGTTTTATTATTATTATTATTATTATTTTACTAATAAAAAATACATATAAAGTCATATACCTGGCATTAGCAAAGCAAAATCCTGGATTTGTTTGAAAACACTAGTACGTTGCACGATTTATATTTTATATTTATATATATATAAATTCCCTAAATAAAAGTTTTTATATGGAAAAAACAATAAACACGCTTAATGTTCTTGCTTTTAAAATATGCATTAATATTTAAAATAAATATATTTTTGTGAGCACATTGGAATAAAAATGAATATATTTAATGGTTATTTTATATAATTTTTAATTGCCAGAATTTAATTTATCAAATAGAAAGAAAAAGGCAAATGTAATTTATTTGATACATTGGTTTAAGTTATAAATATGATGAAGTATGTTTTATAAATAAGTAGAAAATGAACTCGAAAACTCTACTGCACCTTTCCCCTTGTTGAAATTTTATCGATTTTTTCTCCCTCTTGCAGAAATATATATATATATATATATATATATATATATATATATAAATAAATAAACATTAAAAGAAAAACTTATGATTGAGGAAAAAAGGCCGTTTTTTAGTTATTAGAGTTATGCATTTCTTCATAAAACTAAAGAATTATAATTATAATTTTTTGGTTTTATGAAGAAATGCATACATAATTCTTTGGTTTTATGAAGAAATGCATAATTTCTTTGTATATCTGTTATAAGTAAATGTTATAACATTTGCTTACATTTGTGACTGTTAAAAGCAGATAACCTTTTAGAATCTATAATATTCTTTTCCCTCCCCCGAAAGAAAAACCGTGCTTGCATTTCCATGTTCAAGGGCATTTGGGGTTACAGGAAGGAGAAGGGGATAAATTCTGAGAATGAAATAAGCTTCCTTTCAATTCTCCCGCGTTCTTCTTGTCATTTTACAAGACCGAGAGATAGGGGATGGTCATAGAAAAAGTGTTGCTGTGGATGTTTAGTTGACAGTAATTATTTGTTAAAATATTGGTAAGCTTAGTTCATGTTTATTTATTAAAGAAATTAATTTATTAAATTATAATCTTTTTTGCATCATTTTATATTTTTACGTTTGTTTGACAGAAAACTGTAAAAATGTGTTAGTTTTTTGAAATCACAAGTATTTTTAAAACATATTGTAATTTTAGAAAACGTAGTATAATATCTAATATATATTGCCTTTATCATATAAAAATTTTGCGTAAATTACGAAATAGTGAGGATATTTTTTAATTTTTTTTTCTCAAAGTTTAGAATTATATCGTTTTTTGAAGTAATGATTGCCATTTCCCGATCATGTGATAAACAATATTACGAAAGCTTGATAGTTTAATTTAAATTTATTCTTATTGTTAAAAATAAAATATACAGCTTTTTCGTATATTTGTTAAATACCTGTGAAATTTCGACTAGTCTACATAATTTAATAACTAAACAACAGAATAAAGTTAAAAAAATAATAAAATTTAGATAAAATCGTTAAAATAATAATACATTTTAAATTACTGCAAGTACTTTCTGGTATTTTGAAAAGGTTAAAGTATGTTTGTAATGTAATGCATATTGTTGTACAGTTAGACTACTGTTGCTACTTTACTCAAGCGAAAACACCAGCTCGCTAATGATAATCCTATGGATTTTTTTTTTAAATATCTCTTTCGCATTTCAATGATTTTAAATATATATATTGTATTGGATAGCTGAGGTCGATCTCTACAAAGAACCTGTTTATTTTTTTCGATTTTGTTTACAGGTTTTTTTTTACTAGGATACTTTGATTTTCGGAAACAAAGTATGTTAAAAAAAGAAAACTGTAAACAAAATCGAAAAAAGCATTTCTAGAGATTGACCTCAGCTATCCAAAGCAAAAAAATATTCAAAAATATTGAAATTCTTACGAGATATAAAAAACAAGTCCCCCCCTTATGTTTAACATTAGCAAGCGGGTGTTTTCACATGAGTGAAGTAGCTTTTTAAGCTGTGAGAGAAAAATTTAATGTATAAAATTAAAAAATATTTAAATGATGCAAAAATAGTTATTGTTTCTCAGATTATGATTTAATAAGGTTTTAATAAATAAGCATATACTAGTACAGGCTTCCCAATGTGTAAAAATCAGATAAAATGAAAGAAACATGTTAAGTAAAACATGTATAAAAGTCATGCTGGTGTTATAAGCACTTATTAAAAAAAAAAAAAAAAATCCTAGACCTCTTCTTAATTTTACATAGTATATTTAAACTGTTTTTAGATAAACATTCAAAACCAGTAAATTTAGATTTTAATTTTTATCAAAATATTTTTTTAAAAGAAAATTTTTTGGTTCTGACAAAAACAGAAAAAGGCCTCATTTACTGAATTGTTCTAGTGTGGGGGAAAGGGCTTAAACAGTATAATTCTGGCCACATTCAGGCTATTTTTTATTCATGATAACCAATAGTGGCATGAATGTGTGTAGCTTCCGGCTTGCATTCATTAATGGTGCCCATTGATGGCATAAATGTGGCTCGCTTCCGGCTTGCATACATTAATGATGCCCATTGATGGCATAAATGTGGTTACCTTCCGGCTTGCATTCATTAATGATGCCCATTGATGGCATAGCTGCGGCAAGCTTTTATTCATAAATGCCATTAAATGTATAATTGTGGCCAGTTTGCGGCTAAATATCAGTTTTAGATGACCGTTAATGGCGCATTTGTGGGCAACTTCTTGTATTTACGGCCAATTGTCTTCCGGCCTTATTATGTCCGGCGTGACACATTTTTTACGATGCCGTCACGGCCAACGATAGCGGGCCGATATCGAACACTTCGGGCCAAGGCTAACGTTCACTTCAGTGGCCCACAAGTTATGTGTTTGTTGGGAATATTTTTATTAACGGGTTAAACCGTATAGATAGATTGACATCAAATACTGGGGAAAAAATTGAAGAACTTTACAAATGGTATATTCTGGTATTGCACCATGGCTATCCTGAGAGATTTTTGAAGAGTCTGCTACGAAATTTCGTAAAGTGTAAGACTTATCGCAGAGATTTAGAGGTAATGTGGATGCGAAGAGAGGAGTAACTGTGGCTTTGACTGTTCAGGGTTTGCGTGCACGATTGTTTGGGGTTTCATGTTCAGTTGTTGGTTTTCGATGGTTCTAGCCTGCTCATTCGATTTGTTAGTTTTTTTCTTTTTGGTCTTGACAGGTTGTTTGGGGAGCGTTGTGCACATAAAAACTGGTTTTAACCCCGCAGTTGCATGTCGCAAGTGCATGCCGCCTGTCTCCATGGATTCAATTTCTTCTGGTTTTAGTTTGAATGTTTTTAAAGTTTGCCGTTTTTAAAGTATGTTGTTTTTGAAGTTAGTTGTTTTTAGTTATTCTGTTGTTGTCATTTGGTTTAGTTTATTTATTGTTGGATCAGTTCCGTAGTTTCGAATTTTTGGTTTGGTTTTTGGATATATATATATATATATATAAAGTAAAATCTCCAGTTATGGAAATTAACACTAATCACAGATCATAACTTTAAAACAAACAACAATAATACAAATCAACTTAAAAGTAAACCATCATAAAGAACAACTCTTAAATATCCAAACGGAAGAACAAACAGGAAAACAACAAACCAGAAACCAGAAGACAAGCGGCATGTAAGCAAGTAAGTAAGTAAGCACCCACCCTGGGAACCCGCTTTTGGCTTATGGTTAGGTGTACGACATACGACATATTAAATAATGAATATTTTTACTATTTGAATACCAAAAAAGGTTGTTATTTTTAACCTGACTTTGCTCGCGCTGGGTATGTCACACTGCTTTTTTGCAGTTTTTCTCCCTAACCTTTCTCCAGAAATGGATGAGTCTTTGTGTAGTTGCCTCGAAGGTCATAATCTTAGAGGAGGGAAAAGCGGTTAAATAATTCGAAATCGCCACATATGGGTATCTCACACCCAGCGCGAGCATTTCTGTAACAGCTCTGAGTACAGAGAGACACAGGAAATTGCAGGATAAATGTAAGTAACATTTTAAACATATCTTTAAAACTACGTTATCCCTTTCTTTTTCGCAGTGTTTTATGTTTTATGTAGATTTTAAGGTAAAAATATTGGAAGAAACTGCCATGGATATGACATACCTGGAGCGAGTAAAACCGACAGTTTTTCTCGCACGTGCATTCCATATAGATAGACGCAGCGAATGTACAAAATAAATGTAACTAGCATGTTTAATATGTGTTTAAAACTCTATTATCCCTTCTTTTTTCCTAATGTTTTATGATTTATATAAATTTTATGGTAAAAAATTGGAAGAAACCGCCATGGGTATGACATACGCAGCGCGAGTAATCGCGTTCGTTTTTCTCGCGCGTGTAATGCCGGGTTAATTAACAATCACTTTTATGCATGCGTACAATTTTAGCTATATGTACGGAATGCATGTAAAAAGAAAATAAATGATAACATAATGTAATCAGATTTAGCCACTGCTGTTAAAAATTTTTCTTTAATACATAAAACGTTGTTACCGAAACTAATGGTGTATCTAATTTCTGTAATAAATGTTCAATTCCAGTAATCAGATGCATTGGAACACCTTTTATAGTGAGTGTATCTGAAAATAGCAGGTACTTTAGATATTAATTGTGAAAATTTCTTTATATTATATTAAAAATAATTATTTTTATTAATGTCTTTTCATATATTGATTTCTTACTAAACGTTCTTAGAAATACTTAATAAATGTCACAAAAAATTACAAGAATTCTTTTCCTATTTTATTGAATGAGATTTTAATGAGCTGTAATTAATTTGTCGTAGATATAACATTATTTTTTTCTGATAATTTTCAACGTACGAATTAAATACACTCTATAGCCATTAGTTACAGTTATTTTCGATTTTAGTCGTTTTATCGAATATTTAATGATATATTTAACGAATTCTAGTAGAAATTCGGGAGTATAAAGAATATGTTTTAAAGCCTGTTTTTCAACGAAGACTTCATCATGTGAGCAAATACAGGACCAATATTAAATTGAAGAAAACATAATTATTTCGCTTTACTCTGAAAAAGAAATGCACGAAATGATATGGTGCTGCAGCACTTGAGTATGCAATTATTGAACGATATTTGTGCGTAAGAATTTTCTTGTATGAATAGCACGTACATTAAAGGAGATAAAAAGATTTTAAGAATATATATAAGAATTTTGTGCATGTTTTTTTTTTTGTTGTTGTTGTTGTTTACAGAATGGAGCGTTTCCTTCGAAAAGTAGCCATACAAGGGGTTTTCGACAAGTTGTCATTTTTTATTAACTGACGTTCAATAAAACAATTAATATTTAAAGAATGTTAACGAGTAGCTTTGTAATGGATGCTTAAATGTTAATTTTTTTTTCGGAGGGGGGGGGGGGGATAGTCTAGTTCTGGATGTTTTCCGAGAAGAAATAAAGCATCAATAAAAAAATATAATTAGAAAAATCAAAAATGACAATTTACGGAATATCCCTTATCATTCAGCTTTTTTCCGGAATAAACAGAAATTCAGCTTATTTCATCACCGATACTTTTCTGAATTATCGACTGGTCTTTTTATATGAGTTATGAACCAAATAATTAAACAAAAATCTTCGGTATCACTTTTGCAATTGTACTTCCTTATTTCTACAGCACATTGTAAATTTTATTTAAAGTGGCGTTAAGTTTGATAAAAAAATCTCTCCATTCTGTGAACAAAAAACATGGAGTAAATGTTAGGAATTTGTTGAAGAAACTGTTTTAGCTCCATGCATATGCGTCCAATTCTTAACCAAATGAACAAAAATGTTGTACAATATCCACATAGTTACGTCCTGCAGCTTCAAATCATTTCGAGAATTTAATTACATTGATTGATACGAAATACTATTTTTTTTCTTCAACTTGTTGTTATTTGTTGGCACTCTACTTGTCCTCGTCATCAAACTATCGCTAAAAAACACGAAGTCATATATTTCTTTTTCATATTCCCGAAATTTCAGAAGAATTCGGAATTGTCTAGATATTCTAGTAAACGTGTAAATTCGAAAGAGTCCTGTGGGTATGGGGTGTAGCGTGTAGATATTATTTAAAAAAAAACAATAATAATCCTTCTATATATATATAAAGTAACGATTTGGAAATGAGCCAAAATATTTGGAAATGGACCAATGAAAATTTGCATAGATACCGCGAAATGCATCTGATTGGTCAGATCTTTCTGT
Source organism: Maratus speciosus (assembly GCA_963932465.1). Classification (NCBI taxonomy): domain Eukaryota; kingdom Metazoa; phylum Arthropoda; class Arachnida; order Araneae; family Salticidae; genus Maratus; species Maratus speciosus. The sequence continues at coordinate 130,667,443 of OZ010791.1, forward strand.
CTTTTCTTGGCGGGAATTGTGCTTTGCGAAAACCAAGAAAGTAGAGAATTTAGATAGGATGGGGAGGGAAAGAGAAGAATCTTCTACATTTCGATAAACTTCTGCATTTTATTTTTAGGGTCGATGGCAAAATTGATTTTTACAGAAAGAAGATAATTTCCATTAATTAATAAGAAATGGGGATCATCATAGTTTGCAATCTAAAAATTGAATACATAGAAAATAAGGGATCGCGAAGCGATATAGAATAGAAATGCGAAAAAATGGCATCTGGGGTTGGCCAGAAATAGGGATTGCTTCGCGAAGCCGATCGGAATCCCGAAGCGATTACGCAGGGGTTGGTGAACGTAGCGAGAAGAAGGTCAGAGAACCCCCCCCCCCCTCACACACACTAGTAGCAATATAAAAAATAAGGGGACTTAAACCAATCTACGAGGCCGAGTCAAATGAAGGTGAGCCAGTGAAAATATATGACAATCGGAGTACTTATTTTAAAGTAATCTTCATGAGCATTCTGACATTTGTCCCACTGACTAACGAGTCTCGTGATCCACATCTTATAAAACTCCTTGAGTTGGTGCTTCAAATGTCTTCAACTGCCCCCTTCACGTTATCGTCCGACACGAATCTGGTTCCCTTTATCTGTTTTTTAATTGCCCGGAAATATGAAAGTTACAAGGCAAGAAACCAGTTCATCGATGCTTATCTCCCGTTCTTGTCTATTCAGATCATCAACATGTGCAGTTGTGTTGGGGGTGATTGCACGTTGGCTTTGACCTGGTGTTGGATCGGCTTTGAAACTTTCACGTCCGTCTTTGAAGCGTTCGCTGCATCGCTTCACGGTGACCAATGAAATGAAATGTTCGCCGTACATGGCAGATATACGGCTACTAATTTTGTTTTGGGAAGCACTTTTAGCTGTCAATTAACTGAACACACCACGCTGTTCATCTTTTGCAGCGATCGTCTTCAACCCAGTGTATGAGGGAATTAAAAAACTTTTATCCTCACACGTCCGTGTCACTTTCGTAAATGAGAAATGCCTGTCTGCTACGCACATGCGTCGCAGGTATTGGACCGAACCATTCTTTAGAGGGTTGGGTTGGCTCAGTTTCATTTGAGTTGCTCTCGTATTTCGGAAAAATTATGAGGTATATTGTTTGCTAATTTAAAAACAAATAAAATTCATATATCTTTATGCGAACAAATTAAAACAAATTAAAATTATTTATTACAAAATTGAATAATCACCATTCTAATAGAAAATCTACTAATATAATAATACAATCAGATAAATAACATTTGCAGTTATTTAGTCAATCTACTAATAAAAATGTAATAAAATGTATACAAAAAGCACGTTTAAAAATAATAGTGTCTCTAATTTCTTTGTATATAACTTAAAATTGCTGATATATGAAGCCAAGAGGAAACAATATCACCATGCAGCTATAAATAATTATTTTAATTATTGTTTTTCAATACATTGATTTCATTTATTAAACAGTGTTAGTGGTAATTAATTACTATCACAAAAAGTAACAGGAAATCGTTTCTTATTTTTTATAATATTTTAATAAGATGCAATTAATGATTTGTCGCAGATAATGTAACCTTTATTTTTTGTATTCTGAAATGTTCAACCTTAGGGATGTAGTAATATGTGTTATCGAAAGAACAAAGGCAATAATAACAACATCAAAAAATAATGTGACTCGCACCGATCCATTCTGAAAAAAATATACCAGGTAATTTTATATCTTTTGCTAATTTAAAAACAGATAACATTTAATTTTTCTCATGCTTGAATAAAACAAATTAAAAAGCAATTATTACAAAATGGAACTTAGAAAAGGGAAGAAAAAAATCTTATTTCCTGAAACAAGCATTTTATTTTTAAACTAAAATAATTACTTTTTTCATTTTAAAAGAGATTCGATTTTAATTTTCTTATATTGAACTAAGTAATGTAAGTTATTAGATTCTTGTTTCTTAAACGGTAGATTCTGTAAATCTCACAGAATAATTTTTATGACCCAAACGCATTAAATGAACTTCTATGAAGAAAAAGAAACTTGATGTTATTGTTTTTGAAAAATTGTAATTATGTGTATCTATTGGTTTGAAGTAATATTGCTGCACTGCTTTTATTAAATTTCAAATTCAGTTTTATTTTGTAAGCGGATGCTGTATTAATTTTTTCCATCATACTACGTAATAAGATACTTCTGAGTGTGTAAATATATGTTTAAAAGTAGAAAATATTTTGTTTAATAAAACTTCTTTATGTTTTGTGAAAATCATCTAATTTTCTATTTGCTTATGGCTATATGTTATAGGACAATATGTTTAAAGCTTTTTTTGTTAATACCAATTCATATTCGTTCATAAATATATCGATGATTTCATTCATATATAGAGTTTCATAAATATATTAATGTATTTAGACTAAATGCGCTTGGATATGGATGTTCTACAGATGTAAACGACTGAGCTTTTGGTACTAGAAAAGAAATTTATAGGTTTGCAATCACAAAAAAAACAAAAAAAAAAAACACTCTAAGAATAGTTTTTAAAATCACGTTTCAATTCGATTGCGCTATTCACACATCTACTGGAAACTCGAAAATTGGTAAGTAGGCTATTTTTAGATAGTGGATGCTCGCTTGGCCCAAGTATAAAAACCTAATATAGGTAAAAGTATTCTGAAATAACAGATTCATGTTGAGTTATAAGCAATTTATTTGAAAGGTAATTCACGGTGCGTACGTACTACATGTTTGTTAAAAATATTTTTAACTTTACTAAACCTCTATAATAAACTTTAAATTCACTAAACTTTTATATAATTTATTTAAGAACATCTTTCGTGTAATCGTGGATAATAACATAATAATGTATATTAATATACGTATTAACATATGTTTGTTAGAATATTTGAAGTAATGGAACTGAGTAAAAGTAATTAAAAAATAAACTGGGCAGAGAATTATAAAAAAAAAAAAAAAAAAATGCTGATTCTAGAATTATTCCTATCATTCGGTATATTTGATATGCAATTCGTTTTTATAACATAATAATGTATATTAATATACGTATTAACATATGTTTGTTAGAATATTTGAAGTAATGGAACTGAGTAAAAGTAATTAAAAAATAAACTGGGCAGAGAATTATAAAAAAAAAAAAAAAAAAAAAAAAAAAAAATGCTGATTCTAGAATTATTCCTATCATTCGGTATATTTGATATGCAATTCGTTTTTAGAACATAGATCCATGTTTTTCTTTAAAACAAACAGTTTTTTTTTTTTTTTTTTTTTTTTTTTAAATGTGGAAATGAGAGGAAATTTTTCTAAAATAACATTTTCAGTATCATGTCTTTAAAATAATTTAATTTTAAATATAAACGGTTGAACAAAAATAATTTATTAGACAAGATAATAGAGATATATGTAGGCTAATAAGACAATAGTGAGAACGTTATTAATGCGTAGGTTAATAAATATAGAAGCATAAGTTGTTGTTTTTTTAAACACTCTTTTATAAGCATTTAATTTTCATCTTTAAATTTACTAGTAAATGTTTGACTGCAGTTCATGTTTTTTTTTCCCAAAAGTTTACGCCCAATACATTAATTTGCTGCGCGCATCAAACTTGAATATGGAAAAATACACTGCTCTTTTTAAACTTTGCGCTTCTTTTTGTCAATACCAATTCATATTCATTCATAATTATATCAGTGATTCCATTATAACTATATTAATTTATTTAGAATTAATGCTCTTGAATATAGATGTTCTACAGTTGCAAACAACTAAGCTTTATGAACGCTTTGCAGAAAACGCAGTCGATTTAATTTATTTTTAAAAAAAAGGATGTTATTTTATTGATTCTTTTTTTTCAGATAGGACAGAATAATAGAAAAATGAAAATTAGGTTTTTAAACTACTATTTTATGCTTTCTAAATTGATTTTTGAATATAAAATAAATTTTGAAATATAAAAATAATAAATTAATTAAAATTTTACAATAAATTGATAAAGTATTTTTTATATCACACTCTTCATATTTATTAACAATTTTCTAATATTTAGCCTTTAAAATGTTTCAATTTTGCAGTTTGTCAGCCTTTGGTCATATTTTGGCGAGCCTTTACTGTCAAATCATTAAAAGCATTGTTGTTCCAAATCTTATACAATTTTACGAGTCACAGGGAATACGTAGCGATTTATCACCAGTGACGTTCTAACGGAATAATTCCTTAAAAATAACCTATTAAATTTTAGTTGAGTTCTAAAAATATTCAAATGTTGTATTCACATCCGAAACTCACCTGTGAGCGTAATTTTTGTAATTCTAGCGTATCCGGAAGAAAGTAAAAATAGATTCCAAAATTCAATCTTTAAATTAAAAACTCGTTGAGTGTAATAAAAGATTGTAAAAAAGAGAAAAAAAAACATGGTTTGAAATAACTTAGATTTAATTTGACATTTCACAGAGATCTCGTGTTATAACAGTGGGCGCAAGATCCAGACTGAAAATATGTAAGATTTAAAACGACTGAAGAAAGGGAATATCCTGTAGTAAAGCAGGAGACAAAAGAAAACCATCGGTCAGTAGTACACTGTAAAAAAAAAAAAAATCTGTACTTCTACAGACGTAAAATTACATGCTTACTAAACATTCATCTGTAACTGTACAAAAAAAGCTGCAAATCTACAAAACTAGTTTTTGTAACGCTACAAAAGTCTGTAACTTTACAAATCAATCTGCTAAAATTACAGTAATCTTACTAAAATTTTATCTGTAACCCTGATTGCAGTTACATGAAAAGTTCTAGGCATCCCAGTTTCCTAAAAAATTCTTAGTAACCTTACAGATTTTTTGATTTTTGGCGCAAAAGTGTGTCTGTTACATGAATTTTTGTTGTTGCCGTTACATAAAACGTTCTAGGAATCCCAGTATCCTACAAAAACTTTAGTAACTTTACAGATTTTTTTTTACAGTGTAGATACGAAAATTATAGCGAGAAGGAGAACATGAACTGATTAACAAAAATAAATTAAAACAGGACATACAATAAATAAATAAAATGCATTTAGTATACGACTAATTAATTGATGGAAAGGGTAAAAAAAGTTTACAAATAGAGTGAAAAGTATGGTAGGAAGACAAGACAGTTTTACGCAAGGAAAACCATTTAAGCTGAACGGAAATTCAAAATTTAAAAATGTTATTTAATTAACGTTAACAGGCTATTGTAATCTTAAAATAGAAGAGTTGAACAAAATGTTTCCTTAAAAAATAACTTTTAAATGACTTAAATTACTTATTAAATCTAAATAAAAAATGTAATTGAAAATTGCAAGCCATATAAATATGAAAAATATGGCACGAATCTCCATGAATTGATTTACAAATATGTTATGCAAATATTACGTCACTACAAAACTAAGTTTTTTGTATATCATAGTATTAATATTTTCACTGTTTTGGGAAACAAAAACATAGTACACTGTAAAACAAAATCTGTAATTTTACAGATGTAAAATTCCAGAAATCTGTATGCTTACTAAACTTTTATCTGTACACTTTAAAAAAAATATGTAAATCTACAAAACTACTTTTTGTAAAGTTACAGAAATCAGTAGCTTTACAAAATAATCTACTAAAATTGCGGTAAACTTACTAAACTTTTATCTGTAACCCGTGTTCCAGTTACATAAAATATTGTACGCATCCCAGTTTCATAAAAAATCCTTAGTAGCCTTACAGATTTTTTAATTTACTGTGTAGAAGTGTATCTGTTGCATGATTTTTGTTGTTGCCGTTACATAAAAGTTCAAGGAATCCCAGTTTCATAGAAAAAGTTTAGTAACTTTACAGATTTTTTTTACAATGTAAGTATTAAATTTTGGTGGTAAATGAAAATATATTTGAACAGTTGGTCTGTATTCCAATTCAAAAGTAAATGCAGAAAGACTTTTGTAAATGGTGACTCGCTTAAGCACCACTCTTCAAATAATAGCAGGTTTCTTAAAAATATCAGTTTCCTGCAAGTGATATTAAGATTTAGACTGAAAAATCAAAACAGTTACTCAAAAAAAAAAAAAAAAAAAAAAAAAAAAAAAAGTGGGGTTTTAATTATTAAATCCAAATGTCCAGTTCAATCTAAATTATTTTTCTGTTTTTTTCCACAAACATTAGCTTCCAAATGATATAGAAAACAAAACTTTGTGATAAGTAATTAAGAGAGAGCGAGACAACAAAGATGTTGAAAAAAAAATCTTTCCCCGAATTTCATAATTAATGCTGTAACTCTTATATATATTTATCTTACGTAGTTTTTTATTTTTTTTACAGAAAGCCCTAGAATATATATAAAATCCTAATAAAATTAGGAAAAAAAATAATTAAAAGAGATTAATGGGAAAAGATATTTCTTTTGCGGACAATTTTTTAATTAATATTATTTTCATTTGCTATAAGCTTACGTATTATTGTATATTTTTAAAATAGTATAATTTTTCATATAATAGCAACTGTGAAAATGCGTTTTATAGGGATGATTTTCCGAAAAAAAAAATACACTTTTTTATGTTTCTTTCCACATTATATGTATTGTAAAAGAAAATAAACATTACTATTAATTAAACCAAAATTCCATAATAAGTAAACTCATTTCAATGTTAGAGCATTTTAAAAGCTTATTAATGTTTCTGCATAATCCTTATATGAATAAATATAAGGGGCATTCAACTGAAACCTGGTCAGCGCGTGAAATTTTGCATTAGACGTAAGGGGGCGCCACTTAACTGCGCGTATGGCGGCACCTTCTATTGGTAGAGAGACTGACGCATGCGCAACGTTTCACGTAGCATAGCGACAGTGTGGTTGCACGCCGATGAGAAGGTAGTCACACAAGTTACCGTCCACTACTGAACATGCAGGCGAGTAAGCAGCAACAACGAGGAGTGATTCGATTTTTAGCGGCGGCGGAAGGAAATGGAGGCCGTGAACTGTATCGACGGATGAAAGCTGTGTACGGTGAGTACAGTCTGAGTCGTTCAACTGTTGTGAACTGGCGCAAACGATTCCTTGACGGACGCGAGCTATTGGAAGACGATGCTCGTCCTGGACAGGCTCATCGTGTCATCACACCGGAAAGGATTGCGGAAGTGAATGATTTAGTCTTGGATACCGCAGAATAACTGTGGACGAGATCCATCGGTTACTGAGTATTAGCGTGGGCACTACTCACACCATATTGCATCAACACTTAAACTTTCGAATCCACCGGCTAGTGTCGCAATGAGATAAATCAGCCAAAAGTTTTGGCGACTATTTTTGAGTTTGTGTACAGTGTATAACTACATTTGTGTGTAATAATAAAATCGTTATTTTGCTGTAGTGACCGGGTTTCATTTGAATGTCCCTTATAGTATTATCATTTGAAGTACTATAGAGTAAATTGGTAGAATTGTAACTTCTGTTAAAACGTCACCATCGTCTGCTTTCAAGAGGTGACGCTTTACAGAAAGTCCACACTGTAAAACAAAATCTGCGAAGTTACTAAAGTTTTTCTAGGAAGCTGGGATTCCTAGAACATTTTATGTAACGGCAACAACAAAAATTCATGTAACAGACACATTTTTGCACCGAAAATCAAGAAACTGTAATGTTCCTAAGAATTTTTTAGGAAACTGGGATGCCTAAAACATTTCATGTAACTGCAACCAGGGTTACAGATAAAATTTTATTAAGATTACTGTAATTTTAGCAGATTCATTTGTAAAGTTAGAGATTTCTGTAGCTTTACAAAAACTAATTTTTTAGATTTGCAGATTTTTTGCACAGTTACAGATGAAAGTTTAGTAAGCACGTAACTTTACATCTGTAAAACTACAGATTTTTTTTTTTTTTTACAGCGCACTGTATTTCTCTTTGTTATAAAGCAAAAGAATGATTGAAATAAAATTTGCAACATTAATAAAGTATAAATACACCTTATACTTTTGTTTAATATTTTCCACTGTAAAAAAAAAAAAAAAAAAAAAAAAAAAAAATCTGTAAAGTTACTAAAATTTTTCTAGGAAACTGGAATTCCTAGAACTTTTTATGTAGCTGCAACCCGGGTTACAGATAAAATTTTAGTAAGATTACTGTAATTTTTGTAGATGATTTTGTAAAGCTACAGATTTGTGAAGCTTTACAAAAACTAGGTTTTGTAGATTTAATCTTTTTCTGTACAGTGTACAGATAAAATTTTAGTAAGCATACAGATTTCTGTAAATTTACACCTGTAGAGTAACAGCTTTTTCTTACTGTGTAATACAAAATTGAGATCTATTTATTTTGTCTTTATGTCGACATATACAAGGTGTCCCTAAAAAGTATACACAATTTAATTTCTAATAACAAGCATTTTCTTTATGTCCTTTCATGTTTTACTAACTTAAAATAATGACAAAAACCAGACAGTGCTTTAAACGAAAGAATAATTTCTAAAATGTTATCAGAAACTGTCTAAAATGTTATCAGAAATTTTATCAGCTGAAGTGCAAGGGCAGTTTACCCTTAGCAAAAAATGACATAGGATTTTTTATGGAAACATATGGTTTTATATGGAAAATCATAAAAATTTTATGGCATTATATGGAAACATACTGTATCCATATGGTAAACATTCTTCATTCTATGGTATTCCATAGCAAAATGTATGGTAAAGTTATAGGGTAATGAAATTTACCATATATTCAATGGTGTTCCATAGCATGATGTATGGTAAAATTATAGGGTAATTAAATTTACCATATATTCAATGGTGTTCCATAGCATGATGTATGGTAAAATCTTGTAATAATTGCTTGTACCATAAACTGTATGGTATACCATAGCATGATGAATGGTAAAATCATATGGTAATTGCTTGTACCAAAATTATATGGTATTCCATAGCATGATGTATGGTAAAATCATATGGTAATTACTTGTACCATAAATTGTATTGTATTTCAAAGCATGGTGCATGGTACAATCTTAAAATTAGGGATACACCGAATATTCGGTATCCCGCCTATTGGGCCATGTTACCGAATATTCGGTTAGGCCGAATATCAAACTATTTGGTATGCCGAATATTTGGCTTGGCCGAATATAAGAGATTTCGGTATACCGAATATTCGGCCAGACCGAATATTTAAAAAGCCTTAATTTTTTTTTTTTTTTAAACCGTAAAACAACTTCTATTTTTAACTATCAGTTAATGATGATATTTAGAATAATTAGAAATAAAATTATATTTAAATAAAACAGAATGCTTTTACATTTTTTACTTGCTATTTAAAAAGTATCACGTAAGAAAATTAACCAATAATGACGATTTATTTAACTTTTTAATACTTTGAAACTCTGAAATTTAAACTTATTCGGCAAGCCGAATATTCTGAATTCGGGTTACATGTTGGCCGAATATACGGTATTCGACCAAAATCACTATTCGGTGCATCCCTACTTAAAATATACAATACCTTTTGAAAGTTGCATCATGATAATATATTGATTTTTTGTAACTATAGTACAAAAAATGTTGCGTTAAAAAAATGTTGCGTATGCTAATTCGGGACCTAGTATCTGATTTGGATAAACACCAGTGTTGAATTCAGTGGGTGGCCGGGGAGGACCCCCCCCCCCCACCCCCGGAGCAATGAGATGTCCGCTCCCACTCCCGGGAGATTTGAGATTTTGTGTTTTCAATGAAAAACACAAAATGAAATTCAATTTCAAAAAATGAAATTTCCCCCTGGAACTGTATAATGCCCCCCTCCCCCGGAACCACAAAAATCCCTCCCGGAGAAAAGTGCCTGAATTCAACACTGATAAAGACCGCTACTCATACATTTAGATTTGGAGAATGGCAACGCCTGCCATCGCCATGCTTGTTTTGTTTACCTCTCACTCCGTAGCGTTGCTTGTGCCGCGTCATGTTTACTAAGAGCGAATACGCAGTAATTCCATCAAAGCATCCTGGCTACATAATTACTGGACATATTCAGGTATTTATTTATCTGTTTTTTACCTTATTTGATCTTAATTTTACTTATATAACGTTTGTCATAACAATATTCTTATGTTTGTTAGATTGTTATGCATTTTCTTACACGTGATACGCTGAAATGAAAGTGGATTTTAAGTTTGTCATTGCAACATTATTGATTGCCCGAACAATTTTAAAATTTTTAATGTACTGTATATTTACAAGCATAAAGATATTCAAAATGTTTGTAAACAACCTTCTATGCCATAAATCTGCAATAAAACTTTTTACATAAGCTTATGTAAAATGTTTTATTTTTATTGCAGAACCGCTTTATATGCCGAAACGCTAATCTTTATGTATGTACATATAGTGTATATATGAAATTAGCGTTTCTGTAAAGTTCTGAAACTCTTAATTAATAGTATCAATTTTATCAATCTAATCTAATTTCATAAAAAAATTTTATTATCGAAGTTTATAAAAATAATTACAGAGAAACCACGATTTGAGCTGGAGTAACAGTTTTTTTCAGTTTTGAATTAGATGATCTTCAATTTTGTCATATTGAAAAAAAACAAAAAAAAAAAAACATTCAGAATAGTGTTTTACCTATTAAGTTTTCATGTTATCTGCATTATGTTTTAGTTTCTAATTCATATAAAATATAATATATATCATCAAAACATACTCTTTATATTTTAAAAAATATAATATTTACAAACCCTGAAACCTAAACTATATTTGGCAATTTATCGATTTATTACCTGTTACCGGCTAATGGAAACATGCCTTAAAAATGTATTAATTTAAAATGAAGTTCTAAGAATATTAAAATAATGTTGTGGACATGTTCCTAATGTGTTGGAATTGTGTACATATTTTGTGTTATTCTAGCACGCAAGAAAGTGCAAAATTGATTGCAAAATTTCATCGTTACATACATAAGCCAAGTTAAATTAGAATGCAATTAAAATGTACTTATAATATTATATTTACTTTGGTGAAGGTAGTTTAATTACACTCAGTAAATGGTTGTACTATAATTCCTTTTCCAATTATGAATGTCTACTCAAGGTTTTCTTTAGCATTTTTGCTAAATGACTACTCACAGGTATTTTAGCCTTTTCTTTGGTGAAGAGGCAGGGGTGGGGGGGTATTCTTATGAATTTTGATAATTTAAATTTAAAGCTGTAAATTCATGTTAGTGTACGTATTACTTAACTGCTAACATTTACATAAAAATTCAAAATTTACTTTTTCAGATTTTCTTTTCTGTTTGGATTTTTCGTTAAGTTTTATTGACATATTTTTAAAAACCTTTTGCAGTGTAAAAAAAAAAAAAAAAAAAGAGAGAAAGAAACACAGCTTAAAACCTGTATCAACTGTCAGTATCGGATATCTGATCATGTGTCAGTGAGGTTTGAAAAACATCATTGCATTATGAATCAATTGTAATAGTATTAAATATGGGGAAAAGGAGCTGCCTGGCGGGAATTTAATAAAATAGGGGCACATTGCTTTCCAAAATGGCACTCTTTTGCCCTGTTCATAAAGCATATTTTGAGATGGTTTATTTAGTGTTCCCTTTTAGTAGAATTTTATAATATTTTTCTGAACGACTGGTGAATTTTGCGACATATTCGTGCATACAATCGAAGAATTTCACGATATTTTCCTGTGACCATTCAACGAATTTTGCAATTTTTTTTTTCACAGTTGACAACGCTTAAAATTTTCTGGATTTGTCCCTGCGACTTACTGGTGAAATTTGCAGGATGCAATTGAAAATTGTGTGCATTTTTTAAACGATATATGGACAGATAGATTTTTCATTTTATTTTTTTTTTTTATGACAATTTGATCTAAGAATTTCTTTTTTTTTTCCCCTTGTGTTTGATTGACAAATTATTTTATTTTTTTCCCTCTTGCGACCAATTGACAAATTTCAGATCCCCCCCCCCCCTCTTCCTTAGCCGATTAGCAGATTTCATTTTTTTTTTTTTTTTTGCCTCGCCCGATTGATGAAATTCATACTTTTTTTTTACCTCCGAGATCGATGTATTTTGCTAGGAAATTAACAGAAAAGGTACATCAAAAAGAGCAGTAAGGATTAACGGGCACATATGTAGTTTGAATAGGGCTACAGGACATATAAAGTGGACAAGTCAAAGAAGGTCCACTATGCACTGTGCTTGGCCATAGTGTGAATCAATAAATGTCATGTAGATAACTGATTTCTTCATTAGTGCAATAAAATTGTAGGCTTTAAAGTATAAATTTTATTTTAAGGAAAGCAATTAGAACTTTTAAATGAAGCATTTTGTTTCAATAGAATGCAAAAGCAAAATAAGGTTAATTAAATATAACTTTTATATTGTGTGTTGAGTAAATTTATGTTTTTTGATAAATATGTGTTTTAGAAAAAAATTGTGAAAGTAAATTTGTTTTTTATAATGTTTGTAGCTGATGTCTGCTTTGGATAGTCAGAAAATTAGTAAATGCCCCCCGAAGAAACATTGATTAAGAAATGGAAAGCTGATGCTGTTGATTGTATGAGATATTATTTAAAGAGGACTGAGCGTTTTAGCCCCATGAAAAAATCATATGGTATGAGATTCTTATATAATTTTTTCATTTGCATGTTGATTTATTTATGACAATATAATATATTAAGCTAAGCGATCCTGCTATATTTATCAAATCATTGGGACTCTAATAGCTCATAATTTGATTTTGGGGGGAGAAAAAGGAGGGGAGCGATGTGAACTTTTTTTGTAAGGTACTTTCAATTTGAATGAATAAAAACTTCAATTAGATGTACTTACAAAAATGTTTATTTAAGGGAAATAATGCCCTTTTAAAATACTTTACACTGCTCCTTTTGGCAACAAATTATTTCAGTCGTACAATGCATTTTCCCCCCTTTACATTTTTTTTCCGCATTCTAATACCTTAGATTAAATAATGATACAGATGTGAAAACACGAGAAAATTTGAAAAAACCCACAGTAGTTTGACGTATAATTTGCAGAGTTCTTAATATAAAAAGAAGTTCTTTTCAGAAAATATGACGAACGATATTGTACACAATACCCTGCAATCAGAATGAAAAAAAAATAATAATTGTATGAAAAATGAGCAGGTTTACTAAATATGCTTCACTACGCATGCTCGAACATAATAAAAATATAATTTGCATAATGTGTTAGCTAAATGTATAGAGCAACTTTTGTTAAAGTCTTAAAAACATAGTTTGAAAAGATTGATAATAATCGTTTATAGAATGAGCTCAAAATCCATTACTCTTAAAAGGAAGCAAAAAGATGAGGGGCTGTATCCAAATACAATAATACATACAATATTGTGTATGCTGTATTGGCACTAATCAATGAATATATGGATACAACCCCTAATCTTTTTGCTTCATTTTGGGAACAACAGATTTTGAGCTTATTCTATAAACGATTATTATCAGACTTTTCAAACTATGTTTTTGAGACTTTTACAAAAGTTTCTCAATACATTTAGCTAACACAATATGCACATTATATTTTGATTCCAGTCGCGCAAGCGCAGTGAAACATTTTTTAGTAAACCTGTTCATTTTTCATCCAATTTCTATTATTTTTTAAATTCTGATTGCTGGTTATTGTGTACAATATCGTTTGTCATATTTTCTGAAAAGAACTTCTTTTTATATTAAGAACTCTGCAAATTATAAGCAAAAAACTTGGCGAAATTTGGGACTGTTTTTATAAAAACCTTAATTTCTCTATGAGTATACATGCTATCCTCATAAAAATGAACACAGTATATTACAATAAGCCACTTATTAATAATCTCGAGTTTAAACGCTTTTGTTCCATTAGTTATTACAGGGTTATCCAAAATATATTCGTTCTTTTTCAATTTGACGGCCCCCCATGGTGTTTCGGGAAAAAATCTTCGCGGAAATATATGACCTATACTATACTGTTTATACACCTGCAGTTTCAGGTTAATTCCTCATGTATTTTTCTAGATATATAACAAACGTCTAAAATCACAAGTGACCGGTCACTTTTGGCCAAATAGTGTATATAAATGATCATCTTTATGTGTGTGTAATACATGTCCCAGTTTCATTAAATAAATATTGTGGTATGTATTCCAGAATGTTGTATATAATCTAGAATAGATATGTTTAAAAGAATAAGTAGTACAAAAGTCCCAAATCCCCTGCCTCACCCTGACTGAAAAACATTGTTTTTTCCATTTTCCTCCTCCCCCCCCCCCTTTGGGTAACTGAAAGCTAAAAGAAAAAAATCAAGTAATTTTCAGTTTTCTTTTTTTTTTTTACAATAATGTTGGCTAATTTGGCTGGGCACAGTGCCCGGCAGCCCTTTAAAAATATTTTATTTTAAAAGGATTAAATTAAAATCAAATAAATCCAACGTTGATTCACACTAAATTCTGTAATTGCTTAGAAACTCATAAAACTGAAAAATTAGTGTGTGTGTGTTTTTTTGACCATTTTAATAACAAACATAATAATTTTTCAGACCCATTGAAATTTATAATATATAAATGATCATCTTTATGTGTGTGTAATACATGCTCCAGTTTCATTAAATAAATATTGTAGTATGTATTCCAGAATGTTGTATATAATCTAGAATAGATATGTTTAAAAGAATAAGTAGTACAAAATTCCTGTATACTGTACAAAAGTCCCAAATCCCCTGTCCCCACCCTGACTTAAAGACATTGTTTTTTCCATTGTCCCTTCCCCCTTTGGGTAACTGAAAGCTAAAAGAAAAAATAATCAAGTAATTTTCAGTTTTTTTTTTTCTTCTTCTTTTTTTTTTTTTACAATAATGTTGGCTAATTTGGCTGGGTACAGTGCCCGGCAGCCCTTTAAAAATATTTTATTTTAAAAGGATTAAATTAAAATCAAATAAATCCAACGTTGATATTCATACTAAATTCTGTAATTGCTTAGAAACTCATAAAACTGAAAAATTAGTGTGTGTGTGTGTTTTCGAACATTTTAATAACTAACATAATAATTTTTCAGACCCATTGAAATTTATAATATATAAATGATCATCTTTATGTGTGTGTAATACATGCTCCAGTTTCATTAAATAAATATTGTAGTATGTATTCCAAAATGTTGTATAGTATATAATCTAGAATAGATATGTTTAAAAGAATACTTAAGTAGTACAAAATTGCTGTATACTGTACAAGAGTCCCAAATCCCCCCCCCCCCCCCTTGGGTAACTGAAAGCTAAAAGAAAAAAAAATCAAGTAATTTTCAGTTTTTTTCTTCTTCTTTTTTTTTTTTTATAATAATATTGACTGTTGGCTAATTTGGCTGGGCACAGTGCCCGGCAGCCCTTTAAAAATATTTTGTTTTAAAAGGATTAAATTAAAATCAAATAAATCCAACATTGATATTCACACTAAATTCTGTAATCGCTTAGAAACTCATAAAACTGAAAAATTAGTGTGTGTGTTTATTTTTTCGAACATTTTAATAACAAACATAATAATTTTTCAGACCCATTGAAATTTATAATATATAAATGATTATCTTTATGTGTGTGTAATACATGCTCCAGTTTCATTAAATAAATATTGTAGTATGTATTCCAGAATGTTGTATATAATCTAGAATAGATATGTTTAAAAGAATACTTTAGTACAAAATTCCTCTATACTGTACAAAAGTCCCAAATCCCCTGCCCCACCCTGACTGAAAAACATTGTTTTTTCCATTCTCCTCCCCCCCCCCCTTTGTGTAACTCAAAGCTAAAAAAAAAAAAAAAAAAATTCAAGCAATTTTCAGTTTTTAACAATAATGTTGACTGTTGGCTAATTTGGCTGGGCACAGTGCCCGGCAGTCCTTTAAAAATATTTTATTTTGAAAGGAACCCCCTCTCCCGTTTCTTGTACAATTGAAAGCTAAGAATTTTTTTCTTCAAACTTTCAAACGATTTTCAGTGCTTTTTAAAAATAGTGACTGTTTCTAAAAATAGTTGACTGTAAACTGTTTTGGCAAGGCTTAGCACCTGGCAACCCTTATTAAATATTTTGCACATCCAACAACCCTTACTGCTCTTTTTGGCAACAATTTTTTTCAGTCGCACAAGGTAAGCTTTTTTTTTTTTTTTTTTTTTTTTTTTTTTTTTGTGACCGACTAATAAATTTTGAGATTTTTCTTTGCAACCGATTAATGAATTTCATGGTTTTATCCTGTGACAGATAGATTAAATTCACCATTTCCGTTGGCGCAAAATGAAAATCACGTGAAGCATTGTCGATAGTAAAGTTAACCTGGCAGAGATGTCATATATGCACCGGGTATTTAACTGGCGCCAAAGTGTCGTTATTTTGCTTGATATGGTAACCGGATATAGATGATATGGTAACAAGTTTTTTCACCGGAAAAAAATCGTGCCAGCATGGGGCATATATGATATCTGTAGCGTGAGCCTTTTAATTATATAACATTTGAAAATTATAGACTTTTATGAACTATGGCATGTCTATATGTATATGGTGTATGGTATATGATGTCTATATATGTTTACGGTATATGATGGCATATATTACAAACTATGGCAATATGTCACATGGTTTACAATAAAAATCCTTTTCGCGATCAAGGTTGAAATAATTGGTGCATCCGTATAACGGAAAAGTTCCGAGCGGAGCGCTAGGCAGCTGTTTTTAAATATTTTACACATCTGATAACCGTTACCGCCCCTTTTTGGCAACAAATTTTGGTACTTTTCAGTTAACCAGGTGCCAGTGTTATATATACACATATACATGTGTGTATATATATATATATAATGTATATATATATGTACTTATATGTTTATGTGGTCATTGTCGTCAATGAAGGATTTCTTATGCTGCTCAAAACATAAATTTAAATTAATAAACACATTTATTTGATGAAATTATTTAATAAAGTTATTGAAGCTATGGCATATTGGAATTTAGTTGATTACAAGATGTATTTTAATGTTTGTGCATGTACTAAATTTTAAAATTCATTTTTTTAATAAATTTCAACGGTATCGATTATTTCAAAATGCTCCATGTGCATAATTTTTTCTCTGATTTCTTTGAAAATTTCTATGGCTGTTTGTCCTTATATATTTCATAAAACTGTGCATGATTTTTTAAAACTAAATATAATTTCAAAAGTTAAAAGCAACTAATTGCAGCAATACGATGGAAAAATCCTGAAAATTTCATAAAACTAAGATTTTTTTAAAAACTTGTATATTAAAAATAGATAAAATTTGATGCACAGTTTCATTTATATGTATAAATCAATCTTGCATTAAAAATATTGGTGATTTTAATTGCTGTGAAATGTGCATAGAACAGTTCGAAAAATTCTTCGTAATACTGCGAATTTTTTCATCAACGAATGATTTCTTATGTTCTTTATTTTTCTCAAAACAAATTTAAATTGTATAAATGCATTAATTTGATGAAATTATTGAATAAACTTATTGAAACTGTGGTGATATGTGAATTTAGTCAATTAGAAGGCATATTTTAATATTTCTGTCTTCATTAAGCCTTAAAATTAATTTTTCTCAGTATAAAAATTTAGTCGATATTATTAATTCAAAATGTTCCATGAGTATAATTTTTCCTCCAATTGCTTTGAAACTTTTTATAACTATTTGTCATTATATATGTCATAAAACTGTGCATGATTTTTTGAAATTAAATATAATTGTAAAAGTTAAAGGTAGTTAATTATAGAAATATGGTGCAAAAATGCTCAAAATAAAAAAAAAAATTCAGAAAATATTTTTTTCTAACCTTTATATTCAAATATATAAAATTTGATGCACAGTTTTATTTATGTGTATAAATCAAACTTGTATAAAAAATATTGGGAATTTTCATTGATATGGAAAGGGCATGGGGCATTTTAAAAAGTTCTCCATAACATCTAAAATATTACAAAAAATTCCTTTTATTTTTAAAATAAAATTGTTTTTTAATTTTTTTTTGTGATAAATGTATCCCATAATGCATATAATGTACCCTTGAATAATATTTAAAGGGAAATTTACAAAAAATAAAAAAAGGATTTAAAAGAATTAGCTTCAAAAGTTCCTGGCTGTATTTTACCGTTTTCTTGAGTGTAACTCTCTTAATTTTACTTGGAATTTCATAAATGAGACATCATTTTAAAGCATTAATTGCGTACTAACTAATTACTTCCGCACTCCCTCCTATATTGCTCCCTTTTTATTTGATAATTATCAATACCATATGATTTTATTCTAAAACACCATAGATTATGCTATATAAATGCCATAAGATTTCACTTTAAAAACACCATAGATTGTGACCCAATTCCATAAGATTTCGTTCCGAAACCCCATACAAATGCCATAGGATTTCATCCCTAAAACTCGTTAGACGTTTACCGTACAGTGCCATAAAAATTACCATACAAATGCCATCCCACTAACTCCTTAGACATTTACCATACAGTGTCATAAAAATTACCATACAAATGCCATCCCAAAAATTCCTTAGACATTTACCGTACAGTGCCATAAAAATTACCATATGTACCATTTCCATGCCATTGTTTCTATGGTTTTCCATAGGATATTTTTTACCTCAGGCAAAAAGCCATAAGATTTCACTTATGGTTTTTTGTATGGTTTTTTTATGGTAATTCTATGTCATTTTTTGCTAAGGGTAGTAGAGATTTTCAAAGGTTCCTCTTAAGCGATTTACAATTGCCATAATAAGACATAAATATAACTCTTCCAAATGTTCACATTCATTGTTCAGCAAGACTACTGCTATCAAGAAACTCCGCAAATTAAGATTCTGTTTTGCGAATTCATTGCTTCACGTTATTGGCAGTTCATATACTAGAAAGACAATTTCAATATAATTGTTAATTATGTAAACCGTTCATTATTGTAGTTCCGTTTCAGAATTCAAAATAAAGTATACGTTAATAAAAATATGATTGTTATTATAACTTTAATTATGGGTACATTTTTAAGGACACCCTCTAGTTCAGATTAAATACTTTGTGGCGTACTGAAAAAAATGTGTTTTCATTCACCGAAATTACCTGCTATTTATTAAAAATAAGATGAGATAACACTTATGTGATCAGTTATGAAATAAATTAACATAAAAATACTACATGCGTTACCAATCTCACATATTTGTAATTTTTATTTACTTTACGGCACTTTCAACAACATAGTTATTCCGGAAAAACCTCATGTTAGAATGCATTTATCTGAACACAACCTTCGAATATCCTGCACGGACAGATTTGTGTAAAGTAAATTTAATGTAAAAGCATGTAAAAGCTCAAAAATGCTTCTACGTCATCATCATTAAAATCAATAGTATTTTCAAATGAAGTAATATAAATATCTGCTAGAACCGCCGCAACTGCTAAAAAGTCACAATCGTGGGGTCTCGAGTGGTGACTGTGTTAGGAGATTTAACTGTATTGACTCAAATTTTTAAGCAAATAAGAATGAGTAAAACAGAGTGAAATAAAATTTGGAGCCTTAATTAAGTATAAAAACATTCTATACTTTTATTAAAAATTTTAATCCTAAATAGAGATTTAGTGCTTTTGTCTTAAAGGCAACATATAATTCAAATTAACCCTTTATGCACTGACGGCACTTTTAAATACATTGGAGAAAATTTATTATAAAGTTTATTTTCTCTGTCTATTAATAAAAGTTTATTTGTCTTTACACACAAAATACACTGCTTGATCAAATTTAGAAAACGTATAGAAGCAGTCGAATGTAAACATTTTCAAAAAGTGGTAATTTCTGAATTATTTATATAAGTATAATTTTTTAAAAAAAAAATTATATGTAGCGTATTCAACTGCAGAAGGTTTTCCATCTATAGAGAGGATCATAATGTACTTAAATACATTGTCTTTATAAGAATTGCGATGTTTTCTTAATAATATTTTTGGTTAATTATCTGATTATTCTTGTAAATATTTTGCAAAAACAAACAAAAAAAAAATGAAAAAGAAAGAAAAGTAAAAACTACCGATTTATTTAATCCGTTTTAATGTAAAAAGAAAACATATCTAAATTTTATATTATTTTTATTTGAAAATTCCAGCACGTCTTCTGATAATAAAACGATAATTAATGAGGTGAAGCAATTTCTTGATAAATATTTCCGTAGATAAATGGTTAAATACTTTGTGGCGTAAAAAAAAAAAAAAATACGTTTTCACTCACTGACATTCGCTACCATTCATTAAACATCAGATCAGATAACACTTAAGTCATCATTTATTAAATGAAATAAAATAATTATTATTACATGCGTTCCCAATCTCACACATTTATAAGCTGTATTTGAATTATGACACTTTCAACAACATTTCGGAGAATACTCATATTAGAATGCTCTCATCTGAACTCAACCTTCTAATATCCTATAAATTGAGCAATTTGGCATAATTTTTACCTCGATTAAAACTTCACAATCGCCGAGTGTCAAGAGGGGGCCTTTTAAAGAAAGTTCACTGCATTGCCTCATATTTTTAAGAAAAAAGAGATTGAAAACAAATGAACAACAATAATTAACTGTAAGTATAAAAACGCTGTGCTGCTTGAATGCAAATTTTAATCCTAAATTGAGATATATCGCTTTTGTCATAGAGCCGACATATATTTCAGATTAAATGCTTTGTACCATAAAAAAGTGCATGTTTTTAGTAATTGACATTCCCTGCCATTCATTAAATATAAGATCAGATAAAATTTATGTCATCAGTTATTAAATAAAATAACAATAATTACTACGTGTTACCAATTTCACACATTTGTAAGTTATATTTGCTTTATGACACTTTCAACAGCATAGTAGTTAGTTATTCCGGAATAACCTCATCTTAGAATGCTCTTATCTAAACTCAACCTTCTAATATCTGCACGAACTGATTTGAGTAAAGAAAATTTATAATCAAATCAATCGTATTACCAATTGAAATATTATAAATATTTGCCAGAACCGCCGCTCTGGTTAAAACACCACAATCATCGAGTCTCAAGTGGTGATGGTTCAAAGAGAGTTAACTGTATTGACTAATATTTTTAAGCAAATAGGAGAGTGAAATGAAATTTACAACATTAATTAAATATATAAACACCCTTTAATTTGAATAAAAATTTTAATCTTAAATTGATATATGAGCCGTTCAGTTCGCAAATCGATTAACTCCATCAAATGAAAACATTCAATCTAAACAGTTAAAGTAATTGTAATTATAAAAATATTGTATCTGTATTCTATTTTTTTCGGGATATTTTGATTGAACTCATTAATTTTCTTTAATAAAGGGTAACTTTTTATCACTGTATAAATATATAGAAAATTTACAATGGTCCTTTGTTTAAAAAAACGCCACTTAAAATAGAGTTAGTCGGATTGGCTTCCGAACGCCTAATATATCGCTTTTGTCTTAGAGCCGACATATATTTCAGATTAAATAGTTTGCGGAGTAAAAAGAAAGAAAAATGTTTTCAGTTACTGACATTCTGTGCCATTCATTAAACATCAGATCAGATAACACTTATGTCATCGATTACGAAAGAAAATAACATAATAATTACTACATGCGTTACCAATCTCACGCATTTTTAAGTTATATTTGCTTTATGGCACTTTCAACAACTTAGTTATTCCGGAGAAACCTCATCTTAGAATGCTCTCATCTGAACTCAACCTTCTAATATACAGCACCAACTGATTTGAGCAAAGTAAATTTAATGTAAAAACATGTAAATGATCATAAATATTTCTACATCATCATCATTAAAATACATAGTGTTATGATTTGAAGTAATATAAGTATTTGCTAGAACCGCCACTACGGCTAAAAAGTCACAATCATGGGGTTTCAAGTGGTGACTGTGGTTAGAGTTTTAACCGTATTGACTCATAGTTTTAAGCAAATAGAGTGCAATGAAATTTTCAGCATTAATTAAGTATAAAAATGCTCTTTAATTTAAATACATATTTTAATCCTAAATTGAGATACACAGCTTTTGTCCTAAAGCCGATATATATTTCAGATTAAATACTTTGTGTCGTAAAAAATATACATATTTTTAGTAAGTTTAGTAAGTATCTCACGCATCTGTAAGTTATATTTGCTTTATGGCACTTTCAACAACATAGTTATTCCGGAGAAACTTCTCTCAGAATGCTCTCATCTGAACTCAGCCTTCTAATATCCTGCATTAATGTAAAAGCATTTAATGTCTGATAAATTTTCTGTATCATCCTCATTAAAATTAATAGTTTTACTAAATGATATACTATAAATAAACTGTTTGTTAGAACCGTCATCCGGTTAAAACGTTACAATCTAGTGCCAAATGGTGACTGTTTAATGAGAGATAACTGTATATTGACTCATATTTTTAAGCAAATACAAGATTAAAGTGAAATTTGAAACATTAATTACGTATAAAAACACCTTCTACTTTGAATAAATATTTTAATCTTAAATTGAGATATAACGCTTTTATTTTAGAGTGGACATATAATTTAAGAAAATTTCCCTTTTAAATTTGTCAGGTTTGAATATTTCTTTTTTTTTTTTTTCATCCTGGCTTCTGAAAGAGTCTGGACACCAGGGACGTAGGTATGCACCAGCAAAAACACTGCTTTTTGCGAATTCAAAGCTACTATGGTTGTCTGTCAGGTTTAGGGTCTTTTATTTGAAAAATATATCTTTTAAATGTGTCCGGTTTGAATATTTGACTTTTTATTTTCTTCTTTTCTTTTTTATTTCAGATTCAATACTTTGTGGTGTAGTAAAAAAATATGTTTTTAGTAATTGACATTCCATTCCATTCATTAAACATCAGATCAGATAACACTTATGTCATCAGTTATGAAAGAAAATAACATAATAATTACTACATGCGTTACCAATCTCATGCATTTGTAAGTTATATTTCCTTTATGGACCTTTCAACAACATAGTTATTCCGGAGAAACCTCATCTTAGAATGATCTCATCTGAACTAAAACTTCTAATATTTTACACGAACTAATTTATTAAAAAAAAATAAAGTGAAAACATTTAAAAACTCAGAAATGTTTCAGCATCATCACAATTAAAATCAATAGTATTAATAACTGAAATATTATAAAGATATTCCAGAACCGCCACTGTGGCTAAAAACGTCACAGTCATGAGGTGTCAAGTGGTCACGGTCTAAAGAGATTTAACTGTATTGACTCATATTTTTAAGCAAACAGGAGAGCGAAATGAAATTTGCAACATTAATTAAATGTAAAAGCACAATTTACATTGAATAAAAAAAAAGCTTAAATTTAGATATAGTGTTTTAGTCTTAAAGCCAAAATATTTTCAGATGAAAAACTTCGTGGCTAATTAAAAAAAAAATAGATTTTTAAACACTGACATTCACTACCATTCATTAAACATCAAATCAAATAATAATTATGTCATCAATTATGAAATAAAATAACACAATAAATACTACATGTTCTACCAATCTCACGCATTTGTAAGTTATATTTCTTTATGGTACTTTCAACAACATAATTATTCCGGAGAAACCTCAACTTAGAATGCTGTTATCTGAAATAAACCTCCTAATATCTTACACGAACTGATTAATTTAAAAAAAAATCAAGTAAAACATGTTAAAAACTCATACATTTTTCAGCATCATAATAATTAAAACCAATAGCATTACCAAATGAAGTATTATACATGTTTGCTAGAACTACCACTGAGGATAAAACGTCAAAATCATGGAGTCTCAAGTGGTGACGGTGTAAAGAGAGTTAACTGTATTGACTCATATTTTTAAGCAAATAGGAGAGCGGAATGACATTTGCAACATTCTTTAAGGATAAAAACACAATTTAATTTGAAAAAAAAAATCCTAAATTGAGATTTAGTGCTTTAGTCTTAAAGCCAAAATACATTTTAGATTAAATACTTTGTGGCGTATTTAAAAAATAGATTTTTTTACTCACTGACATTCACTGCCATTCATTACACATCAGATCAGATAACACTTATGTCATCAGTTATGAAAGAAAATAACATAATAATTACTACATGCGTTACCAATCTCACGCATTTGTAAGTTATATTTGCTTTATGGCACTTTCAACAACATAGTTATTCCGGAGAAACCTCATCTTAGAATGCTCTCATCTGAACTCAACCTTCTAATATCCTGCACGAACTAATTTGCGTTAGCTAATGTAGATGGTTGGCAGTGATTCATTCTGTGGAGAGCGATTAAATTTAGATATGATATACGCATTCACGCCCCAGTTGCAAGAGTTTGTTAACCCACCTGTAATAATTATGTCCCCGGCATTGCTCTGAATTTAATGCCCACTTCTAGAGAAAGGCTGCGGAGCAAAGTGGTACGTGGGAAGGATAATTAAAATTTGCATTGGATCGAAATGGGAAAGTGGACTGTAATTAATAGTAAATACCCTATAATGACAGTATGTATATTGCATGTTTTAAGTATGATGATTGTATTGTTTAGAAAATCAATGTTTAATGAAATTATTATATTATTTTATTACTCTAAATGTGAAGGAATATTTTCCTAATCCATTGTTGCCAAAAATCCAAAATTAGTTAGTCCTTAATTTTAGTTGGTTATGAAAATTATTCTTACACACTTGTATTGGCCCATAAATTCTGATCATAAATTTTATTTCTTATTCGTATTGAAACGGAATATTAAAAATTAATATGTGATATTATAAAACAGTTAAAAGTAACACTAATTTTGGTTTAAAGTCAATATAAGGTATCTGAGATTTCCTTAAAAGCTTTATTTCATACCACATTTTATTCAAACTACAGTGTTTATCGTAAAGTTAAAGAAAAACTGAAAACCGGAGTTTCTGTTTTCCTTGAGTTAAAAAAAAATTCTTTTGCCTTTTCTTCACACTTTCAACTTTAAAGTTTTGCTAAGCAATTTTTTTTCTTAAAAAAAAGTATTATGAAGCCAATGAAGAACAATGAAGGTAATTAGGCTATTTTTCTATTTTATCAAAAAATGTACTTCTCTTAAGTCTTTTTTAAACAGTTAATCAAAAATCAATTAATTTAAAACAATTAATCAATTAATTTAAATCTATTAATCAATGAAAAAATTACAGAATTTTATTTACAGAATGCAATTTCTGTTTGTAATGAGTCGAACCTTAACCAAAGGATTTAAACAAGTTGAATTGAATCTTCCAAAATATTGACAGAATTTAAATGAAAAAATGTTTGAGATCGTCTCCTAAAAATCTAATAAAAGTGACATAAAAGTGCAAAGACTATTAATAATTCGCAATCCCCGTAATTAAAAATGATTTTGCCTTACTTCGGTGAATGACCACTACGAACTAAGCCAAATATTAATAACTTTACATATCAACTAGCCACTAAAAGTACAACAAAGTTTCTGAAAAACCTTACGATTCATAAACGAAACGTAAACAAATTGAAAAAAAAAGTCGCATATAATTGAAAAGCAATAAAAAACCTAACAGTGCATTGTAATTTCGAAACTCATTAATTACATGAATAGATAGTAAGCTTACCATTATAGAACAAGGGCCGCTTGGAATCCAGGCAAATACAAATAACCTTTGTCACAGAAATATTTATTCAACACATCCTGCTGTGTCAACGGATACAGTTCCTAATTATTATCCTTTGTAAATTAAGGCGAGAATTTTGGTACAAGTTGAAGCTAACGCTGAAACAGCTAAATACCCATAACAATAGAGCTTGTATAAGTAAACACGTAGTTTCGTATTCAAAAAGTATTTTTTAATTCACTATAAGTCATCCATACTTACTAGGGCAAGTCAGTAAGTAGGTCACAAAAGCCAATAAAAAAAGGGAAACAAAGATAATACTTAAAAGGCATGTTTATTCCTTTATATAATCGTCATTTACATTGATACATTTGTTCCATCTCTTTATGAGTTTTCTAATACCTGCTGCATAAAAGTATTTGGACCGAACTCTCAGCCATCTGTGTACCTCACATTCAACGTCTGCACCAATCGGCTGTAGGAAAAGCCATGTAAACACCCTGTTACAGTCGCTAATGCTGTCTATTGTTGTTCGCCTGTCAGCTCTAACCATTTCCTCAACCTTCCACACTCTTTCTTCTGTCGCAATCTATACAGGACGACCACTTCGTTCCTCGTCAACAACTTTTGAACGCCCCTGCTCATCATGTACAACTGTTGTCTCATAAATTCGAAATTGACATCTTAACGTTGGACAGTGCTGCCACCTATTGGCATATTCGGAAAAATTTACTACTAATTTCCGACCTCTCATATCGGTTTGTGACCTACTTACTGACTTTATTTTACGGAAGACGATATAAAATACGAAAACAGTGCATTGCATTTTCCCAAGTCAGTAAATATACGAAAATAAAGTAAACTTACGAATAAAAATAGCAATGACTACCTGGAATCCAAGTAAATACATATAAACTCTTTCTACAGGAAAGGCTATTCAATTAAACCTGCTTCACATGCGGCTATAGCTTCTATTTAGCTTTCTTTTTAGGTTATAGAAGTCATTGGTAAAAGTTGAAACTAACGCTGAAATAGCTACATAGCCACAATAGTAGGTTTTCCCCCATTACCCCCAGTTACCGAACTTAACTGCTATTTAGAGAGTTAAAGTCACTTCGAGGTAAAGTCTATAAATAACTCGTAGCTGGGTATGAAAAAAGTATATTTTAATTCCCTATAAACCATTCACACATTTCAGTGTAAGATCATAGAAAACTTATATCACTTATATTAAAATAAAATAATATAATTATTACTACATGCGTTGTCAGTCTCGGAGATTCGCATCATCTTGATCTAGAACGATGTAGATTTCTTGGCTTTTAGATTTGCGTATCACTAAACCAATATCTTTATCTTCGCAGTACCAATGTTATCTAAGGAAATTCAAACATTTAAAATTGTATGATTATACTTCGAAATTTATTCTTAGATTAGTTTCTTTTATTTGCATCTGAAGTGTAACACCAGGATTTGTATAATTTAATCCAAAGCCCATTCAGCAAAGATTTTAAACTAAATTTGAAGAAAATCTAAAAACGAATTCAAACGGAAAGTTTTCATGAAATTTTGCATATAATTATTTGATATAAATATTAATAAATCATGAACTTTTAATTCAACTTTCATTGTTGCTATTTGGATGGTTATTTTTATATGTATTTTTATATGTAATCATTATACAATTCTTTGAGTTGAAACTACAGTACGTCTGATCTTCAAGTCTTTCACATGAGTCAGTAAACAACAACAACAACAAAAATAATTAAAAATAAATAAGAATTTACTCTAAATTACCTATGACAAAATCACACAGGTTTTTTCAAAGATAAAATGGTGTTTTGATCATCATGGTTTGTGAATCCGCTATAATCGGAATAATATCTTACATTCTTCGAGCCGTAATTACTTCAATCCCTTTCAAATTTCAAACATTTATCACTTCAAGGTTTTTAAATTTTAATCGAGATCTCTAAAGTTTGGCAACACCATTCTAATTTTTGTGTACGTACAAGAAATTACGAAAAAAATTATATCCAATGTTGCATAAACAAAACTCGTCATCTCAATTTACCACATTGATTGTTCTTACTTGAGACCCATATTTAAATTCAATCCATTAATATTTGGTTCAAGTTAAAATGCTTAGGAGTGACAAAAGTAACCAGAGATTATTTAAAAATGCATATATCCTTAAGAAACATAATAGTCCAGGCAATAAGGAATTTTACCTAGCAAAATTAATGGTAGTACTGGAAATCGGCTTTCTAGATGTTTTTTGGGTCGCTGAATCCGAATTTGTAACTTCCCACCAAAATTTCCCCCGGCAACCTCAACAAATTTTGGTAAAAAGCCCCCAAAAAAGGTTTTTATTAAAAAAATCAATTTTTTTATTGTTTTAGAGAAAAAGTATCAAGAAATTCAGAAAGTAGACAAAATTTCCGACAAATTAGATATATGACATTATGATGTAGGATGAAGGGGAAGGGGGGATCTACCTCGGAACATGCGCGCGGTGCTGCGTAAACTAAGTTGCAAAATTCCACTTAACCACTCACACGTTTACATTCGCCCTCCCATCTCCCCTCCGAACTTTCTCTATAAGGTTTACTTTAAGATTTTTGGGTAGCTGAATCGGAATTTTTAACTTTCCCCCAAAAATTTTCCCCCCGAACCCCCCCCCCCCCAAATAGTTGTTTTTAACTTAAATTTCTTATTGTTTTAGGGGAAAAGCATTACAAAATTCATAAACTAGACAAAATATGCACCAAATAGGATATATGACATTATGAATTAGGATGAACGGGGAGGGTGAGGGCTGCCTCGGAACATGCACTGCGGCGCTACGTGCACTAAATGATGAAAACCAGGCAATAGGGGATTTTATCTGGCAAAATTAATGGTAGTACTGGAAATCGGCTTTCTAGTTGTTTTTTGGGTCGCTGAATCTGAATTTGTAACTTCCCACCAAAATTTCACCCGGCAACCTCCCAAAAAATTGATTTTTTGAAAAAAATTGGTTTTTGAGAAAAGCGCGCGGGGAATGTTCCGAGGCAACCCCCTCTCTCCCCGTTTATCCTACATCATAATGTCATATATCCTATTTGTTGCAAATTTTGTCAAGTTTCTGAATTTCGTAATGCTTTTCCCCTAAAACAATAAGAAATTGAAGTTAAAAACAACTATTTGGGGGGGTTTCGGGGGGGGGGGGAATTTTGGGGGTAAGTTAAAAATTCGGATTCAGCGACCCAAAAATCTTAAAGTAAACCTTATAGAGAAAGTTCGGAGGGAAGGTGGGAGGGCTAATGTAAACGTGTGAGTGGTTAAGCGGAATTGCGCAACTTAGTCCACGCAGCACTGCAGCGCATGTTCCGAGGCAGATCTCCCCTTCCCCTTCATCCTAAGTCATAATGTCATATATCTAATTTGTTGCAAATTTTGTCTACTTTCTGAATTTCTAGCTACTTTTTCCCTAAAACAATAAAAAAAAATGATTTTTTTAATAAAAACCTTTTTTGGGGGGCTTTTTACCCAAATTTGGGGGGTTGCCGGGGGAAATTTTGGTGGGAAGTTACAAATTCGGATTCAG
This sequence comes from Maratus speciosus, assembly GCA_963932465.1. Lineage (NCBI taxonomy): Eukaryota > Metazoa > Arthropoda > Arachnida > Araneae > Salticidae > Maratus > Maratus speciosus. Next base: position 130,696,729 of record OZ010791.1, read on the forward strand.
CGACCCAAAAATCATCTAGAAAGCCGATTTTCAGTACTACCATTAATTTTGCTAGGTAGAGTCCCTATACGGTCTCTATTGCCTGGACTATAATATTTCAAATTGAAAATAGTTATGCCCATTGAGTATTAAAATATTTTCTACAATGTACCTCACGTTACGAGAGTGAGGCGAAACTGGAGAATTCATAAATGTCACTTGGAAACAGGGCCCGACTTAGGCTGTGGGGGGGTCCCGTGCAAGAATCATTCTGTGCTCCTTCTTCTATCTATCTATAGAATTGTTTTGCGAATAATGTGCAAGTAGCAAGTACTAAACTTCCTACATATTGTAAGTATGCATAAATTTTGTACCCGGTACTGCTCACATCTGCATACAGACTATCACAAAAATTTGGTCACAACTTAAAGAAAAAATGCTAGTAGGATAATAGTAGAAAAAAGGATAGATTGGCTGACACGAGTATTTTTTTTTTTTTGCAAACTTGGCTTATCTACATACGTTATAAGATGTCTAAAAGAAAATGTCCCAAATGGGTCATAATGAATGGTTTTAACTTGCCACGTTACGGGGAAAAGGTTAATAAAGAATTTCTTTTGAAAACAATAGAATACCAAGTTGTCATAATAGAATTTTGATCATTAGTTTTCTACCGATATAGTTTGTTTTTTGCATGGGAGGTGGGGGTACTGGAAGCTGTGAAGGGAAGGGGACTGCACTCCCTTCATAAATGTTTGAAAATATATGAATTTACGTTATGTTTGGATAACTTTAATGAAAATCTTGATTACTCTCATGGAGGGCCCTAAAAAGGGGGTCCCGGGGCAGCCGCCCCGCATGCCCCTGCATAAGTCGGGCCCTGTTTGGAAATCGCAAATGTAGTGTCAAAAATGTGATTAAATGGTCTATATCATTTAAAATTTACGAATGAAAACACATATTATTCAGGTTATCATTTGATTCAAATGTTGAATAAAGTTGAGAGACTGCGAAAATAATAGTACCATAAAGTATTTGAATGCATTTTATTTGAAACATTTGTTAATTGGTGGGAAACAATTATACACCTCTATTAACTCTGTAGCAAAAGATTGTATAGCAATGATAAGTATACCATCAAGCAAAAATGTCGGGTAATTCATTATCTATTTAAATTACGCTTCAGAGATTGTCTACATATTGAAATTGTAACAAACTTTAAAATTTTCAAGTTTATTCAAAAAGTGCTTAAAGCTGAAAGTCGTATGAACTAATCTTTGCGTTTATTATCATAAGAGTATTTAAGAAAGCGGGTGGTAAAGGCGACTCTTCGATACACCTTGACATAGAAAATTTAAGTCAAATTATTGTTTTATTGTAAATAGCAGATCGAACAGTAATACGTTTATTGAAACTTTTGTACAGAGGTGGGAAAACAAATATACCACAATAAAAAGTTGAACTGACGCTAAATTGATGATTAAAAACACTTAAGATACTCATCAGCGTATCACACATATAAAATCAATATTAAACAAACATGAAAAATATACTCAACGTTTCAGCCTTATTCTAACAAACCATCATCAGGAGTTTCTTGACATTTACGAAGCTTACGTTGCACACAACACAGTCACTGATACAAACAATAAACTGAAAACATTTCTGTGGGAGATCACATAAAATCCAAAAACAATATTGCATCGGAGATGGCGCCACCTATTGGTAGACTATAACATTATTATCAAAGATAGGAAAAACTTAATTTAACTTTACAAACGTATTTCTTTCAAAACGTCTAACCAGCCATTAGAAATTTGAAATGAGATATTGTCATTACAAAGTTCGCTTTTCCTCAGACTAATTTCAATAGATTACCTTAAAAGTGCATTAAGAGGATTGGAATATTTTCAAATAATTTTTACATATTCGAAAGGAACTATCTTAATACTGCCTTTAAACACTAATCTAGATAGAGCTGCAGACTGTCTATCGAATTTTAAATCATTTGAATGATAAGGGTACACCGACGGGATCACCTCTAACAAGTATTTTTGCTGAGTTTAAACTTACAGGGATGTCATCAACGTACCATAACACTAATGTAGGTTTATGTTTGAATGTATTAAAAATAAATTCTTCTAACGGTCTAACTTCGTTAATCACAGATTTTGATTATTTTAATATATATTGTAGGGTAGAGACCCCTTAGTGTCAGGTTCAACGGATTTTATCCAACGCTCCTTAGTTCTTGGGAAACCAGGGGGTGTCTAATAATCGTACACAAATTAAATACTTACATTGCAACCGCAATGATAGGTTGGTCGTAGCTCAGTTGGTACGGCGTTCGCTGGCTGATCTGCGGGACTGGGTTCGGTACCCGAACGCGCTGCGTTTGGTTTTCTCATTTTTTGTTTTATAAATATACTTGTAATTATAATTCAATAATTTCGATTGCAAATTTTAATACCATACATTAATTATAATATTAACAAACTTAAATTTCTCATTTTTTTATTTTTAAACTATCATTTCTCATCCTTTAAAGAGGTTTAAAAATATATTGGATTTATTATTGAATGATAAAAATTCCAAAATCGCGACAAATCTGTTGTGGTGCCATCTAGTTATGATAAAATAAAAGAATATTCAAATAAAATAAAAATAAAAATAAAAGCAGAAAGAAGATAAAGTGAAGGCAAAATAAGTGAAAGCGTAAGCATACATATTACAAGTTTAAAAATCTTTAATATGCAAAAAATCAGTTGCAATTTAATTCTGATGCTAATTTTTAATATAATTATGCTTGTTACTTTAAAAACAGAATAATAGTATTATCGCATTGACTTCCTTTGTTAAAGCAATGCGTAAATGATGTTTCTTTAAAATCACGAATTGACATAATTGCTCAATATCATTGCATCGATAAAGAATATATGAAATATATTTTTAAAGTGATTTTTAAAAAATTAACAATTTTATGATGTTTTATACAATTATTTAGCTAAAAGTAAAAATTAAATAGGTTAAAATTATAATTGATATAAAATATTATAAATTTTAATTGACAATGAGATTATTAATTATGCTTACAAGTATATTTATAAAACAAAAAATGAGAAAAACAAATGTAGCGCATTCAGGTACCGAACCCGGGCCCACGGATTAGCCGGCAAACGTCATACCAACTGAGCTACAACCAACCATCATTGCGGTTGCAAAGTAAGTATTTAAGTTGTGTACTATTATTAGACCCCCCGGTTTCTCAAGAACTAAAGAGCGTTGGATAAAATCCGTTGAATCTGACACTAAGGGGTCTCTACCCGACAACATATATTAAAATAATCAAAATCTGTGATTAACAAAGTTAGACCGTTAGAAGAATTTATTTTTAATACATTCAAACATAAACCTACATTATTGTTATGGTACGTTGATGACATTTTTGTATTATGGGAAAAAGGTAGATCTGCCCTAGTAGAATTTTTTGAGAAGTTAAATTTGCTTGATTGCGGTTTAAATTTACCATGGGAATGAAGTCAATAATTCCATGCCATTTTAATATCTTTTAGTTATTAAATCAGGTTCTTTGCTTAAAAGAAAAGTTTTCAGCATACCGGTGAAAACAGATAGCATTATTCTTGTTACAGCTTCAATCCCATGGGGTTACAAAATGTCTGCGTTGGTATAATCATCAGGTTATCCATAAATTAATCGAGAAGTTCAATTGTTATCCCCAATTTGCTCAGATAACCCGTCCTATTTACAAAAAAATTTCTTATATGCCAACAGTTTTTCAAAGATTAAGGAGAATTTTTAATAGATTCGGAATTCATCTTGTTGTCTTCCCACAAAAAAACATGTTTACAGCTATTACCAAAAAACAAGAGTCTATACCAATTTCGTTTCATTCTGGTGTTTATGAAATCCCTGTGCTACTGAATGCTGGTTTGTTAACATCATATATTGGCCTTACAAAAGGCTTTTTGAAAGAATTAAATAACATAAAATGGAATTAAAATTTAATAAATATTTATTTAATAGAACGTTTACAGCTCTATCTAGATTAGCGTTTAAAGTTCGTATTAAGACAGTTCATTTCCAAGATATAAAAATTAGTTCTAGATATTCCAACGCTCTTAAGGCTCTTATAAGACAATGTATTGAAATTAGTCTGAGGAAAAGTGAAGTTTGTAATGACAATATCTCATTTCAAGTTTCTAAAGTTTGGTTAGACGTTTTGAAAGAAATACTTTTGTAAAGTTAAATTCAGTTTTTCCTATCTTTGATTATAATGTTATAGTCTACCAATAGATGGCAACATCTCCGATGCAATTTTGTTTTTGGATGTTTTGTGATCCTTCACAAAAATTTTTTCAGTTTAATGTTTGTAACAGTGACTGCATTGTGTGTAACGTAAGCTCAATAGAGGTCAAGAAAACCCTGATGATGGCTTGTTAGAATAAGTCTGAAACGTTGAAAATGTTTTTAATGTGTGTTTAATATTGATTTTGTATATGTAGTATGCTGATGAGCATCTAAAGAGTATTTGTCATCAAATATACCCCTCTACTAACTTCATCACACATGATTGTATACCAATGATAAATTTATCAACAGTAAAAACGTCTACTAATTCATGGTGTACTTAAATTAAGCTAAAAATGTTGCCTATATATTAAAATCGCAACGAACTTTGAAATGTTCAAGTTTATTGAAAAACTGCTCAAGGTTGCAATATTAGCAGCGAATCTTTGCATATATTATCATAAGGATGTTTAAGGAAGCGGGTGGAAAATCTTTTCTTCAGAATACCTCGACATGGAAATTATTATTCAAATTTTGGTTTTATTGTCAGAAACAAATCGTACAGTACGTTTTATTTGAAACTTTTGTACAGTTGTTGAAAAAAAAATACTCTCTACCATCTCCGCCGCAAACAATTGCATACCAAAGATAAGTCCACCATCCGAACAGTTAAAACGTCTACTAAATCATGCTCTACTTAAATTATGCTTCGGGGTTCGGCTACATATCGAATTGTTACAAATTTTCAAGTTTATAGGAAAAGTGCTCAAAGCAGCATGTGGTAGTAGCTTCAATATAGAAACTATATGTCGCATTTTTGTTTCGTGACAGCCAATTTAACTAAATTTAAAAAATAATGTACAAGCCTGCTTACGAATTTTATTTTTCATTCCAAATGAATGTCTTTAATAAGGAACTGTAAAAAGGGACAAAGCGATTAGTATTTCAGATTAAAATATTTGTCCGTTATTTTCTGTAATCTTTCATCGCTCTTACCTCCGTTTTTTAATTAAAAAATAATGATTTACTGATATTACTAATACAGGGCTACCACCGGCGAATATTTTTTAATTCTATCTAGCACCACTTTCTCAAAACAGAAATCTTTAACAAACTCTTTCACAACATTTGCAAGTGAAATATATTTCAACATTTATATTAGAAAAATACTGGTACAAACATAATATAAAAATAGTCGCCTGTGGCAGCTCTGCTAATAGGTCACCAGGTGATTTTCTACTTTAAATATTATTCATAATACGTCTACAAAGAAGTCTGTCCTAATAATTAACTTTAAATTTTGCAAATGTGGATGTTTTCCAATAAACCTCCGCAATATGCTCTACCTGAAGTAACTCCTGTGTTGCTTACTATTTGCATGCACAATTAGGTACTGAGTTTTGAATCTATGCTATTTTTTCATGCTTAATCTATTATAATGTTTTGTGAGTTGTAATTTGAGTTTTTGCTTATAGATTCGATATTCGATAGAATTGATTTTCTCGTTCAGTTTTAAATTCTACGATTGGGAATCATCGTATTTGTTCAGAAATCTCCTTTCAAGAAGTGATATATGATTTTGTATTCGCTTATTGCATGAAATTTAATTAATTTTACGCATAATTTTATTTCCTGTTTATTTAGGGACAATCATTATAAATATATAAATAAAGATATTTGAGGTTAAATCGCAATTCTGTTAAAGTATATGTGCATTAAGCTTTTCCGAATATCTTCGTTATTTATTCGTAATTTTAAGTTTTTCATATCGATGTATATTTTTTTAAGACTAACAAAGAAAAAGAGGGAAAATTTATTTGTATCTTTAAAGTGTAACGTTAATTTTTACATTTAAAGTGCAATTAAGACTAGGTGAATTTAGGTTCTTAGACAAATTTTTTTCAGACTAAATCATTGCAGTATCTAAAAGCAGTTTTTGTTAGCAATGGAACATAAAGAACTATATCAATTATTAAAGTGAATTTGTGAGTGTTTCTGCATTATAAATTAAGAGCAGTTCGAAGTCAAATTTGAGAAAAAAGTTGTTTTTTTAATTTCTTAATATTTTGAATCCTTTATTTCCCCCCTTTCGAATAGTATATTACTTTTGTTTCTACGACAACAAGAAGTTAAAAAAATAAGTAATTCAGTTTGTTTACATGATACCTAAACATTACATACGTAACTTTTAAACACAATTTTCCAAAACTTTGTTTTTTGAACTTCGATTTACCCTTTTATATAAACTCCCACATATTATTGTTTGAAATCTTGCCAGAATATCCTTATCAATCTGGAGTGAACATTTTTTTACAAACATTTGTATAAAATTTTTATAAAAACAACTTTCTTAGGAAAAATGCAAGTTTTTTGTTGTTTAAAAGTGGTTTGTGTTCCAGATTTTTTTTTTTTTAATCACAAAAGAATATATGTTTATAAAGTTGACTTCACTTTATTAGGAATTTTTCCTATTATGTACATAAAAAACTCAAGTGAATATCTTCGGTAGTTTCTGAGAAAAAGTACATTAATTTAACATGGTAGGTATGGGGGCTTCCAACTGTCCTAAAGTTAATTTCTATTGTGTGATTATAATATATAATTCAATGAACTAATTGTGATTATGGAATTGAATTTTATTTTTATTTTTTATATGAACAAAGTTTCACGTAAGTGGCGAATGTCGCAATTTCCTCAACAACAACAACAACAAAAAGTCGAAAGTTCTACGTCAAACGTAGTACGTGTTCGCTCACTAGTTTTATAAATATTTTGATCTTGGTGACATAGTTGTGGCACTCTTAAGCAAAAATGCATAAATACAAAATTTATTACGATTATATATATTAAATTCAGTAATACGGAAATAACATGACTCCATCTTAAATATAACGTAATCAGCATGGCAAGCTAGAGTCATTACATGTCATGAGATATCATTGAATTAATTAAGTATGATAGGATTTAACAGAATGAAAAAAAAACTTGTATTAATATCTTTTTAAGTTTTGATTCCATTTTTATAAAATTTGAAACAACTCGGCAAAATTCTGCAAAGATTATATATTAAATTTGAAACCATTCGGTTGGATACCTTTGCTCTTTTATATGTCTAAAAGAGCGCCTAAATTTGCACCTAAAAGACATAATTTATCAATATTTAATATTATTTATCTATTTTAGAAGTATTATTGTGAATAATGTTTTATAAATATTTCTACTTATAAAAAATTATATATAAAAAAAAACCACCCTTTTACGTCCTTTTCCTCAAAAAAAAAAAAAAAAAAAAAAAAAAAAAAAAGCAATTTAACAAATTACAACGACCATTTGGAAAATTATTTTTCAAACACTAAAATACAGGACATAAAAAATCGCACGGAGTTGATCATACATTACGTACGCCATGGATTACATTTTTTGGTACTGTAAATTTTTAAACTTCTACGGAGCTGGTGATACATTACGTACGCCATGGATTAAACATTAATATTCCTCGACCAATTTTAAATGAAATTCCATTCTTAAACTTCTAAACATCCCACAATATTACTTTTTACACCGTCGTGCAGAGAAAAAAATATACTTTTATATGCAAATTGTTTGAAAGCTGTATCTCAATTTGTTTTTGAATTATTATTTTTTTTTTGTAGTTTTTATTACTTATTTGTCATATTGGCAACAGAAGTATCCATCTCTGTTGAAAGTAAAAGGAAAATACAGATTACTGTATGGACCAATCAGAAAACGAATAAAATGCGGGATTCAACTAATAAAACGCTTCAGATATGTTTTTGATTTCCTACTCTGACCGAGGACAAAAACCATTTTTCCAAATCGTTAAACAAAAGAAAATGAATTAGATAAAGGAAACATTCCTGCAAAGTATTCTTGAATTGGATAAAATGGGAAAACTTTTAGACGATTTCACTAACGAACAGTGCAAGAAAGATAATTTTAATCTGAATATTAGCAATCATTTAGGAAAGGTAGGATCAAAGTCATTAGTATCGCGTTTTTCATGTTAATAAGTTCGTTACACTCACAGATAGATGCTTATTTTAATATTATAAAATACATTCCAAAGACACATTATAACATGCATTCATTAATTAGATTGCTGTAATTTTTATCTACAAATGAGATAAATTTATATCTTTTCATTGCGCATGGAAAGTTGGGTCATTATTTATCCGGAGTGACATTGTATGTAACTATTTTATATAATATATATTTAATTTAGAAATCAACATTTGTGAATTATTCATAGTAATTACACATAGCTAGTAGATATTAGAAATTTATTAAATGAAGAATTTTAAATATGTTTTAAAAATAAAGTGCCAATTGAAAAGAAAAAAAAACTGTTAAATAATTATAATTGAAAATAATGTAGAAATATATTATTTTTATGCAGAGATTGTATTAAATTCCAGAAGCTTTTATAATACATATAAAAAAAAATTAAAATTTATATAATTTTTTTAGAGCAATCGTTTCAATTGTCTGCTTTTATTTAAAAAAAATATTTGTAGAAAAAGTAATTTAATGATTGTAAATTGATTTTAAAACATCCTGTATATTCTTTAGGAATAAATACTAACCCTAAATAATGTAGAAAGCTCTTATATTTATGTAGGATGTTATTAAATTTCACAAGCTATTATAATATATATATAAAAATAATTAAAATTTATATAATTTTTTAGAGCAATCGTTCCAATAGTCTGCTTTTATTTTTAAAAAATATTTGTAGAAAAAAATTAACTTAACGATTGTACATAGATTTGTAAACATCATGTGTATTCTATAGGAATACATACTAACTCCAAATAATGTGGAAAGCTATTACTTTTATGCAGAGATGTTATTAAATTTCACAAGCTTTTATAATATGTATAAAAAATGAATCAAAATTTATATCAATTTTTAGAGCAAATCGTTCCAATAGTCTGCTTTTATTTATAAAAAATATATTTGTAGAAAAAAAATAATTTAACGATTGTACATTGATTTTAAAACGTTCTGTATATTCTGTAGGAATAAATACTAACCTTAAATAATGTAGAAAGCTATTATTTTTATGCAGAGATGTTATTAAATTTTAGAAGCTTTTATAATAAATATAAAAAAAATAATCAAAATTTATATAAATTTTTATAGCAAACGTTCCAATAGTCTGAATTTATTTAAAAAATATTTGTAGAAGAAAATAACGTTTATACATTGATTTTAAAACATCCTGTATATTTTATAGGAATAAATACTAACCCCAAATAATGTAGAAAGCTATTATTTTTATGCAGGGATGCTATTAAATTTCAGAAGTTTTATAATAAATATTTGTAGAAAAAAAATCAAACGATTGTACATTGATTTCATCATTCATCAGGTATATTCTATAGGAATGCATACTAACCCCTAAAAGCTGTAAAGATCTTAAGGGTGCTATTTCTGTTCTGAAATGAATATATATTTTTAGGAAGATGTGATCATTGCATAAAAAGTGGAATTTTTACTTTGGAGTAGCTTTATTGGAACGTGTGACATTAATGGATCTCAGGACTCTTAAAATTGGAAAAAAAGAAAAAAAAACTGTTTTTAACATTTGGTATCTTAAAATGTATATAATTTAGGAACAAAATTTTCATTGGGATGAAAGATATATGTTCTTTCCCTTCATGCATTTAAAAAATTGCAAGATGCAGAAATAGCATTTATGCTATCAGACTCCATGCTGTCATACTAGGAGACTCCAGACCGTCATAGCTCCATGCTGACAGACATTTGACGAGCAGAAAATTGGTATAACAGCTTACGAGCAGAAAATTGGTACAGCTTACGCGCAGGATTACAAAATAAATTTTGAAACTAGAAAGAAAATTTTGGAACCTACTTAAATTTCCGATTATAATAATTACCCTGAACCTAAATAAATTTGTATTTAAGGCATTTTTATATTTTCAATACAAAGCTATATTTAGTTAATGCAAAATTTTGAAAATTCCAATAGTATAATTACCTAAAAAATATATTTCTGAAGAATAAAAAGGACATTTTAGGTTCAGTTTATACAGACTAATATGAAACATATGTTTCGAAAATTTTATGAAAATATTTTCAAAACTTTAGAGATATCGTGCGGGTTATGCTCTAAAACGTCATTTGGAGTAAACTGACTTCAAAGTTTCGGAAGCGCAGCTTTAGCTATTGATCAGGTATAATTCTAAAAGCCATAACTTCTGTTCTGGTGGGAATTTCAAGGAAACAGTTCTATCAAAATGTTCAGGAAATATAGAAATTTAACATCGCAAGAAATTAAAATTCCGAATATTTTCAAGCTTTATGAGTCCCCTCAATGTACAAATGTACCTATTACTAAATTTATGTATATCCAACAATGTATTATTGTGTATTTCATGCAAAGAATTTTATAAAAGAAAAAAAATATATATTTATCAAATGAAGAAAAAAGATATCCATTTCTTAGCAATACTAATCAATTTACGAATGTTTAAATAACTTCTAAAACCTTATCAAACAAATATTTGGCTACATAAGTGTGAAAACATGATATATTTCAGCGTAGAAAATTTGAAACATGCATCATGCTACAAAGATAAATCTCCGAATGCCATTGTACTGCCGTAGCCTCATTAATTTGGTACTTGAATGAAATATTTGTACCTTCGTGATCTACAAATCATTGCATCTCACGATTATAAATTATAGGAGAGATGAAATTCCGAGTAAATTTCATTACATGAAATTTCATTACTTAACTAATGCGATAAGAAAAGCATCATTTCTCTATTTACTCTATGTTTCTAAAGGATATTGGTAATAAAATGTCTTTAGAGCTGCGATATTGCGATTATAGATTCCATTCTTTAGTTATAATTTATTTTATTAGTTCAAAATTATACTGTAACCACACTTTAAAAAGAATATTATTTTCAGGATTTTATTTTAAAAATTTATTTTAAAATCAACTGCATTTGCGATATGTAAAATTTGTGCAATTTTCACAAGTTTTGTGCTTTATTTGCGCAATTTTCATTTATAATGTAAAATATTTTTAAACTAATTACATTTTAATGCTTAATAGTCTTTAAAATACCATACACGGAAAAAAGAAATCCGAAAAAGTTTCCTGTAGGAGACGGACAAATAGTTCCTCTTCTCGGGACCGAAAAACCCTGGTCGGAATAAAATCCAAATAATACCATTTTAGATATTATTAATTTTTTTGACGGATTTTATTCCGAGCTAAGTCGGAAAATTTTCCTACCCGTGAAGGGCAACTATTTTTCCGTCTCCTACAGGAAACTTGTTCGGATTTTTTTTTTTTTTTACAGTGTAATATTTTTAAATACCATATGTTTGTGTATGTCTCGCTTTCTTTTATCATGCACGGTGTTATTTTTAATGCCCCGTTTCAAGAAAATATGGTGAGTCAATAATAGGAGGTTAACTTCAAAATATTTTATTTGATAAAATTGTCAGAGTTAGCATTAAAACAGCACAGATTTTACAACATATTGCTTCACGTTTTTGTAAATTACAGTTTAGAATAGACACTCAATGATTTTGTGCATCGACCACTAGTTATACATAAACACATCTAATCTTAAATAATCAATTTACGAATGTTTAAATAACTTTTAAAAGATTATCAAACAAATATTTGGCTATATAAGTGTGATAACATGATATATTTCAGTGTAGAAAAATTTAAACATGCATCATGCTACAAAGATAAATCTCAGAATGCCATCGTACTGCTGTAGCCCCATTAATTTGGTCCTTGCACGAAATATTTGTACCTTCGTTATCAACAAATCATTGCATTTCACGATTATAAATTACAGGAGAGATGAAATTCCGAGTAAATTTCATTACATGGAATTTCATTACTTAAATAATGTGATAAGAAATCTTCATTTCTCTATTTAGTCTATGTTTCTAAAGGATGCTGCTAATAAAATGTCTTTAGAGCTGCGATATTGCAATTATAGATTCCATTCTTCCGTTAATATTTATTTTATTAGTTCAAAATTATACTATAACAACAGTTTAAAAATAATTTTTTTTTTCAGGATTTTATTTAAAATTTTCTTTTAAAATCAACTGCATTTGCAATATTTTATTTGTGCAGTTTGCATTTATAAAGAAAAATATTTTTAAACAAAATATATTTTAATGTTTAATAGGCTTTAAAATACCATGATATTTATAAGTACCCAATTTTTGTGTATGTCTCGCTTTCTTTTACCATTTGCAATGTTATTTTTAATGCCCCATTACGAGAAAATACGTTGAGTCAAAAATAGGAGAAAACACTTCAAACATATTCTGTTTGATAAAAGTACCAGTGGTAGCATTAAAACTGCACAGATTTTACAACATATTGTTTCAAGTTTTTTGTAAATATCAGTATACAATTGACTGTCAATGATTTTGTGCATCACCCACTAGTTAGTCATAAACACATCTAATCTCAAATAGTCATGTATCATGCGCACCTCACTTCTAAATGCAAATTTCGTGGGAAAAGAGCTGTATGGAATGCATGAAAAAATGCGATATATAAATGGAAAATGTTACAAGTGTACATTGTACGGGAAAAAAAAAAATCTGCTTTTTTACTACAAAGGGTAAGACACCCCAGCTGTTAACACTATTGCAATTCACAAGCTGCTGTATTTAAAGGTGCAGTGAAATTTTCCAAGTCTGGGTAAAGTCGCGTTGCTATTTCCTGCGTGGTGTACGTGACAGAAATAACTTGATTTTTACATGATCTTTTGCTTTAATTCGATTTCACAGCATTGGTGCTTGAAAAATAGCACAGAAAGTGCAGGAAATATATATATATAAGTCTTCAATTTGTTTTCATCTTCTTGATTAAGTACCATTATAGCTATCTTAGTCATTTGAAATCCAAATGCATCTACTCTAGCATTAATCATTCAGTTAACTATATATATAAGTTTCTTTGTTGCCCCCCCCCCCCCAAAAAAAAAAACTAGTATCTCCCCTCTCTCTCTTACTATTTTTAAACCTCCCGTATACTTCATTTAAGTCATTTCTTGATTTCTTTAATTAATTTCATTCTTTTTTATGTGAATAGATGGCAGCACTAAACATTTTTGATAAAAATCTAGTTATAATATAGTTTTCATTTTTCACACCAGATGGCAGCATTGATTAGGTTTTCAACGACTAACTGCTGTCCACATGTTTTAATTGTATTAAATCTGATTACATCCTCACATGTTATAATATAATGGGTCAACTTTCTGAAGTTTTGTATTCTAGTATATAATTGAGGTATTGTGCTCTAATCATTTTTCATTTTTTAATATCCTGTGTGAGGTTTATCTTTCTTTTGATCTCTTGGTTTTTTATCATTTATTTTGCTTTATGACGCGCTATTAGGACCTAAATCTTGTCATTTTAGGCTTAATGCCGACAAAATTGGATGAAATAACGCATCTTAACTATGAATTAAACCAGCAAGATCATCTGATGATTCTGCGGGTTATTCAGAGTTTCTTATTTTCTTATTTTTCTTCTTATATATATATATATAGATAGATAGATAGATAGATAGATAGATATATTTACAGTGCATCTAATATTTTATTCATCATCATAATAAAAACTGCATCGGCAAAAGATGAATATAAAAGTAAATATAAATATTTTAAATAACACTCTTTCATGAGCATTCAGTCTTCATCTTGATAATCTCATCTAATGTTTTAACTGTAATTCCTGTTTCTTCACAAAAATTTCCGGTATGGTATGTTAATTTTGCGCGGGCACCGAACTCGGTTATGAAAAAAAATACTACTTTTTTTTTCGCTTAGTTGAAAGCTCTTGCAAGGTCATTTATTATAAAATATAACATTTTTGTTACTTTTTTGTAATTTACGCAACAGGAAAGAAATGAAGCATTACATAAACTACCTTTTTAGAATATCTATGTTGATTTCTCACCGTACACTGGTGTCCAAAATTAAAGACCAATCACAAAATGCTAAATTTTCAAGTATGCGAATACTCAAAAGGAATTAATATAATTCGAATAACTACTATCTCTACAGCACAATTAGTCCATATAACATCTCATTCATGTCACACTTAGTAACAAGTGTCACAATCACTACGGTGAAGCAAAAAAAAAAGGAAATTCTATGCATCCCATTATGAGTCTCAAATGATCACTATATGTGACTTCACTGAGACGTCACTGTGATTGCTGCTTTGTGACGAGTCACCATGTGAATTTACAATGTAGTTACATTGGAACTCTCATGTTACTGTCATCTGTAGACTCAATTTCAAAGTCATCGAGAAAGTTCCATTGAGATAAGTTGCCAAATAATGTCACATTAAAGTCACATGATGGTTTTCAGGTGACAAAGAGACTACTGTGCAGTCACCATTGTGCTCTTTTGTGAAAAGTCTCCATGTGACTATAATATGATATTATTTGGTGACTTATCATAATGCAACGTTCATGAGGACTTTGAAATTTAGTCGAAAAATGACAGTCACATGAGAGTCACAATGTAACTACATTGTAAAGTCACCTGGTGATTCGTCACAAAGCATCAGTCACATTGAAGTCTCAGTGGAGTCACATATATTCATAATTTGAGACTCATAATGAGACGTGTGGAATTTCCTATTTTTTGTTTCACCGTAGTGACTGTGATATTTGTGACCATGTGTGAAATGAATGAGATGCTATATGGACTAGCTGTGCTATAGGGATAGTAGTTTTTGGAATTATATTATTTCCTTTTGAGTATTCACTTACTTAAAAATTAGAATTTTGTGACTGGTCCTTAATTATTGACTCCAGTGTATAATGGATTAATATTAAACTAAAAACTGATAAAAGGGTATTTTAAAAATATATATATTACGCTCTTTATTTTGTATTTATATTTTATTTTCTACTTTTTAGTCTTTAAAATGTTTCATTGTTGCACTTTCACAGTCATTTCGAATATTCTGTGGAGCGTTTATTGGTGCGTAATTATATTCATTTTTTTTTTCAACTGTCATACAATTGTACCAGTTGTAGAGAATTTTTCGCGATTTATCACCTGCTGCGGGTTAATTCATAAATGCCTAAAAATTATAGAATTTATTTATAATTAAGTTATAAAAATATTAAAAATGTTGCATTGTCATCGGAATTGTACATAATATGTATATTTCTAGCATATCAGAAGGTGGTTTAAAAATCGATAGCAAAATTCAGTTTTACAAATGAACAAACACGAAAAATCGTGCATCCAGTATAGATTATGAAACACTTTCCAACACGGTCTGGATATTGTAACAACACTTTATAGTTTATTACGGTGGAAGATTATAAATAAATAACTTAGAAAATGCTTAAGGGGACAAGGCACCATCAAAATTATTTTTTTATTTTATTTTAATTGAATCTTAAATATTATTCAAGGGCAAACTATATGGATTATGGCAAAATTTTTTTGGAGAAAAATAAAGAATTTTCTTGAATATTTAAAGGGTTATCAAAAACTTTCAAAATATCCCACTCCATGTCAATTAAAATCCACAATGCTTTTTGTGCCAGTTTGATTTAAATATACAAATAAAACTATGCATCGAATTTTATATATTTGACCTTAAAGATTAAAAAATATATATATTCTAAATTTTATGAAATTTCAGTATTTTTGAATCATGTTTCTGCACGTAACTACCTCTAACTTTTCCAATTATACTTAGTCTAAAAAAAACTATGCACAGTTTTATTTTTACTATGTGTAAAACAAACTGGTAGAAAAAATATTGGAGATTTTAATTGATATGGAGTGAGGCTGGGACATTTTGAAAGTTCTTAATAACACTTAAAATATTCAGGAAAATTCCTTGCTTTTTCTCAATATATATATATATATATACAGTGGAACCTCGATTATCCGAAGTAATTGGGACCAACCCTCTTTCGGAAAATCGAAATTTTCGGATAATCGAGAATGCTTCAATTTTAAGATAATCAAGAATGCTTCAATTTTAAAATTAAGGGCAAATATATGCGGTCTTTCTTATTATGATAATACGTGTTTAGTAAAAATAAAGCAATAGCAAAATAAAAACAAGAACAAATTACCTGAATTCTAATTTTGAAATTAAGTACCTTTTACATATATCACAAGGTTTTGAAACAAAGTTTTGTTTGTCGCAGTATTGATTGCGTTTGCTTTACAGCTCTATCACGAAGTTTATATATATATATATACTATTAGTTCACCAGTATCACAGTCTTTCTGCTGCTTCAGCCATACCAAACGTTTGTCAAAACATTCAAAAGCTTCAGAATTGCTAATTTGTTCGTTTTCTTTGCTTCTAGACCACATTCACACATTCCGGTTCTCCCTCATCTTACTGTGTTCTAGTTCACTCCGCAGTTTACGGGAGCTCAAGTTAAATTCAAAGGAGTTCTAAGAAACGGAAACCGAAATAGTTATCTGTACTCGTGGTTCGGAAAGGACCGCTTGCACACAAGGAATGCGATAGTAAAGAAAAAAAAAGTTTTTAAATAGATTTCGGTTAACCGAGAGTTTCGGTTAAAAGAGTTTCGGATAAAAGAGGTTCTACTGTATATATAAATAAAAAAAATAATAATTTTATGTGTGATAAATATATGCCATAATTCATGTAGTATGTGTCATGTGTTCATAATTCATGTAGCCCTTTAATAGTATTTAAGGTTCAATTTAAAAAAATGAAAAAAAAAATGAGTTTGAAGGTCCCTCGCCCCCTTAACGGATTTTAAAACACAATTTCTGCAATTACCACCAGTAGTTGGAGAAATATCCGAATTTTTTTATTTAGCCCTGTATAAGATTGATAGGTTTGTATTTCTACTACATCATTTGCAAAAAAATTAGTTAAATTAAACAAATAGCGCTGTTGTAAAACCCATTTAGCAATTCCCGCCAATAAATAGAAATGAATTTGTTATATTTTGTGTAGCCCTGTATATAATCTATAGAATTTCTACACACAAATTAATATGAAAAAAAAAATAGTTATATTTTAAAACGCGTATCACAATTGAAAACTCACTTCGAGCAATTATTCGTCATAGGCAGTAAGTACTGTAGCCAAATACTTTTGTGTGTCCCTGTAAATGAACGATAAATTATATGCACGGCAGATTTTACAGCAAGAGTTTGTATCTTCCCTTCTACCTCACTGCACTACGTACAGGATTGTCCTGTGACAACATATTACCACGTTTAAAAACACAGACGTATGATGATTCAGGTTTGGATTAATTATATTAGAGAAAGTCCAGTCAGCACTAATGAGATTTATAGAGAAAAATGAAGTCATTTTTCGAAATAACTATTCATGCCTCGCGGACACTTCTTCAGACGATGATTTATGATTTTTAGGTGCGTTCGTAGTTATATAAATACGTAGCACCTATAGTCGTCGTTCAGTCCGTTCGTCCGTCCGTCTGTCTGTCTGTCTGTCTGTCCGCATATAACAGAGCAAAAACTACCCAACCGAATGGTCTGAAATTTTAAATATATGATTGTTGCAAAAATTTTGTCGAGCCATTTCAAATTTTATGAAAATCGGATGTATAGTTTAATTACAGGGGCAGTCAACTTTTTTCTTTACATTACGGCCAATGGGTAAAATTATTGCAAGTGCATTTTAATGATGTTACAGCATTCCGAATGGTCTGAAAATTTAAATATATAATTGTTTCAAAATTTTGTCGAGCCATTTTCAATTTTAGGAAAATCGGATGTATAGTTTAATTACAGGGGCAGTCAAAAGTGTTCTGTTACATTACGGGGAATGGTAAAAAAGTTATTGCAAGTGCATTTTAATGATGCTACAGACTATGCAGTTTATGAAGTGCAAAAAATTATACATTCAGTACAATATGGGGTGTAAAAAATAATTATAAAACTAGTTATAGTACGAACGCACCTCATTTGCCACGTTTGACGAGCAATTTCCAACTTGTTTTTTATGTTATCTTCTTTGTTCCATTGTAAATAGTTTTTATATATATTCATTAATTATTATTATTATTATTGGCTTTATAGTTATTAAAATTAGTGTTTTTGTTACTAATATTTTGTATTTATTATAAAATGTCCTGTTTTGAACATGGCAGCTATATTGAAAATCTTACAATTTTTTGAGTTACTAAAGCATAAATATAAACATTGACTAATCCTTTTTAAACTGCTGTCAAAAGGATGGACTAACAATTAGGTTTCGGCTGTTCGTAGGAAAACGCTTCATCAGGCTTACAGCTTGGAGCTACGCTTCAGATTTTCCTTCACCCCTCCCCCCCCCCCCCACTTAGTAGAACTCAGTGATATATATATAAATTTCAATATGTTTAAAATAATGTAATATAATTGAAATACAACGCAAATGGTTTTTCTCCATGGTCCGTAATGTAGAAAATTCTGTACCCTTTTTTACTTAGCTTTGTAATTCATAATCTATGTCTTTCATCAATATTTAAGGAATAAAAGCTGAGGTCAAAGTTTTTGGGGCACCCTGTATATACACTGCATATCATATTAAAATTTAGTTCAATTAGGAAACGCATAACATAGCTAAAAATTGCCTTTCAGCAATTTCCGTCTATAAACAGAAATGAATACTTTTGTGGAACCCTCACTGCAAATAGAGGCGTCTTAAATTCAGACACATATGTGACTGAAAAAGTAATTCAGACACTTTCTTTTCAATACCGAACATGCTATAGCAAATCAAAATAACATATATCAATTTCATGGCAATCTGAATATATTTACTCGAGTAGAATACCGATAGATGGATATACAGACAAACCGAATTCATAAATACTTTTAAACTATGTTTGAGAGCGTTAAAAACAGGTTCAGTTTAACACGCTCACGCCGGCGCGGTGGGTCACACTCGACTGTATCAGATCTGCCAAATCTCCGGCTTTTTGGATACCAGTATTTTAATACAGAAATTGTTGTTTGATCTGATTAGAACAGTAGGGCGATTTAAAGGAACAATATTTTCTCTAAAATAACAGCGGTGTACAAAAGGCCGGAGACTTGACAACTCTGAGACAGTCGAGTGTGACCCACCGCGCCGGCGTGAACGTGTTAATGAGAGTGCGATAAATTAAAGCTAAGAGATAAAATGTTAATATGAACAAGAGTAATAATGTTGTGTTGCGGAATTATTGAAATTTATTTGTTACATATAAAAATTTACTATATGGAACCTCAAGTATTTCCGCTAAATATTACTTACAGGGTCATTCCATGCAAAATGAGCAAATTATCTGTAGCAGACATGTCAGAGATTTGAATGAAAATCAGTATATAAGTTGATTATATCTGTTTATGAGTAAATATAAAATAATATATTTCAGGATTTTTTATTTAAGTATTAAAGTTTACATTAAAAATGGATGCAAATTCGAGGTTTTGTTTAAATGCCTAAAATTTCGATTTTGACTATTAGCCTTAGGAATGAAAAGCGCATATTAAAATTTATTTATAATTAGGAAATAATAATAAGTAACAGATTGGCGTAAATTAGGAATTGCATTTTTATTCCGTAATGAGAAAAAAAATTATTTTTCAAAAATTTTGAGGGAAAAATGCAATGTTTCGATTCCTCGTTTAAGCATGAAGGACAGCTCCGACAAGTTTAATTTTTTTTCACATTATAGCTAAGCGTATATATTTTAAATATAGAAATTTTCATTCTTGTCTTTTTATTCCTTAAAGAGAAAAAAAAAACAGTAAAAAATGTTGAATATAAAATGCAACATTTCTATCACTTCTTTGAAAGTGAAGGGAGGCTTTTTAAATCTTTTAAATTATTTGATATTTTATATAAAAGTGTATATTTTAAATGTAGAAACTTTTATTCTTGCTTTCAGATTATTGTTACCTCAAGAATATATTTAATTAAAGTAGGAAAAAAATGATTCCGTTTGGACAAAAAATTACGTATTAATCCTAAATCCAGATACAAAAAGTAGATGGCAGCACCTCCTTTTTCCCTCTTGAAATCTTGCAATATTTTAAGAAACGAGCGCGGATTCAAAGAGGAGTAGCTCATGGAATGTAACAGATATTGCCTTTTTGAACACATTATTGGTATGTTAGGAATCAAAAGGCAATCTCGAATTTTCTTGAGCATATCATGGACATATTGATCTTTATGTCTGTGCAATATTGTTAATGTCGGACCTTTCCTTTATTTATATTCTTACTCATACATAAGAGGAAAAATTATGATTTTGTAGTTTTTTTTAAGATGAAGGAAATAAATGGCAACTTTCAAACTTGGGAAATTTGATCTTTATATGTAATACTACATCAGACATCAATTTCACAGATGTTTTTGAATTCCTTTGATTTTTATAACGATTCTAATTTTCTCAAAATTCACAAATTTTCAATTTTTACAACCAATTAAACATTAATCATGGTGTTACCAGATTATTATTACTCAATAAATAGGAAGATAATTTTTCAGAGGTTACAATATTGCAAAAAAAAAAAAAAAATCATTTTTATTAAATAGTTTTTAAGATACGGAACTTCAAACTTGCAACTTTGGACGATTGCACACGTCATTCTTTATCACCAGCTTTTAAGTGTCCAAAACTGCTAAAGTAATTTATTTTTTGTGAAGATATTTTCCTTAGCTCTATTTTAATATAAATTGAACATGTGTATAAAATTTTATTAAAATCGGTTACTATGCAGTCACGACATTTTTTAAAATTTCGCTCATTTTACGTGGAATGACCCTACATGATATCTAATTTAAATTAAAATATTAAAAAATGTATGGCACTGTAACAAAAATGTATTTACATGAATATTGCATATAGAATATTTCGTTACATATATTTTAAGTGACTGACGCTCCTGTTATAATGCATAATTTATAATTGAATATACTGTGAATATATTTACGTGCGTTCATTAAAATTGGATTAATTATAATTAAATAAAAGCTTTTGTCAAGATACGGCGTTGAAAATCATTCAAAATCATGATTTATATCATATTACTTTAAAACCCTGTAATGTATTTCGGAAGTATTCTATGTTCTTGCATGATGCTTCAAAGATGATTTTCAGAGTGTCATTCCGTTTACATGCTTACATTAATCTGACCTATGCTTAAAATTCTACGTCTTTCTGATCTAAAAATCATTATTTCGCATATTTCTAAATTATGAGGAATTGATATTCTAAAACTATTTCGTTAGCTTAAAATGATTTAAACATTTTTGATTACAGAGGTTGTATTTATAATTTTGCGCAAGTAAATTATCAGTAATCATAGATTTACAATAATAATTATTATTAGTTATTGTTTATATTCAAACAGATCGTATTTTTATAGATAAAATATAATAATCTTTTTCTTTCAGTTTCAGTCTATGTTCAACCCAAAAAGAATTTTTAAGGTGAAAATTACGGTAACAGTAAACAATATCATAATGTACTAAGACCTAAATGCTTTTTTTGCATGTATAAAACACGAAAACTATACGATTTTGTTTATCCCTTCACAATACAAATATTTCTTATATTCACTACATAACTAAGTATTTAACTGCAATTGCAAAAAATAGGAAATATTCCACTTGCTTCTGGAAAACAAGAAAACTGGAAATAAAACAAAACATTCTGATTAATATTGATGCTTTAAATATATATTTTTATGACTATGCTTTAAACCAAATAATAAAAGTTACAGTGTCTAGAAAGATTACCCTTAATTTATTCTGCTATCCTCTGATTACTTTATACCGTCAAACCGAGAAATTACCGAAAAATATTTTTAAAAACACGGATATAGAGAACAAAATATTTCTCGTTTATAAATTTTAATCTATGCCTACTAGATTTAATCTACGATGGCCTTGAATATTGGAGACCGAAGATTAAGTCTTTAAATGTTTCATATAGCAGAGTTTGCTGTTATAGTAGGAGAGCTGTTGAACATTTTTGAGTAAGTATTTGAGGCACCCTGAAAATTTGTGCAGCACTTCTTTTGTAAAGCCTGAATACAAAATCGAATGTCTAGCTGAAGGATCATGGCCCAAAACCTGTGCCAGACACGTGTCAAGTGCCATTTTTTGACACTACCCAAAAAAAGTATTTGAGGCACGCTGAGATTGAAACAGAATAATATTTATACTTAGAAAAAAATATTTTGAAAATGATAGACACTTTAGTCGGCCCAAAAACTGTGCCAGACACGTGTCAAGTGCCATTTTTGACTACCCAAAAAAAAGGTATTTGAGGCACGCTGAGATTGAGTCACAATAATATTTATGCTTAGAAAAAAAATATTGTGAAAATGACAGACACTTTAGTCGGCGCAAAAACTGTGCCAGACACGTGTCAAGTGCCATTTTTTGTCTGGCACAGGTTTTGGGCCACGATCCTTCAGCCAGACATTCGATTTTGTATTCAGGCATTACAAAAGAAGTGTTGCACAAATTTTCAGGGTGCCTCAAATACCTTCCCTAAAATGTTTAACAGCTCTTGGACTATTAGGTAAAACATATTTTTTTGATTCAGAATATTTTTGGGCACATATGAGATTACACAATTAATTCTGATAAGTATGATTATCCTAATTAAATATCCAGCGCTGTTAAACGAGATAGACAAAGAGTCAGTATAAAGTTTGAATATTTTGAATAAAAAATGGCAAGTGGTGACACGGAAGTGTTGTTTCCACAGAAGGAATTTGTTGACAAAATAGTTCGAAGACTTGTGTATAAGAGGTTGCATAGTTCACGAAAGCATCATCAGAAAGTGTAGAAATAATTAACAAGCCTGTAAATTTCTGAGTTGTGTCATATTGCTTAGCTTTCCGTAATTGATTCTTATATATTTTGTAGCCCTGAATCCGAAAATGGCCTTCATTTTTGCCATCACCTCAGGATTTTTTGCAAAATTTTTACTTTTTAACTTTGAAATTTACGATTTGCGAAAATTTCTGACGTGATCGTTAAAAATAAAGCTCGTTTTCAAATTTAGTGCTCAAAAGTACAGAAAAATGAATTATCAAAATTTTAAAATCACGACCACCACATCTATTTTATAGTATCAGAAATTTGCTACACTGTTAAAAATCTTGTGATACGTTGAACCAATTTTTGGTGCCCCAGTAGCTGCAACCATAAGATGGTGAAATCTTGAACCAACATTTGGAGCTAAGGTTCAACCTGAGTTTCAAATCTTGGAGTGAGATTTCACCATCCTATGGTTGCAGCTACTACAGCAGCAAAAGTTGGTTCAACCTACTACAAATTTTTTAACATTGTATTTTTTTAATTTGAAATTTACGATTTGCAAAAAATTCTGACTTGATGGATAAAAATGGAAATCATTTTCGAATTCAACGATAAAAATATATACAAAAATCTATTATCAAAAGTTAAGAAATACAACCATTTCATGTATCTTTCAGTACCAGATGTTCTCTATTTTTTGACAGTTTACCATTGAAATTTACGATATGCAAAAAATTTTGACGTGATGGTTAAAATTAAAGGCCATTTTCGGAATCAGCGCTAAAAAATATAAAAATCAATTATCAAAATTTAAGCAACACAATCACCGCAGGCTTGTGTTATGATTATAACTGAACTGACTACTTGGTGTATCCTTTATTTGTTTGAATCAGCAATTCAATTCATAATACAACTTACTTCGAATGATACGTAGGACTAATATAGCTTTGTTAGTTAAGCCGTTTTCACAAACAGAGAAGCACTACAAAAATGCTGACAGACTGAAAATATCACAGTGCTTATTGAGGCCCATGTTACACTGCGCCAAGAGATGAGGATTAGAGACAAATATCATCTAGGAGTGCAGAAGGCCGTATTCCCCGATAGATTGACACATTTCACTCCGAATACTGTCTTTCAATTTCACCAACGTTAGAATGAATTAATAAGAACCCATCTTTCGATTGATCCTCTAGCGGTATCTTTTTAAACGAAATCGTTTTAGCTGACATAGAAAAGAGTATATTCACACTCATTTTATTGTGATATAGCTGTTCCGTATCACTGTTGTTTCCTTTTATGAATAAAAAAATATATATGAACATTCTGCTCATCCCATACATATTAAAAACTATGTATTTTAGAGATCTACTTTAGTCAATAATATTAGCTGAAAACAGAAAAAAATCACGAAAATTTGTTTAAAATTAATACAGTGCAAACTCGATTGTCTGAGCTTATTGGGACTGCTAGTACCTCGGATATCGAAAATCTCGGTTAATAGAAACTGTGTATAGAATCTCGCCGTGCTTGCGAATTTAACATACCTTAAAAAAAAAAAGTTTTAAAATATATATAAATAAATATATAAATAAATATATGTAAAGCTATGTTTCACAACTTAACAAATATAAAAAGGAAATCAACTACTAGTAGTAAATTTTAAAAAGCAAATTGAAAAATTTACGAAAGTTCACACGGCACTGGAAACAAAACATAGTTCGCTGCTGACTTCTCAGAGAGCAATTTTTCTTGGAAGTTGAGTGCTTTTGGGGGCAGAAGAGCCTGTAGAGAACGGATCCTGAACTAAAAAGTGTGAACTTTTTCAAAGCTCATTCATACAAAAAAAAAAAAAAAAAAAAAAAAAAAAATCAGACTTCGTTATCGGCTTGATTAACAGAAACCTCGATTAATCGAAACTCAGCTAATCGAGGTTCTACTACAAAAACTCGACCTCAGCAGTTTGATCACTTGGCAGTTTGTCAATTTTAGTTTTAGAAACTTAATAAAAAACCCAGAATTAAGCTAATATTTGACCAATATTGATTTTATTTTCGTAAAATATTACTCAATATCAGGGAGGTGACATTTTGAAAGAATCTTGATTCATGAATCCTCATACATTTATCTATTCGTTATTGCAAACTTATTGTGTTTGGATTGGAAATATTTCCAATAAAATGCTATGATCGGTTTCTTTGGCATTACATTCAATAAATAATTTTTGTCGATATTGGCTCAATAGTGACGAAATATCAACAACACCATATTAGATTAATATTCATGCTATTATTTATTGAAAATACCCGTATTTTGCTAATATTTCCACAATATTGTTCTGTCACTAGGAATAATCGACATATTTAGCATGAAAATTTTTCAAACAATTTCATTCTCAATAAGTTAGATACATAACCAATGAAATTTCCGAGTTGGTTCATTACAGTTCTGAAAATATGGACAATTTTTTTCGTATTGATAAATTATAATAATAATTCAAGTTAAATTTTTTACATACCGTTATACACGCCGGTTTTTACTAACTACTTCTCTGTTTACAGTCATTTCATTACATCCGATTTTACATCACAAATTTTCTATTCCTGTATATAAAAATCTGAAATCCTTTTCAACAAATTTTGTGTTTTACATAAATAAGAAAATACTTCTTTTTCAGGAAAATGAACTCAGAATGTAACCACTGCTGATTTCATTATAATTATTTATTTAAATGAAAATTCCTTAAGAGTGTCCTTAAAAAGTATTCAAATATTTTTAGAACTCCAATTCAATTTTCTAAAATTAAGCACTTTCTAAACGAAAAAAATAAAACGGTTTGTTTAAATTTAATTAAATTATCACGCTCTTTTCAAACTTGAATTTGTAAAAATGAATTAGAAGATAAAAAGTAAAACTTATTAAATATATTACAGATCTTTATGTACGTTTCTTAAAAAATATATTTGCTTTTGAATGAAGTAAATTTTTAAAAGGAAGACTGCAGACATTTTTATTATTTGCAATTAATTAAGCTTTATTATTTATTATTTAAACATAAACAAAAAATTACGATCGTGAGAAAATGTTGCATTGAATATAATAAAATGCAAAACAAAAAAATTATTTACATTTGTATATGCACATTTATACATTCACATTTATATAAAATTTCTTATAAATTATTAAAAATGAACTTTTGATATGTATTTGCATATCTTAAACATTTTTTAAACAAAATAACAATTAAATTTAAAAGTGTTTAACTATGTAATGCGATGAAAATAGTTACAATAAATAAAATAAATTTTCGAAATATTACACATTAAATAATGTTTTTTCTTAATTTTCATTCATGTGGATTTTACTGGATACTAAAATTGTTTTTTTTTTTTTTTTTATGAATTGTAAAAGACGATTTATTAATTATTAATTATTATTTCACAAGCAGTTTAAATAAAAATATGCAAGCTCGTCCTGAATTTTTTGAGTCTTTCACTTTTATAAAATATTGTAATCAACAATAAATAAATATAAATATAAATGTAAAAAAATAAAAAATAAACATGTTTTCATAAAAATGTTTAAAAAAATGTAGAAAAAAATATATTTTGTAAATGCACTTAACAGTAAAATTGGGAATTTTGGACAAATTAGTCGGCAATCACCAAGTTAGCTTCATGTATGACAGCTTAATTTTTTCGCCAAACTTTGGCGATATTTCTCCATCTGTGCCAAACTTAGGAGCTATTGTGCTAACCCTGCTATTAGTACTTTTCAACAAATATTCATTGTTGAAACTAATACTGATTTCTCCATAGGAAATCAACCGTTGCTCCCTTGGGGATTGAATTATAAAAAAACAATGCCGGCTCTGTCGCCAAACATCGCCAAGTTTGTCGCCAACTTGTCGATATATCGCCAAACGTGGCGACCAAAATTAGTCGCCAAAAGTGACGCCAACTTGGCGCTATTTCCAGTATTTCGCCAAATATCCATAGACTCCCATTGAAATCCAATAGGGTTTACTTGTTTGCACAAAATCAACAAATTGAGATATTTCAATGCAACGAAAACTCATATTAGCTTATGAATAGAGCTTAATTGAACTATTTACATTATTTTTAACCATAAACACTAACTATTTACAATATTCGTAACACTATATATATAATTTTTATTTAATTTGTAATTATTCAAATAAATTATAAATTTTACCTTTTTTATTTAATAATTCTTTTAAATATGGAATTTTGTAAGCTCTAATGATTACCTGCTTGGAGATAAGGAAATAAAATCGTCAGGAGTTGGGGAGGAGCGCGTTTATACCAAGTGGAATCTAAAAAATGAATGCATAGAAAATGAGGAATCGCGAAGCGATCCAGAATGGAAACGCGAAACAATTTCTTCTGGGGTTGGCTGGAAAACAGGGTGTCCTTCGCGATACCGAACGGAATAGCGAAGTGATTACGCGGGGCGAGGGGGGGGGGGGGGGAGCGTAACGATCAGGGGGCGGAGTCCTTCTAGTATATATATAAAATAAGGTGATCCCAGCATTGAACATTTTAAAATTGGATTAAGTTTTAAAACGTAGATTGTCCTTTAGCGCAAAATAAAACACATGCTGTACAAGACGAATAAAGCGGTTAATTATAGCAAGATTAAGTTTTCTTTTGTACTTTACATAACCGTGTATACCAGCATTATTTAAAATTATTAAATTTCAGAAGTAATTCTACATTCAAGTTATACTCAATACAAGTAATAATATTTTTATACCCTTAAAAAAAAAAATCAATCTTTTAAACAATATTCAATGGGTGATTTTTTCTAACTTGTCTTTTTCATAAAATAAAGTAAGTAATAAATCACAAAAATAAATCACAGAATATCAAAAAAATAATCATAGAAATTTCCGTTGAAATATGGAACAATCAAAGTAGAACAATATCCGCTTTTCCTCGAAAAAAGTTTAAAAAAAAAAACGCTTTAAAAATTGAATGTGCAATTATTTTAAACTGCCGAAATTTGTTGCAAGCTTTCACTTCTACTTAAATAAGCTACCAGAAGTTATGAATGATCGAAAATTAAAAAAAAAACTTCTTTGCGTTTCACCATTCTACACTGAACGTGTTGTAAGTCTTCATATTTAATACAAACTCTTCATTTTAAAACATAAATATTTTAAATATCAGTATGAAAAACTGTAAATGGAGATAAAATTGGTATAAATGATAATAAAGAAGCAACCTCCAGCCCAGCAACGTGACGTCAGTACCACATGTAAATAATATAGAGTTATTGCGTATTACCTTTTTAATATTACAATTTTATTTTATTTTTCATTTCAAAAATTTAAATGTTTTAAAAATTTAAGTGTCAAAAATACAATGTTTTTTCAAAAACTTTATAGCAAGTACATTGATAAATATTTTAGTCCAAAATTCAAGAATTTAATGGAGTAAAATAAATAGATGGGTCAAATACCGTTCTTCTGAAAACTCTTTACGTTTCAACCACAAAAAGTACTTTAACTTTGAGCATAAACAGATTTCCCGTTATGAAATATCTCTAATTGTAAAATGATAACTATAGTCCATTGATACATATTCTAAAGGTATTACTGTTTAATGCTTCAGAAATGCTTGGTTCAACATTTTACCGCTTAACCGCTTGAGGGGCGATGAGATATATGATATCCCACCTAAGATGAACGAAGATTTTCACCAAAAAAATTTATAAAATTCTAACTTTGCTGGAATAAAGTCGTAAAATTAATTTTTCTATATTTTGCAATAAAATTTTTGGAAGGTTCCGGTGTGAACTCGACATTACAGAAACGCAATTTCTTGCCCCTGAAAGGGTTAAGGGGTCTCTCTTAAAGGCTTAAAAATTTTCGAAATTTTAATTGTTTTCAAATGTTAAACTCCTATCTTTCCTGAACATTTTGATGTAATTTTTTCCTTGCAAGTCCTATTAGAATAGAAGTTATCGCTTTTAGAATTATACTTCTCATAGCTGAATCGGAGTTTCTGGAAATTTGAAGTCATTTTCTCCAAGTGAAGTTTTGGGGCATAAAGCGCACGATATCTCCAAAACTTCTGAATAGTTTTCATAAAATTTTCAAAACATATGTTTTATGTTAGTCTGTATAAACTGAATCAAAAACATCCCTTTTTATTCTTAAAAAAAAAATATTTTTTAGGTGATTATACTGTTGAATTTTTTAATATTTTGTATTAGCTAAATACAACATTGTATTAAAAATATAAAAATGCTTTAAATACAAATTTATTTAGGTTCAGAGTATTTATTGTAGTCTGAAGTCTGTCTCTGTAATAAGGCACGAAATTTTCCTTCTAGTTGCAAAATTTATTTTGTAATCCGGTGCGTAATCTGTTACACCTATTTTCTGCTCGACAAATATGTCGGACAGTTTGGAGCCCCTAAATACCAATTCTGCATCTTGCAATTTTTTAAATATGTGAAACGGAAGAACATACTTATATATCTTTCATGACAATCAAAATTATGTTTTTTAATCATATACATTTTAAGATATTTAATGTTAAAAACGGCCTTTCTTTTCTTTTTTTTCCAATTTCCAGAGTCCTGAGACCCTTAATGTTTAAACCTGACAAACTTTCGTTGAACATAAAAAAAAAAGAATTCACAATTGTATTACCCCATGCTTTTAAAAAAGGTACATAATCATGGTAAATGTCTCCGTTCTCTTATGGCTACATGTTTTACTTCACAAAAATTTCGTTAAAAAAGGCGCAATATGTTTAACAGTCTTACAGAGGTCTTTTTAATACTTTCAAACATGCATGAAAAAAATTATCACTTCGATTTGCCTGTCTGCTATCCACAGGCTGTCCGTGTTCTTAGAGTCTTGTAAATATATTTCGATTGGCATGTTATTTGTATATTTTATTTAGATTTACTGTAGCATGTTATCTGTTAAAAATCAATCCTGGCGCACTTTCAGTTCATTGGCGACAGGACACATATAATGATTTTTTAACATTATAATTCATGCGTGAAAAATCGTTTGAAGTGTATTTTAACAATATAACGCTATTTCAAACTTTTAGAAAATTTATATAAATTACGAAGATATAAATTACAAAACGCTTACGGTCAAATATGGTGTGCATAGCGTTTAGTGCTTATTTATAGGGACACACAAAACTATTGGGTTAGAGTACAGTCTACGAGAAATGATGGTTGGAATATCGTTTTCAGATGGGTGTCCGTCTTTAAATTTAACTAAATGTAAGCATATTACGTGGTGTTAACAAATTCTTTAGATCATATACAGGCTTGCACAAAAGAATTCGTAAGCATTACTGTCTACCAGTGTAAATTGCAGAATGTTAGTCATTAATTGTGTTATTCCTTTTCCAGCTCAAAAATATTTAGTATACTAAGAGACGTTTCTAGAATCAGGGTTGCGGTGTCAGAGTCGGAGTCCCATTTTTGAGTGAAAGATTCGTAGTCGGAGTCGGATCTGTTAAAATTTCCGATATGTGAGTCGGAGTCGTCCATTTTTCCCACCGACTCCGCAGCCCTGTGTATAACACACTCTCAACAATACTTTCTTCAATCCGCGGACACCAAACTGGCAGAAATGCTGCTCGGATTTTTCCGTTAATTGACGAATATCCGTTAATATTTTCTTCGTTACAGGAGGAAAAATATCCGTCAATTGATGAAAGTCTGGAAAAAACAAACTTTCCAACGTTGGAATCTAACCTACCGTCCCAGAGTTATGAGATGTGTACGCCAACGACCGCGCTTACAGTTGGACAGAAGAGAAACGCTTTGAAGTAAATATGTTTGCTTCTAATGGACATGGTTTGATTAATTTCTTTAAAGGCTTTGAATTTTGAAGTTATTTCCGGGGAGATTTAGCTTTTAATGAGATTGTGACTGTGGTTTTAATGCTTTAGTATTAAAATAGGATAAAAATGAGAATTATAAATATTTTTAAGTAGGTTGCTAAATATGAAATATGAATATTATATTTTTAAAGCAAATAAGTTGAAACTGATGTGAACCAATAAGTATTAAAAGAACTTCTTAAAACACCATAAAAACTTTTACATGCGCTAGGCCTTTCGAAATATCTGAGTCTTTCTTCGTCAGACGCAAAGAAGACGTGCTTCTACTGTGAAAGCAGCAGCAAGACTGAAATGAAAGATAAGGGAAGGGAAAACAAGATGAAGAAACAGCCAATAGGAAATAAGAAATCAGCAGTCAATAGGAAAAAGAATACAACAGCCAGTCAAAGAAGAGTATAATCAAAACAGGAGAACACAGTCTAGAAGGG
Source organism: Maratus speciosus (assembly GCA_963932465.1). Taxonomy (NCBI): domain Eukaryota; kingdom Metazoa; phylum Arthropoda; class Arachnida; order Araneae; family Salticidae; genus Maratus; species Maratus speciosus. The sequence continues at coordinate 130,728,197 of OZ010791.1, forward strand.
GGGGGGGAGGGGAAGAAGCAAATTGGAATAATAATACTAATAATAAAATAAATAAATAAATAAAAATAAAAATAAATTATAATAAAAGGAAAACACACACACACACACACATTAAAATATATTAACACATGAAATAAAATAAATAAATGAATAAAATATAAAACCAGACTAATATTAATTAATACAAAAAATTATATGATAGTACTGAAAAGGTTTTTCCAAGCTGCAAAGAGCATTGTGGAATCAGATTTATCGTTAATAATAACTTCACGAATGAGATAAATAGCTAAATTTTCAAGAAAGTCCAATTCAGAGATAGTGTTGGCATTAAAGATAATTTTAGCATTTTGAAAATTAAAACTATGGCCGGAAACCCAAGAGTGCTTAGCAATGGAAGATTTAAAAAAGAAATATCGTGATTAATTACATAACGAGGGTGTTCTAAAAGGTCAAACTAAAAGAAATCTTGACATCCGTTTAAAATAACATTTCTCGGCATTCTCGGATAAAAACATGTTTTCTAGGAGTACGGAAATTATTCGTTAAAAAATAAGGAATAATTTAGTGTATATTGACGAGTTTTTCTGGCAGTGTATCGATAAATTCATGTACGGGACTAAGCAAAGAAATGGATTTAATGTTTTATGTAGATGGTAATATCTGAAAGTACGTTTTTAGTTTTGCATTATGCGTTTTTTATTTTAATTAAATTTTACGCAAGTGTGTGTAATGCATAAAAATTTGCACATAAAATACAGGGTTGTAAAAAAAATAAATAATATACCTTTCGGTTAATTGTAGAAATTTTTTTAAGTGAAATTTCAAATGTGTTATGTATTTTCTCACTGAAATAAATACTAGGTAGTACTTATGTAAACAAATCTGTAGTTCATATATTTGACGGCAGAAAAGTATTTGACTGCTTTTAACCCTTTATCTACTGACGGTACTTATAAGTACCATTAAAATAAATTGTTATAAAATTCATTTAATACATTGGTTAGTAGCAATACTGTTTAGAATGAGTTATAGATACATTACTTTATCTTGTTCCAAAAGCATTATTGGTTACTCAAAACAAAAATATTTTTAAAAGGACGATTTTTTTTGCATTTGCGTCTTTTCAGCTTTCTAGCGCTGAGAGGGAGGGAGGAGAAAATTTTCAATTCGGAAGTACTTCTATATGTCTATTGTAAGAACATTATCTTTGTACATTTCCTAATTCTACAAAATACTAAGAAAAATATTTAAAATAAAAAAGTTGAGTAGTGTTATAAATATTGCACAAAATCCCTATAAATTAAAATTTAATAAACCTTCTAAATCCATCAATACTTCCAAAATCCTTCTAAAATGTATTAAATGATTATGTAAAACTTCTAATTTTGTTTAAACAATTCACGAAAAATGTTTTAGAAGATAAAATTTTCATGAATTCATAATTCGGTAGATAAAGGGTTAAGTTTCTTTTCCCTATTTTTGATGTGTTGTAAAGTCTTTTATAATATGTGCTTGACGCATGGTCTTTCTTTTTGTTGAAATTTTAAAAGAAAAGTATCCAAGAAACAAAGTACTTATTGAATATATATGAAAAAATATAGTTATTTAAAAATATCCTATGAATAAAGTACCTATTGAAATTATAGGAACAGAAGAGGGTTATTTAAAAATATTCAAGGAAAAAGGTAAGCATTGAGTTTACAGGAATAGAAGATAGTTATTTAAAAATATTCTATGAAGCGGGCACCTATTGAGTTTATAGAAACAGAGGATAGTTATTTAAATTATCCAAGGAACGAATTACCTATTGAGTTATAGGAACAGAAGATAATTATTTTTAAATATTCTATGAATCAGCACCTATTAAGTTTATAGAAATGGGGGATAGTTATTTAAAATATCCAAGAACAAAGTATCTATTGGGTTTATAGGAACAGAAGATAGCTATTTAAAATTATTCTACGGACCGCGTACCTATTGAGTTTATAGAGACAGAGGATAGTTATTTAAATTATTCAAGAAACAAAGAATATATTGAGTTTTGAGGAACAGAAGACAATTATTTAAAAATATTCTCTGAACCGAGCACTATTACGTGCATAGAAACAGTGAATAGCCATTTAAATATCAAAGGAACACAGTACCTATTGAGTTTTTAGGAACAGAAGATAGTTATTTAAAAATACTCTATGAGCCAGATACCTATTGAGTTTAGAGGAACAGAGGATAGTTATTTAAAATATCCAAGGAGCAATGTACCTATTGAGATTATAGGAATAGAATATAGCTATTTAAAAATATTCTATGAACCGGGTACCTATTGAGTTTATAGAGACAGAAGATAGTTATTTAATATATTCAAGGAACAAAGAATATATTGAGTTTAGAGGAACAGAAGACAATTATTTAAAAATATTCTATGAACCGAGCACTATTACGTTCATAGAAACAGTGGATAGCCATTTAAAATATCAAAGGAACACAGTATACCTATTGAGTTTTTAGGTACAGAAGATAGTTATTTAAAAATATTCTATGAACCGGATACACCTATTGAATTTAGAGGAACAGAGGATAGTTATTTAAAGTATCCAAGGAACAATGTACCTATTGAATTTATAGGAACAGAAGATAATTATTTTAAAATGTTCTATGAACCGGACTCCTATTGAGTTTAGAGAAACGAAGGATAGTTATTTAAAATATCCAAGGAACAAAGTACCTATTGAGTTTGTAGTAGGAACAGAAGATAGTTATTTAAAAATATTCTATGAACCGGGCACCTATTGAGTTCATAGAAACAGAGAATGGTTATTTAAAATACAAGGAACAGAATACCTATTGAGTTAATAGGAACAGGATATAGTTATTTATAAATATTCTTTGATCCGGGCACCTATTGAGTTTAGAAACATTGGATAGTTATTTAAAATATCCAAGGAACAAAGTACCTATTGAGGTTTTAGGAACAGAAGATAGTTACTTTATAATATTCTATGAACCAGACACCTATTGAGTTTATAGAAAAAGAGGGTGATTATTTAAAATATCGAAGGAACAAGGTACCTATTGAGTTTATAGGAACAGAAGATAGTTATTTAAAAATAATATATGAACTGGACACGTATTGAGTTTATAGTAACAGGGGATAGTTTTTTTAAATATTCAAGGAACAAAGTACCTATTGAGTTTGTAGGAGCAGAAAATAGTTATTTAAAAATTAATAATAATATATAATAATTACTTTCGAACTACATTTAATGTTACAAAGTTTAGTTTCTTTAAAACATGAAAAACCTATCATTCGAATCAACTAAGAATGGAAATAATAAGAGCAATTAAATCAATAAATAGTAATTTACAATAATAGTAAACGAGGAGTCTACAGTTTTTATAGAAAACAGAAAAATTAACAGAAAAGTTCCATTAATTTAAAAATTAAAAAAGAACCATGCAAAAAAAAAAAAAATGAATATATAAATAATTTTAAAATACGGCCTAAAATTCTTTTAGGTTAAGAAAAAAAAAACTTTTGAATAAATGACTATTTTAGTTTTATACTCTGATTCAATTATTCTCCAGCTTAAATATTTCAGGAAAATTCCTGGAGTAAAAAGAAGTATGCTAAAGAAATATTATACAGGCAATTTAAATAAAACTGAAAATTGCCTTAATGAACAGGAGATTTAGATGATTTATGTATCTAAAATGGTTTTCCATAATGCGAAAAAATGAATCACAATGATATTAAATGTTCCCAAAGAATATTTTTCATTAAGCTTAGAATAAGGTTTTCGCTCTAGCAAAAAAAGTACGTTAAATATTCATCTCAAAATGGATAAAATGTATTAATGCATATGTCTGGAACATATTTAAAGCCCGTAAAAAAGTATACTTTTTATAAGACTTTTATTTTAGTAGATTTTATTTCATTTTTAACTGACTAAGTATTTTTTAGAATAATGTTAATGATTATGCTTTCAAAATAATAAGCATGAGTTAGATATCTATAAATAATGCTGGAAAATGATAAACTTTCAGTGAAATCAAAGCTAAATCTATTTTTCAGTCATTTTGTAAAAATATTATCATTGTAACAGCATGTCGCCCTGCATATGATACATTTTTGAAAATTATGTACATTTATAGTTTTAAAATGCTAACTGTATTAATTTTAATATCCTGAATGGGTCTAATCAAGTAATTTCTATATCGTACCGCATTTCATTCGATTTGAATAAGAAATTTTCTCATAAAGTAAATAATCAGTAACAGTACTCTTGAAGCTTTGAGGAGATAGCCAGATGTAATGGAGCTTCATCCCCTGTGGAATAAAATTAGTCATAAAAATGAAGTATAAACGTACTACTATAGATGTACTAAAATAAAAATATATATCGATAAAATCAAAAAAGTAAGGAGGTGTCTTTATCTCAAGAGGTCCGTGAAGTATAAGAATTGATAGAGTATACCAATAAATTTAAATATTAAGGTAGAATAATTACTAGGAATTTTAACATATAGAAGCTTAAGCTAGAATAATGGGCTTAAACTGTTTAAAACTATCGAAAAACTCCTCATAGACGTATCAGCAAAGCAGCAAGACGTTAAATAAATCTACCTATCCCTTTCAACAAAAAAGGACAATTTTCATTACCATACATTTAAAATGTATAAGATTAAATACAAGACTACTAGCATATTTTACAAGAAATTAAAAAATGGTAATTTATATATTTATATATATACAAGTTTTCTGGGCTAAAAGTAACCAAACGTTATGGCTTATTTTTTTTAAACTACCCATGGAACTAATATTAGAATTAATATATAGGAACTAATTTTAAAGAATATTTATTTAAATAAAAATAGCATCTCACAAAGATTTAACATCAATAGACTTCAATGTGTACACCTTTGGCAGCACGACAAACGTCTAAATGTAATCCAGTTATCCCCAAATGTTTCGTAGCATATCAGGAGTTATTAGACAAATTGCTACTATGATACACTTTTTCCACTTATCCACAGTTCAGTTTTTTGTTTTGAAATCTTTGAGGGGTTTCCAATCCACGGAGGTGAAGTCTGTTATATTCTAATCGGTAGTTCCGTAATAATTAACCATAACTTTTGGATACTTGTAGCCCGACACCCTGTATAGTTACTGGGTCTCATCACTCTTAGAATTGGAAAAAAAAAAAAAAGAGATCATTTTCAACATTTAATATCTTAAAATGTATACTATTTTAAAACAAAATTTTTATTGGGAAGAAAGATATAAGTATGTTCTTCAATTTCATGTATTTAAAAAATTGTGAGATGCAGAATTAGTATATATAGGGGGCTCCAAATTGTCAGACATTTGTCGAGCAAACAATTGGTATAACAGCTTAAGCGGAGGATTACAAAATAAATTTGCAACTAGAATGAAATTTTTTGTGCCTAATTAAACTTCAGATTGTAATAATTACCCTTAATCTAAATAATTTTGTATTAAAAGCACTTTTATATTTTTAATACAAAGTTGTATTATCTAATACAAAATTTTAAAAATTTGAACAGTATAATCATCTAAAAAAATATTTTTTTTGAACAATAAAAAAGGTAATTTTAGGTTCTGTTTATAAAGACTAACATAAAATATATGTTTTGAAGATTTCGTGAAAAAATGTTTTTGAGATATCCTGCGCGTTAGGCCTAAAAACGTCATTTGTTGAAAAATGACTTCAAAGTTTCATAAACGCCGCTTTAACTATTGTGCGGGTATAATTCTAAAAGCCATAACTTCTGTTCTAATGGAAATTTCAAGAAAACAATTATATCAAAAAGTTCAGAAAAGATAGGAGTTTATCATCTAAAAAGAATAACAGTTTGAAAATATTGAAGCTTTAAGAGTCCTGAGACCTTTTAACAATGAAAAAGAATGAAATAAAATAAATATCAGCGCTTCTCGTCTAATAGAGTACAATATCTAGATTTTGCGATTAGAAGGACTGTAAACCTCATAATCTGGGAGTTCATAAACTGTATCATAGGAAATTTTATAAAATTAATAAATATGTTAAATTATGTTAAATTATATGTTAAATTATATGTTATATAAATATGTTAAATTGTTTTAAATAAAAATTTTGGTGTGAAATGTTTTTATCAAGTTTAAGTAAAATTTTGAAAGGTTAATGATGCAGAAAGACAATACTTTGTTATCCTATGTTACTACAAGAATTAGAAAATACATATATGTAACTCGTTTTGACAATTAAACAGTTAAATACCATATATTCTGGGGTATAACACACACTTTTGAAACGAGGAAATTTAACAAATTTTACAGGTGTGCAATATTTGCCGGGTATACAAATGAAGATTAAAAAAGTGAGGCATAAGAATTGAAATTTCTATATTAATCAACAAAAGAAGAAGACTCGAAAATTTTGAGAAACGAGGGTTACGATTCCAAACACCTTCTGGGGATTCAGGCTTGACAGCAGCTTATGTGTATGTCCTCAATTCCTATTTATTTATTTTCTTTACGGTTGTTATAGTTATTAAACTTTTTTAGGTGCGTTCGTAATTTTATACATACATAGCAGCCATAGTCGTCGTCTGGTTAATCCGTCTGTCTGTCTATTTGTCTGTCCGCATATAACAGCGCAAAAAGTACACAACCAAATGGTTTGAAATTTAATTTATGATCCTTGCAGAATTTTCTTGAGTCATTTCAAATTTTATGAAAATTGAATCAAAAATTAAAAATATGTTAAAAAATTTTCCTCATTCTATTAAATCCTATCATGCGTAATTAATTCAAATATATCCTATGATAGGTAATGATTCGAGTTTGCAATAGTGATTACGTCTAATTTAAGATGGATTCATTATTTCCCTATACTTAATTTAATATATATAATCGTGATAAATTTTGTATTAATGCATTTTTGCATAAGAATGCAACAGAATATTGCAAAAAAGGTCGGAATATTTATAAAACTAGTTATAATACGAACGCACTTTATTTTCTATGTTTGAAGTACAGTTTTCGACTTGATAAAAGTTTTTATTGTTTTTATGGTACTTTTCTCATGATTGTTACTTTTCAAGAAAAAAATCTCTCATAATATGGCGAATATACCAAAAAAAAAAATATATATATATAGAAAAATACAGTCTCGAATAAGTACATGTGCGTTATACTCCCGAATATGTGGCAATTTTTTTAATAAAAAAAATTAGTTGAGATATTGAAAAACGTATAACATATTCCAACGGTATTTTGATTTTGTCATATTTTATGACATTTAATAATAATTTTCTGATACATTGTTAATGGCTAATTATAATCACCACTATTAAGAGCGATATTATCTCTCTTTGAAAGACACTGTCACATTCATTCTGGCATAAGTAAAAATTTAATTTGTAAAAGAAAAGAAAATTTTTAATTAAAAAATGTTAATTTTATTGTATAAATTACTAAAGTGGAAGAATTGAAGAGTATATGCCATTTTATGGACTTAAATTTTATAGCTTCACAACCAGATGAAATATATATGCGTCTTGCCAAACTAAAAGTGAATCGTTAAAAGAAATAACTAATTGCATAAAGTAATCTTACCAAAGCAAATATTTATTTAACAGTATCTAAAAAAAGCAATTTCTGTTTATGATCTGAAGACCCCAATTACAGTATAACTTCGATTATCTGAGGTAACTGGCACCGACCATCTTTCGGAAAATGGAAATTTTCGGATAATCAAGAATGCTTCAATTTTAAGATTAAAGAAAAATATATGCAATGTATCTTATTATGGTAACAAGTGCTTAATAATAATAAAGCAATAGCAAAATAGAAACAAGAATAAATTACCTGAATGTTAATTTTGAAATTAAGCTCTTTTAACATATATCACAAGGGTTTGAAAAAATATTTTGCTTTTCGCAGTTTTTTGATTGCTTTCGATTTGAAGCTCTATCACGGAGTTTTTTTTTTTAACACTTTCCAACAAAGTTGAAAAGTGTTTATGACTTCGGTTTGTCTGTCCGTCTGGCCGTTTGTACCCGCTCTAACTCCCGTAAATATACTCGGATCGTTCTGAAAATTTTGGATGTTAGTGAACTCTACCATAGCACGAACGCTATTGCAAATGAAGTTTGTAGCATGTTTAGTTCATTTACAGGGACAGTCAAAAGTTTTCCGTTACATTACGGCCTATGGGAAAAAATCGTTTAAAATGATTTTTAATGATGTTACATGCTTTCAAACATAATAAATTGATATGTATTTATCAAATTGACTAAAATATGTGGCCAAAAAATAGTTATTATTCATTTACAGGGCCGCACAAAAGAATTCCTTTACATAATGATATAGAAGTGGGGGGAATTTTTTCCGACGTATTTTAATTATGTTAAACAATTACATGTATAATGAAATAGATATACGTCGCTAAGGTTTACTATAACTTATTTCATAGATAATACGAAATGCACAGCATTTACAGGGACACACAAAAGATTTCAGATACTATATTGTACCCGAAGTACTGTAAAGTAGCGATGATTGCTGGAAATGCATTTTTAATTATGTTATGTGCTTTTATGTTTCACTATATTTATGCATTGTATATGGTGTGTATAAATGCTGTAATTGATATACAGGGCTACTCAAAAGAATTCGTAATGGTTACTGGGCATGATTGCAAATTCCTTAAAGGTGATATTTAAATGACTTAGGCATTTTTACGCTGAACCGAATTTGGTTTACTAAGAAATGTTTGTAAAACATATATAAAATGACATACAGGGTCACGCAAAGAATTGGATACATGGCCGTCTATAAATGATATTTTCTGGAAATGTGATTCCGGTAGTTTTAAGAGTGTTTTACTTTGAATTAAACTTTTGCTAAATAGTGGCGTGTAATAAAGGTATTAGGTTAACTGCAGAGTTTTACAAAAGTATACAAGTATGTTTAAATCTATTAGTATAAATTGCTGAAAGAGAAATTTCAACCTGTTATGTGTTTTCTTGCTAAACTAAATTTTTCCATTATATAGTATATATATCAACCTACAGATCAAATACAGGGCTGTTCAAAAGAATTGGAATACATATTTGCTATGGACGGTAACTGCTGAAATCAGTTTTTCAAATGTTTTATGTGTTTTCTAAAATGTTTACTTATTTCACTTATATACCTTATTTCCCTAAATAACGAAGTTTTGTTAAAGCATTCAGGAAGTGTTGGAAAGTGTTTCATAATCTATGCTTAACGCATGATTTTTCTTACTTGTTTTAAAATATTATTCGTTCACCAGTCTTCCTACTGCTCCAGCCTTTTGCAAAACATTCAAAGGCTTCAGAATTGCCAATTTGCTCGTTTTCTTCGTTCCACTCCGCAGCTTACGGGAGCTCAAGTCAAATTCAAAGGAGGGAAGAAAGGGGATCGAAAATATTTCTGTATAGTCGTAGTTATGAAAGGACCGCTTGCACACAAGGAATATGATAGTTAAGGAAAAAAGCTTTCAAAAGGGATTTTGCACACAATAAATGTGATAGTAAAAAAAAAAAAAAAAAAAAAAAAGGCTTTAAAAATGGATTACGGTTAACCGAGAGTTTTGATTAAAATAGTTTCGGATAAAAGAGGTTCTACTGTATTCGGGTTTCATTTTTGCTAATTTATGCGTACACAAGTTAACACCTGGCTGATATATAACGAAACTATGTTTTATGAAAGATCATGTTAGATAATTTTAACTGATCGCAGAAAATTAACGACATATACCGGGTGTCCTAAAAAGGACTAAGTGATTTTAAAATTCAATAACTTGCAAACGGTGACAGATATTTAAAAAATTCTTGCAAAAAAAAATTTTTACAGTCGATTTTAGTTCGAATTATAAACAATAGATGGCGCTGAAAGCAATAGGCGCTAAATACAGGCTAGATTTCTGGTACTTGGGGACCCATTCAATACATTTTAACCTCCTTTTCGGCATGGAAGAAGAGAAAGCCAAAAAATCGAGCCTGTATTTAGCGCCTATTGCTTACAGCGCCATCTATTGTTCGTAATTCAAACTAAAATCGAAAATCACTGTAAAAAAACTTTTGACCTTATGCATAACCCTCCTGCAAGAATTTTTTAAATATCTGTCATCGTTTGCAAGTTATTGAATTTTAAAATCAGTCAGTCCTTTTTAGGACACCCGGTATATATACACATATACACAGTAAGATATATTGTCGTCATAAATGATAGAAAATGTAAAAATGCCAGAAAAAAATTAATTCATTCATATTAAAGTGTTGCGATTTACAGTTTATATCAGTTTTAAAGATCCGAAATCTTTATTAAGTTGTATTTAAAAATACACATCATAGATAACGGTCATTTAATTTGAATAACTGTACACTGAAATTTTATTCAAGATATTATTACGCAAATTAGAAAAGTAACATTAATGGAAAACCATTTTTTTAATTCTATAATCTAGTTCATATTCACGGGGACTGTGTAAATTAGAGATGTTCCAGTCTTAAACCCCTATTTAGTTTTTAAATCGGCTTTAGATTGTAAAATGTTGCATGAAATTGTGTAACGACAGCTGAACAAGAAGAAATATAAATAGAAATGAATGCATATGAATGCAAATGTATGGAACTATGCAAGTGAAAGACTACGCAACTGCATCCATACATCTCAGCCTCTTCAATACTGCGCATCTATTTTAGATAGTTGCACGTATATGGATTTCTAACCAACAACAAAAAAATACTTTTTTTTAAAGCAAAAACGTGTCCGTAAGTAAAACTGGTGTCAAACGGGCGGCGGTAACACCTGATCAATAAATTTCACTTTTACTGTATGTTTTTTTTTTTTTTTTTTTTCTAAACATCGCACAATTTCATTTTTTACACCAACTTATAGGTGGTGGTGGGGGGGGGGGGGGTCTTTCAAATGCAACTTGTTTAAGACTGCATAGTGATTTACTGATTTTTTTAGTGTTTTATAGCATCGTTTATTTTCTTCTATTATTATTTATCTCTAACTCGTGCAGCCCGATTACGAAATATAAACCTGTTTCCACTTGAAATATTATAAATAGATTAGCAATTCTTTCTACAGAATATTCCATAACGAAATTAAAACTTCCTCATTAAATACCTAATTGATTAATGTAAATAAAACTCAGATTTAACAGACATGTATTTGGAATACGAGCTTAAATAAATGAAATGATCAGAATCGTAAAGCTGCTAAAAATTTGCGGCTAATACGAAAGTATCGCTTTTAATAAATTTCAAAACTTTATTTGAATACATTATTGATATTTTTAATATAAAAGTGCTTTTCGTGATCGTTATTGGCCAATCTAAAAAATTGTATTAAAAAAAAAAATCTAAATAGAATTTTAAATTAAATTTTTAAAAAAATCAAAAAGCCCGACTGCATAAAAAGCGAACTAATTAATTATTTCTCATCAATGTGAAACTATTTTTTATATTACGTACCAATATTTTTTTATTTACTTGTATTGATCACTTTTAAATTGTGTTTAATTGTAAATTCCTATCTGTAAACAATGTTTTGATGAGGCCTATAGATGTCTATGAAGGTTAGAGTTGCAGTAAATCTAGAGATCCTACCTACATAACTTCCAAGTTGTGTAACATTTAAACGGAGCTTCTGACTGTAAAATAGTCAATGAAACATCGTCTTCATTTTGAAAGGCCTATCCAATGATGTTCTACTGAATATGGTGCGTATTTTTTTTAAAGTCTCTACCGCCATTTTGTATTTTACGGCAGCCATTTTAATTTTATAAAAACAAAATCTAGCCTATAACCATCGGACGGTTAGGACAAATCGATAGAGACGTCGTTCATTAAAATTCATCCAGCTATTGGGATGTTTCGAGGGTATAAAGGAATCCACATACCCAGATACGCGTGAAACACACAAATCTTCTTGGCAGTTGGGTAAAAAAGCTGGTTTTCAACTATATTTTAACACTCGAAAACCGGGATGGATCCACTAGTGTCGATAAATCGATTCTAAACGTGTGCACATATTTAATATTAATCTTATTTTAGAAATAAATATCCTAGTGTATAAGAACATACAAGGAATTTCTTGTCCTGTAAGTCGATATATATATATATATAATACACATTATCCTAAAAAAATATGCCTGTTATCTGTTCTACTCGTTTATTTTCATCAGTTTTGATAAATTAACAGACAATTAATTGCGCATCAGACAAGATCATTTTGACAATTTGACAATTTCTTCCAGTTATTGACTGTGTGTAATCACAAGTCCATAAAGTAAATGTTTATTAATTGTGTTGAATTGAAGCAAACCTATAAAAAGGTAGGAAAGGTCAAAGAGCGGCCAATAGTAGAAAAGCGGCCAGGCGGTAGATATACACCAATATACCTAGAATGGAAAATATACGTTTTTTCATTAAAATAAAGACTCAAAATGATATGAAATGAAAATTACGGATTACAAGATAAAAACCTCTAAACAAGTTGTATAGTATTGATATATAATATACCTTTAAAGTGATTTATGTTTTTTTTTTAACCTTTTCGAGACGGCATACGTTATACAAATTTTATTTGGATGGCGCCGCTTTTTAGGTGAGTTCGTAATTATGTAAATACGTAGCACCTATAGTCGTCGTTCGGTCCGTCTGTCTGTCTGTCCGTCCGTCCGCATATAACAGAGAAAAAACTACCCAACCGAATGGTCTGAAATTTTAAATATATAATTGTTGCAAGATTTTGTTGAGTCATTTCAAATTTTAGGAAAACCGGATGTATAGTTTAATTACAGGGGCAGTCAAATTTTTCCATTACTTTACGGCCAATGGGAAAAAATATGTCTAGCGTATTTTAATGATGTTACAGCCTTTCGAACAGAATGAAATATATATACACTTATGAAGTGCACTAAACTATACATTCAGTACAATATGCAGTGCAAAAAATGTTTATAAAACTAGTTATAGTACAAACGCACCTCATTTGCAACGTTTAATGTGTAATTTCCAAACTGTTTTAAACAGCTCCGTTTACTTGTAAAATACCAAACAATGATCTAATTAGAATTAATTAGATATTAAATAGAAAATAGTACATTTATTTATTAATGGTGACAAAAACAAATTCCAGATGCAACTTTTGACGATGCATATATGCATCACCCGTCGCGAAAGGGTTTTAAATTAACTAAATATATTTTTAATGATACTTTATAATGTAAATTCATACTGACAATATAGAAGAAAATTTCAAGAAAAATAAGTCTTTTTATCACCAAAAATAACATATAACGAAGGGTGTGTAATGATGTTGCTCTCCACAATAATAATAATGCCTGATAGTATGGTATATCAATTAACATATAATTATAATACGGGCTTTATAAAAAGCAGATTTTTCTGATAGTAAACTATCTAAAATATAAAAGTGTATTTTGTACCTGAAGTATGAATGTAACTCTAAAGATATCCCTGTTTGTAAATGAAGAAAATCAGTTCAGTTACTTATTTTTTAACCACAAAGTAAATAACCCCATAATAATAATAAGACCATAAAATAAAAATAAAAATATGACAGAGATATTTTCTTACATAACGTTTTCATAAGGTATGAAAATGAAAAGTTTATTATTTTAAATTAAAATTGATATGAAATAGTTATATTCTACGCGATAAAAAGGTCTTACATAAATTAAATTAAAAACACTTTTATTGAAACCATTGATATATTTAAAAAGAATGTTTTATAATACGTGCCATTAAAATTCATGCGTATATTTCAGAACCGTATCTCAATACATTTTACTCTATTAACTTCGACACTTCTTATATCTGTTCCAAAATTCTAAGTTTAAAGAAATAAAATTGCCTTCCGGATAGAAAACATGTTGTTCTAGAAATATTCGAAAATATGTTTCGATAGTAAAAGATAAATGTAACAATCCAAACAAATAAAAATATGTAATATGCTTCGATATGTCTTCTATTATGTAGCAGACATTTTTATGTCAAATTCTATGCTAGCATCATAATAAAGAAGTGTTTTTGTTGACACAAAAACACAAACACTGACAAAAGGGAATATAGAATACATCGTACGAAAAGCTATAATACTGCTCGCCAAGTTGATAACGCTATCAAGATAAAATGACAAAGATAGCAGTCGGAAGTCGCTATCAATTTAAAGAATAAAATGCACCAATCCTGGATCACATCAATTTTAAATAGAAACATTTAATAGGAATCCAATGCATAGTATATTTCCTGAAATATACTTTTCGTTCGAAATTGATTCGCTTCACTTTTTTTTTTCTGTGCGTTTTAATTTTAACCCATTTGTGCCTGAATTTTGGTTTTCTCAAATGTTTTGGTAAAATCACTTTAAAATATTGCAAAATGAACTAGAAAAATACTAAAATAAAATGTAAAAAAATATACATATGAGTATTTCTTGTAGAATAATATGCATAATTATATGTTTTGTCTATATTTATATTTAAAAATGTTTTTAAATTGTACATTATGTACTATAATTAGTATTTTTATGAACTACAATATATATATATATATATTTATTTATTTATTTACAGAGACTAATAACGTTATAACTATTATTAATAATAAAATAAGAATAATCGTATTGCTGACTTAAAAACAATTTATTTCATAAATATCTTTAAAAGGAGATTACATAAATAACCATCTCCTAAATGTCCAACAAAAATATGTGCCCATTTGCGCCTAGAACCCTATATTTTGGACGTTACAAAAATGCATAAAAAATAGGCTTGAACAATTAATTTCGCAATTTAAAAATATACGTATTTAAAAAAAGTCTACAAGCTAAGATTATGACTTGCATTTTTGGATCCTTCATAGAAAAAATACAAATAAACTTACTTTTTACATTTCTCCATCTTGAAAAATTAAAAAATTATAAACACCGAAAACAGCCTTCATTTAAACAAATAAATATCCACCTTATGCTGTCATCTATCGGTAATAGATAAAGGCATTTATAAATAATTATTTCGTACAATTTTCATGTTATAAAGGAGAAGAAACATATACTTATTCATGAAAATTTGAAACGTCCCCAAAATGGGACGCTAGGCACAAATGGGTTAATTTGTCGAAAAGCATTTAATTTTAGTAGCTTCTACCTATGTAAGCATATTGTAAACTCTACCATATAAAACAATTTATATACTAATTCATAAATCATTCCTTTTTGTTTTACTTTCACTTACTTAATTGTATCTACGCCGCATCATGGATCTTGTAAATTTCAGAAAGTAATTTTTATTAGGGTAAAGTGGGGACAGACGCAGCGTTGGGACAGATGCCACAGAGATTGTGTAGGCGACACTGGCGCTCACTAAACCAATTTAAGAAGTTCGTAGTCTTCCACTGTGCTGTGTGCTGTGTTGTATGCGTTTCCACCACTTAATTGCCAGTATTTACATATTTATGCCAGTTTTTATGGTTCGAACCTGCGTGGTAAGTTGCTAAAATTATTTTAAGAATATTTCATCCCAAAACCGATTGCAGCTGTAGAATAGATCCTCGTAGAATACAGACATGTGCTTGCCTTTCTCTCGCGTTACTCACATGACACAAAATGGCGACGCAGCATCTTACTCTCCACTTTGGGACAGATGCCGCACCGGATTGAGGGACAGATGCCGTAAAATATATTTCTGTTTTTCGATTCAATAAATTCATCACTGCGATTTAAGTAGAACTTATATTTAAATGAACGTATATTAGCGCATTCTGCTACTTATTAAAATATTCTCAGCAGTAATATTGGTTCACCATGCGTGAACAAGGAAAAGCTAGGCCTTTTACTATTCTCAACATCTAAACTATTAAACAAAATATCTTCTATCCCAATGACCAAAAGATCTATACAGCCAAGTAAGAAAGAGAAAGCAAAAGGATGCAAAAATTACAAGCACAAAGTTTATAAATAAGAAAAAGAAGAACGAAATAAAAAGCAAAAGAAACTAGAAAGCGTCAAAGAACGACAGCTTGGCGGAAGTAAAATGTATAGAAAAGGGGGGAAAGATCAACTTCAAAACACTTTACTTGAGGAAGAAACTAAAATATGAGTCATCTTCCGACAATCGGTGAATAGTCCCTCTTATGAATTCTGCAATGAACTTAATTCAACACGTTTAAATACAAAGATTTATGATTTCATTTTCCAATTATTCAAAATCCCATTTTCGCATATTTAATTTTTATTTCTTAACAGTATTTATTTAAAAGTAATAAAATACACAAAAAACCTAAGAGCATATGCACTTTTTAACATTACATTTTCATTTATAGTATTTTATCTGCGTTGTAAATAAGCCACTCTTAATTGCAGTTAGAATTTGACGGGTAAAAAGAAATAAAAAAAGTATTTTATGGAAATTGCTGTTTCAAATATATTTCATTTATTTTAGCACATAGGCTTTCATTCTCTGCATTTCCATACATTCGTTAAAGATTTCACAATCGCATATAAGCTCAATTTGTTGGTGTTAAAGTAAACAAACTCAGACTTCATGTCGCTCTTACTCATGAAATAAAGTAGGGTTGCTTTACATCGCGGTAGGTTGTGATGTGGGAGCTGCCACATTATTTTCTGCTAAACCTCTCGCCAATGCTTTGTCTGCTTTTATTCCGGCGTCAAAAACTTTGTAAATTGGCAATAATGTACTAGACCAAGTCATGCGAGCAAGTACGCAAAAAGTTCATTTGGCTTTCTCTACCTGTGCTGTAAGGTCCCGATAACAGGGCCGCTGGATTATTCTTTTTTTTCTTTTTGACGTTACGGAGCACTTCGCCATGGATAGATATATATATCTATATATCTCCATATGTGATGTTTCTTACGAATTGTCTGTTTTCATGTGAAATAAATAAATATTGATTTAATTTCTTCCACCTATAATGTTGGAGGTTTTTTTTTTAAATCTTGCAATACTATCAAACCCCTGAACCATCGTTGCATGAAGGATAAAACGTCTCCACAAGTCCCTCTTATGAATTCTGATGCCAGTATTGAATTGGAATTTGATGACTCTGAATGTGCTGAGTGTCTGGAGTCTTATCAAGAAACAAAGTCTAAAGCGGAGAGGATTCAGTGCATCAAATTCACTCGATAGCTGCATGAAAAATGGCTCACTTTACTTTTTCTACGGGAAGTGTGATGTGATTGTTGGCGAATGGAAATACGAAATTAAAGAAGAGAAGAAGGGCCAAAATAAACGGACTAGGGCCTAAATTGAATAGAACTAATACTTACATTAAGAGCAAACTGCAATGTTCGCCTGGATGTAAACCAGTGATTTATATCTTTTTTGCAATTATGATGTCTATTGTTTCCAGTAATTATGCTATACATTCATGTAAATTCAAATGTTTTTCGTTTCATTTTCATTTTTTTTGTCTTAAGTTTTATCTTTTGAGCTTACACTTTTGCATTTTTGTTAAATCTTTCACAATTTAGTGATATATATAATTTTTGTAAGTTTACTGTTATTTATTTTCATTTTAAGTAGTTTTAGAAAATAAAAATGCAATTTGCTTGAAAAAAAATAAACAGCCTAGCTTTTTTCTCCAAGTGGCATCTGTCCCACAGCCTATGCGGCATCTGACCTAGCACATAAAAAATGATGTTAAAAAATGACGTTTGGAAAAATAATTATGTCTACTTTATTAAGAGGGTTTTAACTTATTTAACATAGAAATTAGATTCTAAATGGTTTGATTAATGATTTCTGGTATTTAGTTTGTTGTCTTTTGCTTTATTGTACACTTTATAAGAAGAAAAGTAAAACTGCGCCATCTGTCCCCACTTTTCCCTATAATAGAGATAATTTAAAGAGCGATTTATCATTTATATGCCACTTTTTAATTGAAGTTCGAAAATTTATGAAGTACAGATGTATGTATAAATTATTTTTAAACGCCGGAATACAAAAAATTGAACACATATTTATAATACACACATGTTTAAATTTGAACTCTTTGCGGTGGTAAGAAAATACAGTTTGTATAATCCACATTTATAATTGTCAAATGACTTCTTGATTTTCATGCCTTATTCAAGAAATATCCTATTTAATATTTTTAGAGCATAGCAGTGTTATTAATAAACTACTAAATTCCCAAGACAAACCATTTATTTTAAAAAGGTTTATAATTATCGATGCTGGTTACCGACACAATTTAGTAAGTAAATTTCCATAACTACACTTTTAAAATAAAACGTATAATTATAAAAATGGATAAATTCCGTAAAATTCAGAAACCTATTTTTAATATCATACAGATAAATTAAAGATCAATTTTCGTTTTGTATGTCAATTTTAAATTGAAGTAAGGAAATTTACGAAGTAAAATTGTGTGTATAAATTACTTTTAAAAGCCGTGCTATAAAAAATTCGAACATATATTTATAATACACACATTTTTAATAAATTGTTTATATTTGATGTGTTTGGGTTGGTAATACAATGCAGGTTGTATATTCCGCATTTTATTTTTAAATGTTTATTTCTATTGATGCTGATTACTGACACAATTTAGTAAATAATTTCATAGCTGTAATTTTAAAAGAATACGTATAAATATATAAACTGATAAATAAGGTACATTTCAGAAATTAATTTTAAATATAATAAAGAAAAATTAAAAAGCAATTCTTCTTTTATATACTAATATTTAATTGAAGTAAGGAAATTTATGTAGTAAAAATGTGTGTATAAATTAATTTTAAAAGGAGAGATATAAAACCAAGATAGAACATATATTTATAATGCACTCATTTGTTTTTTATGTGTTTAACTGTTTGGGAAGGAAAGAGAACACAGTTTGTATAATCTTGTATTTGGAATTGGCAAATTACTTCTTGCTTATCATGACCGATAGGAGAAACAGACTATTCAATACTATTTTAGAGCAAAGAAGTGTTATTAATAAGATGCTATATTTCCAAGGAAAGCCTTTTTTAAGAGATGGTTTATTATTATTTATGCAGATTACTTACACTGTTAAAAAATTAAATTGCATAATTGTACTTTTAAAAGAAAGCTTATAAATATATACATTGATAAAATTTACATTTAATATTGACATACAAATAGTCATATGAGAATATAAAATATACATATTTAAATATGAGTACAAATCAGTCTCATTATGTATAAAAAAATATCTAATTTTTCATGATATATAAGTAGGTATTTTATAAAAATTAATGACTTTCAGAAATATAGTATTTCACATGAGTGTTTTTAAAGCTTTTGTGTAATAAACGTTTCTGTAATTTTTAGCAAATTTTGCCATTATTGTTATAGTAAAGCTATTTCTTGAATTATTCAAACGAATAATTCACACTCAATTATTTTTATTTATTTATATTAATTAATTTAGAAACTGGTTAGTTTAAAATCTTTAATTCATAAAAATATATCCTCCGTAATTTTCTCCTAATGCAAGCAACGTAGGAAAACATTCAAGATTTCTTTAACTACTTTATTCACATTCCTCATTATTTAATTAATTTTAATGATGGCTCGCAATAGAGTAATAAGTGGCCTTAAGTACATCTATTGAGATATAATACTAAATAAAACAGAGGTCTCACTTCTTTGGGTTTTTAATTCTTTCATCATTATTCCAAATTGTACTAAAATCTTACCAAATGATTAATTAAATTTTCATTAATATTAATTAAATGTATATTATTTTACAATATTTTCTCCGTTATGAATTAAAATTTGATTTTTTCTCAAAATGAGCTTTAAATTCGAAGCTATTTTTCAACGGTTTCATGTTTACTTTATTTGAGACTACGTTGAAACTAATCAATGCGTGAAATAAGTCTGATAATAATTAATAATAAAATGTGTCCCTAAGGAATCATCCGATAGTAGCATTTGGAACTAACTAATAATCTGTTTAATGAATATGAGTATAATTAAATAATTTGCTGAAGAAAATGGCAATATATAAGAAATAAAATTCACAAATGTTGATAATTGATCAATTGTTATTTGAATTTCGTTTGATAAATTTATTATGTCATAAATTTTGTAAAATTTCTAAGTCTTTTTATCGAAAAACTATCTATTCTTTTAATGATTAAATCAAAAATTTCCATAAATAGCATGCGGTGAAGTGCTAAATATTAATTTGTTTAGTATTATATACAGTTACTATATAGCTATTAATCACCGGAAACTTTCAATTTTAGACATTTTGCCAAATATATAAAGATATTCTTGTCGGATCCTTTAGGAACTTCAGGATTATAAAGAATGTGTTTGATCTCATATTTATAAATGTTTCATGATGTAACCCTCATTATTTTTCATTCTAATTAATTCCAAAATTTGGTTGGGTAGTTTAAAATCTTTTAATTTTTATAAATGTATCCTCCGTAAATTTCTACATATACGATCAACATAGGAAAACATTCAAGGTTTGTTTAACTACATTATTCATATTCTCATTACATATTTAATTTCAACGATGGCTCGCAATAGATTAATAAGTGACTTTAAGTACAGCAATGGAGATATAATACTAAATAAAACAGTTGTTTCACTGCTTTTGGGTCTTTAAACTTTTTTATCGTTATTCCATATTGTACTAAGATCTTAGAAAATGTTTAATTAAATTACATTAAGATGAATTTAATTTACATTATTTCACGATATTTTCGCCGTTATGAATTAAAATTTGATTTTTTGTTTTATAAAATGAACTTTAAATACGAATCTGTTATTCAGCGGTTTTATGTTTACTTTTTTTAACACTGCATTGGAACTAAGCAATACGTGAAGTGAGTCTGAATTTCGTTCAAACATTAATAATAAAATGTAACAATAAGGAGTTATCTGAATGCAGTATTTTAAACTAATTAATAATCTGTTTAATGAATATAAGTATAATTAAAAAAAAATCATTAGAGAAAATGGCATCATATAAGCACTAAAATTCATAAATGCTGATAATTGAATAAATGTTATTTGGATTATTTTTAATGAACTATGACATAATCATACATATATAAATTAATAAAGATATGCATATACTATCGAGATACAAATCAGTTCAGTATCATTATACATAAAAAATTGGATATACAGGGTGATTCAGCTCGTCGGTGACAAACTTTAAGGATCGATAGAGCACACCTAGACGAACATTTTTGAATAGGGAATGTAGGGTCCCTGACGCGATGGTAAGGCGCTAGGCGCTTTCGAAAATTTGGGTGCCGAAATTCGAAACGTCATAAAAACTAGGGAAATGGTTAGATTTTCTTGCTTGTTGCGTCGAAATGATTCTGTTTGTTTAGACTTTCTTCAGTACCAATTTGATAAGCGTATCTCTTAAAACATGGATAGGGGGCGCTGCAGACTTTGGAGAGCTAGACAACAACTTTAAGCCCGTTATTTTGATAATTTAACACATGCTCGCCAAAGTTTATACTCTAACTTAAAGTTTGAACCCAAAAGTAGAGCCCTGCAAAAAGCGTAAGAGCCGGAATAAAATGTCAAAGTACAGGGTGGTCGAAACTCGAAGGCTCCTAAGAGATAAACAAACAGATTTCTTGACTTATGGCATGCATTTTCATGATTCTGTTTGCTGGGGCTCTCTGAAACTCAGTTGAACGGTACAAAAAGAAACATCGATAGGGGGCGCTTTGGGCAAAAAACATAATTCGTTGACATTTCGGACGCTAACTGGAAACGGGGCGCTACGATCAGTTAGAAACAAAACAAGAGAGTAATTTACTTATCATAAGAAGCTATTAAAACTGCAGTTTGTTTGTTTTTTTTAACAAACATAGCTGGTTTCAATCATGCACAATGCGCGCAATAAAATTTACATAAGGTGCTTTTTGCTGATTTATGCAAAAGATATCGTACCATATCGATATGCAAAAGATACGTAATGCGTAGACGACAACGCGAGATGACGTAGTTGTATGCGCAGACACGTCTTTTGAACGTGCGGTACCTACTTAAGCTTCGGGTTACTTGTCTGCAGATCGGTAGTAGGATGGAACGGTACACAAACTCTGAATTGGCTGACATGCATTTGGCGTATGGCGCTGCTGGTTGTAATGGACGAGCCGCTCAGCGGTTGTACGCCGAGCGTTACCCCAACAGGCAAATCCCCTGCCATGCCTTCTTCGCTCGAGTACACCAGAGGTTGTCCACAACGGGATCTTTCGACGGAGGCAGGCCTGAACGGGAGCGATCAGTGAGCACCCCCGACAACGAAGAGGCTGTGCTTAACCTGGTTGAGGACAACCCAGGTCTTAGCACGAGAGATATCGCCAGACATGTTGGCATTTCGCAAGCAACTGCGTGGCGCATCTTACGTTCCCGGAATCTGCACCCCTACCACATCCAGCGGGTGCAGTTGCTCAGAGAGCAGGATTTTGGCCCTCGAGTGGAATTCTCAAGATGGTACTTGGCGATGAGATCCAGGGATCCCCGTTTTGTAAACAGCATTTTGTTTACGGACGAGTCCACCTTCAGCCGGGAGGGAATGTGGAACGCCCACAACAGTCATGTGTGGTGTGATGAAAATCCACATGAAACCAGAAGCCGAGCAGCCCAGGAGCGTTTCTCAGTAAATGTGTGGGCCGGCATTCTGGGGGATTGCCTCATTGGCCCTTATTTGTTACCTGAACGGCTGACAGGTGGAAATTACCTGATTTTCCTGGATCAAGTGCTGCCGCAGCTTCTGGATGAGGCGCACGTACCCGAAGGTTCGCGTCGCCAGATGTGGTTCCAGCACGATGGAGCTCCGGCCCATTACACGAACGACGTGCGTCTCCATCTAAACGCAAGGTATGGCCAGCGGTGGATCGGGCGTGGGGGTCCAGTTCACTGGCCTGCCCGATCACCAGACCTCACCTGCTTGGATTTCTTCCTTTGGGGTTACCTGAAGGCCGAGGTATACCATACACCTGTCAGCAGTGCTGAAGAACTTGTGGCGCGCATTGTGGCAGCTGCAGGGCAGATCAGAGATACTCCTGGCATTGTTGGAAACACACACTCCTCAATGCGACGGAGGTGCGAAGCCTGCATCATGGCCCAAGGTCGAAATTTCGAGCATCTTCTGTAGTGTTATTTTTTGTAAATAAATTTCCAGTATCATTGATGTTTTTGATCTAAATTTATTCAGAAGTGTTGAGCAGAGGTAGAAAATGTGTTTTCATTATTACTAACTGATCGTAGCGCCCCGTTTCCAGTTCGCGTCCGAAATGTCAACGAATTATGTTTTTTGCCCAAAGCGCCCCCTATCGATGTTTCTTTTTGTACCGTTCAACTTAGTTTCAGAGAGCCCCAGCAAACAGAATCATGAAAATGCATGCCATAAGTCAAGAAATCTGTTTGTTTATCTCTTAGGAGCCTTCGAGTTTCGACCACCCTGTACTTTGACATTTTATTCCGGCTCTTACGCTTTTTGCAGGACTCTACTTTTGGGTTCACACTTTAAGTTAGAGTATAAACTTTGGCGAGCATGTGTTAAATTATCAAAATAACGGGTTTAAAGTTGTTGTCTAGCTCTCCAAAGTCTGCAGCGCCCCCTATCCATGTTTTAAGAGATACGCTTATCAAATTGGTACTGAAGAAAGTCTAAACAAACAGAATTATTTCGACGCAACAAGCAAGAAAATCTAACCATTTCCCTAGTTTTTATGACGTTTCGAATTTCGGCACCCAAATTTTCGAAAGCGCCTAGCGCCTTACCATCGCGTCAGGGACCCTACATTCCCTATTCAAAAATGTTCGTCTAGGTGTGCTCTATCGATCCTTAAAGTTTGTCACCGACGAGCTGAATCACCCTGTATAGTATTTTTTCACGTACCTTTAAGGTAGGTTTGAGTAAATTTTACATTATCGTTTTTTGTAATGCTATTTTTTGAATAATCTAACTATGAAGCGACGCTCAATATTTTTCTTCTTATATTTTAATTAATTTAGAAACTGAGTATTTTAATTTCTAAAAATATATCCTCCGTAATTTTATACTTATGCAAGCCTCATAGGAAAACATTCAAGATTCGCATAACTGCGTTATGCATATTCCTCATTACTTAATTAATTACAATGATGGCTCACAATAGAGTAATAAGTGGCCTTAAGTACAACGATTAAGATATAATAATACCAAATCAAACAGAGGTTTCACTTCTTTTGGTCTTAAATCCCTTTATTTTTATTCCAAATTGTAATAAAACATTACCAAATGTTTAATTAAATTTCCATTAAGATGAACTTATTTTACATTATTTTACGATATTTTCACCGTTATGAATTAAAATATGATTTTTTCCAAAAATGAACTGTAAATCCGAAGCTACTATTCAATGGTTTCATGTTTACTTTATTTGAGACAACATTGAAACTAAGAACTGCGTAGAATAAGTCTGAATTTTATTTAAACATTAATAATAAAATATAATCATAAGGAATTATCCTATAGCATCATTTGAAACTAATTAATAATCTGTTTAATGAGTATAAGTATAATTAAGAAAGTTATTACAGAAAATGCCGATATGTAAGTAATAAAATTCATAAATGTGATAATTGAATAACGTTATTTGAATTTCGTTTGATAAATTTATTACGTCATAAATTTTGTAAATTTTCTAACTCTTTTTATTGAAAAAAATATTAATATTTTTGTGTTGGTTAGTTGAAAAATCTTCATAAATAGCATGTGGGGAAGGGTTAAATATTAATTTGTTTAATTACTATATGCACACACGATATATCCATTAATCACCGGACATTTTTAATTTTAGACATTTTGTCGAATATTTAAAGATATCCTTTTCGGATTCTTCTGGAACTTTAGTATTATATAGAATATATTTGATCTCATATTTATCAACATTACATGAATCCACACTCAATAGTTTCATTCTTATATTTTAATTAATTATGAAACGGAGTAGTTTAAAATCTTTTAATTCATAAAAATATACCCTCCGTAATTTTATACTTATGCAGGCACAATAGGAAAACATTCAAGATTTTCTTTAACTACTTTATTCATATTCCTCATTATATAATTAAGTTTATTTATGGCTCACAATAGAGTATTAATCGGCCTTAAGTACAACAATTGAAGAGCTAAGTGGAAGAACATGTTAAGAAACAAAAATTACATTTGAAGAAATTTGAAGTGAAAGTTTTTGCTGTAAATTTTAATGATTTATTTTCTGTTTGATACCATGTGTTTAAAATATTACCAGGTATGGTACTAAACTCTTTCAGAAAAACTTATTCATATTTAATTTTAAAATAATAAAAATTATTAATATTATTGACAGTATTAAATATTAAAATTTTAAATATTAATGAATAATGTCTTAAATCTTCAAGACTAAATAGAATCTTAGTATTTTAGCTTCACCATGTGATAGGATACCTCATAACTCTTTCATCCAAAAGTTAAAATTTTTTTTTTAGAAAATGTAGCATAACATGTTCACCCACTCAGCTCTTCAATTGCGATGTAATGCCAAATAAAACAGAGGGTTCTTTTGGATCTTTTTGGAGATCGCGCGGGGCACAAAGTTACCCCATTCATAGAAAAAACATCAGTCCCGTGGGAAATGTTTATCTGTGACCGACCATCCTTTCAATATCCTCCTGTCTGACACTTCAGTGTAACTTGTGTTCCTTTCTTCGTGTTAAACAATCCTTTCTTGGAATCCATGTGGTAACGGGTGACTCAGTCACCTTACGCGACTGTTATTGCTTCAAAATTTCTCGTTCTCATGTCTCAGCAGTGCAGTTTTCTGTCCTGAAGTGTTTCTGTTGTTTTTTTGCGTTTTTCTTAATGAATTAATGCACTTATTGTTTGTAGTCAAATGATTTTTTTTTCTCTCATTTATAGTGATTTATATAAAACTGATTGGGATAATCTCCAACGTCACAGTTGGGTGCGCGCCTAACATTAAAGTAGATTTCTCAGCTAACGAAACATACTTTCTTAAATACTTTCTTTATGAATTAATGCATTTATTGTTGAAAATCAAATGATTTTTTTTTTCTAATTTATAGAACATTTTTGGTATAAAACTGATTGTCGAGATCCGGTCACCCCGCGTGATCTCCAACGTCACAATTGGGTGCGCGCCTTCGGACGGGTTGAAATGTTTTCTAAAAGTGCGGAGTAATATTTCGAGTGAGATATTTTTTACAAATAACTGTAATTTGTTAGCTTTTAGAACTATTTTGTGATGGCAAATTATTGTTATTCAAACTTTTAAAAAAAGGAAAAGAAAATAATATAAATTATAAAACATAATTTATGTGCTTTTGAATTTCAACTATTTTTTTTAATGTAAAGGGAACCGTTACTTAACAAAAATGAATGACTATGTTCATACTTTTTACATTTACATTCTACATAACTCACTTTTGAAGCTGCGGCTGGAATCTGAAGTTTCGGATTAAAATTTTTAAGACCGTCAAAAATAATTAAACTTTTTTTAATGAAAAAGACATTAATACACATAAATCTTGGTCTACTATATAATGCGATAAGCATTCATGGAAATAAGAATTTAAAGATGTGTTTTAATTTATGGATACGGTGAAAAGCGAAATTATTTTTAATGGTAATTGATATACCATACAAGAATTCAACATATTAGTGTGGATTTCATTAACTTAATTTAATATTCCGTCATTAATAGATGCCAGCAGATGTTATTAAGATGATTTAAGACTAATAAACATTTAAAAATTTTAATTGAAAAAAATTACATATTTCTAAATGAGTAATAATTATTGAGCAATTTAAGTACAAATGAATGGGATCCTTAATAATTGATAAATGTGAAATATTTTCAAGATCTTTAAAGTAATTTTTTTTATGTGATTTTGAAGAATTGAGTAAAAGGTAGTTAAAAACATTTTAGTATTTTTTCAGCAAACTTTCAGGATATACTATGATAAATTCGATAAGGTGAACCTAAAGTTTCATCTTGTTTTGTTAGAAAAATATTTTTCCTTGGTGTTATATTACTAATATTTTGAAAATTTTATGTAAGCAAGTTACACTTTTTGTTTTTTTAGCATAAAGCAAAACGATAAATATACAATGTTTTAGGTTTACTGTAAACACAAGGCTCTCAAGTATTATTAGGTACAAATCATCTGTTTTTTTACATGCAGAAGTTCTTTTATACTCATGGCGTCTGTGACTTCAATTTTCTGCTTGACACGTTTAAAAACCACTGTAAAACTAATTTTTCCTATAATGATCTGAAAAAAAAAAAAAAAACACGAAATGAAAGATGAAACATCTCTCTATTACTACATTTAAATTTGTGTTCTTCTAAAATACAGAAATGAGGGGAAAAAAGTCAATTATTTTCACTTTTCGACCTTTTAAGACTGTTAAGTGTCCATAACATACGTTATATAATTGTTAATTTTTCTAACATCAGTTATCGAAAAATACATTTAAGATTTTTTATTTCGGGTTTCACTTAAAACTTTTGAAAAATGTTAAAGTTGTTTTCTATTTATTTACTACACTGGTGTGCAAAAATTAAGGAAAATCACAAAATGCTAATTTTCAAATACGCGAACACTCAAAAGGAAATAATATAATTCGAGTAATTACTATCCCCACAACCACAGCTAATCCATATAACATCTCATTTCATGTCACACATGGTCACAAGCATCACAGTCACTACGGTGAAGAAAAAAAAATAGGAAATTCCCTACATCTCATTATGAGTCTCAAATGAGCACTATATGTGACTCCACTGAGACGTCAATGTTACTGCTGCTTTGTGACGAGCCCCCTGGTGACTTTATAGTGTAGTTAAATTGTGACTCCCATGTGACTGTCATTTTTAGACTGTCATTTTTTTACTGTGACACTTGTGACCATGTGTGACATGAATGAGATGTTATATGGACTAGCTGTGTTGTAGAGATAGTAAGTACTCGAATTATATTATTTGCTTTTAAGTGTTCGCGTATTTGAAAATTAGCATTTTGTGATTTTCCTTAATTTTTGCACACCAGTGTATTTTAAAGAATTATAACGTAGTATTTAAATTACGATTTTGCTTGTGTATTATGAACATAATACTATATTATGTACTGAATTATTTAAATATATATATATATTCAAGAACATTTTAATAGAAAAATTACATTGTTAACCTCTTTCATTGTTTTCAAATCATTGGTGATGCCAAATGTAATATGTGAACTACATGAGCGTTTGGTGTAAGTTTCGCCTGGCGCAAAAAGCAGAATGTGCCATTTTCTGTTAATTTTGTTTTCAATAAAAATACATTAAAACCTAGGTTTTAAAAAACAGGGTATTCAGTTTCAAATATTCTCTAGCCGAGTCCTCAAATTTGTAAATAATAATTAGCTTCAAACTTTCTTCATTGTATCCATACCATGATCAAAACATGAGAATCAAACCATGATCCTCCTACAGCCTGATGATGCCTAGGTGAGCATACACTGTAAGTGTGCATGATTTAAAAGCAGAATATATCATTTGATCTTGATTTTGTTTTCAATAAAAACGCATTATCATTTGGTTAAAAAATTAACGCACTAGTTTCAAAAATTCTTTAATTGAATCCTCAAAAGTGTAAAATACAATTATTTGGTTGAAATTAGTAATCAATTCATTTATAGTTATACATAAAACATTTATTAAAAAAATAATAAAGTAATCACTTTTGAATAAAATGAAACATTTAAATATGTCTGCACTTTTGTAATACTAGATTTCGTACAAATGTGGAAAAGTAAAGCGTTTATTCATAACAAAAACAAAATCTATGAAAACACAGGTTATCAATAGACTATACTTTAATACGTTTAGAACACTGTATTTGCCTTTTAAATATGCCTTGGTATTACTGTTTTTTTTTTAATTATTTTACGTTTTCTGACACAGATTAATTAATTTTTAATAATTTAGTTGATCACAGGCGTAAAATTTTTACTTTGAAGAAATGATATATTTTTTTCAAGCTATATTGAATATTGCTGGAATTTAAAAACTTGGTAATCAGTTTTATTAATAAATCACTAGAGCATCAAGTATCAGAAATGTCATTTAACGGAGAACTTTTAACTTATTACTTATAGGAATGTAATTAAAATTTAAATAATTCCTTTTTTCGAAATCCTACAAAATAATAATAAATAAAACATTTATTTTTAAAAGACAAAAAAAATCAGTTGTGAATAAAATAAAACATTTAAATATTTCTGCACTTTTATAACACTAGCTGTCATACAAGTGTGGAAAATTAAAACATTTATTCATAACAAAATCTATGAAAACGCAAGTTATCAATAAAGTGTACTTTAATACTTTTAGAACACTGTATTTGCTTTTAAATATGCCTTAAATAATTACTGTTTTTTTTTGTTTAATATTTTACGTTGTCTGACAAAGATTAATCAATTTTGAATAATTTAGCTGATCACAGGCGCTAAAAGTATTACTTTGAACAGTTGCTATTTTATTTTAAAGCTACAAGGAATATTGCTTGAATTCAAAACCTGGTAAACAGATTTATTAATAAATCAGTAGAGCATTAAGTATCAAAACTATCATTTAACGGAAAGTTTTAAACTTATTACTTATAGGAATGTAATTAAAATTTACATAATTCATTTTTTTGACATCTTGCAAAATAAAATCAGGGTAATTTAATAAAAATCATAGTCGTCAAATTTATGAAGCAAAGCTTCAGAAAAATGTGGAACTCAAGGGATAAATACATTATCTTTTCAATATGGATAATTAAATCTTTATCATTATTTGTTAAATACAAAAAAAAAAAATGTTTTATTTTAAAAATATTCAAATGTTTGCTCGAAATAATAGTAACATATAAACATATTTTGAATTTAATCTTCATCAAAATAGAATGTAGAAGGAATTACATGTACGATGATGGATTAAAAACGTAAATCTAAATAAATTTGTTTAAAATATATTATAACAAAAATCCTTATAAATATAGCTATATGTAAAATAAAATTCGCCGTTTTGTTTGTTACATTTTAATTGATGATCAATAATTAAATTTATATGTTGGATTATAACACTTTTATAAACCATTGGGAAACGGATTATTTTTTTAAATATATTCTTCTAATCTCTTACAAATAAATTTCTTTCGTGACCTTAAGCTGCATGATTATGTAGACTTAGACATTAACTTATTTGCTAACTGTAAAAGTAAATGGTTACTTTCCAAACAGTTTATTTTTATTTTTGTAAAAATGTTGAAATTTTTATAGAAAAGAAACGTATTAGCTTGGTAATCATTTTAATATTAACATTTTAAATATTTCAGAAGTATTCACACATGCAAAATCTAACTTTTGCTTTTTTTTTTTTTTTTTGCTAGATAATTTTAAAGATGAATAGTAAGTAATTTTGAGATTAAGAATTAAGTTATCTTTATTTAATTTAGAATTCTTAATTTGTGTAAGATGTGTAAGGAAAAAATGTTTTTTAATAGGGAAAAGCTTCACGATCTCAACTACAATATCAATAATCGAAATCATTCTATTTATTTAAAGTTAGAAAATATTTATTCTGTAAAACATTAAATGAACTTATTTATAATTATATAAAATATATAAAAATAAGTTACATACGACATAAGTTAAATTTATTAACTTTTGAAAAATATATGAACTTTACTTTTTGTAAGCATTTAAAAAATACAATAGTTTCGGTATGCTTATAGAACCAAAATCATGATACTGAATTAAATAGTGTATAGTAAAAAGATTTAATTCAATACTATATTAATCAAAATCCTGTTTTTAAAGAAATAGTCTAATAAATTGATTAAAATAATTTTTGATAGATTTGTCTGACATGTAAACACAACAGATAATGATTTAACATTCATCGCATTATTTCAAATTCAGCACGTTCTATAAAGTTCCAAATATTGTTTATAATCAATTGTACTCAATGGTTATAACAAGAATGGTATTCGTTATACATATTAAATCACGCTCACATAACATAATCATTCTGGTTATTAAAACTGGTTCAGATCTGGTTATTATTTTATTAGATGGATTGTTAAATGACAAACGCTAATAAAATAATAAACACATAGTTATCTGCATCAATTGCATAAATATCGCAAATTGTTTGTCTGTGGAGTTTTGTGCTCTAATAATGTTGGAGATTTTTTTTATCAATAAAACTATCTGTACTTATTTAAACGATTTTAATACATATATCTGGCATAAATTGTTGATTTTTTTAAAAAGTAATATTATATATACAGTGGTGGCTAAATTTGTGAACAATTTTTGAAATTTTCATGTTTTATAACTTTGTGTACTTGAACAATATAATAAATTTCACTTAACCCATTACCAGCTCGTGTTGCGTTGACGCAAAGGTAATAAAAAAAAATGCCTAAAATAATTATCAAGCTACTAGTATTTTTGAACTAAGCATTTTGCCATTTTGCCATTTTAAAAACAGAAAGTTTCATAATTAAACATAGCCACGATTGTCGTTCAAAATTTGTAGTGGCAATTGTTTATCTGCAAAAAAGCTCAAAATCTCTATGCTACAGTTTCGGCGGTCAATGGGTTAAATACAAATGTTTCTATATCAAATTCAAGGAAATTTAATGTAGAATGTAATTAAAAAACCTGATTAAAATATCTGCATCACAAAAAAAAAACTTACGCTTAGAAAAATTAAAATCTATCTTAGATTTCATTGTATTTTAAAGTTGCGCTTACACATTCAATATTTAGTAGAATAACCCTTGCTTTTTTATTATAACTTTACAGCGCCTTTTCATTGAGAGAAAACTAGTGTTTGTAGTTCATTCTTTTAATCACACCATGCCAAGAATGAATTATAACTTCAATAAATTGCATTTTATTAGATGGACGCTTTTTTGTACCAGGATTTTCAAACGTTGCCACAAATTTTCTATAGGTTTCAGATCGGCTGTTTCCTGGCCAAGGTAATATTTGTATGCTTTTATTTTCAAACAATTCTTTGCATATTTTTGCCGTATGACATGGAGTTGAATCCGGCTGAAAGATAAATGGTGCTTTATTGGGGAAGAGATCCCTGGAGTAAAGTATAAATTTTAGTTCCCGGACAGTTTCGATGTTTTTTTTTTTTTTTTTTTTTTGCTTTGTTTTTTTTTCATTCAGAATGCTATCAATCGCTTGAATGTGGCCCACATCATCTGCAGACATACAGGGCCCAATCATGACATTTCTTGGGTTCTTTGTAGTTGCTTCAATGCAATCAGGATGCAGCTCTTCCCCTACTCTACGGCTCACATATTTTCGCCAATCACTACCAAAGAGCGATATTTTATTCTCATCACTCCAGATTATTTGCTTCCAGTGATTTTCTTACCAATTAATGTGTTCTTTTGCACATTGAACTCGTTTCTTGCGTTGCTGAAGATTTAAAAAATATTTTTTCCTTTCAAATCTATCTTTCAGTCCAAACCTGCCAAAATAAGAGAGACCATTTTCTCTCCATATGACAATTCTGCTTCTTTTTGTAGGTGTCCAATCAGTTTTTGTTGTTGATTGGACACCTCATATAATTAACTGATTATATATTTAACATATATAATCAGTTATAATACATATAATTAACAGATTGGACACCTCATATATTATTTAAAACAATGTCACACTGACATTGTTTTAAATTATTTGCATTAAAAAACAGAAATATTTAAACAAAAAGAAAACGTTTTACTATTTAGTTACACTAGTATCCACCCCTCTGCAAAATACATTTCAGCAAAATACCGCTTTTACAAATCAACAATTTAGTTACTGATATTTGATTGATTGTCAGAACAGTAATTGTGATTGGCTAGGAAGCTTTTATTACAATAAACTTCAGCATTCATGACTAATTGTGTTTGTATTTTAGACTAAAGTATTTATTTAAGTGCATACATACATAAGTACACACATACCCACAAGAAATCGGCTTATCTCAATCAGTCTATTTTATTGGTAAACCTGCACACATCTGTCTGTTAAAATAAAAGGAAAAAAACCGGGGGTGGGTTCTCCTGTATTTCTGCCATTGTAAAATCTTGGTTTACAATGAAAACCAATTGACGCAGTTAGAGGTTTTTCGTGATTTCCGAAAATTTGATTTTCTGGATAAAGCCAGTTTTGAAATTCATATCTTCATATGTATATTGTATAAATAAAACAAAAACGTTAATGTGTGAAAATAACTTGGAAAATTAATTGTAAGAAAAAGGCATAAAACTGAGAATTTAATAATAAACCTAGAATCAAATAAGCATATTTAAAACAGTAGAATTATGAAATACTAAGGAATAACGTTGTGAAAAC
The DNA here is from genome assembly GCA_963932465.1 of Maratus speciosus. Taxonomy (NCBI): domain Eukaryota; kingdom Metazoa; phylum Arthropoda; class Arachnida; order Araneae; family Salticidae; genus Maratus; species Maratus speciosus. The sequence continues at coordinate 130,761,685 of OZ010791.1, forward strand.
TGAAAAATATTACGTGTATTAAAGAAGTAAAATTAAAGAAATAACAATAGTGAAATTGTAAAATTTAAATCTACAGCTCATATTCAAAATATTAGAATAATTGAGAAAAAGTAATAAGAAAAAGTTATTGTTCATTTATTTATTGTTGATACTAAGTAAATGCAATTAAATTTCTTATAAATTAAATCTGGTATGTTTAGATAAGATTTTAACATTTCCAGAATATGAAATACAGTACAATAAATTAGGTATAGGGGAGATCGGGGCTAGTAGGCGCAGTTTTTAGTTATTGATTTTTATTATTTTTTTGTTTAAGTTTTTAATGAAACTTTAACTGTACCGTTAAAGAACAGGCATTGGGCTATAAATACCCGGAGTTTTTAGTTTGTAGCTTTTGTAATTTACGTTTAGCGGAAGCCTGAAGTAAGAGAAAAAATGTGTGCCAACCTATCCCGCCGCGGGGCAAGTTGCCTATACCTATGGGGTAAGTTGGCACACGCTTTATAAAAATTTAAATGAAACTAAAATAAGACACGCAGTTAAAAGAAATCAATTTCATTGTTACCACTAAGTTTAAACAAAGGCGTTATTGTCGTACAATGTAAATTCTAAATTATACAGACATAAAAATAATGAATAAAACATTAACATTGAGTAACTTCTATCCTACTCGATATCATCATCAGAGTTAAAGTTGTCACAAATAAAAAAAACGAGTGTCTCAGTTTGGGAAAGCCTCGTGTGCCCAGAATCTTGCATTGCAACAACTTTTCTCGGTATTTGCTGTTTTCCAAGCTACCAGCACACACCAGACACCAAGCCAACTTGCCTCGTGTTCAATGCGCCTAATAACCTCATAATAAATTTCTTCACAAAAGGGACACGTAACCATCTAAGCATAAATAATCCAAGTAAATCACATATGGGGTAGGCACAGTTAATCATACACTAAGAAAAACTGCACAATTTAAATCACAATTATTAAGATAAGTATTGGAAATTAAGAAAAGAAAGAAGCAACAAAAAATTATTTACGATTGCAAAAAACAGAAAAATCGTAATAAGTGTCCACTGCACGTAGGTAACGCTGCAAAACTACAATGAGGATTGTAAAAAGCAAGAAGAAAGGTACTCTGTGACTGGTTTCGCAATCTATCCACAAACAGGCGATTTATTAGGACTTCTTACCCTTGTAGCCAACTAGCCCCGGTCTCCCCTACAGCTTTCTGAAACTTATCAAAATATTAGAATAAAATTTAGATAGATTTAAACTATTAGAATATTTTATTTTATGCAACAATATTACCTGTTGAATATTTAGTAAATAATATTTAATGTTTTGTAGCATCCTTTTTAGCTTTCGTAACAGCGTGAAATCGATCTTGCATACTATATACAAGGTGTTTACAAACATTTCTATCAATATTAGCCTAAATGAACTTTATACGTGCCATTAACTCAATTTTACTTGAAGGAGGATTTAATGATGTGTGATGCTAAATCTTGTTGAAAGATGAAATCATCTTTAAATAAATCTTCTGATGATGGAATCATATAATTTTCCAAAATTTCTTGATATATCTGAGAGTTAAACTTTTCGTACACGATGCATACATTTCTGCACTCAAGCAACCCCAAACCATGACACTAGCAGCAAATTTTACGGAACATTTAAGCATTCTTCACCAAATGCTTCTTGCTTCATTCTCAAAACTCGGATAACTTGATTACCATATGAAATACAAAACATACTTTTGTCGCTAAATAATATTTTCTTCCAATCTTCTTCGCTCCATAAACGTCTTTATTTACACCAATTCAATCTTATACGCTTTTGTTTTGCAGTCATGAGAGCTTTTGTTTTAGGTACACGAGGTTCAAACTTAAATTTATGGAGACGTCTTCATGATGTCGATGTAAAAACTTCAACTCCTTTTTCTTTCCATTTTCGGTGCAATAATCGCACACTTTTAAAACAGTTTTTCTTAACTAAACGCTTCAGTTTCCAGTCATATCTAGCAGATGTTTTAGGTTTTCGGCCGCCATTTCGGCGATTATTTTGAAATTTTCCATTTTTTGAATATTGTGTTAGTATTTTGCTAACGCTTGATTGAAAACAATGTAAATAATTCGCTATATAACATTGATTTTTGCCGTGCCGATACAAATCAAACATACGAATTTTAATTGATTCGGAAATATTACTCACACGACCCATTTTAAGACGAAAAATCAAACAATCTGCAAAAATAATACTGATTTTAAATAAAATTATCTGAATTTAATCAATGATGCCAAAAGTTATAAATTGGTGATAATTAAAGTAGAATTAATGTGAAATATTCGAATATTTTGAACCACTTGAATATATATTCTAATATTTTGACTTTTCAAAATAATTTTTTTCAATTAGTCTTTTCAAAAATGATATTAATTTAAAATAATAAATAAGTTTAATAAAAAATAAGCTCTTAGTAAAAATATCGTTTGCATACTTGCATTAAAAGACATTAAATTACCAAACGATATTTTACAATTTGTAAAAAAAGTAATTATTCTAATATTTTGAATATGAGTTGTACAATAGAGATGGGAGATTAAAAAAAAATATATATATATAATAATGAAACTATGAGTGTGATATACAATCATCAAGTTATATATCATCCTGAAATCATACATTATTTCAACATAAATTGACCGCTCGATATCATATTGATGCAGAGTGATAAATTCTTTCTGTTTAGAATGAAATAACTGGTAAATGAGTTAGCTATACATAAAAAAAGCATAAAATAAACGCTAATTTAATAGCCGTATTAATTGAACTACGCTCCACTAAAAATATACAAATAAATTATGAGAATGTAAAAGGCAATAAGTAGTGAAATCTTTGACGATTTCTCCGTCTATTAAGGGACTACTTCACTCATTGGAACACACATGCTCGCATATGTTAATCCGATGGTAGAATTTTTTAAAGATATCTCGATTGAATTTCAATATTTAAAAATATTTTTAATTGGATAGCTGCGGACCATCTCTACTAAGACCGTTTTTACTTTCTTTATTTAGTTCGCTGTTTCTTTGTTTTTTTGTTAATATAATGATGGTTTCATTTTCGGAACCGGTTTCGCAATTGAAAGTACCCTCATTAAAAAAAAAAAAAAAACCTGAGAACAAAATCTAAAAAGTAATAAAAAGTCTTTCGTAGAGAGTGACCTCAGATACCCAATGAAAAATCATTTAAAATTATTGAAATGCAAATGAGATATCTAAAACACATAAAAAGGGGGAAGGTTTGCACTTTGTGCCAATATATTAAGAAAGAAAAACAACGTCTAAAGACACAAATATAAATATGTATGAAATACATACAACTGTTTTGAAGCCCCTAGGGTTTCTTCATCAGTGCTTAAAATTAAAGATAATATTAAAATTAAAACTCTAGATTTAATGGGGGAAGGGATCAGAGAGACAGAAAGGGGTCCCCCACAACTCAACTGTCAACGGCGAAATGGAATAATATCTTTAAGTCCTGATGACGAAATCTTAGGTGTTTAAAAACAGCTGTATGTGTTTTATACATATTTATATTTGTATCTTTCTACGTTGTTTGTCTTTCTTGAAATATCTAAAACAATTTCTTCCATAGGATTTACATTAGTGAACGGATGTTTTCGAATTAGCCTCTTAATACCAACTAATACGAATTTTGATAAAGTTCAACATTTTATTTGACTACATAAAGGGCTTTGCATATACAACATTATTCTTTTAGGGGCATATGATATCGTAAAATATCTGTAGGGGGAGGCAGTATTTCTCTTTTATATCGCTATCACTTTTAATTCAACTAAAGTTTTCTCTTTTTATTTTTAACGTGTTTTTTACATCAAAATAGTATGTTAACTTTTTTCAGTCTGTTATCAATTTTTGTGAAAATACGAAGTTATAAAAATCATTAAATACTTATAAAATTATATAATTCCAAAATATGGAATACTCCAACATTTGGCATCCCTATTCTTCTGTCATATGTGTATTTATATAATCCTCTGTTTGAGTAACCAAGTGCGAAGTATTTTTGAAATGATACTTGTTGTGTTTACTAGTAAATAAAAGAGAAAGAATGCTGTCCACCTGTTGTGCTGATATGAAGCTCTTTATCCCCTCCCCCACCCCTTGAGATGCCAAGGGAAAGAAGACATTGTTTTTTAAATGCATTTTGTAACAAAAAGCTATTATGAAATACTTTTAAATAGTAACTTCTCCTTTATGTTTTATTTGATATAAAGTTATTTCATATATAAAGTCATATTTTATTGACTTCAATTCATTTCAATCAATAAAATAAGCGAAAAATAAATGTAAAAACATATCTATATATCACTTGAAAGAAAAGAAAAACTCCAAAAATCAAAAAGAATTGTTTGTCATTGATAACGATATTATTAAATGGAGGGGGTAGGTTTGTTCGACAGATGATAACGTATTATCGTAAGCGGGGGGGGGGGGGGTATCCAACATTAGTTTTTTGTGTTGTTATTGGACAATGTAACAAAATATATTAAATGTAAAATATTTATTACTGATTTGATATTGAAAAAATGGTTTTCACCTATTTTTCGCAGGCCCTGAAATCCAAGCTGGATCCCCTATAGACCGGGAGATGCCCAATCCTCCATGTTTTTGTACCTTTGGGTGCTGGAAAACACAATGGTAAACTTACGAGTGAACCACTAAAATCGGGTTTTCAGGTGTTTTCCACCAAGACTCGGCAGACCGATTGCGTTTTATTATTTGAATCGAGGTTTAACTAATTCTGGAACTTCAGCCGTGAACTCGATGAGGTGACTGTCTGTGCTGTCGCCTTCCGGCCTACTTGTAATTATAAAAGGAAATAAAGACGAAGTGCGGTGTGGTTAAGACACTTCTCAAGTTCCTTGCTTAACAATGGAAACTTAATGACGCATTCTCATTTTTAATTGAAAAGTCATAAAATTAACAAGCCAGACTATTGAAGTGATTTTAAATCGAAACACATTCTCCATTTTTTGCTAAATAACTTAATTATCGAGTTATAACCGATTTTTGGCCGTGACGACCGGTTTTTCTCCTTTCTCTCTCTCACGTGTTGAAATTCAGTTCAAGAGGTTCACTTTGACAGCATTTTCCGAAATATCTCTCGTGTTTACCAAAAGATGGAAAGCGTCATTCGATTACATAATGCCTTAATAAAAATACCTGCATATTTCTTGCTTTTCTGAACAAATAAAGAATTTAAATATACGACTGAAAATAACCCCTTTGGATTTTAACTGCCTCAAAGGAAAATGAATTTAAAAATGAGGTGCTCTATTTAACGAAGTTCTACATTAGGAACGGTTTAATAAATATTATACAGGTTGTGTCTAAATGAATATCGGGATTTTAACGCTTAGAAGTATTTATTACATAAAACTTAAAATTATAATTAACATATAAAGTGGAAAAGCAACTCAAACAGTTTTGCCTACAAGCTTACAAGTGTTCAATGTAAGCACATTTCGTCACACGGCACATATCAAGTCGATAGCTCAGTTCTTCCCAAACGCGGGTTACCTTAGACGTTCTGTTCAGTCGCTCACCTGATCTGACGCCATGTGATTTCTACCTGTGGGTGTTCATAAAGGATCGTGTGTATCTGCCTCCACCACCAGATGACCATTGCAGCTGTTGCAACAATGACCCCACAAGCACTAATCAAAATTTGGGAATAACTGACCTATCGACTTGATGCGTACCATTTGACGGAAGGTACTCATATTGAACACTTGTAATCTTGTAGGTAAAACCGTTTGAGTTTTTCTTTCATTTTATGTATTAATTATAATATTAAGTTTTATATATTAAATACTACCAAAAGTTAAAACCCCGATATTAATTTAGAAACACCCCGTATTAGTAAAGCAAATTACAGTATTTTGATGTATATTTATATTTTAAAGGAAAAAATATTCGTGAGTAAATACTAAAAGCATGTAAAATATAATAAGATGACGTATGGAATTAATTGAGATCAATAAAAATTATCATAGAAAAAAAAAAGAACCGATGCAATATATTTCCAATACCTGTGCATCATTGAATTTAATCTTAACCTGCAGGTTCACCAAACGGAAATTGAATTTCCTATTTTCGAGTTTAACGTTTCTAAACATCTTATCTTTGAGGATCAGAATATTCAAAACTTATTTAAATTAAATGTATCCCCATGGGAATCTTTGCAATAGGATAAAAATGAACCTTTTAAATAATTAGTTTCGTGAAATTAGAATAGATGTTTACAACAGGCATTGTTAAAAAAAAATACGTCTTTAAAAAGTAAATAAAATGTCTGCAATTAACATGCTGATTAATCATCTTGCATCTGATTATTTTTAGTTAAAAAATTAATTCTTCTAATATGTCTTAACTACAACAATAAAACACAAAAAGTCATTTATGGTAATGGATTTTTAAATGAATCAAATTGGAAAAGGGATTTAAGACAGCAAAATGAATAAGAGGTTTTTTATTAACATTTTTTATATAAATAAAAGTTATTTAACTTGTCTTAAAGTTAAATTTCAAATTTTGAATTTCGTACACACTATCAAAGTAAAAAAAAAAAAAGAGTCAGATAAATAGGAAATGATTAAAAAATGTTAATGTAGAAGATACTTACATGTGGCTATATTGGTGTGATTGCGTATTGACGTGTACTTGAGGCTTATTTTTAACAATGAAACTGGATGGTAGCGACCAATGTTTTTAATCTTTCTTTTTTTTTTTTTACTATTGACTGCCATAAACTTGACTTGAGCCCCTGCCATCGAAATACTCAAGACCAGAGGACACGAGTGTGACGTCATCACTAATCGACAGACTTCTCACTTGTATTGGAATAGTGTGGCAACACTGTAGCATCCCGCAACTGGCTGAATTTTTACTTAGGGATACCGAATATTCAGCAGTAAGTTTAAATAGTTATTATTGTTTTATAAGATGATAGGTATTCCACAAATAAAATAAAACAAAATTGCTATTCAAAATTTTCCGATATGAATCCCAAAACTAATTGAGAAGTCGGTCAATGACGTCACACTCGTGTCCTATGGCCTTGAGCATTTCGATGGCAGCGCTTGAGCGCCTTTAAACTCGATTTTTATTATTCTATGTTGTCATGTTGGCAATATGTCATGTTAGCAGAAGAATGAACATAAAACATTTGGGTATTTAGTTTTATATATTGTGTACATGCACATATACCTTCAACATTTGTGATCTTGAAACACTCATATTCTACATGCTTACTGCTACATAACATAAACATAATTTGAATATATACATATAGATTATTACATACACTAGGTACAGCAAATATAAGACCGTTTTCTTGTGAAATAAGGTTAAGAGCGACCAATTTATTGCAGTGAAGACCCTTACACAATCGTTATTCAACTGAAACCTAATGGAAGTGCAGGAAACTCTGTCTGAGGCGGAATCGATCGGGACAGAGTAAATTTTCTGTACTGGACAATATTCCGCGTTAGGCAATTTTTACTCTATGTCTATAAATTCGCAGTTAGTTGAAAATCTTTCCGAGTTAGAGAGATTTCCGTCTTAAACAGAGTCCGGCTTACAGAGAGTTTACTGTATACACAGCGATTTGACGGTTGCAAAGGGTCACTTAATAAGTATCGTTAGATCGGGCTTATCCTTAAATTGAGGAAAATATTCGATGCACCCAAACTGATTAAAAGTTGCTTATTACATTTTGAAAGTTATATTAACCAGTAGTTCTTAATTAGCTATTTCGTTTAGTGCATTAAATATATAGTTTTTATTTTGAAAAAAGAAAATTAAGTCAAAAATAAATTTTCCGCTAAACCGGTGTGACAAGACCTTTTTAATATCTTTTAAAAGAATTATATTTTATGACGAACCAGTGGCTGAGAGATTATGCTCTCGAAGCTGGTAGACGGGAGGTGCTCGATCCCAATCGCGCCCGTCGGCCTAACCATTCGAAATTTTCGTGAATTCTTCGAACCTTGAGTAATTACGGCTTAGATTCCCGTAGGAAGACCCCCGCCCCTAGGGCCTATATTCCTCGTGCAGATATTAGGCCTTCATAAATAACACCAACACCATTATATTTTATAGATCCATATTTATCAATTATCCACTGAAGATCCTATAATTCTTGGATCACCTAATTGTATTATCCGTTCGTTCAGTGGATAAACAATTAAAAGACTAAAAATTTCCATTCGATTCTATTTTCTCAAGCAGCGGTTAAAATATTTGATATTCATACAAAATGTCGTTAAAACGCCGACAAAATAGCGGTTAAAACATCACTCACAAAAAAAATAAATAAATATAGAAGAAGGTGGCAAATTAAAATTTATCGTTAAATCGAGCATTATTAAATCGGGCTCAGACTGTTAATTCAAATTCAGAGTTATTCTATAACAAATAATTGTTATATATATTTTTTTCAAATAGTTAATTTAATATTAATCTTAATACTATTAGCCCAGTGGTAGGGGAGCAAAAAAAGGTCGAATTCGGAATTAATTAGGGGAAAGCTGGAAATTGTTTTAATCCCTTCTGTTTAGGTCTGGAATGAATATGCTATGTTTTCCCCCTCGTACTAGGTGAGCGTTAGGAAATATGTATAGATTTATAGTAAAAAAACACGTTTTTTGCATACCATAACAATATCACAAAAGAGCTAACTCTGTCAAAAACATTGTCAATACAAATGATGTAGAGCTTAAAATTCTGAGTAATATGAGTACCTACACTCAATACTTGTGTTGAATATTAAGGTCACAATTCTACTTCAAAATTTTAGACCATCATCAGGGGGATGACCTCTGAATTAATTAGGAGAAAACTGTGAATTGTTTTAATCCCTTCAGTTTAGGTCTAAAATGAACGTACTATACTTTCTTCTTCGTACTTGGGTGAATGTTAGAAAATATGTACATATATATTTTCGAAAAACACGTTTTTTTGGTTTCCTTAACAATATCTCAAAACAGCTAACTCTATAAAAAACATTGTCAATACAAATGTTGTAGAGCTGAGAATTCTGAATAAAATGAGTACCATCATTAATATTTTTGTTCAACATTAAGGTCGCAATTCTATTTAAAAATGTTGCCTTAGTCGTTAATCAATAGCTTAAAGCCAGGAGAGACCAAATTAACTTAACAATATCTCAGAATAACTAACTCTATCAAAAACATTGCTAATACAAAATTTATAGTGCCTAAAATTCTGAGTAAAATGAGTACCTACACTTAATATTTTTTTTCAATATTAAGGCCGCAATTTGAGATATTGTTAAGTTAACTTGGTCTCTCCTGACTTCAAGTTATTGATTAGCGATTAAGGCAAAAATTTGAAATAGAATTGCGACCTTAATGTTGAACAAAAATATTAATGATGGTACTCATTTTATTCAGAATTTTAAGCTCTACAACATTTGTATTGACAATGTTTTTTATAAAGTTAGTTGTTTTGAGATATTGTTAAGGAAACTAAAAAAACGTGTTTTTCGAAAATAAATATGTACATATTTTCTAATATTCACCCAAGTAAAAGGAAAATAACATAGTACGTTCATTTTAGACCTAAACTGAAGGGATTAAAACAATTTCCAGTTTTCTCCTAATTAATTCTGAGGTCATCCCCCTGATGATGTGTCTAAAACTTTGAAGTAGAATTGTTACCTTAATATTCAACATAAGTATTGAGTGTAGGTACTCATTTTACTCAGAATTTTAAGCTATACAACATTTGTTTTGACAATGTTTTTGACAGAATTAGCTGTTTTGAGATATGGTATGCAAAGAACGCGTTTTTTTACTATAATTCTATACATATTTCCTAACGCTCACCTAGTACGAGGGTAAAACATAGAATATTCATTCTAGACCTAAACAGAAGGGATTAAAACAATTTCTAGCTTTCCCCTAGTTAATTCCGAATTCAACCCCCTAACCACTGGGCTACATGTGTCGTAGGCTAATTGAGAATTAATTTTTTATAAAATCTTTTTTTTTCATGAAACTGAAATTAAGCTGTTACGAAATACTATTAAGAAATATTCATATATTTTAGCCGTTTCGAATATGTACAAAATAATAGGTACTATAACCTTTATCAATACAACAAATCTTTTGTATGTGTCTATCTCTTTGTGTGTTGGTGATGGTTAGGTAAATCTATCTCACTTAGATGTCAAAAAATTTGGTTTTGGATAGACGAAGACAGGACCAAAGAATATAATGGCTCATCTTCCAAATTTGCCGATTTTGACCTTTCAATTTCGGACCTTCTCATGAAAGCAATCAAAATTTAATCTTTTTTTTTTTTTTTTTTTTTTTTTACTATATAGTAAATTTCGTTATATTTAAATAAAGATTTTTCAGTAGTCGTTCAGTTGTTTTTTTAAATTATCGCACTTAAAAAAAAAAAAAAAGTCTCAATTTCGCTTAAATTGATATGTATAGTTTTTATCAACCAATTCCTATTTGATATTTTATCCATCCAATCATATATTTTGTACCCATAAGTGGAGCAGACCTTCGAGAACTGAGTAAAAAAAATAAAAATGTACTACACATATTTTTAATTAATTATTAAAAAAAGTAAGGCCATCGATTTTTCTCTGAAACACAACGTTGAAAGAAAAGAAAAATAACGTTGTTTTCCTAAATAACACACTCTATCGCCAAAAAAGCCATTAGTATAACAAAGCAAAGGCTTCTTGCGCTTAGGACAATTGTTTAATTATTATTCGGTGCGTGAAAATAGATGAACTCGTTTGTAAAAAGTGACTTCCAATAAAAATTCAGCGAGAAATGGCAACACTGTGGTATATCGCATCTGGCTGAATTTTGATTTAGAGATTTCTCACCAGTAACTTTAAATAGTTATTATTGTGTAGCTGTTATTGTGTAGATGGTAGCTATTCCACATATAAAATAAAATAATATTGCTATTCAAAATTTCCCGGTGTGAATTCTAACACTAGTGAGAAGTCGGTCGATTAGTGATAACGTCACGCTCGTGTTCTCTGGCCTTGAGCATTTCGATGGCAGCGTTTGGGTGCCATAAAACTCGACTTATATTATTCTATCCAGTACTCGAAGTACTCGTGATTTATTTAATGCGACCTGGAAAACGAGAAGGTCATTTTACTCTCACTGGGCAAATGATACAGATAGAAAGAAGTGAGTTGAATTTTTTATGCTTATTAATGCCCTGGAAATGCACCCCCCATCAACTCTCATTGCTGAAAGTTCAAAGTACCTCCCTAGGATATGGAAAAATCCTCCAGATTCTCCTCCCGGGTAAATTTTTTTTTAATTCAACACTGATTTTCAGAATATTTAAGGTTAAATTCCGAGGCTCGAGCAACGTCATGGTCGGATTTAGTATTTTAGAAACAATACGTTTTGTACATATTTTTAAGATCGACCGGAACAGGTATTTAAGGCCGAAACCGAATTTCGGTAATCTTCCTATTTTCAGCCGAAAACGAAAACAAAAATGTCCGAAAAAGTATTAAGTAATTAACGCATACATATACGTAATTATTCATTAATTATACGTGTAATTATACGCGTGGCCTAAGTTTGCTCTCTGCACCTCTGACCAAAGCTTTTTGTTTTCATATAAAATAAAATATTATTAAATAATCAACGGCACAAAAAGATTTTCTAATTATACGAATTTCATTTAATTAAAAAATCTTTCAGGTATACATACCTCCGTTTATCTTTAATAAAGATTTTCGTAAATGAGTCATCTGTTGTACTAGAATTTCTTAAAATGTATTTGAAAAACTTCTATGGTCTCAAACAACAAAAAAAACATTCTATTACTCCTAAATTTGCAGCTTTTAGTGAAAACGTGAAAAGCGTCTTCAAAGTTTAGTCCTATATGCGTTACTTGTTTTGTAATTTTCACTCACGACTTGAGTCAGTTATAACTGATAATAGCAATAAATAAAGTGTCTCTTTCGAGCCGATGCAGATCAAATCAATGAATAACGTTTAAAATTTCCGAAGGAAGAAAAAAGAATTTTTTAATACAGATAGTTTTGTCCTGCAGAAATTTCGACAGCATTTTCGACGAAAATAAATAATCATCGAAATTCATATTTTGAGCCGAAAACCAAGATGAATCCGAATTTTCGTTTGATCACTATTTTTAATTATTTAAATAATGAAGCGAGCGGAAAATCAGTACTTAGAATTTTTGAAATTCAATTATATGAACATTGAAAGACATTATTGATATTAAAATACATAGGAAAACACTTACAAGAGAATATAAATATTAAGTTCTGTTTTTATGTAAATTCTAATTATTTTGAAGGTGCTTTTTTATTTATTTATTTACATCTATAATACGCTCCTACCATGAAAATTTCCTAACTACAGTTGCAGTTTTTTACTTCCTTTTATTTTAAAGATTACTTTTCAAATACCCCCAAAAAAGCTTGATTTTACAAAATGTGTAATGTGATCTAAAACTTTTCCCGATTACCAAATTTAGGTGATATTTTTCCTTCTGTCTTATTTTCTGTTTTTCAGTGTATAATAGAACATCTTTAGGATACGTATGTAACATCATATCTATTAAACTGCAAAATACATTACTTTACGTATTTCCTCATGTGATAACGAGTTTGTCTGAAATACTTTTAAACGAGTAAATTTGTTCTCAACCGAGGACTTTATCTAAGGGGAAATAAAGTTTCTCAATCCGACTTTAATGCCTCTAAACCCTTCATCAAATACGCTAAGAGTATTCAAAACTGCGAGGAACAAACTGAATACCTCTGGGATACATGTTGATACAAAACCTTTTAAAATACGCAGTATCTCTAAATTAGAATTGATGTTTCAATTTACGTGGTTACCTATGGTTCAACGTGTTTTTTCAAGGGAATAACTTACGAAATTTAAATATAGTAAAATTTATTTGACTTCGAAATAGATAATACAATATCTAAACTCACGAAAAGATTTTCCATTTCTTCATTTTTAAGTGCATCGGAACGCAAGTTTAAAATTATAGAACATTTTAGTATCAAATGTGTTTTTCCGGGCAAAATTTTTAGTAACAAATTGTGTTCTATATATATGTGTTCAGAACCGTGAATAAAAAGGTTAAAAAAAAAAAAGAAATAAATAAAAGGAAAAAAAAAAGTTTTAAGAATGATATGCATTTTAAAGGATCAATTCACATACATTTTTTTTTTTTTTTTTTTTTTTTTGCTAATCCATTTTGTTTCACAAAAATTACATAGAAATATGTAATCTACTAAATATACATAAAACTAACCCCCCCCCCCCCCACACACACACACACTTTTAATGAATTGCAATAAATTTCAAATCACGATTGATTCATTCTTCACACTTTGTGTACATTCTACTTTCCAGAAAAATACGCAGATTGACCAAGGCTTCTTCATTAGAATATTTAAATAACTGCTTTGTTGTTTTACTTTGGTATTTTTATGGTAATGTGGTATTTGGGGAGAAACTTTGGGGATTAAATTAAATAAGTGTAATCCTTCAATTGTATTACAATTTCTTAAATAATTTTATGAAATATTTATTTCAACTAAATGAACTAAGCAAACGTATTTGCGAGAATAATTCTATCTACAGGGGCTCGAAACAATAACTTAGTAATTTAAAAGCTTGTAGTAACTGTCCTTTTCAAATAACATCTTTATTTAGTGCTTATCAAACCGGTTCAATAAAGGTGAATTTCGCTACACTATTAAATAAAATTGACACCGGGCAATTCTATCGTAACTGACGTAACATTTGATCATCAAATTGTGTTTTCAAAACTATGTAGAAAATTTACTATTAAAGCTACAACAAATTTTTACAATTTAAAATATTTCTTACTAAGGATTTAATACCCAAATACCTGCATCTCTCATTTAGTCTCAAAAATTGCAATTCAAAATTCTATAAATGACGTAAAATAAAATATACAAACATTCTTTCTGCCTTCATTAAAGTGAAAAAAATATCAAAATTATCCCGTTATAAAAAGTGATTCAATGTTCTCAACAACTCTAAGTAAAGCCAAATTATAACAGCAACTTGTTTAATTCATTTCTGAATAATAAAAAAGAAAAAAATGGCATTTACACATGTAACTGACGTAACTTTTATTGTGTAACTGACGTAACATTATGACTTTACAAAGACAAAAATGGTACTTAACTTAGTTTGTAAACAGTAATTCACAATGCCTTTTTATTAGGATTTTATTATAGAATATAAAAATATCAATTTTCCAATCATACCCTTAAATTAAACATATTATAAATTTTATTCCCCCCTCCCGCCCCAAATGAAAATTTTCTGTGGAATTGCCCTACATTGGATGATTATTTGGAAGCGGTTGAAATATTCTCTTATTTCTGGGATTCAGTTTTGGATTTAAAACACTACTTGTGTTGTGTACAATATTTTGCACGGACTATATTTTATTTAATATTTTCTGCTATATTTTATGATTTGTGGTGTATGTTTTGTTGTGTGATTTCGCACAGCAAAATTTGCACAACAAATTGCGATTTCGCACATTGAAATTATTTAATGGCGTTCATTAAATAAATTTGATATAATGGATAATACTTTGGAAGTTGCTGAAATATTCCCTTATTTCTGACATTCAGTTTTGGATTTAAAACACTATTGATTTTGTGTGTTATATTTTGCACGGAATATATTTTATTCAATATTTTGTGCTATATTTTTTACTTTGTTTTATGTTATGTTACATTTTACTCTTTCTTTTATGTTGTGCTACATTTTATGCTTCGGGATGTATTCTTTCTTATGCTATATTTTCAGATTTCCCAGCTTTTGCTTACAGAGACGTTATAAAGCATATAAAAATCTTAATACTCCTAAAAATGACTCCTAAAAATGACTCCTAAAACTCCTAAGTGAAATAGAAGTCACAAGTCCTTGAATTAAATGGGTTTCAACTAATCATCATTTGCTTAAATTCTTATAGATATAAGTTATATTTTATATAAATATTATACATATATATATTTTTTAAAACGATTTTAATTTACTGACTATAAACCAAATAAGCATTGCAAGTGAAATAAAATACAAACTATTGTACATTTTAGCACTTTACATATGGGTTTTCAATTAATTTTAATTACTTGCAATCATTTAATCAGATCGTGCCAAAAGAGCTTATAATCCTCAATATCTATAGACGTTACAATACAGGAAAATAATTTATCAATAACACATAAAGCGTGCTTTTTCTTTTCTACCTGGAATGTTATGAAATATTCCACTTTTTATTGAAATGGAAGTAAATAAAAATTTCCAATTTTGCAATACACATAGAAACATTTTTCGTATATAAGAAATCATTCTTTTTTAAATACAAATTTTTCGACAAGTTCTTCTATTGCGTTTTCATACATTTCTGTAGCTCTCTTTTCAATGTTTGAAGAAATACTTCGGAATTTATCAATCTGTAAGTCCGTGGAACGAAATCCTATTTTACTAGTTTTTCTATGTCACCCTATGTCGCCATTTCATTGACAGATTGAGACTGGCAAGATTTCGGAAGTTGCAGACTGCAATCTTGTCAACATAAATGCTTTACTCTGATAATACGTTATCTCCGAACTCTGTTCCCCGTATTTCCACTTCGCTGTTGAAAGGGAGAAATGTATTTCTTTTTTATTTCATTTTTTTTACATGAAAAATGATTTTTTGGTTTATGACAGAAAATAAGTAAAAATGCAATATTCAATGTCAATAAAAAAGTGTGTGTCGAAAAATAAGCATATAAATGTATAAATCGTAAAACTTTCATATTAAAAAAATACTTTATTCTATAATAAAGATATTAAAAAGTAACACATAAATTCGTGTTGATGTAAAAAAAAAAAAAAAAAAAAAAAAAAAACATCCATACAGCTTTCCTGATTCTACGAAATCTCCAGTAATGTAACTTTTTTATTTATTTTTAAAACAATAATTAACATACGTTTACTACTGTGGATCTACAGTTGATATTTTTTTTTTAAATATAACTTAAACAAATAATAACAAATAATAAATTTAAATAATAAATAATAAAACTTAATAATACTGAAAAAAATTCTTATTGAATATCAAGCGTTTGTAATTTAAACAAAGTTCTTGCTAAATCTCAGTGGAAAATGTATCAGTGCAAAAAATATATGGGGCATTCTCACAATCTTTTGACTTTCATGTTCTTGAATAATATTTTTTTTTATTTAATACACTTTTTTGTGTTTTTTTTTTATATCATATACTTGGAAACATCCCAGTGCATGATTGCACAACAATATTAACGAGATAAATAAGTTTTTGACGATGTTGGGAGTCCAAAAACATGGAAAACTCATCTACCGTCCCGTGTCCCTGATGCTGATTTTGAAGTTTGGAGCTGTCTGGATAAAATTGCTTCAATAAAAATAATTCTATGTAATTTTTTTCTGAAACTGGAACTATTGTTTTGTATAAATATGTAGCTAAAAATTAAACTGCGCACATTTTTAGGGTTGATATTATTTTTTGAACTCTATCCCTGGGTTTTAGATTCCTTACCATCCCTCTTCTAAAATTATACAGAAAATCACTTCAGATGCAGCGACAGAATTTTTTTCAAATTTCTGCTCATGCAGAAGTATGCTAGAGAAAGAATATCTAAAATTCTTTGACAGGAAATTTACTGCAGAATATAAATCAGCATTTAAATATCAATTTCAAGCACCGTGGCTTTATTGGTAGTCTTACCGTCCCCAAGGTTTATTCCTGCACTTTTAGAAGTAAATTAAAAAAAAATAATAAAGTAAAAAAAATAAATAAAAAAAATAATAATCCAATGTTAACAACTGTTTCTAAAAATCAATGAATATTGTGGCTATCACTTAGTCTTAACATGATTTTCCTAAAAAGAGGTGGCAATTTTCCTTACCGTTCCATCCTTACCGTCTCTTTTTTTACCATTTCGTCCCTTTTTTTCCTATACCATCCCCTTTTTTTACTCTACCGTCCATTCTTTAACACCCCTTTAAGACAATGTTATACAAAAATTCTGTATTAAAACTAGTACATTTTTATTATTCCTTATTTAAATGTCCTGTGGGTACTATGCAAATTCATTATAAGTAAACATTTAGAAGAAAATAAACAGTTATAGAGGTAAGACGGTAAGGAAAATTAAACTCTCAAATTTAACTTAAACCTCAGATAAATAAAAAAAATTTCGCTGCTGACCCTTTTTTTTTTTTTTTTTTTTTTTTTTGAATCATTAAGGCATTTGTCTATCAGATTTAAATGTTATTTTAGCAAGTTTAATTTCGTCAATTTTTTTCCCCAAAAGCCTAAAGATTGTGAGAATGCCCCATATATATTTTTAAAAAAATATATAACGATAATCTGGAAATCCATATGTAGTTTATATACCTTTTTGGTAAATCATATGTATGTCTATGCTTAATGTTTCTTTATTCTAAAGTATTTATTCATTAGGATATTTCCTTCAATGTTGTAAAATAGGAAGTAGTTCTTGCGAAGTTTAAAAAATCTACAAACGACTTTAATATTTATGAAATGTTTTAACATTGCATTAATTGGAAAATTTATAGTGCATGGCATTGTTACGAATCGATATATATGCGTTCTAAAGGAAATTGTGATATAAATTAAGTTTTGTATTTAGGCAAATTTTTGCAGGAGAATCATTAAAGTTAGTCTATGTGTAATAAAAAAATCAAGATTACATTCATTTTAATTGCAAATTATATTCACAGTTATAAATTTTCATGTAAAGTAAACCTTATACAGCAATTTAGGAGAAAACGAAGTGACTTTTGAACATGAAAATATAAATACGTCTTTAAAGTCGAATACAAAACAAATTAGTAATATTAGAATGGATTTTTTAATAAAAGTTACTTTTTCACGAAATAATTAAAACTGATATTTAGAAGATATGTTGCAAAGTGTAAGAAAATAAAATGAATATGTGTAATAATAACATCAGGGAGAAAGTGAATTACCGTACAATTCACGTCCAAGTCGGCTACTTAAAAATGAAAAAAAAAAAAAAAAAAAAATAGTTCGACACCCCATTATAGATCGATAGAAAAGTCGACACCCCGTTCTCTACTTCGATAGAAAATAATATCGAAAAAAAAGCGTCTGTAAGCAAACTCAGTACTTTGAGAAAACAAAAACGGACAAAAAAAATTTATGTAAATCGTCCACCGTTCTTCAAAAAATAAATAAATAAATAAATAAATAAATAAATAAATAAATAAATAAAAAACACGCGTATGAAACAACCCCCTACTTCGAGAACAAAATAATAAAATAATTTAAAAATTCAGTATAAGTCGACCTTTTTTTCCTTATCGGCATGGACTTGCGTCCAAGGACAAATATCAAATTGCTGTAATATTGGATCCTAAAAGAGTACCTAGCAAGCATGTAGCTATAAGCGGTTCTATATGATCTATGAAGAATATAGTTTAAGCTCCTTGATAGCAAACCTTCAATTGTTATCGAGTAATGCAGCGCAACTAGATTACTGCCTAAATTTACGTTAAATCGAGGACACTCGTCAGTGATTATTTGAAACAGTGGCTAGGAACGCCAAAGCCTACAACACAGTTTAATTTTAGATGCCAACTTCTTTTATTGGAGGCCTATTTTGTTTATTGCTCTTTTTTAATCGCCCATACCTACCACAAACACTATCAAAACCAAAAATGTATGTATTCATAAAAAAAAAAAAAAAAAAAAAAAAAAAAAAACTTTCCTAAAGATTTGAAAAGAAATCATAGAGTCATCAATTTGAATACAACTGTATAAATATACATAAAACAGTAAATTCAATCTCCATAAAAATGTAGTCACGGTATTTTTCCAGTTCCGATCTTATGTCGGGTTCGCCAAGTAGTCCAGAAAGGTATTTTTGTCATTGGCACACCATTGTAAATAGCCTCTGATAATCAATGTACACTTTTAAAAAATAGATTTCGTTGTTAGTTAAAAATAATGCGTCGTCCTCTACACTGTAAAAAAAATCCGTTAAAATACGGAAATTGTACTGGCAATCGAGTCGCCAATGCAATATCCGTATTTTAACGGAATGTTTTCCGTTATTTTCAGAAAAAAATTCTGTTTCTTCACAAAATTTACGGAAACAAATTCCGTTAAAATAAGGAAATAGCACTGGCGTCTCGATTACCTGTACAATTTCCGTATTTTAACAGAATTTTTGAAGTTAAAACTTCTTTAGGCGCGTTGAGCTTTTTTTGAGATGGGGAAAAACCACTGATTTCGAGACACTGTAACGTAACGACATGCTAGCATTTTGACACATAGACACTAGCGCGCCAAGCGATGAATGACAGGAACTTTTCCCTCTTCAGCTCAATCCGCAAAAGAAGAAGGAAGCTAAAACTCACTTTTTCTCCCGGCGAATTGCTAAAACAAATTATTATTTTGTTTTTCGTCAGTTAAAATGAATTATACCGTATTCGTGACCTACCTATTTCGTGTAACTAAAAACCGATAACGCTGTATTCTATCGTGTTGATGGTCTGGTCAATAACCAACAGTATTGGCGGGAATTTCGATTACGGAAGATAAAATACGGTGCACAGATGTCAGATACGCACTTGGATACCTAATTGACAGCAAAATGGCGTTATTTTATTTTACAAGGTAACCCGGCTACTGTTGCTTATTTATTAATAAATTGTTCATTTACTTTTATTTTATTTTTTTAAATTGTACAATTGTTTTGTTCTATAGTTATTAATGAAATTACCGTTTATTTATTGTTGTTTACTTTTTAAAACAATAGAAAATAATTTAAAAATATATATTGTAACTTGTATTGGAAAACGGGCTTTCGCCAAATTGACGTTAAAAAATCGCGCCAAACTTGGTTCGTATATCACATCTCTGCCAAATTCTCGTTTTTTTTATTTTTCGACTTTTTATCCAAATTTTCCGGATTTTGTAAATTTTCCCTTTCATTGTATCCCAAACACTACCTTCATACCAAATTTCAAGATTCTAGGGATACAGGACGTACCTCTGAGTTTTGATGATCGGTAAATCATTGTCGAAAAGGGGAAAGTTTAAGTTCATATATCTTCTGAAATAAAAAAGATAGAAACGTGAAATTTCAGCATTTAGTTCCATTTTCACATTACTTTAGATTTACGAAGTTTCAAGTTGCTGGGAATCACCAACACAAAGATATTGGGGGTCAAAAGTACCCGAGTTGCTTCCAGAAAGAGATGCTTACGGCTGTACTTTCAAGACTTGGCATAGGCACTGCCGTGTCCCCAGATGCTTTCAATAGTGCTGCTACACAATTCAACGCATAAAACATTTCCTCACGATTAAAAAAACACACACGTAATTGTTGAAGTTTTCACTTTCCCGGAGTGCCACTGTTTTTTTTTTTTTTTTTTTTTTTTTTTGTGTATGCCGTCAAGTTTGTTACCGGGGGCCACATTTTTTGAATGGCTAAAAATGTTTTATGTTGGTATAGAGATCTTTTGCCTATTTTATCCACCGCCGGGGCCTTTGTAATATCTGACATCTTCAGATTTCTACCTGAGTTTCACAGGGCAAGTTTGAGCTGGTGTATCTGACCCAGTATTTTTGGGCACTGGATTTGAACTGTTTGAAGAATCAAGCATTTAAAGGCTGAAGCAATAATGTCAAACTCCTACGATGCCAGCATGAGTCGGTTTAGTTCCTGTACCTTGTTTTTTTAGCGTTTTAATGTGGTAAGGAATATATTAATTTTCACAATAAAATGTACTGTTTTTTAAAGAATTGCTCCAGGAATTTTTTTCATATAATATTACGCGAATTTTCAGATATGACTTAGTTCATCTAAACTTTTTGGAGTCCATGAAAGAAACCTTAGGACCTTTAAACCTTTAAATTCAGCACTTTTAGGAAAATTGTTTCGCCTGAAAATTGTTACTGAATGCAAAGCTAATTTTCTAAAAATGCGAAAATTGGAACAGATAGCAAGTTACATAAATATACTGCAAATTGCATAGTATTTATATCTAAACATTTTACATCTTTCAGTGGATTCCCTTAGTTTTTGTCCACCTTCTTTGAGAAATAAATAAATTTCTATTAAAAAAATGTTTTTTAACATAGGAAAATACACATTCTTAAATGTTAAATGTCTCACAAAATTAAAATTAACACTAATTGTTAAAAGAGACATACATAAAAAATTAAAAAATAAGATATAAATCACAATATACGTAAAAACGCTCAACTATGAAAAGAATTTTCTCTGCAAGAAATTCTACAAATATGTATCTTAAATATTTATATGTGCTTAACATTGTATCGCAATAAAAACAAAACGGTATTTCAGATTTCTTCATTGGATTATGATGCATAAAATAATCCTCTTAAAATTTAAAAATTCAAAATAGTTAAGTTTTTTTATAATTTTATCTTTTTTCTTCTTCATAGAACTCAATTAAAATTCCTTTCACAATTGAATAAGCACCAGAAAATAGAAAAAGATAGTAACACAGAAATTTATTTTTTATTAAATAAAAAAAGGAAATAATCTTCCGTACTTTTTCCCCTCTTAGAAAATGACATTTTAAGTATGTCTGCGAAAATCAATTCAAAAAATTTGCACTTAAGTTCCAAATAAAAAATTATGTCTTCCTTGTTCAAAAACTCTTTATACATGTTAAAAATATATTTTTGACGCTCTTAGGGAAATGAAGTGCTTTTTGCGATATTGACAAACATGTGAAAAATTTTGATTATAGACATTTTATTCACGCTTGCCATTTGTTTCATTTCTATGGTATTTCACTATCGATTTCTTTCTGAATTTACTGATGTCTGGCGTATAATCTCTTTTAATATATTTTTAAAATATTTTAATGTGAATGCATTTTATTTTACTCTTTATGTGTAAAATTTGTGACCTGTTTCAAATAATCGTTTCTTATAACTCAGATGTATGCAAAACATAATTGTATGATTGGCACGCTTATAATCATATTATAAGCGTGTTTTGTTAGTGTAATGAAAGGAACTGCGTGTATAAGGATATAATTGTATTTTTTCCTTTCCATATTTTTATGTTCTATGAAAACTTTTGTGGGTACATATGAATTATGCGTGTCCTGAAAATAGATTCTTCTAAATTAGTTGACAAATATAGTTGGCTTACTTTATATCCTTACAAAAGTAAGTCTATTATGTAATTATCGACACCTCAGTGCTTTTTAATATCTACCTAGTGTAATGGTTAGGATCATGAATACCACCAATAAAGAAAATGCTGTTGTGGCAATCAGGCTTATGATTTGTGAACCTGCTTCTTCTTATTTATTCATAATGTAATAAAAATTATTATTCAAATCAAGTAAACATACACTGGTGTCCAAAATTGAGGACTAGCCACAAAAAGCTAATTTTTAAGTAAGTGAATACTCAAAAGGAAATAATACATTTCAAATAATTACTATCCCTACAGCACAACTAGTCCATATAGCATCTCATTCATCTCACACATGGTCACAAGTGTCACAGTCACTACGCTGAAACAAAAAATAGGAAATTCCACACTTCTCATTATGAGTCTCAAATGATCACTATATGTGATTCCACTGAGACGTCAATGTGACTGCTGCTTTGTCACGAGTCACCAGGTGACTTTGCAATGTAGTTACATTGTGACTCTCATGTGACTGTCATTTTTAGACTCAATTTCACAGTCATCATGAACCTTGCATTATGATAAGTCACCAAACAATATCACATTATAGTCACATGGTGGCTTTTCACAAAAGATCACAATGGTGACTTCACAGTATTCTCTCTGTCACCTGAAAGTCATCATGTGACTTTAATGTAACATTATTTGGTAACTTACCACAATGCAGCGTTCACGATGACTTTGAAATTGAGTCTGCAGATGACAGTCACATGAGTGTCACAATGTAACTAGACTGTAAAGTCATATGGTGACTCATCACAAAGCAGAAATCGCATTGACGTCTCAGTGGAGTCACATATAGTGATCATTTGAGACTCATAATGAAATGTATGGAATTTCCCATTTTTTTGCTTCACCGTAGTGACTGTGACACTTGTGACCATGTGTGACATGAATGAGATATTATATAGACTAGCTGTGCTGTAGATATAGTAATTATTCGAAATATATTATTTCCTTTTGAGTATTCGCGTACTTGAAAATTAGCTTTGTTATTGGTCCTTAATTTTGGACACCAGTGTACAATGCTAGGACAGAATGAACCTTCCTGCAATCTAAAATTCTACAAACAGGGAAGAATATAAAAGAACAAAAATCTTTACTACAATCAAGTTCAACAGCAATTTAACATTATTAGATAAGTAACATTGTTAAAAATAGTAAATAAAATAAAATCATGAAAATAAATAAATGAAAATCTATAAACTATAAATAATAATGTTAATATAAAAACTATAATAAATAAACTATATGGTGTAAAAAAAATAATGGTTACTGTAATTAGTATTATTGGTGCCATTGTTCAGCAGTTCGATCTTCATGGCACGGTGAATACCTAAGTATCCTTTTGTGTAATATTTACAACATTAAAAGGATGAAATCTTTCGTTACTTCATACCATAAATGCGATAAATAAAACCGTAAATAAATAAATATGTGCAATAGAAAGTAAACAAAAATTATCTCGATTATGCAAAAATTCATAATATAAGGTTACGTTGTACAACTGGGCCATGATTTTACATTGTGACTCTGGAAATTCTGGCAATTCACCTTCCAAAAGCTAATGTTCATTTGAATTAAAGTCTGCACCTTTGTAAATGCATTCATATATATATATATGGTATCCATTTTTATTGTCATTTCATTCACAATATTGGAGTTTTTGATGTTGGTCGGTAATGTTTAATTAATGGTTATATATATATATATATATATATATATATATATATATATATATATATATATATATATGTATATATATATGTATATATATGTGTGTGTGTGTGTGTGTGTGTTTGCCATCTTTCTTTTTTCATGGGTCCAGTTTCCCTAATTTTATGGGGAAACTGGACCAGGTAGGTCTCTGTTCCACACTTTTTTGTTTTTTAATATGGGATATGAGGTTTTGTTTGAAAAAGCGTAAATACTTTAAAAAAATTAAACCAGTCAGATCATGTAAATTATATATCAACTAAAGAGCATATTAAGGACACCTTTACTGTCAAGGTGTCTAAAAAAGCCCTAAATGTGACATTATTGGATTTATTTATACAAAAAACATAAGAATTAAGTAAGGTAATAAGTATAATAGTTATATGGGTATTTTGGGAAAAAATAAACAAGATAAATCTATAAATAAACGGGTACTTTAGTACTTCAGTATATATTTCTCTATTTTATTCACCAAAATAAAAGTCCAAAAAAGATCGATTTTTTTTTATCGAACAGAACTATTTTTTATTGGTTTTGATATTTTTCTAAATGTCACTTTGTCTTAAGTACGCCTCTTCATCTAAATCGTAAATAAACTCGAGGTTTGGCTCTCTTATTTAAGAAATTTGGTTTGATAACCGCCAACATGCTTTTTTAAAATTTTATTATGTATCGTTAATAATTTAGTATATAATTTTCTTTATTGCATCAAAAAAATGGATAAATTAATTTTGCGTAGCAAGAGAAACGCCAAAGAATTATTTATAACTGTTGGGATAACTGTATCACACATGATCCAGTTACCTCTAATCCCAGCTACCCATTCTTGAAACATTTATGGGGCAACTGGAACACCGGCCTTAGATTTGAAACATGAAGTAAATATCTATAGTTACCGAATAATATTAATGTCTTTATATGCCTAATCTTTAAAAAATATATTGTTTAATAAAAGTACTGACGGTATTTTAATAAAAAGTGAAGACGTTCAACCAAATCGACGTTGTTTGTAAAAAAAAAAAAAAAAAAAAAACCTAAATTTTCGACAAACTATCACAACAAAGACAGAGTTATGACTGATTTAAGACACGTTGTTTTAAGAAGTAGAGATGGGGGTGCAATGTTCACTAAAGATACAACTTTAAAAAATCAAGTCTTTTTATAAAAGACGCCTACGGTCCAATTATCTCGGGGGTTCAGTTATCCCAGCTCACCTTACAGCTGAAACCTTTTTTCTGTAAAATAATTTAGTACTGCATAAGAATCGTTTTGTTTTCTTTATTGCATTCTAACACAAATAAAGAAAAAATCAGAAAAAACGACCTATTTTAAAAATACAAATTAGTGCAAGTTTCTTTCAAATTTTACATTTTTTTCTTCGTCAAAATAGAGTATCCACCAGAAAACAAAACAACAACAACAACAAAAAAATAATAAAATAATAAAAAAGAGAAAAAAAAAACCACACACAGGAATTTATTTTTTATAAAATAAAAAAGGGAAATACACTTTCCTACTTTTTTCCCTCTTCGAGAATGACGTTTTAAGTATGTCTGTCAAAATCGATGCAAAAAATGTATACTTAGTTCGTAATAAAAACTAATATATCCCTTGTTGGAAAATCCTTTACACGTGTTAAAAACATATTTTTTACGCTCTTAGGGAAATGAAGTGCTAGTTTCGATATTGACAAATATTTGAAGACTTTTGATTAGAGAGATATTATTCATGCATGTTATTTATTTCACTTCTATAGTGTATCCGCATTGATTTTTCTGAGTTTATGGATGTATAGAGTAAAATATTTTCCAATGAAACGATATGGCGTATTAGATTTCGTCAGTGGACTAAGATACATAAAATAATTCTCTTAAAATTAAAAAATTCAAAATAGTTAAGTTTTTTACAATTTTATATTTTTTCTTCTTCATAGAACTCAATTAAAATGCCTTTCACAATTGAATAAGCACTAGAAAATAGAAAAAGATAGCAACACAGAAATTTATTTTTTATTAAATAAAAAACAAGAAATAATTATCAGTACTTTTTTTCCTCTTCGAGAATGACATATTAAGTATGTCTGTGAAAATCAATGCAAAAAATGTATACTTAGTTGGTAATAAAAACTAATGCCTCCCTTGTTGAAGAATCCTTTACACGTGTTAAAAACATATTTTTGGACGCTCTTAGGGAAATAAGTGTTAGTTTCGATATTGACAAATATTTGAAGAATTTTGATTAGAGAGATGTTATTCATGCATGTCATCTATTTCACTTCTATAGTGTCTCCGCATTGATTTTTCTGAGTGTATGGATATATAGGGTAAAATACTTTCCAATGAAACGATATGGCGTATTAGTTTTCTTCATTCGATTATGATGCATAAAAAAGCCCTCTTAAAATTTAAAAATTCAAAATTTTTATTTCTTTTACAATTTTATCGTTTTACTTCTTCATAGAACTCATTTAAAATGCCTTTCCCAATTGAATAAGCACCAGAAAAAAAAGACAGTAACAAAGAAATTTTTTTTTTATTAAATAAAAAAAAGGAAATTATCTTCCGTACTTTTTTCCCTCTTAGAAAATGACATTTTAAGTATATCTGCAAAAATCAATTCCGAAAAGTTCAAAATAAAAAATTATATCTTCCTTGTTCAAAAACTCTATATGCATATGCATATTAAAAATATATTTTTGATGCTCTTGGAGAAATGAAGTGCTTTTTGCGATATTGACAAACATATGAAAATTTTTGATTATAGACATTTTATTCACGTTTGTCATTTGTTTCATTTCTATGATGTTTCAACATTAATTTCTTTATTAATTTACGGATGTCTGGAATATAATCCCTATTATTATATTTTTTAAATATTTAATGTGGATGCATTTAATTTTTTTCTGCATGTGTAAAATTCATAGCTCGTTTCTCGTAATCGTTTCCTATAGCTCAGAATTGTGCCAAGACGTAATTGTGTCATAGGTTGTGTATCATATTATCAGCATGTTTTGTTAATTTAATGAAAAGAAAAGAATTACTGCATGTAGGAGAATATATTTGTACCATCGGCTGTGCATCATATTATCAGCATGTTTTGTAAGTTTAATAAGGAAAAGAATAACTGAAAATATAAGGATATAATTGCATTTTTTTCTTTGCGTATTTTTATGCTCTATCAAATCTTTTGTGTGTACATACGTATTATACGCGCACTGAATAAAATTTTTGACACTAGAATATAGAAAATAAATTGTGTATCTAGTAAAAATAGTTCCATGTTATCCTTATAAAGTCTAGTACCCTTTGTTAGAAAGTTCTAGCTATCTGTATTAAAATTCAAGTGGGATTTCCTAATATCACCGTGGTCAAACTTATTTAAAATTGTCTGTAAATAAATGCGTTTACAAGAAGTGAGTTTTAGTAACTATAATTCTAGTTTATGACTTAATTCTAGAAATTAAGTGATCATTTCTGGCAATTCAAACGATTCATAATATAATGTACCGTGTCGTCACCTAGAAAAATATACACTGGAAATTCTCGATCATTTCGTCGATTCAGTTTATTTGTTTACCTTATTCGCATAACTCGGATATCTATATTCCTAGCTTAGGGATTTAGAAAATGACTACCTATTGGTTTTAGAATGAAAGCGGTATATTTTTTCTTTCAGTGTATGCTGAAAATAGATAGTTCTAAATTAGTTGTCAATTGCCGATCTTGTTTGTCGTTGCCAATCACGTTCAATACAGTAATTTAACATTATTAGACACATAATGTTGTTAAAAATATTAAATACAATGAAATGAAATAATGACAAGAAATAAAAAAGAAACTATAATTTATAAACCATAAAAAACTATAATTTATTAAATAAAGAAACTATATGGTTTTCAAAAAATAAAGGTTACTATAATTATTATTATCGGCACCATTGTTGGCGTAGTTCTATCTCCAGGACACGGAGAATACGTAAGTACCCTTTTGTGTAATACTTACCACAATAAAAAGATAATGCATTTTGTACGTTATACTGTAAATCTGTCAAATAAAAGCATAAATAAATGAACTCAATATAAAGTGATAAAGAAAAAATCATCTTGATTACGTCAAAATGCCTGACATACAGCTGAAAACTTTTACTGTAAAAAAGTGTTTCTAAAAATAATTATATGTCCTTAACAGTATATCGAGATAAAACTAACATGAAATTCCAATTTTTCTTTATTGCATTCAGAGGCATAAAAAATTAACCTTCTTTTTTTAAAATGCAAAATAGTGTAAGTTTCTTTCTAAATTTGAATTCTTTGCTTCTTAATAGAACTCAATTAGAATGGTTTTCACAATAGAATAAGCAAAAGAAAATGAAAAACAAAAACAAAAAAGCAGGAATTTATTTTTTATTTAATAAAAAAAAGGGAAATAATCCTCCATATTTTTTTTTTACCCCTTAGAAAATGACATTTTAAGTATGTCTGTGAAAATCAATGCAAAAAAATTATACTTAGTTCGTAATAAAAATTAATGCCTCCCTTGTTAAAAAATCGTTTACACATGTTAAAAATATACTTTTGACGCTGTTAGGGAAATGAAGTGCTGGTATCGATATTGACAAATATTTGAAGAATTTTGATTAGAGAGATATTATTCATGCACGGCATTTATTTCACTTCTATAGTGTTTTCGCATTACGTTTTTCTGAATTTATGGATGTATTGAGAAAAATATATTCTGTGGAATTTTTTCTCGTTTATTTTCTTTTTTTAAATAATGGATGTATTTTAATATTTTTATAGATTTAAAATTTTCATATTTATCTAAGACGTTTACGAACATTTTTTGTTGTTGGGTTTAATTTTAGATGTTCTTGCAATTTTAGTAAATAACGAGAAAGTTTAAGTAATTTTGATTAGAGATATATTATTCATGCATGGCATTTATTTCACCTCTATGGTGTATATCAGCATTGGTATTTTTTTGAGTTTATGTATATCTAAAGTAAAATATATATATATTTTTTATAATTATTTATTTATTTATTTATTTTTGTTATGGACCTATTTTAATCTTTTTGTATGTATACATTTTTACATTTTTTAAAGATGTTTCATAACATTTTACCATGGTGTGTTCTTTCAGTTGTTCATGCCATTTAAGAAAATACCCAAATTAGTTTAAATAATTTTGATTACAGAGATATTATTCATACTCTGCATTTATTTTATTTTTATGGTGATTCAGGATGGATTTCTTTCTTTCTGAGTTTATGACTGTCTAAAGTTAAAGATATCCCGTTGTTTTTTTCTTTCATTTATTACTGTTATGTTTTTTTAATAATGGATATAATTAATATGTTTATAGTTTTCACATCTATCAGAGAGGTTTTAGTACATTCCATTCTAGTACTTTCTATTAGACGTTCTTGCAATTTTAGAAAATAACAAGGTAGTTCAAGTTTGTGACATAAACTACCTTTGTAACTTAATTTTTAGTGTCATTAGATTAAAAAAGTGTTATTGTTCATGACTAGCAATCTTTTAATGCTTTTCAATCTTAAGAAAATAATCATAAATAAGTTTATGATATTTTAATAGCCTTTTTATCATTATTTTAATAATTATACAGGCAAAGCTAGCAACGTTTGTTTCTAATAGTGTATTTTAACGGTAATTTGAAGATTATTTATTTAATATTTTTGTATATGTTTTAAACATTAATTTTAAGTAAAGAGATTGAAGTTTTATGATGAAATGTTGACATATTTATTATTTCTTAAAGAAAAATCTGCGAGTTTAGTGTATAAAATAATATATACTTTTAAATGTTCCCAGACCGTTAAATGAATTTATATGTTTATTATAGATAACATTTGCACGTTTATTACTTAATGAAAGAAAAATTCCTAGATAAATTATTTTTTGCTTTCTTTTTCATTTTCTTCTAACATACATCTGCGATATATATCTTTATATATATATATATATATGCTTACAAAATGAAACAGATAAAATCTTTCTTTACTTTATTTTTTACAAGCATCTTTCATGAAACGAAACATTCGCTATCCTTTAAATCAAAATAACTCCGTTTTAACAAATACCGATGTATATTTCTTGAGGCATTTATCGTCCAAGTTTCATTTATCTCTTTTAATTTTAGAAACTCCAAGCATCTAAACGAAAGACGATTATGAGAGGAGAGGAAGAAAAAAAAATCTTTAATATAATACGAAAGGGAAGAATTCGTGGTTCTTTCCCTCCCAACCGAAGCAAGGAACACCGACGCATATTTCAAGGGTCCACATGACCCGTAAATGCCCTTTCATCCCCACCCCTTGCAACCGCACGCGTCGCTGCGTGCGAGACTGACACATGGCAAGAGTGCGTCATGGTCGTGGAAGAACACTGCAGACAATTTATAACATGAGGAACCCCCCTCTACACAGTGTTCCTTTCACTCCTATGCCACCAGCGTAGCTAGGATCTTGACGCTTTGAAAAATATGAGAGAAGAGCGGCATCTTTTATCCCCACTTGTTTGCTGAGATTCCTTACATCCTCGAGATTATTGTGGATTTATAAGATGAGATGAATTGATTCATTTTAGTTTCATATGTTTGAAATTCTGACTGGAATATTTCTTTTATATCCCTTCTTTTAGAAAAATTCATTTTTTTTTCCATGCACTTTAAAGAAATGTATGAAAAATATGAAACAAGTTACCTTAAACTGTTACTGAACTCACGAATTCCTCTAGCTATATTACATTTATGGACAATACAATACACACATTACATACAATGCATTCGTAAATTTAAAATATCTCCTCATGGAATAATTTTAAAATTTATTTTTTATTATACTAATTCTTAAGGGATGCCGCTTTTCTACTTAATTGTCCAAATTTGTCTAAAATATACTATTTATTTAATATTTTGTGTGTTAAAAGCTGACGATTTGCCAATAAGATTTTAACACTTTACATAAAATTAAGTACACATTTTAGAAATATTTTGACTACTCCGAAAAGAAGAGACATCCTTTAACCCTTTCGTGCATAAATTATTTTTCATTTTTTTTCATTATTTAGTAAAAATCTTTTTTTGTGATAAATGAGAAACCATTATAAAATAATTTTACTATTGTACTGCATACTAGGTATTATCTGTCCACAAATCAAATCCCATAAAGGAATGCTCCACATTTTTTTGCTTAATAATGCAATAATTATACGACCTCATATGAGGTCTGTATGCATGAGAGGGTTAAGCATAATATGCGAAAGTTTAAAATATTAATTCTCTGAAGAGATGTTCTATATATACGAACGCATTTCACTCACACAGGTTTAACATTAGAGAGAGGTATTGTGAAATTGACTGAATAACAATCATGAATGATCTTGTACTTTTAAAAGGCTTCAAAAAATCAATTTTTTAATGTGTACTTATTATTATGAAATAAACCATTAGAATTATTTTATAACAAAATTTCAGCAAAAATTCCCATTAGAACACCAGTTAGTGCAAATATAAGATTCATTTTCCGTATGGCATTAAAGCTACAGATTGCTGTAGCTTTACAAAGTCTAGTTTTGTAGAATTATTTCTCTTTTATTTCTTGTACAGTGTACAGATAGAAATTTTGTAAGCATACAAATTTTTGTAACATTATATCTGTAGAATTATAGATTTAATTATTTATTATTTATTTATTTATTTTAGAGTGCAGTAAGGTTGAGACATAGTGAAATGGTTAACTTCACAATTTTACTAAACAAAATAGAGGTTGCAAATCCAACGTATGCTTTATTCATAAACTTAAAAATGATGTAAAAATAAAAACGCATGAATAAAATTAAACTCAACGTTTCGGTTTAATCTTTAAAATCATCACTAGGTGTAAAATTTTCAAAAGGCACAAATTGGAAGGACAATCTACACGCTTCTGCAATCTGCCGATTTTTGTTTTTGTAAAATTTTTCTCCTGAAGATGGTTTCGAAATTAAACCGAAACGTTGAGTTTTATTATATTCATGAATTTTTATTTATTCACCACCTTTAAATTTATGAATAAAGTATATGTTGGATACCAACTTCTATTTTGTTTAGTATTCGATTTTATAACGTAAAGTCCTTAATTATTGTCCATAATATTATTTTTTTTTATAATAAAACTTGTTAAATGGGAATTGGATCTCTTCATAAGTCTTTTTACACATTAAGCATTTCATTTCAAATTTCACAAAATCAATTATATTGGATCAAACAGAATATTTTTATCAAGTTATAGTTTAAAAAAAAAAAAAAAAAAAAAAAAAAAAAAAGCATTCACGTTTAACACTGGTTCACTGCACTTTTTTTTTTCAATCATCCCTTTAATTTACAATATAAGGAAAAAAACTGAACCGACTTTACAACAGTTGCTTTAATTTTTAACTTCTACCTTAAACTGTAATTAAAAGAACAGGTATCTTGGTATTTTAATGATTAAAGGACATCGTTAATTAAAAACTAAGATCTGATAATTAAAAAGGGAAAAAATCAGCCCTCTAAATTATTCTTTCGTTTAAATAGCATCATTCAGTGTTTGATTAAAGGGGGTGTTTTTTCGTTGAATTTTCTTGCAGCACGATTTGCTCTGAAGAAACTTTATTTTACTTCTTTTAATAAGAAATTTCTGCAGCTATAAAAAAATTATTTAATTAAATTTTCAAAGAGAAGACACCTTATTTAACTAAATGTTAGTGACATGTAAATAGCATATTTAAAAAAAAAGAAAAAGAAGTAAAAATATTTAATTTATTAATTTTTTGTGTATTTATTTTCGATGCTAGAAATACCTAGAAGGATAATTTGTATCCATTTTTTGCAAATGCTGAATTAAACTTGTTTTATTTTTCTAAATTAACACTACTTTCGGACTAAGTGTTTAACAGTAGGCTTTTAAAATATATACATTTTATACTTGTTGTTAATGAAATCAATTAAAAATGCTTAAAATAATATTATTTTATGTGTAACTTATTTTTTTTTTTTTTTTTTTTTTACCTTTGAAGAAAAAGTGGGATCAAGCTAGAAATTTAAGTATTTAGCATATTTTAAATTCTTTAAATTAATTTAGGTTTGTTTTTGTGATATAAGGACAATAGGTATTCAATACATGTTTATAATACACTAATTATAAGAAATCAAAAACATGCTTCAGCAGTAAGTATAACAATATTGTTTTTGATGTTTCAAAAAATACAGTTTACCGAGGAATTTAAAATCTGTCACATTTTTTCAATTATTGAGATAAATTTCTTCCGTCTTTCTAACTTTAACGTAACATTGTTCATCATTTAAACAAATATTAAATAAACTTTACATCTAAAATGTTTTCAAAATTATCAAAATATTTCAAAATTATGTTTTATTTACACTGGAAACTCTCTTGAATACTACTTCTTGAATACTTGAATAGCCTATTGATACCTATTGAATACTCTTGGTTACTAAGAATTTTTTAGAAAACTGGGATGCCAAAATTTTTTCATGTAACTGCAATCCTGGTTATAGATAAAATTTTAGTAAGATTACTGTAACTTTAGTAGATTCTTTTGTAAAGCTACAGATTTCTGTAGCTTTACAGAAACTTATTTTATAGATTTACATCTTTTATTGTGCAGTGTACGGATAAAATTTTAGTAAGGTTACAGTTTTCTGTAACTTTACATCTGTAGAATTGCAGAATTTTTTTTACAGTGCAGAAGCATACCTGGGATGAATTTTAATTAGTAGACCGTTTAAAACTATGTATGAAAATCAAAGATCATCAGAAATTTTTTGAAAGAAAAAATTAATTGAAAACTGGAAAAAAAAAAAAAAAAAAAAAAAAAAAAAAACGCGCTATCTCATGTATAATGAAATCAAGTGAAATAATAAAATATTTGTGAACGTGAAAAAATATACATACTATTTAATGCTATTGACATACACATTAGTATAAAATAATTTGAGTTCACAAATTCCATTTTTACTTTTTTCTATCTTTACCAGAAGAAAATATTGGATTCGTGTAAAATTTCAAATTTTGGTTTTCGATTGATTTACACGTTTAAGGGCCAGAGATACCGAAAAGCATGTTTTTACAAAATGTCTGTTTGTGAATCTGTCTGTTTGTGAGACAAATTTTGTGGGCACTCTATCTCAAGAACTAATGATCGGAATTTAATAAAACTTTAGATTCGGTTAGCCCCTGATATAAATTGGGATGATTACTTTTTGGTGTAAATCGCCCAACAGGTGGCGCTGCTAGGCTGCATTAGTGATGATTATCTCAATAGAACTAATGTCAAGAACTAATGCACGAATTTTCATCAAACTTCAGATTGAGATATATCTTGATAAATATTGGTGCTAATTTATGTTTCGGTGTAAATCTCTCAACAGGTAGTGTTGCTTTAATGCATTTTCCCGATTTCTGCAGTAGCGGTATCTCAATAAGTAATGCGTGGATTTTCATCAAACTTCAGATTCAGTTAGAAGTTGATATAAATTGTTGCTGATTAGCTTTTGGTGTAAATCTCCTAGCCGATGGCGGTACTATACTGCATTTTCCAGGAAGTATTAACATGTATGAGATAGAAGAAAGATTTGGTATCGCTACTTCCGACTTATTATTATTTCTCTGGATTTTATTATACATGATTCAAACAATGCCATTTGCATATGAACTTAAAATCTGTAACATGATTGCAATTACTGAAATAAATCACTTTCGTCATTCTAACTTTAACATAACATTGTTCATTATTTAAACAAATATTAAATAAATTTTACATCAAAAAATGTTTTCAGAGTTACAGATCGCGCGATTTTTAATTACCAGTTTTCAACATTTTTTTTTTTTTTCCCCAAAAAATATTTGTATAATTATAGATCTTCCGAATGTCGTCGTCTGAGTGATTAAACATGTCGATCTGAATAGAGATATTAATTTGCTTATCTTATTTGTGTATCTTTTTTCACTTTTAGAAAATATTAACTTAGTTTAGTAAAACTTAGTGAAATATTAAAACATATTTCTTTAAAAAACTATGTAAAATCCTGAAAAGTGAATTAAAATGAGTATTCTTTATAAGTATTTGTCTATGTATATAATATTCTTCTATATAAATATATATTGAAAATAACATTGACAAAACTTTAAAAAATATATCTGTAAATAAGAAATTGCGATATTTAATAAACCATAATATATTTTTCAGGAATTCTAGAAAATAAATTTTGTTGCAAAATAAATTTTGTAAATTTATAAAAGAATATGCTTTTCTTTATCTGAACTTAACTTTATGTAGATTATTTTAGATATATTTTATGTTATTTCAAATTTATCATTTTAAATACTAGTTCTGAATGTTTTATGAAACATATTAGCATTTAAAATACTTGAAGCAGGTAAAGTATAATAATTTATTCTTTAAGCGTTGAAATAAATTATACTTCTGAAAATGTATTCTGGATTAATATTTCACTTTCCTTGAATAAAATAAGTAAAGTTATTGAATGGTTTTATATGGTTTCTACTAGAAAAGATTTAATATCTTATACCTTGTTATAAAATTATCAATACATTATCAATAACTTGAAGGATTATATAACAATTCACTCTTTTGTTGAAAAAAAAAAATTACAAATTTAAAGAAATGGAATAGATCTATTGGTAGTGAAACTGAACAATGGATCAATGTACATGGTGTTCTCGATTACCTACTTGCTGAGTAACTTAACATCCAATTTAAGGGGTTAGGATACCTTTGAACACCTCGAAAAATCAAAAAATATCGCAATGTTCCAAACTTTAAAACTTGTGTAATAAGTCAAACATAAAAATCAAAATTCATTTAAATAGAAAGCTCATATTTAAATTTATATTTAAAAATATATACATACTTGTAAATTCATAAATAAATATTGAAATAATAAGTTAAAAATATATATTATAACAACAGAGAAAAGAAAAATAACACATCTTGCGCGCATGATAAAATCTGAAAATATGCATATAAAGAGGAAATTTTGGTGAAAATAAATACATAATAGTGTTACCTTTATACTAAAACCAGAAAAAGGTAAAATTTTATTTTATTTTTGCTTTTGTACTTTGACAATATTTTTTAAAAATTGAAAATTTCAAGTTGTTAAAATTTTTAAGTTAATTTTTTTTTTTTTTTTGTTAATATTTTTACAAATATTCTGGTTTTATGATAAAAGTAACACTTTATGTATTTATTTTCATCAAAACTTCCTCTTTATACGCATATTTTCAGATTTTATCATACGCGCAAAACGTGTTATGTTATTTTTTCTCTTATTATCATATATACTTTGGAACTTATCATTTCAATATTTATTTATGGATTTACAAGCATAGGGGAGAGTAGCCATATTTGGACCGCCGCTTTAATTGGACCGTTGCCATTCTGCCGTTAATTACAGGAAGAGACTCCATCTACCACTGAAATCCTACTCATCAGAATAACGTCACTCAGGATTTGAAGAAGCAGCCGCCTACCACGTGCTGTTTTCAAACAATTTAAAAGAACCTAAAGTTAGCTGTTTTGATCTAATTTTTTCCTACTAAACGTAAGTGAATATTTTAAAACTAAGGTAAGTTGTTATGTTTTCATATACATATATAAATTCATCTGTTTATTGCGCATATTTTTCACGCGGATTTGTTTGATTTCGTTTTTGTTCTTATTTTTGAAATTAATTGTTTTAAAAAATGGCGTAGTTGCCGTAATTGGACCAATTTAAGTTGCTTAAATTGGGCCCGATATGCGATCATAAATTTGAAAAGTAAGTAATGAATTTCGAGGACGACACGCTTTGTACACTATTTTTTTTTAAATTTTATAATGGATTACTATCACCATGCAAGTTCTTTTGTGTATCAGGATTAATTTTTTTTATACAATTTAGGCCTATATAAACATAAAAATATTTGTACATGTCTATGCAATAATTTTTTTTGCAATGTCTTTTATCTTGTATGTAATTGTATTTATTTTCTCTGAATTCTTTATTCCTACGGCATATTTAATTTACAGAGTTGAACTCAAACATTTTCCCCCTGAAGGATATTTGTGATGGAAGAATTTTTAGAGTTCTGGAGGGTGGAATTCTACTTTTTTGCCATTAAAACGCATAAAATCTCAAACCTTGATGAAAATGTTGAAAAATACGTGACAAACTGTCTGGAAGAAAAACACCCGTGATAGCAAAAGCTGTTAAAGATATAGGAAACAAAAGGCAGACAGTAAGTTGTGAAGAAATTGACCTGCAATAAGGCTGCAGCTACAAATCCTCCCCAACAGCAAAAAAAAAAAAAAAAAACATTAGAAATGTTATTTCCCTTGCTAAATTCAGTTAAATCAAAGTACAGAGGGAGCCAAAAAACAGCTGTGTTAACATCATCGCCATATAAACTAAACCTTGAAATGAAAAAAAAAAAAAAAAGACAAAAAGGAAGCTTTTACAGCACAAAAGCAATTGGAACATCGAGTTTTAAAAAATAGGCGTAATGCAATTAGTAAGAAAATGATGGAAGAGAAGAACTACAAACATAATGTAAAAAAAAAAAAAAAAAAAAAAAAAAAAAAAACTTCTGTTGCAAAAGTCTGATAATTCAGAGTCTAAAAAAAAAAAAAATCTAGACAGTGGTGATTGGTTTGCCTAATTTGTAAGAAAAATAAAATAGCAGAAATGATTCAGTGTTCAGATTGCCATATACGATTCCATTTTGTGTGCGCTGGAAATCAAAAGCAATAAACAAAATTCATGTATAAGCTTTGCATCACTCCTTACATGATATTCAAGTAACTGACAATTAGTTTCATAATTTCTATTCTTAATTACTGATAACTTTGATTTATATTTTGAATACATTTTTATTTAAAACAATTACTCTTATTTTCAGATATTTGATTTCATTATATTTCATTGCTGTTATTTTGTTTGAGTGTTTCATTAATCGCAAACTTTGCTTTTAATAAAATTAGTTATATTCCCTAGTCATTAAAACAAACTGATATTATTTGGTCCAATTTAGGAGGCTGGGGGTCCAACTTAGGCGACAAGTTGCCGAATTTGGACCACTTTTGAAAAAATTTTCAAATTAAAATAAAATTTAAGATTTTCAAAAAGAAATTGATCTAAATATTTATTTAGTTAGTAGATAAATAGATTGACCCTGTGTAATGATCTTTTGCAGATATTCCAAAAATTAAGTGAGTTACACCTGAAAATAAGTGAAGAGGTCTAAATTCGGCTACTCTCCCTATATATTTTTTGAAATATAAAGCATATATATTTTTTGAAATATAAATATAAATATGAGCTTTATTAGAAGTAAATTTCCAACTGGGCGAAAAATGTCCGGACCAGGATTCGCTTGTCCGGACCAGATGAGCTTTATATTTAAATGAAGTTTTTTTTTTTTTTTGATTTATTACACAAGTTTTGACGCTTGGAACATAGTGGTAATTATTTTGATTTTTCGACGTGCTCAAAGGTATCCTACTACCTTAAAGGTGATTCGAGTAGGTGAGGACTAGGGAGTCATGAAAGAAAAATGTTTAAGTGAGGTCAAACCACGTTAAAAAGAAAAAATAATAATGACTGAAGTGGAAATTAGAGTAAATTAAAAACTTAAAAGTTTAACAATATATAAAAGTAGTGAACAACAACAACAAAAAAGATAAAAGAATTCCAGTAGATCTATAAAAGGCAGGCGAAAGAGTTATCGACGGAAAACTCAATAATGAAAAAAAGGCTCTTATCACAGATCATACATTTAATTTATTAAAATCAAAAATGCTAAAAAGATAGCAGATTAACAGTTCTTTTTTATTTTTATTTTATATAAATTTTTAACTGGAAATAAACTTTTGATAGTAACTGAATATAAACTTTTAACTCTTTTTTTTTTTTTTTTTTTTTTTTTTTTTTAACTGATTAAGAACAGGGTAGACAAAGAAAAGTCGGGACTCTAGTAACTCGGTTACTATTTGATTTGGAATACTGTCGACAGTTTTATAGAATTTTTTTTTTTGAGGGATGTAGTGCCTGGGTCTTTAACTCTCCGACTGTCTTGGAAAAGGGCAAAATTGTAATGTTGTTTTCTCTGCAGTTTATTTTAAATGCAAAAAAAATAATGATTCTTTGAACATTTTATAAAAAAACTTAATAACGAATATGAATGCAATCCTTGGAAGAATTAATTATTGTTCAATGTATTGAAAATACAATAAATCAATAGAATTATATTAATTTAAATATTCCTTGTATTGCAGTGAAACCTGGAGCTTAGTGAACGTTATAACACATGCTTGTCAGTGAGGGGGTTTCTTTAAGGGTGGGGGTATTTCTAAAATAAAGGGAGCCGTTTCTGATAGTACGGGGTGGGGGGGGTGGTGGGGTGGGGGGTTGTGCTCTGTACATGGATTATAGAGAATTTGTTTATTTTTTATGCAAAGAGTGTTGCGTTTAAGGAGAGGTGCGAGAGATTTGGAAATTTCAGGACTTGGCCTATGATATGGAGTGTTTTTCCGAGGTTAATATTCTGCCAACGATAGTGAAATTAGTTTAATTAATGATGACATATTAAAACATTATTTTTTTTAATTTCTGGTCACAAATGTTTATTTTTAATCAATGTTTTATGTAAAATTCAGTGTTATTCATCAAAAAACAACTATCCGTATTTTTCCAAGGCATTCAAAAAGCAGTTTTCAAATTATCTAGAAATAAAGAAAATATTTTGTGAACGGGAAAGATTTGAACTAAGAAAAATCAACTGCGTTGAAATTAGACTCGCTTTTGTTTTTTTTCCCCTTCATTTCTTAAAATTACTGTCATACTTTTTATAACAAATTCTACAATTTTAAATCAAGATGAGATTGTTAAAACTCAGGGATCGGCCATTATAATTATAATTTTAATAATTTATAACATTAACTGTTTGTTTACTGTTACTTAAGATGTTTTCATTTTTTTAATAAGATATTTTAATATGGAAAATTTTTAAGAAAAAAATTACTCGTTCCTAGCTTAGATAGAAGACATTGTGCTGCATTAATCTTTGCTTATTTTCTTTTCATCTAAATAAACAATTTTAACTCAAGACCAGAGTGTTAAAACTGAGGTATAAATACACATATTTTATTATATCAAATAAAATATAACACAAATCTAAGTAAAAATAAGAGTAATTAGTCTCAATTACGCTACAAATAACCATATCACGATAATATATATCCCAGATGGAAAAGTCAAAACATATATTAAAATATTTATTTGCTTAAAAGACGTTACTTTAAACACATTAGAAATGATGTACTGATCATGGCTCAATGAAAAAGTTGAAACATGTCAATATAAGTTTTTAATATATTTTTAATATATTTTTAGTAACGTCTGTTAAGGAAATAAATATTTTAATACATGTTTTGACTTTTTCGTTTCGAATATATATTATTGTGATATAAAATATACAATTAAAAATTGCTTAGCGATTCGTAAAAAAATTCTTTTATTGAATTTATATATATATATATATATATATATATATATAACCATTAATTAAACATAACCTACCACCGTCAATTATTATGAATTAATGCTGTAAGTATTAAAAAAAAAAATTATTATAAGAATTATTACGGAAGAAAAAAGAAAAAAGTGGACACCGACAAAAATTGAAAAGCTTATACATTGAATTACATTATCAAGGGCACAGAATTCAATGATATAAGCAAAATGGTTGTTTTCTGTGGGAAAAATAAGCTAAAGCTAAAAATTATTTTCCCCTGTGCCCGAACAACCACTAAAATCAAGTGAATTGATTAAAAATGAAAGCAGAATAGAAACAAATAATATGAAATGGAAGAATCAATAAAACGTATTTAAATATTTATAGGATATAAAATATAAATAATAAACACCATACCGATTAATAATTCAGTATTTTACAAAAATCCATGCGCACATGTCTACCAGTATTTCAAAAAATTTAAGGTGAATAAAACAGTTAAGAAATCACAGTAAATGATACCAAAGGATGCAGTTAATACATTTTGAAATAAAATTTGAAATACCTTGTAAAACACATTTAATCTAATATAAAATAAATAGATATTAATTACATTATTTAAAATGCACTATTAAATTAATTAATAACAGTTTAACAATATCGTCAAAATTTAGCTAAAAGTACCCCCTTATATATATGTATTATATATATATATATATATATATATATATGTGTGTGTGTGTGTGTGTGTGTGTATATATATACATATATATATTTGCTGGGAATAATAAAAAAATGTTTTAAACAAAAACATGATATAGCACCAAGTAATTTAGTACAAATACGACTACAAACACTACCACTAATACAACAAAATTTAATACCGCAAACACCACTACTAATACTATAACTACTAGTACAACTATTAACGCCACCACAGCCACCATCTTTATTACTACAACCACTACCACTAACAGTACAACAAGTAATACTAATACTACTTATACTGATATGATATTACTTGTACTACGAATATTGCTACACTAATACAAT
Organism: Maratus speciosus; assembly: GCA_963932465.1. Taxonomy (NCBI): domain Eukaryota; kingdom Metazoa; phylum Arthropoda; class Arachnida; order Araneae; family Salticidae; genus Maratus; species Maratus speciosus. The sequence continues at coordinate 130,803,421 of OZ010791.1, forward strand.
TAGTTATAGTAGTATTAGAAGTATTAGTTGTAGTGGTTGTGGTGGTGGTAATTATTACAATAAGCCGAGTAGATTTCAATTAATTTATAATTTGAAATATGTTATTACGCTTTTATTTCTATGAAAGAAACGAAATAAAGTCTAACCAATTGCACATTCATATTTACAATAGAAATGACTAACAGGTTTCGTTTATTTATTTATCTATTTTTTTAATGGACATAAAATAATTGCTGACTTCATTTTACTTCACATGTGTGCGTCTGTGTTTCAGACAAATTCTTTCTGGTCTGGCGAATTGTTTTTAGCATAATCCTTATATTAAATAAATCTTGTTGTTAACATGCAAAAATTACAAGAAATTCATATATCTAGATTCTACTTTAAAAAAAAGACTAACTTGCTTTTGAAAGTGCATTTTAGCATGAATTGGATTTTTTCCTCAAAAACAAATACTAATTTTATTACAAAAACACGAAAATGCAAAGAAATTGAATATAAAGAAGACAGAGTGTAACAAAGCGAACATATTCTAAAATTTCGTTGCTTTAAGCCAAGCTGAATAACTTTATGTTTGAAAATATGAACTTTTCTGAAGTATAATATCAGACATTTTTATAGTGAGCGTTTCTTTCTTTTTTTTTCTTTTTTTTTTTTTTTTTTTTTTTTTTTTTTTTTTTTTTTTCAAGAAAAATGATAATAACAGTATTGTAGACAAATAAATAACGGATATCATAAAATATGATTTTCTGTTTTTTAATTACGCGTTTTATAGCAAATTGCAAATATTTCCAATTTTCATTTCTTAAGCCTAAAGAATGCAAAGATTTAATTGTATCGTTTTATGAATAGTATTTTTCTCACTGTTTATTTTTGAAAATTTTATTACATAAAGTTTTGTTTATTTGTGAAAAATGCAAATACACCTTTGTGAGAAAATTCCTCCTTCTTTTATATGCACCAAATTAATTAGTTCAAGTGAGAAAAATTGATTTGCTTCTTAAACTCTAAATCTTTTAAAATTGCAAACAATAAAATGTATCGTTTTAATTAATAAATGCATTTTTCAAAAGAAGAGATACTTTCCTATTTTACGCTGTGCTTTTTTTTTTAATCGTCATGTATATGATTACCGTATTTTTCACTTTCAGCTACCGCCAATTTATTTTAATTTTGAAATTTCATACTTTTTTTCTGCCAAACTAAGGTCATAAGCATGATAAATTTGCATTTAAGAAAACAAGAAAATAATTATCAACATCATTATTATTTATGAAAATAAATAAGTAACGTTAGTTATGAAAAAAATAAGGAACATTATTTATGCTTTATTTATTTTTTCATTTTAAACATTTTTTATGACTATTATTATTACAAAATCATCTAACAGATCCAATTTAGGTAGAATTATCAATTTCTAATCCATGTAATAAATTTGTATCAGTCTCTGGCACGTGATAGGGAAAGTAAGTTGTCCTTGTTTGATTGAACGAAACAGTATTTTATTCAAAAACTTTATTTTAATAAATACTCCCAAAATAAATAAATGAAGTAAAGTAACAACAATGATATAACATGCCTATTTGTTTTGTAATTATAAATGCCATCTTTCGAAGTTTAAGTAAATCAACGTTTTTTTTAAGTAACGAAGTTTAAGTAATACAACATTTCTAAAAAAATGAATGTGTATATTTTCAACAAAATACACCATGTTTAAAAAGGACCTGCGCAGTTTTAACTCCCTATTTTTATTCAAAAACTGTTGAAAATTTCCGCAAGTTTTTCAATTTACTTGATTTTCTATCAGTTGATTATTCCGCAGTGTTAAGGTAGCCTTTTATTTCGCTGGCACCTTAAGTTTGGTTTATAGAATGTCCTGTGCATTTAAAAAATATGTGAATCATATGCAAAAAAGGTCTGAATAACGAATGTTTTCCTATTCAAAATTAAACTAAATGATTGTTACGTAAAGTACAATTGTTAAGTTATTTGTCCATAAATTCCAATATTTTTTTAAAAGTTAAGAATAAAAATTAAACATTTGAAAACATTTACAAAGTACATTTACATTGAAACTTGCTCTGCTATTATTACTTTGCTGTTACATTTAATAATGGAAATCATTAAAAAAAAGTTAGAGAGAATACGATGATAAATCACATTTTGTGAATTTCAATATAGGAATGTCATCTATAAGATGGATAAACGTGCTATAATTTATGTTTTAATTGACTAATCTTTGTCAAAACTGAAAGAAACACGATTATCAGTAATTGTATTTAATTAAGAATTTAATTGAGTCGATATTTTATGTCGGAGAGGCATTTTTTTTATTATTGACATTAAAAGTAGAATAACATAATGAATAATAACATACAAAATAATATTACAAAAATTAACCATAAAAAACTAACACAAATAAGTATAATGTTGCATTTTTTTCATAATTACTGTATTTATTACTAGTGAAAAAATAAAAATATTTTGAAACTTTTTTTTTTTTTTTTTTTTTTTTGCTTTCGTTATGTTATATGTTATACATCAATGTTTCAGAGAATTTGCATATTTGTTTTCTATGATATACGCATTCTAGTTATTGTTTTTTTTTTGGGGGGGGGGAAATGGGGGTTTATATTAATATTTACTACAATAAAATATATACGTATTGTGATATAAATTTTTTTTCTTTACAAAAAGGTACATTTTTTCTAAAATTTATTTAAACAGCAGGTTCATATATCATAAATGAAAAGAAAATAATATATTTTTGTTCTATGTTTTTGTATTGTATTTGATACAATTATTATGAATTAATGCTGTAAGTATTAAAAAAAAAAAATTATTATAAGAATTATTACGGAAGAAAAAAGAAAAAAGTGGACACCGACAAAAATTGAAAAGCTTATACATTGAATTACATTATCAAGGGCACAGAATTCAATGATATAAGCAAAATGGTTGTTTTCTGTGGGAAAAATAAGCTAAAGCTAAAAATTATTTTCCCCTGTGCCCGAACAACCACTAAAATCAAGTGAATTGATTAAAAATGAAAGCAGAATAGAAACAAATAATATGAAATGGAAGAATCAATAAAACGTATTTAAATATTTATAGGATATAAAATATAAATAATAAACACCATACCGATTAATAATTCAGTATTTTACAAAAATCCATGCGCACATGTCTACCAGTATTTCAAAAAATTTAAGGTGAATAAAACAGTTAAGAAATCACAGTAAATGATACCAAAGGATGCAGTTAATACATTTTGAAATAAAATTTGAAATACCTTGTAAAACACATTTAATCTAATATAAAATAAATAGATATTAATTACATTATTTAAAATGCACTATTAAATTAATTAATAACAGTTTAACAATATCGTCAAAATTTAGCTAAAAGTACCCCCTTATATATATGTATTATATATATATATGTGTGTGTGTGTGTGTGTGTGTGTATATATATACATATATATATTTGCTGGGAATAATAAAAAAATGTTTTAAACAAAAACATGATATAGCACCAAGTAATTTAGTACAAATACGACTACAAACACTACCACTAATACAACAAAATTTAATACCGCAAACACCACTACTAATACTATAACTACTAGTACAACTATTAACGCCACCACAGCCACCATCTTTATTACTACAACCACTACCACTAACAGTACAACAAGTAATACTAATACTACTTATACTGATATGATATTACTTGTACTACGAATATTGCTACACTAATACAATTAGTTATAGTAGTATTAGAAGTATTAGTTGTAGTGGTTGTGGTGGTGGTAATTATTACAATAAGCCGAGTAGATTTCAATTAATTTATAATTTGAAATATGTTATTACGCTTTTATTTCTATGAAAGAAACGAAATAAAGTCTAACCAATTGCACATTCATATTTACAATAGAAATGACTAACAGGTTTCGTTTATTTATTTATCTATTTTTTTAATGGACATAAAATAATTGCTGACTTCATTTTACTTCACATGTGTGCGTCTGTGTTTCAGACAAATTCTTTCTGGTCTGGCGAATTGTTTTTAGCATAATCCTTATATTAAATAAATCTTGATGTTAACATGCAAAAATTACAAGAAATTCATATATCTAGATTCTACTTTAAAAAAAAGACTAACTTGCTTTTGAAAGTGCATTTTAGCATGAATTGGATTTTTTCCTCAAAAACAAATACTAATTTTATTACAAAAACACGAAAATGCAAAGAAATTGAATATAAAGAAGACAGAGTGTAACAAAGCGAACATATTCTAAAATTTCGTTGCTTTAAGCCAAGCTGAATAACTTTATGTTTGAAAATATGAACTTTTCTGAAGTATAATATCAGACATTTTTATAGTGAGCGTTTCTTTCTTTTTTTTTCTTTTTCTTTTTTTTTTTTTCAAGAAAAATGATAATAACAGTATTGTAGACAAATAAATAACGGATATCATAAAATATGATTTTCTGTTTTTTAATTACGCGTTTTATAGCAAATTGCAAATATTTCCAATTTTCATTTCTTAAGCCTAAAGAATGCAAAGATTTAATTGTATCGTTTTATGAATAGTATTTTTCTCACTGTTTATTTTTGAAAATTTTATTACATAAAGTTTTGTTTATTTGTGAAAAATGCAAATACACCTTTGTGAGAAAATTCCTCCTTCTTTTATATGCACCAAATTAATTAGTTCAAGTGAGAAAAATTGATTTGCTTCTTAAACTCTAAATCTTTTAAAATTGCAAACAATAAAATGTATCGTTTTAATTAATAAATGCATTTTTCAAAAGAAGAGATACTTTCCTATTTTACGCTGTGCTTTTTTTTTTAATCGTCATGTATATGATTACCGTATTTTTCACTTTCAGCTACCGCCAATTTATTTTAATTTTGAAATTTCATACTTTTTTTCTGCCAAACTAAGGTCATAAGCATGATAAATTTGCATTTAAGAAAACAAGAAAATAATTATCAACATCATTATTATTTATGAAAATAAATAAGTAACGTTAGTTATGAAAAAAATAAGGAACATTATTTATGCTTTATTTATTTTTTCATTTTAAACATTTTTTATGACTATTATTATTACAAAATCATCTAACAGATCCAATTTAGGTAGAATTATCAATTTCTAATCCATGTAATAAATTTGTATCAGTCTCTGGCACGTGATAGGGAAAGTAAGTTGTCCTTGTTTGATTGAACGAAACAGTATTTTATTCAAAAACTTTATTTTAATAAATACTCCCAAAATAAATAAATGAAGTAAAGTAACAACAATGATATAACATGCCTATTTGTTTTGTAATTATAAATGCCATCTTTCGAAGTTTAAGTAAATCAACGTTTTTTTTAAGTAACGAAGTTTAAGTAATACAACATTTCTAAAAAAATGAATGTGTATATTTTCAACAAAATACACCATGTTTAAAAAGGACCTGCGCAGTTTTAACTCCCTATTTTTATTCAAAAACTGTTGAAAATTTCCGCAAGTTTTTCAATTTACTTGATTTTCTATCAGTTGATTATTCCGCAGTATTAAGGTAGCCTTTTATTTCGCTGGCACCTTAAGTTTGGTTTATAGAATGTCCTGTGCATTTAAAAAATATGTGAATCATATGCAAAAAAGGTCTGAATAACGAATGTTTTCCTATTCAAAATTAAACTAAATGATTGTTACGTAAAGTACAATTGTTAAGTTATTTGTCCATAAATTCCAATATTTTTTTAAAAGTTAAGAATAAAAATTAAACATTTGAAAACATTTACAAAGTACATTTACATTGAAACTTGCTCTGCTATTATTACTTTGCTGTTACATTTAATAATGGAAATCATTAAAAAAAAGTTAGAGAGAATACGATGATAAATCACATTTTGTGAATTTCAATATAGGAATGTCATCTATAAGATGGATAAACGTGCTATAATTTATGTTTTAATTGACTAATCTTTGTCAAAACTGAAAGAAACACGATTATCAGTAATTGTATTTAATTAAGAATTTAATTGAGTCGATATTTTATGTCGGAGAGGCATTTTTTTTATTATTGACATTAAAAGTAGAATAACATAATGAATAATAACATACAAAATAATATTACAAAAATTAACCATAAAAAACTAACACAAATAAGTATAATGTTGCATTTTTTTCATAATTACTGTATTTATTACTAGTGAAAAAATAAAAATATTTTGAAACTTTTTTTTTTTTTTTTTGCTTTCGTTATGTTATATGTTATACATCAATGTTTCAGAGAATTTGCATATTTGTTTTCTATGATATACGCATTCTAGTTATTGTTTTTTTTTGGGGGGGGGGAAATGGGGGTTTATATTAATATTTACTACAATAAAATATATACGTATTGTGATATAAATTTTTTTTCTTTACAAAAAGGTACATTTTTTCTAAAATTTATTTAAACAGCAGGTTCATATATCATAAATGAAAAGAAAATAATATATTTTTGTTCTATGTTTTTGTAATTTCTTTAGTGCACATTTATTGCTAACAGTTGAAAATGTTCCTTTTCCATTGCAAGATATTTTAAACTCGTTGACAAAATATGTTTTTGTTTCGACACACACATAGAGGCAAAAAGAATTCTTAATGACACCGTAAGATTAAGAGAGGTGCAATCTTCTAAATTTATTATTGTGTCGCTTAATTTTTTGTTCGCGCAACTCTTAATTTTAGTACTATTAAGAAGTTCTTTGCTTTTATTTGAAACTCTATAGTTTAGTCACAAGATCTGTGCTCAAAAATTTTATTTATATTCAGTTATTTGCATATGTATATTTATTTGTTTACTCTAATTGTTATTTTAATTTCATATTATGAATATGTTCAAACTGATAGAAACAAACTCCATATGAATTTTATATTTAATATGACTAAATTATTTAAAAGGAAGCGCTAATATTTCCGCTAAAGTTTGGAAATATACGGAAGTAAATCGTCGTTTCCTTCATATGATTTAAAGATAAGTCTCTAAGCAACTGGATATTTTCATGTTATTCGCACTCATTTTCGTTATTATAGGGAAAAGTAAACACGATTAGAAGCACAGCAGTTCATTACTAAATCTTTTTTAATTACAATATTGACAGCTAAGTGATCCGTTCACAAAGAAAACAAAATAAATCTTGAAAAAAAAAAAAAACATTTCGAGAAAACTTTAAAGAAACTTTAAGTAAGTAATGAAAACTACAAGAACTTCTTTTAAATACATTGAATATTTATAAATCGAATTATCATCGAATGAATAATATATTTTGCATCAAATATTTTTATAATGTATGAGATAATTTATTATTTGCTTTGCGTTACAGCCTAGCATGAAATAAACTGAAATAATAACGTAAATTATTAGTTTAAATCTGAGAAAACCATAAATCTTCCAATTTCATTTTAACCTTTAAACCTTTTACAGCAAAGAACCAATAACAAGCGAAAAAAGAAAAAAAACACCCTCCAAGTTAATAATATTTTATTTTTCCAAGTATTAAACTGTTTGTAAGTCATTATTTTCTTAGTATTAAGTATACGCTCGACTGATATTTTACTAATAGGCTCGGTTATCATATAAAACACTTGAAGTAGGTAATAGAAGTTTAAAAAATTCTTTTTATCAATTTAAATATTTTGTGTGCAGAAAGTGTACATTTTTTAATCTAGCATGAAATTAATTAACCAATATTTTTTGTTACGCTATAAATATTTCATGGCTAAAAATCAAGTGAGCATATTTTTCCTTTTATAGAAAAAGGGCAATTTCACTTTAATAAAAGAATATTGAACAAAATTATTAATAATTCTTTAAAATATTTCTTTTCAGTATATGAAAATACGCGATGAGAGAGTAATTGGGAGCAAAATTAGATTATTTTTTATAAATTTAAATATTTTATGTATAGAAAGTGCATTTTTTAAAATTCAGCAGGAAACTAAATAGCAACCAACTTTTGTTACGCAATAAATATCTCGCATCTCACATTTTTCCTTTTTCAGAAAAAAACCGCAATTTCGATTTAATAAAGAAGATTAAATAAAAGTGTTAATTTTTTAATTGATTCCGTTTCAGTATGTGGAAATGCTCATCAGAGAGTAAAGAGGAATAACGAAGTATTCACAAATACTATCGGATATGCTTTTATGAAAGAGCATGCTGAGATTTCAGAGAAAATTACAGTGTTTTCAAAGCATATAGGTAGAAACAAACGAATGGATATTCCATTTATGCCTACCTGCGAAACTGAGTATTCGCTGGAGGTTACAGAAATTTCGCAGATGCTATTCATACATGATAGAATATGTTATTAAATAATGCAACTACGTTAATGAATTTTGTGGTTATTATAAATTTGTAATTATGTTTCACCTGTCTTTAATAAAATAATGTAAATAATTACAATACTTATTTATTAATAATAATGATTAGGAATTTCTATTGCGATTATAGTTATTCATTTTTTTTTTAATTTGTTGGCATTTAAATCTCTTATCTTAAAATATGTCTGTAATTCACAACTCCTCGTTCTTCAATATGGTTTGAAGTACAATTGAATTAACACCATCTATCGATATGGATCTGATGATGACGTGAAAGATCTCAGAAAGACCTCAGTATCGGTTTTGATATAAAGCACTTGAAGTAGATCATAGCAAATTAAAAAAAAAATATTTTTATCAATTTAAATATTAAAACACCAAATAAAATAAATTAAGACAGACTTGAGCACAGTTAAAAAAATAAAATTTTATAAAAAATATACTTAAAAATAATTAAAAATACAATTTGTAAACGTTTTGCCAAGCGTCACGCGAAGCATCAACAGTACAAAATATCCATTGCATTGCAAACGACGGAACAAATCAAGAACGGTTAAAGTTAGTTATTTTAAAAACAGACAATATTCTTTTATTATTCTATTGTTTTACTACGTTGAAAAAAAGGGGGGGGATCTTTAGAAATACTTTAAATTTTGTAAATTCTACTCCCACCCCCCCTTTTCAACGTAGTAAACCAAGCTCCTTTATCTGTATTCCTTATTATAAGAACATATCTGATAAAATTTATGGCATTCTAAAATCATTCAATATTGGGGTTTCTTTTAAACCAATTAATAAATTGAGTTCCTTTTTCAATAAGCATAAATTTCAATATGATAAGTCTAAATTACCCGGTGTCGTTTATATTATTCCTTGCAAAGATTGCAATAGTGTTTATATTGGTGAAACAGGTAGATCATTGGAAATTCGCCTAAAAGAACTTACTGGTGCTTTAAAAAATGGTAATTTGAATTCAAAAATTGTCCATAATTCTCTTCAAACGAATCACATTCCGCTTATTGCGAACGCCAGTATTTTGAAATGGGTTTTCAACAGCTACCACGATAGATTACTCCTTGAGGGTTGGTTCACTGAATTGTGATCGCAGACTTTGAATGAAGATCGTTCTATCCCTAGTGAATATTGTCTGTTTTTAAAATAACTAACTTTAACTGTTCTTGATTTGTTCTGTCGTTTGCAATGCAATGGATATTTTGTACTCTTGATGCCTCGCGTGTTGCTTGGCGAAACGTTTCCAAATTGTATTTTTAATTATTTTTAAGTATATTTTTATAAAATTTTATTTTTTTAACTGTGCACAAGTCTGTCTTAATTTATTTCATTTGGAGTTTTAATGGTTTTTAAATTCAGACGTTAAATGTATATTGTTGGAATACAACGTCCATTTATCTTACCCTTTTCTTTCAGCGCATGCGCGTACAGTGACGTTTCTACAAATCCGCTCTGCGAGCGAGATTATTTAGTTCTGTTAAAAACATGTCAGTGCTTAGTCGCACTTAAGCTATGTATATATTTTTGTCTTCGTGTTAGTGTTAATAAATGTTTATGTCGAGCTATTCTGCTAACTCTGTGTGCCCCCAAAACCAACAAAGGTTATGGGTACCAGAGACGCTACTCACTGCGCTATAAATAGCAGAAATATTTTTTAATTCGAACTTTCGAATCGTAAAGTCTTAAGCCTAAACCGAAACTAAGAACTCTTCTACGTTCTGTCATTAACTGTTTTGATTTGTGGCTGCGAGATATTTTATTTAATCATGTCACATGTTACGACAATTGAAAAGCTCGGCAAAGATAACTTTGATAGCTGGAAACTTCAAATTGAAGCATTATTAATAAAAAATGATCATTGGGATTATGTAACCGGCAAAGAAGAGAAACCGGCCGAAGGTAGCGCTGATGAAAAGAAATGGCTCCAGGCTGATCAAAAAGCTCGTGCTGATATAATTCTGGCCACAAATCCTAGTGAATTGTGCCACATCAAGCATTGTGCGACTTCAAATTCTGTATGGAATAAATTGAAAGACGTTTATGAATCAAGAGGCCCCGCAAAGAAAGCAACGCTGTTAAAACAGCTTCTGTTTCGAAAGATGAGTTTCAGTGAAACGATGTCTGAAAATTTAAATATCTTTTTTGAGATTGTTGATAAATTAAAAGAAATGGAAATAGAAATTGCGGATGATTTGTTATCAATTCTTCTACTCTACAGTGTTCCTGAGAATTTCGAAAATTTTAGATGCGCTATAGAATCGAGAGATGAATTACCTAAACCCGATTCTTTGAAAATTAAGATGCTAGAAGAATGGGAAGCTAGAAAAGGAAAAACGACTCATGATTCTCAAAATGCCTATTATATAGAAAACAAGAGAAATAATCAAGAACAGAAGAAAAATGAAAAATGGAAGACTAATACGAATAAAAATTTTCCTGCAGAGAGAAATTATCGTAATTTCAAGTGCAATTATTGCTCCAAAATCGGGCATAAAGCTAACGAATGTAGAAAGAAAATAGCTGACAGAAAGCTTGCATCTTTAAATAAAGGAAATCAAGGTTCAATGATTAGTTATGAAGAACCGGTTAGTATGGCATTTAACGACATATATCATGAATCTACTGCATGGTGTTTAGACAGTGGTTGTACATCTCATATGTGCAAAGATAAAAATTTATTTACAGAATTTCATCCTCGTGATAATTCTACAATACAGCTTGCAGTTGATAAAACAGCAAAAATCACAGGAATAGGAACAGTTCTTATTACGGTGCCTAACGGTAGTGGGACTACTAATCTCACACTTAAGAACGTTCTGTGTGTACCTGAGTTAAAATGTAATTTGATTTCAACGTCAAAAGCAACGGCTAATAATCGTTCTGTGCTTTTTAAAGAACGATATGCTAAAATAATTGAGCCTAATGGTTCTATACTAGTACAAGCTGTTCGTCAAGGTGATTTATATTATGTACATCCAATCCCCGAAAGAGCTGCAATAGCACAGGTAAGTGATTTTGTAAAATGGCATTTAAAGTTAGGACATTTAAATGAGTCTGATTTAAAGAAACTTAAATCTAATAATATGGTTAGAAATTTAAATTTTAATGATGATGAGTCTCTTAAAGATTGTAAAGTTTGTATTCAAGGTAAACAAACTGTCCGCCCTTTTCCTAAACAATCAAATTTTGAAAGTAATGATTTATTATTTCGGATCCATTCAGATTTATGTGGGCCCATGAGAGTCCCTTCCCATGGAGGATCGCGATATTTTGTTACTTTTATTGATGATAAATCACGTTATATTGAAGTTAGTTTTCTTAAAACCAAGGATGAGGTTAAGAATGCATTTGTTAAATACAAAGCAGCAGTCGAAAACCGACTAGGAAAGAAAATAAAATTTCTTCGTACAGATAATGGCTTAGAATATTGCGGCGAAGAGTTTGATAAATATATCGAAGAATGCGGTATAAAACGAGAATTTTCTTCCCCTTTAACCCCTCAGCAAAATGGCACCCCTGAGAGATCGAATAGAACGTTAACTGAAATGGCAAGGTGTTTACTATTACAAAGTAATCTTCCACAATCTTTTTGGGCCGAAGCTATAAATTGTGCTGCTTACATACGCAATCGCTGCCCGACACGACGTTTAAGCGAAAATAAAACTCCATATGAAGTATTCTTTGGCATCAAGCCAACTTTATCATACTTCAAAATATTTGGGCAAAAATGTTTCGTACTTAATAAAAGGCAAAATAAGGGGAAATTTGATCCTAGATCAGAAGAACATATTTTTGTAGGTTATTCTAATGAATCAAAAGCATATAGGCTTTGGAACAAGAAATCTAGAAAAATTGTTATAAGCCGTGATGTTCGATTTATTAACGAATTTGAAAATGATCCCTCCTGTAACACCGAAATAAAATTAATTTTTCCTTTCTCTCAAAATAATGAAAATACGAGCACAAACACAATTACGCAACAATCAGAAATATTTCCAGTCATGAAAACGGAACTAGACATTTCTAGTGGCGACAGTGAAAGAGAAATTGATTCACAATCTGATGAAATTTCCGACCCCCCTTCTTTCAGAACGCGCGGGAGGCCAAGAAAAATAAAAACAGGTAGAAAAGGGAGACCTCGAAAGGAATATCAAACAATTATTATTCCGAAAGAAGAAAAATCTCAAACTGCAGTAAATAATTCTTTTGACTCTTGTCCTGAATTATTTGAAGCTCTAAATAGTCCGTATAAAAACGAATGGATAAATGCGATGAATTTAGAATTTAATTCATTAATGCAAGAAAATGCTTGGCAAATAGTAGATAGGCCAAAACATAAGAAAATTATAGGATCTAAGTGGGTTTTAAAAACAAAATATAAGCCAGATGGGTCAATCGAGAAATTTAAAGCGAGATTGGTAGCAAAAGGTTGTACACAAAAACCTGGTATCGATTTTGACGAAAATTTTTCTCCTGTAGCTAAATTAAGTTCAATAAGAACTGCGATCGCATATGGCATCCAAAATGGGTTTACTGCATATCAATTAGATTTTATTATGGCTTATGTAAATGGTGATTTAACTGAAGAAATATACATGGAATTACCTGAAGGTTTTAAAAATGAATCTAATGCTGACAAAGTTTGTTTATTAAAAAAATCCCTTTATGGATTAAAACAATCGGGTCGCCAATGGTTCAAAAAATTAGATGAAAAATTGAAACAAATGAAGTTTAAATCACTTAATGCTGATAAATGTGTGTATTTTTCTAAATCTCCCATTGAAGCTATTATCATTGTTTATGTTGATGATCTCATAATTCTTACTAAATGTAAAGAAGATTATCAATATATTCGAGATGAATTAGCAAAATCATTTAAAATGAAAGATTTAGGTCTCTTACACTATTGTTTGGGCATAGAATTTATGCAAAACGGGGACAATATTAAAATTACACAAAAGAAATACATTGAAGATATTCTGAGCAAATTTAATATGCAAGAATCCAAACCAATATCTACACCTTTTGATAATAACGTGAAGCTTACTAAAGATATGTGTCCCAAAACTGAAGAAGAAAAGTCTGAAATGAATAATATTCCCTACCGTCAATTAATAGGATCCCTTATGTATTTATCAGTTGCTACTAGACCTGATATAACTCACGCTGTGAATTTCCTAAGTCAATTTAACAACAATCCAGGTAAACCTCATTGGATAGCTGCAAAAAGAATCTTGCGATATCTGAAAGGAACCCAAGATCAAGGACTGATCTTTAAACGTGATTCTGAATCCTTGATTGCATTTGTCGATGCCGATTGGGCGTCGGATGTGAATGACAGAAAATCGTACACTGGCTACATTTTTAAATACGCCAGTGGAGCCATATCGTGGGAATCGAGAAAACAACGAACTGTCGCCTTATCCACAACAGAGGCAGAGTACATGGCATTGTCAGAAGCCGCCAAAGAGATTTTGCATCTCAGACGGTTTTTAAGTGAACTTTCTCCTGAAACAGTGACTGCGCCTACTATAATATTTTGTGATAACCAGTCTGCTCAAAAATTAGTACGAAATCCGGTTTACCATTCGCGCACCAAACACATCGATATTCGACATCATTTTGTGCGTGAAATTTACGACAATGGCGAAATAGAGGTTAAATACCTAGAGACAGAAAATATGCCTGCAGACATTTTAACCAAAGCTTTAAATGCTTATAAACATAAAAAATGTTGTGAAATGATAGGACAAAATGTTTAAAATTTTTCAGCATTATTCTGTATCCTTTTTATATAAGTATATAATTTGTATTTGTAATTTTTATATTAATATTATTTCTCTGTAATTTGCTTAATAGGAGAACATTGTTTTGTTAAGAAAATGCACGTTGTAAAGGGGGAATTGTTGGAATACAACGTCCATTTATCTTACCCTTTTCTTTCAGCGCATGCGCGTACAGTGACGTTTCTACAAATCCGCTCTGCGAGCGAGATTATTTAGTTCTGTTAAAAACATGTCAGTGCTTAGTCGCACTTAAGCTATGTATATATTTTTGTCTTCGTGTTAGTGTTAATGAATGTTTATGTCGAGCTATTCTGCTAACTCTGTGTGCCCCCAAAACCAACATATATATACTGTAAATTTAAATATTTTATGTGCTGAAAGTGCATATTTTTTAATCTAGTATGAAATTAAATTGCCACCACTTTTTGTTTACGCAATAAATATCTCATAGCTAAAAATCGAGTAAACATGTCTTGCTTATCGATGAAAAATCAGCAATTTCGATTTCAGTATAAAAAAATCAGATTAAATAAAACTGTTAATTTTTCCATTGATTCCTTTTCAGCATGTGAAAATGCGTCATCAGAGAGTAAATAGGAATAACGAAGGATTTACAAGTTCTACCTTGCATGCTGCTATGAAAGAGCATGCTGAGATTTCAGAGAAAATTACTGTGTTTTCAAAACATATTGGTAGTAGCGAGCGAATGGATATTCCATTTATGCTTACACTTACAAAATTGAGTATTCGCTAGAGGGTACAGAAATTTCGCAGATACTATTCATGCAGGATAGAATAGGTTATTCAATAATGCAAGTTCGTTAATGAATTTTGTGGGTATTATAAATTTGTAATTATGTTTCATCTAACATTAATTAAATAATATAAATAATTACTATACGTATTTAATAATAATAATGATTAAGAGTTTCTATTGCGATTAAATTTATGGAGAATTTACTTTTATGAGAAAATAATGAAGGAATTTATTCATTTTTTTCTTTTTTTTTAACATTTAAATCTCTTATTTTAAAATAAGTCTGTCTGTAATTGACAACTCCTCGTTCTTCAATATGGTATATGAAGTACAATTCAATTAACACCAGTTATCGATATGGATCTGATGATGTCATGAAAGATCTCAGAAAAATCTCAGTATCGGTTTTGATACAAAGCACATGAAGTAGGTAATAGCAAATTAAAAAAAAAAATATTTTTATCAATTTAAATAATTTATGTGCTGAAAGTGCATATTTTTTAATCTAGCATGAAATTAAATAGTCACCACTTTTTGTTACGCAATAAATACCTCATAGATAAAAATCAAGTAAACATATTTTGCCTTTCGTAGAAAAATCGGCAATTTCGATTTAAGTAATAGGATTAAATAAAACGGTTGATTTTTTCATTGATTCCTTTTCAGCATGTGAAAATGCGTCATCAGAAAGTAAAGAGGAATAACGAAGGATTTACAATTTCAATCTAGTACGCTGCTATGAAAGAGCATGCTGAGATTTCAGAGAAAATGTCGGCGTTTTCAAAACATGTTGGTAGAAGCAAGCGAATGTATATTCCATTTATGCCTACACCTATACAAAACTGAGTATTCGCTAGAGGGTACAGAAATATCGCAGATGCTATTCATACATGATAGAATATGTTATTGAATAATGCAACTACGTTAATGAATTTTGTGGGTATTATAAATTTGTAATTGTGTTTCGCCTAACTTTAATTAAATAATATAAATAATTACTATACGTAATTATTAATAATAATGATTAGGAATTTGTATTGCGTTTAACTTTATGCAGAATTTACTTTTATGTAACAACAATGAAGGAAGTTATTATTATTTTTTTCATTTGTTGACATTCAAATATCTTATCTTAAAATATGTCTGTCTGTATGTCACAGCTCCTAGTTCTTCAATATGGAATGAAGCACAATGCAATTAACACCAGATCTCAGTATCGGTTTTGATATAAAACAATTTAAGTGGGTAATAGTAAATAAAAAAAATATCAATTTAAATATTTTATGTGCAGAAAGTGTATATTTTTTAATCTAGCATGAAATTAAATAGCCACCACTTTTTGTTACGCAATAAATATCTCATACTAAAAATCGAGTAAACATATTTTGCATTTCGTAGAGAAAACAGCAGTTTCGATTTAAGGAAAGAGGATTAAATAAAATTGTTATTTTTTTTACTGATTTCTTATCAATATGTGAAAATGCGCGATCAGAGAGTAATGTCATATAACGAAGGAATTACAATTTCAATCTGGTATGCTGTTATGAAAGAGTGGTCTGAGATTTCAGAGAAAATTACGGAGTTTTCAAAACATATTGGTAGTAGCAAGCGAATGGATATTCCATTTACGCCTACACATACAAAAGTGAGTATTCGCTAAAGGGTACAGAAATTTTGCAGATGCTGTTCATACATGATAGAATATGTTATTGAATAATGCCACTACGTTAATGAATTTTGTTTGTATTATAAATTTGTAATTATGTTTTACCTAACTTAAATATAAATAAGTACTTTACGTATTTAATTATAATAATGAGTAGAAATTTCTATTTCGATTAAATTTGTAAAGGATTTACTTTTTTGTAAAAATAATAAAGACAGTTATTATTTTTTTCAAGTGTTGACATTTGAATCTCTTATATTAAAATCTGACTGTCTATTAGTAATTCCCAAATCTTCCTTCTTGAATATGGGATGCAGCATGATGCAATTAAACCAGTTATCTATATGGGTCTGAGGATGTCATTACAGATCTCAGAGAGATCTCAGGCTTGTTTTTTGTATAAAACACTTGAAGAAGGTAATAGCAAATTTAAATTATTTTTATTAATTTAAATATTTTATGTACAGAAAGCGCAATTTTTTAAATTTAGCAGGAAATTAAATAGCAACCGCTTTTTGTTACGCAATAAATATCTCAAAGGTCACAATTTTCCTTTTTTAGAAAGAACGGCAATTTCGATTTAATAAAAGAAGATTAAATAAAAATGTTATTTTTTTTAATTGATTCCTTTTCAGTATGTCAAAATGTATCATCAGAGAGAAAATAGGAATAATGAAGTATTTACAAGTTCTATCTGGTATGCCGCTATGAAAGAGCATGCTGAGATTTTAGAGGAAATTACTGTGTTTTCAAGGCATATTGGTAGTAGCAAGAGAATGGATATTCCATTTATGCCTACTCCTATAAAACTGAGTATTCGCTAGAGTGTACAGAAATCTCGCAGATGCTATTCAGACATGACAGAATATGTTATTGAATATTGCAACTACGTTAATAAATTTTGTGCGTATTATAAATTTGCAATTATATTTCACCTAACTTAAATAACATTAATAATTACTATAAGTGCTTATTAATAATAATGACTAGAAAATTCTATTGCGATTAACTTTATAAAGGATTTACTTTTATGTAAAAACAATTAAGGAATTTTGAGTTTTTTCTTTTGTTGACATTTAAAAGTATTAACTTAAAATACCATCCTTTGTTTGTAATTCACAAATCCTTCTTGAATGTAGTTTGCAGCATGATGAAATTAACACCAGTTATCCACATGGATCTGAGGATGCTATGAAGGTTCTCAGAATTTAAAATTTGAATTAGTTTCCGCGGTATTTATTTTTTGCAACTTTTGAACAATATTTTAATAAATATTTCAATTAAATAACTCCATTTTTGTGAAAAAAGGAAATAAAACTGTGAATAATGGGATATAGTCTGCTTTCCAAAATGATGAACAAATATCTTTATTTCATTTCGTTTAAATAATTAGTCAGTGTTTTACAGCTTACATTCTCTTTAGAAAAATTTAATGTCACGCATATTCGTATGATTTGCTTCGACAATTTTTTCTCTTAATTATCCGTATGAAATAATATTTTCCAAATCTGTTTAAAAATTAAATGAATATAGTTTGATAAAAATGGCAGTTATATGCATGAAGTCTCGATATATGTACAGGGTATGAGCTCAGATTTTTTTTTTTTATTCAAACCTTAGCAACGCAAACGGCAGAACATAGCGATACTTGACTCGACGAATTTGCTTAGACTGGTTAGACAAGTAAATAAACATTAGGTTTGTAATAATGGCAGACCCTCCAAACTTTTATCAGAAATCCACTCGACCGATGTTATTTTATTGTCGCTTAATTATTATTATTATTGTTATAATAAGTTAACATGCAAAATATAATTTTCAGTATATTTACAGTGTAAACATACTTTCTTGCTTAAACTGAAGAACGTAAAGAAATAATATTTTGAATATTTACTAAATGTAGAATTAAATTGTACATGTTTTTTATTTTTGGTCCAAATATAGAAAGACCACGTCCAATGCAAATGCAACGCATTGGGTTGCTGCAACAGCTAATTAGTTGAAAATGTACAATAGAATAAGATAATTGAGAAATTTTTAGGTCAATAATTAATAAACACAGAGTAAAGTTTTCATGTTAGTTCTTAACCATATGTGATATATTTATATTCGTTAAATAGAGTTTATTTCTGTGCTTCGTTTATAAGTGGAATAGAGTACGATTTTTTTCATTAGAAAATCATTCAAAAATTGACAAATATGCTCATTTCTGCTCTTTTTTAAATGAACATGCAAACAAAGTATCGAAATGTTAAGCAGCTTGCTATTTTATACACATTTGAAATTAATAATTTTCTTCACAGATCATGACACATTATTTACAAACAGTATTTGTATAAAGTAAAGATTATGTAATGTTTTGGTATTCATCTTCTCAGGTACTTAAGACAAAGTGGATATTTACAAAATGCATATTAAAAAAAATATGCATCATTAAAATAAAAAATTGAATAAATTTAAAATGTATTGAATACTATAGCTATTTTTTATTTATTTTTTTTTTGTTACAAATATTTTTAAACACATCTGAAAGGTGAAAAACTGAAAAGTCATGAAAAAACAATCTTGAAGAATAAGGTATCAAGTTAAAAAATAAAAGTGCAAATTCGAAAGATGCTATTATTTTTGTATATAGTCTTTCATTAAAATTTACTTATTTCAAACGTACTAGGTAATAGGATTATGATTCGGTTTCCTATTTCTATTGAATTTAGGATTGTGTACGACGCATAAATAAAAAATCCCTTCAAAGGCAAAATATTAGTAATAATTTAAAGAAAATTATGAATTAAAACAATACTCTTTTCGAGATATTTATCACTATATTCCTTCGCATGGATATTTTTCAATTATAATTGTTTGTATTCCATTCGAAAGTGTGTAAAAATACCCACGACATGTGATACAAATCACGGCGCAATGCTTTATAATGTTATGAATAATATAGTCTGAAAAAAAAGAGAACAAACTATCACACACTGTTATAGTTCCGTATTATCGTATTATACAAAACTATTATAGCTCCACATAAGAAAAAAACTTAACTTTTTAATATAGAATTTTGCATAGACTTTAATAAAAACTTACCAAATGTTGTAAAAATATCTGAAAAAAGGTTTTATTTATAGATAAATATTCTTTAGTAAAATTTGCTTTTGTGTGGCACAGTTCAAAACACAAAGAGCATTACCACAAGGTTCACAAAGTTCGAATTAAGCTCTGATTCTAGATATTTTCGTATGCTTACTTCTGTTTAGTGCTTCTACATATTCTTTTTTTTAAATACAAGGTTTGTAAATAATGTATGAAAAGTTCGCGAACGTATATAGTAGGTATTGTTATATCCAAGAGAGTTAAAATTTGACTCCGAGAGATTCTCGTGCTTCGTTCGCTTTTTAGACTTTAAAGTATTAACCACTTATTTTAACTTTTTGAGATGTAACTGTATACAGAAATGTTTAAACGTATGCATCGCTATTACCCGCCATATAATAATTTCCTCAAAAATTACGCAACTATCGATATTACGATCTCGTTCACTAATCTGAAAATCATGTTGCTTTCTCCCCAGTACCCACTATTGCCATTACACCTATTATTTACTGTAGTTTCCGGGTGATGGAAGACCACACATAAATACGACACAACGGAGAAATGCGATTAAAAATAAACCGGGGATATGTACTGTTAAAAAAAAACAATGTTAATGATTATGTAATGTATTATTCAACCTTATAAAATGTTATAAAATCTATAAAGAAATAGTCATATCGGTTGAAAGCTTTTCAGTTCGTAAACATTCTTATTGGAATGTTTTCAAAGTGAACTAGAAGTCTTTTAGCAAATGAAAATATAGAAATTACGCAATCAGTAAGAGTTTAAATATGAAATAACGCAAATACTTGAACCGTTATGAATCTAAAATGTAATACCCATATTTTATTATTTACTTTTTATTCTGGATACATTTATTATTTTTTTTCCTGAATGATTTTATAAAGAAGACTGATGTTGTGTGTTTATTTTACAAAATAAGTAATTTTTCACCCAAAGTATTTTCAGTTTGTTAAAGTTCTAAATTACAATAAGATCTTTTTAGTGATTGTGTTAGATATGGGTGTAATCTTGATGTACTGGAAGTGTTTGAATGTGACCTGTGTGGAAGAATGGGCTATCCATTTTCTTTGAAATGGTCTGGTGGGATAAGTTGGCACTCGATGGGACATGTTATCGTAGATTATAACGCATATTGGGAACTACAACTCACAAGAATGAAAAGAAAAATACTTATTTAAATAGAATGCTGGATGTACGATATCTGAAGAAGTCATGTCAGATTTAAACAGCTGTGTCGATAGCGATCACAATTCAGGCAACCCTAAGACACTGAAAGTTGATGTGTGGTCCTTCAGGATCTAAATCGTGCTCACAATAACCTGATAAAAGTAACAGGAAGTTGGATCAGAAGAATTATTCCAATCAATACCAGGAGCATGACGCTGTGGTGGCAAAGTACTGTGCACAGAAATAACTTGGAAAGGTAATTGACTTCGAAGGGAAAATATCTTTATACACAAGAGTAAAACAACATAAATTCTTAAGATGGCCATGCATTGCAGTTACAATTTAGTATAAACATGACAAAAATTTTACTTAAATTACATGCACCAGTTCAACTTGTCTCTGCATTATTTGAAAACATGCAACGTTTGTGATTATTTTTGTGAATCATTTCTTATTATTGACTATTACGAAATTCCTGACTATTATGAAATCCATTTTCTACCTGAAAATATTAAGTAACATCTACTCGTATTTTTTTTTTCAAAAGAGTACAAGTTTTGATGCCACTAACTAACGTATGTTTAACGTGCTTTCACGAGTGCATCATTACACTTTAAGTAATGTATTCCTCTTAGGTGATAATTTCTACATTTTTAATAGCCAAATAATATTTTTTATATAAACATTAAGCGAAAGAAACGGAAAAACTTGTCAACTAACCCCGTTCTATTCTATGGATAATATATTTATATATGTTTCTGACGAAAAAAATGTATCTCGTTCATGCTAACTTTACTTGTTTAGGATTTAAAAGAAGAGGATATAAAAAAAAAAAGCAGAAATAATCAAAGTTTATAAAACAATGATGGTTAGTAAGTCATTTTTTAAAATTTGGTTTTCAATTATTTAAATATCACTAAATTTAATTTTAAATATACAATATCTCGCAAATCTTTCACATTCGCGAATTTTTTTTCATTTCACTTTCCCACAAAGAGGAAAGCCACAAATGGCATATAATAACAATTTATTTTATTTCGAAATCTTTATTTTCTTAAAAGAAATTTCAGAAATATAAAGAATATCTTTCAATTTCAACAAAATTCACTTCAAATCTAAAATATTTAACTTAAACTTTGCACGGAGAATTAAAACAGAAAAAAAAAATCCCATTGAAATAATCGTATCTACGTTGTATTTAACAATATGAAGCAATTTTATAAAATGTTACTACTTTATAATTTAAGGGAATTGTAGAGAATTTGAAGAAAGAAATCCTTGAAATTTTCTTATTTTTATTTCACAATACAAAAACAAATCTTGACATTCACGAAAACTTAACACACAATGAAACATACAGTTCTGGTTTCAGAATCAAATTTCTCTAGTTAAAATTAACACTCTAATTAGTATGCTTTCATCACATGAAAGCCTTAAATTACATTATAAAAATATATCCCCTGCCTAACTGGGTGCAGATAATTAAATAGAATAAAGAAAGACAATAATGCAGCAGGAGCAACATTCTCCATGCCACACTCTCAGTAAAACCAAACATCAACTCACTGATGATGTCATAATTAAGATTTCACAACAGCACAGAATGCATAGTGCTGCCATCTGTCAACAAACAGAATAACTAAACCTTAAATTTGATTTCTAATCAGTTTAGCACTGAACATACTCCCACCCATCAAGAAGCTATTCTTGATGCAAAGGAAGTAAACAAAGTTTTACAATAGGTCTTTTAAAAATACCCCTAGCGGTTTTAACAGTTACTACACGGACTATACCATCCTTACCTGGATGAATTTCAATAATTTTGCCTAATGGCCAAACAGAAGGAGGAACATTATCCTCTTTCAAAATTACTACATCATTTACTTTAAAATTTTCAGTATTTACTCTCCATTTTTTTCTATTTTGCAGAGTACTCAAATAATCAATACTCCACCTTTTCCAAAAACATAATTTCAATTTTTGTACAATATCCCAACGAGATCGTAAAGGCAAATTTTCCTCATTTAAAGGTTCAGCTGGGGAAGTTATGACATCACCAGTTAAAAAATGAGATGGAGTCAATATATTTATACCATCTGAATTGTTATCACTATCAATTGCCACTAATGGTCTAGAATTCAAGATGGCTTCAATTTGAGTTAAAAATGTATAAAGTTCCTCAAAAGTTAAATTAGTATTTCCAATTACACGTTTGATATGAAATTTTACAGAACGAACAGCGGCTTCCCACAGTCCACCAAAATGCAGACTCACTGGAGGAATCATATGCCACTCAATGTTTCTTTGAGACAAAAAATAACAAATTTTTTCATTTCTTTCAATTGAACAAATAAATTTATATAAATCTGAGAGTTGCCTTTTAGCACCTACAAATGTTGTGGCATTATCACTATACATATGTTGAGGAGCTCCTCTTCGAGAGCAAAATCTGTTTAATGAAGCAATAAATGCCTCGGAGGTTAAATCACTCACCAACTCTAAATGTAGAGCTTTAGTTGCAAAACAAACAAATAGAACAATATAGCATTTAGTAGTTTTCGCTCCTCTACCTCGATATTTCAAAATATTAATAGGCCCTGCATAATCGATTCCACATGCAGAAAATGGCCTGTTAGGAGTGACTCTGTTAAGAGGAAGATCTCCCATTAACTGTTCGGAAGATGCTGCTCTATATCTACAGCAGGTAACACATTTATGAATACAATTTTTAATTATCTTCTTGGCACGTACAATCCAATAACTCTGTCTAATGATACCCATTAACAAATTTAACCCAGCATGAAAATGCATAACATGAAAATATTTAACAATGAACACACTTAATTTATGTTGAGTTGGCAAAATGACAGGATGTTTTGCATTGTACTGGAGGGGTGAATTTCTCAGCCTACCTCCCACCCTAAGTAAACCATCACTATCAATAAAAGGACAAAGTGAAAAAAGAGAACTTTTTTTAGAAACTGGTCTGTTTGATCTAATACAACTAATTTCATCTGCGAAATATAGCTGCTGAATATAAGAAATAATCAAATTACCTGAATGTCTTCTTTCGTTTGTCGATAAAGGAAGAAATTTACCTTTACTCAAAGGACTGGTGTTCATTTTGCCAACTTTCTGTTTGCAATTTCTCACAAACCTAATACAAAAAGCTAAAACATCAACAATTTTAGTAAAAGAAGAATATTTTTCAAAAAGTAAATCAATCAAAGAATTATTCACAGTTACTGGAAAACAAAATTTAGAGTTCTTTTTCTCTTTATTTACAGTGTCTAAATTAGTTTTTATTTGAGGTTGTTCAGGCCAATGTTCTTGACTTAAAGAAAGCCACTTTGGGCCCTCCCACCAAAGGGAACAATCAGGAAGATCCTTAGGAGATAAACCTCTAGAAGCAATGTCAGCTGGATTTTCCTTGCCTGGAACATACCTCCAACAGTCAGATGGAACAGAGTCTAGAATTTCTGAGGTTCTATTGGCCACATAAGGTTTCCAACACCTAGGATGAGATGACAGCCATGATAGAACTACTTGCGAGTCAGTCCATGCAAAAAACTTAATAACGAAGGTATTCAAAATAGTCACTAATGCAGAATATAGTCTGGAAAGTAGTAAAGCACCATTGAGCTCCAGCCTTGGAATGGAAACTGATTTAAGGGGTGCTACCTTGCTTTTAGCAACTAAAATGGTCACCTTTGACTTCACTTCACCAGGTTGAACCACATATATGATGGCGGCATATGCTGATTCTGATGCATTGCTAAATCCATGTAAAATGAGCTCTTTACTGGAAACTTGGATCCATCGGGGAATTCTAATAGAGCAAACTTGTTCAAATTCCGCTTGGAATTTCTTCCAATTTGCTTGGAAATTTTCAGGAAGAGCAGTATCCCAGTCTAACTTCATCAACCACAATTGCTGGTAAAACATTTTTATAGAGACAGTACATGGAGCCAAAAATCCTAATGGATCAAATAATTTGGCAGATTGTGAAAGAAATTTTCTTTTAGTTATATTATCATCAAATTGTAAATTAACTTTATATTATCATCAAATTGTAAATTAACTTTAAAGACAAAAACATCGTTTGATGAATCCCAGATAAGCCCTAAGGCTTTGGAACAGTCATTAGGATGAATTTCTAAGTTTGTTGACTCAAGAGAATTTGAAGATAAATGATTCACTACATCAACTACATCAGAAGAATTAGATCTCCACTTCCGTAAATGAAAACCTCTATTTTCTAAAGCCAGTGAAAGTTTCTCAACCATTTTAATAGCTTCTTCGCTTGAGATTGCACCGGACATACAATCATCAACATAGAAACTATCTTTAATTATTGAAGCTGTTACAGGATCATTCTTTTCAATATCCTTTCCAATTTGAAATAGGCAACGAGTAGCTAAAAATGGAGCTGATGATGTACCATATGTAATAGTTCGTAGCCTGTATTCCTTTATAGCTGAGTATGCTGAGTCACGCCAAACAATACGCTGTAAATCTTGATCTTCTCGAGCAATCAAAACTTGTCTATACATCTGCTGAATATCAGCGGTAAAAGCAATAGGATTTGCTCTAAATCTTATCAAAATGGTAAAAAGATTTGGTTGTGGAATTTGTCCAACAGCTAAAACAGAATTTAATGAATTAGCATTAGGAGGTTTGCATGAACCATCAAACACCACACGTAACTTTGTTGAAATAGAGTCGCTTTTTATAACAGAATGATGCGGAAGATAATATACTTTGTTGCTTGCAGGATTTGAGTTTTTGTCGATAAGTGTCATATGACCAAGGTCTTCATATTGCTTCATAAAATTTATATACTCATTTTCAAAATTTTTATCAAATTGAAATTTTCTCTCCATAGCAAACAAACGTGACACTGCCATGGATTTAGAATCGCCTAATGACATCACATCTTTATAAACTGGCAATTTAACTTCAAATCTACCTTCTGGTGTTACCTTGTAAGTTGAACAAAAATGTTGTTCACAAAATTCTTCTTCCTCAGACAAATGGGGTTTATTAACATCTATTTCTTCTGCTTGCCAGAATTTTTGTAATAATAGATCAACATTGGATTCGTTTTCAACACTAAGAAAATGAGATTGAATACTAGAAGAATATTTACATTTAGGTTCCAATTTTCCGGCTACCACCCAACCAAACATAGTGTTTTGGGCAATTGGCTCATTCTCGGTACTAACAATTCTACCATATCTTAAAATAGTAAAGAAACAGTCAGATCCCAAAATAATATCACATTCTTGTGGTTTCATGAAATCTTCATCTGCTAACGTAATATTTTTAAGGTACTCTATATTTTTCGTATCAAGTAGTTCTGCAGGTAATTGAGATGTCACTTTAGGCAGGATGTATGCCTGAACCTTTAAGGACTCAGTAGAAAGCTTTGAACCTACTGTAAGAGTTACTGAACCACGAGTTTGTCCAGCCACTACTCCAGCAATTCCATTTAATCGAATTCTGTCATTCTTTCTTTTTAACCCTAAAGTTCTTATGACATTTTCACTAACAAAAGAACATTCCGAACCAGAATCGAGTAGAGCTCTAAAAGAGTAAGGTTTATTTTCATTATTATATAAGAGAACTTTAGCAGTAGGTAGGAAAGAAACACATTTTGAATTATTGAAAGAAGCACTAGAATTAATTTGTAATTCGTGAGATGTTGACTCCTGTACAAATTCTTTATTTGACTGGTGGTTTTTATTCTCAGATGAATTTGGAAAAACTTTATTTTCAAACTTAGCAGTGCAAGCATTATTACTTTTATTCTCTTCATGTAAGAGTGTATTATGTTTACTTTCACATTTAAAGCATTTCAAATGAGAATTTGGACATTCCTTAACTTTATGAGAGTTTAAACATAAAAAGCAACAGTTATTACGCTTAATAAAGTTCTTTCGAGCAACAACATCCATGGATTTAAATTTAATACATTTATAGAGCGGATGTATTCCTTGACACTTTAAGCACACCTTTGATTGCTTATCATTAGAACTGTACTTGGAACCAACAAAATTTGAACTTTTCGAATGTTTCATATCACTTTCATTGTTAGAGATGAGCTCTAAAGAAGAACATCTTACACTTAAGAAATCAAAAAATTCTTTCAAAGTAGGAAATTCATTTTCTGTACTTTCAATGGACCAAAGTCTTCGACTTTCCGGATCAAGTTTTTGAAATAACAAATATATTAACCATGGGTCTCTATTTGTAGCTTCATCACCAACAGCTTTCAAACCCCTAATAACTTCATCACTAGTATTCAGCAAATTTCTTATATTTATGCTATTAGGATGCAGAACTGATTTTTGTTCTAAAAATAATTTAATCAAAGAATTAACAATTTGTTTCTTTTTATCATATCGATTTAACAACTTTTCCCAAGCTTCTTGATAAGATTCATTAGAAAGGGGAATATGCTTAATTAATGTAGCTGGTTCTTCAGAAAGTAACCCTTTAAGATACTGGAATTTCTGAATGTTACTTAAACCTACTTGTGAATGGACAGTGGAAACAAACATATCCTTAAAATTTGTCCATTCTGAAAACTTTCCAGAAAATACTGGAATATTCAATTTTGGTAGTCTAATATTACATTGATTAGGAATAGTAACAGAAGAACCTTGCACAGAATTGTGTGTTGCAACATTGACAACTTCTGAAGGATTCAAAGAATCTAGTTTGTTTTGATATTTAGTTTTCAACTGAAAATACCTGTCTTCAAATTCTGCTAATTCAGAATCATCATCATTTAAACAAGAATCTAATCTTAAGAACTCTTTAAGTAAATCATCTAATCTTTGATATCTAATCAAAATTTCATTTTTAGTGTTCACATTATCAAAACTATTCTCTAATCTAGTTACAGAGCCTTTCACCCTACCTCTCTCAATTTTAATTTGAGCAGATTTTTTCTCATAATCCTCCATTTTACACAATAACTTATAAGCAGAATAATTTCCAAAATAAAATTAATCAGATAACTTGAAAACAAAACTAATCAAAATTACTTCAAAATCAAAAGTAATCAGAATTGCTTCAAAACAAAACTAATCAAATTAAGTTAAAAAACAGAAGTAACTGAATTAAATTCAAAAACAGAACAAATCAAAGTCAAAAACAGAACTACTATAAAATGTTCATAATTATTCTTTCATACAAACAATAGAATTTTCTGTTCTCAAATGTGCATAAAATTAAAAATCTTCAAAATTCTTCAATGTAAAATAATAATTCACCATAATAATTAAATATTCAAATATTTCAAGCAAATAAATCATAATGTTCTTGAGAACAACAAGTAAATAAATCATAATAATCTTCAGAACAATTTTCTTTTTCAAGAACTATCAAAATCATAATATTGTAGAATACTATTTTTTCTTATTTTATCAATTCAATAAAGAAGATACTAAATTGTTCTCATATTCTAAAATAATATCTTGCTAAATGCAACTTCAGTAGAAAAATTAAGCTTTAGCATCAAAGAACAATTTCAAAACAAAGCAAGTACTCACATATCTCGCCTAAGTGCCTCCAATTTTCTTTATGTAGAGAATTTGAAGAAAGAAATCCTTGAAATTTTCTTATTTTTATTTCACAATACAAAAACAAATCTTGACATTCACGAAAACTTAACACACAATGAAACATACAGTTCTGGTTTCAGAATCAAATTTCTCTAGTTAAAATTAACACTCTAATTAGTATGCTTTCATCACATGAAAGCCTTAAATTACATTATAAAAATATATCCCCTGCCTAACTGGGTGCAGATAATTAAATAGAATAAAGAAAGACAATAATGCAGCAGGAGCAACATTCTCCATGCCACACTCTCAGTAAAACCAAACATCAACTCACTGATGATGTCATAATTAAGATTTCACAACAGCACAGAATGCATAGTGCTGCCATCTGTCAACAAACAGAATAACTAAACCTTAAATTTGATTTCTAATCAGTTTAGCACTGAACAGGAATTAACCTTCAGGTTTACCTTTTCACTAATTTCGTTTAGTTTACGAAATTTGGTTCAAATGGGGAACTCACTGCATTTCAATGTTTAATTAAAAGTGCATTAAAAAAATATTTACTTGCATATATAATTATTTTTTTTAATAAAAAACATTCATGTTTTTAAAATTCCTACTATTTTTTAAAAAATATTTATTATTATTTTTTTTTGCCCATTTTGTTTTAAATATTTCCAAAACAAGACAAATCTAACACAATACGAAAAAACTGAAGTCTAATGCCATGCGCAGATTTATAACATATATAATAAAGAAAATTTACAAAAGAGTTTAAATCTCTATCTCAAATACAAAAAAAAAAAGTCTTAGCATTTTTAAAACATGAATGTGAATAAAATATAAATATGGAGAAAATGCAAAAATTTTAATTTGTATGGGTAATTCAGCTGGTTGTATTAACAATATTTACTATGGTTCGCGATATAATTGTCGTCTGAGCAAAAATGAGGTGTCAAAAGATTCACAATTACAGAAGGTTTCATTTAATAGTAAAAAAAAAAAAAAAAAAAAAAAAAAAAATCCATTTTTTGATAATTTTTGAGATATACCGTCCACTTAAAAAACCTAACATTTAATAAATGAATATATTTTTAATACATTTATATGCAGGTTACTGTATTACTGTATTACTGGGGGGGTGGGGGGGAGGGGGGGTGGCCTGAGCCAAAGCACCACGACCAGGGGTCTATTGTGCTATCCCCCAAAAATGAAAGAGGAAAACATCCTCACTTAGTCCCTAAATAGACCAGTAGCTGACATAAAGTTCAGCAGACATTTGATAGGAATATCCTGAATTCCCCATGGCTCAATCAGATGTCGACCCATGTGTTCGAAGCGGTAAGCAGCATATGCCTCACAGTTACAGAGCACATGTAACGCAGTCTCCTCTTCATACTTACAACCCCTACAAAGAGGGTCATTAACCACCTTCATAGTTCTAAGGTGTCCATTAAGTCTACAGTGTCCTGCTAACAGTTCCACCATATTTCTTAGACTATTCCTTCTGAGCCCAATGAGTTCCTTTGCCCTTTTGCTAGGGCATCCGCTATTGAGCTCTTTCGCTTGTCTCTGCCCACTTGAGTCAAGCCATTCTTGATGATGCCGCTCTCTTAAAATTCTAAAAACAGTAGTTCTAATGCAGTCCTTAGAAATGCCAATAGCTGGTTCAGGTCCAATAAATGGAGTAACCGACCCTTTCCTTGATAGACTATCAGCAAGATCATTACCCAGGATGCCAGTATGACCAGGTACCGAATGTATAGCAACATCATTACCATTACTGGCAAGCCTGTTCAAAGAGCAGTAACACTCCCAAACAATCCTAGAAGTAATTGTATGTTTCTGTAAGGCAAGTAATGCTGCCTGACTGTCAGAGTTATATGCAGGTTAAAAGATACATTACAAATTTAGAATTATTTTTTCATTTAATTCCTACATGTCTTCATGAATAAACATTATTTTTCTACAGCTGCATGAATTATTAATGATATTTTTTAATTTTTAATTTATGTATTTTGCTTCTTAGATACGTGTAAATCGTTATGTGTTTTAATCTCTGACAGTCCCCGTCGTCTAGCATGTGATCGAGTTTTTTTATTTGGTTTTAGGTGCGAGCGTAATTATGTAAATACGCAGCACCAATAGCCGTCGTTCTGGTGCGTCCGTCATCTGTCCACATATAACTTCCCAACAGAATGGTTTGAAATTTAATTTATATAATCGTTGCAGAATTTTGTCGACTCATTTCAAATTTCACGAAAATCGAATCATAATTTAAAAAAGATATTAATATAAGTTTTCTTTATTCTATTAAATTCTATCTTACGTAATTAATTCAGTGCTATCCCATGATAGGTAACGATTCTAGGTCGCATTGTTGATTACGTCCTAAGTAAGATGGAGTCACATTATTTCCTTATTATTGAATTTTATATATATATAAACGCAAAAAGTTTTGTATTTATGAATTTTTGTATAAAGGTGCATCAGCTATTGCATCAACATGTGCATTTTTATAAAATTAGTTATAGTACGAACGCACTTCATTTGCCACGTTTCACGCACTATTTCCGACATGTTGTTTTTAAAATCGACTTTAGCCGTAACTTTTCATAAGGGTGAGACAGTTTACACAATTTACACTTTAATTTAAGAAATGATCATAAAATTATTATTTCTAACTTTAAAAAAAGGACTTTTTAATCACTAAAATAGCTAGGAAATGACAAAATCAGACGGTTAAGTGGTTAATGATAAAATATTTTTTTAATACAACAATGTATACTTTTGTTTATATAGATTCTTATGTATATATTTTTAAGATACAAATTTATTTCTACGGGTTTTAATGATAAATGTCGTGTTTATTCAAGCAAAAAGGAGAAAATGCATGAGTCATGTGAATTTTATTTTACGATTTAAAAAGTAGAATATAAAAAATATATATATTTAAAATACGTGCATTTGAGCATCGTTAAAGCGATACTCATTGGTAAGTTCTTACATATTGAATATTCCGTCATTTAACGCACACTTTCCATATACAAAAATATATAAAAACTTATAGACGCCAGTTAAAAATGTGAAACATTAAAAATTAAGAAAAAAAAAATAAGTTGGAAATTGCACATCAAACGTGGCAAATGTGGTGCGTTCGTACTATATCTAGTTTTATAAATATTTTTTGCACCGCATATTGTATTGAATGTATATTTTAGTACACTTCAGTAAGTGCGTATCAATTTCATTCTGTTCAGAAGGCTGTAACATCATTAAAATGCACTTGAAGTAATTTTTCCCATTGGCCGTAATCTAACGGAAAAATGTGTCTGTCCCTGTAATTAAACTATACATAAGATTTTCCTAAAATTTGAAATGACTCGACAAAATATTGCAACAATTATATATTTAAAATTTCAGACCATTCGGTTGGGTAGTTTTTGCTCTGTTACATTCGGACCGACGGACTGAACGACGACTATAGGTGTTACGTCTTAATATAATTACAAAAGCACCTAATAATATGATCAAGATAACTAAGATTTCTAATTCAATGAACATACGATTTGTTTCGAGAAAAAACCTTTTGATATGAGATTAAATGAAATGTAATTATGAAATGAAATGTTATTACATATTACATTAATCTTTATTTTATATTTTGCTATGTATATCATGGAGTTTTCATTGCAAAGGAAAATGTACGTGTTATATGGCGAAAATGCCTAAAATTAGTAAAATAAAGACTCGAATTTTAAAGGCGTGTTATATACTGAAATTTGTGGTATTTAATCCTGCTTAACTCCCAGAAAAAGTTCCGTTTATAAGGTAGCATAAATAATTATGTTTATTTGTAAGATTTATATTTATATATTTTCCAGCTTAGGTCCAAGTATGTTGTTATTTACTTCAATGATAAAATGTCTTTTTTATGCGTCTGTCTATTTTTCCCTTTTATTTATACTGTTATATATATATATATATATTATATTTAGATACATATTTATTTCTATGTTTTTAAATGACTAAATATTGCGTGTCTTTAACAATGTACAGTTGTTATTATTTTAATGTTTATAAACATAACAATAAAAAATATGCATATAGTTTTAATAACTCAAAAGCAAGTTTTCACTGTTTTTTCGCATATTCAGGGCTCGCAGCGTTCCTAAAATTTTCGCACTTTGCTACCACTAAATTAAAACGATAATCTTTGTTGTATACTTCCATAATAGATGTTAAAGGAATCTACCACGAAGAATTCTTATTTAAAATAGTGGTAGCAAAGGGCGAAAATTTTAGGAACGGTGCGAGCCCTGCATATTTATTGCTACCTGTATTCATCATAAAATGGCTCGTATTTACAGCAATATAATTTATGTACAGTTATTTTATATTTAAAAGTTATTAATTTATATGCGTTTCTGCCTAGTCCATTGTTATGTATCTGAACGATAAAATGTTGCGTGTAAAATCATTTTCTTTATGTAGTTCCAAATATATTTTTTCGGCTGAGTTTTAATGAGAGAATGTTTCGTTTATGTTAGCCTAATAAAATCTTACTTTCTATTTATATATTTTTTCTCCAAATATATCAAATCTGAATTTATTCACCTTGAAGAAATTTCTTTCTCACTCAGATATATAAGTACCTTTCATCTGATTATTTTTCGTTTTCAAATCGATCAAGGCATCTTTCAAAGAAAAGAACGGGATTTTTTTAATAGAAATTTAAAATAAAAGCTTTTAACTAAACATATTAAAGAGAACTGATATTTTTCACCAAATTTATCTATTTTTTTACTCTTAAGCGTGCTGATAAAACTGTACTCATCATAGCGATTTTTCATCATTAGAATTTTAATATTATCTATCACCGCAACTTGTGTATTTAGGTTCTATAAAAACTTTCATTTATAAATTCATACATTTTTAAGACAATCTCTTGAAAATAATAAAAAACACTGTATTATCATCCTTTTATTATAATCCATATTTTCCCTATGTATTTTAATGATAAAAGGTCGCTTTTACGTGGTCGTGTAAAGTGTTATTTTTTTATTATTGTCATTTGTTTACAAATATATTTACTCCATTTTTTTTTCTGCAGCTGCGAATTTCACTTTCGTTTATGGTGTAAATTTGTTTCTCATAAACCTTTTAAGACCTTTAATAACCTTTCCAGAAAGCCAACTTAAAAAAAAATATATATATGAATATTTTTTTAGACGATTGAAAAATATAAAAGTTTACTTAATGTTTTAGAAGGCACTGATAGTTTGCTTATATCAATTATTCTAAATTTTAGCAAAAATAAATAAGCATATATATTAAAACCCATAATAATAATAATAACAATAATTTTATCTTAAATTCTACCACTCACAAAAGTATTTATCGTAACTGAATTATGTTATACTTAACTTCGAATTAGGTATTACGTCAAATTAACTTCCATTTATAGTTTTATACATTTTTGTGACCACAAACTGAAATAGAGAGAAACGTTATGTCAACAAACATGCTTTCTGTTTGGGTCCATATTTATGCCTGTGTGTTTTAATAATAAAATATTTGCTTTATGTGGCCGTGTAAAGTTTTTTTATGTCGCTTTTTCTGCAAATATTTCAACTCAACAGTTTTTCTTGACGTAAGAAATATTTTTCTCGCTTATGTTGTAAGTATAAATATCTCATCTTTAATTCGGAAAGGCCTGTCACGGACTATTTTTTAAATTCCTTAAAGAGATTTTAATATATTAGGTTATAACAAAAGTTTTCCGCCAAATCGCCATTACATAATGCTAATTATACTATACATAATTAACTGTAATATTACATATAACCACCAATTCGCCAAACCTTCACAGTGCAGAGGTGCCATGTTCGCACTAATCTTCCGTAATGGGGGGATTAATTTAACCCAGTTTAACAAAGTTTCGAACCAGAAAATTATTTGATGAATCTTCATTTATTTAATTCCAGTTTTCTACGTGGAACTTATTTAATTTCATCTTTGAAAAAAAATTCCAGTACGAAATGTATTAAACCAGGGTTAAATTAACCCACATATTACGGAGGATTAGTGGCAGCTTGGCACCTATGACACTGTCATATGATACAACACTAGTACCTAAAGCTGTGCACTTTATTCGGTGACATTCTATAGCTGACTTTTTGCAACAGAACTGGAAGTAAATGATGATTCTAATCTGGTGGCGTGATAGTTCAATTTCAGACACCTTGTACTTAATGATAATGATATTGTTTTACAAATTTCACAGCACAGTGTTATAAAGCAAGTATCTTTCTTTCAAATGCCAAAAGTCGTTTGACAAAATATGAGCAAATACGTAAACGCGAACTGTTTGCACAGACTGTATTTGCTGTGGCGGAAAACTTTCGTTACAACCTGATATATAACTTTACATTATAAAACTATATGGACTATTTTTTTAGATTTCTTAAAGACATTTTAATATATATAACTTACATTATAAAAGTAACGAATATTTTGAATATCTGAATAATACTCTATTTCATATTAAGTGATTCTAATTTCTGTATAAGTTTTAGTAGTTCTCCCAAACATGTACTGAATTACTTTACTAGAATTTTAGTATAACCGATTTTATATTACGTATTATGGTTTTAGACAAACTTCCATTTATACGCTTATACAATTTTTGAGGCAACCAATTAAAATATAAAACAGTGTGTTATCATTTTTTTCCTGCATAGGCCAATACTTTTCCCCTCGTTTTGTAAGGAAAAAATATTTGGTTTATACATGCATGTAAAATCTTGTTTTTATTTATGTAATTTTTAGCTATTTTATTTTATTTACACAAGCATATGTTATTATTTTATAACCCACAAGATTGTATGTTAAAAAAGTAATACATTTTAAAAGGTCTCTATACGCATGTAAGCACCGTTTAAATGTTTTTCAGTTGTAAGGGCTTATTCAGCATGACCTTAAAATACTTATTACAGTGTCCATCAAATTTTCATTTACAAGTTAATGCTGTTTGTGAACACCCATTAAAACAGATAAAAACAGTGTCTTACCATATTGTTTCTCCATTGATGTATACTTATTCTAACATGCTTAAGATATTTCATTTACAAAGCTGTGTAAAGTAAACTTTTATTTATATTTATATATATATTTTTTGAAATGTTTTTATTCCATCATTTATATTTAAAGAGGAAATGTATTTCTAACTTAGATATGCAAGCTCCTTTCGTGGCGTTTTTTTTTTTTTTTAATCCAGAAAGGGCGTCACATGATAAAAACAGAGGTATTTTTTTTAAGGATTATTATAGAACATTACGGTACTTACGTATTAACGCCACCCCAGCTTATATGTATATATATATATATAAATTTTCAGCTATTAGCTTTCTTCTCTACAGAAAACGAATGCCTTGCTGACATTTGTCAATTCTGTACACTCGATAAAGGAATTTAATATATAAGCATTTCATTTGTTTTTATCGGTATCCATATTTTCATTTTTTCTTTTTTTTAAACTCAAAAGATAGTACAAGGGACTATACTTTTTAGATAACATCAGGTATGTATAGGTTTTCATTACCGTTATTTAATTTCAGCTGTTTCTTACTATGATTTTGGAATCTATGTTAAGAGTGTTTGGGGGGACTGTATTTGTTAATGTCATTTTATTCATTATTTCACAGTTTTTGTTGGTGGTCGGTAATGTTTATTTAATTGTTAAATAAATAAATATATATATATATATATACATACATATATATATATATATATATATATATATATATATATATATATATATATATATATATATATATATATATATATATATATATATATATACATACATATACATATATATATATATATATATATATATATATATATATATATATATATATATATATATATATATACGTATGTGTATATATGTGTATATGTATTTAAAAAAAAATATGTGCATGTGTATGTTTTTCCATACATTATACATTATTTTATAAAAAATCACAAAAAATAAAAATACCATTTCAGAGGGTTGAGGTCGGGAATGCTAAAATAAGCTTAAAACCTTATATGTTTATATGTGTGTGAGCAGGTATATTTGTATGTATATATGTATATATGCTTATATATTGTATGGATATATTAAAAAAATACAGGGTATCATGCATTTAACATCATAAATTTCTCATAAATTTTCGCATATTGCTTCATAATACAAGGATATATTTTACTATCTCACTATTCCTCATTGTTTTTTTAAATTTCCACATTTAGTTACATAATACAAGGCTATATTTTACTATCTCAAAATATTCCTCATTGTTTTTTATATGTTATTTATCCCTAAGGTAAGGAGCTAAATTTTGCCATTTTAGGTTTAATGCAGACAAAATTGAATGAAATAACGTATCTTCTATGAATGAACCCACAAGTTCCTCTGAAGATTCTGTGGGTTATTCATAGTTACCAATTTGTTAATCTATTTGTGATTTCAAATTTATTATATATATATATATATATATATATATATATATACATATATAGTTATTATTATATATACTTATTATTATATATAATTTTTATTATTCTTGCTGCGGTGGCGTTAATACGTAAGTACCAACGTTACTTAAGTGCATAAAAAATTATATTTTTTATCTGAATTATGCTCAATTTCAATAAATTTGTTTGTAATCTTTCTTAAAAGAAAACGTACTGATCAACAGTTAATTACTCAACTGTAGTTTTAACATTATACCAGACATCTAGTTGCTCAAAAGGGTTTTAAACCTTATTTTCATTTATGAGTTTATACATGTGTGTGATAATCGAATAAAAAACCAGAAAACAGGTATAAGCCTATATTTATTGCTATGTGTTTTAATGGTAAAGTGTGGTCTTTATATGGCATTATAATGTTTTACTTCTTTTTTATGTCGTTTTTCCACAAATATTTCAACTCTATTTTATCTCCCGCGAGGTTCTTTTTCTCCTTTTTATTGTAAGTTTCTTATCCATTTAAATCCATTTTTTTATAAATCTTATGGAGAAGAATGTTCCATTTAAGTAAAAGATTGAAAAATATAGAACTTTATTTAAACGCATAAAATCACTGAAATTTAGTTTACATCAATTAACTCTACTTTCATTAACCCTTTCAGGTTTGGCGTACTATTAATAGTACATGTCCTTTCATTGAGTTTTATTTAGTCTTAGCAATTACTTTTGTTGCTATGCTCATACATTAATGGTAGGATATGTGTATGCATTTATTATTATAACTTAATTTATGTTTTGGCATTTATTAATAACAATAATAATAATAAAAGTTTCTTAAATGTCTCTGCACCGTTGGCAATTGTTTTAATTTAAACATATATTACACACTTTAAATTTAAAAAATATTTTTTTTTCCTGAATGAATCACGTGTAATAAAACGCAAATAATAGGAGAAAGTTGAAGTATCTGTTAAATCCTGTTATAATATGGTATTTTCTAAACGTCTTAAAATCTTTTTCTTAGCCTATTGTCATATGAATATGCAATGAATAGACCGGAAAATATCTACATTCTATAGGTTTAAGACAATGGCATATTCATTAAACTTCAGAGACCTATAGGATAGCTACTATTAAGATATTAATGTAAAAGTAATTATTTTTCTCAAAATTGAAAAAGAAAATTGACCCCGAATGTATAACAGGAATATATTAAGGGTACTCGTAAAACTTTACCATCGTCACCGAATTTCATAACAGGAATTTTATCCAAATTTCAATTGCAGTATTGCGGTGTTGAATTAATTTTCACTTATTTGTTTATGCATTTTGATTTCAAACCCTTTAAAATATGATAATAAAGATAAATCATGCGTCAAGTATAGATTACGGAACACTTTCCAGTATATTGGAAATGATGTAGCAAAACTTCGTCTTTTAATAAAGTGAAATATGATATCTAAGCAAACAGGTAAACAAGTTCAACTAGGTCGGGAGGCTACCTAAAGTTTAAAGCTCTATTAGCCATATTCAGTATCGCACATCAGACGTCTACCACCATACATCCCGGCAAAGTTTAACAAAGTTTTAAAAAGTGTTAGATTGTTATTGAATTCTTCTTGGCGAGCATTAGAGATATACAATAATTTATGTAAATTAGTAATACACACACAAAAAAAAAAAAATTATAAAGTTATGCTGCATGATAGTTAGCATAAAAGTTTACAAATTTAGCTCTGAAATGGAAAAAGCAAATTCGAAGGTTCTGTTGTCGATTTGACAATAAAAACAATTAATATTAATTAATTAACTGGAAAGTATTTACCAAATTAACACAAATACATAAAATGCCACCCCTACCAATACTGCTCATATAGTATGCGCAAAATAAGTAAAATGAAAGTTACCCTAATACACTTGCCGAGCCCCATCATTGGCCGAGAGGATCTGCTCTCAAAGCTGGTAGACGAGAGTTGCTGGTTTCGAACCATATCGCACCCGTCCGACTAATCGTTCGGAGTTTTCCGTGGTTTTCTTCGAACCTTGGATTTCATTGTGTAAATATGGATTAGGTTCCCTTAGAAAGTCCCCCACGAGTAGCACTCACCCTAGGGCATCTAACCCCCCGGCCGTCATAAATATCACCAACACCATTATATTTTATAGATCCATATTTATCAATATCTATATAGATCCATATTTATCCATAATTATCTGCTTTAGAAACGTAAAAAATTGTATTTTTCAACAACATATTACCGATATAAACAAACGAATATTTCAGAAATTGTGATTAATTTTACAAATGTAAACAATGTGTAGTGACAATTGTGAATTTCCAAGAAGGTGAAAATGATTGTTATGATTTATTTACAAATTGAATAATTGTGTTAAAAATTAATCTTATGTGTAATGAGTCATTCATTTTTGAAAATTCATTGATAAAAATTAAAAAACTTTCGTGCATTGATTATTTTAACTCCGGTATGCCTTTGACGTCATTCGCCTATGAATGAATTGAAATAGTTTTTAATTTAAAAGCGAAGTCTTAGAAAACTCAAATCTATTTTCGGTACTTTTATGTTATCCGGGGTCAAGTAACGCCAATAACAGGGTTTTTCTTTTTTCGGCAATAATATTTATTTTTTCGCGTGTGTGATTTAGAAACAATGCTTGAAAGTTCAAATAAAAAGCTATGACATCAGTGAAACACCGATTTAACGTAACCCGTATTTAACGATTTCCCGCATATAACGTCATTTTTAGCTAGTCCCAATTAATTTCCTATACTTATAATGTTAAAAAATCCCGGAATTAACGTTATCATTTTGAATTATTTCCCGCATTTAACGTTTTTTTGAGCGATAAAATCTCAATGAATTTTTTCTAAATTAGTCAGAATTTGTGATTAAAAAAAACTTTTTTATCAAAACTTTCAAAAATCGTTCAAAAACCCTCCTCTTTTTCACCCGAACCTTTTTATTTTATTCGATTGTGCTTTCTGTACTACAACACAAGTTTACCTACAACGGAGCTGATAGAATTTGTTAGAGATTTTTCATAGCTTTAGATTGTATGACGTCAAAAAGAAAGCTTTTTTCTTAACTTGAAAAATTGGAAATTATCGCGAAAGCCATAAACTACAATTAATATGTTTAATTTGAATTTCGTATTCAAATTTGTAAACAAATTTACACTAAGTAGATTTAATGGAGCAAAATTGTAAAAAATGGAAAAACAGGCTAAAAAAAAAGAAAAAAAAACGTGAAATCGTCACCGTTTAAGGAATTTGAAAATTGGAAGCCATTAGAACTTTCATAACACTGAAAGCATTCTTTTGAAATACTGAAGACCAAGAGAAAAACTTACACAAACTCTCATACCTTAAAAAACGATTCGTTATGCAGCTGCTAAAAACAGGACGCAAAGTGAAATAAAATAATCTATTTAAATCATAACTTAGAAACCTGATGTCTAAAGCATTGTAAATCAAGAAATGAAACGTATCTTACGTAAATTAGTCTTGATTTTATGGTCAGTGTTTTTTTTTCATCTTACCCCGATTTAACGTTTTCCCGCATTTAGTGTTATTTCTTTATGGTCCCTTGAATAACGTTAAATCGGGGTTTCACTGTATTATTATTGTTATGTGTTTTAAAGGAAATGAGTGAACGGTATGTATTTTAATTGTATGCAATATATGTGTTTTGATTGTTGTATTTTTAATCGAAGTTATGATTTTTAAATGAAATGGGTTAAAGGTTTATAGTTTAAGTGAAATTAATGCAATATGAATGATGTCGATGGGAACCATATTTGGCGATTTATCACATCGCCAACCTAACATAAAAGTTCTCTATTTTCTACCCACCGTCCTAGAACGGGCAGTCTAAGTATGTTATAAATAATGCAACATGATTCAATTCATTTCAAACTTTTTTGACCATAGACCATAATATAACGAAATTCTTTAAGTGTTCACGTAAACGAACAATAAACGCTATACACTTTATTTTCATTATCAAGCATAGCATAGCATAGCATCTTTAACATATATCAGTTACATCCGACTATATTAAATCGAGTTAGAACAAATGGACGAATAGGCGTCCAAATACACTCTCAGGAAAACACCGAAGTCATACACACTTTTCATATTATGCTGGAAAGAGTTAAAAATGGTGTGTCATCATGCTTTTTTGTTGATGTCCATTTTTTTCCCCTACGAGTTTTAATGACAAAATATTTTGCTTTTATCGCCGTGTAAATTCTTTCTTTTATTTATATAGCTTTACTGCAAATGTTTCAAGCCAGATATATATTTTCCAGAGGAAATGTCTTTCTCGCTTAGATGTTTAAGTATCTTTCGTGTCATTTTTTTCCAACTCCATAAAGATATCTCACAAAATAAAAGAATGGGAACAATTTTTTTTATATATATGACTAAATAACAAAAATATTTAGTAAAAAATCCCCTTTATATTTACCATATCTTTTTTTTTCTTAATTTCATAAAAAGTACTTTTCTAATACATATTAAAAACTAATATTTAATAAATTACAAATACATTATTTTGTATGTATTCTCTCTTTTTATAGTAGCATCAAATATCTAAACTCTAAAGTTCGCAAGTTTCAGAATATATATTACTCTTTTACATAGGGCCAGCGCAATGGCGAGCCGGGCCCTGGTAAATAAAATTGGGTCCAACGTAAACTAATATATTGGATTAATAAAAACTGTTTTTAAATGGTATACATCATAGAATAATGCATGATATAGATAATAAAGTGTGTGAAAAAATACCACTAGTTTCCCATTTAATGTGCATAATTTCGCATCATTTACAATATTTTAAATATTTATTTGTTGTGTTCACGGTTACTTTCAGGTACGTTGAATCAATATATTCCTCGCCAATTAGAACGTTCGTTATATAACGTTATATAACGTTATATAACGTTATATAATCGTTATATAACGTTATATAATCGTTATATCTCGTTATATAACGAACGTATATAACGAGGAACGTTATATACGTTCCTCGTATATAACGTATCGAGGAATATATTGATAGTACGTTGAATCAATATATTCCTCGCCAATTATAACACCTTTGGCTGAAAGAAATTCTCACAAAAAACATTACGCAAATCTAGAAAAAAATATGTTATTTTGTACAAAGAAAACATTATTTCGAATTTTAGAGAGAGGCCCGGGGACCCTATGGGGACCTCAAATGGGGATAGGCCTTCGGCAGATGGTTTGCCCGATTGTTGAGCTGGACCTGCTTTTACACAACTTTACCAAAATAACTTCATTTATATGATTTTGTACAAGTTAAATCACTGAGCCACAAGAAATATAATTAAAATGAGAGTCAAAAACAAACTCGAAACAACCACCATTAGTATATTTGACAACAACATTCACCGGACACATCAGATATTGTTTTTTAAAGGTGAAATTATTATCAAGTTTCTTTTCTAGCTCTTTGGACAAAATATTTTCAATTGCTACCAGTACATTTACATAACATTTTCTCTTGAAAAATATAACCTGTAAATTTAGTATAATACTACACTATATTTATATATATCGAAAATATTATTTTTAAGAAAGCAAGGAAAGTTGTATGTGAGAATACATCAGGGAATTGTTAACTTATACGTCATACAAATGTTACGATATCGTCGACTCAGAGCGACAGTACGACATCTACTAATTATAAAAAATGATATGTCTGACTTAATGTTATGAATGACTATGTTTGCATCTAGTGGAACAACTTCTGAAACACAAAGCAATGTTTAATACTGTATCTCAAATGTGTTTTGTGAAAATTCTCTACGGTTCCACTAGATGCAGACAGTGTTTTTCATAGCAGTAACCAGTAAGTCAGACATCTCATTTTCGATTATTACTATATGTCCTACTGTTGCTTTGAGACGACGATATACTTAAAAAAAAAAAAAAAAAAAAAAAAAAAAAAAACGAGTACGCCAATTTTGAATCACTTGTTTTTTTTTTTTTTTTTTTAACAATGAACGTAATGGTAAAAATTTTCTTAACGTCCCTGAATAATTTTTCTCACATTTTAATTGTGTATTACTGTGTCGAACCTAGCTAACCGACTATACATTTTGTTACAAACATTTGAAAGGGTATAAATGGTATATAATCATTAATGTGTTTTGTAAAATACTTTTGCTAAGTCCTTCTGTTTTGTAGTACTGTGTAAAATGTTACTTACAATAACCATTGTAAAGGATATTTTATTTTAATTACATTACTACGCATTTAATTATATATATATATTTTTTTTTTTTGAATGAATAATTAATTTAGGTTCATTTATTTCTTAATAATTTTATAGAAATAAAACAAAAAATACGAGTCTATCGATCTAGCGTTCCTTCTAATAATTTAATATTTCTCAAATATATTCAATTGGAGTGCTTAAATTCATAGTCAATGCTCATATCTATTTCCCTAGTTAAAGCTTTTCAATAACAGAGAAATTCAAATTATCTTCTAATAGCAGAATATTATATTCAACAAATGATAACCAACTTTCATTGAAATTTTGAATATCTCAATGAAGGGAAGGTAAATAATCCATTTCAATTCAAAAGTAAACAATCGTCTTCTATGAAGGGGTTTCGTGAAACGATATGAAAATATTTGTACAGTATTACATAATAATGACAAAGTAATTGACTTTATCCAATCACTATGGTGGCTTTATAAACATTTGAAAATAATGATTACTGAGCAGGTATGTATCATTTGTTTGTTTGTTTTGAAATAAACCGTGGTTAAAAAATCATGATATAAAAAGTGTTAACTTTAGTGAAATAAAGGAATTGTGTATTAAGAAAAACTGCATTTTCAACAGTTATAAAAGAATTGAAATACAAAATCTAGCGATTGAAATAAATTGTAACTTAATAAAAGATTAAACTAAATATGACATACATGTTTTGTTTATTTTAAGCGAATATAATAAGAAAGTAAAACTAATTAAATAGTAATCTTATTTACAAAAGCATTACGGATAAAAAAAAGTACTTTCTACCAACGTTTTAAAAACAGAACACATCATTTACTGATATATTTTAATTTTTCCCATGCTTTGTACTTAATTAGTAACTTTGTTACTAGTCGTACTTTGTAGAATAAATATAATATCTTACATATATTGTTTACTTTAATAAATATAACAGGAATGAAATGATAATAATAATA
The DNA here is from genome assembly GCA_963932465.1 of Maratus speciosus. Taxonomy (NCBI): domain Eukaryota; kingdom Metazoa; phylum Arthropoda; class Arachnida; order Araneae; family Salticidae; genus Maratus; species Maratus speciosus. Next base: position 130,847,639 of record OZ010791.1, read on the forward strand.
CTCTGATTTAACAGAGCAATTTCAATGATCAAATTAATTATAAAGCGCCCTTGTAAAATATGGCGCATTGTTTAACTAATATTTTATGCTTTTCAGCTTTATTTTCCTTTTTATATGTTACATTTTTATATTCAATATCAGTGGTTTAATTTAATTAATAAAACTCTTGATAAGTAAATGAAAGGTTGAATTATAACATTTAGTTTCGTATTTATAAAAATGATAACTGTCAAACGAAGTGGCTCTTATTTTATTTTTATGCAAAATTTAATTAATAATCTGACCTCAGTAAACAAATGTAATAAAAAATGCATTTTTGTTATCCTGGGTATTTTCTCTAAATTTATTGGTATAAAATATATCTCAGGAATAATTCGATAGATAATGAAATATTTTAAAGAAAATAAGTTTTGAAAAAAGTTTTAAACTAAACTTTCATATATTAAAGAACGTGGAATAAAACAAAACATTATTGTAATGTAAACAAAACAAACTGTATTCAAAAAGTTTTACTTTCATATTTTACAGTTTTATTAAAATACATAAAATATGCTTCCTTTTGAGTGAAACCGTAAATTTTGTTTGATGCAAAATAAAACCAGTAGCTGTATGGGTTGAAGAAAATAAAATAATAATAAAGAAGTGTTTTATTTTTATTACTTTTCATGAATTAAAAGATACTGAGTCACTTTCGAGTAAAAAGTAACAATATTTTTATTTCATATTTAATCTGGATTTAACTTAATAAGTCTGATAATAAAAATTAAGTAAAACTCTTATAAATGTTCTAATGAGTTTAACGCTTTCAACAAAATGCCCGATACAAAACTCTCAGATAAATCTATCACTAATATTTTTATATAAAGCATTTATTGACAGTAGTTTACCGGTTCAGCTTTCATGTCTTTAATGAATTGGATTAAAACAAGCTTAACCCATTACTACTTGATTTTTTTTTAAAACTTCGTCCCAAAAATGGGACGCTAGGCACAAATGGGTTAAATTTACGCTTAAAATTTTAACTGTCATATTTAATACTTTTATCAAAATATATACTCTCTTATGAGTAAAATCAGGATTTTTGTATTATTTTCATTAAAATAAATTTATTTGTATTAAACATAAATTTTGATACAAAATAATAAAATTATCAAAATACACTGCCAAAAATTTATAAAGAAATGGTCACTATATGACGCATCTTTTCTGCGAGAACTTTTTTTAACTAATGGAGACTCGATCTATATTTCTCTAAAAAGGGAATTCTTCAGCAGGATATTTTTAAGGGACCTCATGGCTCTTAAAGCTTCAAAATTTTCGAAATTTCATTCATATTTTCTTGAAATTTTAATATGATTGTCTCCTTGAAATTCCCATTAGAACAGAAGTTATGGTTTTTAGAATTATACTCGCACAATAGCTGAAGCGATGTTTCCGAAGATTTGAAGTCATTTTTCTCCAAATGAGGTTTTTGGACATAACGCGCAAGATATCTCAAAAACTTCTGAATATTGTGTCGTGAAATTTTCATAACATATCTTTCATGTTAGTCTGTACAAAGTGAACCTAAAATTTTATTTTTATTGCTCAAAAAAATATTTTTTTAGGTGATTATATTGTTGACATTTTCAAAAATTTGTATTAGCAAAATACAACTTTGTATTAAAAATATGAAAATGCTTTAAAAACAAATTGATTTAGGTTCAGGGAAATTATTTTAATCTGAAGTATAATTAAGCATAAAAAGTTTCACTCTAGTTGCAAAATTAATTTTGTTATCCTGCACGTAAGCTGTTATACCAATTGTAAGCTCGACAAATGTCTGACAGTTTGGAGCCCCCTATAAATTATAATTCTGCATCTTGCAATTTTTTAAATAAATGAAATGAAAGAACATTCTTATGTATTTCATTCCAATGAAAATTGTGTTTTTAAATGATATATATTTTAAGATACTAAATGTTGAAAAGGATGTCTTTTTTTATTTTTTTTTACAATTTTAAGAATCCTGAGACTCATTAAATTAATTTTATAGTATTGTAACAAATGTATTTTCATTATTGTTCGCCGATTGTTTGGTACTTTTTTACTTTTTTGTGAAATAAAACTGAAGGAAACGAACATTAGAATTTTTACATATTTTTATGAAAAGAAAATAAGTGTTACATAATTTTGATTAAATACTAATACTTTTGTTAACATTTAATAACATTTATGATTTACAAATATGGTATTAAAATGTAAAATTTAGTAAAACGTTATTTCCGTTCACCATAGTAATTTTAATAAACAAATAGATGTAAAAAATTCTGTGAAGTGATACAACCAAAAATTTTAATTAACGCATTTTCAACTAGAACAAAATCGAAAAGAAAACAAGCAAACAACAACAACAACAAAAAGAAAAACAACTCTTGGAGAATGTTCTACAAAAGAACACATAAAGGAGCATGCTAAAACACACTGAACTATAGAAAATTTAATTTCACGGCAAAAAAGTAAACTTAGATTTATAAATATACTATAATTATCTATTATTAAAAAATTTTGAATTTAAATTTTATTTAAAGAAATGGTTATTATATGACTGACCTTCTCAACGAGATTTTACTGAATCTAACGGAGGCTTGATTTGTATTTTCTTAAAAAATGAATTCAGGTAGTTCTTTTTTAAATAATTTTACAGGATTCCAACAAATATATTTTTAATTATCGTTCGCCAATTTCTTGGTACTTTTTACTTCTCTGTAAAGGAAAATGGAATGAAAAGAGCATCTGCTTTTTATTACTTTTTCGGAAAAAAATACTATTGTATAATTTTGATTAAATACTAAGACTTTCGTTAAATTTTAATCGCATTTTTAATTTACAAATCTAATGTTACAATGAGATATTAGCGGAAATGTATTTCTGTTGACCTGATTACTTTTATAAACAGATATATGTGAAATTTTCTCAGAAATAATTCAAATCATAAATTTGAATTAATGCATTTTCAACGAGAACACCGAAATTTGAAACTTTGACTTCCAAGTATTTAAGATCACGGCACAAATAAAACTTTAATTCATAAATATAACACAATTATAATAAACACTGCCAAAAATTTATTTAAATAAATGGTCTTAATACGATTGATCAATATTGCGAGAAATTTTGTATTTAAACAGAGGTTCGATTTCTATTTTGATAAGAAACGACTCCAGGAGGTTCTTTTTAAAATAATTTTACAGTAGTGTAACAAATATTTCTTTAATTATCGTTCGGCAATTTCATGGTATTTTTAAACCATTTTCTAAAGAACAATTGATTGAAAAAAACAACTTATTTTTATTTCTTTATACGAAAAGGATATAAGTAATACATAAATTTGATTAAATGATAAGACTTTCTTTAACTTTAATCACATTTTTAATTTACAAATCATTGTTATGATCATTATGATGTTATAATGTAAAATTTATTTATTCTTTTTCGCTAACCTTATTAATTTTTATAAACAGATGTGAAACTTTCTCAGAAATAATCCAACCAAAAATCTTAATAAATGCATTTTTCAACTAGAACACAAAAATTTTAAATTATGCCTTTCAAATTTTTAAGATTATAGCCTAAAACAAAATTTAAATTTATTACGAAACTTTTAAATTGATTTTTGAAACTTTTATTAAATTATATGCTTTCTCGCAAGTAAATCAGAACATTCTGTATTCTTGGCATGATCCAAAATATTTGTAGCTACATTTAATAAAAATATAAAAAATGAATGGAAAACTAGTTTTTTTAGTCTTTCAACAAACTAAAAACTAATTACTTTGAACATAAATATCGTAATTCGATGTTTCTTTGACTCAGGAGACAGTTTCTTTGACTCAGTCTGTTTGGACTCAAATAGAAAACATTTTAAATCCTCCCTTTGTTAACTGCATTAGTTACTGCTATTACTTGTAGAGTATCGGTGAATCACGTCAATACTCTCAATTCCATTAATTCAGTGTTCATTAAACCCATTAAATCCGTCAATTTGTCTGCGACCCATGACATGGAATTTTCATTTTTTTTTTTTTTTCCGTTGCATTGTTTGTTTGGGGTTTTTTTTGTTTTTTTTCGGGGGGGGGGGGAGGGGGTTGCATGATGATGTCTGTGTTTTAAAGGCGTGTTGAAAAAAAAATAGAAAATTCATTCATAATCTTTACTACAGAACTCAATGTACACTGTTAAAAAAATTGTTGTTTTTACGATATAATACTGGCGAATGGGGTGCCAGTTTATAACTGTAAAGTCAACAATAATAAACCGTAAAATAAGCAGTAATATATTGTTATACAGAAATACGGTTTAATTCCTTTATAAGACGGAATATTACTGTTTCTTTTACGGTTTATTATTGCCAATTTTACGGTTGTAAACTACCACACAGCTCCCTGTACGGTACAGTAATTTATTAACCATTTGGGAAAATGGTTATTGTCCTCGGTCAGGGTAAGGAATCAAAAACATATCTGAAGCGTTTTATTAGTTGAATCCAGCATTTTATTCCTTTTCTGATTGGTCTATACAGTAATCTGTATTTTCCCTTTACTTTCAACAGAGATGGATACTTCTGTTGCCATTATGACAAAAAAGTAATAAAAACTACAAAATAGTAATAATAACTCAGAAACAAATTAAGATACAGCTTTCAAACAAATTGCATTTAAAAGTACATTTTTTTCTCTATACGACGGTGTAAAAAGTAATATTGTGGGATGCTTAGAAGTTTAAAAATGAAATTTCATTTAAAATTGGTCCAGGAATATTAATGTTTAATCCATGGCGTACGTAATGTATGACCAGCTCCGTAGAACTTTAAAAATTTACAGTACCGAAAATTGTAAAACTGAATTTTCTTTTAAAATTTGTTCATGATGGGTCCAGGAATGTTAATGTTTAATTCATCGCGTACGTAATGTATGATAAACTCCGTGCGATTTTTTATGTCTTAAACTTTAGTCTTTGAAAAAATCATTTTCCAAATGGTCGTTGTAATTTGTTAAATTGCTTATTTTATTTTATTTTTATTTTTTATTTTTTAACAGTGTACTGGTATGTAACGAATATAGGTTTTTGTGGATTCACGTAGAATAATTTTGAAAAATTAATTTCGATTTGTTTAGATAACAAAACACCGACCTTTAACAATCCTAATTCAACAGTGGTTATAGATCTATTGAATACAAAGATCAGAATTTCATGGAACTAGTAAATAAATGTTTAGCGTTGTACGTCAACCTGTTCCCCAATTTCAATAAAATTAAGTATAATTTACAAAAATTTTGAAAGAATTTTTGAGACATGTCAAATAAAAAGTAACTAAGTCAAACAAGTCGTAAATTGTACGTCAAACATGGCAAATGCAGTGAGTTCCTACTATAACTAGTTTTATAAATATTCAGATCTTGGTGCAGTATAGCTGTTGCACTTTTAAGAAAAAAATGCATGAATACACAATTTATTAAGATTATATACATTGAATTCAGTAATACGGAAATAATATGACTCCATCTTAATAGGACGTAATCCCCATGGCAACCTAGAATCAATACCTATCACGGGATATCACTGAATGAATTACATATGATAGCATTTAACAGAATGAAGAAACGTTTAGTAACAACTTTTTAAATTTTGATTAGATTTTCATTAAATTTGAAATGAGTCGACAAAATTCTGCTACAATTATTAAATTTAAACCATTATTTTGGGTTGCTTTTGCGCTGTTATATGCGGACAGACATACATACAGACAGACGGACGACGAGATGATGCCTATAGGTGCTTCGCATTTATATAATTATGAACGCATTTAATAATGAGTTTTTTACTACTTTCTGACCCCAGCCTAATATGTTTTTTTTTTCTGCATCGGGGAACGCAGCTAATTATGTTCCAAGTATCAGCAACTTGCAATATATGCTCTATATGCTCGTTTTTAAGCGATACCAAAAATTTTACATTATTTCTATTTTAAAAACATACATCCTAAAGATACATGTGTCGATGAAAGAAAATTAACGATTCGTGGCTTATTATATATATATATATTTAAAAAACGAAAAGCAACGAACTTCACTTGGAGTATAAAATCTTTTTTAAGCAAAATTTTAATTATTAGGTCTTACGTTATTACCTTTGAGTGGACCAGTTTCAGTAAAAATAAATAATACATAAATAAGTCTCAGCATTAATTATACAAAAAAAGCAGTTTTCCGTACGATACAGAAATTAAAAATTTAAACTTTGAAATCTCTAAAATCTCTGAATAAAGAAACACTTAAAATTATTCAAAAAAATAATTAAGCTAATCTTTTTCGCTTTTATCAAAATATTCGCTTTCTCACAAGTAAAAACAGCACACTTCTGCGTTAATTTCATAGACTAATAACTGTAGCTATATTTGATAAGGAAATATGAATGGAAAATTCGCGTTTAATTTTTTGTGTCTGTGAAACAAAATTTTGTTATTTTGATTTTTTAAAAAAAAGTCTTTCATTTTGGTCTTTAATGAAATTTTAATTAATTAGTCATATGTTAATAAATTAAACTTATTCCTTGTTTCCTTTGTATGAATTTTTTTTTTTCAGTTGATATTTCAAGATCAGATTTTATATTTTTATTAAATCATAAACAATCTAACAAATGAGCTGGAAATTTCGGTCACTCGAACTCGAAAATTATTCTAATAAAAATATATACCATATATGTAAAATAAATAAATAAATAGTTTTATGCTTAATATTTATTTCCGTCGCTAAAACCAATAAAGTCAAAATTGCGATTTAAAATAAAATAATCTGTATTTTCTTTTAAATTAAAATTCCAAGTAATTAATTTTATGTTAAACATAAATTTTTTACGATATATTTTATTTTATTGATTACTTAATATCAGTATTATTTTAATCAATAAAATGTCAAATATAAAATATTTCAGAAATAAATTCTACCAGAAATGTTAAGCATTGTTTAACAAAAAATCACAAATTTAAAATTTCAAGTTTTATATCTTTAAAATAGTGGAATAAAAATAAACTTAAATTTACTGCGAAAATTTTAAGCTCATATTTTACGCTTTTATTAAAATATATGCTCCCTTACAAGTGGAACAGAACATTCTGTATTATTTCCATAGAAAATAATACCTGTAGCTTTATTTGATAAAGAAAAATGAATAGCAAACTCGTGTTTTATTTTTATTTTTATCAAAATAAAAAGTAAAACTAATCTGAAAGCTTAAAATTTTTGCTGACGTAGTTTATTGCGCTACTTTTCATAGAATATGTGGAATGAAATTTTATTCTGCAAGCAATATTTTGAAATTGGATTTGTCCACTTGAAAATGCTTATTATTGTCTGGAATTTCTTTAAAAAATGGTTTTTGTTGTTCAGCGTATGATTCAAAGTTTCTAAGTTTTAACAATCTTTCCAGTGGTTTGTGCCTGAACAACTATAAGTAGATTTCACGGCTGAATTTCATTCACAAACTTATTTGCTTTTTACTTCTAAATGATGCGCGCAATAGATATTTAATAAATTCTTCAGAAACAAGAAAAAAAAATGAGTTATAGTAAATAGGGTAAATGTCACTTCTATGCATTAAATTTTGAATTTATTGAAAATCTTTAAATATTTATTTTCAATTAAAAATTTCTATTGATTTTGTTTATATATTAAAATTTTTGCTCCATGGAATATCATACAGGGTGTACAATAAATGAATATCCCAACTTTACAAGCTATTAAAAGAAAATAAAAAAAGTACTACCTTGTTGCTCATTGAAAATCAAAAGTGGCTGTTAAATGTTAACCGTTTATCTACTGACGTTACTTATAATTACCATTAAAATAACTTGTTATAAAATTCATTTTATACTTCGATTTCTAGTAATACAGTTTAGAATGAGTTATAGAGATATAGATGCATTACTTTATCTTGTTCCAAAAGCATTGTTGGTTACACAAAACAAAAATATTTTTTAAAAGGATAGTTTCTTTTGCCTTTGCATCTTTTCATCTTTCTTGGCGTTGAGGAGGGGGATTTTTCAAATCGGAAAAACTTCTATATTTCTTTTGTAAGTACATTATATTTGTGCATTTACTAATTCTAAAAAATACTAAGAAAAATATTTTAAAAAAAGATTAGAGTGAGATAGAGTAAAGATAGACTGGGGTTATAAATATTGCACAAAATCCCAAAGAATTCAAATTTAATTATTCCTTCTAAATTATTCAGTTCTTCTAAAATCCATCAAAAATTTATTAAATGACTATATAAATCTTCTAATGTTAAAATAATGTAATGTTTAAAAAATTCAAGAAAAATGTTTTAAAAGATAAAATTTCCATGAATTCATAATTCAGTACATAAAGGGTTAAATTATAAGTGTTCAGTGTGAGCCCCTAGAGAAATACGAACGATATCGAGGTGTTACGATAAGTCATCCCACACTTTTTACAGCATGTCCGGTGTGACTCTTTGAATGGGTACAGATATGCGTGCCCTAATTTAGTCATCGCCAAACGGTGGTGGCAGTGTTGCCAGAGGAGTACTTTCTTTTAATTCAGATTTCATGACTCAAATTTCATTCACTTTTCTGAAATTGTAAAATTCCCCTTGTGATGCCTGAATTAATATGCCATTAAAAAGGTCGAAGTTTACTATTTCAAAAAAGTGGTACCAATCAAGAAATCTTTTTTTTTTTTTTTTTTTTTTTTTTTTTTTTTTTTTTTTAAGTAGCCCACGGGCAATACTGGGCGTTGGAACAAACACTTAAGAGCCCACTTCAATAACGGGAAGAAAGGAAAATGCTAATTTTTATGGGAGCGTTATTTTGAAATATTTCGCTTAAATTTTATTTTTTTTAATGATATTTTTGCATGGGATAGCTGAGGACATTCTACAACCAGGCTAGATTTTACTTTTTCAATTTCGGTTTCAGATTATTTTTTAATAATTACTTTTACTTTTGGGCCCGGTTGGAACCGATTCCGAAATTGAAATTATCCTATTATAAAAAATAAAAAAAATCTATAACCAAAATCGAAAAAGTAAAAACTAGCACGGCTGTAGATCGTCCTAAGCTATCCTATGTAAAAGAAAAAACAAAACAAAAAGAAAGATAATAAAATATTCAAAAATTTTTTAATTTGAGCAAGAAATTTAAAAATAACGCTCCCTTAGACTTAGTATTAACGTTCGATTTTTTTCGCTTGACTAGTGTGAGCTGTTAAGCTTTGATGACAAAAGCTCCCCCAAAATGCACCCCCCCCCCCCCCCAAGAAAAAAAAAGGAAAGTGTGGGATGAATTACCGTATCGCCGCAATACCGTTCGTGTTTCTCGAAGGGAAAACATTGAACACTTATAATTATTCGAATTTATACTTTCAATTGTTATTTTTGATTTCCGATGAACAACAAGGTTTTACTTTTTTCTTGATTTTCTTTTAACAGACCTGTAAACGTGGGATATACATTTATGTACACTCTGTATATGTTTAAGGCTACGGAACTATGGAATCGAATCCTGTCTTCTCGGTTTAAAGAATACAGGTGAAAACTATTTGTTCAATTGTTAACTGGGATAGATTTTTTGAATATAATATATATATATTTTTTAGATGACCCACCAACAAAACCAAACAACATTTTTATATGAAACATAATACATTTAAATAGAGCTTTTAAATTTATTAAAAACGATATATATATATATATATATATATATATATATATATATTTTATTAGTGGCAGGTTTGACGTTCATCTCAGATGAAATTGCCAAAGATATCGTTGCTTACAGTAGTCTTTATGATTATCACAATTTCAGTTGTTTAGTAGTTCGATTAGTAGAAATAAATAATACATAAACCGTTCTCAGAATTAATTCGACCCAAAATAAAGCATTTTTTCATAAAATACCGAAATTTTACGTTTAACCTCTGAAATCTCTAAGATCGCAGAATAAAACAAAACTTAAGTTTATTAAAATTTTTTTAAGCTCATACTTTTTCTCTTTTATTAAGTTATACGCTTTCTCACAAGTAAAATAGCGCACCTTTGTGCTATTTTCATAGACTGTAATAACTGTAGATATATTTGATAAAGAAAAATGAATCGAAATCTCTAATTATAAATTCGGAATTTATAAAGGAATTTTTATGAGATTATAAATTCGTTAAACGAAAACTAATTATTTTTATAAAAATTCAAATTGTCTTTATTTTATTTTTTAATGAAATTTCCATCAAGGCCGTAGTCAGAAAAATATATTTAAGGTCATTTGATCATGATTTGAATCATATCTCATTTTGTATTTTTTATTTTCAACCGAGTTATTTTCCTCTGATGGACTGATGGCTTACATAATTAAAAAAAAAAAAAAAAAAAAAAAAAAGCAATTTTTTCCCCCATTCTGACCAGAAAATCAGAGTTCTAATTTTTTACGACTGCTCTTTTATCTTCACCTAACGCTTCATTTGTAATGGCTGTTTCATAATAATGAAAACCATCAGTTCATTAGAAAAAAATGATCCATTCTAAAGTATAAGTTCGATTAAAATAACTATTTAATATTTTGAGCAGAAATAAGTGGCTACACCTGGAATTTTTCTGACACTAATAGAATCACATCGCTGTCAATTTGTACGGTTTTGTTACCTCTAATGTTTAATACAAATTTTTGCCATATTCCACCATTGGCAATTGTTGGATTTCAGCGATTTAATTAGGCAAAATTTACTGGTAAGTTTTTGTGGTAAGGAAAAATCTGAGAAATTGATACCTATACAGTAGCGTAATACTGCAGCAAAAATAAATAAATAAATAACTGCAGCAAAATTGACATTCAACAAACAAAAAACTGTCAAGGGCTTTTTCAAATAAACAATTTCATTCCCAATATTTCTTAATAGTAACGGAAATGAGCATCAAAGAAGCATTGCTAGCACCATAAAAATGAATTAATTAAGAGGAAATTTATATTTCATCACCTTAGTGGGTGACGATTAGTGTAAATCCAGTTTATCCCAGTTTTTTGCTTATCCGAAGTGAGCTTGGTCCATATTAACTTGTATAATCGGGATTCTACTGTAGTTGATTTTCGAATCTTGACTGTGTTAAGTAATAGTTAATGACATATTTATAGTCATCTTGACAGAAATTTTGGAGGGCGATCAAACCCTAATGATCCCCCCATTGGCTATGGCCTTGATTTCAATTAATTAGTCTCAGGTTAATCCACTAAATGTATAGATTAAATTATATAAACTTATCTTTTAAAATATCTGTTATATTTATGTTATTTTATTATTATATTTACTTATTGATCAAGTTTTAACTTCCTTAAGGAGTATTAGTCGAAAACAAATGTTGAGCTATTTACATTGTATTAAGTGTAAACTGGTCAATCTTATTATTCTGCCTCACCATAGAGACAGATTTAAAAATAAATCATGCTTGAAAGTTATTTTTAAAAACATGAAAAATCAGTAAATTGAGTTACAGTTTTCAAACTAACTGCATTTGAAAGAACATTTTTTATCATATTGAACTGTGTAAAAATTGAAATTGTGTTATATCTATACGTTAAAAAAAATTACAGTAAAAGAAAAATGTGTTGGTTATGTGTTGACACTGCCGATATGACAATAACGTAACTCACGACATGTTTTTGTTTTATAACATAAATTTATATAGAAGTTTTAAATCGCATTCTTCATGTTGTTTAGCATATGCGTTTTTTCGATTGCTGATGTTCTTTATAATAATGTTCGTTTATTGTTTTATATAACTAGTTACTTTTCGTGAAATATGTGCAATGTATTTTTAATATAAAATTGTTTTACATTTAGATTTTTTTCACTTGAAAATAAGTTCTTATCAGCTGGAGTGTTTTTAAAGAGAGTTTATGTTTTTAATTGCATGATTAATATTTGCAGATTTTACAATCCAGATGTTTTTTCCTGAAAAAAAAAAGAGTAGATAGTATGGATGAATTTAATTTACTTATTTTTATCTTATTTGATTTTTACATTTAAATGGTGCGTGCACTGTTAAATTTTTCAATCACACCGAAATATATAAGTTATATTTTTAAAAAAGTGCGTATAATTTTACGTATTATATTATGTATTTAATGAAATATTTACTTTAAAAATGTTATGAAAAAGTTTATACAAATAAAAATGACAAAAGGTATTTGGATAACAGAATTTTACGAAATTTTAATTGCTTAATAGGTGCACTCATTAAATTTTTTTCTTCATTATAAAACGAAGTATACTGAAATTTTATTCATTTCATAATGTAAATTTTGATTAGGTTTTGTTAATGATTTCGCTTTTAATAATGTCATAAACTTTTATTGTAATAGATAATGCATTTATGTTTTAATTAAAAACCACATTTCAATTTATGAAAAATATGTATCGAGTTCGACATTTACGGAAACTATCGATCAAAATTCAAAATTTATTCATCTATAAGTTACTATTGTTGAGGTGGCAAATACTTACATTTTTTAATTATTTAGTAAATAAAAATGAAGAAAATTAAGTTCATTTGATTGTTAAATTGTGTTAATTAACCTGTTAATATTATTGATTCTAAGCCAAACAGGCAAAGCAAAAAATGTTTGATTTTACGTACTAATTATACTACCATTTACATCTATTAATGTCGCCAGTTTTAAATTTTTATGCTAGTCATTCTTAAAAAAAAAAAAAAAAAAAAAAAAGATAGAAAGAAAAAAAGAAAAAAGAAAGATATTCATGCAACGTTTTTCTTTCTAAATTCAATTTCTCTTCTCTTCTCTCTTTCTCTTTCATCTTTTTTTTTTCTTTTTTTTTTTAAAATAACTTATACATCTAATAATCGACGATATTCTAGTATTATTTTAATTAATTTAAACTGAAATCAAAGACAGCCATGTAAAAGTTTCATAAGGTACTTGTTATATCTTGAATCTTTCATCGTACTTCTTTTTAAATTTTTGTATTAAAATTCTTTAATTTAAACTAATTTAAATTTAAATAATTTCTTGCGTAATATAAAATAATTCACAAGTTTAAGAATCCCTACCTGGTAAAATCATGGCATACCACATCCCAAGCATCATCAATGTCGCTGTGCATCTTGAAAGTCTGGTCGTTTTCATTTTTTAAAATTTTATTTCAAACTGACATCACAAAGTTTTAATCATTTTAAACCAAAGGAGCTCAGAATATGCGTGAACATTATTTTCTAGACTTGTCTCTGAGGGAGTGAATAAATGCGTTTGCGTAACTTAAACCTCATTCAAAACACAAAACATTTGCAAATTGAGCACGTTGTTTCAAACTTCTCCTAGGGAAGCTGTAGAGCAGCCGTCCTCTCAGTGGAGTGGGCAAGTATGTTCTGAGTGCAGTGTTGGCGAGAACTGTGGTGGGGCGCGCTTACCACTCACGATTGTCGTTTCGTGGGGGAAGAGTATTTTACCGATCGGGGGGGTTGATAACGCGGGGGAGTTGAAGAGGTATTTTGTGATTTAGTTCATCTTAAGTGGCTTGCTAAAAAGTTTTTACAGAAAAATGCCGTTTATAATGATGAGAAGTTCGATAAAATAATGCATAAAAAATTGTAATTAATTCTGATTTATTCAATATTTAAAGTTTTGCAAAATGTCAAGAGACTTTTTCGAGAATTTCATTGATTGACACACGTGAAATATTTTCCTGCTTTAGAAAATATGTTATTATAATTTATTAGTAATTAGAAACAAATAGGATATTAATTTTTTTCACCAAACGTATTTGTTTTAAACATTGTTCAAAAAATATTAAACATTTTTAAAGAAAATATTATTCGAAAAATTTATTGCTATAGATCTGCATTTAAGTAAACATCTAATAACGGTCATTAATTTACCTAAATATGCTTTTTATTAAGATATTACTTTGATGTTTTCATTTATTTCTGTTTCTCCGTCTTTATAAAAGTTGGCAAAGCACAGGTGTTTGTATAGATCAAAATACAAGGGTTATAGTGATTGTAAATTGTAAAGATTTTAGTAAACCTTAGTATTTTTTTATTTTTTACTGGGAAAAGAAAAGTGTAATATTGCGGTAGAATTATTAAGCTTTTTCCTTTTTAAGATGCATTTTGTGATTTAGTCCATCTTAAGTGGCTTGCTAAAAAGTTTTTACAGAAAAATGCAGTTCATAATGATGAGAAACTCCATAAGAGAAAGCATAAAAAATTAATTAATACTGATTTCTTCAATATTTAGAGTTTTGTAAAATGCTAAGAGAGTTTTTTGAGAAATTCATTGATATGAAATATTTTCCTGCTTTAGAAAATATTTTATTATAATTTATTAGAAACAAATATGACATTAATTTTATTCACACACATGAAATATTTTCCTGCTTTAGAAAATATTTTATTATAATTTATTAGAAACAAATAAGACATTAATTTTTTTCAAAAACTTGATCGTTTAAGTTATAGAGAAAATGATAAACACTTTTTTAATAAGATATTATTTATAAAAGTTGATTGATACCGATCAGTACTTATGTAAATATGTAATAAAAGTCATTAATTTACTTAGTTATGCTTTTTTATTAAGATATTACATTGCTGTTTTCCTTTCTTTCTATTTGTCCGTGTCTTTAAAACGCGGCAAAGAACCATGATTTTGAATAGGGAAAATGACAAGGTCTAGTGATTGTAATTTGTAAAGATTTTAGTAAGCCGTGGTAATTTTTTTGCTGGCAAAAGAAAAGTACAATATTGCGGTAAAATTTTTAAGGTTTTTCTTTTTTGAGATGTATTTTGCAATTTAGTTCATCTTAAGTGGCTTATTAAAAATGTTTACAGAACACTGATGTTTATAATTACAAGAAGTTAGATAAAAGAATGTATAAAGAACTGTAATTAATTCTGATTTATGCAATATTTAGAGCTTTAGAAAATATCAAGAACGTTTTCGAGAAATTCATTTAATGACAGGCGTGAAATATCTGCCTGCTTTAGAAAATATTTTATTCTAAATTATTATAATTAAAAAACAAATAAAACATTAATTTATTTTACAAAACTTGTTCGTTTTAGTTGTTGTGCAAATGATAAAACCTTTAAAAAATTTAATTTAAAATTTCATTGAGAATTTGCAATATATCTGTATTTATGAAACATATAATAAAATTCATTAATTCAGTTAAAGATGCATTTTTGTTAAGATATCACTTTACTGTTTTTATTTCTTTCTGATTCTCTGTCTCCATAAAACGCTGAAAATCACAGGTGTTTGTATAGGGCAAAATACAAGATTATAATTTGATTTTAATTCCTAAAGATTTTAGTAAACACTAGTAATTTTTCTGTTGACAAAAGAAAAGTACAATATTGCAGTAGAATTATTAGGTTTCTCTTTTTTGAGATTTATTTTTTGATTTAGTTTATCTTAAGTGGCTTGTTAAAACGTTTTTACAGAAAAATGCCCTTTATAATGATGAAAAGTTGGATAGAAGAGTATATACAAAATTGTAATTAATTCCGATTTATTCAACATTTAGAGTTTTGAAAATTGTAAAGAGAGTTTTTGGAGAAATTCATTTATTGACACGCGTAAAATATACTCCTGCTTTAGAAAATATTTTATTATAACTTAATAGTTATTAGAAACAAATAAGACATTCAGTTTTTTGACCAAACTTGTTCGTTTAAATTAGTGTGTAAATGATATACTTTAAAAAATTAATTTGAAAATTTGATTGTTATAGATCTGTATTTATGTAAACATTTTATAAAAGTCCTTAATTCACCAAAATATACATTTTCATTAAAATATTACTTTGCTGTTTTTATTTATTTCTGTTTCTTCGTCTCTATAAAACGCAGTAAAGCACAGGTGTTTGTATATGGCAAAATACAAGGGTTATAGTGACAGGAATCTGTAAAGATTTACGTAAACCCTACAAATTTTTTCATTGACAAAAAAAAGATTAAATTCTAAATGTGAAATGTGAAATACCTAAGGTTCGTGAAATTAGTTTAACATTGCGATAGAATTATAAAACTTTTTTCTTTTTTAAGAAATATTTTGTGATTTAGTTCATCTTAAATGGCTTAATAAAATGTTTTTGCAAATGTATGCCGCTTATAATGGTGAATTTAAATAAAAGAATTCAAAATAAATGTAATTAATTTTTATATTTTCAATAATTAGACTTTAGCAAAACGTCAAGAGAATTTTTTAAGAACTCACTGATTGACTCATGTAACATATTTACCTTCCCGTCAAAAATATTTTAATATAACTCACTATAAAATAAAAATATATAAGGATTTTAAAATTTACAGAAAACAGATTCGATTAATTAATGGCTTAAAAGATAAATATTTTTGTAGCAAATATATTTTTTAAAAATGATTGTTATAGATCTGTATTTATTTACAAATATAATAACAGTATTTTCATTATTATATATATATTTTTAAATCTACAAATACTTTCCTACTTAAGATATTGCTTAACTCTTTTCTTTAACGATAACACACGCAAAACCCTGGCATACAATAAAACACATAACTTGAAATGACGGTAATTTGTAAAGATTTTAGTGAATCTAGATAATTGTTTTCTATCCGGTAATTTTTTAAAGTTATTACTGATATTTTAATTGTGATATTTTCAAGATTCGTGAAAGTTTAAAAATTAAGTAGTGTTTCTATTTTTTTTTTTTTTTTTTTTTTTGTTTAATGGAATAGACAAAAATCTACTACTAATAAAATGGGTAAATACATTCAGTGTGCTGTCGTTTGACGAGAGAAATAGTGGGGTGCTTTACCCTTGACGATTGTTGTTTTTTTTTTTTTGGGGGGGGGGTGAAGAGATTTTATAGTTAGGGAGGGCTGATAAAGCAGGGAATAGAAGAGCATTACGCGACGAAGACAATCTTAATCATCTTAAGAGAATTGTCTAAACTTTTTACAGAAAAATGCGCGCAAAATTATGGGAAAATAGAACGTATAAGTACTTGCAATTCATTTTTATTTATTCATAATCATAAGTTTTGGGAAATGTCGAGATAATTTCGAAAAATTTATTGATTGACCAACGCGATATACCTTTTCTCAATTTCAGAAGTATTTCGATTTAGCTCAAAATGAAAATGAACTGGATAAACTTATTAATATTTTTTATAATACTGTACACAATTTAATAACTGTTTGAAATTTAACTTAGTTTCTATTTAATTGCGACTCCATGCTTTTAGGTGAAATTCCGTAACTCAGTTAATTAATTATAGAAGAAATATTTGTATAAAGATGCTGCCTTACTATGATCAAAAAGCTATTTCCTTAAGATTAAAGTGAAACTAGTAAATATAGGCACTAAAAGGACAACTTTAGTGAGAACTCGTCTGAGATCCACTTGACCACATCTTCACTTAGCTTGAAATGACAGTAATTTATAAAGATTACAGTAAATCTAAATAAACTTTCGTGTTTGGGTAAATAAAATTGCAAATGGTATTTAAATTGCGATATTTTCGTGTATCATGTGAGCTTTATAAAATTCTATACTGTTTCTATTTTTAATTTATGTTGCTTTATTTTATTAAACTTATTTTTAGCTAAGTTTCTATAAAATAGACAAAAACATACTGCTTATAAAATAGGCAAACAAATCTTGATTGCAGTTGGTGTTTGACAACAACTAAGGAGGGAGCTCTTACCACGGACGATTACCGTTTAAGGGGGTGGGGAGGAATTTTGCTGAAAGGGGCTGTTAACGTACTGATTAGAAGAGTATTTTGTTAATAAGTTCATATTAAGATGTTCACGTAAATTTACAGAAAAATGCGTCTTTTAGTTATGTTTCTGTAAAATAGACAAAAATATACTACTTATGAAAAAGGCAAACAAATCTTGAATGCAGTTGGAGTTTGACAACAGCTAAGGAGGGAGCTCTTATCACTGATGACTGCAATTTAAGGGGGTGGGGAGGAATTTTGTTGAAAGTGGCTGACAACGTAGGGAATAGAAGAGTATTTTGTAATTAATTTCATATTAAGAGATTCACCTAAATATACAGAAAAATGCATTTTGAATGACGGGGAGATAAAACACGTAAGTAGTTGCAATAAATTCTGATTTATTCAAATTTTTGAAATGGTTTCAAATTTTGAAAAAGCTTGAGTGGTTTTCGAAAAATGGATTGACTGACCAGCGTCAAATACTTTTCTTTCATTCAAAAAATATTTTAATTTAGCTAAAAAGGAAACATAACAGAATAAAATTTTAAAATATTGATAAGACTAGACTTTAATAACTGGTTACATAATAAATAAGTTCCTATTTCCTTCCATTCGTTCTGAATTTTGTTGTACTAACTTCAGTTGTTCACTGTTGTTACTTCAGTTAATTATAGAAAATTATTTGCAATAGGATAATGCTTTACTATGATCAAGACACTATTTTTTAAAAATTAAAATATTGCGGGGCAATATTTCTATTGAAAGGGCTATAATAATATTAATCTTAATAAAAATAAAACTACAACTGCAATTTAAAAGTGCAAACACCACAAGTTGGAGGGAGGAAAATTTAAACTAATATCGATGATACAAATTCGTCATAGTTTGAATAAAATTCACTTTTTAATGTCTTTTTTTAAAGAAAAGGGGGTATAAAGAATTTTTGATAGTTTTTAAAATTTTTCTGTTCGGTATAATTATAAAAAAAAAAGG
This sequence comes from Maratus speciosus, assembly GCA_963932465.1. Lineage (NCBI taxonomy): Eukaryota > Metazoa > Arthropoda > Arachnida > Araneae > Salticidae > Maratus > Maratus speciosus. Next base: position 130,866,412 of record OZ010791.1, read on the forward strand.
TATGTTTTAGTTATTTTTGACAAAGACATTTTACAAAATTCCATCTTTAAATTTATAACAAAGTTCAGTTGAATAAAACAGTATAGAACTATAATAAAAATCGTATTTACGACAACAAAGTGCATATCATGTATGTACAGCATGGGGAGAAAGAAAAGGTAGCCTAAATATATGAAAGTACATTTACGTTACGCTCGTACAATATACCTCTTGCATTACCATTTTATATAATCCTTGCCTTTTTCCTTCCCGCAGAAAAAAATCGATTGTGAATTTTTCGTAAAGTGTATATTCACATAGAAGAAATTACTTTAAAAAAATAATACTTGCGTAAAATGCAAAGGTATGAAAACTGTGTGGGATGAATCAGCAATAAAAAATAAAACAGTCTTCACTGATTTTTGTTTACATTTTACTTAAATATTCAAGTCTACATATTTTAATTTAAATCACATGTATATGGGTTACGTTCGTTGCCGAATAAAGCAATTTTTATTGAAGTTTATTTTGGTAAGGATTTTTAATAATTTCAAAATTAATTCGATAAACAAAAATTTAAAATAAGCATTTTTTTTTTTATCTTTGTATATCTTAATTTTGCGTTGAAGCTAATACTATATAATATACATGTCGCATTTTTACGTTACCATTTTATATATTTCTTGTATTTTTCCTTCCCATAGAGAAAATCGATTCTGAATTTTCATAAACTGTACATTCACATAGAGAATATGACTTTTTAAAATTATAATACTCGCGTAAAACGCAAATGTATGAAAACTGTGTAGGATGAGTCAGCAATAACAAAATAAAACAGTTTTCACCGATTTTTGTTTACATTTTACTTAAAAATTCACGTTTACATATGGTAATTTAAGCCACATGCGTATGAGTTACGTTAGTTGCTGAAAAATATAGTTTTAATAAAAGTTTAATTCGACAAGTATTTATAAAAAATTCAGAATTAATCGAAAAATAAAAATTTTAAATAAGCAATTTCTTATCCATTTCTTATGTAAATATAAATAAACTTTTCGATTATGACATATTTAAAATAACTGAAAAATCTGACATAAAATCTGACATGGCACTGAAAAACCGTATACTTGGCACACGGATCGGATTATACACGGAAATATATGTAATTTCAGAATTAATTCGATAAACAAAAATTTTAAATAAGCAATTTCCTTATCTTTGTATATCTTACAACGCGTTGCGCGACGCTCTTTGCGTTGACGTTCATACTATATAATAAACCTGATGCATTTTTACTCTACCAATTTTATATACTTGTCGCCTTTTTCCTTCCCACAGAAAAAAATCGATTCTGAATTTTCATAAAGTGTACATTCACACAGAGGAAATGACTTTTTTAAATCATAATACTTGCGTAAAACGCAAATGTATGAAAACTGTGTGGGATGAGTCAGCAATAACAAAATAAAACAGTTTTCAGCGATTTTTGTTAACATTTTACTTAAACAGTCATGTCTACTTATGGTAATTTAAGTTACATGGATATGAGTTACGTTAGTTGCTGGAAAATGTAGTTTTATTCGAAGTTTATTTCGGCAAGTATTTATAAAAATTTCAGAATTAATCGAAAAACAAAAATTCTAAATAAGCAATTTCTTATCCATTGTTATATGTAAGATTTTCGATTCTGACATATTTAAAATAATTTGCATAATATTTGCATTAAAATAATTTGCAACTTCGTGTGGTTCTCACAGACATATTAAACGCCGTTTAACGTTTATTAATAAAAAAAAGGCTTTTGTTTTTGTTAATATTGAAAGATTAAAAGAGTATCTAAGCTGAAAATACTGTCAGTTCAAGGAAAATGTCTCCTTTTTAAGTTTCAGAATCTCGGGCATGCTACATTATGTTATGTGGAATATTTGTTAACATTAAACATAATATGTAACCTTGAAAGAAATAGATATGAAATATTTGAAAATATTTCTTAATTTTTGAGAAATTTTCACGAGATGTCTTTATTTTCTTATTTTATTTTTCCCTTTTGTGTTTTTGTTATATTTTTAGTCCAAGCAAATCCTTATGTACATATATATAAGAGATTTGTTTTATTTATGCTTATAGAAAGAGTTTGAGGACAAAACCCCCCTAAAAATATAGATTTACCTACCCGATTTCCGAAGAATCTATAACGAAATGAAGAGGATTCTTTTTTTTTTTTTTTTTTTTTGGCGGGGGGGGGGGGAGGGGTATAAGTATTTAAAATGGATTTTTTGATACTCACTAATCTTCAGAAAACAATCAACTTTAAGTAACAAAAATCTAATAAAGGCTTTAAAAATAAGGCAAACACACAAACCCGTTCATGACTTTCTAAAGAAAGGTTCATATCGTTAAGTGCAAATAATTACCTGACTGTTATACCCGTGTGCAGAAATTTATTTATATTAATATAGAATACGTTTTTTTTTTTTTCATCAAGTATCTAAAAAAATCCTGCCACACTTCTTTTCTTTTCGTTTCCCGTTATTTTTTTTATGTGATTTTAAATATATATATATATAGTATATATATGTCGTAGGCTAATTGAGAAATCAGGCTCTTTGCAAATAGCCTAGGCTCTTTGCAAAGAGCCGGGCTAATTGGAAAATCATCTCCCTTTTTCCAATTAGACTGATATTTTTCAGACTTATTGCAAAGAGCCTAGAAAGCGTTAGGCTAATTGAAAAATGACCACTTATTATCCAATCAGGGTGATTTTTTAAGGCGTATTAACCCATAACCCGACCCGAACCCCAAAAATAACTTTCAACAGACCGTACCCTGATCCGAGCAAGACAAAATAATTTCAGTCTACATGCAACCCGACCCGAACCTGAAAGTTCCAGTTGTAAAAAACCCGAAATCTGACACGAACCAAATCTGATAACCGACAAAAATATTCTAAAGCACCATAACCCGATCCAAATAAAACAAAATAATTTCCGTGAACACGCAACCAGACCCGAACCTAAAAATTCCATTAGAAAAAAACCCGAAATCTGACATGAACCAAATCTAAACCGGACAAAAATATTCCAAAGAACCATAACCCGATCCGAGAAAGACAAAATAATTTCTGTGGACACGCAGCCCGATCCGAACCTAAAAATTTAGTTAAAAAAAACCCCGAAATATGACCCGTACCAAATAAGATAACAGACAAAAATATCCTAAATAACAAAACCCGATCCGAGCAAGACAAAATAATTTCCTTGTACACGCAACCCGAAGCGAACCTCAAAATTTCATTTGAAAAAAAACCTGAAATCTGACCCGAACCAAATCCGAATCCAACAAAAATATCCCCAAGTACCATAACCCGATACGATCAAGATAAAATAATTTCCATGGACCGCAACCCGATCCGAACCTAAAATATTTGTTTGAAAATTCAGAAATATGACCGAACCAAATATGATAACCGACAAAAATATTCTAAAGAACCATAACCCGATCCAAGAAAGACAAAATAATTTCCGTGAATACGTAACCTGACCCGAACCTAAAAATTCCATTAGAAAAAAACCCGAAATCTGACATGAACCAAATCTAAACCGGACAAAAATATTCCAAAGAACCATAACCCGATCCGAGAAAGACAAAATAATTTCTGTGGACACGCAGCCCGATCCGAACCTAAAAATTTAGTTAAAAAAAACCCCGAAATATGACCCGTACCAAATAAGATAACAGACAAAAATATCCTAAATAACAAAACCCGATCCGAGCAAGACAAAATAATTTCCTTGTACACGCAACCCGAAGCGAACCTCAAAATTTCATTTGAAAAAAAACCTGAAATCTGACCCGAACCAAATCCGAATCCAACAAAAATATCCCCAAGTACCATAACCCGATACGATCAAGATAAAATAATTTCCATGGACCGCAACCCGATCCGAACCTAAAATATTTGTTTGAAAATTCAGAAATATGACCGAACCAAATATGATAACCGACAAAAATATTCTAAAGAACCATAACCCGATCCAAGAAAGACAAAATAATTTCCGTGAATACGTAACCTGACCCGAACCTAAAAATTCTATTAGAAAAAACCCGAAGTCTAACATGAAGCAAATCTGAACCCGACAAAAATATTCCAAAGAAACATAACCCGATCCGAGCAAGACAAAATAATTTCTGTGGACACGCAGCCCGATCCGAACCTAAAAATTTAGTTTGAAGGGTCAGGTAACCTTTGAACCAATAAAGTATATGGAAAAGTGACCTCTGTAAGAATTGCAGTCTTTCTTTAACTAATTAACTTTTAATTATAAAATTGGAAACACATGTTAGGAACGAATTATTTTATCAATCAAAATTGTTAGAAAACGTATACACATATATAGTTTTTTTAAATTTATTTTTAAAGATAATACAATTTTTATGAAAGAATTATTCTTGCGTGCATTATTTTTCTCATTTGAATGGCTGAAACAAGCCAAGATTTTTTTAATGAGTACAGATATAAAGTGTTTTCAAAATGACCTACAATGAAAAAAATAAAACTTGTAGATCCCAAAAAAAAAATTTTTTTTAGAATAATTCGAAATATCGAGATTTTTTTTATACAAAAGTAGCCGTGAATTCTAAACTTCTTACTTGAGAAACATAATAATAGGTCATTTTGTGCTTCTGTACGTTTAATGCATCCACCAAAAATTTCGTGAAATTCTAGGCAACCGTTTTTCAGAAATCGTGAGCGCAATGATCAAAATCGCTGTTTTGAGAAAATAGGCTTTAAAGATTGAAAAACCCGTTGATCATATAGCAAAAGTTCAAAGTGTTTTAGACATAACTTCTCTTCTAATGAGAATTTTTGTATGGGGTTTGCTTTTAAATGTTCCCAAAGAATCATATTTAATTATAAGCTATTTTAAAAAAAATCGATTTTTGGATGCTTCAAAGGTTACCTGACCCCTTGAAAAGAACCCGAAATATGACCCGTACCAAATAAGATAACCGACAAAAATATTCTAAATAACAAAACCCGATCCGAGCAAGACAAAATAATTTCCTTGTACTCGCAACCCGAAGGGAACCTAAAAATTTCATTTGAAAAAAACCCTGAAATCTGACTCGAACCAAATCCGAATCCAACAAAAATATCCCCAAGTACCATAACCGGATACGAGCCAGATAAAATAATTTCCGTAGACACGCAACACAACCCGAACCTAAAAATTCCATTATAAAAACGCAAAATCTGACACGAACCGAATCTGAACCCGACAAAAATATTCTAAAGAACCATTACCCGCTGCGAGCAAGACAAAATAATTTCTGTGGACATGCATCCCAATCCGAACCTAAAAATTTAGTTTGAAAAAACCCCGAAGTATGACCAGTACCAAATATGATAACTGACAAAAACATTCTAAAAACCATAACCCGATCCGAGGAAGACAAAATAATTTCCGTTGATACGCAACTCGACCCGAACCTAAAAATTCCATTTGAAAAAAACTGAAATCTAACTAAAACCAAATCTAAATCCGACAAAAATATTCCAAACATCCATAACCGGATCTCAGCAAGACAAAATAATTTCCGTCGGCGTGCAACCCGATCCGAACCTGAAAGTTCTACTTTAAGTTAACACGAAAAGTACCCGAAATAAAAATACCTCAAGCCGCACACCGATACGAGCAAGGCAAATTAATTTCCGTTTACACGCAATACGACCAGAATCTGAAAATTCCATATTAAGTCAAACTGAAACCCGACCAGAACCCGATCTGAAAATTACAAAATTATTTTAAAGAACCGTAACCCCATCCGAGTAAGACAAAGTTATTTCCGTAGGCACGCAACCGGATCCTAACTTAAAGGTTCCATTTGAAGTCAACCCAAAAACCGATCACAACCAGGTTTCGAATTGGGTTCAGTTAGAACTTTCAGGTTCGGATCGGGTTGCCGGTCGACGGAAATTATTTTGTCATGCTCGCATCGGGTTATAGTTCTTTGGAATATTTTTGTCGGGTTAAGATTTGGTTCGGATCGGGTTTCAGGTTGACTTCAAACGGAATTTTTAGGTTCTGGTCGCATTGCGTGTCCACGGAAATAATTTGTCTTGTTCGGATCCGATATGGATTTTTGGAATATTTTTGTCAGGTTCAGATTTGGTTCATGTCAAATTTCAGGCTTTTTTCAAATGAAATTTTTAGGTTCGGATTGGGTTGCGTGTCCACGGAAATTATTTTCTCTTGCTCGGATCGGGCTATGTTTCTTTGGAATATTTTTGTCGGGTTCAGATTTGGTTCATGTCAGATTTCAAGTTATTTTCGAATGAAATTTTTAGGTTCGGTTCGGGTTGCGTGTCCAAGGAAATTATTTTGTCTTGCTCGGATCGGGTTATGGTTCTTTAGAACATTTTTGTCGGTTATCATATTTGGTTCGGGTCATATTTCGGATTTTTTCAAACAAATATTTTAGGTTCGGATCGGGTTGCGTGTCCACGGAAATTATTTTGTCTTGGTCGGATCGGGTTATGGTTCTATAGAATATTTTTGTCGGTTATCATATTTGGTTCGGGTCATATTTCGGAATTTTTCAAACAAATATTTTAGGTTCGGATCGTGTTGCGTGTCCACGGAAATTATTTTGTCTTGCTCGAATCGGGTTATGTTTCTTTGGAATATTTTTGTCGGGTTCAGATTTGGTTCATGTCAGATTTCGAGTTTTTTCTAATGGGATTTTTAGGTTCGGTTCGGGTTGCGTGTCCACGGAAATTATTTTGTCTGGTCCGGATCGGGTTATGGTTTTTGGGGATATTTTTTGTCAAGTTCAAATTTGGTTCGCGTCAGATTTCGTTATTTTTTCAAATTGAATTTTTAGGTTCTGGTTGTGTTGCATGCAGACTGAAATTATTTTGTCTTGCTCGGATCGGTTAGTATACTTTGGAATATTTTTGTCGGCTTCAGATTCCGGGTTTTTTTTCAAATAGAATTTTTAGGTTCGATTTCGGTTGCGTGTCCAAGGAAATTTTGTCTTGCTCGGATCGGGTTATGTTTCTTTGGAATATTTTTGTCGGGTTCAGATTTGGTTCATGTCAGATTTCGGGTTTTTTCTAATGGAATTTTTAGGTTCGGGTCGAGTTCCATGCAGACTGAAATTATTTTGTCTTACTCGGATCGGGGTACGGTCTGTTATAATTTATTTTTGGGGTTTTGGTCGGGTTTTGGGTTAATAAGCCCAAAAAAAATCACCCTGATTGGATAATAAATTGTCATTTTTCAATTAGCCTAACTCTTACTAGGCTCTTTGCAATAAGCCTGAAAAATATCAGACTAATTGGAAAAAGGGAGATGATTCAACAATTAGCCCGGCTCTTTGCAAACAGCCTAGGCTGTTTGCAAAGAGCCTGATTTCTCAATTAGCCTACGACATATATATATATATACTATATATATATGTTTTGCGCGATGTTTTCAGGCTTTTTGTCCAATTCCCACTTTTAGGAGTTTTCAAGGGAGATTCTACTTATGATAAAAGGTACATTTTATAAACAGAAAGCGGATTTTCTTTTTAATTTTTCAAAATGCATTTTCACAATGTCTTTTTCGCTATATTTCCTCAGTATGAGTATGTAATTTATGTTTTTTTTATATAAATTTTCTATGTTGAAAATATTTATTAATTGTAATTTTAAGCCTATAATTATTGCGATTTTAAAAGGAAAGGTATATTACGGGATGTATTGTATGACAGTGAAAGTTTTTGTTTGGCATCCGTCAACATTAACCACTACACTGTAAAAAAAAATATGTAAATCTACAAAACTATTTTTTGTAAAGCTACAGAATTTTTTATTCTTTCTAAAGTTTTATCTGTAGACTGTAAAAGAAAGAAGGTGTAAATCTACAAAACTAGTTTTTACAAAGCTACAGAAATCTGTATGCTTACTAAAATTTCATCGGTAACCCGTGATAATTACATGATTTTTTTTTCTTTTTTTTTTTTCTTTCTTTCTTTTTTTTTTTTTTTTTTTTTTTTTTTTTTTTTTTTTTTTTTGCAGTTACATAAAAATTTCTTAGGCATCCCCAGTTTCCTAGAAAGTTCTCAGTAAATTTACAGATTTTTTTTTTACATATAAACATGAGCCTGTTGCATGAAATTTTTTTGTTACAGTTACATAACAACCTCATAATTTTTTTTTTACAGTGTATCCACTGAGATAATTAAAAAAAGACCTATACGTCGTTTTTTTTACAAGAGAAAAGAAAACCTTATATAACGTGTAAAGTTAAAATCAAGTTCTTTAATAAAACCTTAATTTTATTCGCTAATAATGATACTAAAAAAATAAAAATAGCTTTGCATCATCATCGATTATTTAAATACTGCATTATAAAAGAGTCAAAATATCTTCTACAAGCTTTAAATTTTGAAATAAAAGTATACAGAGTTTCCTTTACTAAGTTATATAAACTAATTGCTATAATTATTTACGTTTCTAATTTTATAAAAAGAAAAACAGTGTTTCTTTAGCGTTGTTTAATTAGTTGCTTATTAATTAGCAGCACCTTTAATTGAAGAAGACTGTGCACATTTAACTGTCCTTACGCATTTAACATTTTAAAAATTAATAAAGTCTCTAATACAATAAACTTTTTAGAAGTTTTTTTAATATAATATTAGATTATGTTTAAACAATGTTAAATTATCGAATATTAAGACAGACATTTTGGTACGTTTCAAAATGATTTTTAAAAAATTTCATATAAGAAAATTTCAGATATATTTCTTGCATATTCACCATACACTTTATCTTCAATTGAACACAATACTTTATATGATAATTTTATATTTTAAATCTTTATACTTGTTTACTATAATAAAACGAAATTAGACATTGACTACAAATATTAGAAAACCAGCAATGCGCTGTCAACTTTATAAATACACTTGCATATATAAGATAAGAGACAAACAGAAAATTATAATTTCATACACAAATTATTAATGAAAGGTGACCAAATACATTTATATAAACGGAAGGTATAGCAAATAGATATTGCCTAAAAGTTCAGCTGATGTGATGTCAAAAACGATCAAAAATATGAAAGGCACTACGTTGAATAAAAATGGGGCATCTATTATTTGTCTCATTATTACTCTGAAGTGACTGCTCTGAAGTTAGTCATTCTGTGACTCCTCCCTGATGTCCTCCGTGATAATTACCCTATAAGGTGTCACAAGGTTGCATTACAATGAAGTTCCTAGTAACTGTTGTGTGAACTTCATTTTGACAGACCAATATGAAGTCTTCGTGACTGCTGCTTTCTGAAGAGTCCCACACTTGTCCACACAGTAAAATCTTCTGGTGTCTCACTGTGTGGCCGCGTCGTTTAAAGACTCTAGTGCGAAGCTGTTAAGACCGCTGCCTTGTGAAAATTTACCAGGAGATAACATTGAGATGCCGCTTGATTATTTGCGTAATTGTCATGATTTGACTTCACAGTAGAGTTTCTAAGTAACTGTGACATGATAATCATTGGGTGAGACCATTGTAACGACACTTACGGAGGTCCGGGACACAAAAATCTTCAAATTTTCGAAAAACGTTTTATTGCATTAAAAATTTCTCTGATTTTAAGGTTCTGTACTTAAAAAATGAAATCGGAACCATTATAAGATCACTCCTGTGTCTGTCTGTCCATCTGTCACAGCCATTTTACTCGTAAACTATGGAACGTGGAAAGTTCAAATTGTGGGATGTATTAAAGACTATTGACCCACCTATTTACAGATTATGAATATTTGCAAATATTTTTAGAAAAAATGTAGAAAGGCTAATCAAGTCACTTAAAAAAATATATATATTTTTAGTGTACCGCGTGGGATATCGTGTGAAAGCTTTCGCAATGCTGAACTCAAAAATACATTTCTTTTAATTTTAGGTATGATATTTTCAGAAATATCGTCGAAAATGTAGCGCAAAAATATGTCCCCCCCCCCTCCCATCTATTTCCGAATCTACTGAACCTAGGATGATAAAAAAATTAGAGGTATTTGACGTTCATTTAAAACTTGCAGAAAAATTATAGCAATTACCCTAGGTCGCATAGTTTTTGAGAAAAACGCATTTTCCCGTTACACACAAATTTTGATTTGCGGGCATTCTTCAAAGGTGTTGATAAGCGCTGGAGATACATATCGTAGTAGAAGTATAAAAGCATTGTTGATAATGATATATTTTTTAAAAAATCGTGATTAATTAGCCGAGATATTAACCCTTACAGCCACGGACGGTTTGGACATACACAATGACAGGGGCGGCGTACTCTATATAACATCGGCTTTGAAAGCCTAGATAACAACTTTTAAGGATACGTTTGTGTAATACAATGTCCAGTAGCAGTATAATAGTAATAAACGTCAAATTGTTAAAAACAGACTAATTTAATTAGAATTAATCCCATAAATACTATAGGATTCGGGATTTGTTTGCATTCATTAGACCTCTCAATACGCCTCCCATGTTTTTAATGTTAATTAAAAACCTATCTGGAAAAACGCGGCAAGGAACGAGGCGGCGTTGCTAGTTTGCGACTTCCTTTCAAAGCGCGCTTAGCCAAATGTCAAGTTTAAAGTTTGAATGAGGGTTTTGTTTCAGCTGAGCTGTAAAAATAAAAGATTACTACGGCCCTGAATTTAGTTTTAAGAAAAGCCAAATGAAGTTCATATATCCACTACTTTTATTGTCTGTGCCGAAATAAGTTCATCATAAACTGATTAGGATAAGGTTTAAATAAGAGTTATACAGAATAGCAATATTTGTTAATATTTAGGCTTCATATCTCTTTGAACTTTTACGGTATATGCATTCATAGTTTTCTGGTATATATACAGCTTTATCAAACCCTGCGTTGTACAGTTTTTTACAAAGACTTATTTTTCTTTTAATAACGATTTTTTTAACAATACAGTTAATAATTGACATATTTATTGTACGGAATCCTTTGAGTGCGAGTACTACCCGCACTTAGTTTATTCTGCTTAACCTTCCGTCTACCAGACGGGTCCATTGGACCCGACATGTACATTCAAAATATTTATTCAAACCAGAAATTTCTTCAAAACAAACTAAATGTATAAATCAGACAATAATAAGTTAAATAAACAAATTAAATAGTTTTAAGTAAAAATTCTGGTGTAGAATGTTTTTATAAAACTTGAGTAAAATTTCCGGTAGTTCTAGGGTTAAAATGATGCTTAAATCATGCATCTATCTTAATTGGAATAGGAAATAATACATTTTTCGCTTTGGTTTATTTTAAAAATCTACCTTTCAAGCAGTGGTTTTCGTGGAAACGACTTCTTGTGAATATGCGTTTTTCTTCATGATTAGGTTATTCATCATTTCTCGTATTTAAATTGCTATAAGTCGAGAGCCGTTAAAGGTAAAAAGTTCAAACTTGGAACATGTTTTTTCAACCGGTTTACTTTAATTTTGATTCAGCAAATTAGAAAAAAAATATTTACTTCTGAAAATATGATTTTTAAATGAAAAGTTACATCCTTTTTAAAAAATTTTTAATTTAAATATTTTTAATTTTTCTTTAAATCAACATTTTTAAAAATGCTGAATCAAAATTAAAAGTTATGTATTTCTGAATATTTAAATGAAAAAAAAAAGGAAATTCTACAAATAATATTTCAGTTATAACGATTTTAAATTACCCCACTTTTTTAATAAATTTTAAATTTTAAATTAAAAAAATTATGAGAAGTTTTATCATCTGAGTTTGTTTACAGTTAAATATAATTAACTATCACAAAAAATTTCCAAATTTTAACTCAATGAATAAAAAATATTTTAAAATGTGTCCCAGACCGTTTTAATTATTTGTTATAAATTACAGTATTTGGTGACTTTAAAGTTGTGTTAGAAATTACAAAAACTGGAGAATAAAAATGAGAATACCAAATGACGTCACATTTTGATTAGGCATTGACTATTTATGACTCAGTGGTTTCACATTGGTTATCTGTGCTATTATAGCTGTACCAACCAGCTACACTTGTCGTTTTTTTTTTCTTTTAACAACTTACATTTTACTTTTGTGTCATAAAAATTTTATAATTGTCCCTTAATATATGGATATCTGCGTACTTTCAAGCTCAATACAATTGTATATTTTCATTTAAATTGATTGATTGTTTAAATATTTATAGGGATTAAAACTTTAAAAGCTATATTTATAACGGTTTTTGGTAAGCTCATAAGGACAAATATAAAAAAAAGAAACTACATTTTGGGAAATGCCGTCTAGCAATTAAGTCCATTAAAAAAGATTTCATATTTAAAAACTCAAAATTACTATTAATTTAACTAACTATAAGCAGACTATTTTAAGTTAAATCTTTTTTTTTTACTACTTTTCTCGTTCTATTATTTTGGAATCTATTGTAGAGTGTTGCTGAGAGTGTTCAGGGTCCGCATTTAAGTAAAAAAATAAATTCGATTAACCCTTTCGGGACCGTTGTCTTTTACACAAATTTTATTTGTTTGGCATTATTTTTTCTTAAAATAAAAACTAAAAATTTCTTAATTTACATACAAAATTTCCTAATTATAAAAATGTAATTTTTGCTTAAAATTTATTTTTGAAATTTTAATATGTAACTAAAAAATAACATTTCACAAGATATGTTTCATTTAACGTACAACACGGATCTCTAAAAATTCCCTGTTTTGGGAAATGCATTGATTTTTTTTATGTTGTTTGTTGGAAAAGAATTTTTTTTTTTTACTAAAAACGTATGAAAAGAAGATGCACCCAAGTAGAAATTCAAAAGTAAATTATTTAAAAAAAAAAAAAAAAAAAATTCAGAGTTTCCGAGAATTAATTTTTTTTTTTCTGAAGTGAAAAGAAGAATTTCACGAACGATATTAAAAAAAAAAAAAGTGTTCTACGAATAAGTGCCGGAATTAAGTGAAAATGGTAATCAAATATTTACCTTGAAGAAGCGAGGAAATTCTCTTATATGATTGAGAAACAGAAAAATATTAAACTTAACAATTTCACCTTTCTAAAATACATTTTAAATCACTTCTTTCTTCATAATATTGTATTTCACAATTTTCCTAGAGAAAGCTGGAAAAATCACACTGTATGGAAAAAAATAATAAGCATTTAAAATACCATTTATTGGTAAATATATATATATATGTTATTACACTTTTTTAAGATAAAAAGAATGATATATATATATATATATATATATTTTGAGAATTATTATAGGATTATATTCTTTGCTACAGATTTTACAAGATAAAAAGTATTGCATATATAGTTTGAGGATTATTAAAAGATTATTTTTTTGTTACAGATTTTACAAGATACAAAGTATTGCATACATAGTTTAAGGAATACTATAAGAATCACGATTGTAAATATAGATCTATTATTTCAATGAATGGTAATGCGAAAGAAATCAAGTTACACCTACTTTTTACTTATAATGAAGGTAAAGTTTATCTGAAGAATGCCGAAAAAATGTACATTTTATTTTATTTTATATAATTTTTAAAAAATAGGAATAAAAATGTTATCTCCGAGCTTTTAGATGCTATTTATTATCATTTCAAGAACATTAATATATATATATATATATATATATATATATATATATATATACATATATATATATATATATACATATATATATATATATATATATATATATATTATGGCTTAAGTTGTGAAGGTAGATGTACTAGCATGTGCTCTGTTCATTTTCAATCAGCCGGGATCTCATAGATTACCAGAGTCATTTGTGATCAATATTTCTTATGGATTATGAAAGCAGATAAGATTGCCTGTAGCTTCAAACCCTTTGAATTCAAAAAGTTGAAAATCAACAGAGTGGCATCCATTTGAAAAAAAAAAAATGTATATATATATTTTTTATTTCATCCCTTTTGTCGGACTTTGGTGTGCTTCTAAAATTAGTTATTTTTCTTAAAAATTCATGAAAGTGGTCCAAGCTCAAATAAATTATATTACTTTTAATAAAAAGAAACTAGCATGATTGGTTTAATAGTTTTTGCATCTTAATCCCGCTAAGTTAGAAAAAAGGCATTTTGGGTAAAATGCGTTTACAGTGCTCCAAAACAGTATAAGCCTACGAACGTATTACGATAAAGTACTAAATGCAGTAGAACCACGATTATCCGAAATAATTGGCACCTACCCTATTTCGGAAATACGAAATTTTCGGATAATCGAGAATGCTTAAATTTTTAGATTAAATGCATGCATTACTTATTATTGTAACAAGTGCTTAATAAAAATAAGCAAAGTAGAAACAAAAATAAATTACTTGAATTTCGATTTTGAAATTAATTACCTTTTACATTTAGCACAATTGTTTGAAAAAATGTTTTGCTTGTCGCAGTTTCGATTGCCTTTGCTTTACAGCTTATCACGAAGTTTATTTTTAATACTTTAATTCACCAGTATCGCAGTCTTTCTTCTACGGCAGCCATGCCAAACCTTTTGCAAAACATTCAAAAGCTTCAGAATTGATAATTTGTTCGTTTTCTTCTTTCTAATTTCTAATTTGTTCGTTCCACCCCACAGCTTACAGGATCTCAAGTTAAATTCGAAGGAACTCTAAGAAAATAGATTGAAAATATTTATATGTACTCGCACTTCGGAAAAAATCACTTGCACACAAGCAATATCATAGTTAAAAAAAAAAAAAAAAAACTTTCAAAATGGATTTTGAACACAAGGAATGCGATAATAATAATAAAAAAAATCTTTCAAAATGGATTTCGGTTAACCAAGAGTTTCTGTTAAAACAGCTTGGAATAAAATATGTTCTACTGCAATTGCGAAATGATTTCGAACTAGGCCAACTCGTTCGTTTTACAAGGATAATCTACAGACAGGGATGTAGTGGAGGGTATACGGGGGTATACGCCGTATACCCTCTGGATTTTTTAAGGAACACCGTATACCCTCTCTTTCTTACGAAAGCTATAGTATATATACACTAGGGTATACCCTCTGCCTTGAGCGTATACCCTCTGCTTAGAACGTATACCCCTGATTTTTTTACGACTACACCACTGTCTACAGACTATAGAGAATAGAAAAAAAGAATCTATTTTTTCAAACGAAAGAAAACAACACCACCCCTATAAGCATATTGGACTTTTGTCTTATAAATAGAAATACTACATAAATTAATTTCAATAGAAAAAGCAGAAATAAATCCCGACATTTTCCGGACAATAACACTTGTTTATCTTCTGTGGCCAGCATTTGGAGAGCCAGTAGGATCTTAAGTATACCATACGCATATTTTCTGCACTTTTTCATACGATACGCACAGAAAGTATGCGTATATTATGTATAAGACATTGCTCGTTCTCCAAATGCTATTTTACACAGCTTTTTCCTAATGGAGATAAAGAAGAATTTGATAATTCTTTAATTTTGTTGAAAAGGAGTCAGATGTTTTGTATCCCACAGGATTAATGAAACTTGAAGCACAATCGGTCACACACATGCAAAAAAAAAAAAAAAAAAAAAAAAAAAAAGAGAGAGAGAGAGAGAGAGGGTGGGGGGAGCCACCATTTTATTTATCTCTAAAAATGTGCATAAAACATATGAAAATAGCTTTTCAATTGTCATACATTATACTTGAAAGTTATGATTAAAAGATCAGGTTAAAAGGACATTAAAGGGCCTTTTCAAACTTATAGTTTATATTGGAAATTTAACGAATTTTAATGTGTCCAATAACAAGTAAAAAATGAAAATAGTACATAAAGAGAATATTTAAAAGAATGATTTATGAGAATTAATCGTGTCATCCCTTTAAAAAAAGAAAAAAAAAATCAGAATTCTATAAAAAAAAAAAAAAAAATTATAGATAAGTATTATAGAATCCTACAGAATTATGGTCATTTTTCTATAAGCTAGTTTCACCAAAAGCTTCAGAAATATCTGTAGTAGTTCAATAGAAATGTCTATAGAATTTCTATAAAAAAAAAAAAAAAAAAAAAAAAATCGAATATATTTGAATAGCGCCAACACGCAGCTCACTCCATATGGTCACCCTTCCAAATACTAACCGCGTTCGATAATGTTTGGTTTCTGTGATGGTATTTGGACCAGTACTTTCAGCGCACTCTACGGCCTCTTGTAATTTTTAAGCTCTCCATTATACTATTTCAAGTTTGTTTCTGTTATGATTTGCGTTCGCAATAATTACACTTGTGTAGAAATTATTATGTTGTATAGAAATCATATTACGTTTCATATGCTGTACATTCATTATACAGATTCATTCTCAACTTTGTAAATTATGAAAACCGAAATCATGTGTAACTTAGAAAATCAGATTTACAGAGGAAAAAAAAAGTTCATTAAAATAAAGTATTTATTTATGTTTTCATTTACTTATTTATTTCGTTGATGGTAGTGGTGCTATATTATTCACAGTTTCAAAATTAGCTCCACAGCTTAAATCGTGTTCAGATAGTCTTTTCAAATTTCTATTAAAAGTTATTAATCTGACGGCATCGCACGCGGGGTGATTAAAGTAACTGTTATTTTAATATAGATTATAAAATATATCTAAAAGTTTAATAAGTTATTATTTGTTAAACTTGAAACGTAATTGTTTAAATATTTTTGTACTTCAGATATAAATGATTAATATATTTAAATAAAAATTACAATTAGTTAATAAAGTTTATTAAATTGGATGAATTACTTTTAGTGAATAAAGTTTATTAAATTGGATGAATTACTTTTAGTGAATAAAGTTTATTAATATTTCAAATGAAAATCAAATTTCAAAGTAATTGCTTAAAAGGCGCAAAGGCCAACATAGTGAAAAAGATTCCAAGCCGGGACTCGAACCCGGGCCATCAGTATAGCGCACTGACGTTCTACCGACTAAACCACTTGGAACGATACCCAGCAAGGAAATTTTCTCACTATTATATGTTGGCAAGGCTACAAACGCAGCAAACACAAGATGGAATATTTACCGTGAGCCACCGACCTGGGTCAAACACGGAACATAATTAAATCCAGCATCGATGGAAACTTGTGCTGCGTTTGTAGCCTTGCCAACATATAATAGAGAGAAAATTTCCTTGCTGGGTATCGTTCCAAGTTGTTTAGTCGGTAGAACGTCAGTGCGCTATACTGATGGCCCGGGTTCGAGTCCCGGCTTGGAATCTTTTTCACTATGTTGGCCTTTACGCCTTTTAAGCAATTACTTTGAAATTTGATTTTCATTTGAAATATTGTATCCAAGGCGAAGTTTCTCTCTGGAATAATTACCATGTATTAATAAAGTTTAATAAATTAGATTAATTACCATTAGTGAATAAAAATTATTAAATTAGATTAATGTATTTATGAAATTAACTGCAAATTAATAAATTATTGTAAAATTAAACCACAAATTAATGAAATAGAAACAAACATATTAATTTACCATAATTTAAATCAATGTATAGTTCGAGTGATACAATATTACCTTAGGAATTGAATCGCAATGTATTAGAATTATGAATTAAATTATAATCATATTAAATGTATAGAGTACATATTAAACTTATGTAGTACAAAATTAATTATTATTATTTTTTAAAGTTTAAAATAATGTGTAGATAAATTAGTACGCGGGATTTTTATAAGACCAAAAATTACACTTTTGTATTTAAAAAAAATCTATGGAATCATTAGTCTATAGAACCTATATAAGTTTTGTAGTTCATTATAGAAAAACAGTTCTATAGAAAAACTGTTCTATAGAAAAAAATTCTGACGAATTCTATAGAAACATTTTCTTTAGAAAAAATATTCTATAGAACTCTTCAAAACTCTATAGAAACAGTATTCCATGGAAAGACTATTCTACAGAGCTTGTAAAGAATTCTATAGAGTTCTATTATGACTTATTATTACTCAAAGTTATTATTACTCATGTTCAATTAAAATGAGCTGAAATAACAATAATAAAAAAAACACTCACCCTAGTCTGTAGAAAGAAGAAAATCGAATAATGTGACACTAATTTTTATTAATTGAGAGACACTTATATCTATTGGATGGCCACACGGAGATATATTTTGAATATTTAATCCTTCTTCGTAATGGCTACAAATTTCAATTTTAAATATTTTGATACTTTTTCTGGTTTTCATTCTGCAACTCCGAAATCACATCCAAAAAGTTAGTTCACATACAGCTCAGAATATGGCTTATGAGAATATGGCTGCTAAAATATAATTAACATTCAGTAAAACAAAATAAAAAAAGCAGCAACAATAACAATTTTGTAACAATAATAATAATAATAATAATAATAATAATATAAGTCCGACTATAAGCGATATTAATATTCCTACCCCATATTTATTCTGTTAAAATTAAGACTTTTTTCAATTTTATTCGAAATTTTCGTAAGAATTTCCTTTGTTGCTGGTAATTATGATACATTCATACCGACAGGGTGATTATAAATTCACGGTACAAACTTTAAGTGTTGGCACAGAACACTGTAACAATAATTTATTGTAAAGGAATTTTGGGCTAAAGTGTCGCGTTGAGGTACAAACACCAGGGGGCCAATTTGACACTTTTTTTTGTTTCAAAATTTCTCATTCATATTAGAAAATTCATATATTGTTCTTTTGTTTATTTAAGAAAGATATTTCATGATTACATAAAGAAAAAATTCTTCTTTGAAAATTTCCGGTATGAAATCGAAATTTTCGAATAATAATAACAATAATAAAAAAAGCAAAACTGACAAATTTTTCAAACACTGGAAATACATGAAAAGAAACAGAAATATATATATTATATATATTCTATTTAATTTAAAAAAAATTTTTTTTAATTTAATTTTCATAAATTTATTTTTTTTTTATTTAATAAAAAAAAGTAAAACTGTCAAATTTTTCGAACACAGGAAATACATGAAAAGAAATAGAAATATATTTTTTAATACAAAAATTTCGATTTCAGAACGGAAATTTTCAAAGAAGAAATTTTTCTTTATGTAATCATGAAATGCCTGTCTTTTATAAAGAAAATAACAGTATAGGAATTTTCTGGTATGAATGAGAAATTTTGAATAAAAAAAAGCGAAATTGGCCCCCTGACGTTTGTACCTCAATGAGTCACTTGCACAAAATATACATTCCTATATAATAAATGAGTGTTACAGTGTCCTGTACCAACCCTTAAAGTTTGTACGATGATTTAGAATCACAATGTATAAAAATACCAGATTACCTCATTTCTTAAAATCACACTTTTTAAAATAAACTAAAAATATGAAAGCAGATAGGAATTTTCTGGTATAAATCAGAAATTTTGAAAAAAAAAAAAAAAAAAGCGAAATTATTGTCTTCCTGGCGTTTGTACCTCAATGCGTCACTTGCACAAAAGATACATTCCTATATAATAAATGAGTGTTACAGTGTCCTGTACCAACCCTTAAAGTTTGTACCACGATTTGGAATCACCCTGTATGAAAATGCTAGATTATCCCATTTCTTAAAATCACATATTTTAAAATGAACTAAAAATATGAAAACAAGCAACATTTTTGAAGTCATAATAATAAAAATAAAAATATGAGTATAGACGACTTTAACATACTTACCCCATATTCATTTCGTTAAAAATTAACATTTTTCACTTTTACCGTCTAATTTCACATGAAATTTCTTTGTTGCAGGAAATTGTGATACATTCGTAAATCTAAAAAAATCTATTGACCCATTTCTTAAAATCCCATAGTGTAAAATTAAATACAAATATTAAATTATTCGTCTAGAAAATAAGTACAGTCAAGAGTGTCAAATAAATTTATAAATACAGTATTTTTAGGAAAATGTATCTGCTTTTTTAGGTGCGTTCGTAATTATATAAATACGTAGTATTATAATATAATATATAATATTATAGTCGTCGTTCGATCCATCAGTCTTTCTGTCCGTCAGTTCTCATATAACAGAGCAAAAACTACCCAACCGAAAGGTCTGAAATTTTTAATATATAATTGTTGTAAAACTTCGTCGTATCATTTCAAATTCTATGAAAATCGGATGTGTTGTTTAAATATAGGGACAGTCAAAAATTTTATGTTACTTTACAGCCAATGCGAAAAAATTATCTTAAGTGTATTTTAATGATGTTACAGCCCTTCGAACAGAATGAAATTGATATGCAGTTGTGAAGTGCATTAAAATATACATTCAGTACAATATGCTGTGCAATATATATATATATATATATATATATATATATATATATATATATATATATATAAATAAATATATATATATATATATATATATATATATATATATATATATATATAAATAAATAAATAAATATATATATATATATATATATATATATATATATATATATATATATATATATATATATATATATATATATATATATAAAGCAGTATAAGATTATATTTAGCCTGAACCAGCGCACCCCCCCCCCCCCTCACAGAACAAGAAGAACAAGAAAAATATCTATGTAAACATTAAAACTTTAACAAAAACTAGGAAAAAATAGGCTGCGGCCTCATCGGCAGTGGGTTATGTTTCAAAAGCAGCCGAGCATTCGATAAAATATACATTAGTGGCAGTGGGTTTCGGCCAGAACAGTGATAGCAAAATCAAATGTTAAAACATTCGTTGGCTATTATCACATGCTCCCCCACCGGACCCTACGCCAACAATATTAAATGAATGCCTCACCTGGAACACAGTAAAAGATGCTAAAAATATGTTCGTTGAAAAAACCACACTCAACCAACTTAGCCACATTGCCACAACCCAAATATAAAACATAAAACAAACTAAACAGAGCAGAATCCAGTATCCAATCAACCAATCCAAATTCTTTCCAGTTCTGTTGCCAATCGACGCAGCACATCATCATAGAACCGTCCTTGAAAAGGCTTTAGGAAATACGAGTCATTCACTGACGTCGA
Organism: Maratus speciosus; assembly: GCA_963932465.1. NCBI lineage: Eukaryota > Metazoa > Arthropoda > Arachnida > Araneae > Salticidae > Maratus > Maratus speciosus. Next base: position 130,887,448 of record OZ010791.1, read on the forward strand.
AAAGCAATAGATCAGTAATGAAGAAAATCTGCAAAATCTGAATATTTTTTTATAAAAATTAAAGGTATATTGTTTTTGTAATATAAATTACTTTTAAAATTAAACAATTCCTTCTTAAACAGATGTTTATCTGTACAAATTCTGAAAAAACGAAATATTTGACTAATAATTATATTAATATAAATGCGTTTATAAATATTGGAGGACCAGTGAACAAGTTGATTAACCTGAAATTGAAAACTATTACGTTTATTGTAAATTGAAATATGTACTTTGTTACTTTCTAAAATTATTTTTAAGTCAAGGTAATCAGCCTCTAAACCATTATTGTTAGTTTTCTTTAGTGTCAGGGAGTCAGGATAAATTTCTTGAGAAATTTCATTAAAATCATTATTGAAGTTTAAGACGATCAGGTCGTCTATGTATCTGTAAGCCAGGAACTGGAGATCAGCTTTATTAATACTGTACTGAAACTCATAAAAAAATAAAAATAAGTTAGCAGCTGTGGATGAGTAACTAGTACCCATACCAATTCCATTGATCTGTAAGTATACTTTAGAACCTGTATAAACGTAATTGTTGTAAAGGCAAAAACGACATAATTTATTAAACAAGTTAGAGTTGAAATCTGTAACATCTAAAACCAGTTCCGCTGTCTTTAAAAGTGCCTCCTTTAAACTATTGATAGGAATGGTAGTGAATAAATTTTCAAAATCATATGTTTGGATAGAATTAATACTATTGCATTTTAATTTTTCAGCAATTTCGAAGCTATTAGAAATAATCCAGAAACAATTACTATCTTTATATTTATATTTTAACATGTTCAAAACTTTTTTAAGTAAATCCTCAAATTTCCTATTAAAATTATTATCTATACTGTTGACATTGCTGCAAATAAATCTATACTTTGTAGGAACTTTATGAAATTTAGGGGTCAGAAAAAGAAATGGAAATGATAGATTTTTACTACGAGGAAAAGAAATTTTTGTTTGCTTCGAAAAAGCCAAATGCTTATTAATAAGTGTCTGTACGGAAGATTTACATACTTTGTAAGTTATACTATTATTTAACTCTGCATTGAGCATTTCAGCATAAAATTTTTTTCATATGACTGCAAAATTTCCAGCTGCTTTATCTACTTGACAGAAAACAAACATCCGCTTCAAATTGGTTATTTCATTTCTGATATCCATACTAAAATTATGATAAGTATAAGAAGAATTATTAAGGAAACTACCCTGAAACGATTTAAAATCGCTTAAAATATGTAGCTTCCAATCTGTAAAGAGGGGGATTGGTATATTGTATCTGTAACTTAAATTTAAAATAAAAGCATTCAAGTCAGCTTTAAAAGTATTAAAACTTTTAACTGGATTCAATTTTTTGTTAATACGGAATTTGGTTCCGAAATTCAATAGATAACGTAGATTATCATTTTTGATAATGTTCAGATCTCCTGTTACGATATGTTGTCCGGTATCGTTTAAAAACGTTGAATTTTTATAATCTTCGCATTTACATTCCAAATCCAGGTATGATTCAAGTTCTTGAGAAATTTCTCTATAATTAAATAGAATACTGCCCAGTGTTTTTGTATATTTGTAAGTCGATATAACTGCAATATCCTTAACTGGAAATAAGCTATTGTAACGTGAAATTATTGAGCTTAACTGTAAATGATCAAAACTTTTTTGTTGAAAATTGCATACAAAATAAACTTTTTCTATATCAGGAGGCCTACATTTGCCAATTTTATATAACAAAATATCATTAACTAAATCTTTAAACTGCAGGTTTGTACAATTAAAATTTCCTATTTTCTGTTGCAATCTTCTCAGTATCTTAAACTTTAAACCAAATAGAATTATTTTAATCTGTCCAATATTGTAGCTATTACAAAACAAATTACAAAGATCCTGTAAAATAATTGATGGATTTATGTCAAAATACTTTCTTTGTAATAATTTATCTGTATGCTTTCCACATTTACCTCTTTTATATTGGAATGACGGTATAAATACAGATGCAAAAATACTATAAATACATGTAGAATTTTCCGTACGATAATTTAACTTTGTATTCAATCCGTAAGGATACAGGGATTTTAAACGAAGTATATAAAAACTTTCACTTCTTAACCGAAAAGAATCATCAATAATCTGCTCCAATATTTGAATTTTAACATTATGAAAACCATGCAAGAAAAAATGCTTAATCTCGAAAGTAGAATTGTGGTCATCTTTACTAGATAAATGTCTGTGATTATTGATTCTGTAATGCAGCTCACCAGATGTTTCACCAACATATTTCTGCTCTCATATGGTACAGGTTAACAGATAAATGACATGTCTAATTTTGCAAAAGTGAAAATTCAAATTAACCGTACTATGTGTGTAAGAGCTTGCAGACAAATCTCCATTAGGTCAAGTTTTTCATCTTTTATCATCACATTTCTTTATACCCATTTTAATTTAGTTTATAGGCGTAACATATTTATATCAAGAGTTTTATCAAGCATCTTAGCTTGTTGCAATAACAATAAAAGAGAGCTTGATAAAACTCTTGATATAAATATGTTACGCCTATAAACTAAATTAAAATGGGTATAAAGAAATGTGATGATAAAAGATGAAAAACTTGACCTAATGGAGATTTGTCTGCAAGCTCTTACACACATAGTACGGTTAATTTGAATTTTCACTTTTGCAAAATTAGACATGTCATTTATCTGTTAACCTGTACCATATGAGAGCAGAAATATGTTGGTGAAACATCTGGTGAGCTGCATTACAGAATCAATAATCACAGACATTTATCTAGTAAAGATGACCACAATTCTACTTTCGAGATTAAGCATTTTTTCTTGCATGGTTTTCATAATGTTAAAATTCAAATATTGGAGCAGATTATTGATGATTCTTTTCGGTTAAGAAGTGAAAGTTTTTATGTACTTCGTTTAAAATCCCTGTATCCTTACGGATTGAATACAAAGTTAAATTATCGTACGGAAAATTCTACATGTATTTATAGTATTTTTGCATCTGTATTTATACCGTCATTCCAATATAAAAGAGGTAAACGTGGAAAGCATACAGATAAATTATTACAAAGAAAGTATTTTGACATAAATCCATCAATTATTTTACAGGATCTTTGTAATTTGTTTTGTAATAGCTACAATATTGGACAGATTAAAATAATTCTATTTGGTTTAAAGTTTAAGATACTGAGAAGATTGCAACAGAAAATAGGAAATTTTAATTGTACAAACCTGCAGTTTAAAGATTTAGTTAATGATATTTTGTTATATAAAATTGGCAAATGTAGGCCTCCTGATATAGAAAAAGTTTATTTTGTATGCAATTTTCAACAAAAAAGTTTTGATCATTTACAGTTAAGCTCAATAATTTCACGTTACAATAGCTTATTTCCAGTTAAGGATATTGCAGTTATATCGACTTACAAATATACAAAAACACTGGGCAGTATTCTATTTAATTATAGAGAAGTTTCTCAAGAACTTGAATCATACCTGGATTTGGAATGTAAATGCGAAGATTATAAAAATTCAACGTTTTTAAACGATACCGGACAACATATCGTAACAGGAGATCTGAACATTATCAAAAATGATAATCTACGTTATCTATTGAATTTCGGAACCAAATTCCGTATTAACAAAAAATTGAATCCAGTTAAAAGTTTTAATACTTTTAAAGCTGACTTGAATGCTTTTATTTTAAATTTAAGTTACAGATACAATATACCAATCCCCCTCTTTACAGATTGGAAGCTACATATTTTAAGCGATTTTAAATCGTTTCAGGGTAGTTTCCTTAATAATTCTTCTTATACTTATCATAATTTTAGTATGGATATCAGAAATGAAATAACCAATTTGAAGCGGATGTTTGTTTTCTGTCAAGTAGATAAAGCAGCTGGAAATTTTGCAGTCATATGAAAAAAATTTTATGCTGAAATGCTCAATGCAGAGTTAAATAATAGTATAACTTACAAAGTATGTAAATCTTCCGTACAGACACTTATTAATAAGCATTTGGCTTTTTCGAAGCAAACAAAAATTTCTTTTCCTCGTAGTAAAAATCTATCATTTCCATTTCTTTTTCTGACCCCTAAATTTCATAAAGTTCCTACAAAGTATAGATTTATTTGCAGCAATGTCAACAGTATAGGTAATAATTTTAATAGGAAATTTGAGGATTTACTTAAAAAAGTTTTGAACATGTTAAAATATAAATATAAAGATAGTAATTGTTTCTGGATTATTTCTAATAGCTTCGAAATTGCTGAAAAATTAAAATGCAATAGTATTAATTCTATCCAAACATATGATTTTGAAAATTTATTCACTACCATTCCTATCAATAGTTTAAAGGAGGCACTTTTAAAGACAGCGGAACTGGTTTTAGATGTTACAGATTTCAACTCTAACTTGTTTAATAAATTATGTCGTTTTTGCCTTTACAACAATTACGTTTATACAGGTTCTAAAGTATACTTACAGATCAATGGAATTGGTATGGGTACTAGTTACTCATCCACAGCTGCTAACTTATTTTTATTTTTTTATGAGTTTCAGTACAGTATTAATAAAGCTGATCTCCAGTTCCTGGCTTACAGATACATAGACGACCTGATCGTCTTAAACTTCAATAATGATTTTAATGAAATTTCTCAAGAAATTTATCCTGACTCCCTGACACTAAAGAAAACTAACAATAATGGTTTAGAGGCTGATTACCTTGACTTAAAAATAATTTTAGAAAGTAACAAAGTACATATTTCAATTTACAATAAACGTAATAGTTTTCAATTTCAGGTTAATCAACTTGTTCACTGGTCCTCCAATATTTATAAACGCATTTATATTAATATAATTATTAGTCAAATATTTCGTTTTTTCAGAATTTGTACAGATAAACATCTGTTTAAGAAGGAATTGTTTAATTTTAAAAGTAATTTATATTACAAAAACAATATACCTTTAATTTTTATAAAAAAATATTCAGATTTTGCAGATTTTCTTCATTACTCATCGATTGCTTTTCGACGTCAGTGAATGACTCGTATTTCCTAAAGCCTTTTCAAGGACGGTTCTATGATGATGTGCTGCGTCGATTGGCAACAGAACTGGAAAGAATTTGGATTGGTTGATTGGATGCTGGATTCTGCTCTGTTTAGTTTGTTTTATGTTTTATATTTGGGTTGTGGCAATGTGGCTAAGTTGGTTGAGTGTGGTTTTTTCAACGAACATATTTTTAGCATCTTTTACTGTGTTCCAGGTGAGGCATTCATTTAATATTGTTGGCGTAGGGTCCGGTGGGGGAGCATGTGATAATAGCCAACGAATGTTTTAACATTTGATTTTGCTATCACTGTTCTGGCCGAAACCCACTGCCACTAATGTATATTTTATCGAATGCTCGGCTGCTTTTGAAACATAACCCACTGCCGATGAGGCCGCAGCCTATTTTTTCCTAGTTTTTGTTAAAGTTTTAATGTTTACATAGATATTTTTCTTGTTCTTCTTGTTCTGTGAGGGGGGGGTGCGCTGGTTCAGGCTAAATATAATCTTATACTGCTTTATATTTAATTTATGTGTTTTACTGCAGCTGTTTGGCGCATATCACATGAATTTATCTTGTTTTTTGTTGGTGATTACTGTGCTTTACGTTTATATATATATATATATATATATATATATATATAAAACTAGTTAGAGTACGAACACATCTCATTTTCCACATTTCACTTGCAATTTCCAACTTGTTGATATTATAAAATACTAAGACAAATACAGTCATTGTCATGTCCAAGTAATCATATTTTAACACTGTGTTATATCTATAGCATTATATATATATATATATATATATTTCATTAGTACATTTACGAATCTAAAAATATCATTGTGTCATGTTGATGCAGGTTCAAGTTGTATTGCAAATACTCCTCATCAGATATTTTAAAGTTTTAATTGTGGGCATGTACACTATTGCCGAGTTTTGAATCAATTAATCCCAATATTTGAAAATTATAATCTGAAATAATCATAGAAGTACGTCTAGAAAGCATTCATTTGAAAGTGCAACATAATATTATTTCACTGCTGACTTAACTTAATCTATAATATGAAGAACATCTGTTTTATTATTTATAGTAATTGTTCCAAAATTCCTTTCCCATTTTAGAGTCACGTATTGTATAAAACAATTTTATGAAATATAGCACATTATTAAATGACATACATCAAAGGAAGAAGAAGAGTCATTCACAGCAATAAACAATAAATTCCAAAAAACACAGACAAAACTTTTCTCTTAATGGCAAAAACTAAGAAAACACATTTTTCATTGAAATAGATTGGTACTAGATCAACAAGTGTAACCCTACTGTCAACATAAATTATACCCATTACATCTCGTGCGAGGTTTCGTAAGATAAACGCATTACGTTCAAGAAAAATATGTTAAGTGATACATAACAGATCCACATATAGATTACAAAAAGAAGTGATTAAGTAGTTTTGCTTTACCAGAAGCCAAGCTATGGGTTGTATTCTAGAGTGGTAAAAAATGGTTTTCTTTCCGCATTTTTTTAAACGTCATCTTGTGAAATATACCAGATGCTGGACAGCATTTTACGTTTCAGAAAAAAATCGGAAAAGAAAAAAGTTAAATGTTTCACTCAGTACAAAATTAGGTTATTTGAAAGTTTTAACGACTATTGTTTTAAAACGAAATATGATAAATCAAAATCAATCCAAATAGTTTCTTTTAAGGGGTCGGTGGACGATAATTTTTTTCTTTTTAATTTTCATCATAGACATATAAAATTTTGTGCATATATACATTTCATCATAAGTATATAAAACACCTTAAATAAATTTCCAATTGTATTATAATTTGAAGGGTTTTTTTTTTTAATTTTTAAATGCTCCGGGTGTCATATTTTTTTTAGATATGTCGTTTCTTTTGCATTTTAATCACTTAAAACTCTATTGCAAATAAATCTAAGAATCTATTTTTTAATTACATATCGATTTTCATCAAAATTGTGCCTTTTAATACGTTAAATATAAAATTTAATTATCTTAATGAAGTCGAATTTGAAAATGCATGCTTAGTTCCTTCGTAAACAATATCAGTGTTCTTCCTTATTAATTTCATGAGTTTTGATAAAAAATTACGACGCCTGAAGAATTTCAAAAATCTAAAAACGTTGAAAAATCTGTTTGGAGAAAAGCAGATTTAAAGCGTAATAAAAGGCCGAAAAATAGATATTTTACAGAATTCAAACGCTTGTAACTTTTCGAAAATTTATCGCGTCTACATGCGGTTTTTGACAAATGGCTCAGAATAAGCTGGAGAAAAATTATAATGCACAAAACTAGTTTTCTGTTTTGGGGATGAATTTTGGTCAACTAAAGGTTCACAGTCCCCTTAAGACATATAGTATCTTAAGCACAGAAACGTGTGTTAGATTTATATTAAAAACACTCAGATAATGGAAATGATTTTCATTTTTAAATCATGATGATGTCTTTTGTTTTTAATTTTTAAAGATGTTTTGTGCTTTTTCTTTAATAGGGTGCTAAGAAATTTAGTTCATGCAAAAAGTAAAGGCTCTATGATTATTGAAAATTAAATGCCTGTAAAATTACAAAGATATTGTAAATTGAAAACGCAACAATTCTGTTACACTGTAATGAAATATTGGATGCAATATCCTTCAAATACCATATATAATGACACAAAGTTTTGGAAAAATTCAGAAACACTTATAAATCTAGATCCTCTAGATATTTTGTTTGGTGAGTGCTCTGAAATACTTCAACACATACTACACGAATATTTTTACATCCGAATGCAGTCTGGGGCACTATGGCCTAAGTTGCTTCTGCACTATAAGATCTCTCTTCAAGCTCTGAACCACGCTTAATCCTTCACTGCTCCATGAGCCATATCTGGCACATACCTAAAAAACATTATCATTTTCATTATGTGCGATGAATTTGGCTATTATGATCTCTGTAACTGATCAAGTACGATCCAAAGAATGTAATAACACTTATTTTGTCCATGTCAGATTGTTGAATTATACAAAAAAATTCAATTTGTCTTGGGAAAAAAAAAAAAAAAAAAAAAAAAAAAAGAAAAAAAAAATTGATCAATCTATTAAGGTATTTTTTATATATATAATCTTTACTAAATACTTAAAAATATTAATATAGCGGCTCCTAAATCCGAACATAATAATACACAAAACCCTATGAAAACGGAACCTGTCTGTAACGGAATACTGTCTTAAATGTTAAAATTTATTTTCCCTTCTGTTCAATTATACCTGCTCAAATAAAATCCTGTTTAAAACATTTTTTTTTCTCGTCTGACTTGCGATTGCGTCTAAACAGGTTTGTTTAAGCATCGTATTTTCAAAAATATTTTTTTATAATAATTAAAGCATGTAGCGTAAATTTATTTATTAAAAAAAAACTGATTTTATTTCTCTTCACAAATATTTCAGTACAAAACAAAGTGGACCAACCCTCCCATATGTGGGGAGCCTTGACCTATTATTTTATTATGATTAAAATCAATCATTTTTCAAATTTCTTATATATTACACATACGTAGCAATTTTATTTTGATAACTGATAGTATAACGAATAAAATGATACATAAAAATTTCTTCTACGTTCAATATTTAAAAAATAAAAAAATCATTTTGCAAAAAGTGGGTCAACCCTCCCTAGTCTCCTCTATTTCAAATTGGAGATGAGACTCGATCCTGAAGTTAATTAAAAAAACAAATTATATTTTTAATTTTACGCCGAAAAATTAAAAAAAAATATTAAAACTTTACGCCGAAATGAAAATCGTCTGGCAAAGCAAAAATCGAGGTCTTCAACTCATTATGTAGGCCATGAAAATCGAGGTCTTCAACTGATTATGTAGCCCATGAAAATCGAGGTCTTCAATTGATTATGTAGGCCATGAAAATCGATTACAAAATAAAAGACGAAAGCGAAAAAGGAAACAATCTAATGTTTAATCGATTGATAGTAAAAGGCCATGTTTCGAAGGGCTCCAATCCACTAGCCACAGCGTTTTACAATCGGTCGATTCTAACCGGGAAAAATTGAGCTCAACGTAGGTAATTTGTCGCAATCTGTGGATGATTCGGTGGAACCGCTATCGACTTGTAAACTGTTTTTCTTGTCGAAACGGGACGGAGAATTTATCGATGAAGGTTTTAGTTGCCTGAAGTTTGATCTTTGCGATCTGTTGTTGAAGAGGATGCGACGGAATTTGGTGGACGAAATTTAGATTTTTCGGTTAAATTTTGTTACGGAGGTGATTTGTCGCAATCTGTAGATAATTCGGTGGAACTGCTCTCGATTTTTATTTATTCTATTACTAAAAAAATTCCAAATGGTCGTCGTAATCTATTAAATGACAATTTTTTTCTTTAGTTTTACTGCACCGGTGTAATTTATAATTATACACATGTTCATGCATTCCATGTTGAAGAAAAAGTTGAAACCTACTGTTTATGACCATAAAAAATCTTTAGGGATTGAAATATAATACGTTACGAAATCATCCTTTCCAAAATGGAAAATTATTATGCATGCGATTGGAAATTGATTTAAATTCACATACTCACTAATTAATGTGAAAATGCATTCAAAACTATAATTAATTTTATTCTATAGACCCGAAAACTGTGTATGTAACATACTCTATACTACACAAAACATTACGAATTTGAAACTATAAACGTACACAATAAATTAAAAATCGTTACTTAAAGACGTATACTACGAAAAAACACTTTCAAAACATTAAATAAAAATTTTAAATGTTTAAAAACCAGCAAGTTTCGACCACCCTGTGGTCTTCATCAGGGTCATATTCTAGTAAAACTTTTAGTGAAGATATTCCAGTAAAGATTTTACTGGAATATGACCACACGATGGTCGAAACTTGTTGATTTTGAAACTTTTAAACTTTTTATTTAATCTTTTGAAAGTGTTTTTATGTAGTATACGTCTGTAAGTAAAGATTTTTAATTTATTGTGTGATTTTAGTCTCAAGACGTAATATTCCTTCAAAATATATATAACTATATACTTATATATACATTTCATTTATTATACTTATGCAGCAAACAATTCCTCTAATAATAGTTTTTGTCAATTTAAATCGAAAGATTATAATTTGTAATCTTCAGATCTCCTTTTCAGCAATCGATATTTATGTATTTTATTTTGGACATTGATTCATAGATTTGATTTAAAAAAAAATACAAGTTAATTTCTAATAATTTATGTACTAAAAGTCTAACAATATCAATATAACTCTAACACAGTGTAAATTATTTTAAATTTTGAAGATGTCCTTTTAAATTTCCTAAATTTCATTAATACGAGAAAAAGAAAAGAATACATATGACAATCCGCCATGCATATGTTTTTTCATACCAAATATTAATAGTAAAATTGTTGAAAGTTACCAAATGCATATAATAATAATAATAATACAAGTAGCGTCTTATGAATAATATATTCATGCGGAGAAATTCATTAATTAAAGCAAATAAAACCGCAATCTTAGGGGAGAAATTAATTAAAGAAACGGCCATAACAATAAAAATAAAATGAAGCTAATGAATTTCTATGTTTCATCAAAGGTTTTGTTCTTGTGTAGAGGAAAATGTTTGAGTTTGTTTTATTTAAGTAAAAGCAATCCAATTACATAGCGTTATATCTGCATGCAGAAACTTTCTGTACTTTTGGAGAAAACAACACATAATGAAAAAATTCACGCTTGTATAAATCTTAAGCATAATATATAAGATGGGAATTAATTCTCATTTTGTTTTATCATGCTCTGAAAATCCTAATTTCTTTCACGTTATTTTAATTTGTGTAAAGAAAGTATGTTAAACACGAATAGGTATGTATGTAAATTATACCTAATCATAATATATAAATTAAGAAATATTTTTGATTGTTTTTTTTATAACTTCCTGTTTCTTTTAACATACCGTATATTCAGGCGTAAAACGCTCATCTACGAATTCAGACAATATTTTTCTATTTTTTAATCCCTTAAGCATCACGACGTACCTGCGTACTTAATGAAATCTTCTGTTACAGTACCAGGATATATATGCGTACGTCCTCATTATAAGAATGCGTCAGAATGCAATATTCTAAGCATAAGTTTTTTTTGCGTGGCTAATCAGCCTTGTTTGGTTTTGTACGTTTTTTATGGCATAAATATACAGTCATGTAAAAAAAAAAAGTAAAGCCCCTGCTAACTCTGCAAGTAATTATCGTAGAAGAAAGTTGCAGGTACCAAACGACTGCAAATAAAGTCTACTTTTAAAGGATGCATATAAAATTTGCTTAGGAGCCATCTACATATTAAGACGAACCCAAATTCCGTTTTTTTTTTCAATAGCAATACCCAATTATGACATCACTAGCAAACCCCGTGGCTTTGCTCGCGTAATATTTGAAATATCCAAGTGATATTTATATGTCTAATTTTTATTAAAATGTACTAACTAAATTTTTCTTTTATTAAAAGGTAATATTTTATTTTATTAAAAGGTACTTATTACTTTTAGGAATAATTCAAAAATTACTATTTAAAACACAGTTTGATTAAACATCATTATTACACTGATTTAGGCAGAAATGAGACTTAAATTAATAAAACGAAATAAAACGAAATAAATGATAATTTAGAATATATTTTGAAACTTTTATGCTCAATTAATACGCTCATTTGAGTATTCATTTGAAGTTTTGAATTTTTTAGAAACTATCTTCTTACATCTTAAAATTAACTATCATGTCAAATTCCAAGTCCTACCACCTCTCTCAACAGAAAGTGCTATGTTGAAATAGGAACTGTCACCATTAATTTGCCAACATTAATTTTGAAATCGGTTTGTTATTTCCTAAAATTCCACAGAAACGTAATTTAGAAAGCTTTTAAAGGCCATTTTTAGAACGTTTGTTGTTCCTATGAACCCCAGGTGGTAGAATCATCGGCATAAAATATAGCCTGTGTAGTATCAGAGACTGTTATCATTGATTCACAACTATTACTTTTATAATTGGTTTATATTCCCTGAAACTGCATATAAATCGTAATTTAGGACTCTTTTAGAATGCTTTTCGCACCTCCCCTTCGCTTCACCCTTTTTTAATTCGAACTTATTTCCGACAGTCCTTCGAGGGCATTTATATTTTATAAGTAACTACCATGCCATATTTAAAGTTTCTAGCCTTTTCAGTATCACAGAAATCGCAATTTAGAAAGTTTTTAGCTCCTGCAACCCTCTGGTAATAGTGGCACAGACATAAAATATAGCATTTAAAATATAGTTAAATATAGTTAACATAAAATATAGTTTGAGCAGGTTCTATCAACAACAATTTGTCATCATTATTTTTTTAATCGGTTTGGTATTTGATAAGATTGCATAAAAAATGTAATTTATAATGCTTTTTGCTCACTTCATCTTTTTAAATTTGGAATTTTCTTTAAACTGTTCTTAGAAAGCAGTTGCATCTTGTAAATAAATACCATGCCATACTTCAAAGTGTTAGACCCCTCAGTTCTGCAAAAAACACAAATTAGAACATGTTTTGCTTTTTCAACTCTCAGATGGTAGTGACAGCAACATAAAATATAACCCATGTTATAGCAGGGACAGTCACCATTGATTTGCCACCATTATTTTTGAAATAGCTTTGGTATTTCCTGAGATTGAGTAGAAATCGCAATTTAGAACGTTTTTAGAACACTTTTCGCGCATTTTCACCATTTTTTAAATTCCTAATTGTTTCAAAACTGTTCTTAAAGATAATTTATATCTAATAAATATGTACCTTGCCTAATTTTAAATTGCTAGCCCCTACCGATCACAAAAATTGAAATTTAGAACGCTTTTTTGCTCCTGCAACGTCTAGGTGATAGTGATACCGACATAAAATAGCGTCTATGTTAGAGCAGAGGCTGTCAGCATCAATTTCCTACCATTACTTTTGAAATTAGTTTGATTCTTCCTGAGATATTGCTGACAAATCGGCATTTAGAACGTTTTTAGAACGCTTTTCGTGCATTTTGCTCCTGTATCTCCTCTGGGGTAGTTGAAACAGACATAAAATATAGCCTATCTTAGTGCAAGTACTGTCACCATCATTTTTACACCATTATATTTGAAATCGGTTCAGTACCTCCTGAGATTGCATAGAAATCACAATGTAGAACGTTTTTTACAACGCTTTTTGCGCATTTTCACCCCCCTTTTAAATTTCGATTTTTTTATGAAATGTCCTTCGAGATCATTGATATCTTATAACTAACTACCATTCTAAATTTCACGATTCTAGGCCCTTCCGTAACGCAAAAACCGCAATTTAGAACGTTTTTCTCCTGCACCCCCTTTGCGGTAGTGGCACCGACATAAAACATAGCCTATGTTGGAGCAAGGGTTGTCACCATCATTTTGACGCCTTTTTTTAAAAATCGGTTTGGTATTTCCTGAGATTGTGTGGAAACCACCATGTTGAACGTTTTTTAGAACGCTTTTCGTGCATTTTCACCCCTTTGAAATTTCGAATTGTTTAAGAACTGTTCTTAGAAATCCTTTACATCTAATAAGTAGCTAATATTTCAAATTTCATATTTCTAGGCCCTTCAGTAACGCAAAAAATCGCACTTTTAGAATGTTTTTTGCTCCTGCACCCCCTTTGGGGTAGTGACACCGACATAAAACATAGCCTATGTTGGAGCAACGATTGTCACCGTCATTTTGAAACCATTATTTTTTTAAATCGGTTTGGTATTTCCTATGATTGTGTAGAAACCACCATTTAGAACGTTTTTTAGAACGCTTTTTGTGCATTTTCACCCCCTTTAAATTTCGAATTGTTTGAGAACTGTTCTTAGACATCATTTATATCTTATAATTAACTAATATTCCAAATTTCATATTTCTAGGCCCTTCAGTAACACAAAATAGCATTTTTAGAACGTTTTTTGCTCCTGCACCTCCCTTTGGGGTAGTGGCAGGACATAAAATATTGCCTATGTTGGAGCAAAGGTTGTCACCATCATTTTGACACCAATATTTTTTAAATCGGTTTAGTATTTTCTGAGATTATGTAGAAACTACCATTTAGAACGTTTTTTAGAACGCTTTTTGTGCATTTTCACTTCTTTTAAATTTCGATTTGTTTAAGAACTGTACTTAGACATCATTTATATCTTATAAGTAACTAATATTCCAAATTTCATATTTCTAGGCCCTCCAGTAACGCAAAAATCATAGCCTATGTTGGAGCAAAGGTTGTCACCATCATTTTGACACCAATATTTTTTAAATCGGTTTGGTATTTTCTGAGATTATGTAGAAACTACCATTTAGAACGTTTTTTAGAACGCTTTTTGTGCATTTTCACTTCTTTTAAATTTCGATTTGTTTAAGAACTGTACTTAGACATCATTTATATCTTATAACTAATATTCCAAATTTCATATTTCTAGGCCCTTCAGTAACGCAAAAATCGCATTTTTAGAACGGTTTTTACTCCTGCACCCCTTTTAGGTTAGTGGAACTGACATAAAATATAGCCTATGTTCTAAGTTGGACTAACACCATCATTTTGATACCATTACTTTTGAAATCGGTTCTGTAGTTTCAGGGCTTACCTCCTACAAATAAACAATTTTTACCTCTTTATAATATTAGTATAGATAAATAAATTCCACACCCTTCAATTAGTAAAAAATCCAACTGTTCCTAAAATTTATACAATTAGTTTCCGAGAAAGTAATTATTTTAAATGAGTCTGTTTTAAGGGCTGTATCCAAATTTAAAATCGCACTCCATTTTTGAAATACTGCAGAATGACTATGTCCCTTCTATCAATGTATTATTTCTTACCTATATGACCATTTCACTTGCTTAATATCTTTCAAATATTTCCAGGTCAAATATTTCAATAAAATAAGTAAAATATATTTTTTGAAATTATGCTTTTCTGGCCATCATAGACAGACCCTTAAACCATCATTTTGAAGTTTTTTAATGGTACTTCGAAAAGTACTTGAAAGAAAAATTTGAAATTGTGAATTCGCATGAAGCAGGACATAAATATAAATATATCAAAAAGAATGTAGGTTGCAACTCATATTTTTTACGAATATTAATTTTATAAATCATAATTCATATTCAAAAACCTTTTAAATTACAAATTCAGTGTATTTATGCTTGGGTTTTATAGTATTATAACCACACACAAAATTATCACATTAAGAATATAATTTCAGGAGTAATTAATAAAAATATGGAAATGTAATTTAACGTTAGAAGCTCTAAATTTTGCAAGTTTATAATTCAAAAATTTATCATTAAAATTACAGGAAATTTCGTTTCTAGTTATAGTTTGAACCGAAGATTTAAAATATAGTGTCACAATTGGGTGTTGCCATTGAAAAAAACAATGTTTGGTGTGTTTTTTATTTATAGATGCCCATTAAGCAATTTTTATATACATTACCCTAAAAGTAGACTTGAATTCCAATCGATTGGTACGCGTAACTTTCTTCTATTATAATTAGTTGCAGAGTTAATAGGGGTGTTTACTTTCTTTTCCACGATTGTACATAGCTTATTCTTTTTAGTTTCAATATTTCTGTGCTTTATCCTTCTATGCACCGTGAATTGATATATTTATTCACAAAGATGTAGGTTTCACTACATTTGAGGTATTATTTAAATCAATATAATTCTACAGATTAAATGTAGTTTTAAAACATCCGGCAATGATTAGCTCTGTCATGGATTATATTAATACAATTAAGTTTTCTATATCATGTTGAAAAAATCATCTTTTTTTTAGTATTTAAAAAAAATATTACACAGAAAACAGCATTAAAATTTTGCCCTTTTGCTGGGCAGTCAGGGGTATGTAATGTAACAGTAATTCGAAAAACGTACAAACTTTACACATGTAATAGTCTTTTCGAATTTATTTATGTTTATATAACACAAATAAACCTTTATTTCGTTGCCTCATATTGTTAGCATTTTTTATTATTCACTAACTAAAAATATTGGCGTGAGTACGATCATCCTCAATAACATTGTTATATTTATAATAATAATAATATTGGTAAGTTAAAATTGTTTACCTTTAATCTAAGATAACCAATTAGTTTTCTGGCCTCCTTCACTTCTATATTTCTGGCAATCATCATTAACTAAAATTACATTTTCATATCTGCATTGTGTTTAAGATATATTGTGATTGGGTAGAAATATTTTAATTATGTTGTTTCTCATTTTAAACAGATATCTGCTTGAGAAAAAGAAAAATATTTTTTAGTTTTTATTAAAATGGAGCAGCGAAAAAGCTTCATGTCTCTTATTGAGACTTATCACTACAACTACAGATGAATAATGCTTACATAAAAAGATTGTATATATTTTTAAAGAGGAAGTTATAAAAATGTTTGAAAATTTATTATATTTAGTATTAAAGTCATTAAGAAGAAAATGTTCAACAGTTCACAAAAAGTCTCTATTGAGTATTAGAATGTCCTTTAAACAATTAACAGTTATTACACATAAGAGAGATAAACAAACGTCTTATTCCGGATTTGTCTGTCAAACTTGATTGATTTTCTAGACGTATTGTGAAACATGAAAGAATTTTATTGCAATAATTACTATTTATCTTCGTTTGGGGATTAATTTTTTTGATATATTAAAACACATATTACATGTAACTAAATAATTCGCGTGTAATTAAAATAAGGACATAAGCTATTTTCTGACAAAATTTAATATATCTCATATTTAGCATACTATCACTAAAATAAATCTGGTGCTTAAGGGGTTAATTACATTCGCTGAATTACAAGTACACATTTTTTTAAAAAAATAAAGAAACCGTAATGAGAGCATACAAATGCAACAAACATAATTAAAAAATACAACAACTAGTACAAACAAAAAAGGTAAAGGCATAGTTAGGACATAAGCTACTTTCAAGATTATCTACCTAAATCGCTACAAAGCGTTTGTATACTCAATCATTCGAATAATCACTCTTTTCTCCTAGTTCATTAATAAAGGAATCTAAATTTATAACCTTGTTTTTTAAGCTTTAATTTTCTTACCCGGCGTATGACAGGCACTTTCAATATTTGACTATTTCGCTTATTTTAAAAGTGCACGTTTTACGCCTTAACATGCGGCATTCTAAATGGGCTACAAAAGTTCCAAAATCATAATTAAAACAATTGATACTGATATATCCTTTTCCAGAAAAATTCTGAAGCGGATTCAATACTTTGTAGAGATTTTGACAGTAGCTAAAATACACAGTCCTGCAAAAAACAAAAAAGAAAATAACTCAATGGTTATCTTAATTAATAAATACAGTAAAACCTCCGTAAAGCGACCACGTTCCGTTCCAAAAAAAACTGATCGCTCCAAGAGGTGGTCGCTTAATGAAGGTTATGTTTAAATCTAGATTTTAATTGTTGAAAAAGATAACAATTAGGACGGAAAAAACGGAATTTGATTCATTTTCTTCAGAGAAATTGGTCGCTCATGGAGGGAGTTCAACTGGGATGGTCTCTGTATGGAAGTAAAATTAGTATTGAGCCTATGGGAATAAATTTCGTTCCATGAAAAAATGGTCGTTCAGGGAGGTGGTCGCACAGAGAGGTTTCACATTTTTTTTTTTTTTTAATTGTCTAACTCGATTACAAAACACTCAGATACAAAAAGAAAATATATGCATATACGCATGCATAACGTTTTTGTGTACTCCTACGCATACATTTGTATAAACATAACGCAGTTATACTAGCTTAAAATACAAGCAAGATATATCCGCTGTTATCTTCATAACAATTTGTTCATTCGGGCATAACCAGCCTATTAACAAATGATTCGTTGAATAAGTAATGAATGTCAGGATAATTATAGATGAAATGATTCAAATTTATTACAGACGTAATGTAATGAGAAAACAGATATGAGTGACATGAATATTAAGTGATAAAGTGGAAGAACTGAATAAACACGCAACAAATATTTAAATTATCCCCTTAACAGTTGCATTAAATTAGGGTTTAAAAATTCAAATTGCTTATTGGCACCACTTTTTTGAAAAGAAATATTCTTCTCATTTAATGATAAGTAAAATGGTGCCATAATAAAGCCAATTACACTAGTTTACAAAACTGGTGAGAATCAAACAATCTGAATAAAAGACACAGTCCGTGAATATCACAGGAGCAAAAATTAACAAGCTAAGGTAATATATATTAACTTTTTTCGTCGTCTTTTACACAAATTTTGTTCCGTTCGCACCGCTATTTAAAAAAAGTTCAAGTCTTTCAATTATATAATTTCGAAAATGCTGTAATTAAATAAGACAAATATAAATTGTATTTATTACTGGTGCAAAAAACATATATTGCACGCACCTTTTAAAGGCGCATATATGCATATGTGCATATATATGATCCCTGAAAGGTTAACATGAATTGAGGCTATTATTGACTTTATATTTTCTGAAATATGGTGTTTATGTTAAATGTTCCTTGCATTTTATGTATTTGTTTCTTTGTGTATTGACACATTAAAAATATTATCGTTAACAGTTAAACCAGAAAAAACAGATATCGTCTGTAACAGGATTGTGTCTAAACAAATAACCTTCATGATGCTGACGAAAGACACGGTGTATAATTATTATAAATATGATTTTTAACGCATTTAATACAAAATCTTTAAAGAAAATAATTTTCAAAATTAATTGAACTTCAACTATAAAATATTTAAGGCGTTACCTCCAGTCACGACCACCGATCGCGGTTTATTTTGACATTTTGTTTTCTCCGAAAGTATAAGATAGATAAAAACCAAAAATAGTACGTTCGAATATGTCAGTATTAATTTTTTTTTCTCCAAAACTTTGTGTATAAAAATAATTAAAAATGGTGGGGGAATGGCCTGGCTCGGGAGGCTCCTTTCAGCGAAAGTGGTGCGCGGTGGAAGGGTAACTCGCAAACCGCTTCTCTGAAACAACCGAAAACAATCCATTTTCATAATATGTTAAATAAGCATGTCGTTAAACTAAATAATTTAATGTATAGAATTGTAAACAATATGGCGGCTGTTTTAACGAGAATATTATTTTTTGGACTAAAGTTTGACTATTCCAAGGTGCAGAAAAAAGTATAAAATTTTATCAGAAATTGAATTCCTTCGTCCAAGGACTAAATAAGTCTTACAGCTAAAGTTTAAGAAAGTTTCATTGAAATCCGTTGAGAACTCTGTTTGTAATCCTGTCCATCGACTTAAAGATCGTCGTTTCGAGAAAAACGGCTTTTGAAAAGAATTAAAATGTAATTAAAATTCATTAAAAATCGATGCTATCTGTTACGTATTTCACATTTAAGCCATGCTAGCTTATTTGCTTGAGTAAAATGAGACGGCTACTTCGAAGGACTGTGAAAAGAGACGGATACTACTGCGGACTATAAAAAGAGATTGCTACTTCGACGGTCTACAAAAAGAGATGGCTGCTTGTACGGATAGTCCAGTAGAAATAGCCCCAAAAAGGGCCTTGCCTTGCAAAAAATCGGATAATTCTGATTTTCGGGTATTATGTATAGGCTGACCCTCTAATGAAAAAACCAAGTTTTCGAACTTCTGGACCTTGTGCGTTTTTTACTATATTAAAAAAAAACTAAATTTTTTCGGCCCTTTTTTCGATTTTTATTAATTAACTCGGTTCCAGTGCATTTTATAGAAAAACTTACATTTACAAGTTTGTAGAAGATAAAATTTCCTACAACATGCACTATTCATGTTTGCAAATTGACCAAATAGGAGGCGAGATACGAAGCCAGGAAAATGGGATACAATTTGCAAAAAGTGGAAAAAAAAAACAAATGACGTTAGTTTTTCCTTAATAACCCATTTTTATCTTTTATTTTTTTCGTTTTAGGGATAAAAGTGTCGTAAGAAACTTTATAAAGTATGAAATGTCCTACAAGTTTCATTCATTAGAATGCTAATTATCTGTAACTGACTCTAAAATCAGAACAACACGATTTATGGTTAAAACAGAAAAATACCGCCTGGCAAGTCACTAATTTAAAAACGAACTTTAATTTTTGATATTGAATAAACAAAGCAATTAAATGATTATAGTTTGTACAGTAAAAAGTAATTGGAGAATATTTGGGGGGGAGGGGGATGAAGTTAACCAAAAAACCAAGTCGGTAGATATAGGCGCCGCCCAGAGTTTGGGCTCAGAGTCCGAAGTCGAAAGTAAAATTAAGTGCTGGGAATAATATAGAAAATATACTGCAGACATAAATAGAATATAATTTAGAAATTTTAAAATGGAAAAGGATTATACAGGGCAGAAACTATAGGGGGGGGGGGAGGGCATATGCTTCATTCGCCAGAATGGGAGGCTAAGAGGGGGCAAAATAAAGAATTGATTTGTCGTATTTGTATTAATTTGTCACGCAATTTTTTTTTAGTTAGTCAAAGCTTACATTAATGGTAAATCTATCTCACATTGAGAATATTATTCCCAACAAGAAGTGGACCAACAATCATGCTTATGCATACTAAGACGGAAACCTGTATAAAGCGGAATTGTTTTCGGAGTTTTTTAAATTCAACTTTAAATTTTAAAATAAAGCAATGTATATTATAAATTTATAAAATTCTGTATGTAAATTTACTTTTTGCGAGTGTGTGTGTGTGTGTGTGGAGGGAGGAGAAGGACAAAATCCATGTTTGCCCCAGAATAAAAAAAAAAAAAAATAGTTTCGGTCTGGAAGTATCGAATAAGAATAACTGTTAAAAATGAATTCGGAAAACCCAAAGTGCATGATTCTATACGTTAAAAGTAATAGCGTATAAATATTGAGAATTAATCAAGTATATGAATATTATTATACTATGTGGCAACGCTCCTGATGTTATACTGGACCTTGAAGACTTTGACGACTTAGAGCAAACAATCGAGTCAAGTGCAAGAGACGGGCTACCAGGGTCAAACAGCAGAAAAAGGAAACATATATAAAGTGACTACACTTACTGTATATTTGTTGGTTAGTATCTTGTACATGATATAATTAATTCGTGTTTCCAATATAGAAAATAAAAGCTCTTTTTTAAAAATTACTAAATTGCCAGACAGTATTTTCCTGTTTTTAAACAAAATCTCGTTGCTGTGATTTCCAAAGTCTATTACAAAAAATAATTACCTAATAAATGAAACTATGGTCTACTTCATGCTCTAAAAAGTTGATTATGACTGTTTTGATTCTGAAATGCGCTAAAAAAGAGCTATAAAGCAAAAAATACCGTCATTTGTGGATTTTTTTTTGCAAATTTAACCTTATTTTCCCGGCTCTGTATATGGCCTCCTATTTGGTAAAATTACAAATAGAAATAGTGCATGTTGTAGAGAATTTTATTCTACACAAAAATGTAAAATATTAATATGATTTAAATGTAGTAATTAGTAAATTAAATTTAAACTACAAAAATTATTTTTTTAAAGAACTGTGCTTTATTTTTCTTTTCCGACATAATGTCGCTCTTAAAAAAGTGTTTTTTACTGTAATTTCGTGCGTATTAGCCGCGGCTATGTTAAGTCTGTTTCAAACCAGAAATTGTTTTTAAAAAATGAAGTCGAATAAATGCTAAGCAGAAATAAGTCGCAATGTATTTAAAAAATATAGAAAAGGTAGAAATCAGAGTTATCGTTATATTGTTTTTTCTAGGTCGTCAAAGTCTTAAAGGTCCAGTATAACATCAAGAGCGTTTCCACATAGAATAATAATATTCAAATGCTTGATTAATTGTCAATATTTCTTCGGCTTTTACTTTTAACGTATAGAATCATGCACTTTGGTCTTTCCGAATTAATTTTTAACAGTTATTCTTATTCCATACTTCCAGGCCGAAACTAGTTTATTATTATTATTATTATTATTATTCTGGGGCAAACATGGATTTTGCCCCCTCCTCCTTCCACACACACACACCATCTCCTGCGCAAAGTGAATTTACATACAGAATTTTATAAGTTTATAATATCCATTGCTTTATTTTAAAATTTAAAGTTGAATTCAAAAAACACCGAAAACAATTCGCTTTATACAGGTTTCCGTCTTATTATGCACAAGTATAATTGTTGATCCTCTTTCTGTTGGGAATAGTATTCTCAATGTGAGATAGATTTACCATTAATGCAAACTTTGATTAACTAAAAAAAATTTGTGTGGCAAATTAATACGAATACGACAAACCAAATCTTCATTTTTCGCACTCTTTGCCTCCCATTCTGCCGAATCAAGCATATGCCCTCCTTCCCCCTCTAGTTTCGGCCGTGTAAAATCCCTTTATCTTTTTAAAATTTCTAAATTATAATTTATGTATCTTTGCAGTATTTTTTATATTATTCCCAGTTTTTTATATTATTACTTTACTTTCGACTTCCGATTCTTAGCCCAAATTCTGGGCGGCGCCTATATCTACCGACTTGTTTTTTTTTTTTTTTAAACTTCAACACCCCCCTCCCCTCCCCACCAACTATTCTCCAATTACTTTTTACTGTACACACTATAATCAATTAATTGCTTCGTTTATTCAGTATCAAAAATTAAAGATCGTTTTTAAATTATTGACTTACCAGGCGGTATTTTCCTGTTTTAACCATAAATCGTGTTGTTCTGATTTTAGAGTCTGTTAGAGATAATTAATATTCTAATGAATGAAACTTGTAGGATATTTCATACTTTATAAAATTTATTACGACACTTTTGTCCCTAAAACGGAAAAATAAAAAATAAAAATGAGTTATTAAGGAAAAACTAACGTCATTTGTCTTTTTTTCCACTTTTTGCAAATAGTACCCCATTTTCCCGGCTCCGTATCTCGCCTCCTGTTTGGTCAATTCACAAACATGAGTAGTGCGTGCTGTAGAGAATTTTGTCTTCTACAAAATTGTAATTATAAGTTTTTCTGTAAAATGCATTGGAACCGAGTTAATTAAGAAAAATCGAAAAAAGTGCCGAAAAATTTTAGTTTTTTCGATATAGTAAAAAACGCACAAGGTCTAGAAGGTCGAAAACTTGTTTTTTTCATTAGAGGGTCAACCTATACATAATACCCGAAAATCAGAATTACCCGAATTTTTGAAAGGCAAAATGCTATTTCTACTGGACTAGGACTATGAAAAGTGATGGCTACTTCTAATTTAAGGAGCAGACGGCTTGCTTATTACTGTCACAACGCAACATGAGTTGTAGGAATTGTGTAAACAGCGTTCGTTTTGGTTTGTGGAAGAAAAAATTCTTATTATCAGATCAACTTAAAATTTTGGAATTGAATAGTTTCCTGGTATTGTTAAATTTTATCAAAATTGATTTTTTGAAAGTTTAGATCCTTAGCGGATCCTGCCTTAATTGGAAAATCGCAGGGTCCTTGAAAAATGAGTGGAATTGATGATATACCTTCTAAGAAAAAGCATGCTTAAAAAAAAAAAAAAAAAAAATCGTCCAATAATTTCCGACAGGTTTTGTTATCTATCTGAATAAAAAAAAAAAAAACAATTAAATGTATCTTTTGTACAAATTTATGGTTACTTTATCTTTCAATTTCAGAAAAAAAAGATTGTTTGTTTATTGACGAAATAGCATTTGTAATTTGACTATTTAGATTTGTAAAAATCATGATAGAAAAAAAATTCTGATTACATATTTACTTTCAGTAAACCAGATAAGAGTAAAGCTTTAAAACGATAAAAAAAAATGGTTAAAATTTGATGCGGAATATAATTCCAATCTCTCTAGATTTATACCATTTAGACAATAATAAGTTAACGCACTCTATACAATATACGAAGTTTATGAAAAAATTAAAACAATTATGTGCATATTAAACAAATATACCATTATTTTTCAATTAAATTTATGATGATGTATTTTAAAGGAACCTTTACCACTTAACCTGCTGCAGGCATAACGAAATTTTGCTTTTACCCTCAACTTATCTCGGGTGAAACGTTGATGTGGTTAAGGACAGTTTTATCAGTATTTTGTTATTATTTATACTGCAACATACCATATTGTGGAATGTTTAGAAAATGTTATTTTTCATTAAAAAAAAAATATTGTAAGGAACGAGAAAATTATAACTTATGCACCTTATCATGTACTTTTTATTATATTTCTGCATTTCATTTTATTATGCTCTAAATTAATTGCGCCTATATGCTACGTATTTTGCACAAAACTTACAGCATGATTTCGGTAAGAACATTTTATTATAATAATACTTACTTGGAAAACAATTCTTGAAACAAACATCGTTCGCTAAAATATTTCTTTCTAATAACATACAAAGCCTTGTTTCCATAATAAGACAATATCTGGATGTTCAACATGATAATTTCAAAACCAGAAAAGTCTTTTTGATTAATTACTTAAACTTAATTACTTTTCCTTAGTTTACTGGAAAGGATTATTGGCCAGAGGAAAATTGCCTCAGAGATAAGCTGAAGTTCCAAAATCTGTCATTTTAAGAAATGAACAATAATAATATATTGTTGAGACGGAAAGAAAATAAATATCTAGAATGTTCATTGATTTATTGTTCACTGACGTGAAATTCTGTATCAATGTTCTAGACACAGTATATTACATGTAAATATTATTTAGAATTATACAGCTGTATGTTTTCATTCATTGAGAGAGTCTGTTGAATAAATTTAAAATATATGGAAGAGCGAAATTAATAATGTGAAAGAAATAAGAAGTAACTACATTAAAAAGTTCATTATGTCTAATATCTTGAAAAAAAATGAGTTTTAGATATCACTTTAAATCAAATTGTTTTCTATTTAATATTTAAAATGTATTTCTCTAAATATTACGCTTATTTGAATGGTATTTTATCAAAATTATGTGTTAATAAATATAGGAAGATACATCATAACGCCTGAATTTCTCCATGAGTTACGCAAGAGTTAAAGATGCGCAAGAACCTTTAATAAGACAATGAAGACGAATACAAAAACATTAGATGATAAGCAAGAAAAAAATTAACTACCGTCGTTTGAGTACAACATGAATAAAGCTGGTTATCTTACGTTAAATAGGCCAACTCCAGCAAATACATGTTGAAATTAATTATTAATTAACATCGGAAAATTTTGACCCCTCAAATCATCACGTCAAAGGCGAATTCCATTTTATTTGATTCTTGCTCTTTTTCTTTTAGCCTAGAATGTAAGCTACGTCTTATTGAAGAGCGACTGTAGTTCCGTCTACACGTCGAATCCAGTTGCAGTGTCAATAGTCCCACAGTCATATACAGGAATATTGTTTCTATTTTGCCACTTCTTTTTTCCAACAACTGCATTAAATTTTATAAATAATAAAAAAAAAGAGAAAAATCTAAATAGATATATTAAAATTCAGTTTGCACGTAACATTTTTGCAGAGCGCAGAGCTATTTGAAAAGGTATATGTAATTCCAGAATTACACACAGGTGAAACTATCATTTATGTCTAGCTTGGAAATGTCCAAATTTCTTTTGTCTAAATTTTTGAGTAGCATAGAATGAATTTATATGATTTATGTTTCTAGAAGACGAGGTGGGTTTGATCGATTAGCCATTTCTTACAGGTTAGGTCTCCTTGTAAATAAGTCTTATGGCAAGGGAACAGACATGCACATGTTATGTCGGTTGTTCCGTTAATTTGAATTATTGACTAAACATTACATGCTTGCTTCACGATTACGAGAATGTTCAGATAGACTGAGAAATATTTTCGGTTCATTTAAAAAAAAAAATGAGATAAAGGAAAATGTGTCTTCGTGAATATTTCTTTTCTCGAATTATAAAAGAAAAAAAAATAAATTGTTTAACATATTCTTACAAGATTTAAAGTTATTCAGGTTATCTTAACAAATTTGTTAGGGGCCACTACCGAAGTAGTAATCTGCCCTTAATCGAGTCCAGTGCCGTATTCGTCGCAGTAAGACTTGTTGCAAGAATGGAATAATTATTGTTTGAGCAAACCTCAGCACTGTTTGGGCAAACAGCCCTCGTAAAACAGGCAGACATCTATCTAATTACCTTCATTAATTCTATGCGAATTCAAAGCATTTAAGGTCTCCTTCATGGTATTCTGATTTATATCTTTATAAATAGAAGCCCTTCTACGAGATTTAAAATTAGGCATTGAAGAAAGGGAATGGTTTTCTATTTTTCATTTGTACAAATGTGAACAGGATACGCAACGGTTCTTCAGTTCGTCGTAGACACACGAAGGTGAATTTACCTTACATAGATGTTGTGCATATATAATTTTATCTTTCTTATCTATCTTTAAGGAGGGATCTGACGCTTGATATCGTAAAATAAATATAGACGGATGGTGGGGGTTGTATGTTGATATCGTTATCATTTTTAATCCAACCAAATTTACTTTTGTCTATAACTTTTTCTTCATATCAAAACAATAATATTTTTCTATTCTTATATATGTTTATTAGAGTATTATTAAGGGGACCTTCTACATTAGGTGACCAAAAAAGCATTTTTTATGATTTTTTTTGTAAGACTGAATGTCTTACTGCATGTTATTTTTATGATTTTTTGTAACACTGCAATCTTTTTGTAAAACTGCATCATGGACCTTTTAGAAATTTTAACAGTTTATTGTACATATCTTAAGGTATTCACAAGAATTTTTTTATTAGATTTTGTTGCTTCTACTCTAAATTATAAACACATATGTTCATCTGCTATGGAAAATTTCGTCTGGGCGGTGGCCATGATAGCGCCTTGTAGAATTATCTGAAACTCAAAAATAATTTTTTTTCGGAAACTTCGTGAGTATAGCTTCTAGTTAAATTAAAGGAACGCCTAGATTTTTAAAATAAAGCTATGTAATGGCTTATTTAAAAAAAAGTATAAAAAAATCGGTTTTATTTGTTAACAACTTTTTTAAAAATAATTTTTTGTAAAAGCTTTAATTCATATCGAAGGCAAATAAATGAGATTTAATAAAAAAAAATCAAGATGATTCACTGAGTATTTTTTTTTTTATCTTGCCCACCTTGTCGAAAAAATGTGGTTGAACATATTTGTTTATAACTTAGAGTAGAAGCAACAAAATTTATTAAAAAAATTCTTGTGTATACCATAAGATATGTGCAATAACTGTTAAAATTCCAAAAAGATCCATCATGCAGTTTCCATACAAAAAAATCATAAAAAAGTGCTTTTTTTGGTCTCCTAATGCAGAAGGTCCCCTCAAAGCCATTAAATGTTTATAAGATCTTTTCATTCCGAAATATGGAATACTCCAACCCAACGTTCATCATTCCTGTTCTTATGCTATATGTGCATATATTTCGTTTTTGGAGAAAAAAGGAGCAAAATATATTTAAAATGATACTTAGGTTTGCCAGTAAAGAAAGAGAAAGAATGTTGCCCACTGTTTTGCTGACAGGAATTTCTTCTTTTACATTTCCGTTCAGGGATCAAATGCAAAAGATAATTTTACTGTTGAATGCATTAGGTATGAAGAAAAGTGCTATTATTAAATACTTTTAAATGGTAACTATATCTTATAGATGTTATTCGATATAAATTTATTTTATGTATCAAATGGTAATTTATTGACTTCCTCTCACCATTTGAATTCGTCAAGTATGCGACTAATAAATATTAACTCTATCTGTATATCACTGGACACTGCTAATGATACCATCAGCTGTCGGAGGGTCGGCGAATAAAACTGTATGATAGCGTAAAGGGGGGGGGGGGTCAATATTAACAAAATATTGATAACTTTACATTAACATAGACCCATAAATATGTTAACACCTATAACTACCACATATGGGGGCGTAAATCCTTTTGACTGCATTCATAAGACCGTTCGCTGTCATTTCAAAATATATAATATATATTTTTAAAGATAAGAGGAAGAAAAACATATGTAGTTAATACTAGTTGTTATTCGAATAGCCAAAGACAGTTTCTGGCACCAACTTCTAAAAATAGAGATGTTCTGTGTACTACACTATGACGCAAAAGTTTAGACAATGAAGAAATTCTTACATACTTTGAAAAATATTTATTCAATTTTCAAATCACTGCTTGAAATTAATGTGCTGTACATATAAACAATATTTATAACAAAGAAAAGTGGAATTGTGCATATTGCAATAAATTAAATGGTAACAAAAATAAACTGCTGTCTCAAAAGTTTAGACACAAATTAAATAAAATCGAAATAAACAATTTTTAAAACCTGGTTGCGCATCCATGCTTATGTATTACGTCTTATACACGAGATTCCATGGAAGAAACTAAATCTTGCATAGTTTGTGGATCGATATCGTACCATGCATTCTCAATAGATGTCTTAAGTTCCTTTTCAGAAGAGTATTGTCTAGCGTTGCTATAAACTTTGCAACACATGATGCTCCAAAGGTTTTCTATAGGGTTAAGATCTGGGCTACATGCTGGCCAGTCGAGAACTCTTATATTATGGGAATTAAACCAAGATTTTGAATGTTTTGCAGTGTGAATTGAAGCATTGTCTTGCTGAAATTCCCACTGAGGACCCCCTAGAAGCTCAGCAAATGGCAGTAGGTTTTCTTCTAATGTCTGTGTATAATGCTGTGAAGTTTGACGACCACTGGTGAAGGTCAGAGATACTTGTCCATTATAGCAAAAGGCTGCCCAAACCATCACCGAGCCCCCTCCTTGTCTGCGACTAAAAAAACGTCGAGGTTCCTTCCGCAAGTCATGCCAATACGATAAACAACCATCTGGACCATCCAGATTCCACTTTTTTTCATCGCTAAATATGACTGACTGCCATATCTCTCCATATGACATATGCTTTCGAGCCCACATAAGTCTTTGTAACTTATGATGTGGTTTCAGAGCTGGTTTCTTCTGCATTTTGCTATAAACGATTGTTCCTTTTTCCAAAATTCGTCTACGAATCGTATCCTTTGATACAGAGAGTCCCGATGAGCTTTGAACTCCACGTACGCTCATTTGTTGAGTACTCGCTAGTCTTTGTATCAGGCGATCCTCTCGTACATTTGTCACACGTGGCCTCCCAGACCGACATTTTGCTTTATATTCGGAACCACTCGATAAAACTCGATAAATAGATTTTTTTGACCTATTAATAATAGCAGAAATTTCAGAAACGCTCTTCCCTTCACCTTTCAACTGCCAAATCCTTGAAACCTCATTCACTTGAATTTCTTTAGCTCTCGGCATGTCGACTATGAAGCGCAATCGTTTGCAGAACTTAAGTACTCCAAATTTGTGACATCATCGATTCTAAATTTGCATATGCCAGCGAATATTCAAAGAAATTTAGAATAGTGTCTAAACTTTTGCGACAAGCACATTTGAATTTTTATGAAAAAAATTAGTATTATAGCAAATAAAACGACTGTCTTTTGTACATAGCATTTTAAATCAGTTTTTGAATATGTTTACAGGTTTTTGTAATTCTGACGTCATAATTCTACATTTTAAAGCTGAATGACGTCATTGTCTAAACTTTTGCGTCATAGTGTATAACATTGATGAAAAATGGATTCCTTCTCGTACTGGTACAGCTCATATTCAAAATATTAGAATAATTACCTTTTTTTTTTACAAATTGAAAATATCGTTAGGTAATTTAATGTCTTTTAATGCAAATATGCCAATGATACTTTTATTAAGAACTTATTGTTGATTAAACTTACTTATTATCTTAAAATCAATATAATTTTTGAAAAGATTAATTGAAAAAAAAATATTTTGAAAAGCCAAAATATCATAATATTTATTTAAGTGGTTCAAAATATTAGAATATTTCACATAAATTCTCCTTTAATGATCACCAATTCATAACTGGTGGCATCATTGATTAAATTCAGACGATTTTATTTAAAATCAGTATTTTTTATCAGTTTGTTTGCTTTTTTGTCTTAAAATGAGTCGTGTGACTGATATCCCTGAGTCTATTAAACTTCGTATGGTTGATTTGTATCGGCACGATAAAAATGAGTGTTATATAGCGAATTATTTACATTGTTTTCAATCAAGCGTTAGTAAAATACTAACACAATATTAAAAAAAATTGAATAATCGCCGAAATTTCGGCCGAAAACCAAAAACATCTGCTAGAGATGACATGAAACAGAAGCATTTAGTTAGGAAAACCTGTTTTAAAGGTGTGCGATTCTTGCACCGAAAATGGAAAGAAGAAGGAGTTGAAGTTTCTACATCGACAACATTAAGACGTCTCCATAAATTTAAGTTTGAATCTCGTGTACCGAAAACAAAACTTCTCATGACTGCAAAACAAAAGCGTATAAGGTTGAATTGATGTAAATCAAGACGTTTATGGAGCGAAGAAGATTGAAAAAGCATATTATTTAGTGATAAAAGTATGTTTTGTGTTTCATGTGGTAATCAAAGTATTCGAGTTTTGAGAATGAAGCAAGAAGCATTTGATAAAGAATGCCTTAAACGTTCCGAAAAATTTGTGCTATTATCACGGTTTGGGGTTTGCTTGAGCGCACAAAAGACATGGAAAGTTATGCATCATCTACGAAAAGGTTAATTCCCAGATATATCAAGAAATTTTGGAATATTACATGATTCCATCATCAGAAGATTTATTTGAAGGTGATTTCATCTTTCAACAAGATTTAGCATCACCGCATATTTCGGTGTCATTTAAGAATTCGTTCCGCCAACGCAACATTAAGGTACTTCCTTGGCCATCAAAGTCACCAGACCTTAATCCCATCGAAAACTTACGGTGTACAATGAAGAAAAATCTACAATAAAATCCTTTTTCAAGTAAAACTGAGTTAGTGGCACGTAAAAAGTCTGTTTGGGTTAATATTGATAGAAATGTTTCTAAACACCTTGTATGTAGTATGCAAGATCGATTGTACGCTGTCATGAAAGCTAAAGGGGATGCTACAAAATATTAACTACCATTTACTTCATATTCATAAGGTAATATTGTTGCGTAAAATAAAATATTCTAATATTTTGAACCAATCTAAATTTTATTTTAATATTTTGATGTGTTTCAGAAAGCTGTATACCTAATTTATTGTACTGTATTTTATATTTTGTAAATGTTAAAATCTTATCTAAACATTCCAGATTTAATTTATATGAAATTTAATTCCATTTA
Organism: Maratus speciosus; assembly: GCA_963932465.1. Classification (NCBI taxonomy): domain Eukaryota; kingdom Metazoa; phylum Arthropoda; class Arachnida; order Araneae; family Salticidae; genus Maratus; species Maratus speciosus. The sequence goes on from OZ010791.1 coordinate 130,918,806, forward strand.
ATTAGTATCAAAAATAAATAAATGAAAAATGATTTTTCCTTATTACTTTTTCTCAATTATTCTAATATTTTGAATATGAGCTGTAATTTAGTAAAACTTCCTAAGTAAGATTGGATAAACACATGATAATTTAGAAGTTCATGATTTAGAAGGTTTCCCATTGTCCATTTCATGCCCGTCGATTTCTGGTTCTGAGGTCATTTGTACAAAAGATTTATAAAAACAATCAGAAAAATCAAACATATTAATGCGTCTTCATTTGTCTTCATTCACAAAAGGAAGCTATTCTTCTTTGCATTATGAGTTCGCCACTGATTAAATGCTTTTTTAAATCAGTCTAGCAAAAAGTATATTTTATGATCAAATCTTCCTTAAAAAAAGATCTCATTGTGAGGAATTTAGATTTATCTCTGCTGAACTTTCAACTGAAATGCTTCTCTTTAAGCACAAAATAATGAACAACAGACCTAGACTTTATAAGCAGGTTTATAAAGAACATTTAAAAATACAAATTATTGAAAAATTTACGTTAAATATTATAAAGTGAATTTAACACTAATTTTTACTTGAAAACATTCAACATCTTATCAAATTTGCAACACATTCCATCCGATGATTTTGGTGGCATTGTAAAATTTTCTTTTCCGCCCGACATATAGGGCAGTATACTATAGAGCAGAAAAAAAATCGTGGATGCATTATATTCTAATTATTTTCATAAACACAGAAGTCAAAATCAGATTGTTATTAGACAATGTGTTACTTATACATAGTAAACGTTCAAGTTTCTCGATGTTCGCAATTGGCTTTTATGTAGAAGAGAAATCTTTTGAAATTTTTTTTATCAACGGTCAAAAACAATTTCTCTTAAATTTTTGCCCATTAATGCCTGAATAGATTTTTTTCAACGGCGCTTGACAACAGTGGGATTTATAAAAAAACTCTTCTGTGTAAAATAATCATGCTGAAAAAATCTATGCGGCTGCAATCTATAGAGTGCAAGTGTCATTTATCGCCTCTTCAGAAGTCTGGAATATGTGACATATCATTCCTGTGTTCTTCTTGTTCTGGTTTCTGAAGTAGAATCTTGTTGTGAGTACATTTTTCATTTCCAAATTCTCCTGAGACTGGGGACAGAAAACACCCTTCAATTTCTCTTAACGGTGCGTTTGATGGTCGATTTTGACATCTTCATCCATAAAAGCAAGCGGTGTTTTGCGAATTGAAGAAATCTCACACACTAATTATAACCAAATGGGGATTTCGTCGTCTTTTTATAATAGCTGATGATCTAAGATTGATCTTAGATATATTTCGATTGCTGTGCCGATAACTGACCAGTTCAAAAGTTGAAAAACCATTTGCTAATGATCATGAGCGACCAGCTTCAATGTTACTATTTTTTTTTTCTGAAGATTTGCCTTTTTGTTGGCCGTCGTAACATTCTATCACTGTTTTACAACTTGTCGATTCGTTTCTTTACTGATGTTGATCTCTCTCGTTCGATGTTTTTTTTTTTTTTTTTTCCAAATTCTTGCTATGTATCCAGACATCTTTATGTCCACTTTCGCATTTTATGGAAATGTAGACTGTTCACTATTTTCCTCAGTGTGTCACTATTTTCCCCTATTATGTCCGGAATATCAAAATCCCTTTTACGTCATTAGATACAGACTAATTTGGAAATTGCATGGAAAACAAGTTATTTATTTAACCTGTCTGTTTATTATGGCATTTACATAGAATTTTATGCTTCGGAAAATTGTAGTACGAAAAAATCATATTATTATAAATTGAATTTAACATAAAAATGTATATGTGAATGGGTATTTTTCAATCCCTAACAAAGTTTTATATTTTAAATGTAATCATAGTTTTCAGTAAAATTTAATTTATCGACAACTTTGATCAAATAATTTGCTAAACGTAGATTTATTTTCATTTTTTAATGAATGTAACTGTATTTTTCAAACTCAAATATCACTTATAACATTCATAGTGATAGTTCATTTTGAAAATTTATACATAAGAGCGAATAATCATTGATCAACATTATATAAATAATGAAATTTCAGAATAAGAATAAAAAATCATTAATAAATAATAAATAACTTTACAAATTTCTTGTAACATTGTATATGAGTTTACTGAGATGATGTTAAATTTATGTAATATGAAATTAACATAGTTTTGAAACTCAGCTTGATTTCTTAATATTTATTAGTTCTTAACAAGAAATAATTTTCTCTTATTTTTCTTAAAATGTATTGTATTCTTAAATAAAATTGTTTTTTAATAATTTTACTAAATTGCTTTGGAAATTTTCTCTTTGAATGTTGCGTATAACATTAAACAGTTTGATAACATTTTTCCTAGAGTTAAATGCCTAATTAAACAACTTATTAATAAATTAGTAAATAAATTCATCAAACCTTTATTAACATTAATGTTTTCATACTGTTTAAACTAAGGTGATTATCACTTATGCTTAATACGTTTCCACTGAGATTTCCTATTCTAATTTCTAGCGACCAACGTCAAAATCCATTAAGCTTTTAAGTATTTCCCAGGGCTTACTAATTATCTGCAAATGTTGATCATATTGTTACATATCATTGTCAATGCAAATTTAGCAAACATATCGAATAATGATAGTTCTTAATTGTCAAGTGACATAAATTTGAATTATTAAACATAAAATTAAACTTCCTTTTAAATGAAATTAGTTTAATTTAAGAATAGTTCACATTTTTTTTTCTACGTGATAAAAATCTGTTTATGAAGAAAATTGATTACGGAATTTAATTTGTATTATATGATATATAAATTTAAATGAAAGGAAAATATAAAGTTTAAAGAACATTAGAAACATTAAGTTAAAAAATTTAAAATGAGTCTATAAAAATGCGAAACTGGTATATCTTGTCATATTTAAAATATAATTATTTCTATACAAACACATAATATTTTATTAAATCAATGATTTAACGGGTTCGGGATCAACCTTTTCAAAAAGCACATTTTATTTTTCTAGCTGAAGTAGTATAAAGTTAAATAAATGAAATAAAGCAAACCTCTTATGTATATGTAAATTATATCAGCAGATATAAAAAATTTTGTGTTATGATATCAGTTGTGCTAAGCCTGAAACTAAAACTCCATTTATCTCAGACTAGATTTTTTCATAATTTGTCATGTTTAAAAGGATATAACTAAACTTTCTTGACAGATATATATATGACATTTTGTACGGAGTTTTTATGTTATGTTTTTAATAAATTTTCTTCATTATTTTTCATTCCATGTGAAAATTTTGAAAATACATTCTTTGATGTAAAAGCCACTCTCAAAAATACCCTTTTTTTTACATTTGATTTTAAATTTTGTAAGTGATATTTTTTATAAATCCTGTGGACAAACTAAGAAATATATTTTTCCGTACACAATAGTGAAAATGTAATGAATCGGACAAGTATTTCGTGAGTTATACAACAAATTAAATAAGTTCAAAATTTTGAATTGTAATTTATTTTAAAACAAAATATTAAACTTTTCAAAAACTTTTTGTCTGACTTGTATGATTTATAGGAAAAGACATTTCAGGAAATAAAATGCATCAAAACATGTTTATGGATAAAGAAAATAGTTTTTTGACAAACGGAGCTCCCTAATCCCTCAGTTACACAGTAGTGAAAATGTAATGAATCGGGCAAGTATTTCGTGAGTTATACAACAAATTAAATAAGTTCAAAATTTTGAATTTTTATTTATTTTAAAACAAAATTTCAAACTTTTCAAAAACTTTTTGTCTGACATGTATGATTTATAGGAAAATACATTTCAGGAAATAAAATGCACCAAAACATGTTCATGAATAAAGAAAATAATTTTTTGACAAACAGAGCTTCCTAATTTAAATGAGTAACATCATAATTTGTAAAAAATTAAAAGTATATTTAACGTATAAAAATAAATTTCATAGTTCAAAATATGCTGCTAAAATAATATTTATCTAAAATAAACACATGATTATCATTAAACTTTACTTAAATTTTTAATTTTCGATCTTTTTTTACTTAATGCTCCAACATAAATTTGAAATATATTAAAAGTTATCATTCATGAGAGCATCATATGACGTTGCAATTGAAAAAAAAGGTACTTGTTTGTTATAGGAGACTTTGAGTTCTTTCTAAAAGTTTGACGCATATCAAGATTCACAAAGTGAGCCTAGTTGCCAATTAATATATATAATGTATATGAAAATAAACCTGATAAACTTTTATGCTTGTTTATGCAGTAACACCCAACTTACGTCTCCTCGACTAACGTCACCCAGCGCATTTTACGTCGTCTGGCCTGGAATAAAAATTGCTTAATTAAGACGCATTTTGAACTTTTTTGAAGACTTTTGGAAGACATTTATCATCTCAGATGCAGGTACAGTCATAGGGATTCAGCAAAAAAACAATGAGAAATTCTTTGAAAAGACTGTGTCTCTTTACCTTCGAAAGGACTAAGAAAACATCTGAAAATTGTGATTCTGAATCCTCTCTTAATTGATGAAATCGTCGAAAATAAAAGATAACTTAGAGATGGAGGCTGAAGATATTTTTGAACTCACAAAATCCCATGATCCGAGATTAACCATAGACGAACTTACCGATTTAAAGAAACAAAGTACTATCGAAGAAATAGATGAAGATTTTGAGCATAGGGGAAATTTATGATGGTTGCAAAATCATTATAAGGACTAAACCTAATTGAAGCTTGGTTCTTTAAAACATTGACTCAGAAGAAGAAAGTGTAGTAAAGGCTGGGAAAAACTTAGGAAACTCACTCTGTTGTTGCAAAGATCTTCTGGAAAAAAAAATGTAGGCTCACATTTCATTACAAGATTTTTTTCACATACTCAAAGACTCGAACGGGGAAGCTAAAACAATAAATTGCATAATAACCACATTTTCATTTATTTCAATTTCTTGCATCAAAAACGCATTTTTTTTTGCTAATGAAAATGTATGTAACATAATCCCTCAATACAATAGGATATGTTCATCATATTTTGGTGCATTTTTATTATCTTTTTATGATCATCTAAATGTACCTCGACTTACATTGTTTTTGACTGACGTCGCTAGTCTTGGAACGAATTGCTGAAGTAAGTCGAGATATTACTGTATGTTTATTTTTTAAAAATGCCACCAATTACACGAAATAGATAAACTAATTTTGTTTGTATATAAAAATCGATAAATGTTTTCGTTATTTTAAGTAAATTATATAAATATTAAAAAAAATTGTTTGTATAAAACAAAGTGTATTATGAAATAATACGATGAATAGGTTGCCAGACATTACATATGAAACTTTATACTTTCTAGCGAACTTTATTTTCTCTGTCTTGCTAAAGGCTCTATAAAAAACAAGTACTGAAATAAATGATTAATGAACTGTTCATATGTTGTATTTTGATTTAATTTATCACAAATAAAACTCACATAATTTGAATATTATGAAATACAACACCAGATAGCAGATTCGATTTCGTTTCCAATATAGTAATTCGAAAATCCGACTTCAGCATTCTTTTTCTGCTGTACTGCCGGAATAATATTTTCTTTTTAAAAACCTGCTCTTGATTATAAACAAAAAGAAGAACTCATTTCTTTTTCTTGTAAACTGCTCAAAGTTTCTTTTATCTATTTTACAATTTGCGATAATACTTATAAACTGGTATTTTGCAATTTTCGAATAAATGTGAAGGATGTTAAAAACTCAACATTATTTTTTTTTAATAATAATTTTTGTTTTTAATACAAAAAAAATATTTAAAAGGTAGCTTTGATTTTTTTGTGTATGTGTGTAAAAAAAAAAAAAATAAAAGAAAATAAAAATAAAAGAAAAAAAAATCTGAATTTAGAAATATAATTTATATTGTTCTATTTTGTTTCAACATATGTAACAAATAGTTAACATAAAATAGTTTACAAAAAATATAAATACTGAACCATTAAATGTGCTTGTAAAAAATGAAACCAGTGCCTATATAATTGTCAAAACGTCAGTGACGGCTTACTTTGGAGACACGAAATGTTTTTGATTTTCTTCTGTCTGTCTGCTAGTTAGGCTACCTCTCTCGCTGTGACGGATACTTACGCAGAAACTTTCGATTAGCTTGTAATTAAGAAGACATGTTGGTGAGGTATCCGGATTAAACTGTATAGTTTTGGTTAAATTTGGTTCATTCGTTCAGAAAATAAAGAACATTTTCTTTTACGCATAAAGCTTTTGGGGGGATTCATACGATTTTAAAATTTTCATTTGTTGAAAGAAAATGGCGCGTTTGATTAGTGGATTTAAATGCTAATTTACGGATGCTATAATTTACCGATAAGTGTTTTATATTTTTCCTATTATTTTGATTTTTTTTAAAAATATTTATCAGATTTTTTTAAAACTAGGAGTATAACTTTTCACGGAATTTTCTACATGTTTTTCAATAATATAATACATTTGTTTTATTACTTTACTTATTTGAAATTATACATATTTCAGTTTTTTCCTTTTCCTTTAGTCAGTTACCTAGAAACTGCATTTTATAGCATACAAAATATCATTCAATTAATGCCGATTGCGAAAGATGAAGCAGAAAATATGTCTGATGGAAATAAAAGGTTATTTATTCTTTCTTAATCTGGTCTGCAACATAGGTTTGCATCAAATCTGAACGATGTTAACTACATACGGTTTCCAATTGAATGTGGATATTATTAAAAGGGAACAAGAAAGTTATTTTATTGCCTCAACTCAATACGATTTATACAATAGCAGTGGACACTATGATTAATGATTATCCTGTAGGTTAAAAAGCGTCCTGATATGCCTATTTTGTGGAATTTTAGTATGTTATTGCTATATCGTATATTAAGGTGTATTTAAACTAAAGTTATATCATGCTAATAGTGCATTTAAAAGCATATAAATGCTTTTTAAAAATCTCGTGATTTTTGTTTCATCAAATTCGTTTTTAAAACTTTTGCGAAAATAGTTTTTTTTTTTTTTTATCAATATTGATCTTGATGATGTCGGCGATTGTGGGTACGAAACATAGATCAGTTTATTAACAGGTATTTTCATGCCTTAAAATGTACTTATTTCACTTTTAGCATCTTGTGATTTTAGTTTTATAAGTGATTTTTTGACTTAATTTTCTAGTATGTATTTAGATAAGGTACAACTATGACAATTGTTTTTCAGAAACACATAATTTAAAAATAGTAGATTTCTTAATTAGATATAAATTAGACATAAATGATTTAGTTCAAGTAAATAATGCTATTTGGATATTAGGATCACATAAAATCGCAGTGCACACTGTTGTTTATCCTAATAAAATCTAAGTGTAAAACGAAATCTAAGCTATACTATAACTATTTGCATAATCATGAGGAAATAACTAATTTAAATTTAATGATACTACGGAGTTCCAGGAGACAGAAACCATTTGAAGAAATGTATTTTCATCTGAAAAATTACCAGAATAAGCAGGTCGTAATAATTTCAGAATATCATTGAGTAACACTGCATTTAATTTAAACTTTCAAATCCCCGAAACTTTCCAAGAATTTTACATGCTTATAAATTTTTATGTAATGAAAAAAAAATTGCTCATTTTAGGTTGTTCAATACTATGCAAAATGAGATTAAAATTCAATGACTTGCAGAGCAGACCATTGAGTCTCCTGATCTGCAGACTAGCTAGTCCTTCTCTTATATGTGTGTTTAAGTATCATTTATATGTGAAAAAAAAAGCTAATTCATGTAAGTAACTTTGATCAGAAATATTTACCTCATTATAATCAAAGAGTCTAAATAAATGTATCATTATAGTGAAAACTATAGTTGACTGATATTTATTTGAAAACAGTATATGTATTACGACGTTTCAATGTCATTAATTTATTTCTGATATAATACATGTTACAAAGTTATATACAAAACAAAATTCAAACAAGACAATTGAAATATAATATTTTCTGCTATAATGATACTTTTAACTCAATTTATAAAGAAATTTTGATACAATATTATTCCGATTACATAATTATTATTTATTTATGTAATATGAAATTAAGATTTTATTTAACATTTAGGAACATTTGCACAAATAAAAGATTTATCTTTTATTCGTAAAACGTTCCGCAGGAAGCGAAATATTACTTTATCTCTTATTTTATTATATTTCTATCTCTTTCAGTTGCGTTTTTAGATTATGGTATTGTCACAAAACTTGCCCGGATTTGATATGTGTATATATATACATTAGGGAGGAGAGTAGAATAAAAATTTTTGAATTCAAAATCGGCCCGGTTTGCGAAAGTTGCTTATTATGCAAAAAAAAAAAAAAAAAAAAAAAAAAAAAAAAAAAAAAATCCCGCCCCATAAATTGATATCTTCATCGGCCCCAAGTGGCGCTAAATCCTCGAATTTTAGATAAATTACGCGAATTTTCTTGAATTTCATTAGCTATTGAAAAAAATTTATTTGTTATTGGACCAATACGGACACAGTGATATTATGCCCCCTTACCATATGTAAAAAGTTTCAAATCCATTGAACATCATCTTCACGCGGCCCAAGGGGCGCAAAATCCCCGAATTTTAGCTAAGTTACACTAATTTTCCTGAACTTTTAATAGCTATTAAAAAATTAATTTGTTATTGGGCCATCGTGGATACAATGCTATTATGTCCCCTTACCATATGTAAAAAGTTTCAAATCCCTGCATCATCATCTTCATGCGCCCTAAAGTGTTAAAACATTATGAAATTTGACAAAATTTGACTGATTTTGGGTTTGCTTTAAGATACTGTTACATAATAAAAATCAAGATTTACACACATTTTTATTAATTTCTGCTATATATGTTCATTTTCCATACTTACATTTAACTCCTCGGTTGTAATAAGCATCAAGTAATTATAATAGGTAAGAGTAATATGAGTTTTTAAACACATTAAGTTTGTACATTGTAATCGCGTTTTTGTATGAAAAATTTCTCTCCTGGAACTTGACTCAATTTGAGCCCGAATGTATCCATCACTTCTTTCATATCCACATACTGCTTCGGAGGAATTTGTTACAAGTTTAACAGTTCTATCAGTTGTTTGTGTGTGACTTGGCAATTTCAACAGGCTTGAAAGAGGTTTAATCCCTGCACCTAGTGCACCATACTTGTACCTTTCAATTTCTTCTGTTCCCAATCTCCGGGTAATTGGAGTCTCCATTCGCTCTTTCACATCTCTCTTTAATTTTTGATTCCCATCAATTGAATTGACACAGTCTTTTGCTTCAGAATTTATTTTTGGAACCGTAATCTTCCTGAAATTCCTGTTTTGTAGATGACTTTGTTGCTGGCTTTGACATCCTCCACGATGCTGATGCTGATACTTCTGAAATAATGTAAGACGGGGTCGTGAGAAGTTAAGGCAGGATATATCATCATCATAGTGGAATTTTTGATTAACTGCAATATTCTTTTTTATGGCCGTAAAGAAAATACGTTGTTTCAAGGAAAAATAGGAAATTATTTCGAATCATCCTAAGAAAAGAACACATACAAGAGAACGTTTCTGTTTATATTGAAGCTCTGTTTATATTAGGTTTATATTAATTCCATGTATCTGGAGTCAGATTTGAGGGATATTATTGGCGGTCTGATCCAGAGAAACAACTATTTAGCTCACGAGGAAAACTCCTTGCTATGTTAGCAGATGATGGGAAGCACAGTAGGGAACTCGTATTTAGACACATAAAAGTAGAAAACAATGATAGCCAGCAGAAAAAAACCGCTACAAAACAGGAATAAAAGGAAGTTTAGTGTTCCAAAAATAGATTTTGCAGCAGCAAACTATGTCGATTTAATTGATGGGAATCAAAGATTAGAGAGAGATGTGAAAAAACGAATGGAGACTCAACTTACCAGGAGATTGGGAGAGAAGAAATTGAAAGGTTCAAGAATGGTGCACTAGGTGCAGACACTAAAATTCTTTTAAACCTGCTGAAATTACCATGTCACACACAAGTAACGGAGAGAACTTTTAAATTAGTAACATAGCCCTTTGAATCATTATCTAGATATGAATAAAGGGAAGGATGAATTGGGACTCAAATTGTGTCATGTTCCAAAATGAAGTCTTTTGATACAAAACGCGATTAAAAAGTACAAACTGAAATTATTTAAAAACTCGTATTACTCTTACCTATTATAATTATCATTTGCTTATTAAAAAGGTGGAGTTAAATGTAAACATGGAAAAGGAACATATATTATATCATATTTTAGTCGAAATTAATAAAAATGTCAAATATTTATGTATATATTGATTTTTACTATTTAATAATATTTTCAAGTAAAACTGAAATAAGTCAAATTTTGTCAGAATTCATAATGTTTTAACTCTGTTGGGACACATGAAGATGATGTTCAAGGGATTTGAAACTTTTTACATATGGTAAGGGGACATAATAGCATTGTAACCACAATGGGCCAATAGCAAATACATTTTTTTTAATAGCTATTAAAATTCCGGAAATTTAGCGTAATTTAGCTAAAATTCGAAGATTTGCGCCTCTTGGGGCGCATGAAGATATCAATTCAGGGGGCGGATTTTTTTTTTCTTTGACATAAAAAGCAATACAATACACAACTGTCGCACACCGGGCCGATTTTGAATTCAAAAGTTTTCATTCTACGCTCCACCTTAATATACATTTTTCAATAAATATATGAATAGAATGTTTATCAAACATAATAGAGATGGGACATTCAAATGATCAAAAACATTAAGAATAAACATTAAGCTTTTTTAATACTTTATAAAATCATATTTAAAATAATGATAAAAATTTAAGAAAAATATATTTATTTATCCCATTTGATCGACCAGCTTTATTTTTGCCACTAAGTATGTTTGCCATAAATTTTAAGTTTATTTATTTATATATTATTTATATATAATTTATATTTATGAAGTTTGTATAGTCTTGATACTCAATTTAAAAATTTTATTTGAAATTGCTGATGAATAGTAATATTCTACAATGGTTATATATATATTTATAGGCTGCGATATCGTAGTGTGATTAATAATATACACTTAATGGTCTAATTCAACCTGATTTCCAGACATTTAGCAATTCAAAAGAAGATACATTCTACACTAGCTTTTTTTTTATTGTAATCGATTGATAAAAAAATATCGATAAAAACTTTTCTGAACATTAAAAAAAAAATTATTATGCAAAAATATATAGATAACTAAATTAAATATCGTTGAATAGAATATTGACTTTTATTGAGTAGTAACATGCTTAATGATATAGTTGGAAAGAAGCTATTTAAGATTCCGCTATTAGAAAATATAATAAAATCTTTGAAATGATTAATTTTATCATGATTATTTTTCAAAACAATACAATATATTATACTTCTTTTCATTTTATTTCATACGATATATCTTATGTTCCATAGATATTTATATAACATGAAATGATAAATTTTATTTGGATTTTTGGATCATTGCATAAATGAAAAATATTTCGCAAATAAATTCAGTGGAAAATGAAATATTACTTCATCTTTATCTCCTTTCTATCTTCTCGGTTTAAATTTAGAACATGATATCTTCAAAAAAGTATGTGATATATATATTCATATATATATATATATATGATATATACAGAGAGAGAGAGGGAGAGAAAGAGAGAGAGAGAGAAAGAGTGAGTGAGAGAGAGAGAGAGAGAGAGAGAGAGAGAGAGGGAGTGAGAGAGAGAAAGAGTTAGAGAGAGACTACATTCAGTTAATATTTATCTGAGGGATTTAATGAGGAGATACTTACTAGAGATGAGGGGCACTTACTAGTTTTACTTCGAGGGACATAATCTGCAAGTCGTCCCAAGTGTCATGGTAGTGTCTACCGAAGAATATGAATGGACAATATTTGTTACGAATTTGATATTTTCCTCAGATTTTATGATTATATTACGGAATACTTAAACACTTTAAATACTACTTGTGTTTCCGCGTTACAGAACAGATTTTTTTAGATTGATCACTAACAACATGAAAGAACATAAATACGGTCATAAAGTCTTTCCCTGATTACACTAATTTATTGCAGAAAAACTAATAGAATTAGGTATATGCTTGTTTCAATATACAATTTAATATAATATTCAATATTCAGTCAATTCAGGATGGCATTAAGTTTTTCCCTGATTACAAAAAATAATTACGAAATAACTATTGAATAAAATACTGTAAAATATTTACTACGGAAAAATCATGCTCTTATGTTATTTTTAATGTTTAAAAATTACCTTATATTAACTTTACAAATGTCTTCACAATACATTGAAACAAGCATACGACTAATTATACTTGTTTTTCTGCAATACATTATTATAATCACGGAAATTCGTTATGAATACCCTGTATATGAAAAATATTTATCATGTATTTAAGTAAAGTTTTGAAATTTATTAAAAGGCACACTTTCGTATTATCCGCATGCAAGAGATAAACAGCCGAAAAAATACCAAGGATTTCAATATTTACAGCAGCCTTTTTAATTCTGACAATTCCAGAGATTTTTTGCGTAGTTGCATAACATGTCTGTTAAATTTATGTTTTATTTACTTTAGTTTATTGTTTTATTTATTTATTATGAAGTTATAATTTCGTTATGGAATTTTAGCTGGAAACAAATGGTGAACTATTTATATTCTTTTATGTGCAAACGAGTTAATTTTTCGCAATCGGACAGCACGCTATAAAGAGATATTTAAAAAATAAACTTATGTTTGAAAACTATTTTTAAAACAATAGAAAATCAGTAAATTAAGATACAATTTTCAAACAAATAGCATTTGAAAAAAAATTCTCATTCGACGGTGCAAAAATTGAAATTGTGCGATGTTAAAAAAAAAAAAAAAAAAAAAAAAAAAAAAAAAAAAAAACTGAAGTAAAAGTGAAATTTATTGGTCAGGTGTCGCCATCATCAAAATGCATTTAGCGTTACAGACGGATATATACGTGTTTTATAATACAGATTTCAAAAACAATATGCAGAAGATTGGAGGAAAATAATTATGGACAATTTATGCAAGGAGTTTTAAATTAAAAATTGAAGAAGTATTTATTTTATTTTACTTATGTGTAAAACATAAAAATACTTTTGAAGAAAAACATCAATTACTGGATTAAGATTCATTAGAAAATTTACTGAAAATATCCTTAGAGTGCACATAAATGCATCATTTCATCAAAGCTGTAATAGACATTTATTAGAAAATATGATATACAGTCAGAAATTTAAATTTTATCGTTTATTTTAAAAACAACATTCATTATGAAGTTACACTTTTCTGTTATTTTTAATCCCATTTCAAACAAAATTTATAAACGACATTTTAACGATGTCACAGAAATATTTATATAATTTAAAATTATTATTTTCATTTTAGGATTTTTGAAAGTTGCATAACAGAAACGATTCTACATTCTTTTCCGTATAAAATTCTAGCATTAAATGAAAGGTTGCTTCATCTTTATCTCCTATATTATTACATTTCTATCTCCTCATTTTGATTGTTAGATTTGATATCCCCAGAAAACTTGCCAGGATGTGATATATATATTATATTAATCTAATGTTTATCTTAGGCTTTTGGGGGAAGTTTATTTACTTATTTGTTCTCCAGGGATATAATCCGCATGTTGTCCCAAGTGTCGTCGCAGATTGTATAAAAGAATATATGCGGAAAATATGAATTTGAGTTTTTTCTTTAAATTTGATTGGTATTCGATGTACTAATAAAACACGATAGTATTAGTATACGATATTCGATTTATATATACATTTATAAATATTTCGGTAACATACTGTGTCCGTAACGTCGTGGTGCACTTTTGACCAGTCACAGTAAATCAACGAAACAAGATGAAAATGTAAAATCTTAACCAAACAAAAGAAACAATCTACAAGTTTCATACCTGTTCAGTGCAGTTCGATGACGCCTCCGTTTAAAACAGAGAATCAGAGACGTTATTCATTCTGTTACACCAGACGTCCTTAACTGTGTGTGGGCAGAACTTGAATATCGTTTAGATGTGTGTAGGACAACAAATGGAGACCACATTGAAGTGCGCTGAACAGGTATGAAACTTGGAGAATTTTCCTTTTATTTTGTTTAATGTTAATATCACACTTCCATCTTGTTTCTTTGATTTCCTGTTACCAGTCAAAAGTGCACAAAGACGTTATGGGCTCACTGTATTATGTACAACAGAGTATTTTTTTAATGTATGTCTAAAAATAATTGAATTTAAAAATGAGAACATAAGTATTAGTCCGCGAGCCAGGTACAAATTTCATCAAATATTTCTTCTCGGCCGATAACTTGTAAAATGCTTTAGAGAGTTGTATCATGAAGCTCTGGGAACGTCAGTGGCGGTTCCGTAGGTGGCTTGAGCAGCAGTAGCTTCCAACGCACGTAAAAAGATAAAGCATTTTAATCATTTCTTGCCGATTGAAAATTTATCAAACTAAAGCTAACCCAATATCTTGGAGAAAAAAAGTGCCAGCTGATTATAAAGTACGTCAGGTTGGTCAGACGATCATGAAAATAAAATATATATTCCGTGATTTCCTCTCAATTGAAAATTTGTCATCTGACAATATATATGCTATTTTAAATAAATAAATATGTTAGCTGGCTATATCTCAGTGGAAAACATGTCAGCTGATGCCCTGAAGGGTGTAACGCAGGAGACAGACAGGAGAACCTATCACTTATTTAAATGCACCAGCTGACGAATTTTCCCTCGGCATATTGCTAGCTGATTTTTTTTATTGCGTACATGATCATATAAACTCATCATATCTTACGGATTTTCATCCGGGAGTAAATAACCTATCTTGAGTTATTCGACATTACGCTCCATGCTCTAACTGTATGATATACAGTCGGACCTCGTTATCCCGACACCCGGTTTTCATGTCACTCCGCTTATCACGTCAGTTTTTCAAAGTCCTGATTTTCTGCATATGACTTTAGTGTAAATAAACTCCGGATTTTACGTCGTTGTATAATTTTCAACTCCGGATATCCCGACGGTTTAGGAAAATTGTCCATTTTTCATAATCCATCTTATAAGCACGGAAATTAAGCGGTAAGAAATGTCTTAGCCAAACTTTTCACAAAAGTGTCTAAAATACCCATTGCGATAAATCAGAAATTTTACTCCATTCCTTTATCTGAATAAATAAACCCAAACTCTATGAATGACCCACTTAAGCTCCAGATAGACGTATCAGTCTACTCGCGGTCTTTTTGTTCTGATCAGGTGACGCTTTCTTTTGGTTACAAGGCATTTTTCATCCGACTAAAACCGAAGCCTTACATTGCATTGAAACGATCAAAAATTATCTAACATCCATTTATGAAACAACGAATATTGGTTACAATTCATTGAATAATATTGAAAAAAGAATTGTAGGAAGCACATCTAGGGATAAGCAAACCTTAATTCATGTAACAATAAAAAAACATGTCACCATAAATTTGATTTTTATTCTTTTCAATTTTATTTTTGTGTTTATTTTGTTGAATAATAATGTTTTATTGCTTAAAACTGCAAGAACAGTTATGAATTCGAAATTGTCCTAAATTACTTAAAAATATAGCTTTTATAAACATTTTTCTACAACTCCGATTACCGCGACACCCCGCTTATGACGACACTTTGTTCTGGTCCTTAGAGTGTCGGGATAACGAGGTTTGACTGTAATTTTATTGTGATGTTTCATTTACATAAATATTCTTTATAGATACTTTAAAACTGATAAACATAGAAAAAAATAAATGATGAAGTACTGTGATAAGCAAATTTATCAATTAATAATTTATTGAAACTTAAATATATAGTACATGATATTTATTTAAAGAGTTACTCAATTTAATTTTGTAATTTAATCATATTCATTTTCGTTTTTGCTCGCGTTGTTCTCATCTCCTTATTCACTGTCAGAGTCGCTGTCCGAGCTATCTGCCACCATGTCTTCATTATCGTCATCTGTACAAAAATACAAAGAAAAAAAATTAAATATGTACGTTTAACGTAACATAATCGGCATGATTAAAATTAAATAAAAAATGTTACCTTTTTCGGGCTGAACATCCATAAAGAGTGAAAAAAAAAAGAAAATTTTACTGTGCTGCCATCTGTGTCCAGTGATTTTAACGAAATTGATTATTAAAAGAATTTCATAATTATCTGATTAGATAGCTTTTAATTGATTATAAGACAATTTTTAAAAAGTTCCAAGAAGTTGTATTTAAAAAGGAAGGTCACAGTAAGTAATAATTTTCAATAAAAAAATTATTTAATAATTAGTAAAATTACATAAAAGATAGAATAGGATGTAAAAAATGCATTATTAAATTTTTAAAAATCATAAACTGTTACACTTAAATTTATATGTACTGCTTAAAATAAATTAATAATGATTCTTTTACTATATACACTATACGGCCGAAGGTGATCGGTCACATGCGATTTTAGATTTTTTTTAAATATCTAGAACAAATACATGAGGAATTAACCTGAAACTCCAGGTGTGTGTAGGCACTTAGGTCATATATTTCCATGAAGATTTTTACCGAAACCCCATAGGGGACCGTCAATAAATTGAAAAAGAACGAAAGTCTTTAGGACAGCCCTATAAAAACTAATGTAGCAAAAGCGTTCAAACTGTAGATTATGATTAAGTGGCATATTGTAATAAATTGTGTTCATTTTTATGAGGATAACATGTATACTCGTAGAGATGTTTTTATAAAAATAGTCCCAAATTTCGCAAAGTTTTTTGCTTATAATTTGTAGAGGTCTTAATATAAAAAAAAAATTCTTTTCAGAAAATATGAAAAATATCATTGTACACAATACTCTTCAATCAAAATGATAAAGAATAAAAATTGCATAAAAAATGAGCAGTTTTACTAAATAATGATTCACTGCGCATGCTCGAATGTAAATAAAATATAATTTGCATAATGTGTTAGTTAAATGTATACAGCGACTTTTGTAAATGTCTCAAAAACATAGCTTGAAAATTCTGAAAATTATCGTTGATAAAATAAGCTCAAAATCCGTTGTTTCCAAAAAGAAGCAAAAAGATGATGGGTTGTATCCATATATCCATTGATTAGTGCCAGTATAGCACACACAAAATTGAACGTATTACTGTATTTTGATACAGCCCTTTATCTTTTTGTTTCCTTTTTGGAATAACAGAGTTTGAGCTTATTCTATAAACGATAATTTTCAGACTTTCCAATTCATATTTTTAAGTTTTTCACAAACGTTGCTGCGCACATTTAACATATTATGCAAATTATATTTTGTATACATTCGCACATGCGCAGTGAATCATTATTTAGTAAAACTGCTCATTTTTCATACAATTTTTATTATATTTACATTCTGATTAAATGGTATTGTGTAAAATGTTATTTGTCATATTTTCTGAAAATAACTTTTTTTATATTAAAAACTCTACAAATTATAAGCAAAAAATTTGGAAAAAATTGTGACTCTTTTTATAAAAACTTTAATTTCTTTACGAATATGCATGCTATTCTCATAAAAATGACCACAATTTATTACAATAAAGCACTCAATCATAATCTACAGGTTGAACGTTTTGCTACATTAGATTTTACACGGTTGTCCAAAAGATATTCGTTCTTTTTCACTTAGTTGACTTTCCCCTTTGGGGTTTCGGGAAAAAATCTTCACGGAAATATATGGCCTGTACTATTCTGTTTACACACCTGGAGTTTCAGAATAATTCCTCATGTATTTTTCTAGATATTTAAGAAAACGTCAAAAATCGCTTGGTGGCCGGTCACCTTTGGCCATATAGTGCAAGATTTTGGCAGCAGAACATACAAGATTTAAAAGAATATATCTTTAACTTTATGTTAAAAAAATAAATATATAAAGTAAAAATTGAAAAAAAGATAATAACTCTTCTTATTATTATTAAGTGTGGAATGTAATAGTATATATTTGCAGCTACATTTTTATTAGTAATACGCTTAAATTACTCAGATCATTTGCAAAATTTAACTATCTGTTGAGTAATAAATAATTTCCTAATTGACTTAGTATTAAATACTTTAAGAAAATCACATGAGGTTATTTCTAAAGCAGTGTTGTTTGTCAATAAAAATAAAATAATATTGTAATTGACATAGGAAATTACAAAACAAATAAAAATAAAACATTGAATTGATGGTAGAGGTGGTATTTTTATTTATTATAAGCCATTGGCTTACCACAAAATTTACAAAAAAGTTTTGCTCAACTGAAAAAAAAAATGTTGATGGGATGAATATGTCATGTCTGATATATTAAAAGCTCCAATCTTGTAACCCTGTACATACAATTTTTCTGCTAGTAAGAGGATTTCAATCTAAGTCCACACGCATGCGCATTTTCTTATTTTAGATATAACGGTTGAGATTGGCGAAAGTGCGAGCGGAAACAGTGAATTAGAAGGGAATGAAATTTTAAAACAATATATAAAGAATATTGATGTAAATGAAACATCGCAATAAAATTATATATTTCAGTTAGAGCATGGAGCGTAATGTCGGATAATTTAAGATAGGTTATTTCCTCCCGGATGAATATCCGTAAGCTGATAGTTAATATGATTCTATACGTAATAAAACTAGCATGTTGTGGCCATCACAAAACTTTCTTCTATATAAATCTCGTCAATTAAATCATTTAAATTGTACAAGAAATAACAACGATTCAGCACCAATTTATATCAAAGTATATCTGAATTTGAAGTTGGATGAAAATTCGTGCATTAGTTTTTGAGATAGAGCTATAGCGGAATTTCTGAAAAAAATGTAGCATAGCAGCGCCACCTGTTGAGCGATTTACTCCAAAAGTAAACAGCACTAAACGATAGACTTAATAAAGGTATACCTGAATCTGAAGTTTGTTGAAAATCCAAGCATTAGTTTTTGAAATAAAGCTATTGCGGAAATCGCAAAAAATACAGCATAGAAGCAGCACCTGTTGTGCGATTTACACCAAAAATTATACAGCACTAATTTATACGTCAATTTATGTCAAGGACTAACTAAATCTAAAGTTTGATGAAAATCCGTGCCATAGTTCTTGAGATACAGCTCTTGTGGAAATCGTGAAAAATGCAGCACAGCAGCGACACCTGTTGTGCCATTTACAAAAAAAAATAAACAGCACTAAGCACTATCAGGGACTAACTGAATCTGAAGTTTGATGAAAATTCGTGCATTTGTTCTTGAGTTAGAGCTATTGCAATAATCATGAACAATGCAGCATACCAGCGCAACCTGTTGGGCGATTTTTACAAAAAAGTAATCAGCACCAAACTAAATCTTATACTAACGGAATCTGAAGTTTTATGAAAACCCGTGCAGTAGTTCTTGAGATATAGCTATTGCAGAAATCGTGAAAAATGTCGCATAGCAGCGCCACCTGTTGGGCGATTTTCACCAAATACTAATCAGGTTCAGACTATGTCAAGGTCAAACTAAATATGAAGTCTTGTGAAATTCCGTGCATTAGTTCTTGAGATAGACCGCCCACAACATTTGTGTCACATACAGACTCACAGACAGAGAGACAGAGTACCAGAGTGACAGAGTGACAGAGTGACAGACAGACTCACAGACAGACATTTTCTAAAAACCATCAAATCGTGTTCTGAGCATTCTAAAACGTATAAATCCGTCGAAAACCGGAAGTCGAAAATTTTCACGAATCCAATACTTCCTTCTTGTAAGGATAGAAGAAAGTAAAAATCAGCTAGCAATATGCAGAAGGAGGACTCGTCAGCTGGTGCATCTAAATAAGTGATAGGTGCTCCTGTCTGTCTCCTGCCCTTCTTCAGGGCCCCCTTCAGGACCTCAGGTGACCTATTTATTTATTTAAAACAGCATATATGCTGCCATCTGATAAATTTTCAATTGAGAGGAAATCACTGAATATATATGTATATATATATATATAATGTTCATGTGACCAGCCTGACGTATTAACCACCAGTTTATAATCAGCTGACTCTTAGTTCTGTTTAAGATGTTGGTTTAACTATAATTTGATAAATTTTCAATCAGGAGGAAATGTTTAAAATTCACTTTTTTATGTGCGTGGGATGCTGCGCTGCTCATCCCACCCACGGACTCTCAGCTGACGTTCACGGACCTTCATGATACAACACTCTGAAGCCTTTTACAAGTTATCGGCCGAGAGAAACTTACTCGGCTCGCAGACTATATAAATAATTTAATTTAACACTTCACATCCCAAAATATGAATTAATGAAACTTCTCCCTTATAAAGCAAAGTTTCTGAATTCTTTAAAATAAATAACTGAAAAAAAAATATAGATAGGCTAATTCTGGGATTTATGCCGCGCATTATTTTGAACTTGTGTATATGATGAACACCCATGATGAACATAAAATAAAAAAAATCATGCTGTGCTATTTAATGTTAAATATACAAAGCGTGTACTGCGACAAAAAAATTCAAAACAAATTATTAATATATTTTAACAATTTTTTTCTAAAACATTACACTGCGGCGCATCACCCGAGTATTCAGGCTGAGACGCCGCTCTTGTGCGGTACTTATACCGCTCTTGAAACTTTAGAAAAATCTGTACGAAAACAATTTGTTATGAATTTAACACTTAAATGCGCGATTTTTTTTCAAAAAAATTATATATGATACTCTGAAATGTTTATAACACGGGAAAAATAATGAAAAAAAAAATCAGAGATATATTTTTCATATAATACTTCAATCTTTTCTTCTGTTGCACATCTGCAATGCAAGTAAAAAGTACTGTCGTGTGGGTGTTTTACGCTAAAATAATGGAAATTAGTAAATAGTTTAATAAGTATGTCTCCAAATACCATATTTTATATAATTATTTATGTTATTAAACTTAACATTTAAGCCTTTAATTACCATAATAGAAGACGTTCTAGAAATTACGTAGCTCAAAGAATTTGACTTTACACCAGAAAGTTTCAATGGTTAATTTCGATTTATTTAAATACGGAATGTCGTTTTTTTTTTTTTTTTTTTTTTTTTTTTTTTTTTTTTTTTTTTTTTTTTTTTTTAACCAAAGCAAATATTGCTATTTTATTTTCTGGTGTGAATTAGGTATATGCGAATTAAAGAAAAAATCTATTGAATTCAAAACAGTGTTGTTTGCATATATGCAAAGCTGCTCACTAAAGGGTTAAGTTTTTCTTCAAAACGATGAATATTCGAGTTAATGTATACAATGTATCAATGTTTCGGTAATGTTATGCAGAACCGTGTGTAATTCATTATGTTCTGTCCTTCTAAAAACTATTTTTACTGAAAATGGAAAAATAAGCATAAAGATAATATTAAATCCTCACTATTCCAAACATGAATTAATGAAAATTTCATCTTATGAATAAAATTGTGGGATTTTTTAGAAATAAAGATGAAAAAAAAATCTTTTATTCTTAAAATTCTTAACAAGAAAAGAAATATTACTTCATCTTTTCTTCTATATTATCTTATTTCTATCTCCTTTCTAGAACGTTTGCCAGGATGTGATATATACATTAGATTAATCTAATGTTTATCCGAGATACTTTGAAAGGGGGTTTATTTACTTCTTTGTTCTCCGGGGAAAATAAGTCGAATGACACTCCACGTGTTATACAGATACTATAGAAGGATATATACGGAAAATAATTATTATAAATTTGAGTTTTTCTTCAAATTAATGAATATTCGAGTTAATGCATAACATGTATAACTTTCCAGTATTATTAAGCAGAATCGTGCATAATTCATTATGTTATTTCCGCCTGAAAATAAGGGAATTTCAAAATAGAAAAATAAGCATAGAGATTATATTTAAATCCCCTATATCCCGAATTATTAATTAATGAAAACTTCGTCTTATAAACTATATATTAATTTTTTATAAATAAATAAATGAAAAAAAAATACCTTTTATTCGCAAAAGTTTTAAGGTAATGAAATATTACTTTATATTTATATTTTATTTTATATCATTTATATCTCTTCGAAATGATTTGTAGAGTACAATATCACGAGTAAGTTTGCCAGGATGTGGTATGTACACTACAGTCGTGGAAAAAAAAGTAAACACCCCCTACTAACTCTTCAACAAATTATTGTAGACGGAAGTTACGGGTATCGAACGATTTGAAATAAAGTCTACTTTTAAATGATGTATAAAAAATTTGCTTAGGGGGTCATCTACATATTAAAACGAACCCAAACCTCATTTTTTTTTTCAATAGCAATGCCCAATTTTAACGAGATATTTCAAATCTTTGGTTCAAACTATGCCTAGACACCAAATTTCAAGTCATTTGAATGATAAGTTTTTGAATTATAAGCATTCAAAATTTAGTGCTTCTAATGTTAAATTACATTTTCATATTTTTATTTATATCTCCTGAAATTATGCTCCTAATGTGCTAATTTTTTGTGTAGCAATAAAACTAATGTGGCCAAACATAAATACGCTGAATTTGCAATTTTTAAAATTTTATGATATGAATTATGAATAATGAAATTAATATTCGAAAAAAATTATGAATTGCAACCTACAATTTTTTTGATGGATTTAGATTTATTAAGGCCTGCTTTTTGAAAAATCCGAAATTTCACATTTTTCTTCCAAATCGTTTTCAAATTATGCTTAAAAAACGGCAAAATGATGGTTTAAGGGGCCGTCTATGATAGAATTGAGTAGATATTTTGAAATTTCTTCTGCTGCCTTGTTATTTAAAAGGCTTAATTGACTGCTTAAGGTGCCTTGATCAAGAAGGGGGCTCTCTGGGTTAGCAATCGAGTACCCAACTTCAATTTGGATACAGCCCTTAAAATACGCTCGTTTTAAAATAATTAATTTCTCGGAAACTTATTTTACGAATTGCATTAAAAAATTTTTTAGGCTAATTGAAGCGTTTAGAGTTCATTTATGCTGTCAGAATTGGGTATTGGAATGAAGTTATGGTTCGTTTTAATATGTAAATGGCCCCCTAAGCAAATTCTATATACATCATTTAAAAGTAGACTTTACTTCCAATCGTTCGGTACCAGTAACTTTCTTCTACGATAATTTGTTGCGGAGTTAGTAGGGGGTGTTTCCTTTTTTTTTTTTTCCACGACTGTACGTTATATTAATCTAATGGTTATCTTAGATATTTTGAAACGGGTTTATTTACTTCTTTGTTCTCCGGGGAACATAATTCGAACTAAGTGTCATAGCAGTTTCTCTAGAATATACACAGAAAATAGACGTCAAAAATTTGAGTTTCTCTTTCAATTTGAGGCACATCCAATGGAATTTATAAAATTTATAAATATTTCTTTGATATTATGTAGAACAGTGAGTAATTCGATATCTTATGTTTGTGTAAAAACATTTGAAATAAAAATGAAAAAGCGTGTATTTTAATCCTCCGTATCCCAAATTATCAATATTACCTTACACAGCACATTTTCTGACAAACAAACAAAAAAAAAGAACGAAAATAATTACCTTTTTATGTAAAACGTTTTTCTGAGAAAGGAAATATTAATTCAAATTTATCTTCTATTTTATTATATTTCTACCTTCTAGGTTTGATTTGTAGAGTATGACATATTCTGAAAACTTTCCATGGTGTGATATATATATTAGATTAATCTAATGTTTGCTTGAGAGATTTTTGAGGGAGGTTATTTACTATTTTGCTCTCCGTGGGCCATAATCTTCGAGACATTCTAAGTGTCATAGCAGATTATATAGAAGATTATATGGGGAAAAGTTTTGTTCTGAATACGATTTATTTCTTCAAATTTTATGAATATTCGAGGGAACGTATAAAAAGTATAAATAATTAGCTGATGTTATCCAGAACCACGTATAATTAGATATGTTATGTGAGTCTACGAACAATTGAATTTGAAAATGAAAAAATGAATATAGCGATTAATTTTAAACTACCACATCCATAATTATGAATTATTCATAATTTTACTTTACAAAACATTTTTTTTTGATTTTTAGAAAAATAGAGGGGATAAAAAAAACTACCTTTTATTTTAAAACAAATTTGTGGGAAATGAAATAATTCATTTTTATCTTCGGTTTTGTTATATAACCTCCTCGGTTATGATATCTTCAGAAAACCTGCCACAATGTGATAAAGACTATATGGCCAAAAGTGACCGACCACTTGCGATTTTGGTCGTTTTGTTAAATATATAGAAAAATACATGAGGAATTAACCTGAAACTCTAGGTGTGTAAACAGTATAGTATAGGTCATACATTTCCGCGAAGTTTTTTCTCGAAACCCCATAGGGGACCGTCTAGAAATTGAAAAAGAACGAATATTGATAAAGAACGAACCGTGTAAAAACTAATGTAGCAAAAGCGTTCAAACTGTAGATTATGATTAAGTGGCTTATTGTAATAAACTGTTCATTTTTATGAGAATGGCATGTATACTCGTAGAGAAATTAAGGTTTTTATAAAAAGAGTATCCAATTTTGCTAAGTTTTTTGCTTACAATTTGTAGATTTCTTAATATAATAAAAGTTCTTTTCAGAAAATATGACAAACAGCATAATATTCTGTACATAATACTCTGTAATCAGAATTAAAAAAAAAAAATAAAAATTGGATGAAAAATGAGCAGGTTCACTAAAAAATGCTTCACTGCGTATCCGCAAATGCAATCAAAGTATAATTTGCGTAATGTGTTAGCTATATGTATAGACCAACGTTTTTCAAAGACTGAAAAACATAGTTTGAAAAGTCTGAAAATTATCTTTGATAGAATAAGCTCAATATCCGTTATTCCCAAAAGGAAGCAAAAAGATGAGGGTCTGTATCCAAATACAGTAGTACGTGCAATATTGTGTATGCTATATTGGCACTAATCAATGGATATATGGATACAGCCCCTCAACTTTTTGCTTCATTGTGGGAACAACGGATTTTGAGCTTATTCAATAACGATAGTTTTCAGAATTTTCAAGCTATGTTTTTGAGACTTTTACAAATGTTGCTCTATACATTTAGCAAACATATTATGTGCATCATATTTTGATTGCATTCGGGCATGCGCAGTGAAACATTATTTAGTAAACCTGCTAATTTTTCATACATTTTTTACTATATTTTAATTCTTATTGCAGGGTGTTGTGTACAATATTGTTTGTCACATTTTCTGAAAAGAACGGTTCCTTTATATTAAGAACTCTGCAAATTATAAGCAAAAAACTTGGCAAAATATGAGAATGTTTTTATGAAAAACTGAATTTCTCTTCGAGTATACATACAATCCTCATAAAGATGAACACGAATTATTACAATAAGGCACTTAATCATAATGTAGAGTTTGAAAGCTTTTGTTGCATTAGTTTTGACAGGGTTATCCAAAATATATTCGTTCTTTTTCAATTTATTCGCTGCCCCCTATCGGGTTTCGGAAAAAAATCTTCACGGAAATATATGACCTGCACTATTCTCTTTACACACCTGGAGATTCAGGTTAATTCCTCATGTATGTTTCTAGATATTTAACAAAACGTCTAAAATCGCAAGTGGCCGGTCACCTTTGGCCTTATATTGTATAAACATTAGATTAGGGATGCATATCCTGCGGCCCGCTAATTTTGTCAGTTTATAACTGGAAAAAAATTGCAATTTTTATCCATAAATTGCAGGAAAAAATCGTGGATTTCGTTGATGGAGTGCTGAAAAATAGCTAATTTTGTCAAAGAGGCTCTGAAAATTCGCGAATCTCGTTGATCGAGCACTGAAAAATCGCGAATTTTTTCGATCAAATGAGGAAAAATCGCAAATTTTGTTGATTGGGCTAGGAAAAAGTGCGAATTTTGTCGATGAGGCGCGTTAAAAATTGCAAATTTCACCGATAGGGCACGGAAAAATCGCACATTTTGCCGATCAGGCGCTGAAAAAACACAATTTCGTTGATCGGGCACAGAAAAATCGTCAGTTTTGTTATAAATTTCGCGGAAAAATTGAAAATGTTCAACAGCTACGAAAAAATTGCCTTTTTCGTCTGTTTATCGAGAGCAAAACTCGCAAATTTCGGTGATCGAGTGCGAAAAAATTGCAAATTTCGTCAATCAGGTGCTCAAAAATTGCAAAGTCTCGGAAAAATCCTGAGTTTTGTCGATCGGACTCCGAAAATTGTGAATTTCGTTGGTCGGCTAGAAAATATCGTGAATTCTGTCGATTAGGCGCGAAAAAATTGAAATTTCGTTGTTCAGGCACTGGAAAATCGCGAAATTTTTCGATGATGCGAGAAAAAATAGAGAATTTCGGTTATCGACGGAGGAACAATAGCAAGTTAAATTCTTTTATCGAAGAAAAAATCGCAAATTTCGTCAATGTGCCGCAGGAGAAAATTGCAAATTTCGTCAAACTCAGTTATGAAACGCGAATTTCATTGATCGGGAGCAGAAAAATTGCGAATTTTGTCAATCAGAGGCAAAAGAATCAGAAATTTCGTCAATCGGGCATGAAAAAATCGCGCATTTTGTCTATCGCACTCTGAAAAACTGCAAATTTCGTTGATCAAGAACGAAAATATCGCAAATTTTGTCGATCGGGAGTAGAAAATAGCAAATTTCGTTGATCAGGCACGGAAAATTCGCTAATTTTGTCGACCAGGTATGGAAAATTAGGGAATTTTGCCGATCAGCTGCAGAAATTCGCGAACTTTCTTGGTCGGCCACGAAAATATCGCAAATTATGTCGATCTCGCCCTGCGATTTTTGCGAAAAATTTGAAATTTTTTTTTAGCGAAGAGAAAGCAAGTGCCAGGTCTGGAACTTTGCGTCTGAGTACAAGTTCTTTCGGCCTATTTGTAAAAAAAATTATGTCCTGTTGACAGTTTTCCTTGCTAGAAAAATGACCTCTTGTAAACGGACAAATTTTGGAAAAAAAAACCTGAAAATTTATGCTTAAATTTCACCAATAAGCATTTAGTTTCGGAAACTACTCTGTTACGATATTTTTAGCCCAATGTATGCTGTACAAATTTCTTTAATCCGCTCTTGAATTGGAGAAATAGACATTGAATTATTTACAATTCCGTAAACCCTTTTTGTGATAAAATTGCTGCAGACGATGAAACAAAGATGGCCGCCATGAACAAACAAAAACTAATAAAATTAAAATAATAGTAATTTTGAACTTCCACCATGTTAGGGATGTCGTACAAAAAATTTCAGATTTTTTAAAAATGGTCGAGCAACTAGTGCTGGACCACTTGAAATGAATTGACCCAGTAAAATTTCCAAGAATGATATAGATTTATTTTATTTTATTGATGTTGGATTCTCTTTAGTTTCGTATTTGCCTCCGAGTCAGTTGCTCACATAAAAATATTACATCTGGTGCTGCGGTAGTAACTTTGCCAACATATGATAATGAGAAGTGCCAGGCTGGGTATCGTGTCAAGTGGTTCAGTTGGTAGAACGTCAGTGCGCTGTACCGTTGACCAGGGTTCGCGTAACGGCTTGGACACTCTTTTAATCTGTTGGCTATATGTCATCTAAGCAATTGAAAAAATAAAATATTATTAAATGCAAGGCGTGCTA
The DNA here is from genome assembly GCA_963932465.1 of Maratus speciosus. Classification (NCBI taxonomy): domain Eukaryota; kingdom Metazoa; phylum Arthropoda; class Arachnida; order Araneae; family Salticidae; genus Maratus; species Maratus speciosus. Next base: position 130,946,592 of record OZ010791.1, read on the forward strand.
AATTTTCTACGGAAAAATGTCCAAGAATTATATAGATTTATTTTATTTTATTGATGTTGGACTCTCTTTAGTTTCGTGTTTGTTCTAGAGTCGTTGGCTCACGTAAAAATATTACATCTTGTGCTGCGGTAGTAGCGTTGCCAACGTATGATAGTGAGAGCTGGGTATGGGTATCATCGTTCCAAGTGGTTCAGTTGGTAGAACGTCAGTGCGCTAAGCCGTTGACCAGGTTTCGAGTCCCGCTTGGACAATTTTTCACTCTTTTGGCTGTATGTCTTTTAAGCAATTAAAAGAAAATTAAATGTTATTGAATGCTAGGCGTGAGAAATTTTCTAAGAAAAATATCCAAGAATTACACGATTTATAAAATTTGATCGATGCTGGATTCTTTTTAGTTTTGTGTTTGTCCCAGAGTCGGTGGCTCACGTTAAAATATTCCATCTTGTGCTGCGATAGTAGCCTTGCCAACATATGATAGTGAGAAGTGCCAAGCTGGGTATCGTTCCAAGTTGTTTAGTTGTTAGAACTTCAGTGCGCTTTACCGTTGACAAGGGTTCGAGTGCCGGCTTGGACACTTTTTCAATCTGTTAGCTGTACGTATTCTAAGCAATTTAAAAAATTGAAATAATATTGAATTGAAGGCTTGCGAAATTTTCTGCAGAGAGATTTCCAAGAATTATATAGATTTATTTTATTATATTGATGTTGATACTCTTTACTTTCGTGTTTTCCCAGTGTCGGTGGCTTACGGGAAAATATTTCATCTTGTGCTGCGGTCGTAGCCTTGCAAACATATGATAGTGAGAAGTGCTAGGCTGGGTATCGTTCCAAGTGGTTCAGTTGGTACAATGTTAGTGCGCTACACCGGTGACCAGGGACACTTTTTCACTCTGTTGGCTGTACGCCTTTTAAGCAATAAGAAAAAAAAACGAAATATTATTGAATATTGAATATTAGGCTCTGACACATACAATTTCTTAAACATTACGTCCCGTAGAGAGTAAATAAATAAATAATATCTTTCAAAAATATCTCGGACAAACATGAGATTAATCTAATATTTATATATCACACCGTGGACAGTTTTCTGAATGTATAATAACCGAGAACGTAATCTAAAAAAATAGAAGATAAAAATGAATATATATTTAATTTCCAAAAATTTGTTTTAAAATAAAAGGTAGTTTATTTTTCTTTATTTCTTAAAAATCCGAAACGTTATTTAGTAAAGAGATTTTTTTTATTAATTCATAATTTTGGATGTAGTAGTTTAAAATACATCCTTTATAATAATTTTTTCATTTTCATATTCATTCTTTTTAGACAGATATAAAGCAAAATATTTATATATTTAGTGCATCCTTTTGAATACTCATCAAATTTGAAGAAAACAACCGCGTTCAGGTCAAAATTTTCACTCATATATTCTTCTAGAGAATATTCTATGGCACTTCGAATGTCACATAGGTTATGTCCAAAGGGAAGCAAACTATTAAATAACCTCCCTAAAAAATCTCCCAGGCAAACATTAGATTAATTCAATATATATATATGGAAAGTTTTTAGAAGATACCATACACTCTACAAATCAAACCGAGAAGGTAGAAATATAATAAACAGAAGATATGATTTAATAATTCGCTTCCTACAAAAAAAAAATTAAAACAGCTAATTTTTTGTTTATTTATTTTTTTTTAATTCAGAAAATATACTGTGTAATTGTGAAATTTTCATTAATTGTTAGTTTGTGATACGGAGGATTAAAATACATATTTTATACTTATTTTTTCCTTTTTCAAATTTAATTGTTTTTAGACCGGCATAACATAACGTAAAGGAATATGCACTGTTATGCATAATATTACAGAAACATTTACAATATATGTACGTGTATGGTTCAATAATTATTGTCCGTAACGTATATAAATTATTTGTACTACGTTGGTTGATGTGGAATATCGAAGCCTAATCTATTAAATACCTATATGCTCAATTTCAGAACCGTAGCTGCTATATTAACATAGTTTTAGAGGGAGGAGTGAAGTTTTAAATACCATTTTTGGGGAGTTTTTAAGGAGGGGGTGAGGGTGAAATGTTGGTTTGGAGCTTATGAGGCTACATTTGTGACAGTGTATGTGATGTGGCTACATCACTATGATCCCGAGTCCAAACTGCAGTAGTTTCGTCTCATTCAGTGCCACAAATCTAGCCCCATAAGCTAAAAATCAGCCTTTCACCCCTACTCCCCCCCCTTTCACTCCTCCCTCCAAAACTATGTGAATATAGCAGCTACGGTTCTGAAACTTAGCATATAGGTATCTAAGACATTATATTCCATGATATTTCACAGCAACCACCATAGTACAAATATTTTTATATACACAAGAGACAATAATTATTGAAGCACCCTTGTACACTCCTTTGAATACTTATCAAATTTAAAGAAAAACTTAAATTTATAAAAAATATTTTCCGTATATTTTCTATAGGATCTGCAATGACATTTAAGCTGGCTTCCATATTATGTTCCCTAATAAAATTAAAATAATAGTCATTTTGAACTTCCATCATGTTAGGGTTGTTGCACAAAAAAATTCAGATTTTTAAAAAATGGTCGAGCAACGAATATCTGATTTTCTTGACCACTTGAAATGGATTGACCCTACTGTAGAAAATTTATCACGCCTTTCATTCAATAATTGCCGAAACGTCAGTGAAGGTTTACTGTGGAGACCCGAAATGTTTTTGGTTTCCGTCTGTCTGTTTGTTAGTCTGTCTGTCCGGCGATAACTGCCGTAAAAAGCATCCGATTAGCTTGGAATTAAGGAGGTATGTTGGTGAGCTCCCCGGACTTAGCTGTATGGCTTTGGGTTAAATTTGGTTCATTCGTTCGGAATATATAGAACATTTTATTTTGTGGCATAATGCTTTTCTATGGCAAGTCAGACGATTTTCAAATTTTCATTTGTTGAAAGAAATTTCTCATATGAATAATGAATTTAAATGGAAAATTTTGGATGCTGAAATTTTTAAATAAAAGTATTAAATTATTCCTATTAGTTTTCAATTTTGTCAAAACATTTGTCAGAGCTTTTAAATTAGGTGTATAACTCATGATGGAATTTTATACATGTGTTCGAATAATATAAAACATTTTATTTTATGAATTTACTTATATTTCATTTTTTCTTTTAACCGTTGCCTAGCAACAGCATCTCATCTAAAAATATCATAAATGTGAAAGTATATATGGTTTTTTGAAGTCAAATCAAAGCAAAAGGAATGAATTAATGAATGCCTTTGTATAGATATTTGCATATAGATTGATTTAAACGCAGAAATGAAAATAGTATTTATATGCTATATAGAATAATATTTTTATTTATTTATTCAACTATTTGATTATAAATGAAAAAGTTCGTTATTTTCATACAGAATAAACTGACATTATTCTGTTTTTCTGTTAAATTTTATAAACTTTATAGTTGCAAAAAGAAAAAAAAAAAAAAAAAAAAAAAAAAAAAGAATAACAATTTCTCCCAAAGAGTTAATTTTAATTTGTAAGATTTTCACCTGCAAAAGAAAAATGGAATAAGCAAATAAAAAATAAAAAAAAGATCTATAGGACAGGAATGAATACATATAAATATTTCACACCAAATATAACCTCTAATAATTTTTTTAGTAATATTCTTCCAGCACTACGAAGAAAGATTCCTCAATTTACAAGATTTTACTTTGCCTCCCTTTTCTCATTGGTTGCGATTTCATTTTCGCAATTGTGTATATTAATTGGCACAAAGTTTTACATTTTTATGACTGAGGTATACGTAAAGCCATAAAAATAAGAAATTCCGTATTGTCTCTTATAAAATGTGATAAAGTGTTGGTTAATTATGTATGTTTTTATTAAGAGGAGCAGAGCTGCCAAGCTATCGGCGTTCTGGATACCAGTATTTTAATACAGAAAATGTTACTTTATTTAATTGGAACATTTGCGTGATTTAAAAGAATAACATTTTCTCTAAGATAATAGTGATGTGCAAAAAGCCTGAGACTTGGCATATCTGGTGGGGAGTGAAATGTTTTACTTAAGGGGTCCGAGACACAAAAATCTTCAAATTTTCGTTTTTTTTAATTTATTTTATTATTATTATTTATTTATTTATTTTTTTTTATTGGATTAAAAATTTCTCTGCCGTTTTCTGCTTAAAATGATGTTTAAAATCATGTTTCTATCTTAATTAAAACAGGAAATATTAATTTTTTCGGTTTGGTTTGTTTTCAAAATCTGCCTTTCAAGCTATGTTTGTCAAGGAAACGAGTTCTTGTGGAATTGCGTTTTTCTTCATGATAGGTTTTTTCACCATTTCTCATATTTAAATTCTTATAACTCGAGACCCGTTAAAGATACAGAGTTTAAACTTGGAAGATATCTTTTTCAATTATTTTACTTTACTTTTGAGCCAGCATATTTGAAAAAAAATATTTACTTTTGAAAATATGATTTTTGTTTAAAAAGTTGCGCCACTTTTTTTGTAATTTTTTCGTTAAATATTTTTAATTTTTTTTTATTATTTTTTTTAAATTCTGGCTCTAAATTAAAATTGATCCATTTCTGTTTATTTAAATGAAAAAAAAAATTAAATTCTATAAATAATATTTCGAGTTATAACGATTTTAAACTACCCCTCTTTTTTAAGAAAATTTAAAACTTAATTTAAAAAAAATATGAGAAGTTTTATCATGCGATTTTGTTTACAAATGATATGGTTAACCATCACAAAAAATTTCAAAATTTTAACTCAATAAAAAAAAAAAAAAATTGAAAATGTGTCCCGGACCCCCCTAATGCATTTATCTCTATTTTAATGCTATGTGAACGACGTCTCGTGCAACAGCTTGTGGAGTATAAAATAAATTATCAAAATAATCCCTAATACGAAAAATGAAACAGAAAGTCCGGCTAAGGGAAATAAAAGGTTAGTAAACCTTTCGTAATTTGATCTAAAACATAGGTTTGCGTCAAATATGAACGGTATTTGTAACATCACGATATGTGGATACTATTAAAAGGCTATATAAAAAGAAATACTTTACGGCGCCAAATCACGTTTATGGGGCATTCTCACAATCTTTTGACTTTCAGTAATAAAAATCTGGTTAAATTAAACTTGCTAAAATAATATTTTAAGCTTATAGACGAATGCCTTAATGATTCAAAATAAAGAAAAAAATGGTCAGCAGCATTTTTTTTTTTATATTTATTTAACTGAGGTTTAAGTTAAACTTGCGACTTTAATTTTCCTTACCATTTTACCACTATAACTTTTTCTTTTCTTCTTAATTTTAACTTATGATGAATTTGCATAGTACCCACAGGACATTCAAATAAAAAATAACAATGTAGTATTTTTAGTAAAAATTTTGGTATAACATTGTCTTAAAGGGGTGTTAAAGAAGGCACGGAAAGGAAAAAGGGACGTTAATGGGAAAAAAGGGATGGTAAGGATGGGACGGTAAGGAAAATTAAAATCTATTTTTAGGCCAATCATGTTAAGATTCAGTGATAGGCACAATGTTCAGTGATTTTTAAAAACTGTTATTTACATTGGATTAAATAAATAAATAAGTAAATTACCTTGAAAAGTGCAGGAATAAACCTTGGAGACGGTAAGATTACCAATAAAGCCACCATGCTTAAAATTACATTAAAATGGCGATTTAAATTCTGGAGTAAATTTCCTGTCAAAGAATTTTAGCCATTCTTTCTCTATCATACTTCTGCATGAGAAAAAAGTTGACAAAAATTCTGTAACTGCATCTGAAGTGATTTTCTGTGTAATTTAACAAGAGGGACGGTAAGGAATCTGAAACCCAGTGACAGAGTTTAAAAAATAATATCAACCGTAAAAATGTGTGCAGGTTAATTTTTTGCTACATATTTATATACAACAATTGTCCCAGTTTAGGGGGAAAAATACATCGAATTACTTTTATTGAAACAATTTTATATAGACAGCTCCAAACTTAAAAATCAGCATCAGGGACACGGGACGGTAGAGGAGTTTCCCGGATATTCGGACCCCCAACATCGTCCAAATCTTATTGATCTCGTTAATATTGTTATGCAGCACTGAGATGTTCCCCAGTATATGAAATAAAAAATCCCACAAGAATATGTACTAAAATAAAAAATATTATTCAGGAACTTATAAGTCAAAAGAATGCCCATTATCTATATAGCCAATTGGAAGTGGACACGATGATAAATTATTAACCGTTAGGTTTAGAGGTTCCCCTACTTTAGGGTGATTTTAGTAAGTTAATGCTACCGTGTACCTATTTAGATATTTAGATTAGATCTTAGATATAAATATTGCAGAATGGCAATCAAAACAATTTTTTTGAAACAAAAATTATAAAGGTATTAGATTTCTAAATTAAATGTATCAGTTTACGTTTCCAAAAGTTCTCTATTCATTAGATACAAGTGTTTGTGGTTAGCAGGCAAGTAAATACTGCTGTATGGATATTAGGATAATGTAAAATGCTTGTCCAAACTGTTCCTTATTCTTATAAATCGAAGTGTAAAAAGAAACCGAAGATATACGATAACCATTAACTCAATCAATAGAAAATTACAAATGTAAAATAAATTACACGGATTCAGGGGGGCAGAGTCCCCCTGAAGAAATCTGCTTTATTATATAAAAATTACCAGAATAAGTAGCTCGTGAGAATTTCAGAATATCATTACATAACAACGTGTTTAATTTAACTCTTCTAATGTCTAAAACCGTGGAAATATTTTTTACTATTATAAATGTTTATGTAATTTAAAAACTTTAAATTTCGTTTTTATAAAAAGATTAATATTACGCAAAATGTGCTAAAAACAATGAGTTGCAGAGATGAAGTTGAGGCTCGTGATCTGCAGATTTACTAGTATTTAATATCCTTTTAATTGCTTAAAAGACGTACAGACGACATTGTGAAAAATTATCCAAGCGGGGACTCGAATGCTGGACATCGGTATGGCACACCGATGTTCTAACAATTGGACCACTTGAAACGATACCCAGCCGGACGTTACTTAGTTTTGTGTTTGCCTCAGAGTCGGTGGCTTACAAAAAATATTCAATCTTGTGCTGAGGCTGTAGCCTTGCCAACATATGATAGTGAGAAGTGCCAGGCTGGGTATCGTTCCAAGTGATTCAGTTTCATGGAACGTATGTGCGCTATACCGAAGACAAGAGTTCGAGTCCCGGCTTTGACATTTTTTCACTCTGAAGGCTGTACGCCTTTTAAGGGATTAAAAAAAAAATGAAATATTATTGAATGCACGGCTTGAGAACGTTTCTACAGAAAAATTTCCAAGAATTACACAGATTTATTTACAACTCTACCCAAATAATTTCTTTAAAATAAGGGTGTTTCTAAATGAACACTGGTGTTTTAACGTTTTGTAGTATCTATTATATAAAACTTAAAATTATGCTTAATACATAAAATGAAAGAGCAACTCAAACAATTTGTTGGTACCCGTGCATGCGTACGCGCATGCATTGTTTCTTCCGTCATCCGTTAGAAAGCGCTAATAGCAAAAATGGCGACTATTGAACAGAAAGCCTTTTTCGTTCTGCAGTTTGCAAAGACCGAATTTGTAGTTACTGTGCAACGTGCTTTCGGATTAAGTTCAGAGTTAGCCCCCCAAGTGATAATAACATCCGTAGATGGTATTATCAGTTTAAAAATACCGGCTGCCTTTGCAACAATTACACCACAAACACTAATCAACGTTTGGGAAGACCTGAGCTATCGACTTGATGTGTGCCGTGTGACGAAATGTGCTCATATTGAACACCTGTAAGCTTGTAGGTAAAACTGTTTGAGATGCTCTTTCATTTTATGTATTATTTATAATTTTAAGTTTTATGTAATAAATACCACCAGGCGTTAAAACCCAGATATTCATTTAGAAACACCCTGTATTGTTCTTAGTAACTGACAGAATTAGAAAATGTACAAATATAATGAAACATTGTTCACGGACATGATTTTCTTATTATAGAGATTTCTAAAACAATATTCAGATGATTGGGAAAAAATAATTATGAACAATAATTACGTGGAATTTTAAAGTAAAAACTAATTAAATAATTATTTTGTTTTATTTATCCATAAAAGATAAAAATACCTGTGCAGAAAAACATCAGTTACGTAAATATGTATCATTAGAAAATTTACGGGAATTATCCCATTATTTTAATTTACCTTACATGTAAATATGGATTTTATTTTAAATTGGAATTTTAAACTCCATGTCTTTCAACATTGAGAAAGAAGAACAGTTAAACATGAAAATAAAAAATCCACTAAAAAATATATTTTACTTTCTTTTATACAGAAATTACTTCATTCAGAAAATTATAAAGTAAAGTATAGAGAACTTGTCGAAAATTGTAATGCTGCCAATCGGTGTGTTAAATGAATTTAATTACAAGTTTTTGGGTTATTTCAAAGAACCTTCGGGACATAAAAATTAAATAAAAATTACTAAAGTAATGTACAGAAAATCCCTTTACATTTATTATTTCTAGAGAGGTTGTTCGCACATTTGTTTTTATGTAAAAACAACCCTCTGTATAGAAAAATAAAATTTCACATCTAATGGGTATTTAAAAGTATAAATTCTCATCTGGAAACTGAAATATTTATTTACATGCAAAATAGCGCTGCTTTTAATGAACAGGTGGAGGGAAGACTTTTTCTCTTTAACAAGAGAATTATTTTTATTCGACCATAACAAAACGCTTGAATAGTTATTGTTTTTTCGTATCTAAAGCCATGTTACGTAATATAGCAAATTAGAAAGGGCAAAACCGTGAAAGTCTGGCTTCAACGGGAAAATTGTTCGAATGAACGAAAAAGAATTCTTCCCGTATTGCAAAGATCAGATCTTTTATGGCAAGAGAAAATACTCCAAGTCAAAGGACTGTTGCTAAATCACTAAAATGTTCAGTATTGGCAGTTGTTGCTCAGTGCTGTTGACAAAGTCATTAACACTGATTCGAAATTTTATCCGAACAAAAACACAATTTTCTGTGGTCTTTCTCCATGGTATATTGCTGAACGTAGAACATTATGCAGATTTTTTTATGAGAAGTATTTTTCCAAACATTTTTTTTTTTTTTTTTTTTTTTTTTTTTTTACTGTAGATGAAGCTCGGGACTATTTAAAAGAATGTAATAAAAAGAGATCCATTTATTTTCATCAAACAGGAGAAATAATCTTTAAACATGATTCACTGCATCTAAAGAAATTTTAACAAAGAATTTATGATAGTTACGGGTTTTACCTACAACGGGAAATTAAAAATAAAGAAAGTGGAGAAACAGGTTAAGAAAAAATCCATGTACTACCAGAAGCACAAATTTCTTCGAAATCTTCAAGCGTAAAATGCCATCTATTTACCACCACTCTCATCAATCTGTCGAACTGTATCAAGATAAAGCAAGGAGCTACACAGCACAACCCACGTGAATGTCCTGGAAAAATTTGAATTATAAACGGGTATCATCGGTCCATCCTTCACTGATATATCTGCTAAATCTCCTTTTGTATCATACATGGATTTTTGCACTTTTTTATCTTTTTTAAACTGCATTAGACAAACGTCAAACTACAACCTTTCATGGGATTTAAAAAGCTATTCAAGGGGAATAGGCTGAAATATCTTTTCCAAAACCACAAAAGGCGTTATTGTCATGGCAATTATGATGTAGAAAGGTAGATCAGAATAATGACTAACACTGAACATTTAAAACACAAATATTTTATGTAAAAAAAGTTTTGTAAGAACTATGGTATTCTTCTAAAAACGTGCAAACTCCCTCTACGTAATAAATGAGGTAATAAGATGTTATAAATAAATTATTAAAGGTAATATTTATATATATATATTAAATTTTGAATTAATTAGCATTGACAGAGATGTACAGTCGTGGAAAAAAAAGTAAACACCCCCTACTAACTCCTCAACAAATTATCGTAGAAGAAAATTACTGGTACCAAGCGATTTTAAATAAAGTCTACTTTTAAAAGATGTACATAAAATTTGCTTAGGGGGCTATCTATTAGTGCTTCTAATGGTTAATTACATTTTCATATTTTTATTAATATCTCCTGAAATTATACTCCTAATGAGCTAATTTTTTGTGTAGCAATAATACTAAAATACCCACATGTAAATACGTTGAATTTGCAATTTTTATAATTTTATGATATGAATTATGAATTATGAAATTAATATTCGAAAAAAATATGAATTGCAACCTACAATTTTTTTGATGGATTTCGATTTATTAAGTCCTGCTTTATGGAAATCCAAAATTTCACATTTTTCTTCCAAGTAATTTTCAAATTATGCTTTAAAAACGGCAAAATGATGGTTTAAGGGGCCGTCTTTGATAGAAGTGGTTAGATATTTTGAAATTTCTTATGCTATCCTGTAATCTGGCAGTCTGCACTGACAGTTTGAATGGAGTTTAAGATGCCTTGATCAAGTAGGGGGCTCTCTCGGTCAACAATCGAGTACCAAACTTCAATCTGGATACAGCCCCTAAAATACGCTCGCTTTAAAATAATTAATTTCACGGAAACTTATAGTACGAATTGCATGAAAATTTCTTTTTAGGCTAATTGAAGGGTGTGGAGTTCATTTATGCTGTCAGAATTGTGTACTTCTATTGTAAATAATAAAGTTATGGTTCGTTTTACTATGTAGATGGCCCCCTAAGCAAATTTTATATACATCATTTAAAAGTAGGCTTTATTACCAATCGTGTGGTACCAGTAACTTTCTTCTACGATAATTTTTTGAAAAGTTAGTAAGGGGTGTTTACTTTTCTTTTTCCCACGCTGTACATACTAACTTATAACACTTACCTACGATTTGATTTTTTTTTCTATCCCTGTGGATATTTGCCGTGTTATGCGCAACCCATTTTTGCAAATAAACACTCATGTGAAACATAACATAAAATACAACAAAGTTTTATCAAAGTATAATAACTGATACGTGTCAATGCGTAGCAAAGACATGCGACATTGTTTACCTGTGTTTCCAGAAAACATTTAGAATGGTATTCTAATTTATACAATTATTAATCATTCCAATATTTCTTGCTTAACATATAGAAATTTGATTTATTATATGCATATTTTATATTTTAATCATCAAATTTTATACTTTGCTTAAAATGTAAAACTGTAAATTACGAGGAATTTTCTTTATTCTGCAGCGCATCATATGCAGGAAGGTACGTAACGTTTCTTTCGAATCTAAAATTTTTGTGTCCAAATCTTCCCTTGAAAAGTGCATCAACTCGAAAAGAAGATTGATGATGTCTGTCATATTGAACATACAGGAGAAACATATTCACCACTTTATTTTTCTACGTTATTTATAATCACTTCGATTTTCTTTGATATATTATACAACAAATTTGCTGAAAATACTAAAACCTCATCTTCAGAAAATAATAAAATTATAACTGTACACCTTTTAGAAAGTTATGCAAAAACTTTCTTATAGTGAGAAGAAAGATTTACTAGAAGTCTCATGAAACTGCTTCTGATGATATATGACGTAATGTAAAAAATAAAAGATTACTATGAAGGAAAATGAATATTCAGTAGCAATGTATCATGCAAAAATTTAAATAAAAACGCAAAAATGAAACATCATGTGATTATTTTAAAATAAAATACATATTTCATTAATGGAATTACATTGTTTGCATTCCATTATTTTAAAACATATTACAAAAAAAAGAGAGAGAGAGAGTGAAAAAAGGGAATTTACATAAAAATCTTTTGCCGAACTAGAAGAAATGTAAATTAAAATATATTCTCTGTTTGCTTTAACTAAAATAAACAATCAACATAAATTTAACATAAATAATTATTTCAATATATACCCTTTTCAGTAATTACAAATTTAAAATTATGCTTTACTATTACTGATTATCATTTCTGATTTACTATTAATAGTTTACATAATTATTGATTTTAATTATTACTTGTTCAATAAAACTTTTTTTTTAATCAACGATGCATTACAATCACATGATCACATAAAATTTCATTTATTATATGTAGATTTTATATTTTTATGCTTTCAATTTTACACTTAAAATGTGCCCCTGTAAATTATGAGAAAATTTCTTTCTTTTGTTGCGCATTATATGCTTTAAGATTTGGTAGTACTTCGTTATAAAACTCAAATTTTTGTGTTGGAATCTTCTCTTGTAATTTGCATCAATTTGTAAAGGGCATCAACTCGAAACGATGATTGATGATGTCTGTCATAAGCAACATACAGGAGAAACATATTCACCAATTTATTTTTCTTCGTTAATTATAATCACTTCGATTTTCTTTGATATATTCTGCGACAAATTTGCTGAAAATGCTAAAACCTCATCTTTAGAAAATAATAAAATTGTAACTGTACACCTTTCATAAAGTTATACACAGGGATGTAGTCGTAAAAAAGACAGAGGGTATTCGCTATAAGCAGAGGGTATACGCTCAAGGCATAGAGTATACCCTAGATTGTATATACTGTAGTTTTCATGAGAAACAGAGGATATACGGTACTCCTTAAAAAAATCCAGAGGGTATACGGCGTATACCCACGTATACCCTCCACTACATCCCTGGTTATACAGAAACTTTCTCAGAGTGAGAAGAAAGATTTACTAGAAATCTCATGAAACTGTTTCAGATGATAAATGACTTAATGCAAAAAATAAGAGATTATTATAAAAGAAAATGAATATTCTGTTGAAACGAAACATACAAAAAGTTAATCAGAACTGCAAAAATGAAACATGTTTATTTTAATATAAAATAGTTATTTTTAATGTGATATCATTGTTTGCATTCCATTATTTTAAAACTATCATGTAACAAAAAAAAAAAAAAAAAAAAAAAAAAGAGAGAGAGAGAGAGAGAGAGAGAGAGGGAGAGGGAGAGAAATTTACATATAAAATTTATTATACAACTAGAGAAAATGTAAATCAAAATGTATTCTCTATTTGTTTTAAATAAAGCGCACTGAAAGTTATAGAGATATCAGAAATACAAACATAAATAATTACTTAAATCTATACTTTTTTATACTTTTTTAACTCATTCTAGGCCAAGCATAGACATTTTATGAAATATGGTATTATTTTCATTGAAATATGCTTAAATTACATTCATTAAGACACAAAAAAAGTTTCGTGCATGAAAAATAATATTTTATTTAAGAAATAAAATGGTGTGTATACGCACTATTGGCCAAATCAATAAACAAGTAATTCAGTTGAACAAATTATAGTCGAATTTTTATATTTTTGTTATACAAATTTTCAAAATATTTTGGATGCAAATGGACTTCGCATTTGAGGCATAAATAAATCACACTAAATTTGCAATGAAATTCTGAAACCTTGCATAAAAAGTGGGTTTTCGATTTTCGCCTATTTTTCATGCATTCGGCCAATATTGCGTTAATGCACCATTAAATAATTTTTAAAAATTCAGTTTTTTACGATATTTGTTTTATTATTATTCTATTTACATAATTTTCATCTTTAATCCATTATAAAAAACATATGATTAATCTCAAGTGGAATAATTATACATTTTCAAAAAGTCGAATTTGTCAATAACCGTTTCAAGTAAAAAAACACTAGCGTATTTTTTAAATTTTTCAACAGAAAGTGTTTACTACAATTGAATTACTAATATTTTATAGATGTCACGCACCTTCGGCCGAAAATGCTTTAAGTTATTTTTAGTTACATTTAAACTTATTTTTTACTATTAATGAATTTCATTTCTGATTTACTATTAATGTTTTAAATAATTATTGATTTTAATAATTACTGGTTTAATAAACCTTTTTTTTTTAAAATCAACTATACATTACAATCACATGATCACATAAAATTCCATTTATTTTATGTGTATAACATGTGCGATGATTGATAAAGTTTGTTATAAGCAACATACAGGAGAAACATATTCACTACATTATTTTTCTTCGTTTCATATAATCACTTTGATTTTATTTGATATTTTCTATAGCAATATTGCAAAAAATACTAACACCTCATCTTTGTAAAATAATGAAATTCTAAGAGCACACTTGTGATAAAGTTATGCAAAAACTTTCTTAGAGTGAGTAGAAAGATTTACTAGAATTCACATGAAACAATTTCAGATGATTAATGACTTACTGTAAAAAATAAGAGGCTATGGCAGAAAATGAATATTCAGTAGAAATGTGACATACCAAAATCTAAATAGAAATGCAAAAAGTAATCCTCATGTGTTTATTTTAAAATAAAATATTTATTTATAATACAATTGCTTTGTTTTCCTTTTATTATTTTAAAATTATCATATAACAAATGAAATAAAAATAAAAATAAAATAAAACAGAGAGAGCGTGAAAACGGGAGAAAGAAGTTTACATACAAATGTTCATGCAAATAAAGAACATTTAAATATATACTCTTTTTAAATAATTACAGATTTAAATTATCATTTAATATTAATGATTATTATTTCTGATTTAATAAAACTGGTTTTCATAACTATTGATTTTAATAATTACTGATTTAATAATACTTTTTTTCAATCAACAATACATTTCAATCACATAATCCATTTATTATATGTATATTTCATATTTTTTTTTTATTCTTTCAATTTTATACTTAAAACGTGCACCTGTAAATTATGAAGAAATTTTATACTTCTGTTGCGTTTTATATGCCGAAAGATATGGTAGTATTTCTTATAAATCTAAAGTTTTTGTTTTAAAATCTTCCCTTGTAAACTTCATCAGCTTGAAATGGTGATTGATGAAGTCTGTCATAAGCAACATATAAGAGAAAATATTCACCACTTTATTTTTCTTCGTTAATTATAATTACGTCGATTTTCTTTGATATTTTCTACAACAAAGTTGCTGAAAATACTAACACCTGATCTTTGTAAAAAACAAAATTGTCACAGTACACCTTCGATAAAGTTATGCAAAAACTTTCTTAGAGTTAGAAGAAAGATGTACTAGAAATCTCATGAAACAGTTTCAGAAGATAAATGACTTACTGTAAAAAATAAGAGATTACTATGATAGAAAATGAATATTAAGTGGAAATGAAATGTAGAAAAATTTAAATAGAAATACAAAAATGAAACAACGTATGCATATTTTTGTAAAGAATTTATTTCTAATGGAATTAAATTATTTGCATTTCATTATTTTAAAATAATCATATAACAAAAATAAAGGGGGGGGGGGATAAATTTACATACAAATGTATACGCAACTAGAAGAAAAGAAAATTAAAATGCATTCTCTATTGGATTTAAATAAAACTCATTTAACTAAGAAGCAATGAATATTATACAGATGTCAAAAGTATAAACATTTATTTAAATATATACACTTTTTAAGTAATTACATATTTAAAGACTTGCTTTACTATTGCTGATTATAATTTCTGATTTAATATTGCCGGTTTATTTGATTATTGGTTTAAAAAAACTTTTTTGTTAATCAACGAGGCATTACAATCACATGATCACATAAAACTTTGAAATACCTCATCATTTTTTAAGGTGGAAATTTAAGTTGGCTCGTTTAAAATATATTTTTTAAAGTCAACAGTACACACACAAAAAAAGAAAAAAAAATTCTTTTCGAGACATATTGTTTTTATTGTTATTTTTTAATAACTACAAATTATCTTTGCTTTTCAATTTGCGAAGAATGTTTTTATATATGTTACCGGCCAAACACGATTTTAGGACAAACTAGATTGGCCTAGGCCAAATTAGTTTATCCTAACGCGCATTAGATAAACTAGTTTTTCCTAGGCCAAACTAGTTTATCCTAACGCCCATATGATAAACTAGTTTTTCCTAGGCCAAACTACTTTATCCTAACGCCCATAGGATAAACTAGTTTTTCCTAGGCCAAACTAGTTTATTCTAACGCCCATGGGATAAACTAGTTTTTCCTAGGCCAAAGTAGTTTGGCCTAACGATAATACGATAAACTAGTTTAGCCTGCTATTCATTGATCAGAACTAGTTTATCCTAGGCCGATCTAGTTGATCCTAGGTCAATTCAATTTGGAGATATTTTATTGATCCCAAAGACCCTCTGAAGTGCCAACTTTCTAGTTTATCCTAGGTCAATGCAATTTGACGTGCTTTTATTGATCCCAACTACCGTTCCGGCGCAAACCTTGTGCAAAGTAGTTTTGCCGTCACCCCTGTATAATATATTTTATTCGATCAGGAGTGGGATACCGTCCTCCTATCCCGTAAAATCGTGAAAATGCCAGACAGCAACGCCACCTGCTAGGCTATTTACACCAACACTAATCAGCATCAATTCATTTGAAAGACTTACTGAATCTGAAGTTTGTTGAAAATCTGTGCATTAGTACTTCAGATAGAGTTATTGGGGAAATCGTGTAAATTCTGAAAAATGCGGCATAGCAGCGCCACCTTTTGGGCGATTTACACCAAAACGATTTTGGGCGATTTACACACTTTTATTATTATTATTATTATTATTATTATTATTATTAGTAGTAGTAGTAGTAGTAGTATTAGTATTATTATTATTATTTGTGTGTGTGAGCGTACTCAACACTGATTTGCATCAATTAAAGCACATCAGATTGAATTGGAAAAGGATAAACTAGAAGGTTGGCGACGAATAGGTCTTTGGGATTAATAAAATCACTCCAAATTGAATTGGCCTAGGATGAACTAGATCGGCCTAGGAACGATTCTAAAAAGGAAACTAGGAACTAAACTAGTTCGGACCAATGAATAACAGGCTAAACTAGTTTATCATATGAGCGTTAGGCCAAACTAGTTTGGCCTAGGAAAAACTAATTTATCCTATGGGCGTTAGGATAAACTAGTTTGGCCTAGGAAAAACTAGTTTATCCTATGGGCGTTAGGATAAACTAGTTTGGCCTAGGAAAAACTAGTTTATCCTATGCGCGTTAGGATAAACTAGTTTGGCCTAGGCCAATCTAGTTTGGCCTAAAATCGGGTTTGGCCGGTAAGATATATATGATAAAGGAATCACATGAATGGAAAAGAATCCCGAAGGTTTTTCTTTCAAATCAGTATTATAATGTAAAAACATGTTCATGAGTAACACGTACGTTAGATCGAACATGGTAATGACTTGAACAAATCTGTTTCAAGTTATATTTCATTCATTAACTTCTAATTATCGCACAATTTATACTTTTACGCAGTCGAATAGAAATTGTCCCTTTAAATGCGATTTGTCTGAAAATTCTATTTTAATTTACTGACTTTTTATGTTTCAAAATAAAGTTAAAGCATGATTTTTTTAAAATCTATTTCTCTTACGTTTTGTTGGATGATGGGATATTAACCCGTTCGCACGTAAAACAGTACAACAAGTGAGGGATTTGTTTCCGGATAGTATTCTATAACGAAATTACGCCTTCATTGATAAATACAAATTTATATATGAAATAACTTAAAGAAAACTCAAAATTAACAGTTATGTCGACCTACGCACTTAAACACAGAAAGAATCAGAAAGAAAGGATGATGGAATTAGTGAGATTTTTGGCGATTTGTTTACTATTAACTCATGGCTTCAGGGTTTTTAACAGTCGGTATTAATTACAGACCTTAGATTGAATAATTTGTATTTTTCACATAAAGCGCCTTTTTAGGGTTTCGTTCATCTGACGAAACCCTATTCGTCTCGCTTCTCTGTCTGTCTGTCTGTCCGTCCGTCTGTCTGTCTGTCACAGAGCCCGTTCTCAGAAACTATACATGTTGGAGACTTGAAATGTTGCATACTTATAGATGAATACCACACATCATACGACAAATCATAAAACTTTGAAAAAGTCGTACATTTAACCCTTTGGGCTCCCACATGTGTATTTTAAACAATTCTTTCTAAGTGAGCCCCTAATTAGGTTGCAGGCGTGAAAGTTTGCGTACTTATAGATGGACACCTCAGATCAAACGACAAATCATAAAATTTTGAAAAAGTCGTACATTTAACCCTTTGGGCTCCCACATGTGTATTTTAAATAATTCTTTCTAAGTGAGTCCCTAATTAGGTTGGAGGCGTGAAATGTTGCATACTTATAGCTGAGCACCTCACATCAAACGGCAAATCATAAAATTTTGAAAAAATCGTACATTTAACCTTTTGGGCTCCTACATGTGTATTTTAAACAATTATTTCTAACACAGTATTTAGGTTGGAGGCGTGAAATTTTGCGTACTTATAGATAGACACCTCAGATCAAATGACAAATCATAAAATTTTGAAAAAGTCGTACATTTAACCCTTTGGGCTCTCACATGTGTACTTTGAACAATTCTTTCTAAGTCAGCCCCTAATTAGATTGGAGGCGTGAAATTTCGCATACTTATAGCTAACCACATCACATCAAATCACACACCATAAAATTTTGAAAAAGTCGTACATTTAACCCTTTGGGCTCCCACGTGTGTATTTTAAATAATTCTTTCTAAGTGAGCCCCTAATTAGGTTGGAGGCGTGAAATTTTGCATACTTATAGCTGAGCACCTCACATCAAACGGAAAATCCTAAAAGTTTGAAAAAATCGTACATTTAACCTTTTGGGCTCCTACATGTGTCTTTTAAACAATTCTTTCTAATTGACACCCTATTTAGTTTGGAGGCGTGAAATTTTGCATACTTATGGCTGAACATCATCATGCGACAAATCATACAAAATAGAAAAAGTCGTACATTTAACCCTTTGGGCTCCCACATGCGTATTTTAAGCAATTCTTTCTAACTGAGCCCCTTATTAAATTGGAGATTTGAAATTTTGCATACTTATAGCAGAACACCTGAAGCCAGGCGACAAAACATAATATCTTGAAAAAGTCTTACGTTTAACCCTTTGAGCTACCACATATATATTTTAAGCAATTATTTCTTATTAAGTTGGAGACATGAATTTTTGCATACGTATAGCTGAATACCTCAGACCACACGACAAATCATAAAATTTTCAAAAAGTCTTATATTTACAGTACATATACATTTAACGTCTGAATTTAAAAACCATTAAAACACCAAATAAAATAAAAAATTCTTTTAAACATATTAATAATATAATTAATATAATTAATAATATAATTAATATAATTAATAATATAATTAATATAATTGATAATATAATTAATAATAGCATAAATTTCAATATGATAAGTCTAAATTACCCGGTGTTGTTTATATTATTCCTTGTAAAGATTGCAATAGTGTTTATATTGGTGAAACTGGTAGATCATTGTAAATTCGCCTAAAAGAACATACTGGTGCTTTAAAAAAGAGTAATTTGAATTCACAAATTGTCCAGCATTCACTTCAAATGAATCATATTCCGCTCATTGCGAACGCCAGTATTTTGAAATCTGGTTGCAACAACTACCATGGTGGATTGCTCCTTGAGGCTTGGTTCACTGAATTGCGGTCGCATGCTTTGAATGATGCTCGTTCTGTCCCTAGTGAATATTGTTTGTTTTTAAAATAGCTAACTGTAACTGTTCTTGATTTGTTCTGACGTTTGAAATGCAATGGATATTTTTTGTACTGATGATGCCTTGCGTGTCGCTTGGCGAAACGTTTACATATTGTATTTTTGATTGTTTTTTATTGTCTTTATAAATTTTATTTTTTAACTGTGCTCAAGTCTGTCTTAGTTTATTTTATTTGGTGTTTTAAAAGTCTTATATTATTTACTCCTCCGGGCTCTAACTTGCATATTTTAAGCAATTTTTCTAACCTCCGCCCTTTTCACCCCGGGAGCACTTTTCCAACTTTTGCCGACACTCCTTTGACCATTCTTTCATATTATGCACCATAGCCTTACATATTTTAGTTCCACTTTTTACCGCCAGGGGCGCCTACTTATCTCGGGTGCTATGGGCTCAATCCCTTCGACTAATATATATACGGATAGTATGTAAAACGGACTTTCGTTCGTATAGAGGTTTGTTTAGAATAGAGTGCGCCCCTGGTTGCGAAATGTGGAACTAACAGATTTTTCAAAAGGGTAAAGTGTTTTGAAAGGAATATTAAACGAAACCCTCTGTGCGATCTGTGATCACACTTACCCACTTGTTTGTATTATTAGTGAGTAACTGAAAACTATTTTAGCTTTAAAAATGTATTAAAGCTTTCAATTGAAATTTATTTTTATGTATGTTCGATCCACCTGTAAGTATGATATGTTAGTCCGGAAGCCCTGACTGATTCTCCTAGTTCAAATGGTATTCAGAAAAGAAGAAATCAGATCACATTTTCATGGCTTTAATTAATGATTTTTTCAGGAATTTCCATGTATAAAGCGACGTTTCTTTTTTATTGATATTTCATTAAGGGGTCTCAGGACTTTTGAAGTTTTAAAAGTTTCGAAATTTATTTTTTTTTTAGATGTTAATCTACTATTTTTCCTGTAATATTTTGATATAATTGTGTCCTTGAAATCCCATTAAAATAGAAGATATTGCTTTTAGAATTATACCAGCTCAATAGCTGAAGCGCCGTTTTCGTGACGTTGAAGTCATATTCCTCCAAATGACATTTTGGCCATAACACGCCCGATATCTCAAAAGCTTCTGAATATTCTATGAAATTTTCAAAACATATGTTTCATGTTCATCTGTATAAACTGAACCTGAAATTCCCTTTTAATTTTTCGGAAAAAAATATTTTTTTAGGTGATTATACTGTTGAGATTTTTTTTTAATTTTGCATAAGTTGTAATTTTGCTAAATACTACTTTGTATTAAAAATATAAAAATGTTTAAATACAAATTTATTTAGGTTCAAACAAATCTCAACAAATCAATAGGATTTACAATCTGAAGTATAGGTAGGTATCAAAATTTTTATTCTAGTTGCAAAATTTATTTTGCAATTCTGCGTGTAACCTGTTAAGCCGATTTTCTGCTCGGCAATTGTCTGACAGCTTGGATCTCCCAGTAAATGCTAATTCAGCATCTTGCAATTTTTTAAATACATGAAATGAAAGAATATACTTATATATTTCTTTCCAATTAAAATTGTGTCTAAAAATCAAATACATTTTAAGAATTTAAACGTTGAAAATAGTCTTTGTTTTTCACTTTTTCCAATTTTAAGAGTCCTGAGACCCCTTAATTATTTATTTCTTTTGAGACACCTAGAGACATAACAGAGAAAACTATTTATAAAAACATTTGATACAAAGGAAAACTCACGAAACTTGCTTTTGGTATAAGAGACAATTCCCACATTTAAATATGCGTGCAAAAATAAAACGGGGATCTTCAATTTTATTTCATATCTTTTTACCATTAAAAATCTTGAGTATAAATGTGATCAGCTTACTTCCCTTTTCAGAGCTCTTCACCTTCCAAAGTGAATGAATTTGATTTCAGAACATTCATATCAACAAGTCACTGATACTGAGTAATCGAATAACTGTAAATTCGATTTGAGCCCTGAAGTTCTCTAGGGATCAAGAGTCTTTCGTGAAAGGGTCGAATTTTTACGGTTTTTTTATTCGAAAGAAACAGGCAAAAGGTCGACAAATCTTTTGAAATTTAATTTGTGTATTTCACCATACAAAAAATGAACTAGATACTTTCTTAAGGTTACACAGTACCCTTTCTCAAAAAAAAAAAATTAGAGACAGTTACATTAAAAATATTTAATGATTTTGTTTGAGATTATAAAATTAAACTGATTCTGGAAAAAAAAACATTTTAACAATCACCGTTTTTTTTTATTTAAATTTTTTTGAAAAATTTGAAGTTTTTAAAAACATTTATAACATTTTTAATTTTTAATATTTTTTGCTTATTTTAAGTGACTTATATTCATTGGATTATTGGAAACAAAAGTTAGTATGGAATTAAAGATGTAACTTTTATTTAAAGTTTTATTTATTTTTGTAGCACGAAACCTGAAAAAACAAACACGAACATTTTAGAAATATTAACTTTGTCATAAAAAAAAATAACTATAACCCTCAGACCTAAATCCATACTAATTATTGCAGTACATATACATGTAAGTGTCTGCAAAATATTTCAAGACTATATCTGCAACAGAAAAAAAGCCTTAGGGATTAGCAAACACTAACACCAACAGAAATAAAAGTCTGAGAAAATGCATTTAAAGTTTGTAAAGGAACACTCAGAACATTCTGAGAGCACTCAAAAAAGTTCAAATATCTTTAAAACTATTTGGATTTCTGATCTACAATTTAGAGTTATGAATCACAACCGTAAGGACCAGTGAAAAATTCAATAATAATAAAAAAAAATATTCGACATTTTTGTCATTTTTAGGTACTGTGCAGCCTTAACACTAGAACGGCGGGAGAAAATTTCCTCGAGTCAGAATTTTTATTTAAAACAATTTAACTTATTTCTTTAACTTGTTTTGTGCAGTATTTATTTCACTTACTTTCTGGAGAAATTTCTGGTTCGAATCGACATGTATATTAGTTACGGGTGAAAATGACCTCTCATTGCTGTTCTAGTATTAAATTACGGAACAGAAAGTTTCTTAATACGTGAAAAAGCACGAAATTTACATTATTAAATGGTTTCCGAATTATTAATTATAAATCAAATTATTTTTATCACGTTAATAACTGTATAATTATTTTCGCAAAGAACAAACTCCAAAAATAGTAATTGAAGTTTGCATTAATTTTAGTTGTTTTTTTATACACAATGAAACAATAAAAAAAGCACGATTTTTTTTCAATTCCTTTTTTATATCATAAAGATAGCAAATTGGCTTATGAAAAGGCAAATCTTGACTTATTAAATCTGATAAAGAGAACTCAGATCACATTTTCATATCTTGGTATTATTAAATGACATTTTATACAGAATTTTTATGTATAAAGGCGTGTTTGTTGTTTTCAATTTCATTAAGTATTGCATTGTTTTGAGTTAGCTAGAGACATAACAGAGGAAAATACGTATAAAAGCAGCTGACATAAAGGGAATCTCACTAAATATGCTTCGGTATAACAAAGAAGTTTGATGTTTAAATATTAAAAAATGTGTAAAAATAAATTGTGAATTTCTGTTTGATTTCATGTCATTTACTATTAAAAATCCTGAGTCTAAATGTGACCAACTTACTTCCCTTTCCACTACTCTTCACCTTCCAACGTGATTGAATTTGCTTTCAGACCCTTTAGACCAACAAATCACTGATGCTGAGTAATCGAATAACAGTAAATTCTATTTGAGCGCTGAAATTCTCTAGGGATCAAGAGTCTTTCATGAAAAGGGCGAATTTTTATTGTATTTTTTTATTCCAAACGAACAGGTAGAAGATCAAAATTACTTTTAAAAAAATAATTTGTGCATTTCACTATATATATAGCTTAAAATGAACTCGATATTTTATTATATTTTGGAACAGAAAGATTTTTCAGAAGTAAAAACTACGAAATTTACATTATTAAATAAATATTTTGCAAATTGTTATTTATAAATTTAATTATTTTATCATTTCTATAACTGTACAATAATTTCCGCAAAGCACAATCGCCAAAAATACGAAATGAAGATTTTATAAATGATTTCTATACACAATGAAATAATTCAAAATATCCAGGATTTTTTTTTTTTTTTTTTTTTTTTTTTTTTTTTTTTTTTTTTACGGCAGGCAATTGGCAACTAGGCCGTTCTCCACAACAAGGTCAAAAATGGTGGCCACTAATTTATGAATATCCGAAGGGCGACCATCACTACTCGAGTTGATGTTGTAATTTAGAACCTAGGTCAGGTGACGAGATTTTAACATACTAAGCACCTCCAGAGGTACATTTCATAGGAAACTTGGAGGGCTTTGAACCCACGTCTGATTTTTTTTACATCATAAAGAGAGCGAATTAACTTATCAGAAGGCAAATCAAATGGTGTTTGCGAAAGAAGCCCGATCACATTTTCATGTCTTGGTATTACTTAATAATATTTTACAGAGAACTTTCATGTATACAGACATTTTTTGGTTTACACTTTCATTAACCATTGCATTGTTTTCAGGTAGCTAGAGAAATGATAGAGGATACAATATATAAAAGCCTCTTAAAAAAAAAGCTCACCAAATGTGCTTCTACATGCTTCTGTGAATTCAAAGGTTTAAAGAGGGATGCAAAATTAAATTGTGAATTCTGTTTGATTTCACGTCTTTTTTTTTTTTTTTTTTTTTTTTAATTATGAAATGTTTTTTTTGTGTATAAATGTGAATCACTCACTTCTCTTTCGAGTTCTCTTCACCTTTTAAAGTGGTTGAACATATGCAGAGCCTTTATATCAACAAACACTCATACTGAGCAGTTGAATAACAGAGAATTCTATTTGAGTCCAAAAATTCCCTAGAAAATAAGAGTCTTTCATGAAAGGTTCGGTTATTTATTGTTTTTTTATTCCAAAGAAACAGGTAGAAGGAAAACTTCTTTTGCAAATTTAATTTGTGCATTTTACAATAGAAATGAACCCTTTAAATTAACTAGACATCTTGCAATGATATAAAGTAGTAATTTTAAATTAAATTATTTTTATCTTGCTACTAGCTATACAATTATTTTCAAAAAGCACAAAAACTAAAAACTTTAATTGAAGTTTTTATAAATGTTTTCTAAACACAATAAAACAATTAAAAATATGAGGGGTTTTATTTAAACTTTTTTTATATCATAATGTCAGCGAATTGACTTATAAAGCGTAAATCTCGGCATTAAATGGCATTTGAAAACGAAGAACTCGGGTAACATTTTCATGCTTTGGCAAGTGATATTTTAGAAAGATATGATGATGTTTGTAAATGATATTTTATAGCGAATTTTCATGTGTAAAGACGTGTTCCTTGTTTAATATTTCATTAACTATCCCAACATTTTGAGACAGCTAGAGACATGAGAGAAGAAAATGCGTTTAAAATAAATGCTATAAAACAAAACTCACTTAGTGCCCTTCGGTAAAAGAGAATATTTAGAAATTTAAATATGCATCCGAAATAAATTGTGAATTTCTGTTTGTTTTCACGTCCTTTTACTATTAAAATTTTTTTGTGACTAAATGTGAGCCACTTACATCTCTACCGAGTTCTCTTCACCTTCAAATGTGATTGAATTTGTTTTCAGAGCCTTTATATCAACAAATCACTGATACTGAGTATTTGAATAACAGATAATTCGATTTGAGCCCCGAAATTCCCAATAGACCAAGATTTTTGCATGAAAGGATGGATTATTTATTGTTTTTTTATTCGGAAGAAAGAGGTACAGGGTCAAAAATACTTTTGAAAATTTTATTTGTATATTGCACAATCGAAATAACTTAAAGTTAACTATATATCTTGCAATGATATGTAACAGGCAAATTATTAAAATATGAAAAAGAACTTATTGTAAATGACAAAATTCAGGGCTGGCAATGAATAAGTTTCCATTTCAGATGACTCTAGAGTGCGTTACATAAATCAAAACGAAATAAAATTTCAACTACGGATAATTCAATTGATGCGCTTGACATTTTGCAAATAAAAACTACTATGAAAATTCACCAATAGATGGTGCTGTAACATAAAAGGTATTTATTTCCATATAATGAAAAAGTGAAACATCATTTGAGTTACAGCGCACGCCTATTAGCATTTTTCTTTGGGGAAAAAAACGGAATCTGAAAGAGCATTAGTTACCTCTCTGTACATCATGCCTGCGGTGCAAGAAAAAGCGCTACTGGTAACATTGTTCTATCAGAACCAACTGAACTTGCAGTTGTAAAAGAATTTCGCCGTATGAAGCAGATACGAAGGGGTCCAATATTTCCATGTGCCCTACGCAAGATGATAAGGCAAATTGAAGCAAATGGGCACCTTGGCATTCTTCCAGGTAGAGGATGAAAGCAAATCTAGTCTTCTAGCGTGGCAAATGTGGCTACCGCTGTCGTTGAAACCAGAAGTCAGTCACCGCATGGTAGTGTGAGTGTATCAGCTATTTCCCGTGTATTTAATATGTCGTATTCGACTGTACGAAAGCTCTTATGGCAGATTTTGCATTTTTATCTCTACAAAATCAAGTTGTGCACCTATTGCAGGCCGTGGACTCAGAGGGTCGTAAAACTTTTGCCCTTCAATTTCCTGCTCGAATGGTGGTTGACGTCAGTTGGCCATGGAACATTCTGTGGACTGACAAAGATCACTTTTGCCTCAATGTGCAAGTTAATACAACAAAGTTACGAATAAAGAGGATAACACATATAGTGTACTGTCTACCAGTTGCTAGTGAAGTAACTGAGGACATTGTCACAAGATTGAAGTTGTGTTTTTTAAATCGTGTCAACAGTTTCTGCTTACAGCCGGGGCAAACTTCCCACTAATAAATTTTAATAGAGAATTTCATCTTATTTAAGTACCTTATTCATGGAAATACTTTCTCACAGATATGATAAAAAAATTCTGTTTGTTTTTACTGAGGTCAGTCATCCCAGACATTTTTCACTGAACCTAACAAGAAGTTGTCTAGGTTGTAACTACATGATGGAAACGCAGGGACTGACTACCACCAAAGTAAACTTCCACTACTAAAAATGAATATCTGTTTTTGCTCTTATTTATGACTGAAAATATGCATTAATAAGGCGTTTTAATAAAGATAAAATTTCGACTTAAATTTACTCGTAGTGATTTCCTTTGGCGGTAATAAAGACGCGCGTAAGCGCTTACAGTTGAAGCTTCTATAATTTAAGGATATGCCAGTTTCTCTTTATTAATAGTCCCATGGTTAATACTCACAATTGTCGAATTTGGCCAGCAAAACCCCTAACGCTATCCAGGAAGAACCCATAATCCTAAAAGTGCAGTATGGTGTGGCTTTACGGCTACTTTTTCATTGGACCATATTTTTTTAGAGAGATAGCAGTAAATGAAATCCAAAGCTGTTCTGTCACACGACAATTGTACCCTGATATACTGAGAGATCTTGTAATTCTGCGACTTCAGCTGCGTCGATTCCTTCAGGACATCATTTTAATGCAGGATGATGCAATTTTTGGCATTGATCGTCGTGTAAAGCAATTGCTAAGACAGCATATCACAGAGGAAAGGATGATCTGCCGCAATTTTTCAACATCATGGCCTCCTCGTTCACCAGATATCACCCCCTGCGACTTTTGGCTGTGAGATTGACTGAAAGACAATATATTCCGCAAAAAGCCAGCGTCTGAACCAATAGTGAAGGGCAGCATTCATCCCCACGTTCTTGATATTCCGACAGACTCCCTCCGGTCAGCTGTGAAAAATATGGTTTTGCGATTAGAGCACATTGTTGAAAATAATGGGGGACATATTGGCCAGTTTTAATGCTACTTTTTTATATTATTAAATATTTACGAAGCATATTAAATATTTTTATGTGTATCACAGCGCCACTTATTGGCTAATTTTGTGCTATTTTTTATTTAACAAATGTCAAGCGCATCACTTAAATAAATCAGTAGTTCAAATTGTATCTCATTTGGACCAATAGAATGCATTCTAGAGCCCTCTGAAGTGGGGGACCTATTTCTTTCAAACCCTGTATTTTACAAATTAGAAGTTTTAAATTAAATTATTTTTATCTTCCTACTAGCTAAACAATTTCGCAAATCACAAACCCTAAAAACTTTATTTGAAGTTTTTATAAATGTTTTCAATGCACAATGAAACAATTCAAAATATGGGGATTTTTTTTTTTCATTTTTTTTTTTTTTTTTTTTTTTTTTTTAATATTCATAAAGTCAGCGATTTTACTTTCAAAACTTAAATCTTGACATCAAATGTCACTTAAAAGAAGAAGTCAGATCGCATTTTCATGTTTTGGTATAGGATAATTATAATGATGATGTTAAATGATATTTTATAGTGAATTTGCATATGTAAAGACGCGTTCCTTGTTTTACACTTCCATTAACTATCGCACACTAAAAAAAAAATAAATTAATTAAAAAATTATAAAGAATTTTCTAGAAAACTGGTATAGGTAGAAGTTTTTATGTCACTAAAACAAAAAAAATTAATGAAATAGATTCATATTTACATTATAAAACAAACATCTGTAAGGTTACTAAGAATTTTCTAGGAAACTGGGATTCATAGAACGTTTTATGTAACTGGAACAAACAAAATATAAGTTATGTAATTATCCCCAGGAAACACATGAAATTTCATAAAGCACACAGTCTTCTGTAGCTTTACAAAATCCAGTTTTGTGGATTTACATCTTTTTTTTTCAGTGTACAGATAAAATTTTAGTAAGCACACAGATTTCAGTAGCTTTACATCTTTAGATATGCACCTTTTTTTACAGTGAATTGTTTTGAAACAGCTAGAGACATGACAGAGGAAAATACATAATAAAGCATATGTTATAAAGGAAAGCTCCGAAATGTCCTTCAATGTAAGAGAAAATTTAGAGGTTTAAATATTCATGCACAAACAAATTATGAATTTCTGTTTGAGTTAATGTATTTTTACTATTAAAACTGTTCTGTGTTAAAATGTCAGCCACTTACTTCTCTTTCGAGTCCTCTTCGCCATCGGAGTGATTGAATTTGCTCTCAGAGTCTTTAGATCAACAAATCACTGTTACTCAGTAATCGAATAACAGTAAATTCTATTTGAGCTCTGAAGTTCTTCGGAGATCAAGAGTCTCTCATGAAATTATCTATTATTTATTGTTTTTTTTATTACTATTACTAAAAAAACTGGTAGGGGTCAGAAATTGTTTTGAAAATTTAATTTGCGTATTTCCTCATAGATCTACCTTAAAATGAACTAGGTATTTTGTAATTCTATGGAAGAGGAAGATTCTTCAGAAGTTAAATAAATGTGCATTGTAGATTATTAAATATTTTACAAATTAGTAATTATAAATTTAAATTATTTTTGTATTTTTAATAACTGTACAAAAACTGTATCCTCAAAGCACAAAAGACAAAAATCGTGAATGAAGTTTTGAGGATGGTTTTGATTATGATTTCGATGAACATGAGAAAGAAGATATCAGATCTGTATTTTCATATCTTGGTATTACGAAGGAAAGTCTGTAAGTAGGTCACAAATTGATATGTGGCGTCGGAAATTAGTAGTAAATTCTTTCCAAATATGCCAATAGCTGGCAGCGTAATCCAACTATAAGATGTTAACTTCGAATTCATGAGACAGCAGTTGTACAAGATGAGCAGGGTCGATCAAAAGTTGTTGATGAAGAGCGAAGTGGCCATCCAGTTGGGATTTCGACAGAAGAATCAGTGGGGAAGGTTAAAGAAATGGTTGCCATGCTGGCTGTTGTTGTTCGCATGTCAGCTATAACCATTTCCTCAAACTTCAGCACTGACTCTGCGGTTGCAATCACAACTAAGCGATCA
This sequence comes from Maratus speciosus, assembly GCA_963932465.1. Lineage (NCBI taxonomy): Eukaryota > Metazoa > Arthropoda > Arachnida > Araneae > Salticidae > Maratus > Maratus speciosus. Next base: position 130,976,144 of record OZ010791.1, read on the forward strand.
TTTTGCTCCTCGTCAACAAATTTTGAACGACCCTACTCATCCAGTAGAACTGCTGTCTCATAAATTCAAAATGAACATCTTATAGTTGGATTATGCTGTCACCTATTGGCACATTTGGAAACAATTTACTACTAATTTTCTACCTCTGATATCAGTTTGTGACCTACGTACTGAGTTTTCCTTGTATCTGATATAAAGGAAAGCTCACGATATGTGTTTCGGTGTAAGAGATTTTGGAGATTTAACTATGCGTGCAAAAATAGATTTCGAATTTCTGTTTCATTTCATGTATTTTTAATATTAATAATATTTTGCTTCACAATGTGAGTCACAAAATTTCGGCTTTTTATCGCCATCAAAAATGATTATATTTTCTCTCAAATTCTTTAGATTAACAAATCACTGATACTGAGTAATCGAATAACAGTAAATTCAATTTGAGCCCCGAAGTTCTCCAGCGATCAAGAGTATTTCGTGAAAGGATGGCGTTTGATTGTTTTTTTTATTCGGAAGAAATTGGTTAACAAAAACTTTTGAAAATTTAATTTGTGTATTGAACCATAAAAGTACCTTTAAATACACCATATATAATCTAATGTTTATCGAACAGAAAAAATTTTCAGAAGTGAAATAGTACATATTGTAGGTTATACAATATTTTACAAATTATTAATTAGGAATAAAATTATTTTTATCTTGTTAAGAAGTGCATAATATTTTCCCCAAAGCACAAACACTAAAAATCGCAATTAAAGTTTTATAAATGTTGTATATGCGCAATGTATATGCAAAATATTTTTGATTTTTTAAAGCTTTTTTATTATATCATAAAGATCGCGAAACATTTATCAAAATGTCTAGACAATAATATTACTTCAAATTTTAATTTTTGTTTCCCCTACATATTTTTTATTTTACTTTACTTATTTTTATTTTTTCACTTATTTTATTAGAAGTATGAAAACAGAAAATTTCCTAACTAATTATGAAATACACATGGTATCTTTGTAAAACTTCTTTTTAAATTTATAATTTCGTTGTTAATCTCGCAGTATTTTCTTTTTATTCCGATCATATGTTTCTTGCTAAAACCATAATAATAATAATAATAATAATAATAATAATAATAATAAAACTGATATCACAAAAAGGTTTTATCCGCATGTTAATTAATTTAAAACTAAATGGAAATATTTCAAAATGAAACAATTCAACAATTCAAAAATTCTATTTTTTAAAATCGTTCTTTATTTCATCAAGATTATGAGTTTATTTATCATAATGTCTAGACAAAAGATTAATTCGACTTGTAATTTGATTTTTTTTTTATTTTCCTTTGTGTAATAATTTCTTCTTAAACTTTATCTCAGTGACACCGGGTACCCGGGTACCTTTTATCTCTGTTCATCCCGTTCTCAGGGTGTTCATTTCAAAATAAACTAAAATGAATTTAGATCCCCATTATTTGTAGTATTCGCTGTTCATTAGTATGATCTCTTCAAAATTTAGAATTTCTATTATTAAAAATATTTGTTTTAGGGCATTAAACATTTTTGAGATTAGAAAACAATTTTTGAACAAATTAGAATCATAACACACCTAATTCTAAATTATAACCAAAATAGAGGCAAAACGGTTTCTTTAAAATTCAATTTTAAGACAAAAAAAAAAAAAAAAAAAAAAAAAAAAAAAAAAAAAAAAAAAGAATCAAGTTTTTCAAGTGCAAAAGTAAATAAATAACCAAAATAGGTGATTTTTTTTATTTTAGCAGGAAGACTATAAAGAAACGCTTATTTGTTTAATTTTTTTAAACTGTAACTTATATAGTTTGAAAGTAACCGTGCGCGCAAAAATCCAATTTACTGATCTGAGAAAAGACGTTTTAAAGTTTCAACGGACATACCTTCGGCACTCACCTTCGATAAATGATTATAACTCAAGAAATAATGCAGATATTTGAATGAGGTTTTTGGCACGTTGTTGAGAAAATTTTAAAAACTCAGAATAATAATTAAAAAAAAAAAACAGCCAAAAAAAAAAAACTGAGTTTTTGAAAGTTTAAATGTCCTGTGCTCCCTTAATTGCTTAAACATTTTTCAGACATTTTCTTTTTCATTTCCTTCCCAAAATAAGAAGAATACCGAAATTCTGCTCCTGTTTTGGTTTCGGTCGATGGTAAGTTACATGTCATCTTCTTGACCCTTTGTTTTATAGGTAGACCTTCCAAGTCTTCGTTTTACTGTTCAAATCGAGTCATATGCTAAAAAATGTATGATCAGAAACAGCTAATGGTAAAAACTCAAAAATCTTATGTAGGTATATGAGTACTGTCTAATTTAGAATTTAATATTAACCATTATATAGAAATCTAAACTTTTTTTATTTACGTTTTATTACTTCCAAAACTCACAAATGTCCAAATATGTCCACTATTCTTCCTTTTTCTTTTCCTCCTTATTTCCCTAAAGTGACCGAGTTTTCTCGAGTCTTTAGATCTACAAATCATAGATACTTAGTAATCGAATAACAACAAATTCAATTTGAACCTCCAACTTTTCCCAAGATGAAAGAAGGGATATTCTTACATTTTGAATTTCTTTTTATTTGCAACATTTACATACAAATGTAAAATCTTTTCAAAAAAAATATTTTTTATTCGAAAATGTATTATGTTTCTTGGAATATGTAAATATATTAAAAATTAATTAGATAATTTATAGTTATAAAACAAAAACATTATACTGACATGGAATATTATTTATGGTGAATTATTAAATGTTTTGCCCACATTTTGAATATATACAAAATCATTTTATTTTGTTAATCAATATTAACGCTAAATATTACACGAAACATAACAGCTAAACTCGACCAACCCCATTTTTATAATAATTATCCCTGTTTTCACCTAAAAATTGTCTAAATACTTTAATTGTCTAAATATACCATTAATTGTCAGTTTCATTAAAACAAAAATTTTCCCAAATTAAGATCTGGCGGATAAATTGCGTCCAATGGAGGTATATATAGCAGCTTCTTAAGACCCTTTATTTTTAATGTATATATTTCAAGTGTTATCTTATAATATTTATTTTTCAAATAGACTCAATTATATGAAAAAAAAATACTTGATCAGAAAAAGCTGCTATAAAAAACGTTACGTATGAATATTATCTAATTTAGAATTTGAAATTCACCTATATATAGAAAGGTAAACATTTTTATTTACGTTCTATTACTTCCAAAAATCATAAGTGTCCAAATGTAATCCCATATTTCTTCATTTTAGTTTCCTGTGCTTTCCTTGAAGTGACTGAGTTTTCACGAGCCTTTATATCAAGAAATCATTAGTACTGAGTAATCGAATAACAATAAATTCAATTTGAACCTCCAACTTTTCCCAAGATGAAAGAAGAGAAATTCTCATATTTTGAACTTCTTTTTATTTGCAACATTTCCACAGAAAAAAAGAAAAAAAAATCAAAAATATTTTTGTTTGTCCGAAAATATATTACGGTTATTGGAATATATAAATGTATTAAAAAATAATTATATAATTTATAGTTATAAAACATAAACATTATACTGACATGAAAAATTACTTATGGTGGATTATCAAGTGTTTTGCCCACACTCTGAATACAAAATTATTTTATTTTGCCAGTCAATATTTACTTTAAACATTGTACGAAGCATAATAGCTAAACTCGTCTAACCCCATTTATATGATCGTTGTTCCTATTATCATCTAAAAATTGTCTAAATACGTTTATTGTCTAAATATACCATTAATTGTCAGTCTCATTAATATAGAAGATTCCCAAATTGAGATCTGACAGATAAATTGCGCCCGACGGAGGCTTACATAACAGCTTCTTAAGACCCTGTATTTTAAATGTAAATTATTTCAAGTGATGTCATACAGTGCTTCTTTTAGGTAGCTTTCATTACAAAAAGCTACCTATTGCAGCCGATCGGAGGAAAGCGATTTCAAAAAATTTTGGTATATTTTCATCGATCATGACCCCCAGACCCCGAAACCACCCTCCGTCCAAAATTGATATATATATATATATATATATATCCATATATATATGTATATATATATATAGGATTTTTATGGATGTATAAAATAATCCACACACTATATTTGTGCTTTTTAGGTAATTGGAATTTAAGTATCAGTTCACCTTCTTTATACTACAATATGTTTTTTATTTCCTGTTCATTTTATAATTATCTTATATATAATAGTTTTTATTAAAGTTTTTTATATTTTTAATAATTATTTATATTAATTATTAATGAATTTATTCTGTTTTATAGCATATAGCTATATGCTATATTTTATCGATGTTCTAGAATTATTTAAATTCTTAGTGTAGATTAAATAAATTTGCTAATAGAATATTTTGTATGCTTTTTAAATTTTATTAACAATAGTTTTTTTTTTTTTTAAATACATTGTGTGGTTTATATTCAGTTTATAATTATCTATATATAAGGATATTTTTGGTTTTGCTGTTAATAAAACAATTGTTACATTCAATTGCGTATAACTGAAGCAAGTCTTTTGACAATTAAATCATAAATGTAATACTAGATGGCAGCACCACAATTTGTGTTTTTTTTTTTTTTTTTCGATAAGTTCTAGATTTACTTCTTCCAGCTACATTTCAGTTATAATTTACTACACCAGGGGGAATTTTTAGCTTAATTTTGACGATATTGTTTAACGGTTTTTAATTAATTTAATAGTGCATTTTAATTATGTAATTACTTTCTATTTATATTATTTTATATTATATTAAAAGTTATTTAACATTTATTTCAATATGTATTAACTGTGTCCTATGGTATCAATTAATGTGATTTCTTAACTGTTTTATTAACCTTAATCTTTATGATATGGGTGCCATGTGAGCGTGGATTTATTCTAAAATATTAATCGGTATGGTGTTTATTATTTCATTTCATATCCTATAAATATTTAAATAGGTTTTATTGTTTTTTCCAATTCATATTATTTGTTTCTATTCTGTTTTCATTTTTAATCAATTCACTTGATTTTAATGGTTGTTAGGGCACAGGGGAAAATAACTTTTAGCTTTAGCTTATATTTCCCACAGAAAACAACCATTTTGCTTATATCATTGAATTCTGTGCCCTTGAAAACGTAATTCAATATATAAGCATTTCCATTATTTGTCGGTGTCCACTTTCTTATTTTTCTTCCATAATATTCTTATAAATATTTTATCTTTTTTTTTTATATATATATACTTTCAGCTTTAATTCATAATATTATGGTTTTTGATGGTGGTAGGTTATGTTTAATTATTGGTTATATATTAGCATTCAAATTACTATGATGCATTTGCGCAAGTAATTATGAATGTATGCTTTTTACGATGTTTTTAAATATCTTTTCATTTTGAATGTCAATAATTCATTTTGAAGTATTTTTTCCTTTTGGTATCTTATATATATTCATATATATTCCCAGGTCGCTAAATGATTTAGCAATCTTTTAAATATTATACGCTTAGATAATTGCTGCAATAGCGCACTGTCTATGTGTATTATCAATATGATTTCTACTATGTAGTTATCTGATACCTTTTTAAAGGATTCCATTAATTTTTTCATTCCTATCATTGCATTGCTTTATTTAATGTTATTTAATTTTCTAGTTATGATTTTATCTGTATTTTCTTGTGGTTAGTATATGATATTGTCCTATATATTCTCTCTATATATTCTCTATTTATGCTATAGCTTTACATAATTCTGAAGAGAGATCATTTTATATCTTTACATCAATATGGTAGTAATAATTATTTCTGTTCATAGATTTAATGTTAATATGCTTTAGAAGTTTATTCATATTACTTTGATCTGAGAAATTAATTGGGAATGCGTTTTGGATGTCTTTGCAAGGTTAATGTTGTTCTGGGATTTGATGTTAGATGCGGATCTTTTTTTGCCTTACTTGTTATCAATGGGTCCAGTGGTATCTTGCTTTTTTAGTCTACGAAATAAGGGTTATCATTATTTGGTTATGGTAAATTTGAAGATTGTTTTTATGTTCTGCTTCTATTATTGTAAATATTGTATATATTATTCTTACTCAAGATTTATTATTTATTCAAGACTAATTTAATTAAATAATTAATTATTATATTATTAAATTTTCTTTTTTTATGGCAATTATTGCATTTTCCAAACATTATTTTTATATGGCAGTTCTTAGTAAACATCTCGATCCTGGCAAGATACACTTAGCATCTATGCAGTGTAGTGCCCGGTACAGGAACAATAATTGGGTTGTTCCTGGATCGTCATCCAGCAACCATTTATACTCTCCCCCTCGTCCTTTATTTTTTCGTAAGTGTTATGATGCTCGGTGCAAGACATGTCCATACGCTTCTCAGACACAAATTATCTCAGATCCCAATTATTCAAGCTTTTGTAAAGCATTTAATGTGATTTATAGTATAAAGTGCAACTTATGTAATATGAAATATATTGGTGAAACATCAGGTCCAATTCATAAACGTATCAATCATCATCGTTCAGACTCTAATAATAACAAAGCAAAAAATATACAATCTACAGCTGAAATTCAACATTTTCATATACATCAATTTAAAAATACGACAATTGAAATTCTTCAAATTCTAAAAAATAAATCAGAACGTCTTTATATGGAATCATCATTTATGAAATATTACAACACAATTTATCCTTATGGACTTAACAGTGAAGTATTTAACAGACCTGTCAAAGTCTTCACATCTATAAATAACAATATTGATTATTCTCCAATTTATCCTACTCTTAATCATAATTTAAATAGTAAAACAACACGTAATAAACGAGGAAAGGGTTCATCATCAGTTGTAGTTTCCAAAAAATCTATCACTAAACATATAAATGATCTTCAAAGAAAATATTTAGAGAATTATAACTGGTTGTTAATTCGAAAACACATCTTTGCTATTAAAAAGAAACAAATTGTACAACATTTAAATGTATTTCTAAGTAAATCTTTCTCTAAACATTTCTCAGATATTTATTTTGACCTCATTATGTCTAGGGTTAATCTTTTAAATATTAATTTACAAAAAAAACATAAAATTCAAAACATGAATACTCAAATGTTAATTACTTTTTCAAATCACATTTTTAATAAAATTAATATCAATTCTATAATTAATGATAAAATTTGTTTTTTTCCTATTAATAATCTTCATATCTCAAAAACCTTTAAATATCCTAATACAATTGGTAGAAAGATTTTTAACTACAATACATTTTCAAAAAATACATCTGCTGCAAGTAATTTTCCGTGTAATTGCAATGACCCCACTCTAAAAAAATACATAAACAATGATCATGGACATATAATCACTGGAAATCTTGATATTGTTAATGATTTTAAATTGAAACAACTAATGGGTTATGGTACTAAATATAGACTTCCATCTAAATTTAATGTTAAATCTATTATCAAACAGTTTACACATGATATTGATATTTTTATTTATAAAATTTCTATCTCTTATAATAAGCCTATTGAATATTTTAATCAGTGGAAGATATTAGTAATTGAAAAATTAACTATGGCTTTAAAAAATAATATGGCTGATTTGGTTTCTATTAATACACAGCATATTTTCCAACAAATTACTAAATTACAAAAAAACTACGTTATTACATATGTAGACAAATCTTCTAATAATTATGCTATTATTTGTAAATCTTATTATCACCAACTTCTTACAAATTGTATTTCTTCTAATAAGTCATTTAAAAAAACTAATGAAAATGTAATTGTAAATAATCGTAAAATTCGAAGTTATTATAAACTATTAAATATTTTATCTACTAACTTCAATTATCCATATTTAGTTCTTATTCCCAAATTTCATAAAACTCCAATTAAATTTAGGACTGTAACTATTGGTTGCAATACATATAATAATAAAGCCAATAAACTTCTCTTAAAAATTCTTAATCAATTATATGTACTTACTACAAACAATGATAATACACATTGTATAAAAAATAGCTATCAACTTGTCAATATTTTAAAAAATCTTCATTGTGTATATAATATAACAACATATGACTTCAAAGATCTTTTTAATAATATAGACCTATTAGATTTACATAAAATTATAAATGCATTATTTAAAAAGTATTATAAAAAACTGGAATTACCATCTAATATTGATATTGCATATTTTAAATCTTTAACTAACTTCATTATCTATAATAATTATATCTTGCAAGATAACACTTTATATTTACAGCATGTCGGTATACCACAAGGCGGTTGTACATCCAGTTTACTCTCAGACTTATACTTATATCATTATGAACGTAATTTTACTAATAATAATCTACATTTATATCGTTATATTGATGACATTATTTTAATTGATACTGATCATTCTGCAATTACTCCATTTCCAGTAGATTATCCCACTAATTTGGAATTAACGGAAAACCTTTTATCTAACAATACAATTAACTTCTTAGATCTTAAAATTACAATAAAAGACAACAAAACAATCACAGATTTATATGACAAACGTAAAGAATTTAAATTCAAAGTTAATACATTTACAAATTTTAAATCTTGTCTACATCATTCTGTATTTCGAAATATAATACTTAATCATTTATATAGAATAAAATGTTTATGTTCTTCTCCTCTAATTAACAATAATATTAAAAAACTAATTTATGATGCATTAAATCATGGTTTTCCAAAAAAATTCATATATTCATTAATATACAATTAGTATTTTTCTTACATGATCTTTTAAAACAAATTAACACATGCGTAAACAAAATTACAAAAAAATTATAAAATAAAAAAATCTCTATAAAAAATAAAAATTGTAAAATAACATAAAAAAATTATTATAGGATGGATGGGTGGGTAGATGTTAGAGTACGGAGGAGGGTGGCGTTGTCTGGATAATACGCAATGGTTAATTTATATATAAATAAAAAAAAAAAAAAAAAAAAAAAAAAAAAAAAAAAAATGGGGCTTTTGTATTATTACTATATTTTTAATACATATTTTATAAGGATGCTGATTTGATATTTTATATGTAATTGGTGAATTTCATTAATTATTAGCTTTATTATTGTTTAATCTTATTTACAATCATTTGTTATAAATTTTAATTTAATAAGGACAATATCATATTAATTACTAATAGTATGCCATTTTTATAGTGATTAATATACATATAAGTATATTTAATATAAATAAAGTTATACTGTATGGATTAAAATTGGGTAATTATATTTATTATTATTCCTCTATTCTTATTAATATTTTAATATTTATTTATTTTCACCTAGTGTTATATAATTTATTATCGGTTTATTGTTTTTGAATGTCCCACATTCATACTTTTAGGATTTTTATGGATGTATAAAATAATCCACACACTATATTTGTGCTTTTTAGGTAATTGGAATTTAAGTATCAGTTCACCTTCTTTATACTACAATATGTTTTTTATTTCCTGTTCATTTTATAATTATCTTATATATAATAGTTTTTATTAAAGTTTTTTATATTTTTAATAATTATTTATATTAATTATTAATGAATTTATTCTGTTTTATAGCATATAGCTATATGCTATATTTTATCGATGTTCTAGAATTATTTAAATTCTTAGTGTAGATTAAATAAATTTGCTAATAGAATATTTTGTATGCTTTTTAAATTTTATTAACAATAGTTTTTTTTTTTTAAATACATTGTGTGGTTTATATTCAGTTTATAATTATCTATATATAAGGATATTTTTGGTTTTGCTGTTAATAAAACAATTGTTACATTCAATTGCGTATAACTGAAGCAAGTCTTTTGACAATTAAATCATAAATGTAATACTAGATGGCAGCACCACAATTTGTGTTTTTTTTTTTTTTCGATAAGTTCTAGATTTACTTCTTCCAGCTACATTTCAGTTATAATTTACTACACCAGGGGGAATTTTTAGCTTAATTTTGACGATATTGTTTAACGGTTTTTAATTAATTTAATAGTGCATTTTAATTATGTAATTACTTTCTATTTATATTATTTTATATTATATTAAAAGTTATTTAACATTTATTTCAATATGTATTAACTGTGTCCTATGGTATCAATTAATGTGATTTCTTAACTGTTTTATTAACCTTAATCTTTATGATATGGGTGCCATGTGAGCGTGGATTTATTCTAAAATATTAATCGGTATGGTGTTTATTATTTCATTTCATATCCTATAAATATTTAAATAGGTTTTATTGTTTTTTCCAATTCATATTATTTGTTTCTATTCTGTTTTCATTTTTAATCAATTCACTTGATTTTAATGGTTGTTAGGGCACAGGGGAAAATAACTTTTAGCTTTAGCTTATATTTCCCACAGAAAACAACCATTTTGCTTATATCATTGAATTCTGTGCCCTTGAAAACGTAATTCAATATATAAGCATTTCCATTATTTGTCGGTGTCCACTTTCTTATTTTTCTTCCATAATATTCTTATAAATATTTTATCTTTTTTTTTTATATATATATATACTTTCAGCTTTAATTCATAATATTATGGTTTTTGATGGTGGTAGGTTATGTTTAATTATTGGTTATATATATATATATATATATATATATATATATCTGACCTTTGTCACACTGTAACTCTCGTATTTATGAACCGATTTCGATGTAATTCGGTGTGTACATAGTACATACCAATGTCTCGACCTTGTTCGTAGGCCAGCTTCATCCGCCGTTTTGTTTCAAAATGGCGACTATTTAAAATTAAAAAAAAAATAATGATATCATGTAGATGGGTAAGGTGCCCTATTATCGTCCCCCAGTCACTTTTAGGCCCTTGGAAGTTGTAATTTTTAGTGAAAAGCTACCAAATTTGGTATTTACATAGACTAACTACCCACACACATAGAAACATAGGCAAATATTGTACAAAAAATTTTAACAATGCAAAAAATTGTTTTTTCAAAAGTATCTATAAAATGCAAAAGAGAAAAAAAAAATGGTCCCGATATCGTCCCCCCAAAAAATCTTACACGCCAAGGCTTAACTTATAACTAAATCAAAGATTATTTCTAAATGAGTAAGTAATGTAATTAACATTAAAATAAGGCACAAAGAAGTGTACTAATTATCAGTGGAATACTAAGATAACGAAACATTAGCCATTCAAACATGAGGGAAAAAAATGTCATGAAAAAACATTCCTAATTTCGTCCCTGGGATGAAAATAAGAACTGCAAGGGGGCGAAATTGGGACCACGCCATTTCCAAATATGACTGAGCTTCAGTTCCTGTAAGATGAACTGAGCGTCCTAAAACTCACTGTATGTTACTGTCAGCATCTTACCAACGTAAAATACATGCAATGAATAAGAAATAAATACTTACAATACGATAAATAACGTTCTACAAATGACATAGTAGGAACTCGGGTCTTCTAAAAATGAGAAATTCGTTGCCTTTAATTTATGTATGCGTCTTGGCGAACGAAACTTTCAACACTGACCACTTTTACCTCCCGTCTCCTGTGCCTTGTATCATAAGTGACGCCACTTTCGCAGAAGCGGAGAAGTTAAGGGGGAAAAAATTAGGAGAGGGGACGAAATATGGGCAATTTACCCTATTTTTTTTTTTTTTCAAATCGAGTCAATTATACTAAAAAAAAAAAAAAAATGCATGATCAGAAAAAGCTGCTAGAAATAAAAAGTTTTAAAATGTTACGTGGAAAAATTATCTAGATTAGAATTTAAAATTTACCATTATACAGAAATGTATACTTTTCTTTTTATTTTCCGTTATATTACTTCCAAATATCATAAATGTCCAAATATAAAGCCACATTTCTTCTTCTTTAGTTTCCTAAGCTTTTCCTGAAGTGACTGATTTTTCACGAACCTTTAAATCAACAAATCATTGATACTGAGTAATCGAATAACAAGAAATTCTATTTGAACCTCCGAGTTTTCCGAAGATCAAAGCCCTTGATGAAAGAAGAGATATTCTTATATTTTTGACTTCTTTTTATTCTCAACCTTTTCATACAAATATAAAATTCTTTCAGTTTTGTTTTCGAAAATGCTTTATGTTTATTGGGATATATAAATATATTAAAAATAAATTAGATTATTGTCTGAGCGAAGCGAAGGCTAATACTCAGCGAAATATTTCTGTCCGGACACTTTACTACTACGATGGATATTAACGCCATGTCCTACTAAAAAAAAAAAAGCCTAATAAAAACCTTTCGTCAAGCATAACTCAAAAAATATTTGTCGGATTTCGTTTCTGATTGCACCAGAAGGTACTTATGAGGGTCGCCTACTGAATGCACCTACTATGAAAAATAAGTTCCAAACCGTTTAAAAATTATATAGAAAAAACTCTTAAAAAAGCACAATTTATCTGCATACGTCACAGAAATTTGGTGTGCGTCACTTTCACCGGTTGAAGTTTTCGTAGACAACTGGTTTGAACACATGGAGCAAATAAATAAAAAAAAATACTGACGCAGTAATATTGAATAGATCAGTTTCAACCACGTGATCACAAACCTTGCAACAACCCGTGGCAACCAGTTTTGGTGGGCAAACAAATAATAATACAGTATTCCGTACCACGGTGACCGTTTTTAGCCTGTTGTATAAAATCTGGCATGTTGTATGACATACAATTGTGGATGATTAAAACAAAAGACATGAGTGTTTATTGATCCGGAGGTTATCTTTCTCTGGATGTCTGTCTGTCTATCATACAGCATGCAATTTTCTTGTAAAGGATGATATTATTATGCAGTAAAACCTCCATAACGGACACACCCGATTAGTGGACACCTCTATTTAGCGGGCGTTTTTTCGATTACCAACCCTTAAATAACTGTACATTTTTTACTCTCAGTAGCGAACACCTCCAAATAGAGGACAAATTCTGCCCTCCCATGGTGTTCGCTATTCAGAAGTTTTACTGGTAAAACCTCCATAGCGGACACACCCGATTAGCGGATACCTCTATTTAGCGGACATTTTTTCGATTACCAACTCTTAAATAACTGTACATGATTTACTCTCAGTAGCGGTCACCTCTAAATAGAGGACAAATTCTGCATTCTCGGAGTGTCAGTTATTCAGGGGTTTTACTGTATATAATATTGATAATTATTTTACAGGGCCGCACAAAAGAATAAGAATACATGAAACGAATATAAACTAAATTCGGGATTGGTAGATCGCAGATGGTAATGTAATTTTAGGATGTTGTTACAGTCATCCGCAGCATGTTTTTAGAGTTTCGTCCATCTAACGAAACCCTACCTGTTTCACTCCTTTGTCTGTCTGTTTGTCCGTCTGTCACAGAGCCCGTTCTCAGAAACTATATATGTCGGAGACTTGAAAATTTGCATACTTATAGCTGAACACCACACATCAAACGGCAAATAATAAAATTTTGAAAAAGTCTAATATTTAACCCTCTGGGCTCTAACTTGTGTATTTTAAGCAATTTTTCTAACTCAGCCCCTAATTTAATTATGGAGACATGAAATTTTGCATACTTATAGCTGAACATCTCACATCAAAACACAAATTATAAATTTTTGAAAAAGGCTTAATATTTAACCCTTTGGGCTCTAACTTGTGTATTTAAAGCAATTTTTCTAACTCAGCCCCTAATTAAGTTGGAGACATGAAAGTTTGCATACTTATAGCTGAACACTTGCGATAACACGATAAATCATAAAATTTTGAAACAGTCATATTTAACCCTCCGGTCTCTAACTTCTGTATTTTAAGCAATTTTTCTAACTCAGCCCCTAATTAAGTTGAAGACATGACATTTTGCATACTTATAGCTGAACACCTCACATCAAACGACAAATAATAAAATTTTTAAAAAGTTTAATATTTAACCCTCTGGGCTCTAACTTATGTATTTTAAACAATTTTTCTAACTCAGCCCCTAATTAAGTTGGAGACATGAAATTTCGCATACTTATAGCTGAAATCCTCACATCAAACGACAAATAATAAAATTTTGAAAAATGTCTGATATTTAACCCTCTGGGCTCTAACTTGTGTATTTTAAGCAATTTTTCTAACTCATCCCCTAACTAAGTTGCAGAATTGAAAGTTTGCATACTTATAGCTGAAAACTTGCGATAACACGATAAATCATAAAATTTCTAAAAAGTCATATTTAACCCTCCAGTCTCTAACTTCTGTATTTTAAGCAATTTTTCTAACTCAGCCCCTAATTAAGTTGGAGACATGAAATTTTGCATACTTATAGCTGAACACCTCACATCAAACGACAAATAATAAAATTTTGAAAAAATCTAATATTTAACTTCTAATATTTTGTCTCGCGCAATTTTTAAATTTAAACTGTTTTGCAATACTATTTTTTGTTCATTTTGCCTAATAAGTGTAATGTGACGTAATTTGTTCTATTTCAGATTTCTAACGCATGTTAATGAATTTATTTTACAATATCCTTTCTCTTTTAAAATTCACATGTAAATATAGTTTTTATGGCGTAATTTCCAATAAGTGCCTGCTTTTTATACCTAATTATTTAATTGTAATTTGAAGATTTTTTTTCTGTTTATAATAGTAACGTGTAAATAATTTTTTTATTTGAAGCAAACATTATTGTTTGCGCTGTTTATACAGTTGGCAACAGTTTAAATTAATACCATTTTCTAAAATATGTAAAAAATATCTGTCAAAATGCTGAATATTTGAATTTAAAATAGAAATAAAACCTCAAAAAATGAGTTAAATTAAAAATAATTAATGAAATCTGCAGACCGGGATCTTCTATTGAATAAAATGATCTAAAAATGATTAAATTCCCATGTATAGCTTTTGCTCTTATAATTTTTTTTTAATGGAACGATTTTGTCCAACTTTAGCATTAAATATCTCTTAAAATAATTCTTCGATTTGAAAACTGTATGCATTAGTGTGTTGATCAAACATTTCGCCATAATACCACCGATTTTCATATATTTTTATGCAATAGTTTTCTTAATATTAACGAAGAAAGACCTCCGGTCACAAAAAATTCAAAACCGGCGGCGGCGGCGGTGACAGCGTTAGTTACTTTTCATAGAATAGAGAGATATATAAAAATGAAAACTTGTTTATCTGTCTGTTTGTAATTCTATAAAAAATCCACAATTTGGAAGCCAAAATTGTGAAGAGATACGTACATGTGTATTAAAACATGGCCGAGACAACTAAAGTAATCCAAAATCGAAATAACTTATAGTTAATTTTTAATTAATAAAAAACCACCAATTTAACAGCAATTTCTTATCAAATTTAAACATTTTTCGTTATAGCAGTTGCCAACAATTAAAAAACACAATAAAATTATTACTACAACAATTAATTTTCTACTGGAAGATTTCCACGTGAAAAATGAAAATGAAATAAATAGTTTGCCGAATTTAAAAAAAAGGTGAATATTACGTCATAACTTTTCTATTGCAAGATATTCACGTGAAATATGAAAATGAAATAAATGGTTTGAAGAATTTAAATGAAAGTGAATATAACTTCATAATTTTTCTATTTCAAGGTTTTCCACGTGAAAGAGGAAAATATTACGTCATATTGGAAATATAAAGGGCATGGTGGATATAGTATAACGTCATATGAGATGTGAAAAATGTATTGAAGCATAATAAAAACCCGATTAGGGAAATATTGGCGTATTTTAACATCATTGCTCCAATTATAAATTGAAATAAGTTCATTTATAGCTGTATTCTTTTGCGTCTGTTATATACATTTATACATTTTTATATAGCGTTTTCATATGATTCATTCAACATTTCGACTGCTTTTTTTAATGTTTGTTTTGTGTTGTATGCTAAATTTTGAAATTGATTTTTCAGAACAAACATCCTTCAAATTCTGGGCAACGCCGGCACTTTAGCTTGTAACAGATAAATGGCTTTTGTATCTGTACATCTAATGCTAATATTATAAAGCGTTATAATATTATAAAATATATAATATTATTAATGCTTGTACGTTTGTGAGGTGTTATCTTTGATACTACATAGCCAACTTAAAAAAAATGTTGGTGGCCATCTCTGCTCCGAAAAAAAGACTATTTCATGTCAGTGCAAGAACCTACATCGCTGCAGGAGCAAAAAAGTTCTAAAATTGTGATTTCTGCGATATTGATTGGGTTAGAAACTTTAAATTTGGTGCGGTAGTTACTTTTAAGATGTAAATACTCGTAATGACCGCTCTCTAAAATGTTCAATCTGACGGATAAACGTAAAAGTTTCTAGAAAGGTTCTAAACTATGATTTATTGGAATACTGAAATTTTAGGGGTACTGTTGGGGTTAGAAACTAGAACTTTGGCATGGTAGTAATTAATAAGATGTAAATGCTCGTTGTAGAACGAAATCTAAAAAATAGAAAGACTAAACAAAGCGGAAAAAGATCTAAAGATGATCTAAGTAACGAAGAACATGGAACTGTTAGGAATATAAACATGAAAATTGACATGGCTGTATTTATCATGACGTAAATTCTCGCAATAGAACAATTTCTAAAAATGTTGCTATAAAAAACAGTGCAGAAACGAAAAACTTTAAAAAATTTTCTATTTCTCTGTTACTGCTGAGCCCAAAATTTTGAAATTTTGCTTCGGGTTAGTTTTAAAATATACAATTGTCTCTATGAATGGTTTCTAAAAATTTAAAATTTAAAAAGATGAAATTAACGGAAAGCGATCTCAATTACCTTTAATTTGGAATTATTAGGTACAGCAACTTTAAATATTTCATAATGCTGCATTTCCTCCGCAAAACATGCGATTTAAATGCAATAAAACTGATAGATACCCATCTAGCATTAAATAAATTGTGTAAATATTGAATAAAGACCTGTATGAAACAGTGAGTAGGTTGCCCGAAAGTACTTGTTAAAGTGTTCCTTCTCTAGGATTTTCTCTCTCTCGCCAAGGCCACTAACAGAGGGAAGTGCCGTTTTAAATGTGATATGAATTTTTTATCCGATTCATTTTTCTAGACATTTTATCATAAGGTCATATTCCCAATCATCATTAGTAGATTTTTTATATATTAACTTATTCTGGTGAAATTTTGTAATCGGGTTCATATTGGCGTATGTTAGCTTGCATGATTTGCTGAATAAATATGTATGGATTTGTAAATTACTTCAAATGACACTTTGACAGCTCAAAAGTTATGCAGACGATATATTCAGATCTTGTGTCATACTTTATGTTGTAATCATTGCCGATTTCTTTTATTTAATACATGCTAAATACAGCTCAACTTGTGCAGAAAATGTTTGAAAACAAAACAATACAGCGTATGTAGTGGCCAGCATACACTCATCAATTAAATCCAATCGAGCATATCTAAAACACACTCTAACGAAGCATTGCATGCCACTTTTGATGTATTCGGTACTTTGATACTATATGAGATTTTGAGAAGAGAATTCCTTAAATGTTATCGACAACCTCATTACATCCGTGGAAAACATATATTGTACAATATTAACTATTCCGGGGGAGCACACACCATATAAAGTATAGTCCATTCTTTTTAAACATCATATATTTGTCATTTAAAGTTACTCAAATTGGTGCGAAGCGTCTGATTATGCTCTTGACATCATTTTATACAGTTAAAATTCCGATATAAGTAAATTAGTGTTTCATTTTCTATTTTACTTTTAATATATTGCGTACTTTCAATTTTATATCCATGCATGGCTGTCTTGAATGGTTTGATTTCCCATTTTTTTAAACAGTGTATATGAATTTATATATAAGATTTTGTAATTCTACTATTCGTTTATTTTCATCATTTCAATTTTTCGCAGTATATGGACAATTAAAGATAACATCTCATTTTCTTTGCTGCCACGTGTTATTATTAAATCTATGTTCACAGTAATATCGCTCAGACTAATCTCTCTGAGGGAAGTCCTAGTTTATAGTTATAATGCATGAACATTATACAGGCATAAAAAGTTACTTATTGTGAGTTACTAAGTGTTTTGACACATTTTGAATAGATTTATTTAGAAAATTATTTTATTTTAAAATTTAAAATATATATTACAATTCATCAGGCATAAGGGAAAATTACATAAGTACAATTACATTTATATAATTGTATTTATGTAATTTTTAGGCTGAAAATAGGAAGAATACCAAAATTCTGTTTCTGTCTAGGTTTCGGTCTATTGTTAGTTACATGACATCTTCTTGACAGTTTCTTTTTTAGGTAGATATTTCAAGTCTTCTTTCGTTTTACTTTTCAAATCGAGTCATCGATATGCTAAAAAATGCATGATCAGAAACAACTAGTGGTAAAAATTGAAAAACCTTACGTAAGTATATATGTATTATCGAGTTTAGAATTTTATATTAACCATTATATAGAAAGCTAAACATTTTTTATTTACGTTTTATTACTTCAAAAATAATAAATGTCCAAACATGCCCACAATTCTTCCTTTTTATTCTCCTTCACTTTCCTTGAAGTGATTGGGTTTTTTCGAGCCTTTACATCAACAAATCATTGATACTGAATAATCCAATAACAACAAAATCAATTTGAACCTCCAAATTTTCCTGAGATGAATGAAGGGATATTCTTATATTTTGAACTTCATTTTATTTGCAACATTTCCATACAAATAGAAAATTATTTAAGTTTTGTTTTCAAAAATGTTTTATGTTTATTGGAACATATAAATATATTAAAAATGAATTAGATTATTTATGGTTATAAAACATAAACATTATACGGACATGAGAAGTTACTTACTGTGAGTTATTTATTTATTTATTTTTTTGTCACATTTTGAATAGATGCAAAATTATTTTATTTTAAAATTAAAAATATATTACAATTCATCAAGTTTACAAGTAAAAATTACACAAAAACAAAAAAAAAAAACAGTTATACAATTGTATTTATGTAACTTTTAGGCGGAAAATAGGAAGAATACCAAAATTCAGTTTTTTTTAGGTTTCGGTCGACCGTTAGTTACTTGACACCTTCTTGACCCTTTGTTTTATAAGTGGACATTTCAAGTCTTCTTTTTTGTTAGTTTTTAAATCGAGTCCTCTATATGGTAAAAAATGCATGATCAGAAACAGCTAGTGGTAAAAATTCAAAATTGTTACGTGGGTATACGTATATTAACTAGTTTAGAATTTTACATTAACCATTATATAAAATGCTAAACTTTTTTTATTTACGTTTTATTACTTCCAAAAATCACAAATGTCCAAATATGCCCACAAATCTTCCTTTTTATTTTCCTTCACTTTCCCTGATGTGACTGAGTTTTTTCGAGTCATTAGATCAACAAATCATTGATACTGAGTAAACGAATAACAACAAATTCAATTTGAACCTACAAGATTTTCCAAGATGAAAGAAGGGATTTTCTTATGTTTTGGATTTCTTTTTATTTGCAACATTTCCATACAAACAGAAAATTATTTCAATTTTGTTATCAAAAATGTTTTCTTGTTTATTGAAATATTTAAAAATATTAAAACGAATTAGGTGATTTATAGTTATAAAACATAAATATTATACGGACATTAAAAATTAATTATTGAGAGTTATTAATTACTTTGCCACATTTTGAATAGATACAAAATTATTTTATTTTAAAATTAAAAAAAATATTTTAGAATTAATCAGACATACAAGTAAAAATTACATAAAAACAATTCTAGTTATATAATTGTATTTATGTAATTTTTAGACCGAAAACTGGAAGAATACCGAAAGTTTGTTTCTGTTTTGGTTTCTTTCGATCGTTAACTACATGAAATCTTCTTGACCCTTTTCCACTTTCGTTTCACTTTTCAAATCGAGTCATCTATATGCTAAAAAAAGCATGATCAGAAACGGATAGTGGTAAAAATTAAAAAAAAAAAAAAAATACGTGGGTAAGCGTGTACAGAGTTGCCAAGTCTCCGGCTTTTTGCACACCATTAAAATTTCAGAAAAAAAATCTGGTTGTTTTAAATCGCCCAAATGTTCCAATTAAATAAAACGGCATTTTCTGTATTAAAGTATTGGTATCTAAAAAGCCGGAGACTTGGCGGCTGTGCGTGTATTATCTAGTTTAGAATTTTACATTAGCCATTATGTAGAAAGCTAGACATTTTTATTTACGTTTTATTATTTCTAAAAATCATGAATGTCCAAATATGTCCACAATTCTCCCTATATATTTTCCTTCACTTTCCCTGAAGTGACTGAGTTTTTTCTAGTCTTTAGATCAACAAATCATTGACACTGAATAATCGAATAACAACAAATTCAATTTGAACCTTCAAATATTTCCAAGATAAAAAAGGGATATTCTTATATTTTGATCTTCTTTTTATTTGCAACATTTCAATACGAATAGAATTATTTTTCAAAAATTTTTTTTGTTCGAAAATTTATTATGTTTATTTCAATATATAAATATATTAAAAGTTAATGAGATAGTTTATAGTTATAAAGCATAAACATTATACTGATAGGGAAAATTCCTTATGGTGGGTCATTAGCCCTCTCGATGCGCAACCCGAGAAATACTCGAGCATGCATTATCCCGTCTAATTAATACTATTTGGTTATTACCACCAGCTATTTTTTAGCGAAAACTTTGTCTGATTTAATCAGGACATTTTCCCCGATTACGATATTCAAAAATTTCTGTTATAAAGATCCGGTGACAAAATATTAAAAATTCTGTAAAAGACGCTCATCGCGAAGAATTACTTACGCAGCGAGAGGGTTAAGTATTTTGCCCACATTTTGAATAGATACAAAATTATTTTATTTTGTTAGCCAATATCTACGTTAAATATTGCCCGAAACATAATAGCTAAACTTGTCCAACCCCATTTACATAATCGTTATTCCTGTTTTCACCTAAAAATTGCCTAAATACGTTAATTGTCTAAATAGGGGAGACTATGAACGGTTGACTACACGGGAGTCTTAACCCACCCATCAATTTTCCTATTTAAAAGAATTTCAGAGTTTTTCCCATAGGTGTCAACCGAAGCTACTGGAACGCTGAAACAACAGTTTCGTTTTATACAGATAATCGAAGTTGGTGTAGGAAAAATCAAATGCGAGGCTTTACAACTTAAATACTGTGTTTTTTAGAAATATTTATGTAAGCTATTTTCAGATAAAATATATCATAGAAATTTAAGTAAGTACGCTTTAAGTAATGCAGTAATATCGAGCTTTCATTCCAGGCATAAAGATTATACAGTAAGTTAGGCTTAATATAACAATGTGCTATTCTTTAGAAAAGAGCTAGGTGGGGATGCTTGACCCAGTCAATGTGAGGGAGGGTTAACCAGATGTTCAAGGCTCCCTTAACACATTCACGACGGGAAACGAGAATTCTCGTTTTCATTCAAAAATTATCATTGGGTAATGCATTTATATCATGTTGCCCATATTTTTTTTTTAGGTTGTAAGACATTTTATATTAAATTCGTACATTGAAAATATTTGCCGATGCATAAACTTGGGAAAACTATCTAGAATATAAATTTACAAAAGACTTTCAGAGCAGGGAGGAGTTTCTACTATTTTAAAATTCAGATTTAATAAAAATTGCCCGTCGTGATTGTGTTAATTTAGGGTTTTTTGGAAATCTTTTTAATATACACTGTGAATAATGAAAGATTAATGGTTATATATAATAAAAAAGAAAAGTGCCCAGCTAAACTGATGGCATTGAGCTCACAGACTATTCACACTAATTGTATATTATACTCTTATTTTAAAGAATAATGCCACTCAAAAAAATAAGTGAAGGGGAATTAGCCCCCGTTTCCCCCTTTATACTTAACCAGTGAACCTCCAAATCTAATCAGGGAAGCTCCTTATCATAATAAACCGGTATACCAAATTTGGAACAAATCGAATAATCTTGCAAAAAAAAAAAAAAAAAAAAAAAAAAACATTTATCTAAATTAAGGGGGTGGACTAACCCCCCTTTATCCTTAACCAATGAATCGCCAAAACAAATCAGGGAAGCTCCTTAACATAATAAACCAGTATACCAACTTCGGAGGAAATCGAATCATTCTGCATGAAAAACCCATTTATCTAAATTAAGAGGGGCGGGCTAACCTCCCTTTTCCCCCTTTACCCTTAACCAATGAACCCGAAAACTAATCAGGGAAATTCCTTAACATAATAAACCGCTATACCAAATTCGGAGCAAATCGAATCATTCTGCATGAAAAACACATTTATCTGAATTAAGGGGGGTGGACTAACCCCGTTTTTCCCTCTTTATCCTTAACCAATGAACTCCCAAAAATAATCAGGGAAGTTCCTTAACATAATAAACTGGTATACTAAATTCGGAGCAAATCGAATCATTCTGCATGAAAAACCCATTTATCTGAATTAAGGGGGGGGGGGTGGACTAACCCCGTTTTCCCCCCTTTATCCTTAACCAATGAACTCCCAAAACTAATCAGGGAAGCGCCTTATCACAGTGAACCTAGGAAAAAATTTTGAAGCAAATCGGATGTTTCTATCAAGAGTTATCGCGTTACGTACATACATACATACGTACGTACGTACATACATACATACATACAGAACGGGCGGGCACATTAGCTCTCAGGCTTTGATAGCCTGTGAGCTAAAAATGAATGTAAATTTATTCTGAAAAGCTACGGTAAAATGGGTTGATGAAAAAGAAAACGTTTAAAACTAATTAAAGAAAGATTTAAAAAAAAAAATTCTGTAGTATCCATTGCACGAAAAAAAATTAATATGAAATATAAATGGAAAAATTGACAGGAAATTTTTTCCATTTAAATATTTCTTATAATAGGTAAATAGAAGCAATGGAAAAGATTAGAAAGTATGAAAGCAGCAGTCTTAACCGTTTCAAGGGCAGTGGTATGTTTATGATACCACTTAATTTTAATTCCCAAAAGCCACAATGGCACCAGAATTTGCTAAAATCTTTTCCATTTAATATGCATGTGAAATATACCCATTTTCATATTTCCAATAATTTTTTTAGTATATTCCGGTGCCAGTCATTTATTTCAACATGTTAGTACTGAAAGTACATTGCCCCTTAAGGGGGTCCAGGACACATTTTAAAAAGAATGTATTTATTGAGTTAAAATTTTGAAATTTTTTCTGATGGTTAACAATTTTATTTGTAAACAAAATCGCATTATAAAAATTCTCATAATTGTTTAAAAAAAATTTAAATTTTAAATTTTGTTAAGAAAAGCGGGGTAGTTTAAAATCGTTATAACTCGAAATATTGTTTATAGAATTTCAGTTTTTTTTTTCATTTAAATAAACATAAATATATACATTTTAATTTAGATTCAGCATTTAAAAAAAATAATAAAAAAAAATTAAAAATATTTAAAGTAATAATTAGTAAACAAATTATGTAACTTTTTTTAAAAAAAAGTCATATTTTCAAAAGTAATTTTTTCTTTTTAATTTGCTGAATCAAAATTAAAGTAAAGCTATTGAAATAGACCAAGTTTGAACCATTTATCTGTAACGGTTTTTGAGTTATAACAATTTAAATATGAGTAATGGTGAAAAAACCCCTCATGAAGAAAAACGAAATTTCACAAGAAGTCGTTTCCTTGACAACCATAGCTTGAAAGGTAGATTTTGAAAACAAACCAAAACGAAAAAATTAATATTTCCTGTTCTTATTAAGATAGAAACATTATTTAAACGACATTTTAAACAGAAAACGACAGAGAAATTTTTAATCCAATAATACAAAAAAAAAAAAAAAAAAAAAAAAAAAAAAAAAAAAAAAAAATTTGAAGATTTTTTTTGTCCCGGACCCCCTTAAAGGGTTAAAAGATGTTAATGATAAATTAAGTAATCATGCGGATGCAAAAAGACATAGCATTGATCGAAAAACTTTAGGAAGGTATATAAACAAATATCAACATGATGAACAGAGTGAGATGAAGCTATACTATGTGACAGCTAGACATGTCAGGTCGAATGTCACAAAAAGTAGTACAAGGAGGCAGAACAAAGCAGGACAGTGGCTATTAAATCCAGACATAATAATGCATGGAACCTTGTGAAAACGGAACCTGTCTCTAGCGGAATGCTTTCTTAAATGTTAAAATTTTATTTTCCCTGGTGTACAATTACACCTGAGTAGACAAAATCCTGTTTAAAACAAAATTTTTCTCCTCTGACAGGCATTTGCGTCTAAACAGGTTTGTTTAAGCATCATTTTTTTAAAAAAATGTTTTTATAATAATTAAAGCATGTAGCATAAAGTTATTTTGCTTTTTTAAAACTGATTTTAATTCTCTTCACAAATATTTCAATACGAAACAAAGTGGGTCAACCCTCTCATGTTGGGGTGCCTTTACCCATTATTTTCTCATGATTAAAATCCATCATTTTTCAAATTTCTTATGTATTACAGTAATGTAGCAATTTTATTTTGAAAACTGGTTGTAAAACGAATAAAACGATGTATAAACTTTATTCTGTACGTTCAGTATTTAAAAAATAAAAAATCATTTTGTAAAAAATGGGTCAACTCTCCCTAGTCTCCCCTATACCATTAATTGTCAGTCTCATTAAAATAGAAAGTTTCTCAAATTGAGATGTGACGGATAAATTGCGTCCGAACGGAGGCTTCCATAGAAGCTTCATAAGACCCTGTATTTTAAATGTAAATTATTTCAAGTGATGTCATACAGTGCTTCTTTTTCAAATAGAGTCAATTATTTGCAAAAAAAAAAAAAAATGCACGGTCAGAAAAAGCTGCTAGAATTGAAAAGTTTTAAAATGTTACATGGAATTTTTATCTAGTTTAGAATTTAAAATTTACCATTATAGAGAAATGTAAACTTTTTTTAATTTACGTTGTAGTTCTTCCAAATATCATAAATGTCCAAATATAAGGCCACATTTCTTCCTTTTTAGTTTCCTTGGCTTTTCCTGAAGCGACTGAATTTTCACGAACTTTTATATCAACAAATCATTGATACTGAGTAGTAGAATAACAAAAAATTCAATTTGAACCTCCAAGTTTTCCGAAGATGAATGAAGGGATATTCTTATGTTTTGACTTCTTTTTATTTGCAACATTTCCATACAAATAGAAAATTATTTCAATTTTGTTTTCAAAAATGTTTTATGTTTATTGGAGTATATAAATGTATTATAAATGAATTAGATTAGTTATAGTTATAAAGCATGAACATTATTCGGACATGAAAAGTTACTTATTCTGCGTTAAGTATTTTGTCACACTTTGAATAGATACAAAATTATTTTATTTTAAAATAAAAAAAAATACATTTCAATTCATCAGACATACAAGGAAAAATTACATAAATACAATTACAGTTATATAATTGTATTTATGTAATTTTTAGGCCGAAAATAGGAAGAATACCGAAATTCTGTTTCTGTTAAGGTTTCAGTCGATCATTAGTTCCATGACATTTCCTTGACCTTTTTTTTACAAGTAGACATTTCAAGTCTACTTTCGTTTTACGTTTCAAATCGAGTCATCTATGTGCTAAAAAATGCATGATCAGAAAGAGCTAGGGGCAAAAATTCAAAAATCTTACGTGGGTATACGTGTATTATCCTGTTCAGAATTGAACATTAACCATTATATAGAAAATTAAACTTTTTTTATTTACGTATTATTACTTCCAAAAATCATAAATGTCCAAATATGCCCACAATTCTTCCTTTTATTTTTCTTCACTGTCCTGAACTGATAGAGTTTTCTCGAGCTTTTAGATCAACAAATCATTGATACTGAATAACCGAATAACAACAAATTCAATCTGAATTTTCAACTTTTTCCAAGATGAAAGAAGGGATATTCTCATATTTTGAACTACTTTTTATTTTCAACATTTCAATACAAATATAATTAAAAAAAAATTTTTTTTCGAAAATGTATTATGTTTATTGGAATATATAAATATATTAAAAATTAATTAGATAATTTATAGGTATAAAAAAAATACTTTATACAGACATGGAAAATTACTTATGGTGTATTATTTAGTGTTTTGCCCATATTTTGAATATATAAAGATCGCAAAAGCCAAGGGGTATAAGTGACAAAACTGAAAAAAAAAAAAATTAACTACGTTCACAGACGACCTGGAAATATGCTATTTTCTTTTCAGGTAAAGAAATATAAGTGATTTTCTAATTATGTGTTGTGCTTTAGAGATCAACCACTTTTGCCGAGTAATGATCAATATGGATTAATTATAAATTAAAAGAAAATTGTACTCTACTTTTTTCACATTTATTGAAATAAGAGTTCAAAGACTACTGCGAAACATGCAGGAGTTTCCTATTTACATTCAGTCGATTATTGTTGATGTTCAACATTAACGTCAATTATCTTTGAACTCAGTTTACTCCAAATCGAATTTTTTTCATTTGTACCCCTTGACTTCTGATGTCCTCATATAAAAATTATTTTGTTAATCAATATTTACGTTAAATATTACACGAAGCTTAATAGCTAAACTTGTCCAACCCCATTAATATAATCGTTATTCCTATTTTCACTTAAGAATTGTCTAAATATACCATTAAATGTCAGTTCCATTAAAATAGAAAGTTTTTCAAATTCAGATCAGGCGGATAAAATGCGTCCGACAGAGGCTTACATAGCAGCTTCTTAAGGCCTTGTATTTTAAATGTAATATATTTCAAGTAATATCTTACAGTATTTATATTTCAAATCGAGTCAATTATATGCAAAAAATGCTTGATTAGAAAAATCTGCTGGAAATTAAATGTTTTAAAATGTTGCGTGGAAATATTTTCTAGTTTAGAATTTAAAATTTACTATTATACAGAAATATAAACTTTTTTATTTATGTTCTATAACTACTTCCAAAAATCATAAATATCCAAATATAAAGTCACATTTTTTCATCTTTAGTTTCTTTGGCTTTTCCTGAAGTGACTGATTTTTCACGAACCTTTACATCAACAAATCATTGAATAATCGAATAACAAGAAATTCAACTTGAACCTCCAAGTTTTCCGAAGATCAAAGCAATTGCTGAAAGAAGGACTATTCTTATATTTTGAACTTCTTTATATTTGCAACAGTTCCATACAAATAGAAAATTATTTCAATTTTGTTTTTAAAAATGTTTTATGTTTATTGGAATATATAAATATATTAAAAATGAATTAGATTATTTATAGTTATAAAACATAAACATTATTCGGACATGAAAAGTTACTTATTGTGAGTTATTAAGTGTTGTTTCACAATTTGAATAGATAAAAACCAATATTTACGTTGACTCAATGGCTGTTTTTTCAAAAATCATTTTTAAAATGTGTTTCGGCTTTCATTTATTAAATAAAAATACTTGGAAAAATACTGAAAAAAAAACATATTTTGTTTTAAGTACGGTTTATCGCTAAAAATGCCTGTTGGAAATCGGCAACACTTGATCTTTAATTGAAAAAATAATTAAAAATTAATAAATAAAATTAAACACACGTGAATTTTAAAAACTGTGATAATGAATAAATATTACTTGATCTCTGCTGAAAAAATAGGGTAGTTCGCAAGCTTCCAAATAAAAGATAAGCGCATGTAGCAGCAACTGAAAAAAATAAATCCTATCTTTATTCTTAAATGGCACAAGTGCTGCCATGTATATGTTGAAAATTGATATAATAATATTTTCATTATGTATTTTATTGGCAACATTTGGCATTAGATCTTCAATATTATTCTAATAGTTATTTAGAAGAATAAATTGGGTATGTTGCCGAAAGGCAACGCACGAAGCATAATAGCTCAACTTTTTGAACTCCATTTATATTATCGTTATTCGTATTTTAAACTAAAAACTGCCTAAGTACGTTAATTGTCTAAATTTATCATTAATTATCAGTCTGAGAAAAATATATGTTTTCCAAATTAAGGTCTGATGGATAAATTGCGACCGGCGGAGGGTTACATAGCAGCTTCTTAAGATATTTTATTTTAAATGTAATACAAACTACTATATATATCATCTGTAGAATATGTATTTCAAGTGATAGCTTATAGTAAACAAGTTTTCAAATCGAGTCAATCATATACAAAAATAAATGCATGATCTGAAACAGCTGCTAGAATTAAAAAAAGTGTTAAAATGTTATATTGAAATATTATTTAGTTTAGAATTTAAAATTAACCATTAAACAGAAATATAAACTTTTTTTTAAATTTACGTTCTATTACATCCAAAAATCATAAATGTTCAAATATAAGCCCACATTTCTACCCTTTTACATTCTTTCGCTTTCCCTGAACTGACTGAGTTTTACAGAGTCTTCATATATAGCACTGTAACTGAGTAATCGAATAACAGCAAATTCAATTTGAACATCAGTGTTTTCCCAAGATCAAAGCCCTTGATGAAAGAAGAGATATTCTTATATTTTTGACTTCTTTTTATTCCCAACCTTTCCATACAAATAGAAAATTCTTTCAGTTTTGTTTTCGAAAATGTTTGATGTTTATTGGGATATATAAATATATTAAAAATGAATTAGATTATTTATAGTTATAATGCATGAACATTATACTGGCATAAAAAGTTACTTATTGTGAGTTACTAAGTGTTTTGACACATTTTGAATAGATTTATTTAGAAATTTATTTTATTTTAAAATTTAAAATATATATTACAATTCATCAGGCATAAGGGAAAATTACATAAGTACAATTACATTTATATAATTGTATTTATGTAATTTTTAGGCTGAAAATAGGAAGAATACCAAAATTCTGTTTCTGTTTAGGTTTCGGTCTATTGTTAGTTACATGACATCTTCTTGATCCTTTGTTTTATAAGTAGATATTTCAAATCTTCTTTCGTTTTACTTTTCAAATCGAGTCATCGATATGCTAAAAAATGCATGATCAGAAACAACTAGTGGTAAAAATTGAAAAACCTTACGTAAGTATATATGTATTATCTAGTTTAGAATTTTATATTAACCATTATATAAAAAGCTAAACGGTTTTTTATTTACGTTTTATTACTTCAAAAATAATAAATGTCCAAGCTTGCCCATAATTCTTCCTTTTTTATTCTCCTTCACTTTCCTTGAAGTGACTGAGTTTTTTTCGAGCCTTTAGATCAACAAATCATTGATACTGAGTAATCCAATAACAACAAAATCAATTTGAACCTCCAAATTTTCCTGAGATCAATGAAGGGATATTCTTATATTTTGAACTTCATTTTATTTGCAACATTTCCATTCAAATAGAAAATTATTTAAGTTTTGTTTTCAAAAATGTTTTATGTTTATTGGAACATATAAATATATTAAAAAGGAATTAGATTATTTTATGGTCATAAAACATAAACATTATATGGACATGAGAAGTTACTTACTGTGAGTTATTTTTTTTTTTTTGTCACATTTTGAATAGATGTAAAATTATTTTATTTTAAAATTAAAAATATATTACAATTCATAAAGCCTACAAGTAAAAATTACATAAAAACAAAAAAACAGTTATACAATTGTATTTATGTAACTTTTAGGCGGAAAATAGGAAGAATACCGAAATTCAGTTTTTTTTTAGGTTTCGGTCGACCGTTAGTTACTTGACATCTTCTTGACCCTTTGTTTTATAAGTGGACATTTCAAGTCTTCTTTTGTGTTAGTTTTTAAATCGAGTCGTCTAGATGGTAAAAAATGCATGATCAGAAACAGCTAGTGGTAAAAATTCAAAAATGTTACGTGGGTATACGTATATTAACTAGTTTAGAATTTTACATTAACCATTATATAAAATGCTAATTTTTTTTATATTTACGTTTTATTACTTCCAAAAATCACAAATGTCCAAATATGCCCACAAATCTTCCTTTTTATTTTCCTTCACTTTCCCTGATGTGTAGTGCTGTAAAAGTAACGACTAAATGAATACCCGTATGATGTCGTTACTTTCAAACTCGCTACCCGTTAGAAAGTATTCGTTACTTGTTACTTTCGTTACTGTTCAAAAACCGAGTATGAACTACATACCTGCAGCAAATCTAATTATATACTGCACACTGCACATGAGTCTTTTGAAGAATTCGTTACTTTTTTAACGTAAAATATGTGCTGCCATCTGTACGTAAAATTTACATTTAATTTTCTACGTTTTAATGAAAAAAGGCAAACAAAATTAAAATACGATGCATAATTGAATATAACATGTCTGAATTGTAGAATTTCTTACTTATAAAATAATGAATAATTGGAGAAAGCAATTAGGAAGAGTAAAAGTTTACCAAATTTATACTAAAACTATGAAATATAATTACACAAAGAAAATATTTTTACAAACAAATTTATTTACTAATTTTACTCTAAAAGTAATTATGTATTATGAAAATTTAACTTCTGGAATAATTTGAAAATATTTAAATATATGTATATTTAATTTCTTACGTGGTCATCCTATCAAATGACATTGTACTTCAGTCACATTATTATTTCTGAAATTATTGATTTATATGTAAAAAAAAAAAACCTTTTTTTCAAATATGAAATTTAAAAACATACCAACAAAAATATTTGGCACAGATGTCATATACGCACCACATTGGCATGATTTTTTTCTGACGCCAATTTGGCGAAAACCTCGTTTTCGAATACCAGTTACATATATATATTTAAAAAAGAGAATAACAATAAATAAAAAAAAGTTTATTTAATAACTATAGAACTAAACAATATATTAACAAATAAACATCCGGGTTACCATATTAAGCAAAATAACGGGACTTTGGCGCCAGTTAAGTACCCCGTACTTATATGATATTGGCGTCAGAAAAAAATTGCGCCAATGTAGTGCGTATATGATATCTGTGACAAATATTTTTACAAGCCCCCCCCCCCCCCCCCAAAAAAAAAAAAAAAAAAAAAAAAAAAGAAAAAGAAATTAGAAAACAGGAATTCTGCTTTTTCAGAATTTAGTATCACGCCCGATGAAAAAAAATATATATGTGTATAAATGTAGATAGTTCAGTTATAAGACTTAAAACACACGCTTTTATTTTATATAAAATGACGTTATCCGCATCCGCTGAAGAATTCCTTTCATTATTTAAGAACTTCGACAAAAAAAAAAAAAAAAAAAAAAAAAAAAAAAAAAAAAATGGCTATCTTATGATTTATATGCTTTTATTTCTTTGTAATATTAATGTCGATACTTAAAATTGTTCAGTTTATAAAAGTTCCATGTTTTATTAAAAGTCATTCGCATATATTTTTTCGAAACAGCACGTATTTTAATTACCTTTTTTTTTTCAGTTTTTATGAGAAAATGGCTACAAAAAGTTATAATTGGTACTTTCCAACTATTTTTCCCTTACTTTTACTTTCTACAGAAATGGAGCACTTGAGTTACAAAAATTAAACAAATAGCATTAAAAACTACAAAAAAAATTAATATCTCAAAAATAAATAGAGATGAAGTTTTCAAACAAATTGCATTTAAAAGTACTTTTTTTTCCCAATACGACGGTATAAAAATTGAAAATGTGCGATGCTTAGAAGTAAAAAAATATTGCGGCAGAGATTATTCCGTACAATGATACCTCTGCTTTGTTTTATACACTGACTGGTACAACGGAGCGTGTTTTTTTTTTTTTTTTTTGTTTTGTTTTTTTTTGGAGACGACACTTTATTAGCTTAGCTGGGAGAAAGAAATAGCATACCTTGGGCTAAAAAAATTAAACGTTATCATAAAAACATTTTTACAAACAATCTAAAAACTCGTCTTTATCATAAAAATATTTTTTTTTCAAATTTAAAACATAAATACACGTACAAAGATATTTTTAGAAGATAAAGAATGCATTGAAAGCAAACCTGTAAATTTTAGAACAGAATTTCTTGAAAATTTTCAGAACATTTAAAAGAAATGTGTTTCATTTTAGTCTTTATCATCTTATCAACCAACAGTTTACGCCACTCGCATTACTATTTTAGAAATCTTTGATTTATGTTTAAAAATAATATTTTTTCCATTCTTTTTAATTTAATGAAGCACGCCTTTCAGATAATATATAATCTGATTTTCAAAAAATTCTTTCAGGTGGTACTAATGTAGACATCGCTGATATATACTTTTTTGCTAAATCCGCAAGCTCGGAGTATAAAACAGCTATACTTTTTTTTCTTTCCATAATAAAGGAATCAACAAGCCCCTACGAAATCAAAATCATTTGAGATTTGAGAATAACTGATACTAACAGCTAACAGAATGATACGCATACGCTGATACGGAAACAACCGATTCCGAAATATCCGAGTCCGAATACAAATTCGCATCTTTTACCGCATCCGGCTATCTGCTCCATTCATGAATTACACAAACGTAAGCAGCGTTTGAAGTTAGTTTCATTTTGTTCGGCTGCGTATTGACACAGAAACGACTAACGAGTCGTATTTCGAAGTACCGATTCGGTATTTCGTATCTTAGAGAATACCCGTTACTTAGTAACGAATATGTGCGGTTTGCTACAGCTCTACTGATGTGACTGAGTTTTTTCGAGCCGTTAGATCAACAAATCATTGATACTGAGTAAACGAATAACAACAAATTCAATTTGAACCTACAAGATTTTCCAAGATGAAAGAAGGGATATTCTTCTGTTTTGGACTTATTTTTATTTGGAACATTTCCATACAAACAGAAAATTATTTCAATTTTGTTATCAAAAATGTTTTCTTGTTTATTGAAATATTTAAAAATATTAAAATGAATTAGGTTATTTATAGTTATAAAACATAAACATTATACGGACATGAAAAATTAATTATTGAGAGTTATTAATTACTTTGCCACATTTTAAATAGATACAAAATTATTTTATTTTAAAATTAAAAAAATATATTTTAGAATTAATCAGACATACAAGTAAAAAATACATAAACACAATTCTAGTTATATAATTGTATTTATGTAATTTTTAGACCGAAAACAGGAAGAATACCGAAAGTTTGTTTCTGTTTAGGTTTTTTTCGATCGTTAACTACATGAAATCTTCTTGACCCTTTCCCACTTTCTTTTTACTTTTCAAATCGAGTCATCTATATGCTAAATAAAGCATGATCAGAAACGGATAGTGGTAAAAATTAAAAAAAAAATTACGTGGGTAAGCGTGTATTATCTAGTTTAGAATTTTACATTAACCATTATGTAGAAAGCTAGACATTTTTATTTACGTTTTATTATTTCTAAACATCATAAATGTCCAAATATGTCCACAATTCTTCCTTTATATTTTCCTTCACTTTTCCTGAAGTGACTGAGTTTTTTCTAGTCTTTAGATCAACAATTCATTGATACTGAGTAAACGAATAACAACAAATTCAATTTGAACCTACAAGATTTTCCAAGATGAAAGAAGGGATATTCTTCTGTTTTGGACTTATTTTTATTTGGAACATTTCCATACAAACAGAAAATTATTTCAATTTTGTTATCAAAAATGTTTTCTTGTTTATTGAAATATTTAAAAATATTAAAATGAATTAGGTTATTTATAGTTATAAAACATAAACATTATACGGACATGAAAAATTAATTATTGAGAGTTATTAATTACTTTGCCACATTTTAAATAGATACAAAATTATTTTATTTTAAAATTAAAAAAATATATTTTAGAATTAATCAGACATACAAGTAAAAAATACATAAACACAATTCTAGTTATATAATTGTATTTATGTAATTTTTAGACCGAAAACAGGAAGAATACCGAAAGTTTGTTTCTGTTTAGGTTTTTTTCGATCGTTAACTACATGAAATCTTCTTGACCCTTTCCCACTTTCTTTTTACTTTTCAAATCGAGTCATCTATATGCTAAATAAAGCATGATCAGAAACGGATAGTGGTAAAAATTAAAAAAAAAATTACGTGGGTAAGCGTGTATTATCTAGTTTAGAATTTTACATTAACCATTATGTAGAAAGCTAGACATTTTTATTTACGTTTTATTATTTCTAAACATCATAAATGTCCAAATATGTCCACAATTCTTCCTTTATATTTTCCTTCACTTTTCCTGAAGTGACTGAGTTTTTTCTAGTCTTTAGATCAACAATTCATTGACACTGAGTAATCGAATAACAACAAATTAAATTTGAACCTCCAAATATTTCCAAGATAAAAAAATGATATTCTTATATTTTGATCTTTTTATTTGCAACATTTCAATATGAATAGAAAATTTTTTCAAAAATTTTTTTTGTTCGAAAATTTATTATGTTTATTTGAATATGTAAATATATTAAAAGTTAATGAGATAATTTATAGTTATAAAGCATGAACATTATACTGATAGGGAAAATTCCTTATGGTGGGTCATTAGCCCTCTCGATGCGCAACCCGAGAAATACTCGAGCATGCATTTTCCCGTCTAATTAATACTATTTGGTTATTCCCACCAGTTATTTTTTAGCGAAAACTTTGTCTGATTTAATCAGGATATTTTCCCCGTTTATAATATTCAAAAATTTCTGTTATAAAGATCCGGTGACAAAATATTAAAAATTCTGTAAAAGACGCTCATCGCGACGAATTACTTACGCAGCAAGAGGGTTAAGTATTTTGTCCACATTTTGAATAGATACAAAATTATTTTATTTTGTTAGCCAATATCTACGTTAAATATTGCCCGAAACATAATAGCTAAACTTGTCCAACCCCATTTACATAATCGTTATTCCTGTTTTCACCTAAAAATTGCCTAAATACGTTAATTGTCTAAATAGGGGAGACTATGGACGGTTGACTACACGGGAGTCTTAACCCACCCATCAATTTTCCTATTTAAAAGAATTTCAGAGTTTTTCCCATAGGTGTCAACCGAAGCTACTGGAACGCTGAAACAACAGTTTCGTTTTATACAGATAATCGAAATGGGTGTAGGAAAAATCAAATGCGAGGCTTTTCAACCTAAATACTGTGTTTTTTAGAAATATTTATGTGAGCTATTTACAGATAAAACATATCATAGAAATTTAAGTAAGTACGCTTTAAGTAATGCAGTAATATCGAGCTTTCATTCCAGACATAAAGATTATACAGTAAGTTAGGCTTAATATAACAATGTGCTATTCTTTAGAAAAGAACTAGGTGGGGATGCTTGACCCAGTCAATGTGAGGGAGGGTTAACCAGATGTTCAAGGCTCCCTTAACACATTCACGACGGGAAACGAGATTTCTCGTATTCATTCAAAAATTATCATTGGGTAACGCATTTATATCATGTTGCCCATATTTTTTTTAGGTTGTAAGACATTTTATATTAAATTCGTACATTGAAAATATTTGCCGATGCATAAACTTGGGAAAACTATCTAGAATATAAATTTACAAAAGACTTTCAGAGCAGGGATGAGTTTCTACTATTTTAAAATTCAGATTTAATAAAAATTGCCCGTCGTGATTGTGTTAATTTAGGGTTGTTTGGAAATCTTTTTAATATACACTGTGAATAATGAAAGATTAATAGTTATATATAAAAATGAATGTACATTTATTCTGAAAAGCTACGGTAAAATGGGTTGATGGAAAAGTAAACGTTTAAAACTAATTAAAGAAAGATTTTAAAAAATTCTGTAGTATCCATTGCACAAAAAAAAATTAATATGAAATATAAATGGAAAAATTGACAGGAAATTTTTTCCATTTAAATATTTCTTATAATAGGTAAATAGAAGCAATGGAAAAGATTAGAAAGTATGAAAGCAGCAGTCTTAACCGTTTCAAGGGCAGTGGTATGTTTATGATACCACTTAATTTTAATTCCCAAAAGCCACAATGGCACCAGAATTTGCTAAAATCTTTTCCATTTAATATGCATGTGAAATATACCCATTTTCATATTTCGAAATAATTTTTTTAGTATATTCCGGTGCCAGTCATTTATTTCAACATGTTAGTACTGAAAGTACATTGCCCCTTAACGGGGTCCAGGACACATTTTTAAAAAAATGTAGCAATTTTATTTTGATAACTGGTTGTAAAACGAATAAAACGATGTATAAACTTTATTCTGTACGTTCAGTATTTAAAAAATAAAAAATCATTTTGTAAAAAGTGGGTCAACCCTCCCTAGTCTCCCCTATGCCATTAATTGTCAGTCTCATTAAAATAGAAAGTTTCTCAAATTGAGATGTGACGGATAAATTGCGTCCGAACGGAGGCTTACATAGAAGCTTCATAAGACCCTGTATTTTAAATGTAAATTATTTCAAGTGATGTCATACAGTGCTTCTTTTTCAAATAGAGTCAATTATTTGCAAAAAAAATGCACGGTCAGAAAAAGCTGCTAGAATTGAAAAGTTTTAAAATGTTACATGGAATTTTTATCTAGTTTAGAATTTAAAATTTACCATTATAGAGAAAGGTAAACTTTTTTTAATTTACGTTGTAGTTCTTCCAAATATCATAAATGTCCAAATATAAGGCCACATTTCTTCCTTTTTAGTTTCCTTGGCTTTTCCTGAAGCGACTGAATTTTCACGAACTTTTATATCAACAAATCATTGATACTGAGTAGTAGAATAACAACAAATTCAATTTGAACCTCCAAGTTTTCCGAAGATGAATGAAGGAATATTCTTATGTTTTGACTTCTTTTTATTTGCAACATTTCCATACAAATAGAAAATTATTTCAATTTTGTTTTCAAAAATGTTTTATGTTTATTGGAATATATAAATATATTATAAATGAATTAGATTAGTTATAGTTATAAAGCATGAACATTATTCGGACATGAAAAGTTACTTATTCTGCGTTAAGTATTTTGTCACACTTTGAATAGATACAAAATTATTTTATTTTAAAATAAAAAAAAATACATTTCAATTCATCAGACATACAAGGAAAAATTACATAAATACAATTACAGTTATATAATTGTATTTATGTAATTTTTAGGCCGAAAATAGGAAGAATACCGAAATTCTGTTTCTGTTAAGGTTTCAGTCGATCATTAGTTCCATGACATTTCCTTGACCTTTTTTTTTACAAGTAGACATTTCAAGTCTACTTTCGTTTTACGTTTCAAATCGAGTCATCTGTGTGCTATAAAATGCATGATCAGAAAGAGCTAGGGGCAAAAATTCAAAAATCTTACGTGGGTATACGTGTATTATCCAGTTCAGAATTGAACATTAACCATTATATAGAAAATTAAACTTTTTTTTATTTACGTATTATTACTTCCAAAAATCATAAATGTCCTAATATGCCCACAATTCTTACTTTTATTTTTCTTCACTGTCCTGAACTGATAGAGTTTTCTCGAGCTTTTAGATCAACAAATCATTGATACTGAATAACCGAATAACAACAAATTCAATCTGAATTTTCAACTTTTTCCAAGATGAAAGAAGGGATATTCTCATATTTTGAACTACTTTTTATTTCCAACATTTCAATACAAATATAATTTTTTTTTTAATTTTTTTCGAAAATGTATTATGTTTATTGGAATATATAAATATATTAAAAATTAATTAGATAATTTATAGGTATAAAA
The DNA here is from genome assembly GCA_963932465.1 of Maratus speciosus. NCBI lineage: Eukaryota > Metazoa > Arthropoda > Arachnida > Araneae > Salticidae > Maratus > Maratus speciosus. The sequence goes on from OZ010791.1 coordinate 131,013,869, forward strand.
CAAATACTTTATACAGACATGGAAAATTACTTATGGTGTATTATTTAGTGTTTTGCCCATATTTTGAATATATAAAGATCCCAAAAGCCAAGGGGTATAAGTGACAAAACTGAAAAAAAAAAAAATTAACTACGTTCACAGACGACCTGGAAATATGCTATTTTCTTTTCAGGTAAAGAAATATAAGTGATTTTCTAATTATGTGTTGTGCTTTAGAGATCAACCACTTTTGCCGACTAATGATCAATATTGATTAATTATAAATTGAAAGAAAATTGTGCTCTACTTTTTTCACATTTATTGAAATAAGAGTTCAAAGACTACTGCGAAACAAGCAGGAGTTTTCTATTTACATTCAGTCAATTATTGTTGATGTTCAACTTTAACGTCAGTTATCTTTGAACTCAATTTACTCCAAATTGAAAATTTTTCATTTCTACCCCTTTACGTCTGATATCCTCATATAAAAATTATTTTGCTAACCAATATTTACATTAAATATTACACGAAGCTTAATAGCTAAACTTGTCCAACCCCATTAATATAATCGTTAGTCCTATTTTCACTTAAGAATTGTCTAAATATACCATTAAATGTCAGTCCCATTAAAATAGAAAGTTTTTCAAATTCAGATCAAGCGGATAAAATGCGTCCGACAGAGGCTTACATAGCAGCTTCTTAAGACCTTGTATTTTAAATGTAATATATTTCAAGTAATATCTTACAGTATTTATATTTCAAATCGAGTCAATTATATGCAAAAAATGCTTGATTAGAAAAATCTGCTAGAAATTAAATGTTTTAAAATGTTATGGAGATATTTTCTAGTTTAGAATTTTAAATTTACTATTATACAGAAATATAAACTTTTTTATTTACGTTCTATAACTACTTCCAAAAATCATAAATGTCCAAATATAAGGCCACATTTTTTCTTCTTTAGTTTCTTTGGCTTTCCCTGAAGTGACTGATTTTTCACGAATCTTTATATCAACAAATCATTGATAATGAGTAATCGAATAACAAGAAATTTAATTTGAACCTCCAAGTTTTCCGAAGATCAAAGCAATTGCTGAAAGAAGGACTATTCTTATATTTTGAACTTCTTTATATTTGCAACAGTTCCATACAAATAGAAAATTATTTCAATTTTGTTTTAAAAATTGTTTTATGTTTATTGGAATATATAAATATATTAAAAATGAATTAGATTATTTATAGTTATAAAACATAAACATTATTCGGACATGAAAAGTTACTTATTGTGAGTTATTAAGTGTTGTTTCACATTTTGAATAGATAAAAACCAATATTTACGTTGACCTAATGCCTGTTTTTTCAAAAATCATTTTTAAAATGTTTTTCGGCTTTCATTTCTTAAATAAATCATTGAAAAAATACTTAAAAAAAAACATATTTTGTTTGAAGTACGGTTTATCGCTAAAAATGCCTGTTGGAAATCGGCATTACTTGGTCTTTAATTGAAAAAATAATTTAAAATTAATAAATAAAATTAAACACACGTGAATTTTAAGAACTGTGATAATGAATAAATATTACTTGATCTCTGCTGAAAAAATAGGGTAGTTCACAAGCTTCCAAATAAAAGATAAGCGTATGTAGCACCAACTGAAAAAAATAAATCTATCTTTATTCTTAAATGGCACAAGTGCTGCCATGTATATGTTGAAAATTGATATAATAATATTTTCATTATGTATTTTATTGGCAACATTTGGCATTCGATCTTCAATATTATTCTAATAGTTATTTAGAAGAATAAATTCGGTATGTTGCCGAAAGGCAACGCATGAAGCATAATAGCTCAACTTTTTGAACCCCATTTATATTATCGGTATTCGTATTTTCAACTAAAAAATGTCTAAATACGTTAATTGTCTAAATTTACCATTAATTATCAGTCTGAGTAAAATATAAGTTTTCCAAATTAAGGTCTGACGGATAAATTGCGACCGGTGGAGGGTTACATAGCAGCTTCTTAAGATATTTTATTTTAAATGTAATACAAACTACTATATATATCATCTGTAGAATATATATTTCAAGTGATAGCTTATAGTAAACAAGTTTTCAAATCGAGTCAATCATATACAAAAATAAATGCATGATCTGAAATAGCTGCTAGAATTAAAAAAAGTGTTAAAATACTATATTGGAATATTATTTAGTTTAGAATTTAAAATTAACCATTAAACAGAAATATAAACTTTTTTTTAAAAAATTTACGTTCTATTACATCCAAAAATCATAAATGTTCAAATATAAGCCCACATTTCTACCCTTTTACATTCTTCGCTTTCCCTGAACTGACTGAGTTTTCTCGAGTCTTTATATATATAAATCACTGTAACTGTGTAATCGAATAACAGCACATTCAATTTGAACATCCGTGTTTTCCCAAGATCAAAGGCCTTGATGAAGGAAGGGATATTCTTATGTTTTGATCTTCTTTTTATTCGTAACATTTCCATACATATAGAAAATTATTTAATTTTTTTTTCGAAAATGTATTATGTTTATTGCAATACATAAATATGTTAAGAATGAAACTGATTATTTATAGTTATATAACATAAATATTATACTGATATAAAAAATTACTTAAGATGGATTATTAAGTGTTTTTACACATTTTGAATAGATACAAAATAATTTAATTTTGTTAATCAATATTTACGTTAAATATTGCACGAAGCATAATAGCTAAACTTATTCAACCTCATTTATATAATCATTATTCTTATTTTCAACTAAAAATTTCCTAAATACATTAATTGTCTAAATATACCATTAATTGTCAGTTTCATTAAAACAAAAAGTTTCCCAAATTGAGATCTGACGGATAAATTGCGTCCAACGGAGGCTTACATAGCAGCTTCTTAAGACGCTTTATTTTTAATGTATATATTTCAAGTGTTGTCTTATAATATTTTTCAAATCGACTCAATTATATAAAGAAAAAAAATACTTGATCAGAAAAAACTGCTGTAAAAAACGTTACGTGGGAATATTATCTAGTTTGGAATTTGAAATTCCCCATTATACAGAAAGATATTTTTTTTTATTTACGTTTTATTACTTCCAAAAATCATAAACGTCCAAATATAAGCCCACATTCCTTCCTTTTTATCTTCCTTTGCTTTCCTTGAAGAGAGTGAGTCTTCTCGAACCTTTATATCAACAAATCACTGATACTCAGTAATCGAATAACAACAAATTCAATTTGAACCTCCAAGTTTTCCCAAGATATTCTTATATTTTGGACTTTTTTTTCTTCGCATCATTTCAATACAAATAGAAAATTATTATTTTTTTTTTCAAAATGCTTTATGTTTATCCGAATATTTAAATATATTATAAATGAACTAGATTATTTATAGATATAAAACATAAGCTTTATAATAACATGAAAAAATATATATGGTTTATTATTAAGTGTTTTGTCACATTTTGAATACATACAAAATTATTTTACATTTTTAATGAAACGTTGAATCTTGCAACTAATAATACCTAATACCATAGTAGCTGAACTTAGCACTAACTGTTAAAAATTTAGTTATCTTTGAAATACAAAGTAAGTGTAATTCAAAAACTCGATGATTATTTGTTTGTTTTATCATATCACTCTCTCTAGTAGATTTAGAAAACGTCTTGGAAATAAAAATGCTTTTCTACTTCCTTTTCAATATTGTTTCTTTGTGAAAAAAGCATGGAGAGACGTACCATCAACCGGGGCTACTTTGGTCCATCCCATAAAAAAAGAATTTTTTCTTTGTATTGAGCAAACAATAAGTGATAATTTGGAGTTTTTGCCCTTGAAAAATATTTTATACCTTACTATAGAGTAATTGCATAATTTGGGGGTAATTTAATTTTTTTAGTGGCAGCACTGGATGTGTTTGTAAACAACTGTTTTCGTATGTAAATTTTAACTCTCCAAACTTTCTATAATGAAACAGTCTGGATAAAAGCTACAAATAATGTAAGTGTCAAAATATTACCTTTAATAACCTGTAACCCATGTGTGATCATAGATTTTAATTTATTTTTTAATTTTGACAGGAAATGTTTACGTTTTCATAAAGCTAACATGAAAACTTGTATTTTGGGCTATTTTGTGCAAGGCCTATTTTGGGCTATTTTGTGCAAGGCCTATTTTGGTCCGAAAATAGCCCCAATTACTTAAAAATGCCTTTTACACAACCAAATCTCTTAAAACATATTTTAAGGGGTCTCAGGACTCTTGAAATTAGAAAACTCGAAAAAAAAGGCCATTTTCAACATATAATATCTTAAAATGTATTTTATTTTAAGACAAAATTTTATATTGGGATGAAAGATATAAGTATGTTCTTTCATTTCTTGCATTTAAAAAATTAGAAGATGCAGAATTAACTTTTACAGTGGGCTTCAAAATGTCAGACATTTGACAAGCGGAAAATAGATATAACAGATTACGCGCACGATTACAAAATAAATTTTGCAACTAGAAGTAAAATTATGGTTCCTACTTATACTTCAGATTATATTAATTACTCTGAACCTAAAAAAAAATGTATTTAAGGCATTTTTATATTTTTAATACAAAGTTGTATTTAGTTAATGCAAAATTTTGAAAATTTCAACAGTATAATCACCTATAAAGAATATTTTTTTGAACAATAAAAAGGAAATTTTAGGTTCAATTTATACAGACTGACATGAAACATAAGTTTTGAAAATTTCATGAAAACAAATTCAGAAGTTTTTGAGATATCGTGCGCGTTATGCCCCAAAACGTCATTTGGAGAAAATTGACTTCAAAGTTTCTGAAACGCCGCTTCAGCTATTGATCGTGTATAATTCTAAAAGCCATAACTTCTGTTCTAATAGGAATTTCAAGGAAACATTTATACCAAATTGTTCAGAAAAGATAGTAGTTTAATATCTAAAAAAATTAAAATTTCGAAAAATTTAAAGCTTTAAGAGTCCTGAGACCCCTTAAGTAACATTTTTTTTCAAATGTTACTGTAGGAAAATGTTACATTAACTATTTTTGTTCCAGTTGCTTAGGATAATATGACGAAAACTGTTTTTCGCTTCTTTAATATTAACAATTGGTTTATCGTGTTTAAATGTAAAAAAAAATAAAAAAAATAAAAAAAATAAAATAAAATAAAAAATAAATAAACAATATTTGTTTATCGAGTTTACAGTGTTAATTTATTAGCAAATGCTATTGCAAGGGGGTTTCAATAAAATGTATTCATTTACATATGAAATGGATTAATTTTATATGAAACTAATTGAATGGATGAAAGTAGCCCCCAGTAGCCTACTTTGTTCCAAAACTTTAAAAATAGTTAAAAAATAAAAACAATAAAAAAAATCCTCTTTAAAACCATACAGTTTGCTCCATTCCGACGTCCATTTCGACGTTGGAAAAGCACATATAATATTTTTTTAATAATGAAAATGCGAGTGGAACTAAGAAAAAGTTGCCCAAAATAGCCAGTTGACAGTAAATCGCCCACATTCTTTCCGACACACATAGTGTAAGGAAAGTATTCTAATCATCATTTCAGTGTATGCGCAAGGGCGTCCAATAACTCACAAATGGCACATGTGAATGCACTTCACTTGGCGAATATTTTATTGTCTATTGTCACAAGTACTGTATAGATCTTTGTAAAACTCACTGACGTATTAGGTATTTCATTCATTTTAAACCATTTTCAATCAGTTTCGTGATTGTTTTTATAGGAAAATACATCTTAGAAATGTATACGAGTGTAAGTGATACATACTGAGGTGTTGTAATGAATAATTAGTAAGGAATAGGTAACGTCTTCAGTTACTCGTGATCTGACTCTAGAAAACAACCGAATGCATTTTGACACCCCCCCCCCAAAAAAAAAAAAAAAAAAAAAAATCTTCTGCTTGTCAATTCTCCCGTCGATACCCCTTTCTAAAAAAAAAAAAAAAAAAAAAAAAAAAAAAACGTGCCAAACAATACTATTTAACGAGAAAAATACAGAATCGCAACACCACACTTGGCCACTTTTATTTAACTTTTGGATAAATCAGTTTATTTTTTATGGTTTGGGATATATAGTAACCCTTTGTAACTCAACAATTCTGATTTGAAAAATTCTTACACAGGTATTAAAATGCATCATTTTAAACATGGAAAAAATAATTTAAAAAATTCAGAGCATCAAAATAATACTTTATTTGGAAAAATTGTGTTTGTTGCATATCTGCAACATGTTGCCAATTGACTCAAAAACTGAACATATTTAAAATTTTAATTTACATGAAAATTTTTGAAACAATTGTTAGTTTTGTTGTAGCAAAGCCCCAAACCACATTTCTCACAAACAATCTGAGTAAAGCCTTTACAATCGGGGTATTCACAAAGTATTCTTTTTTCTGCCCAATATTGTCAGTGCCCAATTGCGTCAAGGCGTACTTGTTTTGGTGGAATATGTTGAGTAGGTGCTCTATGCATTTTCTATTGAATTCTTTTTTCTACGAAACCTTTCCCTTTTTTGCTAGCTTTGGATTTGTTATCAATTTAACATAAGGGGGGGGGGGGAGGGGAGATATCTCTAATTTGCCCTATCGCAATTAAATAAAATAAAAACAGACTAATGTTTCCCCTTTTAAATATTTTGCTTTCCCGAAAGGAATGCAACTTAAATAACCATGAGAAGAAATTTTATATCTTGCTCTTTCACTATTAAAAAAAAAAAAAAAAAAAAAAAAAATCCATTATAAGAAAGACATGGCGCGTTGTTGCAGATCTGCAACAAACAAAAGATTTCGATTATCTTATACATATTATAAATTTACTAGCTCGAAAATGGTTTTAAATAAAGAATTTAAACTTACCTTTGTAAACAATATACTTGTATACGTCTACAGACTTTTATAACTCCTCTATTTCAAAGCTTAATTCAAATAAAATCACGTGTAGCTGATCAAGCGATAAAGCAAACTTTGGCGCGAGGAAAAAAAATAGTATCGACATATGTTGCGGATATAATGAAATAATTATATTAACGAGGCGGAACCCGTCGAATTTCGACGAAAGAAAATGTTTACAAAGGAACTGATGCATCAAATTTATAATACATCGCCAACAATAATTACAATAAAAAATCAATCTTACACTTGTTAGTTTAACTCTCCAAAAACATATTTTAGCCTAAGATTAACAAAATACTTTTTTCATAAACTTCAACTGTTAAAATTATTGAAAAATTAAATTTTATTCATATACGTAATCAGTGACATATAATCAAGATAAGTAATTTTGATTAAGTTATCAATTGATGCTTGGTATTACGGAATGAAAAATCAGCAAAAATAATTTCACCTTGACATAATCATAGAATTCCCCCCCCCCCTTTAAATCTAAACCGAATCAAGTCATTTTCCACGTTTCACATCCATATTAACCATTTAAAAACATTTTAACCCGCAATATTTCGCGATTAATAAAGATATTTTCAAGCTCGAAGTCGCGTTTGTCAACTATTACAACTTTCCATGTTAAAATTCCCACTCGTGATTTGAGGTCTTAGTATAATCTCTGTACCTGCGAGTAAAAATTCCAGAAATTTATATCTTTTAGACGTATTCAAGGGGAAATATCTCGTTTTATCAAATAAAATTACCGTTTTATTTTAACTATGACGTCCTTTTCAGTCGCTGAAATATTGCCCATTGTCTCAAACTCAGTATCAGCGAAATGAAAAAATAGTGAAATATAACAGCATCATCAGGGAAATTGTATCTTTTTTAAAGTGTAACGTCATTTTCTGTTTAAAATTTAAAAAAAGATATTTTTAATTGTAATGAGAAAATGGCATCAGTAAGAATAAAATCAATAAAGATAACTAAACAACTTTTAATAGAAATGAAGTACTCAGTTGCCACAATTAGAAAATTGGCATAAAAAACTATAAAAATAATTAATATCTCAAAAATAAATTGAGATACAGCTTTCAAACAAATTGCATTTAAAAGTGCATTTTTTCTGCATACGACGGTGTAAGCATTTAAAATGTAGGATGTTTAGAAGTTTAAAAATTTGCAGTAGGGAAAATTGCAAAACCAAAATTTCATTTCAAATTTCAAAGTGTTGCCATTCGCAGAATGACGTATGCGTTACGCACAGATATGTTTGTCCTTTATAATATAGATAGTAGTGTAATAGAATAACAACAATCAACAAAATCGTCTTTTGAAATTTACTGGCGAAATATCAATGACGTTTTGGGTATGTTGCAGATCTGCAACACGGTGATACAAAGGAATAAGTGATATTTCTATGTTTTCTAAAATTATAAAGATCTGCAGTATTCCATTTACTGAACTTGATGCCATAAACTATTTAAAGATTATGGGATTTCTATGAGATTTTACTTGAAAACGGATAAACATTGGCAGAGACCCACATGGCTATTGATTAAAAAAAAAATCATGAACGTGCAACGAATGTAATGCCTAGTGAATGTGATATAACGATTACGCAATTTTCGTGCTTTGTTCAGAGGCAGCTATTTTTGTGTTAGAAATGTCAAGTTGAGTCACTTACATTATTTTTTTAATTCTACTTTTTATATATTTAGAATCATTCTCACATCCCTTTATTCCAGGTGTTTAAAATTCAAATTAATATATATTCAAAATGATTATTACATCCCTGTATTTCAAGTTTCTTTTATTATACATTCTATCTACTTAAAACCGTTCTTACATCCCTTTATTCCATTTTTTTTAATATATTCGGCTTCTTATGTATTTAAAACCATTTTCAAATCCTCGGGGTTTGAGTTTTATTCTACTTGATAGCTATTTAAAATCTCTCTCACATCCTTTTATTCCAGGGTTTTAATCTCTTAAAAACCATTTCCACATCCCTATATTGAAGGTTCTTTTCTTTCATTTGATATTTGTTTAAAACGACTCTCACATACCATGTTTTTTAATTATTATTATTCTACTTGATATTATAAAAAATATTTGTGATATCCCTTTATTTCATTTTTTAATCTACTTAATATGTATCTAAAATCATTCTCAAATCTCAGTATTCTAGTTTTTTTTTTTTTTTTTTTTTTTTTTTTTTTTATTTAATATATATTTAAAAACATTTTCACATTCCATTAATCCAGGCTTATTTATTTTTCTTGATATAGTATATTTAAAATCGCCCTCAAATCCCTTTATACAAAGGTTTCTTTTATAATACTTAATGCCTATTTAAAATCATCCTCATGTAATTTTATTCCACGTTTTATTACTATTATTATTATTATTATTATTATTATTATTATTATTATTATTCTACTTGATATCTATTTTAACATCACTTTATTCCATTTAATATTTTTAAATCATAACTCTCTTTTGTATATAAAAAAAAACGATGAATAAAGAATAGTTTAAAGAAAAAAATCATGAAATATTAATTAGACGTTTTAGCCAATTTAAAATTTCACATTTGTCAAACACATGAAGATGAAGGAATTTTTTTGGTCCTGTGACATTTAAGATTTTTAAATGTGAAAATATGATCTCACATATTTTCCTTTCTAGTTTTTTTCGTTTTCCCTGACCGAATTTGCTCGAACCTTTAGATCAACAAATCATTGATACTGAGTAATCGAATAACAACTAATTCAATTTGAACCTTCAAGTTCTACGAAGATCACAGCCATTTATGAAAGTACTGATATTCGCATATTTTATATTTCGTTTCATTTGCAATATTTCCATACAGATAGAATATCACTTTAAATAATTCCTTCGAAAACATTATATATGTAATTCAGCATCGAAATATAGCTAAAAAAATTCGGCTGGATTCCATGCAATGGTTTTAATAAATAAAACGATTCAAAAATGCTATAATAATAATGATAATAAGAAGAAGAAGAATGAAAAAATATGTACTTTTTTATTACACAATGAGAATATTGGAATGATTTGAAGAAAAAAGTCCACCATTATCAATCCGTTAATGATTAAAAAATGCATTTAGGTAAAATAAAATTATCTCAGTAATGAAACACAAGCGGGCATGACCGAGCATAGCTCGGTCAAAATTAGCTTTATGTTCAACTCGATAAAATATTCTCACTGTATCATTCTCTCTGTATTATTGCTATAGGGGAGACTAGGGACGGTTGGCCATATGGGAGACTTGACCCAACCATCACTTTTCATATTTAAAATAATTACAGTGTTTTATCAATAGGTGTCAACCAAAGCTACTTGAATGATCAAACAACAGTCTTCGTTTCATAGAAATAATCGAAATAGGTGTGGAAAAAAACAATTGTGAGGCGTTTTCAACCTAAAATTTGTGTTTTTTAGAAATAATTTGTAAGCTTTTTTCAAATAAATTATATCATAGAAATTTAAGTAAGTAGGTTTAAAGTAATGCAGAAATATCGAGCTTTCATTCCAGGTATAAAGACTGTACAATAAGTTAGGCTTAACATAACAATGTGGTATTCTTTAGAAAAGGTCTATGTAGGGAGGATTGACCCAGACAATGTGAGGGATGGTTGTCCAGATGCTCAAGGCTCCCTTAATTAAGTGATTTTGGAAATCTTTTTACTATACACTTTGCATAATGAAAAGTTAATTGCATATACATACAAGAATGTAAATTTATTCTGTAAAGCTTCAGTAAAATGGTATGATGGAAAAAAAAATGTTTAAAACTGACTATAGAAAAACGTGAAAAAATGCTAGAAAATGGGAAAGTTGATAGGATTTTTTTTACATTTAAATAATGCTTACAATAGGTAAATATAAACAGTGAGAAACACTAGAAAAGATGAAAATAGTAGTATTAACACTTTGAGGGGCAGTGATATGTTTATAAAACCACTTAATTTTAATTCCGAAACATCACAACGACACCAGAATTTTGCTAAAATATTTTCATATAACATAGATTTTTTCTAATTTCCAAATAAATTTGTTCATAAATTCCGGTGCCAGTCATTTATTTCAACAATTTAGTACTGAAAGTGCTTTTTCTGAAATTCTTAAATTTCTAAAATTCTTAATAGGATTTAGGACTTCTTTATAGGATTCACATTCTGAATGGTTATTTTTTCGACAAAAATATCCAAATTTGGTGACATTCTTGCATTTGGTGCTGAGTATGTGTTTTGGCATTCGTTATCTTGGAAAATGATTTTTTTGCCAAATGTTGTCAATATTTAGCCAACTTCGCGGTTTCATGACCCTGACCCGTATTGACCCAAAATGACGCACAAATCAATTCTGCTAGAACATGTGACTTATCTCAATGGTCTGGAAATCTAAAACGGTAGGATACAAAATTTAGTCAAAATCATTTAAGTCGTTTTATAGATAAAATTATCTTGACCCGCAGTGATTCGAAAATGATCTACTAATCTAATTTTCTCGAACATGTGATATAGCCGCGTGGTTTTCTCGAGACCGAAAAGATAGAATACAAACTTTAATCAAATCGTTACAGCCATTTTCTAGATAAAATTATTTTGACCGTAGTGACCCATAAAGGACCCACTAATCGAAATTTCTCAAACATTTGACCTAGCTCAGTGGTCTTGTACCCGGAAATGGCAAAACACAAAAGTTTGTCAAAATTGTTTGAGACGTCTTTTAGATACAATTAGCTTGACCCTGACCCATTGTGAACCCAAAATGACCAACTAATGGAATGTGCTTGAACATGCGAAATAGCGCAATGTTCTTCTTGAGCCCGAAAACGACATAATACAAAATTTAGTCAAAATCTTTAGAGCCGTTTTTTAGATAAAATTAGCTTGACCCGCAGTGAACCCAAAATGACCCACTAACCTAATTTTCTTAAACATGTGTCTGAGTCCAGTTGTCTTCTCAAGACCGAAAACGATCCAATACAAAATTCAGGCAAAACCATTACAGCCTTTTTTAGATAAAATTAGCTAGACCCATAGTAACCCAAATATGACCCACTAATCAAAATTTCCCGAACATGTGACCTAGCCCAACAGTCTTCTCGAGCCCAAAAACGGTTGGATGCAAAATTTAGCTGAAATCGTTTGAGAGTTTTTTAGATAGGGTAATTCCGGGATTTATGCCGCACATTTTTTTGAACTTGTGTATAAAGTCCCATGGTGGACATAAAATAAAAAAAAAATCTGGCTATGCTATTTAATGTTAAACATACAACGCGTGTACTGCGACAAAAAATTTCAAAACAAGATATTAATATTTTTTAACAATTTTTTTCAAAACATTACACTGCGACGCGTCACCCGTACATTCAGGCTGAGACGCCGCACTTGTGCGGTAGTTATGCCGCATTTCTAATAAGAACAGAATGAAATAATACATAAAAATTAAAAAAAATATATTCATATCTGGGCTATAATTAACGCTGTAATAACAAAATGAAACTAAATGAGTACAATGAAACGTATTACTAGATTCAAATTAATAATTGTTGCCTACTTTCACGATTAAAATTATCGACTTTTTTTTTTTTTTTTGTAACATTTTAATTGTCATTTCAGCAACAACGTAACAACAACGTATTAGAAAGGGAAAAGAAAAAAGTAAAAATGTGTTTACATAACTTATTTCTTAACCCTTTCGGGACCGGTGGCTTTTACAAAAATTTTATTCGATTGGTACCACTTTTTTTAAAAAAAAGTTACCTTTACTTAAATAATCATGAAAATGCTCTAATTAAGCAAAGCAAATATTACTTTTCTTTTTACTGGTGCCAGAAACAAATTTTGTAAGCCCTTTATGAAGGTGCTTATATGCACCTATGGCTCGAATGGGTTAAGAGAGCTGTTTTTTCGACTACAATCTACAGAAAAAGCGTCGAAAATTTACAGTCTCTATGTAACTACATTTAAACACATGATGCAACGAAGCCAATTACAGTTCCTCTTTTTTGGAGTAGTTTTCTAAACATTTCTTACAAAGAACGTCTGGGTTACGCGTAATCCAATTTTTCATTATTATCATCTTGACTTGCATCTGTCTTGCCCTTCTTACTTCTTATTTTCCCCTTTTTATATTTTTGTTTTAGTAAACTTCATAACATGGTTAGTCTGTGCAAAAAGAAAATGAAAAGTTAATAACACTTAATCATCCCGTACAAAAGAAACTGCGGCATGTATACCGGAATAACAGTGCGGCATGTATCGCATTTTGCATGGTGCAGTCGTCGGCCATCACAGTTACCTGTCATCGCTAAGGGGAATGGCGTAACCATACGCACAGTACTCTATACAGACGCTACACTTAGTTTTGGCTTCGAAAAATGCATGCATTTAGTAATTAGTGTATGAAAAGCATTTAAACATAACGTGTTTAAAATTTTGGACAGTGAAATCATGCACTTACGTCAAATTAAGGACTGTACTTCTACAAGTAAACATCGAAATGGGACTCACGCTATACATTGGTTAAAATAATCTCATTGCGCACATATACTGTGCGTTTGACGGCCAACTATCGATAATTACAAGAAATACAAGGGGTGCGGCAACTATCCCGTATGCCGCGACTCTCCTGGAGTTACCCTATAATTAACTTGATCCTGACACATTATGACCCAAAATGACCCACTAATCAAATTTTCTCGATCATGTGACCTAACCCAATGGTCTTCTCGATCCCGAAAACGATAGAATACAAAATTCTATCCAAATCTTTAGAGCCGTTTTCTATACAAAAATAGCTTTACCACTAGTGACCCCAAAATCACCCACTAATCGAAATTTCTCGAGAATGTGACCTAGCCCAATGATTTCCTCGTGCTTTGAAAGGATGAATACAACATTTAGTCAACATCGTTAGAGCCGTTTTTTAGATAAAATTAGCTTGACGAAGGACCCATTGTGACTCAAAATAACCCACGAACCGAATGTTCATGAACATGCGACCTAACCCAATGGTTTTCTTGTGCCCCAAAATGGTAAAATTCAAAATTTACTCAAAAGCGTTAGAGCCGTATTTTAGATAAAATGGGCTTGACCCATAATGACCCAAATATGACCCACTAATCTAAATTTCTCGAACATGTGTCCAAGTCCAATAGTCTTCGCGTGCCCCAAAACGGTTGGATATAAAATGTTTTTAAAATCGTTTGAGCCGATGTTTAGATATAATTAGCTTGACCCTAACTCATTATGACCAAAAATGACCCACTAATCGAATATTCTCGAACACGTGACCTAACCAAATAGATTTATCGTGCCCGAAATTGGGAAAATACAAATGGAAAAAATCGTTAAAGCCGTTTTTAACATAAAATTTACATACACACACGCGCACAAACCATACACACACAATTTTTGCTCGTATTATAGTATAAGATTATTTTTATTACCTGCGAAGAATGACAGATAAATTATGAACATTAAAATTAAAACATTAAAAATATTCCTGAAATAGCTCAAAATCCTTAAATTAAGTTCAAATTTCAAAATAAAATTTATTTACTTTTATGTAGTTTTTTATTCCTTCCAGTAGAGTAAACGACTGCAATTCTGCAGTCTTGAAAATTCTGATATTTACCATCGAGGAAGATGGCTTTTACAAACATGGAATGACACCTTCTGTAAAAAGTTAATTTAAAAAACTCTTAATCCATTTTTAACTAAGGAAAAAAATTGTTATAATTTGCTCTATCTTTATTTCCTTCATTATTATTTCATCAGGATATTTTTGTACGAATTTCTGTAGGTATACGCAGTACATCTACACAATTGTAGATTTCCATAGTTAGACAAAGTACTTCTATTAATTTTCTATTAATTTTACTAAAGAAATTAAGAAACAAAAGCAAAGCAAATTTCTAAAGTAAATTTCTAATATTTGTCCTCTATACAGAAGAAATATTAATATAAATCCTAATAAATTTTTCACTCATATCCGTATTTTGTTTAACACTAGAAAGATGGAGAGCGGTCATTTTCACCGCTATCAAATGAATATATTTCTATTCGAACCAGAAATTTCTTTATAAAACAAATTTAAAAGATACAAAGACACAAAACAAGTTAAATAAATATGTTAATAATTTAAAATAAAAATTCTGGTGTGAAATATTTTTATAATAGTTGAGTAAAATTCCCCATCTTTCTAGTGTTAAGAAAATAAATCCTTTATTAACCCTTTGCGCTCGGCGTTTCTTACACAAAATTTATTCGATCGGCACCATTTTTTTTTTTTTTTTTTTTTTTTAAAGAAGTTTCGTTCAAGTACACAATTTCAAAAATGCTCTGATTAAATAAGGCACATATTATTTTCCTATACTACTGGTGAAAAAAACAAATTTTGCAAAAAAGATTATGTCTCCGCTCCGGAGCCCTCGAGTACAAAGCGTTAAATTTCAGTGAAATCAAGTACAACGAAATAGATCATAGATTTAGAGCTATCATGAACATAAGATCAGTTTTTCTTTCAAAAGAAGGAAAGCAAAAAAGTGTGCCTTAGAATAAATCTTTATTCTATACTTATGCAACACATTTAAGGATATTATACTAAAATACTTTTTTTAAAAAATCGTTTAGAAGAAAAGTAACGCTCCACCGAAATTAACACTCGCAGATTGGTAATTTTCAAATTTGAGGTTTTTATATCTTAATTTTTACATTTAAAGTGCGTTAACTGTCCGTACCAAGACGCATAAATCTATACTTTTTTCTATTATAAAGAGGTAAAAATTGTTTATTTGTAGGAGGTAAGCTCTGGAACTACCGAACCGATTCTAAAAGTTATGGTATCAAAATGATGGTGTTAGTCCAACTTAGAACATAGGCTATATCTTATGTCCGTGCCACTGGCCAAAAGGGGGAGCAGGAGCAAAAAGCGTTCTAAAAAAGCGATTTTTGTGTTACTGAAGGGCCTAGAAACATGAAATTTGGAATGGTAGTTACTTATAAGATACTAATATTCTCAAAGGACATTTCTTTAAAAAATCGAAATTAAAAAGGGGAGAAAATGCGCAAAAAACGTTCTAAAAACGTTCTAAATGGCGATTCTTACGCAATATCAAGAAGTATCAAACCGATATAAAAAATAATGGTGGCAAAATGATGGTGACAAACCTTGCTCCAAAATAGGCAACATTTTATGTCGGTGCCACTACCCCTAAAGCAGGTGCAGGAGAAAAAATCGTTCGAAATTGCGATTTTTTGTGTTACTGAAGTGCCCAGATATATGGAATTTGGAATGGTAGTTACTTATTACGTATAAATGATTTCCAAGAACATTTCTTAAAATTCGAAATTTAAAAGGGGTGAAAATGGGCAAAAAGCGTTCTAAAAAACTTTCTAAATGGCGATTTTTACGCAATCAAGAGAAGTACCAAACCGATTTAAAAAATAATGGTGTCAAAATGATGGTGACTACACTTTCTCCAACATAGGCTACATTTTATGTCGGTGCCACTACCGCTAAAGGGGGTGCAGGAGCAAAGATTCGTTCGAAATTGCGATTTTTTTGTTACTGAAAGGCCCACATACATGGAATTTGGCATAGTAGTTATTTATTAGTTATAAATTATTTCCAAAAGCATTTCTTAAAAAAATTCGAAATTTAAAAGGGGGTGAAAATGAGCCGAAAGCGTTCTAAAAAATGTTCTAAATGCGCCGGTTTTTACGCAATCTAGGAAAGTACCTAACCCATTTCAAAAGTAATGGTGACATCTCTTGCTCCAACATAGGCAATGTTTCATGTTGGGGTCATTGCCCCCAGAGGGGGCGCAGGAGCAAAAAAAAGTTCGAGAATTCGATTTTTGTGTTACTGAAGGGCCTAAAAACATGAAATTTGGAATGGTAGTTACTTATAAGATATAAATCATCTCTAAGAACATTTCTTAAAAAATTCGAAATTTAAAAGGTGTGAAAATGCGCTAAAAGAGTTCTAAAAACGTTCTAAATGGCTATTTTTACGCAATCTCAGAAAGTACCCAGCATATTTCAAAAGTAATGGCAGGAAATAGATGATGACAGCCCTTGCTCCAACATAGGCTTTATTTCATGTCGGTGTCACTACCACCTAGAAGTTGCAGAAGCAAAAAGCGTTCTAAATTACGATTTTTGTGTTACTGAAGGGCATAGAATCCTGAAATTAGACAGGACAGTTATTTATACGATACAAATGATCTATAAGGACATTTCCTATAAAATCGAAATTTTTAAGGTGTGAAAATGAGCGAAAAGCGTTCTAAAAAACTTTCTAAATTGCGATTTCTACGGAATATCAGGAAGTACCGAACCGATTTAAAATATAATGGTGTGAAAACGAAGGTGGCAGCCCTCGCTCCAACATAGATAACATAGAAGACGCATAAATAAATAAATAAATAAAACAAAGATGCTTAAGTTTTATAAAGCAATAAATTCATTAAAATTGAAATATTTCTTTCACTGGCTTTTTTTTTCTAAGAGTATTTACAAAATTTATATTTTTTACATCATTTTTTCACAAAAACTGCATTCTAAACTCGCTTCTATGCATTTCTTAAATGATACTGATTAGGGGCAAAATGACAAAAATTTTTATTCTTTTTCCATTTAGTCTTCGAACACCTTTTTAACCGAGGCCCTTGTGGACAACTCCACATCCCCGGAATCAGAACAGGTGAGAAATGGCAGGAGAGCAAGCTAAGACCTGGATGGTAGCAATTAATAAAAAGGGGGGGGGGAGTAAAAAAAGACCTGACATGTGGGAAAAATGAGCTACTTGAAATAAAAAACAAAAAATGAATGATAGAAAAAGCAGAGAGAATTTACTAGGAGGAAGTTTAAGTATACCATTACAACAACTAGATATATTCTTGGGTTTTATAAAACTTGAATTTTTTCAAAGATTTTTTACAAAACTTTTTAATGTTTTTTGAAGATTTTTTATAATTTTATAATAAATGAGTAGTAAACTCAAGAATAAATAAATGTTAGTAGGGAAAGAGGGTAGCCTATATCAGAGTGTGAGTTGCAGCTTCTTTAGTTCTTAGGCCTAACTTCCTGAGAAGTTGCCATTTGAATCCGCTCTGGGATGCCGTCGGAGACTTCACTTCCTGCCGCCCGAGCGTCGAAGCAATGCCGGCACGACTAAGCGTAACTCTGAAAAGAGCCAGTCTTCCCGGAGCAACATCGCCAGACCGTGAGGGCATAGCATCATGATAGAGTGCTGTGGAATGTCGCCGCAGTGCTGGATGCAGCGCTTCGGCAATGCCGTAGGTCCTGATAAGGACCGGCCCATCCGCCCTGTACACTGCTTGACTGCTGGACTCTGACTGGAACAAACTAAAAAGGTCTTGTTGTATGGGCTACGGAGGAAAAGGGAGGAGCCAAAGCGGAGTCTGAGCTACTGTTTGCAGTCAGAGGAAAAGATAGTGGGAAATACAAAAGTTAGTATAAAGTGTAATAATAAGAATAACAACATAATAAAATAATAAAAAGAGATTAAAAGATTTTTGAAGAAGGGTATTTAAGATAATTCCCAATTTGGCTCTTTTACGGTTAGCGTTGTCGTGTATGTCATAATTAGGTAAATTATTTATCGCTCCATTTAGTCTATTTAAAATTATTTCCTTTATAAATTTCATTTGCTTAATTTTAATGGGAAACAATGATATTTTATTAAAATGTTGGTTCTATAACGTAAGACAGATATGTAATTTTCGTTTACAATGCAACGGATAAAAAAATTCCATTAGAAATATATATATATATATATATATATATATATATATATATATATATATATATATATATATATACTTATTGCGTTATATTGTATTGCTACTTGGTCCACCCAGTTTTGACAGAGGCAACAAAAATAATCTGAATCAAACATAAAAATCACTGTTGAATGATTTATATTTTTAAAAGAAAATATTTCCAAACGAATCTTATTTTTTGAGCACCACAGTCTCCGACAATGTAAACGCTCAAATTTGTAAGATATTATATTTTTTAATGAAAATCTATCCAAACGAGCAAATGTTAGGGGGTCTGCTGCCTTAGGCAGTGGACATTCTTAAATTGGTATAATTTTATATGTTTGAAATAAAAATCTATCCAAACGAACCTAGAGATGAGGCCCATTGTCTTTGACAGCGTATATTGCGCGCGTTACGAACACTCCAATCAGCTATAGAAAACAAACCTCGAATTTGTATTAATTTAAATTTTTAACCCGAGAGTAGTTGTGTCTTTTTTCAGAACGTTATTAGCCGCGTTCGGTCTTTTTGCCGCCGGCCACACGGATATAGAATATGCAAAATAAGAAACATTTTTAACTTAAAATTTGAATACATTAGAACTCGAAATATTCGAATCAGTTGGGACCGGATAATCAAAAATTCGGATAATTGGATTTTTTCCGAATAATTATCCGAATTATTTCAATTATCCGAATAAAGGGTCTCTTTTTATTTATTACTGTATGTATGTTGAAAATGGGAGAAAAAATCTATTTTGAAAGAAAAGGAGCTTTTAATTAATTAAATGAAAAGACAGCAGTTTTACACGTTAAGCGTAATTACAAGTGCTGTACATCAGTCCAGTATATACGTATCGTACTGTATATGAAAGTAATTGCTTGATGAACATCTCGGTCAAAATAAGCTGTTTGACAGTCTTCATCCGTTTTCAGGCAGCCAAGTCGTCCATCCGCTTGACAATGAGAAGTTGCATGTGGTCACACTCTGTCTGACGCTCAATCTACTTTAATGCAGTTTCAAGGCCGGCGAATGCTTCACTAGTTGATGGTCCCATGTCTGCTTCATCTTCGACATTAAGGTTATCTTTTTCCTCGACACTTTTTTCGCTCACACTTTCAATAAGTTCATCATCATTTACAATTTGAAACCCAGGGTCTGACGAATCATAAAACTTCCACTTTCCTGTATCCGTAGGTTTTTAAAAAATAGAGGAAGCTTTTTCACATTTTTAAGTGCTCTTGGGCTTTCTGACTTCCCTATCAAGAGAAAGCGTATTTTATGGCTTCCCTAAGAGTTCTCACAGCCAAGCACCGTGACACGGTCTTTACTAACTTTATGTCCCGAAACACTACACTCTCTTTTAGAGTCTAAAGTGGTTTTAGGCAGAGCTTTCCAAACAAGACCGGTTTCATCGGCGTTGTACAAAAACTCAAGATCGTAGAGTCTGCTACATCTTTAAATTTTTCAATAAAATCTTCGCAGCTTTGAAGTCTGCTGATAACTTCTCCGCACTTAAATCTAATTCATGGGCACTGTGCCTTTACTTAAAATTTCTTAGTCAACCGTTACTTTCTTTAAAGAATGAACAACCAAGCATCTGAGTTAATATCGAATTTTTTTCCCAAATAATCGAACTCAAAATTGGGTTTCCCATGGAATGTTGCTGCAAAAACTACTTAAAAACGGCATCTTCTAAGTTTTTGTTTGTTGTTGCCTTCATTGATTTTCTTGAAGAACTTCCATCTTCGTTTTCAAGCAGTGACACGAAGTTTAAAAGTGTAGGTTTGCTCCTTCTAACATCTGAAATCGTTGATTGTCCAACACCGTACATATCAGCCAATTGCTTTCCCGAAACTCCTTAATCTGATTACTCTATAATATTTAGTTTATCCGCTAACGATAACACGAAAAGTTTTCTTTTAGAAGCCATGATGACCAACGAAACGCATACTCACAAACAATACAACGCACTGACGCGAAAGATTATCGTCACTGTAGCAGGTCAAATAATCAACTAGCAGGTCACGTCATACTCATTGATTAATCAAAACAAACAGTGACAGGTGGGTCGGGCTGGCAATCTGGCGACGGACGACAGCTAATAAATGAACTGCACTATGAGACGGTGACTCATCATCCCAATAATGTTAGTGCTGTGCCTACACTATTTTCGTGGAGAGAAGTACAATAGCGCGCGTAGATAGGATCATTATTTTGCGAGTCGCAGTACGTTTCCATCTTAATTTTTTTTCTGAAATTCTGAAATCGAATCGGATAACCAGCGTTTCGGATAATCGGAAATAGGATAATTGGAGTTCTACTGTATTACATTTAGAAGAAGTTATAAATTTGCTGTTTTCTTAAATTATACATTTTATTAATGAGATTTGGAATAATGGTAAAAAGCAAAAATGAACTGACATTAGGGATAGTTCCGTAAACTTTTCCACCAATTTCAACTTTGCTTGTAAAAATGTACCTGAAAGGAAAACAGAGATATCTTGTTACTCCACTATTGTGGTGAAGAAATATTTAAAGTCAGCTGCATGGTAGTTCTTCCTTGTTTTTGTAAGGGTTATGAGTTAGGAGAAATTTAATTTTTATGGGCGGCAAAAAGAACGATACTTGACTATTTCCAGGTTAAGCAAAAATGTAGCCTAACGAACTAAGGGTCCCCCGTTATATAGATACCGACTTAATTTCTGACATTTGGATATACTGAGTTTGTAACATCAACAGTTATGGATAAAAACTAATTAAAACAACCCTCTTCCAGTCACTCTTTCCTTAATATCGTGAAATAAAATGTTCCAGTGTTGAAAATGTAAAGATTTTCACTACATGTTCAGAAAAAAAAAGTCTTCGAAAATGGTCTAAAACATAATTGGAACGGCAAACAATTTCTTCATCATCATCATTATTATTGTTATTGTTATTATTATTACTATATTTACAAAGACATCGTTTGAGCTGCAAAGGCACCACAAATAAATGGGTATTTTTTCCTCAAATTCGATTAGAAAAGTGGATGCGGAGTTATAAGTATTCTGATGAAACAAAAAACATGAAACCGGTATTCAGAAAATATACAAAAAGTACAACAAAAATGTTATTTTATTTAAATAAAAAGGATAAAGGGAGCGGCAGTTTAAATTTCGTTAAAAAAAGTGACTGTTTTCCCTGGTTTTGCTTCTTTCTGCTTTAAGACTATCGTAAATGCACTTTTGGCAAACACAAATACGACAACGTGTTTTTTTTTTTTTTTTTTTTTTTTGCGATGTTCATTGTGGTTTTCACTTCTCAGCTAATTATCGCAAATGAAAAAGATTTATCGGAAGTGCAAGCGGACCTGCCTTCGTCTATCCTCATCTAAATTTTGAGAGCTCTGCCCTAGCTATCGACAATTGAGTACACAAACACAATGACAGACAGACATCTTTCTTTTTATCAATATAGATTATTTTTTTACTTTATTTATATATTAATAGATTAATAAAGTTACTACTAATGCTTTTTAATAAATATTATAATAATAGTAATAGGTGTCATTTTAAAATTTTATTTAAAGCCTATTTTTCGGAAAATTTCATTTAAAACTGAACTACTTTATATAACTAGTATCCCTCAGGCCGAAATGTCGGAGCGTGGAGGGGCGTAAACGTAAAAGATATTATTTTAAAAATGTTTTATTTTCTAGATTGCTGTTTAATAGTATAAAAGTAAGTTTGAAATAACAATCGTCGATACCTCATTTTAAAGTGTTTAACTCAGTCGTCAGTTGCCTCGGGTAATGCACAAATTCTAAACTGTCAACAAGTGCTTCCATACTTCTAATTTCTGTAAAGCCTGTCCTTAGCGAAAATTGCTTCCATTAGACCTTTCTCTAAATGACAAACTACAGTAAAAAAGACATAAGTTATATATACACTTGATAAAATATCATCAGTTTACTACATGGTGTACAAAACTGTTGTAAAGTCAAAAATAAACTTATACAAACATTAAAATAAAGTTAAAAAATCTACGTTTCGGTCATCCTTCTATGACCTTCCTCAGGAACGTTGTCGTAAATCTTCTAAAATTAGAGCAAAACCGTTTTTTAATTAATTAAGTAATTTTAGAAGATTTACGACAACGTTCCTGAGGAAGGTCATAGAAGGATGACAGAAACGTAGATTTTTTAACTTTATTTTAATGTTTGTGTAAGTTTATTTTTAACTTTACAACAGTTTTGTACACCGTGTAGTAAACTGATGATATTTTATCAAGTGTGTATATAACTTTTTACGGTGTAATTGTCGAGTTCTTTTATTAGGACATAAGTTGTTTTATGTGACAACACCTTTAGATGGATATCCACAGAAGTTTTTGACAATGTTAAACTCGAGGATCTATGTATGGTGGCAAGGTATGCAACAGTTAAAGGCAACTAACTTCGTGTGAATGAGGCTTTTTCTTCTTTCTAATATTTACAAATAGGATTGATAAAAAAAAATCACAGATTGAAATGGCTCATGATACTCAATAAAATGAACTATTATGGCCTGTGGCAAACCTCGAGGTTGAAAACGTGGGCCATAGGCAATATCTTTTATCGAACTTACGTTTACCAAGTCTCACTTCGTTCAGATATTGGTATGTAGTATAATGCATAACCCTGCATCCAGCTGCTGAGGAAAGTCTAGACCGAAGTCCAGACGCGTGATCATCTTCACTCCATCTTGCTATTTAATCACTGTGATCTGCTAAAATTCTTGTTTATTGGTCCCCGCTTTGATTTAAGAAGTACTTCTTGATTATATTCTTTAGCTTTCTTGGTTTTGAGAAAAAGACATATGGCACCTGTTCGAATTATCTGTTATTATGTGCCAAAATGTTGGCAACGCATTTATTCTGCGAATGTAGGTAACCATAGAAACGTAATTCGTTTCGTTTTGCTAGTTTATGTTCTTGTCTTGCCTTGTGTGCACGCATCGCTTGTCAACAATAAAAGAAATACAGTCCTTAAGATTATGTGAGTTTATTAATTAGTTTAATACGCATCGCTTTCAAAATGGTCAGCGTCCAGCCGGAGAAAGATGCAGTACTTTTCGCAATTAAAAAAAAATTTTGTGACTGTATAATGAACTATTATCTCCAGTTCTTTCATCAAAGTTTTATGGAATGACGATTTCGCAAGCGTGTATGCTTCGATTAATGGGATGAAGAAATCGTCTGCTCTGCAATAAGGTAGGAAATATTTATTATTTTCTTTACTGTATTATAAGATTTTGAAATGGAATCTATTGAAAAGTTGAAAAAGAAACGTTCCACATTAAGAACGTCTGTAACAAAATTGATTAGTAAATTCGAAACATTAATAAATGACAAAAATATAGAAATTGCTAATTACTCAGAAATATTAGAGCAATTGAATGATAAAGAACAATCGCTAAAAAACTTAAATAATGAAATAGAATCTGCCATTACTATAGAGAAAGATTATGAAATAGATATTAACACTAGTGAGGAATATCATGATAACATTATGAAGACTAAATTTAAAATAAAAAAACAAATTAAATGTTTAGAAGAGAGTAAAGTTCCCAGTGCATTTCAATTAAAACCTACTCTAATAAACAACGCAATAAACATTAAATTACCTGAAATTCCACTTCCGAAATTCTCCGGGAAGTCCGAAGAGTGGAATACGTTTAAGCTACAATTTAACAACTTAATAACCTCAAATGAACAACTTTCGGATGCTCAAAAACTGCATTATTTATCAGCTGCATTAATAAATGATGCAAGGGTTATGATTACAACAGAAGATACGTTTTCATCTTTGTTCCAAGCGTTAAAGGACAGATACGAAAATGATAGAGTAGTAACAGAAATACACATTAATTCACTTTTAGAGACAGATAAGCTCACGCAGCCTTCCTCTAAAGACCAACGAAATTTAGTTGACAATGTAAGAAAAAGCATTCGCGCATTAAGCGTTTTAAACTATAATAGAAACAATCTTTCCGATGTTTTAATATTAAACATCATTCTTCAAAAGTTAGACAAGGATACTCGAAAAAATTATGAAATGAGTATAAGTGCAAACGAAGTACCAAAATTAGATGAATTAATTTTATTTTTGGAGAAACGTTCTCAAATTTTGGAAAACATCCATAAATGCACTTCCATCCCGTAAGGCATGGTGACGTCACGGCGACGTCGTTGTGAAGTCACACTGTGACTTTGTGACCGTCGATGTGACGTCACGTGACGTGGATGTGACGTCATAGTGACTAGAATGCGAGGTCGTTATGGCCGTTTTAGAGGTCGTTTGTGACGTCACATTGTGACCACTCTGTGAAGTCACGGTGTGACAAATTTGTGAAAAGTGTGTCATTTGTGACTATTTTGGCATTAACTTTGTGACGAACCTGTGACGAAAGCGACAATGCTTTGAAGTCACACTGTGACCAATTTGTGAAATATGTGTCATTTGTGACGAACTTGTCATAAACACTGTGATTTCAAATGAAAATCAAATTTCAAATTAATTGCTTAAAAGACGCAAATAGTGAAAATGATTCCATGCTGGGACTCGAACCCGGGCCATCAGTACAGTGCACTGACATTCTACCGACTAAATCACATGGAACGATACCCAGGCTGAAAAATTTCTCACTATTACATGTTGGCAAGGCTACAAACGCAGCACAAGATGGAATATTTAGCGTGAGCCACCAACATGATGCAAACACGAAACTTAATTAAATCCAGCATCGATTGAAATTATATTAATACTTGGAAATTTTTCCAGCGAGAACCATTCGCTTTGCATACGATATTTCAAATGAAAATCAAATTTCAAATTAATTGCTTAAAAGTCAATTTTAATTTGAAATGTTGTATGCAAGGAGAATGTTTCTCCCTGGAAAAATTTCCAATTATTAATATAGTTTCAATCGATGCTGGATTTAATTAAGTTTCGTGTTTACCCCATGTCGGTGGCTCACGATAAATATTCCATCTTGTGCTGCGTTTGTAGCCTTGCCAACATGTAATAGTGAGAAATTTTACAAGCTGGGCGTCGTTCCATGTGGTTTAGTCGGTAGAATGTCAATGTGCTATACTGATGGCCCGGGTTCGAGTCCCGGCATGGAATCTTTTCCACTCCTTTGCGCCTTTTAAGCAATTAATTTGATATTTGATTTTCATTTGAAATATTGTATATAAGGCGAATGATTCTCTCTGGAAAAATTTCTAAGTATTAATACAGCGATGAATTTTAAAATAAACTTTTGCTGTAAATATAAAATCTTATCTTTTTACCGTACTTTTTAGAAAAATATCGCTATTTTGGAGTCCTATTCTTCTAAAACATTTTAAATTTTTCCACTTAAAAAACAATGCTTATCAACTGCCATATTTTTTTATTAAGTTCTATGCTTGATATTGAGTTCAAGCTTGATATTTAGAATGTGTAAGTTTTTTTAATTTGTTGTTGTTTTATTAAATATGAACATGGAGACTAACGGATATTAATACAACTATTATTTATAGAGCGGCATGATAAGCGATATTTATTTAAATTTTTTATTCCCGTGTATATTGTATTTTGTGAATATGAGCTAAATAGATTTGGTATGTTTTATAGGAAAAGACTGATCTAGGAAATAGAAAAAAAAAACGAGTAAGAAAAATCATGCGTTAAGCATAGATTATAAAATACTTTCCAACACTTTCTGAATGCTTTAACAAGACATCGTAATTTAGGGAAATGACGTAAATAAGATAACTAAATAAACATTTCAGAAAACGCATAAAACATTTGAAAAACTGATTTCAACAGTTACCGTCCATAGCCAAATATGTTTTCCAATTCTTTTGAACAGCCCTGTATTTGATCTGTAGGTTGATACACTGAAAAAATATGAAGTACTCAAAAATGAGTAAACCGACGTACTCATATCGAATTGAATATTTTTGGATCAAAAATGAACCTATGCTTTCTCTATTTTGAAACATCACATGTTATAAAACCCAAACAAACGAATAGTTTTGTACCCTGTAATGGTTCATTTCATTTATAGCGGCATAAATGATGTTTATTAATGTAAATATTAAATTATGCACAGCATTTTAAAAATAATTTAAAAGTACTTGGAAATAATGCTCTTGTCATAAAAATATTCGATTTGAGTATCTTGCTAAGAATTTTGCTATTTTTCTTAATAAATAATCAATTAAACATTTCTTGTTAAGAACTTTGAACGGGAAATAAATGTCAGTACATTTTTACTTTAAATTTTAGGAGTTTTTTTTTTTGGGGGGGGGGGGCGGGCAGTGCATAACGATTCATATTTGATCACAACCATGGAATAAAAAATGAATACATGTGTTTCTCAACTTTGAGTACATTTGGATCGGAGCTATTTTGAGTATGTGACGCATTTAAAATTGGATACTTCTTACTCAATTTTGAGTACCCATTTTTTAAGTGTATATATACTATATAATGGGAAAATTTAGTTTAGCAAGAAAACGTCTAACAGGTTGAAATTCTTTTTCAGCAATTTATACTAATGTAAGGAAAGATACTTGAATACTTTTGTACAACCCTGTAGTTTACCTAGAATCTTTATTACACGCTACTATTTAGTTAAAATTTAATTCAAACTAAGACACTCTTAAAACTGCTGAAATCACATTTCCAGAAATTATCATTTATAGACGGCCATGTATCCATTTCCTTGCGTGACCCTGTGTATCATTTTATCCATATTCTACAAACATTTATTGGTAAATTAAATGCAGTTCAGCGAAAAAAAACATAACTCATTTAAAAACCACCTTTAAGCAATTTGCGCCCATACCCAGTAATTCTTACGAATACTTTTGTGTAGCCTTGTATAGGAATTATAGCATTTATATACACGATACTGTGCATAAATATAGTGAATCATAAAAGCGCATATCATAATTAAAAATACATTTCCAGCAAACATCGCTAATGAACAGTACTTCGGATACAATATAGTATCTGAAATATTTTGGGTGTCCCTGTAAATGCTATATACTTATTATTCGTATTATACATGAAATAATTTATAGTATGTAAACCTAAGCGACATACATGAATTTCATTATATATGAAATAGATTAACATAATTAAAGTATGCTGCAAACAATTCCCTCCACCCCTATATCATTATGTATTTGAATTCCTTTTTTAGCCCTGTAAATGAACAATAGCTATTCTGTGCATCGCATAGTCAACAGAATGCATATTTTAGTGCCCTTCATAAATGTATATAAATTTTATTATGTTTGAAAGCGTGCGTAAAATCATTAAAAATAATTTGAAACTATTTTTTCCCATAGGCCGTAATGTAACGGAAAACTTTTGTCTGGCCCTGTAAATGAACAAAGCATGCTACAAACTTCATTACAAATAGGTACCGTGCTATGGTAAACGTCAATAGCATTCAAAAATTTCAGGGCAATCCGAGTATATTTTCGGGAGTTAGAGTGCGGACAGACTGCTAGACGGACAGACGGAGAGACAAACCTAAGTCATAAGCACTTTTCAACTTATGTCCTATATTATGTATCCTGTATTATATGAACTTTTAAAAAATATATACTAAAGCAGTTTTATCTATAACTTCCTATCAGGCATGAAAAACACTTTATTTCAATGCTTAAATATCATATTTTACTTTTAATGCCAATAATTACGCGTATCATAAACGTAGAAAATGAATTTACAATAGAAGAAAATTTAATAACTGATTCAGAATGTCTATAATTAAATGTTTGATTAAAATCACAAGCACAAAAATTCTTACATACAATTTAAAAAAATAAATATACCAATTTGAAAAACACTAAAAATAATTAGTATTTATAATTGTACTATTAAACAACAGCAAAATACAATAAATAAATTAAATGCACTATTAGATTTAACAATATCTCAAAAATATTTCCGTATGGTATAAGGAATTACTATTATTTTATAATTTTGGCAAATGTTAAATCTGAAAACATTGGTTTGAAGATTTGGGATTTTAAAAGATAATTTAAAATATTATTAGCACTAAAAGAAAATTCTTTCAAATGTTTCACTACTGTAATATGTAAAAATATATTTTCGCAGTATAATGTTAATTTCTAATCTGAAACAATTTCGTAATCTCATGATAATCGAACATCATATTTAACCCCAAAATAATAATAACTATAAGTGTTAGTAATCAAAAAATAGTAAGAAGCCGATAAAATAATTCCAAATCATTGTCGTTCCATGCATTTTCAATCTCAAGTAAGAGTAAATTAATGTTTATATTAATTCCAGTATGAACTTAAGCCTGAATCAGTCTCTGCGCAGATTTTTTTTTTTTTTTTTTTTTTCAAGCGATGGCAGATTAAGATATTTTTCTTTACAGTTATCGAATTGAAAAATATCGCTTCTGTCATAAAGATCAGTCTCTTACAAATATAACATAAAACTATTTAACTCATAATATACAAATCAGGAACAAAATATTTAAATTAAATAACACTTACATATACGTTCCATTAATATCCGTGTATCCTAAAATGGTCATTTCCTTATCTTAAAGTGTTGTAGACTTGGTGATGTTCTAAAAACAGTGAACAATTTCCCGCGTCTTCTCATATTTATTTTTCTGTGGGCAGACGATTTTCAAGCAGATGTTCTGTTACAGATTATTTGTTTTTGTATACAAGAAATATTGAACTTGAATGCGCAGTAATTTTCTGAAAGTATCGTTAATTAAAATTTTGTATTTGAAGACATGTCCTATATATTTAACCTTTTCTTTTTATCCGTACCAAATAATTCAAGTTAAATGTATTGTAAAGTTCCTTTTTTCTAAATAATTATAATAATAATATTCTTAATTAGAGTTTATTAGATAAAACATTGTTTAAATTTTTAAAAGGTGTAAAAATAAATTTAATGGTATTAACGACCCCCCCCCCCTTTTTTTCTTCTTCTTTTTTTTAAGTAAAGTTTGTTTTGCACAAATTTTGTATAGTTCTTTTATTTTCGGAAAATGCTAATTTTATTTAAAAAGTCTGAAAGAAGTAGAATTTATGACTTGAATACAAATTATAAAAATATTCTAAAGCAAGAAATGCATAGATGACTAAACTCTGAAGACTCTTTCTACGTGCTCATTAAAAGGTGCAGATTTAACTGTAATAGAAAATTTTTAGTTTGAAACCACAGAAGTGTTTCGAAAAAGCCTGGTCGGTAAAAAAAGAAAGAAAGAAAGAAATTTCCTCCCAGCAAACTAAATATGTAAAGTGTATAAATTTAATAATCCTAATTCTAAATATATTATCCAAATGCTAGATAAAATTGAAATCATGAAAAAGTATACATTCACTGTCTTAGATATCAAATGGATAAAATATAGCCTGAAAATTTAGTTTATTAATGCTTGTATCGTGCACTTTATTTATTATGCCCCCCCCCTCTCCCCTTTAGTGACAGAATTTACCATTTGCTATCCACTAATATATTTTCATTCCTTATGCCGCTATAACTCGTGACTGCTTAAAATATTTCTCTTCATTTTCAAAGATTTTTTAAGTTCATATTTTTGTCACACTGTGACTTACAATATAGTGGTTTTTTTGTCACATATATGACGTGACGTACGTTACATAGCAGTGACATAACAGTGACGTCACATTTTTTTTTAATTGCCAGAAAAATATAATTTTACAGTAAATAACATGTTTTAAAGAATTTTCGTATTTTTTTAAAATTTTCTAAGAAGTTCACATCTCAGTCACAATGTGACATGACTGAGTGGTGGCATTTTGGTCACAGATGTGACGTGACCACAGTGACTTACAGTGACGTCACAATGACGTCACTGTGACCATGCATGCTATGAGGGATAAAACCCTTCATTAAGGATCAGAAGCGTTCATGCAATTCTAAGTCATTAACCTTGTTAGCAGAAGGTCCACACAATTGTTTAATGTGTAAGGGTGACCACATTTTAATGAAATGTTCGCAATTTTTTAATTTGCCCGATAAAAAAAGGTTCAATATTGTTAAAACGAGAAGACTTTGCTATAATTGTTTATCATCTGTTCACAACATTAGCCAATGTAAAAGTTTAACTACGTGCAAAAGATGTAGCAAGCGTCACCACAGCTTGATTCACCTGGAACGCGGTGAAGAAGGTATTGATACTAATCAGGCGATACCAACTCAAAACAGAAGTAATCTTAGTAGTAACTTGTCGCCAACCGCAACCGCATTTTCTCCTCATAGTTACACAAATAGTCAGATGTCTGTCACCACCTTGGGTGAAAATGCACATTCATTTGATAACACGCATTCAACCATAAACAATACTGTAATGAATATCACATCTTCTTTTAGTAAACAAGTACTGCTTTCAACCGCGATAATATATGTACAAAATGCTAGAAGAGAATTTGTTCCTCTTAGGGCATTGCTAGATTCAGGATCTCAAAATAACTTTATAACGAAGGAATGTACCAAGTTATTGTTCTTGAAGGGAAAGAAAATAAACGCATCAGTTTCAGGGCTAAATGGTTCAGTCATGAATATAAAAGAAAGTGTTATATCAACCGTCGCAAATGAAAATAGAAGTTTTGGTGAACCATTGCAATTTTTTGTTGTTCCTAAAATTACGCGCATAACGCCAGCTACATATCTAAACATCATGCCCATTACGCAATTACAGACATTTCAGTTAGCTGATCCACAATTTGATAAACCAGGTCCAATACATGTTTTATTGTCAAACGAGGTATTTTTTAACTTAATGGGAGCCAATAAAATAAATACGCAAAATTTGGTTTTTCAAGAAACAGTTTTTGGCTATGTTGCCAGTGGTTCTAAGTCTATGTCACAAGAAAACAATTTCAGTAATTATTGTGGTCTTGTTCGATCTGTGGACGATTTATCCAATATTATGCAGAAATTTTGGGAAATTTAAGCGGTTAATGATACAAATCCAATAAAAAGTAAAGAAGAGCAATACTGTGAGGAACATTTCCTGCGTACACATACCAGAAGGGAAGACGGCAGATATGTTGTAGAAATGCCAATTAAAACTGGTGGGCTTGAATGCTTAGGAAAATCTAAAGAAAATGCAAATAAGCGATTAAATCATTTGCTTAAGCGATTTACGCACAATCCAACCATGAGATTCTTGTATGAAGATTTCATTAAAGAATATAGTAATTTGGGACACTTAGAAGAAATCTCTTTGGAAACTAATCCCAGATTTTCATATTATTTGCCGCATCATGGGGTATACAGACCCGATAAGCCCAGCACGAAATTAAGAGTTGTCTTCGACGGTAGTGCAGCTACTACTAGTGGTGTTTCTTTAAATGATGTTTTATTAAATGGAGGTTCAGTTCAAGATGAGCTTTTTGATATCATTTGTCGATTTCGAACATACAAGTACGCCTTTACAGCCGACATCATAAAGATGTATCGCCAGATACTAATTGCGGAAAAGCAGAGAGATTTATTGCGCATTTTGTGGAAATGTGGTAAAGAAGAACCGGTCAAAACATTTAAGTTAAAGACAATTACTTATGGAACATCGAACGCTCCATATCTTGCCACGCGGACTCTAAATCAGCTCGCAATCGATGAAAAAGATAATTTTCCGCTAGCATCACGTGCAGTACTCCAAAATTTCTACGTCGATGATGTGCTAACAGGAGCTAGCAGTTTAGCAGAAGCCCAACAACTGCAAGCACAATTAATCGCATTGCTTGAACGTGGCGGCATGATATTGCACAAATGGTGTGCTAATCACCCCGAACTGTTAAAAATCACAACTAGTAATAAGGAATATTCATTCATTGATAGTGATGAGGACCAGAGCACTAAAACTCTAGGACTCTTATGAAATCCAGTTCATGACTCCTTTTTGTTTAATTCATCAGTTCAGGAGCCAGTTGTGTACACGAAAAGAACTGTTCTATCAGATATAGCTCAAATTTACGATCCATTAGGATTACTCGGTCCTGGAATAGCTAAGGCTAAAATTTTCATACAGAGACTTTGGTTATTAAAGTTAGGTTGGAACGATCCACTTCCAGATGATGTTAAGGATGAATGGCAACGCTTTATCAGAACGCTTCAACATATAAACAATTTAAAAATCAATCGTTTTGTTTTAAACGAAGGCCATTCGGAAATTGAACTGCACGGATTATCCGATGCATCCGAGCTCGCATATGGAGCAGCCATTTATCTACGCTGTCCCACAAAAATTAATACATCTTTAAATTTACTGTGCAGCAAGTCTAGGGTTGCACCACTGAAACCTTTGACAATTCCCAGACTTGAGTTGTCCGCAGCTGCCTTATTGTCTCAACTCGTATGTAAGGTAGTGAATCTATTAAAGTTGCATATCAATAAGGTAATTTTGTGGTGTGACTCAACCATCGTCTTAGCATGGTTACAGACTCCTCCTCATGTACTCAAAGGCTTTGTGGCCAACAGAGTTTACAAAATTCAAGAGTTGACCCAGACTTATCTATGGAAACATATACGTTCAGAGGACAATCCAGCAGACCTTGTTTCTCGAGGACTAACTTTTGACAAGTTAATTGATTGTGAACTTTGGTGGCACGGCCCTTCTTTCCTAAGAGAAGGTGACATCGCATCCAATAAGGACATTGACTTGGAACATGAAAAAAACACTATTGAGTTTTCACCAGAGTTAAAACTGAGAAACAATACTACATTAACTTGTTTGAATAATGTTGAATTTGTTAATGAAATTTTAAGTATTAGCAATAATTATACTAAAATATTACGTGTTTTGAGTTATATTTTCAGGTTTTTAGATAATACGAAAAGATCAACTGAAAAAAGAAAGGGACACGTAAGTATAGATGAATTATCAAGAGCAGAAGCCTTTTTGATACGGGAATTTCAAAAAAGCGAATTTAAGGCAGAATATACTGCATTGTTAGAAGGTAAGCAAATTTCTAAGAATAGTAAATTGCGATTGTTAAACCCATTTTTGGATGCAGATAAGATGCTAAGAGTAGGAGGTCGTTTGAATCATTCCGACCTAAAATTTGCTCAAAAACATCAATACATTCTGCCAGCTAAGGGTAAATTGTGTAGCCTGATTGCAATTTACTACCATAAAAAATATCTTCATATAGGTGCACAAGCATTGTTATGCTACTTGAGGCAAAAATTCTGGCCATTACCGGGAAGAAATTTAGTTAGGAAAATAACGCATGAGTGTATAACTTGTAGTAAAAACAATCCTATAACTGTGCAACAAATCATGGGTTCGCTACCCACAGAAAGAGTACGTCCTAGCGCACCTTTTAACTATGTGGGAACAGATTTTGGTGGCCCCTTCTTTATAAAATATAAGGGACAAAGAAAGGGAATTCTTAATAAGGTGTATTTGGCAATCTTTGTTTGCTTTGTAACTAAAGCAGTGCATCTCGAATTAGTGTCAGAATTGACCACAGATGCATTCATTGCAACGTTAAAAAGATTCATTGCTAGGCGCGGTAAGTGCGCAGTAATCTTTTCAGATAATGCAAAAAATTTTGTTGGAGCAAACGCAGAGTTACAAAGACTCCATAATTTGCTAAGACGTCCGGAAGAGAGGTTGGCAAATTATTTGTCAGAGGAGAATATCACTTGGAAATTTATTCCTCCTCGTGCACCTAATTTTGGTGGGTTGTGGGAGGCAGGAATAAAATCGGTAAAATATCATCTAAAGCGAACAGTAGGTAATGCAAGGCTAACTTTCGAAGAGTTATTAACTGTAGTTGCTCAAATAGAGTCTATATTAAACTCACGTCCAATCACTCCATTGTCTTCAGACGTGAATGACTTAGAGGCCTTAACGCCAGGCCACTTCTTAATCGGGAGACCTATGACAGCCATAGTTGAACCAGAATTAATTAATATAAGCGAAAATAGACTGTCTAGATGGCATAGAATTACAAAATGCGTTCAATTGATAAGGAATCGTTGGAACAGAGAGTATTTGAATACGCTTCAACAGCGTTCGAAATGGCAATTTTCAAAAAATAACGTAATCATAGGTACCCTAGTGTTGATAAAGGAAGACGATCTTCCTACAAATAAATACTTACTAGGACGCATTACAAATGTTTTCCCAGGTACAGATGGTAAGATTAGGGTAGTAGAAATCAAAACCTCAAAGGGAATACTTAAAAGAAGTATATCCAAAATTGCTTTATTGCCAAAACAAATTTCAGAGAATTAGTTACGAGCTATTAAAAAAAAAAAAAAAAAAAAAAAAAAAAAAATGGAGGGAGCTTGGTTGTGAATTTGTGAATTTTCTCTTAATTTTTATTGCTGTATTATTTTCATAATTGTATTATTCATTGTTAAAAGAAAATTGTTGTGTTGTATCATATTTACTCAGTCATTTGTAATGTTAATATTTTATTTTCTATTGTATAATTGATTGAAGTTGACCCTTCAATGTCGGGGGGTATGTTCGAATTATCTGTTATTATGTGCCAAAATGTTGGCAACGCACTTGTTCTGCGAATGTAGGTAACCATAGAAACGTAATTCGTTTCGTTTTGCTACTTTATGTTCTTGTCTTGCCTTGTGTGCACGCATCGCTTCGCTTGTCAACAATAAAAGAAATACAGTCCTTAAGATTATGTGAGTTTATTAATTAGTTTAATACGCATCGCTTACAGCACCTTCAAATCATTCAAGTTAGTCGAAAGCGGTATGTCTTTGCGTCGTTGCATAAGGGGTGAGAAGTAGTCAAAAACTTAACTCACGCAAAGTGACTTCAGAATCTTTCGGAACTGTGTCTGCTGATCGTCGTTTTGTCTCAATGAGTTTGTTAATGTGAAACATTTTTTAAAAGCTCTAAGCATTTTTTTGTCCGCGAAGAATCAAAATGACTTTTAAGGAATGTCTCTTATATAGAGGGATGTCTTTTACGCGATGTAACTACCTAATACGTTCAAGGATTTAAACAAATAAGCCTCTAAAAGGCTAAATGCTATCTATTTTACCTTCGTGATATCTTTGTTCAAGGTCAGCCATAAGACGACATCATATCATTGAAAATTCATCAATAATCAGAAATAACACTGTATATTCATTCTGAGCTGTAGATGTATTGCTGACTTTTTAAATTAGCGAACTATTTGAAACACGTTGGTTTTTTAAGCATTGAGTGAGTTACCTTGTCTTTGAAATTAATGCAGCAGTACCTGTTAGTGCCAAAAGAATGATAGCTTCTGATCCTAACTGCTCTATGGTTGTTTTACTAATTTCTTTGATTTTTCTACATTTTACAGCTCTTCCTTTTCCAATAATAAAAGTTGATTTAGAGAAATTTGTAACCTTTGTTTGCAAAGACAAAAGCTGTTCAGTGCATAACTGAAGGCAGCATAATTTGTTGTTCTTTATAACAATTCAGAAATGTTAAAAATAAAGAGAAACCACTGGATAAGAGAATATACGGTAAAGATAAAGAATTACCCCCGGAAGTATTTGGGAGATTTAGATTTTTTTAATTTAGCTCCGATCTTTGAGAACTTGATCCATCGAATTATCGGCCGAAAACTTCAAAGCCCCTTCAAAGATTTGCTCGTCTGGCAGAGCCCACACTTATTTAATATGGCAACAGATAAACGTTTGGTACCTATGTAACACACACTCATAGATAGTCTGCTATACTCCTCTATCAAACTTGATACCTTTATTCATCTGAGTTGTTGTTATATCGTTATTATGAAAATATTAGGAAGCATCTGGGTTATTTTTATGCGACTTTTCCACATAGAATTAAGCTGAATAACTCTATACATTGGAATTACTTTCTTTTAACCGTCATTTTCGAAACTTCTGTGTATAACGTTGCACTTATAAAATATGCATATTTCTTAAAATGTACACTAAATCTAGGCAGCAGATTAAAAAAGTCCTTCCGGCCAGTGCCGGGAGGAAGCGGTAGCTTTCATATTCCTTATTTAAAAAAAGCCAACTTATATCATTCAAACACACGAAGCTCAATTTAGTGGAAACCGAATATAGGAGATTCAATACTAATTTTTATCAATATAATGAATGGGAATTTCGCGAAATTAGTCAGCTTTATCCAAGCTGCTTTTCTTTAAAGTAACTTATATTTGGGTGCCAAATTCGGCGATTTCTTAAAGTGCCTGCCATTTTAAGACAACATGGTGGATGAGGCTAACCAGTGAACTTGGTCGAGACCTTAGTAATTGCTGTGCACATGCTCACTCACATCGGAATCGGTTGATATATACGAGTGCTGTCGCATGCAAAAAATCAGATTTTTCAAAATGTCACCCACAATAGAAATTGAAACTGCTATATCTGAGCCATTTTTGAAGGTAAAGACAAACAAAAAATGCTCCTGAATCCTTATATCAAGGTCAAATACTTAAGAAAGAAACCCTTTTCAATTTCTAATTTTTTTGCACCTCACTTTAAATATATATATATTATTTTACTTTAATGGCCGCCATTTTGAAACGAGATGGCTGATGAATCTGGCCAGCGATCTTGGTCGAGGTATTGAGGTATACTATCAACATGCCTTCATACATCGAAATAGGCGAATACGTGTGTTATCGCGTGACAAATACAAGATCGTTTCAAAATGTTAGCCACGCTAGAAATTCAAAGTGCTATAATTCAAACATTTTTTAAGATATAAACAAAAGAACAAATTTTCAGAAACAAAAACTGCTCCGGAATCTTTGTATTAAGGCCAAATACATAAAAAAAATCTTTTTCATTTTCCAATTTTTTAATACCTCATTTTAAATTTTAAATTAATTTATTTTTAAATGGCAACCCTTTTGAAACAAGATGGCGAATGAAGCTGGCCAACGAACTTGGTCGAGACATTGGTATGCACTATGTACACACCAAGGTACATCCAAATCGGTTCATAAATACGCCTTTTATCGCGTGACAAAATTCAGGACGTTTCAAAATGTCAGCCACGCTAGAAATTCAAAATACTGCAACTCAGCCATTTTTTAAGATATAGACGAAAAAAAAACTGCTCCAAAATCTTTGTATATAGGTCAAATACATAAGAAAAAAATATTTTTCCATTTTCAATTTTTTGGTACCACATTTCAAATTTTAAATTTAAAAAAAATTTAAATGGCCGCCATTTTGAAACAAAATGGCGGATGAAGCTGGCTAACGAACTTGGTCGAGACATTGGTATGTACTATGTACACACCGAATTACATCGAAATTGGTTCATAAATACGCCTTTTATCGCGTGACAAAATTCAGGACGTTTCAAAATGACAGCCACGCTAGAAATTCAAAATACTGCAACTCAGCCATTTATTAAGATATAGACGAAACAAAAACTGATCCGGAATCTTTGTATAAAGATCAAATACATAAGAAAAAAATATTTTTCCATTTTTAATTTTTTGGTACCACATTTCAAATTTAAGTTTTTTTAAAAATTTTAAATGGCCGCCATTTTGAAACAAAACGACGAATGAAGCTGGTCAACGAACTCGGTCGAGACATTGGTATGTACTATGTACACACCGAATTACATCGAAATCGGTTCATAATTACGAGAGTTAGAGTGTGACATATGTCAGATATATATATATATATATATATCAATTTTGAACGGAGGGTGGTTTCGGGGTCTGGGGGTCATGATCGATGAAAATATACCAAAATTTTTTGAAATCGCTTTCCTCCGAACGGCTGCAATAGGTAGCTTTTTGTAATGAAAGCTACCTAAAAAATCAGGGATTAATTTATGTCTTTTAGTGAAGTTGATTTCTCACGAATTATCTGTCATTGTTGTATCCATTTCTCCGATCATAAGCATAAGAAATCATAGTCATATACATTAACGTCGCATTTATCGCTACGCTTCGCGACATTTGGACAAAATATAGCCAAATTTGGCGACCAAAAATATGTTGTCATAAATTAAGCCAATTTGGCTGTATCTGACTAATTTTGCGAAATTTCCATTGAAATTCAGTACTGATGATTCTTCTCTAACCGGGTTCTTCGCATTTTAACTTCGTGCTCTCCAGTAAAATTAGCTAAAATCTTAAAACCAAGAAATAGGGAAGCTACTTTTTTAAATACATACAGGAATTTTTTTTATTTTGTAATCTACATGTTTCTGTTTTCTAGTGTACATCATGACAAAAAAAAAAAAAAAAAAAAAAAAAAAAAAAAAATGCTTATCTCATTTACTTCAGAATGCTCATTTGCATTTCAGTTGAAATATATTCACTTACGATGAATTAAAAAAAAATTGAATAATCGTCAGTAATTGGGACAGCTACCAAATTGTAAAATTTGCGCACCAAACAATGC
The DNA here is from genome assembly GCA_963932465.1 of Maratus speciosus. NCBI lineage: Eukaryota > Metazoa > Arthropoda > Arachnida > Araneae > Salticidae > Maratus > Maratus speciosus. The sequence continues at coordinate 131,053,030 of OZ010791.1, forward strand.
TCAGTAAATTAGGAATTTGTCTACAAACCCGATTACGAAAATTTCCCAATAGAATCGTACATTCGTCTGAATACCAACATACATACATAAGAATACATACATATAAGTAATGCATACATGGCATTATATTTTTCTGGTAATCTATATCTCAGGTCACCAATGTATGAACATCGAGTTCAACATTCGACTCCATAATGATCCGTATGATCTTAAAATGCATAATTTACAGCAATGGAGCTAATGTTTTAATTAATAACGGGATGAATCTCGTCGAATTTCGACGAAAGAAATTGTTTAAAAACGAACTCATACATAGGTTACTACTGAGTCTCTTAAAACAAATATTATTTTTAACTTAAAGTTACCAAAATACTAATTCCATACACTTCGACTGTTCAAAATATTAAAAAATTAAACTGCATTATTTATTATAACTAATCAAGATATGTAATTTTGATGAAATTACTTATTTTGGCTGTTATGTTTCAATGGCACAGATGTCATATTGGCGCGATTTTTTTCCCACGCCAATTCGGGGAAAACTTCAACAGCACAAACAATAACATCCGGGATACCATATCAAGCAAAATAACGACACTTTGGTGCCAGTTAAGTAACCGTTGCGTATATGATATTGGTGTTAGAGAAAAATCGCGCCAAGCGTCAGAAAAAAATCGCGCCAATGATGATGGCATCTGTTCCGTTTAAAATTGCCGATTGAAAATTTAAAAAAATGATTTCACCTTAAGTTAATCATGGAATTATTTTTCGCGTAAAATCTAAACTTTATATTATTTTCACCGTCTCATAATTTGCATACGCATCTCTTATATTTACATTCAGCATTTCAAAAATATTACAATGCACAATATGTGATTAATACATATATTTCTAAACTTGAAATCAAGTTTGTCAACTACGACTTTACATCTGAACATTCGCACTCTTGACTTGTGATTCTAATCTCTCTTTCGGCGAGTAAAATTCCAGAAATTTATATCTTTTAGAGGCGTTCGTAGTAAAATATTTACTTTTATCAGAGAAAATGATCGTTTTCATATAAATATGATGTCATTTTGCCTCATTTAAGCATTTCACCAAGCGTCTCAAACTCAATGAATGAAAAAGAATGGAATTATAACAGCTTTTTGCGGAAAACATGAGTATTTTATTAAAGCATGTCGTCATTTTCTGTTCAATTTTTTCAGAAAGTTTATTTTGAATTTTATGAGAAAATGGTATCAATAAAGATAAGCAAACTTTATTATTTTTTTCCTTTCTTTGCAACAATGGAAGCAATTCAATTGCTACCATTTTGAAACAAATTCATCGAAATTTTTTAAATTTTAAATTTAAATATAAAAATTGGAATATTTAAAGAAATAGCTAGTCGCGGCAAATCTACAAAGAAACAGCTTTCATTAATAAAAAAGAATTATTGAAATTGGTGCAAAAAAAAAAAAAAAAAAACTCAAGGTACTTGACTAAAAAAAGAAAGCCTTATCTTTCAAATATATAGAATTAAACTCGCAATGTTATCTCTATGGGAAAATTTTGAGCCGACATTTCAGGCTGGTAGGGTTGACGAATATTTATGATTTTCAATACGCGCCGAGATTTTGGCCCTACAAACGTCCAGCTCATTTTTTGTGTCAATGCGTGAAATATTTTGAACGCTATCGTGTTAACAATAAGTGTAATTTTTGCAGGGAAGCCGGAGCTGTGCTCCGACAATAAGATACTGTCTTATGTTATACTATTTATTTATAATTCAAACTAGAAATTAAATTCCTTTCAATGATCATAAATTGTTTTATCTACATACCTTCAAAATTACATACCTCAAATAACACTCTTATTTAATTGTTAAGTGAATATATTAAGGATAACACTCATGTATTTCTATCTATGAAAGAATCACAGTTATTTGTTAAAATTTTATGAAAACAGGGTTGTATCATGCTGATAGTTGGATAGGAAGATATTACTTAGTTGGTAAGACAAAAATGCACCATTTCGAGGCTAAACCGATAGGCTTACCTGCATTTTAAGTTCAATAAATTCATGTTTATAATCTCTTAAGACTGGAAGTTACAACAATACTATAAACACCCATTCATTTCTCTTGTACACACAATATTACATCATACATGGCAGAAAGATTCTTTTTTCTTAAACTGGTACTTTTGGGAACTTGTAATTTGGATTCATATATATGGATATAAAATTACAAGACACCGTAAAATCTCAATTTAATTATCATTAACCTTAATTCGCGCAAAACAAATTTAGGGGATCTCAGAACTCTTAAATTTGGAAAAAATGAAAAAAAAATTACGATAATCAACATTTAATATCTTAAAATGTGTTTGATTTTAAGACACAATTTTATATTGTTATGAAAATTATTAGTATGTTCTTTCAATTCATGTATTTAAAAAATTGCAAGATGCAGAATTAGCATTTACAGGGGGCTCCAAATTGTCAGTTATTTGACGAGCAGAAAATTGGCATAACTGATTTCGCGCAGGGTTACAAAATAAAATTTGCAACTAGAATGAAAATTTTGGTCACTATTTTTTGTCAGATTATATTAATTAACAGGAATCGAAATCAATTTGTATATAAAGCACTTTATATTTTTAATACAATATTGAATTTAGCTAATACAAAAGTTTGAAAATGTCAACAGTATAATCACCAAAAAAAAAAAAAATAATTTTTTTTGAAAAATAAAAAGGAAATTTTAGGTTCCGTTTATACAGACATGAAACATATGTTTTGAAAATTTTATGAAAAAGTATTCAGACATTTTTGAGATATCGTGCGTATTATGGGCAAAAACGTCTTTTGGAGAAAAATGATTTCAAAGTTTCGGAATAGCCGCTTCGTGTATTGAGCGGGTATAACTCTAAAAGCCATAGCCCTATTCTAATAGGAATTTCAAGGAAACAATTATATCAAAATGTTCAGAAAAGATAGGAGTTTAACATTTAAAAAAACTAAAATTTCGAAAATTTTAAAGCTTTAAGAGTTCTGAGACAACTTAAGTGGATTAAACAATAGAATGATATACACAGATTTTCAAAAAGTTTATTGTAAAGTGTTTAAGTTTAATAATTATAGAAATTTCTTTATTCCTTATCCATACTGTCATGAATGCATTAACAAATTCAGTTGAAAACAACATTTATGATATGATGAAATAAGTATTCGTGAAACCATTTTTTTGTGTTTTTTCAAAAGTAAAAAAAATCTACAATAAGGAGTAAAGTGAAAATGTAAAAAGTCCAAACAATGTTGTTTTTATGCTAAAAAGAATAGACGTTTACATTTTTCTGTATCACAGATCTGAATAGTTTAAATGTTTGAATTGTACTTGATGTAATACGGATAAATATATACTTCGGGAAAAAAAAAAAAACAACAAAAAAAAAAACATATGCTTTGCCCTATATCTAAATAAGTTCTGGTAAAAGCTTTAATATCTACTCATTTTTCAATTTAAGAATCTATGCCAAAAGAGCTGACACATTAATTATTGCGTTGTGTTGTGCACTTTCCTCTAATAATAACTGCTTATACTGAGGTAAATATTCATAAAAAAATAACAGTGTTGGGGAAAAAAAATCGTGAAAAGCCTTTTTAAAAATTGTCACAAGTCATGTCAGAAAAAATCTAGCATCTATATAATGAAAATCGCTTCTAGTGCTAAATGATATGTGCAAACGTGATTTATTGCAGACATATTATTATATTATATTATATTATATTATGTTATATTATGTGTTGCTACATTATATTATATTATGTTATATTATGTTGTTACATTATGTTATATTATATTATATTATATTTGTAAATAGAAGTTCCAAATGTCTGTACCTATTACTAAATTTCAAATTATTTAAATGAAAACTCTTTGAGCTTATATTTTTATAGCTTACATCTTATGAGCTTATAACATTTTCAACTTATAATATTAAATGACTTTTCTTTGATAGTACCTCAAAGTAAAAAAATAACGTTAAAATTGTCTAAAAATGACACGCTAGAAGTGTCTAAACAATTTATAATCTGTTGTACTTATTTTACTAAGCTTGACAAATAAATATCATTTGCTTAACATTGTCAGAAGAAGTATAAAAACAAATTCTATACAAAAGCTTAAATATCAGGAAAAATACTCTTTATTTAAAGTTAAAATTTAAAAGCAAAAATAATGTTTCAACAATGTCTTTCAAAAACTTATACGTTACATAATATTCAGTTCGGTACATCGATTTCAAAAGAAATAATGTAAACAATGCTGGAAATAAAACGACGAAGGCAACAGTTCAATACGTTGACTAATTTAACAAACGTAAAATTTATGAGGCAACATCTTTACGATGACATACGTTTGAAAAATTCATTGTCAAGTATATTTCGTTTTCTTGTCACTTCAAACGCTTTCTAATCTTTGAAAAAGATTAAGACACGAAATCGACTTACAGTGACGAATGAACAAATTGGATTGTAGAGGCGGATGATTTATTTTGTCTGCGAAATGTAACGACGAAAATGGAAGTGAATTATACTTTAGAATGATTATGTTATTGTAAGGTTTTGTAGGCACGTATCAGTTAAATATTTATATTCTCAAACAGAAAAGTTTTCCATAAGAATATTAAAGATGGGTTTTCTTGAAAATGTATTTTGAAATAATATATAATGTTATTTTTAATGTATGATTTAGTTAACCAAGTTAGAGTCCTGCATCGGATTGGGAAACCCGATTGAAGCCATCTCGACCTGCGTTGCGGATCGGGTCGTGTTGATGCTAATTTCTTTCGCGGCTGATCGGGTTGAATCTAAATGTTTCCGGTCAGTTTCGATGTTGGTTTTGACGAGTTTTGATCGGGTTCTGATGTGCCGGATTTTCAAAAGAGAGTCCAGAATATTTTTAAACTAAAAAACTATATATTTCAATATTCATGAGAGTATATACAAAGATAATATAAAAATTGGTATTAGAGATATAAAGCAAAATATTTTTTAATAATTGTACAACAATATGGATAATTTTTCTTTCACTTCGGGTTCAGGCAGTGCCTTTCTATAATGTATCGTGTTCACATCCGGTTTCGGGTTGACGAAAATATTTGTCAGACTCGCTTTATGCAGAAATTTCGGATTCATGTCTGACTATACCTGATCCGTGCAGGACGCTAAACGGAACTAAAAAATTACATAGCTTTCCAATTTTTGAAACTGTGTAAGGTATAGAAAAACAATTTATTTAATAGTCGTTTCCATCAATAAAAATATTGCACAGCAACTAGCAGGTAGTGCATTTCTCACGCCTTATTTAAAGCCACCTTATTTTAAGAAAAAGTTTGTACTGAAAAAAATTAAAATGTGATGGGTAATGAACTGGAGACTCCTCTTAAAAAATTTAAAATGTAAATCGCCCCTTCAGACACTGTAAAAGAGTTTTTTCTGCACTTGGATGAAAATTAAAAAAAATAATGTTCAGTCTGGAATCTGCAATTGAAATACTTTGAAATTTTTTTAATGAACCACAAGGAAAAGAAAAATGGAAATATTCCATTTCCTTAATAATGATGAACTTTTTTTCATTTATCCGGAGAAAGCTCTTGAGTCCCATACTTGAAGAAAATAATTGACTGGACTTGATTCTTTTTAAAAATAAAATTGCTATTACAAATGTTTTAAAAATAGTGTCAGATTTAACGAAATTGGTGTTATGCTTGGCTCTCTTGGAAAAATCTCAAAGCATCACAGTGAAAATCTGTTTTCATACAGTTTGTTAATTTAATATTACAGAGGTAGTGACGCCTTCATTTTAAACGCTATTTTTTTCCTTTTCTTTTGAAGTGAATATTAAGCCCGATATATTGGGTCACACCAATTCACGCTTTAAATTTTATCTGTTGGAGATAAAACAAATTTCAAAGTAAATTAGTAAATAATAATACGCTAATGGAAGACTTCTACTATTAATTAAAAAAAAAAAATCAGACTTTCAAAATTTTTACACGACATCCAATGGATAGACTTGTTGAATTAGAAAAAAAATATCGACTACTCCAAGGTTATTACAGAAAGCTGCTTCTATGTATCTTTAAAATTGAAGGAGTTATGCTTAGTTAAAAAATTGACCGCTGTAGCACAATAGATAAAATTAGAAACTAAATACGCCTAATTGTAAATATTAAAGAATACGTATTTTATTTAAGTATGACAAGAAAATAAGTCTCAGACGATGATGCCTTATTTTGCTGTATCTGTGATTCACTTTGTTTACGCTTGTTAAAATAGTTTTTATATAAAGATGCCATCATTAATTTTTTAACGGTTTCTATTTTTACTGATGAAATAGATTTTTTATTGGTACGAAACAGTCGGATAATTTAGCTTTCTTCATTTATCAAAACCAGGTCGTCCAAACTGAGTTAAAGTTGTCCGATATACTGCCCGTTGCAGAGAATATATTTGAAAATCTTTTTTAAAATTTCATTCCCATAGTTTGACCCATTAACAATGCTATAGCATTGTGAATGGATAATACGTAAGGAAAAAGCAGCAAAAAAGATGCCCATATGACATTGGTCTAATATTATCCCATTTATGCCTATGCGTCCCATTTTCGGGGCGTTTTGGATTTTAAGAAACTTTTTAAAGGTTCTTCTTGTGTACAACATGAAAATTGTATGAAGATATTGTCTATAAATATCTTTATCTATAACGGAGAGATTACAGCATAAGATTGATATTTCTTTGCTTAACCCTTTAAGACCGGGAGATTTTTTGGTAGAAATTTAAAGTTTGGGTGGTTTCCCCTTACCGATAAGACCTTATTTGATAGAAAAAAAAATATTTAAAAAAATACCTCATGTCATGTTATGCCAAGGGAAGACCCACACAATTGTGTGGGTTCGGGCTTAATGCAGCCGTTTTTGGGCTGTATCTACACAATTGTGTAGTTTGGGATTACGTGTGTAAATATCTAAAAATAAAAGTTTAAGCAGAACAAATTGTTGTTTATTGAGATAATTTTCATCAGCCACAATGAAAATGTTTGAAACAATTTTTGTTTTTGGACAGACCACCACAATTTCATTTTCTGAGATGTGCTCAATGCTCGCACCCCTCTTAAGAGCCGTTGACAAATGGTATGCCCTTCACTCCGTTTGGATTGTGCCTGATCCTTCAAATGTCTTTTTTTAGTTTTTCCAGCAGCAGTATTTTGTTGAAATGCCGATCGAAGTACATAAAACTAGGTCTGAACCAGAGTAAGGACTACAGCAGGTCCTAAGCCCAGATCCTTGTGGACTAGGTCTGTAATTTCCCACTGGTAAACTACACAATTTAAAACTATCCCAGGTGATACTGTTACAACAGAGTGTGGTTTGTTTTTTATATACTGCTTTACTGAAGCACATCCTAAAAAAAGGAAACGTCTGCTCATCTATGGAAAATTTTCCCTGATCTCCTGGTAAATTCAAGCAGACACTACGGAATCTGTCTAGCATTTGCTGAACTTTCCATAATTTATTATTTATTCCTTGGGGTTTACTTGCTGTGTCGACAAAATGGAATGAATTTATCAAATTTAAAAATCTATCACGTGATATGCATATAACTCATATAAAACTAAAAATCATATATGACATCTATAACTCAGAACAGAAACATACCGTTTGTTACATGTGCGTATTATATATCTAATACTATCAATTTTAAATAGAAATCATGAAAAGTACAAAAATATTTAAAATTAATCCGGTTTAAAAATGTAATTAATAAAAAATAAATTGCTAAAAACGTAAGTTTTAAAAAAATCACTTAAAAATTAAAATTTTATATATCAGGAATTGTACCCATTTTGGAAACGGTAAAACCCGGACTCGCACAATTGTGTGGGTCATTTGTTTTTCAACATTTGTAAAGCCTAATTAAATTTATCAAAGACAAAATCAATTAAAATCATGAATAAAGTATATGAAAAGAAAAATTAAATCTAAGCAAACATTAAAAATCATATTTAAAAGAAATTACCACAGTACATACTTTTTGTCTATTGCTGTTAGATGATATAGTCTTTTTAAAAGCAGAAAATCTAACCCTCTATTTTAGTTAGTGACCCCTACTGGTGTCTTATCAAAACATATGAAGCCAATTAACTCATATAAATGTACCGATTTGGTTTTAAATCTCACAAAAACAGGAAATAGTAATTCTCTTTTACTTTAGTATCACCCCCACAATTGTGTGGGTCAGGGCTTAAAGGGTTAAATGAAGGCCTTCTTTCATTGTTCATAGATTTTTCATTTTTCAAGATAGCGAAAGGTAAAAAAGTTTATTTGTATTTTTTGTATCAATGATCCAAATAAATAAGTTATAATCTTAACTTGTAGACTTGTTTGAAATACGTATTTTTTTTTAAATTGTGAAATTATATTTTAAGCCTATTTTTTATGCATGTTTGTAACGTACAAAATATTGGGCGCAAGGCGCATATGGGTTCATATTTCTGTTGAAATTTAGGGGACAGTTATTTTTGCAAAAACCTTTTCAAGATGATTTTGAAATATTTGTTTTCTGCCTCAAATACGATTATTCTTAAATTATTATTCATAATACTTACAATGTTTCTGTAAAGAAAGAAATATTTATTTTTAATAGTTCATAAAAATACTTATTATAGCATATAATATAAAATTTAAAAAGCTTAGTTTATATAAATTTAGACAAAACATATCATTATGCATTTTCCACATATGGATATTCCCATATATAGCACATTTACATTTTATCAAATAAATACAAAAATATTTTAGCGTATTTTCCCAGTTCATTTTGCAACATTTTAAAGTGATTTTACCAATAAACGTGAGAAAACAAAAGTTCAGGCATAAAGGGTTTAACACTAATTAATAGTTTTATGCTCGTATTAACGTTTAAAAATAATAGAACATTAATACTTTCATGGGTATACTGTTTAATATAACTTTAAATACAACGTTAAATATACCGCACGTTAAATATAAGGTTTGATAATAATAGCACATAATTCAATTTTCTTGAACGTTAGAAACAGTTAAAGAGAATTTCACCACTGTTATGATAGATAACACCTTCTGGTTCACACCCATTCACACAAAACCGGAAGAATTAAAAATTTAAAATAAATAATAAAATATAGTTTAAAAGAAAGATGTTCTTGTTGAAAGCACACATGGTTTTCTTTTGACATTCAACATTGAACATTATTTCACTTATTATCCGAAAGAGTTTATAAATTTGAATAATAGGGTGCTGTGCTGTTTTATTAGATAAAGAATTTTCATGACATATGTAACAAGAGCGCATTCTTTGCTAAAGCGTAGAATCATGAAGCTCTTGTTGTATAGTAAATTTTTGCAGTTTAAACTGTAAATTGTTATTCATTTATACCTACTTATCATATCTAACAAATATCTAAATTGCATCAAATTCTATAAATAAATAGATGTAAAGAACCAAATCTCATAGTTCTCCATCTACAGTCAACTGAGGTAACTTTGACCCATTAATGGTAACTTTGGCCCAAGAGAGAAAAAAGATTAAATCTGCTATATTTTCTACATCACTTGAGTTATCGACTAAGTTTTGGTCTCAAAATATAAGTAGTAGCATTAGCTTTAGGCTGGCAGCTAATTATAAGTAATTCGTCAAGTTTCTAGCGTGACAGCACCAGTCAAACAAAAACGTGTGAAGACTGTTGTCTTCCAAGCTGTAAATTAATACATTTAAACCTTGGTAAGTAATTGTTATTATAACATCATTAGTATAGATCAAGACCCAATGTCGGATTATGCATTGTCTTTCCAAGAAAATCGTTTTGCTATGTTGGGGTAACATTTGCCCAACATTTGGGATTACACTGGCCCAACCAATTATCATTACAATTTGTCTATATACTGCCTGTCAATGCATAAAAATGCTATGTTTGAAGGGAAACTTTTTCTTATTTTCTTGAATTTAAACTTTGATGTTTTTATTAATTTTTGGTACACTTATGAAAATAGATATTTGTGCTTATACAAATAATAATTTTGCTGAAAATCCATCCATTGTATTGGTTCTAACTGAATCGAACAAAAATGCTGTTTTCAAAGATGACTGTAAAGTTTGAAATTTTGTACTTGTGCTGTTTAATGGAAATATCTATCCCAGAAGGATTACTTTGAAATCAAAAGAGGGTTGTGTTTTTGACTGCATGGAAAAGAATTTTAAGTGTTGGCCTTGTCCCCAGCGACTTAACTCGATGGTATATGAATAGAAATAGAACGTTACTGTTGCAAAAATTAGCCCACCTAATCTGCTGTCTAATCGAAACCAGTATTCAGTCCCTGACCTGGACAATCCGCATTAAGCAATATTTATGAGTTTTGTAACATATATATATGCTAATTTGCTGTCTTTTTACATGGTCACACTTCTTACACTTTTTCCTCCGTCATTTTTTTTTTTTTAAGGTAACATTGGTCGACATCAAGTTGCAGGCCCTATAACGTGTGTTTTAACACATGGCCCGATGTTACCCCACTTCAAGGTAACATCGGCCCAAAACGTTCAAAAACATATTTTGGTTAAAAAAAAAAAAAAAAAAAAAAATCAATGTTGACAAATTTATGATAATGGTGTGTTTGGATATGTTCTTAGCAAACAAAAAATTAACATGATTTTCATTTTTAAATAAAATAAGAGAATGGAGATGCTGAACATGCCATGAAACAGAGAAATTTGTGCCAAAGTTAACTTAGTTGACGGAATCGCAAAATTGCTTCGAGCTTTGTCTAATTTTCTGGACTATTAAAAAAAAAAATGTATTTCTACGTCCTTAATATCATGCTGTTCTATACGATAATAATGCCCTGGCATGTACGGCCCGATTAACCTTTGAAGCTATGAAAAGCACAATGTCATTTCGGCGCCCTAGGCGACATTGTTAAACGACGTCGACGTCGTTAATTCGAGACGAGTTTCCTAAATTCGAAGTACCCGGAAGCTCACCAATGCTACATTTATTATTCCAAGTACTACAAATATTATATTATGGAATTTTCTCAAATTTACTTGATACGGCTTGATAAATTGACGATTTTGGTTGGTTGGCAAACTGAGGATTTGTGATAATGTTGTTGAAATTGATTTATTGTATGAAAAATTAATTTGTTTTGAAAGGTATTTTTATGAATATCTTTTTAAAGATATATATATGTATAATAATGTTATACATGTGTTAATAATTTGAAAAGAAAGCAGAAGTTTGGAATGGAATTATTTGAATATAAAATTTGGACCTCCTGTTTTCTGAAATTCGAGCCCCTTCAAAAATTTTTAAGGGAAGCAAATGCTACTCTCCCCTATTCGGTAATCAGGGCCTGCTGGTATAATTGAGATCAACATGTATCTTTTCTAACAGTATTGTTAACGTGGTTATACATATCATTAGACAGTTCGTAGGCAGGATATTTTTCCAGTCAATTTACTAGTTAAAAATTCTTAAACAGTAGGCTTGGTTCTTTTTCATATTTCATCTTTTCCAATGAACCTAACATTCATAAGATTCCACTTTCAAAAATTAAATTTTAAAATACATAGACTTGTACTGAAACAAGATCCTCATAATTTGGAGTTTTAAAAAACAATGTGCGACTTTTTTAGATTGGTCTGAATGAGAGCGAACAAGTAGCTGTTATTTACTATACCAGATATCGAACATCCGAAACGAAAATCCAATATTGTATAATTCAAAAGTTAAAGAAATGATTGCCGTTAAAAAACGATTGCGGTTGGTTTATTAATTACTTATGCTGATTAATTAATACATAGTTAGAGATTTCTTATTGAATTATTATCGCACAGAGCCCTTTTTACCCGAATGAAAAGAAGGGTTATGTGTTTCACGCATATATGTGTATGTGGATTTCTTTATACCCTCGAAACATCTCAACGGCTGGATGGATTTTAATGAATGAGGTCTCTATCGATTTGTCTTAACGGCCCGATGGTTATAGGATAGGTTTTGTTTTTATAAATTCAAAATGGCGGCCGTAAAATACGAAATGGTGGTAGAGACGAAAAAAAAATTACGCACCCTATTGAGTGGCATATCATTGGATAGGTATTTCAAAATGAAGACGATGTTTCATTGACTATTTTACAGCCAGAAGCTCCGGTGATTCAAAATTCGGTGATTTTTAACTCTTTCAGAATGAGTATCCCCTACAGAAATTTATTTGGTTGGCAACGCTTTTTTAAAATAGGTACAATTAGTTATAAAATACCGAAAATGCTCAAATTAGAAAAGATAAATATTTCTTTTATTTATTAATGGTACCAGAAACAAATTGCACATGCATCTTTTTGATGGTGCATATATGCAACAGTAGTCCCTAAGGTGTTAACCCCTGACCGCCGAACAAAAGGCCCAACATGACATATTTTTGTTATTAAGTATAAGGCAGATAAGCCATGACGGTATTAACCCTAACTTAATTTTTTTTAACTGGTTTATATCTGTAGAATTATATTAATTTAAATAATGATTCTATTGCAGTGGAACTTACAGATTAATGAATGTATATCTCCGTTCGGGTCGGTGGTGAAAGATGATAACCATTTAACCCCATTACGTTTGGAATAAAATGTTAATGCACATAAAACTATTTAAATATAGACATTTCTATGTTTTCTATCAGCATTTTAAGGTTTAAGCAAAAATTAGGATTACTAATTTTTAATTTCATTAATCAAAATTAAATATGTCTATTCCTATTGCTCTTTGTAACAGGTGTTTTAATGATCATTCAATCGTAATACAACAATACTTTTTAGTTTGCTATTTATTACAAAACAAAAACTGAAAAGAAAATGAAGTATTTGCAAAACGTGTTTACCAATTTTAGTAAAACATTGCTGCAAGAAATGAAGAAAGATATGAAGAAATGACAGTTAATTCTTTTCCAAACGGACAAAATAATATATTACAAAACAATAATGTTTGTAATACCAGTAAAATATAATAAAACGTATTATATATAAATAATTTGCTAATAATTAAATCGAATCTTTGGTAACTTTACATATTCTTTAGAGACAGTGGTACCTTGATTATTTACTGGCTGTTCGATTATTTTATAGAAGGTTTTTTGTAACAAATCTTCCAATTCCCTGTCTGAATTCTTTTTACTATACATTAAAGCTATAATCTTGTTAATATGCATTAAGTTTAATTTTTTGGAAGCTGCGCGGGTGTAAATTGAAGGGTTTTTCATCGACAGGTTCTCTATTACGTTAATAATTTCTGATGTAGATTTAGATGGTATACTACCTTCAAGTTTTTTTTTAATTCAGCTGTTTTATATTTTAAAATAACATAAATATTTCAAAAATTGCTACATTTATTTTTTCTTAATTTTAAAAACGGTTAATGGTCGTTCTTTTATTTTCTCTAGGAATGTTCTCCCAGAACTGGACAACACGTTATGAAATGCTTAATTCCCTTTCCGGCTGGTGATTTGAAACAAAGAGCAAACAGAAGAACAATGTTGCAATAAGAATAACAACAGTTAAATTGTGATTAAAACATGTCAAGTGCAAATATTGCTCGCTTACAGAGGATTCCGTACAATAAATATATTAATTTGTATCTGATTTATTAGAAAGAAATCGTTACTAAAATAACAATAAGACTTTGTAAAAACTGTACAACGTAGGGTGGGGTATAGCTGTATTTACTAGATAACTATAGAGGGATATACCTTGAAAGTTTTCAGAGATATGCAGCTAAATAGTACCAAATATTGATAGTCTATATAACTCTTTTTTTAATCTTATTTTAATCTGTTTATGATGAACACAACTGAGTGCTAACAATAAATGTAGTGCATAGTTAAACTTCATTTGGCATTTCATCAACCCAAATTCAGCGTAGTAATAAACATTTCTTTTTACAGTGTACTGGTTTAAAGTTTAAATTTTGCACTGTGCGTAGCGCGCTTCGAAAGGAGATCGCAATATTGTAATGCCGCTTTGGCCCGTGCGGTGTTTATTCAGATAGGTTTTTAATTAACATTCAAAAACACGGGCGGAGTATTGAGGGAGCCACTCACTGCAAACTAATCGCGAATCCCATTGTAATTAGATGATTAATTCTAATTAAATTAGTCTAATTTTAACAGTTTGGCGTTTGTTGCTTTTATTCTACTATGGCATACAACTGTGCATTGCATTACTCAAATATATCATTAAACGTTGGTATCTAGGATTTAAAATATGACAGCGATAAGAGTGCACTGCCCGTGTCTTTATGCATGGTATGCCGTCCGTTAATTTAAGGGTTATTATTTCGGCTAATCACTTATATTTTTTTTCAAAAGTAATTATTAACAAACTTTTTATACTTCTGCGACGATAGATACCTCTAGCGCTCCTCATCGCACGCTGAACGCCTGCAAATTGAAATTTGTGTGTAACCGAAAAATGCTATTTTCTCAAAAACTATGTGACCTAGGGTAATCACTATAGTTTACCTTCAAAGTTTAAAGTAACTTCTACTACCTCTAATTTTTTCATAATTTTAGTTTCAATTCGGAAATAGAGGTGGAGGGAGATATATTTGCACTACATTTTCGACGATATCACTGAAAATATAACACCTAAAATTAAATGAGATGTATTTTTGAGTTCGGCGTTACAAAAGCTTTCACACGATAAACCACACGATATGCAAAGATATTTTCTTTTTCAAGTAACTTAATTAGACCCTTTACATTTTTTCTAAATGTATTTGTGAATGGTTAATAATCTATAAATATGTTGCTCAATACCCTATATTATTTCAGCTATTTTGAAATTTCCACATTCCATAGTTTAGGGGTGAAATTGCTCGGACAGATAGACACAGGAGTGATCTTATATAGGTTCCTCTTTTACATTTTAAATATGAAGCCATAAAAATTTAAAATAGAATAATAAGTATTAGATTAAGAATTTTAAAAATCTACATCTTGTCCAAACTTTTATATATATATATATAAATGTGAAATTTGAATTTGTTTACGGGTATTTATAATACTTCATAAGGATTAAGTTTAATTGTAAAATACTTCTAAAACTAAATGTATCTTTTTAAAATGAAGAATTGCTTATGTAGCAGTAAAATATGAATACTGCATTGGTAGATGGTAACATTAAATGTAGGTGTGAAATTTTTTTTTGAAATGGAAGAATATGCCATTTTATTAGTTGTATTTGCATAAAATGTAAGCATTCGCGCAGCAGTAAAAATAAAATATATTGATAAATTTTATGTAAATGTTTACGCATGGAAATAACATAAGAATTGACAAGTTTGTTTTTATAAAGATTGTACCTTACATTAACCTTTCTGCGTACTATTTTTTTTTTTTTCGAAGGACAGTTTTAAAAATATAAATTACATTTAATAGAACAAGTCGATTGTGCCTTAAAAATATAATTTACGAATGTGTATAAAAGAACGTATATACTTACAAAGTAAATCACAAGTAGTGTTTTGAAAAGTATATGATGAAGAGAGTAGTATTTCATATTTAGCTATAAAATAACATTCAATCCCATATTTAAACATTTATTTTTATGGTTATAATATAAAATAAAATGCAAATTCTTTTTAAATGCTGTAATTTTACTCTCTCTTTTTTTTTTTTTTGGAGAGAAATCCAGTATAAAAGCGAAATGCAGGATCACTGGTTTTTTTTTAGTTTCCTTATGCCAAAACAATATTTTTTTATTCTGCTATAAACACGTAAAATATTTCTAAATATAAACTGGAAAAACTTTTTCTGGTATATTTTTTTATAAATACATTTTTTCCCTACTCCATGTTATCGAACCTTCTCTCCAAATCTAATTTGTAACAGGAGAGGATGTACAAACCTTGCATAATTAATCCATAGATCAAGATTTGACGATTTTTCCTAAGGGGAAGAAAATCATTTAACACCCGTTTATGATAGAATAAAAAAGTTATGCAAATAAAAATGGTTAAATAAAGATATATTTCAGGTTTTCAATAACCCATTTAATGTTTTATGTAAAAATGTGATCTTTTCCTTTCTACTTGTTTAGGGATGTAGTTTTATTGGAATTAAAATTAATTATTATATACTTCATCAGCTAACATTATGCTAATTTAGGGGAACCATGACACGAAAATCTTAAAATTTTACAAAAAACATTGTATTTCATTAAACATTTCTCTGTTTCTTCCTGTTTAAGATGACATTTAAATCATGTTTCTATCTGAATTAGAACAAAAAATATTAATTTTTTCGTTTTGGTTTGTTTTCAAAATCTAGCTTTCAAGCAATGGCTGTCACGGAGACGACTTCTTGAAAAAATGCGTTTTTCTTCATGATAGATTTTTTCAGCATTTCTCGTATTTAAATTCTTATAACTCGAGAATCGTTGAAGATAAAGGTTTCAAATATTTGAAAAAAAAAATATTTACTTTGAAAATATGTTTTTTTTTTTTTTTTTTTTTTTTTTTTTTTTTTTTTTTTTTAAAGTTGCACCACTTTTTTTTTAAATTTTTTCGTTAAATATTTTTATTATTTTTATAAATTAATATTTTTAAAAATGCCGAATCAAAATTAAAACTTATATATTTCTGTTTATTTAAATGAAAAAAAAAAAATAAATTCTATAAATAATATTTCGAGTTATAAAGATTTTTAATTACACCACTTTTTAAATAATTTTTTTTTTTTTTTTTTTTTTTAATTATGAGAAGTTTGATCATGTGATTTTGTTTACAAATGATAAGATGATTACCATTACAAAAAAAATTCTGAATTTTAACTCAATAAATAAAAATTATTTTAAAATGTGTCCCGGACCACCTTAAATAAGATAATGTTTGGTAGCATGTATAATATGAAAACAGCATCGTTAGCATGTGAGATTAAATGCAGAAGATATTAAATTACGGCCGCAATAGAATAATATGCACTTTTCAACATAAGAAGTATTTTTTCAGCAACTATAAAAAAAAGTTGTATATATATATTAATTTTATGTGATTGTCTACTTACACTGTAAGAAAAATTTGTAAAGTTGCTTAAATTTTTCTAGGAAACTGGGATTTCTAGAATTTTTTATGTAACGGCAACAACAAAAATTCATGTAACAGATACACTTTTGCACCGAAAATCAAAAAATCTGTAAGATTACTAAGAAAGAACATTTTAGGAAATTGTGATGCCTAGAACTTTTCATGTAACTGCAACCATGGTTACTGATAAAATTTTAGTAAGATTACTGTAATTTTAACACATTCATTTGTAAAGCTTTTTTTTTTTTTTTTTTTTTTTACAGTGTACAAAGTATAATTTAACCACTTCGTGTCCATTTTTTTTTTTTTTTTTTCTGTGTAAAAAAATCTTTTAGGTTTAAAAAGTTGAAATAATATTATTTATGGCTTATGATAACGTTTACTGAAATTCAACAAATATATCGTTTAATTAAATATAAGGTATATAGATATTTTGTGTAAAATTAATATGATAATATTCTGTAGGAGTTAGGAAAATGTTTAATTACAACAGTAATAAGTAGGTATAACAATTTCTTAGACTTTAATTGTCATAAACTATTCATAAAGAAAAACAGTTTATATTTTAAATTTACCAAGACCGAAAAATCATGCATCAGGCATAGATTCTGAAACAATTTCATACATAAATTAGATACTATTGAGAAAATTATTATTTTCCATAGAACACCGCGCACAAATCTATAAGTTCACTTAGAAGTTTCTAGGAATGGGGGATGCCTAGAACTTGATTATGTAACAGTAACATGAAAAATTCACGTAACAGATTCACGCTCACACAATTGAAAATAATAATAATAATAAATAAATAAAACACTGGGATGCCTAGAACTTTTTATATAACTGAAACAAAACAAAATTCGCGCAATTATCCCGGGTTACAGATAAAATTTTATCATACATATTTCTGTAGCTGTACAAAAATAGTTTTATAGATTTACATCATTATTCTGTACTGTGTATAGAGAAAATTCCAGTAAGCATACAGATTTCTGTAGTTTTTATAAAAACTAGTTTTGTAGTTCTTTTCGAGTAGAAAGTTGCTCATAAATATGAAATTTTAATTTGTTTAGGTATGCTTATAATACATTCTTTAGGTTTAACTTTAATTATAAAATCCTTATACGACTAAACTTATCTTTTTAAAATGAATAATTGCTTAGTAGCACGTAAAATATGAATACTGCATTGGTAGCTGGTAATATTAAATGTACATGTGAAATTTTGTTTAAAATAGAAGAATGCTCATTTTTTTAGTTGTATTTCCGTAAAATGTAAATATTTTCGCAGCTGTAAATATAAAATATGTTTATGAATTTTATGCGAAGGTGTATACAAAAAAAAAAAAAAAAAAAAAAAAAAAAAAAAAAAAAAAACTTAAGAAACGAGAGATTTAGTTTATAATGGCATGATTGCACATACAAAATATCGGAACTGTGTTTTATTTCTCTCTTTTTTGCCAGGAAAATTAAAAAAAATATATATATATGAATTTCATTTCATTAAAACAAGCCGATTGTGTCTTAAAAATATAATTTAACAATGTGCATGAAAGAACATATAGATTACCAAATTAAAGCAGAAGCATTGTTTTACAAATTATATTATTTCGAAAATAGCATTTCCTGTTTAAATATAAAATAACTTTCAATCCCATATTTAAACTTTTATTTTTATGGTTATAATATGAAAAAAAAATGGAAATTATTTTTTAAGGCTGTAATTTTACTCTCTCTCTTTTTTTTGAGAGAAATTCAGTATAAAAGTGAAATGGAGAATCATTATTTTTTATTCAGTTTCGCCATGTCAAAACAATATTTTTTTATTCCGCTATAAAGACGTAAAATATTTCTAAATATAAACTCCGAAATATTTTTCTGGTATCTTTTTTTATCAGTATATTTTATTCCCCACTCCATGTTATCGATCCCTCTCTCCAAATCCTAATTTGTAACGGGAGAGGATATAAAAACCTCGCATAATTAATCCATAGATCAAGATTTGAGGATTTTTTCTAAGGGAAAGGAAGGTATTTAACCCCCGTTCACGATAGGATAAAAAGAAAATTATGTAAATAAAAATGTTTAAATAAAGCTATTTTTCATGTTTTCAATAACCCACTTAATGTTTTATGTAAAACCGTGATCTTTTAGTTTCTATTTGTTTAGGGATGTAGTTTTATTGGAATAAAAATTAATTATTATATATATACTTCCACTGCTGCATGTTAATTAATAAACTGTATTAATTAATTAACTGTATGTTAATTAATAAAAGTAATTTTGTTAGTACGTAAAATAAGAAAACAATATAGTTAGTGTGTAAGATTAAATGAAGAAAGATGCGAAATTACGGCTACGGTAAAATAATAAACACTTTACAACAAAGGAAATATTCTTAGAGCAACTATTAAAAAATGTGTATACTTATGAATTTTAAGTGAGTGTCTTTTTACGAAGTATAATTTAACCATTTCGTGCCATTTTTTTTTTCTTTTTGTGGACGGTGGGGTGGAGGAGAGAGAATTACTTTTAGGTTTAAACATTGCAAATAACTAGATTTATGACTTATGATAAGGGTTACTGAAATTAACGAGTATGTCATTTACCTAAATCTAGCGAAGATATATATTATTTTTTGTACTATTAATGTAGCAATGTGCTGTAGGTGGTAGGAAAATGTCTTATTATAAGAGGAATAATCAGATATGGGACATTCTCACAAACTTTTGACTTTTATGTCCCTGGATAATAATTTTTATTTTAGTACATGTTCTTGTGTTTTTTTTTTTTTTTTCATATACTGGGGAACATCCCATTGCATGATTGCAAAACAATATTAACGAGATAAATAAGTTTTGGACAATGCTGGGGGTCCAAATACAACGAAAACTCCTATTCTGTCCCATTCTCTGATGCTGATGTTTAAGTTTGGAGCTGTCTGCATAAAATTGTTTCAATAAAAACAATTCGATGTAATTTTTCCGAAACTGAAAATATTGTTTTATGCAAATATGTAGCAAAAATTAACCTGCACACATTTTTAGTGTTGTTATTATTTTTAAAAATCTGTCGCTAGGTTTTAGATTCCTTTACCGTCCCTTTTCTAAAATTATACAGAAAATCACTTCAGATGCAGCCACAGAATTATTTTCAAGTTTTTTCTCATGCAGAAGTATGCTAGAGCATGAATGTCTGAAATTCTTTGACAGGAAATTTACTGCAGAATTTAAATCAGCATTTAAATATCAATTTCAAGCACTGTGGCTTTATTAGTAGTCTTACCGTCCCCAAGGTTTATTCCTGCACTTTTCGACGTATATTAATTTTTTTATTATTATTTAATCCAATGTAAATGACCAATGAACATTGTGGTTACCACTTAATCTTAACATGATTTGGCTAAAATAGGTGGTAATTTTCCTTACCGTTTCATCCTTACCGTCCTTTTTTTTTCCATTTTGTCCCCTTTTCCCTATAACGTCCCCCCCCCGTTTTTTTTTACCTTACCGTCCCTTGTTTAACAGAATTTAAGATAATGTTATACCAAAATTTTGTACTGGAAATACTACATAGTTATTATTTTATATTTGTATGTCCTGTGGGTACTATGCAAATTCATTATAAGTAAAAATTTAGAAGAAAATAAAAAGTTTTAGTGGAAAAATGGTAAGGAATATTAAACTCGCAAGTTTAACATAAACATCAGTTAAATAAAAATTTTTTCGCTGCTGACCATTTTTTCCTTTATTTTGAATAATTAAGGCATTTCTCTATCAGATTAAAATGTTATTTTAGCAAGTTTAATTTCACCATAATTTTATTCCCGAAAGTCAAAAGATTGTGAGAATGCCCCATATAGCAATTTCTCAGACATTTATTATCGTAAATAATTCATTAAGAAAAACAGTTCCTATTTTAAATTTAACAAGACCGAAAAACCATGCATCATAGGTAGATTAGAAACCATATTCCAGCATTAGCAAGATATTATTAAGAAATTTCATATTTTCCCCCTAGAATGAAAAAAAATCAGTAAAAATTTTTTCAGCAATATTTGTCCATATCCGGTCTTTAGTATAAGTCTTTAGTATAACCTTGTATGTGATGTAAAGAATTTATGCACACCACATACACTGACTTTTTAATCAGTTTTAAAATATGCATACTATAGAGTATAATGCATTTTAATCAATTATTCAAAAACCAGGCCTTTAACCCTTTAAAAGAAAATAAGTTAAAACTGGTGTGAATGAATAAGAACAAAAAACTTCTTAAAACACCATCAAAAATTATTAAATGCGCTAGGCCTTTCGAAAGATCTAAGTCTTTCTTCGACTGAAATGAGAGATAAGGGAAATGCTTTTCCCTTATCTCTCATTTCAGTCTTCCTGCTGCTTTCATAGTAGAAGGACGTCTTTTTTGCGCCTGACGAAGAAAGACTTAGATCTTTCGAAAGGCCTAGCGCATTTAATAATTTTTGATGGTGTTTTAAGAAGTTTTTTGTTCTTATTCTTTAACCCTTTATCTACTGACGGTACTTATAAATAGCATTAAAATAACTTGTTATAAATTTAATTTAATTCATCGATTAATTGTAATACAGTTTAGAACTTGTTATAGATACATTTATCTTGTTAGATACATTTATTTAGATACATTAGATATAGATGCATTTACTGTTCCAAAAGCATTATTTTTGCTACACAAAGCAAAAATATTTTTTAAGGGAGGATTTATTTTGCTCTTCCAGCTTTTCACCTTTTTTGGCGTTTGGGGGGGGGGGGGGATTTTCAATTCGGAAATATTTCTATATTTGCATCGTAAAAATATTATATTTGTACATTTCGTAATTCTACGCAATACTAAGAAAAAGTTTTAAAATAAAAGATTTGAGTGGGATTATAAATATTGCACAAAATCCCTACAAATTCAAATTTAATTAATCCTTCTAAATCCTCCAATTCTTTTAAAAGGCCTAAAAAATGTATTAAATGTTATGTAAATCTTCTCAGGTAGTTTAGACAATTGACGAAAAATGCTTTAGACGATAAAACTTTCATGAATGCATAATACAGTACATAAAGGGTTTATCAAATTATTTTGAGTGCCTCTGTAAATTAACGATTAATTCTTTGCGCTCCATAATCTTTGCAAAACAGGCTTCAGGGATTACTTTATGTATGAAGTATTGTAACATCATTAAAATGTTCCATAAACCAGGCCTGTCAAAGCATGCAGTAAGCACCTGAGCTCCTGCAAACAATGAAGGGTGTCATTATTCACATGATTTAAATCATGCGACATTTTTATCTCACATTATTAGTAGCGACACACACGTCTTATGCGATACAAAGGCATGTCACAGTGACAGAC
Organism: Maratus speciosus; assembly: GCA_963932465.1. Classification (NCBI taxonomy): domain Eukaryota; kingdom Metazoa; phylum Arthropoda; class Arachnida; order Araneae; family Salticidae; genus Maratus; species Maratus speciosus. The sequence goes on from OZ010791.1 coordinate 131,075,557, forward strand.
ATAGGGCCCCTATGATAGTAAATTTCGAATTAAACATTTTTCTGCAAGAGGTTTATCTCAGAATTTTTTCTAGGAGAAGATGCCAGAAACTGTAATATTGCATGTAACAATAATAATAATAATAAAATTGGGAATTAGAGATATTATTAGTTTTTTTTCCGGACGTAAAAATACTTAGACTTATTTTGAAGGCGTGACTTTAGTTTATAAAAAATTCAAAAACAAAGACAGGTATGATAGTGACCAATCCATGTGTGGTTCCACACAGAGATAGCATGGAAGATCCTGAATTGACGAAAAAACTTCTCACTGTTGCATCTATTTTTCTGAACAAATTGAGAAAAATTCCTTAAAATTTCAAAGGTCTGGGGTTGAAAGTTAGCCCTCTTTATCCCTCATATAAAACAGCCGATGAGCAAGTATAATAAAGAAAATAGCTGCAGTTTCATACACATGTCACTTTCAAGGTTGGGTGGAGGGTTAATAAACACTTTATATTCCAAATTTTACTTCTTAACGTATCAAAAAAGTCATTGGTAATTATTACCAAATTCAACCATCATAATTACCTTACACAAAATTTTACAGAGAATAATTACAAATCGTGAAAATACGCATGATTAAAGTTTTAACCCCCGTCGCATATATGTAACGCAAAAGTTTTTTGGAATTCTTGATTATTCCTGTCAGTAATTTATAATAATAAATCAGCGCATTTATGAAATTAACCCTTAACCGGAAACATGAAAATCACGTGCACAAACCGAACACTTAATAATTTACCGAATAGTGGCCTTAATCATATAATCTTTAATAGTAATGCATTAACAGGACAAATTTTTTAATAGAACTGGATAAAAATAAGTTTGAAATGTCAGAGTGAGAAAATATTAAGGGCAGATATGTGCACGCAAACATCACACACATGTACGTTTGCTGAATAGGTGCTGAACAGGTGAAGAGCATTGAGGGGTTTCCTAGCTGATAACAGCTTAACACCCAGGCTAGGAATTGAAGTATCTTATGTTTTATGAGCCATTGGGAAAAAATTTAATTGTAGTTAAGAACTATTTTAGAATTAAAATAAGAAATTAAAAGAGGAATTAAAAAGTTAAAATTTAAAAAGAAATAAGTTTAAAATTAAGTTAAGACTTAAGATAAATAAATAGAAATTATTTTAAAAGAATATTTAAAACGGTCTAACTGTAGTTAAGAAACTACTATAAAAGGATTAAAGAGAGATAAAAAGTTAAGAGTTAGGACTGTTCAGAGTTACTCTCACCAAGCTTGGGCATGAAAATCTGAAAGGAGGTAGCAAAGCCACTTTAAGCAAAAAAAAAAAGAGACTTTTCAGGGCCATACACTTTTTCTCCTATATACCAATATAGTGAGTATATATATATATATATATATATATAAAGAAATGAAAGAAGATAGAGAGAAGCAATCTTTGTGTGGTGTACCCATAGATTACTGGGTGCCCATAGTAGTGAAGAACCTAGGGCATTTACGGCGGTGGGGCTCGAAGGCGTCATAATCAGTAAGCTTTGCTACTATTTCGTTTGAAAAATCGAAGATTTTGCTATAGAATTTTTTAGCCAGATCGCTGATGCGCTTACGTAGGGTGATGGTTTGAGATATCTTCGAACAGTTCAATTGCTAAGTAAGGTGAAGCGTTACGAACTATGCGCAAGTGTCTGTTATGCAGACGACTTAAGATGGCAATGGAAGTCCTGCAGGTGAAGCCCCAGACCGGACTAGCATAAGGTATAATTGGAAGAATGCATGAGTTATAAAGAATGAGTTTGTTATGAACTGAGAGGGTTTTGCTATTGAGAAGAGGCTTAATTGAATTGAAAGCTCCAGCGACTTACCCTCTAATAGAAAGAATGTGCTTGCCCCATGTTAAACGGCGATCGAGGATGACCCCTACGTATTTAGCTTGGTCAAACTAAGCTACTATTGCTTGCATATCACCATTGCTGTGTTATTGATTATTATTCTGTTAGGGAATGTTAGTTTGCGAGAGAAATGTACTGCACAGGTTTTGTTTTCATTAATAAGGACGCGCCATAACATACACATGTTCATGAAATCTTAGATGTGTGTCTGCAAGTACCTGCCTAGGGTGTACGGGAGGTGAGCTGAGGCATAAATACAAGTGTCGTCCGCATAAAGGGCGAGGTATGTGTGCAGAGAGCGTGGGATATCATTAAAGAAGATGTTAAATAATATAGGGATCAACACGCTCCCCTGAAGGATGCTCGCTAGGATGAAAAAGTATGATAGAGAGAATATTATTTCTCAATATTATACTCTTCATCATAGCGGGCATCCTTCAGGGGTGCGTGTTTTGTTTCCAGTTAAGGGTTAAATTAGGAAAATGATTTTAATTTTTAAAAAATGGTGATAAAAGATAAAAAGGTTTTGATGAGAGGATTTAAATTAATTTTAAATACATTTTCTGGTTTGAAATATTTTTATAAAACATACGTAACATTTGCTGGCGTTCAAACAATGTTAAAGCATATTTCTCGTTTTTAATGCAAAAAATACACTTTCATACGTTTTAAAAACACCTCTGATGCACTTTTTAACAATTTTCAAGAAAGATATATTTAAAAAGAAAATTAATTTATTAAAAAAAGCTAGTAAAGGAAGCCTTCAAAAGGGCGCCAAGAAAACCTTCAAATGGCGCCGCTTTGGGCACCCCTGCCATAAACGATTTTTCTGCGTAAATCGTAATGCAATGAAATCCGCTTGTGAGTCCCTGTCAACAAACTATAAATGCTGCTTACTGTATACTCCTTAGAAAAATGTTGTGGCCCATCTCAATGCTTTATATCTGGTTATATATTAAATACCATATAATCAAAGAAAGGTACCGCAAACGATTGCACTCCATATACATTAACTTAATTAGATTATTTTGTCTGTCACTGTAAAGGAAGTATAAATGCTGCACCACTTATTTATTTTAAAAACTGAAAATTCTACAGAAAACCTCAATAAATTATAAACGTTTCATGTCAATCAAAGTATATATACGCGAGTTAGACTACGGGGAGGTAAAACGTTAGTCAGATAACACGAATTCATGAACATATTTCAACTATGTTGTATAGTATTTAAAAGTGATACTTACTTTTTAAATTAAAGAATCACGAACGGTGTAAAGAGGTATTAAGTTATATTTTTATTATTAAATAATAAAACCGATAAATAGTTATAATTGTTAATGTATATACATATCATATCATTCGTACATGCAAATAAAAAAAAATATTAAGGCTAAAACCTTGTAGTAACCATACTCGTAGTTAATGTTATACGTGGAAATTGATTTATGAAATATTGTTTTTTAACAAAAACTTCTGTAATATTCATTAAAAATGAATGAAAGTTCATGGGATACACATAGTATGTATAACAAATGAGTTACAAAAATAAAATTTCATATGATTAAACAAAATCAAAAAGTGAAAAATTAGATTTTCGTAATATGCAAACATGGAAATTGATTTATGAAATATCACATTTCATTGGCTATTCCGAAGTATTATGACAAAAATTTGCATATAACAAGATAACGTGACATGCACAGTAGGCATAAAAAGCGTTATATTTTGGAAGCAATACGTTTCAGTTATACTTTTCACGATGGGTAAACGAAAGATGTTGTCTGCGGAAAAAAGAGCTAAAATCAATGCATATATATGATGTGGAAAGTCTGTTCCGGAAATTAGTAAATCAATTAAAAGATCAGTTGGTGTGATATATAACTATAGAAAAGATCCAGCAAATTATAGAGAAACTTTAACAAAAAGGTAATCTACGTTTAAGTAAGAGAGAGAAAAGGGGGGTTCTTCAACTTGCATCGAAAGCCGACCACACGTCAAAGAAGATTTGTGCAGATCTATTCCTGTTACTTCGAGAAGAGTTAGGCAAATTTTAGTTTCTTCACGAAGCTTGAGATTGTCGAAAATGAAGTCTGTCCCAAAGTTACTTCTGCGTCACAAGCAGATGCGTGTGCAGTATTGCGAAAAGTACATGGCATTGGGTGACAATTGGAAGAAAGTCATTTTTCCGACGAAAAAAGATTTAATTTGGACGGCCCGGATGGTTTGACGTATTATTGGAGGGATCTCGAAAAAGAATCAATACTAAATTCAGCAGAAATTTTGGTGGCGGAAGTTTGATGATTTGGGCAGCAAACGCTTATGATGGCAAAAGTTAAATTGTATTTTTAAACGGTTGCCAGACTTCTTTTGATTACAGTTTTGTTTTAGAACTTTCACTTCTTCCATTTGCATGACAATATTAAGGTTTAGATTATATCTTCATGCAACACAATGGGAGTATTCACATTTCAAATGCAATGAAAGGTTTGTTTGACGAACAGAATATTAGTCTTTTAGATTATCCACCTATTAGTCCTGATCTGAAAATCATCGAAAACGTTTGTGGACAGCTTGTTAGAATGATTTATTTAAATGGGATTCAGTACACATCACTTATAGAATTGAAAGCTTCAATCTGTCAAAACTGGAAATTAATTGATCGGAAATACATTCAAAATCTTGTTTTATCAATGCCATCTAGAATAAAAGAAACTTTGATGAATAAAAGCGACTTTAGTAACTATTAATTTCAATTAAATGTTATATTTCATAAATCAATTTCCAAGTCTTTATGTTACTAAAATCTAATTTTTGTCCTTATTTTTTAGTTTATTAATATGTATGAAATGTTAGTTTTCTAAATTATTTGTTGTGCATAGCATATATAACGTTTGAAATTCCATTCATTTTAAATGAATATTATAGCAGTTTTTGTTAAAAAAACCGTGTTTTCATAAATCAATTTCCACCAGTGTAGCATGTCGTCCAATTAATAGAGCGCCAGAACCAAACGTGTTAAGAATCGGGAATTTTGGTGTAATAATCATATTAGGATGCATTGTAAATACCTGTTCGATATTTACTTTGCCAGAAATATTTTTATTAATTTCAAATATGTTTCATTTAAAATAAGGTGATTATGTCTTTAAAATTGTTTTTAACTCAGAACTACATGATTTAAAATAAAAAAAAACGGTTAGTTAGTTTTCTTTATAGAAAAAAAAAACATATTATTAATTGCAATAAACATAAATGACAAATTAGCATAAAATGAAAATGTTTGTTACTGTTCCAGACAGAGGTGGATCCAGCACTCCATTTAGAAAAGGTGCAAAAAAATAAGGGTTCAAACAGGGTGCCACCCCCTTGATTTCGCGATTGATTCAGGATGATAAAAATTCCCCAACTTTAGGCATATAAAACCCAATGCAAGACTATTGGAGTTAAAATTTGGAATTTTTGACAACATTTAGAAGAAAACAAAGTTAGAAAATTTTTTATCATTAAAATGACATATATAATATTTTTGAATATTCAAAAGATAAATATTTTTAAGAATTGTCTCCTTTTGGGGGGCAGAGGGGAGTAATATGTCTCCAGTAGCAAATATTATATCCTGATAAAAAAAAAAAAAATAAATTGGCTATTTTCTGACATATAGCCGATTTCATTTTCACCCTTAAATGCAGAAAACTTTCGCGTATACTTTTTAATATTTTATTTTTTCAGGTTCTGTACACATAAAAAGGACAGATATTTCATTGTTCTGAAGTATCTTTTTCGGATTTTAAATAGGAGAATTTTCATTTTAAGCCGATTTTCGGGCAATTGGGAAAATTTTCAATTTTTTATGAACCACATTTATTGGAAAATGGAAAATTTTCTTTGATTATTTCGAAATGAAAAATTTTCTTTGTATACAATGATTGTCTACAATTTTTTTTGTCTACAATTTGTCTACAAATTGATGTCTACAATTTTCATGCATTCATGTATGAAACATAACTACATGAACCTATAAGAAAAATAAACAATTTTAACTGGGATAAAAAGAGAAAAAAGTAAAAATACATTTAACGCATATTTGTATTTTAAAAAGTTATTGCTCTATACAAATATTCTTTGTTTTAAGGCTTGTCATGGTCCACATGATCTCCCCCTTGGATTCGCGACTGATTCGAGATGATAAAAATTCTCTAGCTTTAGTCATATCAAAACGAATGCAAAACTACTTCAGTTAAAATTTTGAATTTTTGATAACATTTAGAAGAAATGTTTATCATAAAAAGGCGTACATAATGTTTAAAAATATTAAAAAATATAAATATTTTTAAGGATATTATTCTTATTTTATTGACATTCAAGAAATCATCATAATTATGTTTTTCCAAATAGACAAAATTAATTAATTGAGCGTAGGCTAGCTAAATACTTATTTATTTAGTTCAGATGAAACTTTACACATTGATTTGAAGTACTAGATAAATTCTCCAGTTGACAAATGCTTTATTTGCATATTTTATAAATTGCCCTTCATTGATAATTTCAAATATTTTAATTTGTGAAGTAAAAAAAAAAATAAATCTATATTTCTTAATTTTACTAATTTCTATTTCTATAATTTTCATATTTTGAGTTACTTTGCATTTTTCAAATATATTTTAATAAATACTTTTCGTGTATTGTATTTATAAAACTTCATTTATTAAGAGAGAAAACGAACTTATGAAAGTAATATGAAGAATTCAACCTAAACAAAAAATTAGATAATATGTTCATTAAGATTATAAAGTCACATGTCATATTTGATTATTAACAAAAAATTTACAAATGTATTAAATAAGAAATTTTAATCTCTCAGAATAAACCGATAGTGATACTTGTATAGAACAATATTAATATAGAGGAAACAAAAGGAAATTGAGTTTCAACTCAATAGAGCAGTAAAATAAAATATTTTAACTATGCAATCTAAATAAAAACCCTTTTATAATGTTTCGTAAGGTAACTTTTAAATCGTTCAAATGTGATAAAAAACATGCATATTGTTATTATTAGATGACACTGAAAAAAATATATTTAATCAAATAAAGTTATATATACATAGTAACAATAATTTTTAAATTACACATTGTATTATATTATAGAAACACCAAAGTGTGTTGGCCCCTCTGTTTGAGTTCACTGCAATATAAGAGGTGGAGAGGAATGACAGAGTATTGTAGGTCTATTTCACAAATTGTTTTTTCAATGTGGTTTCGTTAATGGCATTTTTTAAATGAATATTTTGTTCCATAAAAAATAGGATATTTTAATCACTTCAACGTCATTAACACAAAATAGGTTAGTTTATATTTTAAAAAATACATAAACACATTGCATATATAACGGTTTTCCTTTTATTAATAATGTAAAACTTTATAGATAACTAAATATCAATTAACAAGTGTAAAGGTGTTTTTCGTAATACTTTATACAAACTGTTTTTTCTGTGCATACCATTTTATTTTCCTTTTAACTTAACAGTGTGATTACTAACAGCACAATTCATAATTTAAAAAAAAATAATTACGTTAAAAAATAATTTAGAAACATAAATTTTAAATTTATAAAGAATATAAAAATATTCAGAAATCAATTTTTTCAGCCCAAATACATTAATCTAAAATTCCGTCATGTAGTTCATGAGTCATGTGAATAAAAACTACAGCCATTGTAATTCTGTTTTGCTAAGATTAATACTGAATTTAACTTTATGAGTTTCAAACTATTAACCGGCATAGTCCCTATGCTATTTGACCAATTGATTTCCTGTTTGATATCTGGAAGTAAAATTTACTCAAGTATCCAAATATTATGTTACCGTCAGGTATTATTGTTGAAGATGTTTGGTACAATTTCTGTTCGTAGACCTAGGATATATGTAAGTATGTCATTAAATAGTAGACGTTATTATTAATGGATTGGTATACTAATCACATTCTTATGCGATGATCTATGACAGTATTAAAAGAGGATTTTTTTTTTTTTTTTTTTTTTTTTTTTTTTTTTTTTTTTTTAGATTGTACATGCACGAAAAAATAACATACTGTTGTATAAATTTATCACATTCTTCGTATGAAGGTCAAATTGTTAGCTCTTATTACGTTTGCGTTGATGTGAACTTGCAGATCCTGTGGTTCCCCTATCACCAGTCATCCATGTAAATTAAAATTATAAAATATATTTTCAAATGAATGTTCAAACGAAAAAAATATTTTCATAAAAAGATGAAATTAGATATTTGGTTAGAAGAAGAAGAATATATAAAGCCGTAGCGACTCGTCAGGAGGGGGGGGGGGGAGGGGTATAACCTTTACACCAGTATTTAAATAAACTAAATTCCTCCTTGTTTAATAATAGAATATTACACCAAATAATAAGATCAATTTTAATATAAAGAAATTTGTCCAAGTAAATCCAATGACGAGCCGCCACTAAAATAAATCTCCTTTTCATTAATCCTCCGTGTAAAATAAAATTTCGAAATATATTTTTAAATATATGCACAAATTGAAAATAAAATATTATCATAAAAAGAGGAAATTTGATATTGAGTTATACAAATAATATAGTATAAAGTAATACCACCTTGTCGGGGAATTCAAAATAATTTTTCTGCTTGTATTTAAATGATAAAAAAAAATCCTACTTGTTTAATAATAGAACATTACACAAAATAATAAGATCAAATTTAATATAAAAAAAATATCCAAGTAAATCCAATGACGAGCCGCCACTAAAATAAATCTCCTTTTCATTAATCCTCCATGTAAAATAAAATTTCGAAATATATTTTTAAACGTATGCACAAACTGAAAAAAAAAAAAAAAATATTATCATAAAGAGAGGAAATTTGATATTGAGTTACACGAATAATATAGTATAAAATAATACCACCTCGTCGGGGAATTCAAAATAATTTTTCTGCCTGTATTTAAATGAACTAAATTCCTCCTTGTTTAATAATAGATCATTACACCAAATAATAAGATCAAATTTAATATAAAGAAATTTATACAAGTAAATCCATTGACGAGCCGCCGCCACTAAAATAAATCTCCTTTTCATTGACCCACCATGTAAAATAAAATTTCGAAATATATTTTTAAATGTATGCACAAACTGAAAAAGAAAATATCTTAAAAAGAGGAAATTTTATATTGAGTTACACTAATAATATAGTATAAAGTAATACCACGTCGTCAGGGAATTCAAAATAAATTTTCTGCCTGTATTTAAATAAACGAAATTTCTCCTTGTTCAATAGCATAACATAACATAAATATTTAAGATCAAATTTAATATAAAGAAATTTCTCTTAGAAAATCCAATGACGAGCCGCCGCTAAAATAAATCTCCTTTTCATTAATCCTCCATGTAAAATAAAATTTCGAAATATAATTTTAAACGTATGCACAAACTGAAAAAAAAAAATATTATCATAAAGAGAGGAAATTTGATATTGAGTTACACGAATAATATAGTATAAAATAATACCACCTCGTCGGGGAATTCAAAATAATTTTTCTGCCTGTATTTAAATAAACTAAATTCCTCCTTGTTTAATAATAGACCATTACACCAAATAATAAGATCAAATTTAATATAAAGAAATTTATACAAGTAAATCCATTGACGAGCCGCCGCCACTAAAATAAATCTCCTTTTCATTGACCCACCATGTAAAATAAAATTTCGAAATATATTTTTAAATGTATGCACAAACTGAAAAAAAAAAAAATCTTAAAAAGAGGAAACTTTATATTGAGTTACACGAATAATATAGTATAAAGTAATACCACGTCGTCAGGGAATTCAAAATAAATTTTCTGCCTGTATTTAAATAAACGAAATTTCTCCTTGTTCAATAGCATAACATAACATAAATATTTAAGATCAAATTTAATATAAAGAAATTTCTCTTAGAAAATCCAATGACGAGCCGCCGCTAAAATAAATCTCCTTTTCATTAATCCTCCATGTAAAATAAAATTTTGAAATATATTTATTAATGAATATACAATCTGAAAAAATATTCAAATAAAAAGAGGAAATTTGACATTGAGTTTAACGTATAATATTGTATAAAGTAATACCGGCTGGCCGTGGAATGCAGAATAAATTTTCTGTTTGTATTTAAATAAACTAAATTTTTCCTTGTTCAATAGGAGAAATAACGCGAATTAATAAAATCAAATTTAATGTAAAAAAAATTCTTCTAGAAAAATCAAAGACGAACCGCCGCTAAAATAAATCTCCTTATTATTAATCCTCCACGTAAAATAAATGCACATACTGCAAAAAAAAAAAAAAAAAAAAAAAAAAAAAAAAAAAATCTCATAAAAAGAAGAAATTTGATATTGAGCTAGACGAATAATATAGTATAAAGTAATACCGGCTCGCCGGGGAATTCAAAATAACGTTTCAGCCTGTATTTAAATAAACTAAATTTCTCCTTGTTCAATAGCAGAACATAACACGAATTAATAAGATCAAATTTAAAATAAAGAAATTTCTCCTAGAAAATCCAATGACGAGCCGCCATTAAAATAAATCTCCTTATCATTAATCCTCCATGTAAAATAAAATTTCGAAATATATTTTTAAATGGATGGACAAACTGAAAAAAAAAAAAAAAAAAAAAAAATCTTAAAAAGAGGAAATTTGATATTGAGTTACACGAATAATATAGTATAAAGTAATACGACCTCGGTAGGGTATTCAAAATAACTTTTCTGCCTGTATTTAAATAAACTAAAATTCTCCTTGCTCAATAGCAGAACATAACGTGAATTAAAAAGGTTAAATTTAATACAAATAATTTTCTCCTAGAAAATCCAATGACGAGCCGCCACTAAGATAAATCTCGTTATCAATAATCCCATTCATGCAAAATAAAATTTCGAAATATATTTTTAAATGAATGCACAAACTGAAAAAAAAATCTCATAAAAAGAAGAAATTTGATATTGAGCTAGACGAATAATATAATATAAAGTAATACCGGCTCGCCGGGGAATTCAAGATAACTTTTCAGCCTGTATTTAAATAAACTAAATTTCTCCTTGTTTAATAGCAGAACATAACACGAATTAATAAGATCAAATTTAATATAAAGAAATTTCTCCTAGAAAATCCGATGACGAGCCGCCATTAAAACAAATCTCCTTATCATTAATCCTCCATGTAAAATAAAATTTCGAAATATATTTTTGAATGGATGGACAAACTGAAAAAAATATTATCATAAAAAGAGGAAATTTGATATTGAGTTACACGAATAATATAGTATAAAGTAATACCACCTCGTCAGGGAACTCAAAATAACTTTTCTGCCTGTATTTAAATAAACTAAAATTATCCTTGCTCAATAGCAGAACATAACGTGAATTAATAAGATCAAATTTAATACAAAGAATTTTCTCCTAGAAAATCCAATGACGAGCCGCCACTAAAATAAATCTGGTTATCAATAATCCCATTCATGCAAAATAAAATTTCGAAATATAGTTTTAAATGAATGCACAAACTGAAAATAATATTCACATAAAATGGGGAAATTTGATATGGAGTTTGACGAATAATATAGTATAAAATGATACCAGTTCGCCGGGGAATTCAAAGTAACTTTTCACCCTGTATTTAAATAAACTAAATTTCTCCTTGTTCAATAGCAGAACATAACATAAATATTTAAGATCAAATTTAATATAAAGAAATTTCTCTTAGAAAATCCAATGACGAGCCGCCGCTAAAATAAATCTCCTTTTCATTAATCCTCCATGTAAAATAAAATTTTGATATATATTTTTTAATGAATATACAATCTGAAAAAATATTCCCATAAAAAGAGGAAATTTCATATTGAGTTTGACGTATAATATAGTATAAAGTAATAGCGGCTCGCCGGGGAATGTAGAATAACTTTTCTGTTTGTATTTAAATAAACTAAATTTCTCCTTGTTCAATAGATGAACATAACGCGAATTAATAAAATCAAATTTAATGTGAAAAAAAAAATCTTCTAGAAAAATCAAAGACGAACCGCCGCTAAAATAAATCTCCTTATTATTAATCCTCCACGTAAAATAAAATTTCGAAATATATTTTTAAATGAATGCACAAACTGAAAAAAAAAATCTCATAAAAAGAAGAAATTTGATATTGAGCTAGACGAATAATATAGTATAAAGTAATACCGGCTCGCCAGGGAATTCAAGATAACTTTTTAGCCTGTATTTAAATAAACTAAATTTCTCCTTGTTCAATAGCAGAACATAACACGAATTAATAAGATCAAATTTAATATAAAGAAATTTCTCCTAGAAAATCCGATGACGAGCCGCCATTAAAATAAATCTCCTTATCATTAATCCTCCATGTAAAATAAAATTTCGAAATATATTTTTAAATGTATGGACAAACTGAAAAAAATAATATCATAAAAAGAGGAAATTTGATATTGAGTTACACGAATAATATAGCATAAAGTAATACCACCTTGTCAGGGAATTCAAAATAAATTTTCTGTCTGTATTTAAATAAACTAAAATTCTCCTTGCTCAATAGCAGGACATAACGTGAATTAATAAGATCAAATTTAATACAAAGAATTTTCTCTTAGAAAATCCAATGACGAGCCGCCACTGAAATAAATCTGGTTATCAATAATCCCATTCATGCAAAATAAAATTTCGAAATATATTTTTAAATGAATGCACAAACTGAAAATAATATTCTCATAAAATGGGAAAATTTGATATCGAGTTTGACGAATAATATAGTATAAAATAATACCAGTTCGCCGGGAAATTCAAAGTAACTTTTCACCCTGTATTTAAATAAACTAAATTTCTCCTTGTTCAATAGAAGAACATAACATAAATATTTAGGATAAAATTTAATATAAAGAAATTTCTCTTAGAAAATCCAATGACGAGCCGCCGCTAAAATAAATCTCCTTTTCATTAATCCTCCATGTAAAATAAAATTTTGAAATATATTTTTTAATGAATATACAATCTGAAAAAATATTCCCATAAAAAGAGGAAATTTGATATTGAGTTTGACGTATAATATAGTATAAAGTAATAGCGGCTCGCCGGGGAATGCAGAATAACTTTTCTGTTTGTATTTAAATAAACTAAATTTCTCCTTGTTCAATAGATGAGCATAACGCGAATTAATAAAATCAAATTTAATGTAAGAAAAAAAAAAATCCTCTAGAAAAATCAAAGACGATTCGCCGCTAAAATAAATCTCCTTATTATTAATCCTCCATGTAAAATAAAATTTCGAAATATATTTTTAAATGAATGCACAAACTGAAAAAAAAAAAAAAAAATCTCATAAAAAGAAGAAATTTGATATTGAGCTAGACGAATAATATAGTATAAATTAATACCGGCTCGCCAGGTAATTAAAGATAACTTTTCAGCCTGTATTTAAATAAACTAAATTTCTCCTTGTTTAATAGCAGAACATAACACGAATTAATAAGAGCAAATTTAATATAAAGAAATTTCTCCTACAAAATCCGATGACGAGCCGCCATTAAAATAAATCTCCTTATCATTAATCCTCCATGTAAAATAAAATTTCGAAATATATTTTTAAATGGATGGACAAACTGAAAAAAAAAAATATTATCATAAAAAGAGGAAATTTGATATTGAGTTAGACGAATTATACAGTGTAAAGTAATACCGGATGGCCGAGGAATTCAATTAACTTTTCTGCCTGTATTTAAATAAACTAAATTTCTCCTTGTTCAATAGCAGAACATATCACGAATTAATAAGGTGAAATTTAATAAAAAGGAATTTTTCGTAAAAAATCAAATGACGAGCCACCACTAACTTCCTTTAAATTAATCCTCCTTACATGGATCCTCCATGGGATTACATTAATCCTCCTTACAAATTTCGAAATATATTTTTAAATGAATGCACATTGCACAAACTAAAAAAAAAAAATATTCTCATAAAAAGAGGAAATTTTACATTCAGTTAGACCAATAATATAATATAAAATAATACCGGCTCGTCGGGGAATGCAAAATAATTTTTGTGTCTGTCTTTAACCCTTAGGCTCCCAGTGGGTTACTATGTCCCAGTGCAACTTCAAAAATTACCACTGGACATAGCAGTCCCTGAAACGCTTGGAAAACTATGTCTGCTTGTCCCACTGGTTTCTCACGCTCATTTGGACCATTTCTGTGGCTTTTGGACCTTAGTAAAACACTGTGCTAGATTTGATTTAAAATATCCCACAAAAAAGAAAAAAATGGTAGTCAAGGGGTTAAATTATCTAAATTTCTCCTTGCTCAATAGCAGAACATAACATGAATTATGAAGGTCAAATGTAATAAAAAGAAATTTCTGGTCGAAAACCGCCTGATGTGGCAACACTAAGAAAAGTAATTCATAATCACTAGTCAGTTCTTTTATGGACAAAGCCCAATTTTTGTGTTTTCTATATTATTTGAGTTTTGCGCATTGCCATTTATAAAAGTTAGACATGGATACATGTTTTCCAGAACTTACTTTTTAATAACCCTTGTTTATTGTACAAATAATTTTTTCAACGAATATTTCCTTTCATAATAGTAAGTACATCTACGATAGTTTTGCAAAATGGATGTATTAACCCTTTTCACTTGTATGTCCAGTCTGATTAGACATCATCTTTCTTTGCAAAATTTGTTTTGGGTACCAGTAATAAATTAAAATAAAATTTGACTTATTTAATTAGAGCATTTTTGAAATTTTGCACTTGAAGATAACTTCTTTAAATAAGTGGTATAAGCCGAATAAAATTTGCGTAAGAGACGTTCCAATCGAAAGGTTTAAGTTATTACATTTCTAGTAACTTTTATAGTATCGACATAATTTTCCTGTCATCTGTTTTGTTTACTTCGAGATCATCATGTTTCACAAACTTCATTTTCAAAAATGTTTGTTTAATATATGTAGAATTTTTTCAACGAATATTACTTTTTTGAGAGTTATTACATATACGACATTTTAACAATACGGATGTATTAAGTTATTGAATTTACAATATAGATATAATTTTTCTCCCATCTATTTTGTTTACACAGAGATCCTAATTCAATTTGTGGTAAGTCCTATTATTACATGTACTCCAAAACATAATATGATTTTTTTCATCGAATGTCTCCTTTCTTAAGAGTTAACCGGGAATTTATTCGGTTCTCAGCGATTCGTTTTCCCAGTTTTTACTATATAAGATTAGTTATTGTGATTACTTAGTAAGGTAAAACATACAAAGCCAGAATTTGAATTGAACGGAGAAAGATTCTGTTTTAGTCACGTTTTCATGTTAGTAGGTATAATTGTATGTTATTTCTTCCATAGGAGACTTGACGGTATTCCGTTATACACAGATACCTATTTTAATAGGCCCTATTGTATTTTTAGTTGCGATTTAAAAGCCCTCGTCCCATTTTTTTGCAATAGTGGACCTGACAACTGTAGTTAGTATACATAGGATACTTTAATAATAGGGATGTATTAATTTATTCCATTTATACTATAGAGATCAATTTAATTTCATCTATTTTGTTTACATAAAGACATAGCTGCCAACCTTCCATTAATCTTCCGTAATAACTGGATTAACTTGACCCAGGTTAACCACCTTCGAGCCAGAAAATTTATTTCATGAATCTTTATTTATTTAATTCAAGGTTTCAACGTATTTAAATTCATTTCGTAAAAAAAAATTCTGGTTCCAAACGTATTAAACCAGGGTCAGATTAACGCATGTATTACGGAAGATTAGTTTTAGGTTGCCACCTATGTAAAGATCATAATTCAAGTTTAATTTTAGATAACATAATTCAATTATAATTTTAGAAGCCCTTGTCCCACTTTTAGAACAGAGTAACTGGCAACGCTAGTTGGTATATACCGATACGTTAAAAATGCGAATTTATTAAGTTATTACATTTATAGTATGGAAATTAATTTTGTTCAATCTATTTTGTTTACATAAAAATCTTAAATCAATTTTAATTTTAAACAACATAATTCAATTTCAATTTTAGCAGTCCTTGTACCGCTGTTTATGATTGTGAACCTAGCAACACTAGTTAGTACGTATAGGGCACTTTAACCCTCTTGTCACCCTGAGCCTCATATGAGTCTTCTACTTCGAATTGAAATATTTGCAAGTTGATTAATCTGGTTCTAATACATTTTCCAAACGTCTTAAAAAATTCTTCCTCAGACTATTTTTGTATGAAAAACACGCAACATAACTACACTCGTTAGGTTTCTGTAAAGAACACATTCGTTAAATTTCAGTAAACTGTAACTTCTGTGATTTTGATAGCTACTTTTAATTTTGTTAGCGTAAAAGTAATTTTTCCCAAAATTGAAAAAAAAAAAAAAAAAAAAAAAAAAAAAAAAAAAAAAAAAAATCAGTGCCGAGAAGGTTAACAATACGGATGCATTACGTTATTATATTTATAGTATAGAGATCGATTTCCTTCAATCTATTTTGTTTACATAGAGATCATAATTCAATTTGCGGTTGGTCCCCTTATCACTAGTCCCCCATGACAGAGTATGTATGATTCACCCGCTGAGGGGAACAAGAGAGGCATAAAGAGGCGTAGGATTTTTATTCCCCTATAGAGAGTCAAGTGGTATTGGGAGAGAGTGACGGATTAGGTGGTTGCACTTTACAGTGTCAAATGGAGATTCTAAAATTTTATTTGTTCGCGCCAACTGTTGGCGATAAAATGATAATAAGTAAGGTGTAAAAGATAACAATATCTGAGTTTGCTTTGAAAATATGAATAGTGTAGACAAATATTTTGGAAATATTTTGTTATTAATATGTAGAGAATTGTGAGGATGAATGAATATTAAGGTTATATATTTTAAATTTTCTACACTTTTTAATGAATTATATATATAGTTCTTCTTCTTTTTTTTTTTTTTTTTTTTTGCAATGACATTTATTTTATGTTTGAATATTTGCCTAATAAAAACACAAAGTATTAAAAACTATATAATAGTTTATGTAAAGTATTCACCGAGGGAATGCACCAACAAATCTCATCATTTGTGTCTTTTCTTCTACATTTATTATCTTTTTAAACTTATTTTAAACTATTTTTCCATTTAATTAAGTTATTTTACTCTAATATTGATTTATAAAGAGACTTTTTCTTTTTTTTTCTTCTTTTTAATCCTACAATTTGATTTTACACATTATTTTTTAACATTATTAGAGTCGTGAAACATTCTGCGTGTTTCTGCTAAATTGTACTAATTGTATAAAATAATTTTAATTATTTAAGAATATTATATATTCCCGTTACTCCTTAAAGTGTATTTATGCATTTTATTGCCTGTGGATTTTTTCAATCACAATATTTCACTAAAGCAAATGTAAGTATTGTCCGCTATCGATATAATCAACAAAAATTGTCATTAATAATGATTTTCTTATCATTTTATTAAATAATATATTTTTGGTTATAGGGTTGTAATTACATATATATTAAAAACTACTGTTAATTATAATTCAGGATATGTTTTTCAATTGCTATAAAGTACTGACAGATTAATAAGCAACTATTTGCTAAGATATAGCATAAGGCAAATATATTGGAAGATAATTATCTTACTAAATACAGCCATTGCCAAACGCGTGTAATAATATAAAGGTATTCTCAAGATATTAAGCTATTTATACTTAAATATTTTAAGAAATGTTTTCATTAAAATGCATACTTACATGACCTCAATTAACTTACTTGGCGTCAACATTTGCATTAATTATGATATATCTTGCTAATTTGATAAATTCTAACGTATGTAACTCTAAAACTGTAAAATATAGATATAATTTTTCTACCATTTTCACGTATACCTAATAAACTAAACGTAATCATTTTTCTGAATTAAGAGAAATATGTTCGTCCTGAAAATTTAATGATTTTTTAAAGATAAAATTTATTTAGCAATATGAATGATGTGTATATAATTCGCTATCATAAGTCAATATAAAATTAATAAATAATTTTTTTTAAAAATTAACACCTGTTGCATGTTTCTAAAAATATCACTATTCATCAAATATTCAGTTCCTTAATAAACATTGCGTATTTCATATAAATTTTAGGGATCTAAAAGAAAATTATTAAAAACTTTCTACAATCCTCCAATTTTAAGACATTTTGCACTATACTGGCATTTTTATAACAATTATGATAATATCACATAAAATAACGTTCTCTTTGTCGATATACATTGAATGTTTCCATTTGATTTATGTTGTTCCTATATATATATATATATATATATATATTTAAAGGTTTCTGTCATACTCCAATTTTAACAATTTTTTCTTTTAAATTTTGGACAATATGGCCATTTGTATATATAACAATTATGATACCATTTTTTTTATTATTTGAATTACGTTTTTAAATTAATGTACATATAGGGCTTTCTTATAGATGCATATTTAGTTTTAAAATTTTTCGTCACTTTCCAATTTTAATAATTTTCCTTTAAATGTTTTTGACCATATGGGCATTAGTACAAATAGCAATTACAATAACATTTCCTTAATATTTAAATTGCGTTTTTCATTACTTATAGGATTATGTAGTTCATTTAGATTTTTATTTTATTTTGTGAAATTCTTCTTATAACCCTTAAATTTTAATATATATATTTTTATAAGTTTCTTAGGTTATATGGGCGATTTTAAAAATAGCTGTTATTATAGCATTATTTTATTATTTAAATAACGTTTTCAAATCGTTATGTTTTAAAAGTTACATATTGCGTTTTTAGATTTATGTCCTTCCTACACATATATTTAAAAAAAAAAATTATTACCCACTAATTTTAATCATTTTTTACATTAAATTTTTGCACTAACGGGTATTTGTATATGCATCAATTATGATAATATTTGGTAATTCTTTAAATTCCGTTTTTATATTACTACAAAAGCCATGCTTTATTTGGATTCGCGAATCATTATTTAATAAGATAAATATTTGAAAGTAACAATATTTTTTATATTATTTTTGCATCTTTATTAAGCAAAAACATTATTTTATGCTTTAGCGCATTTTAATTTTAAAAATGTAAATTCAGCCAAATAACTAAGAATTTCCTCGGATTTTTTTATTTATGATATAACGAAATTAACAATTAATTTTACTTGTTTACAACTCTTTTGTTGCCTTTTTACAAAAAAAAATAATAAAAATAAAAATAAATAAAATAAATAAATAAATAAATAAATAAATAAAAAAGTACAGAAAAAAATCATAGTAATTTTTTTTTTAAATCAGTAAGTATCGTCTGCGTAAATGATTTCACGTAATAAGAATAAATTGTGTATTTAAATTCTTAACACTGAAAAATACTTTTATAATTGAATGTAAATAATTGAATTTCCACAAATTTTAATTCATTAAAATTATGCTATAATTTTCCGAAGAAAGGTATTTTAAAATTTTCATAACAGAACTCGTGAAACTATTTAATTAGTCATGATTCTATCTATAATTGCTAATTATATGATTGATTTTTTCTTCTGAAAATATACGTGATTCATTTTTTATTTGCAAAAGTGTGTTTGTAATGGAGAAACACGTAAAATAAATTAATTAAAATAATATATTTTTTTTAAGGTTAGTCTGTGAAAAAAAAAAAAAATAATAATAATAATAATATTGTGCAAATCTACAGATCATAATTTATTTTTACGTTTAATTTCAAGTCAAAATACTGAATAGTTGTTTTGTAAAGTGTACAACAAAATGTAATTTATGTAGCCTATTAGAGGATTCACTTCGCTCATCCTAATTATAAATTTAGAGATTTCTTATAGACTTTTTTACTTTGTTAAGAAAGTTTTATCACCCTACAATTTTAATCCTTTCTCTTTACATTTTTGGAATAAATGACCTTTGTATATATACCAATTATAATAACATAACACTACCATTCAAATTGCATTTAATCTACAAACACATACTTTGACTTGTTACTGCAATTAAATATGTAGGATAAAATAAAATAATACTTTGGTAATTTTCTTAAAAAGACTATTTTTCATAATAATGTAATTTTTAGTTAGACATTTTTTTCTATATTATCTTCTTACTTCTAATTATCAATAAGCCATCTCATTTGTAAGTATTATAATTACTTTTAATCTATAAAAATGTTTATATATATAGTAAAGCGAGGAGAGTCTGCGCACTTTTCAAAAGAATAATAATAAAAAATCTAAATATTAATATTTTGCTAAACTATGCATGAATAATTTTGACTTCATTTGTTTTTTATGCATTTCCATTGTTATTTTGTTGTTATACTGTAAATTAATAGAACAACAGTAATAAAACCAAGAAAACTATTTTGCGCAATCTCTCCTTGCAGGGTAGGAGAGAACGCGCACATGGGTAGGAGAGATTGCGCACATAGGTAGAAGAGATTGTTATTAATAATAACTACAATTAAATTGTTAACAATAATAATTACACTTAATTGACATTTTGTGAGTAAATATTTTTGTATTAGGAGTGAATATTTCAACCAAATGTTTAAATAATAAATAAAATAAATAATTTTAACAACAGTTATTTTTTTTAATTTAAAAAGATTAAAATATCAGAAAAAGCAAGCCTTACTAAGATTACAAAAAAAAAAACATTCACCTAGTAGATAATATGTTTAACTTGAAAATTACTTCATTTCGATTTCCACAGTTTCATTGTATTTTGTTTGCTACCCGAAGTTGTCGTCGTCCACAATCGATGCACTTATTATTGTAAAACGTGCATCTTTCGTGCAATCACCTGCAACAAGCAATACATTGACTCCAGTCAGTTGTCGAAATTGTCTCCTGGTACAGTTCCTGATACTCAGTGCACTCATCCTCATCGACCTTCGTTTTTTTTTTTTTATCCCACTTTTTGTACAAGCACCTTATCTTCAGCCTTTTTTTTTTTTTTTTGGTAGCGGCATCCTTCTTAAATCTTTTTCCATATATATTTTGTGGATATAATTTGTATAATATATATTTTGTGTAATTTCTCTTTTAAATTTCTCCGGTTTCAATTTTTGATTTTTTTTTTTTTTTTTTTCAATCTGGCTTTCGCTAGAGAGTCTTTCATTCGGGACGTGATGGGGCACCTGGGAATCTTGCTTCCGCAAAAGAGTCGGAGTAGAGTAGAAGAATAAAGGGTTGCGGACGAAGATGGGCCGCTCGCCGCGGCGGTTGATAATAAGCTAGATAGTAATACAAACACATTAGTTGCACTCTGTTTCCTTTTGATTTCGATGGCATTACACTACTTGGAATGGGTGAAAGCTTCTCCAAAACATTGTATTAGAAAATTTATTTTAGTTAACAAAATTAATTTATTAGCAAATTAATTGCTCATAAATTAAATATATATATATATATATATATATATATATAATTAAATTATTAACAAATATATTATTAATTTATTAACAAAAATAATTACATAAAATTTATTTAATAACAACTGTATTATTAATTTATTAATAAAATTTTTATCTGCAAATATATTTTTTTTGCAAATTAATTTATTGCCAAATTTAGTTTTGATAATTATATGTTTTTCCGAAATTATTTCAAAATTGATTCATTCATATGTTTTATGCGTAATTTGCAATTCATACAAATTTATCAATAAGCTGTGTTATCTCTCCTAGCACTTAAACTTATGGGGAAATGCGCCATCTCTCCTAAGTAGCAGATGCGCAAACTCTCCTATTTTGGTAGGAGAGATTGCGAGGTCTTTTATTTAAATACGGCCACTTCTAAAATGAATTTCTGGTGTTCGCATACTTAGTCCAGGTTAGTAGTTTATAAGAAATTGTTTAAGTTCAAAATATTTTGTATTATTGACGCTCTATAAAAATTCTGACGAACAGTTATGAAAATTCAAGCACTTACTTTGGAAAAAATATCAAAATAGCACTGCTATATCCAAGACGCTTGGAACAATAAATATGCACATTCATGTAGACACTGCACTGATGCTGCTGTACAACTACCTGGAGTCACTGGGCGCGCACTCTACTCCTTCCCGTCGAATCTCTTTTTGCGCAATCTCTTCTACCGCGCGAACTCTCCTCGCTTTACTATACATTTATTTTATTGCTAAATTCGTATGACAAAACTGATATGACACATTGCTCAGTGTAAAAATGTATTGAAATTACCATATTTTTTTTTTTTTTTTTTTTATAATATTTTCAAAATTTATAGGTGATGAAAAATTTCCAATAGCGCATTTCCTAAAACTTAAAAACAGACATTTACTTAATGCGATACAGTTCCTTGGTTATGCAATCTATTTTACAAATGGAGTTGATTTGTTATTATTAAAATGAAATATATGTCATGAATGTACTCATGTATCCCAAACATTTCAAAAGTATGTTTTTGACTACTTGCAATTTTTACTTTCTTCTACCTTCAATAGAAGAAAGTATTGTAATCGAAATTTTTTTCGACTTACGGTTTTTGACGGATTTACACGTTTTAGGGGTCAGAGATCCCAAAGAACAAATTTATAGAAAATGTCTGTCTGTCCATCCGTCCGTCTATCCGTGTGTCTGTAGCCCTTGTACCATCAAAAAGTGTATGAAGTTATGCATAGAAATGAACGAAATTTTTATTTTATGTTTTTGGCTATGGCAAGCAGGTCCTCCCGGAATTTGGAAAAACGTCGCCGGTAGGGGGCGCTGTAATAGCGATTTTTGTGCGATTTTGATTATTGTACCATCCAAAAGTGTATGAAGTTATGCATAGAATTGAACCAAAAAAATCTTTTAAGCTCTTGGCTATGGCAAGCAGGTCCTTCCTTAATTTGTAAAAAAGTCGCCGGTAGGAGGCGCTGTAATTATTATGCGCTGTAATAGCGATTTTGTTCCATTTTGAATATTGTACCAAAAGAAAGTGTATGAATTCATCCATAGAATTGAACCTTTTTTTTTTGGTCATGGCACGAAGTTCCTCCCTAAATTTGAAAAAAAATCCTCTGGAAGGGAGCGCTATAATTGCGATGTCTTTACTATTTTCATTATTTTACCATCGAAAAGTGTATGAAATTATGCATATAATTGAACCAAATGTTTTGTGTATGTTTCTATCTATGGCAAGCAAGTCCTCCCTGAATTTGAAAAAATCTGCCGGAAGAGAGGCGCTGTAATAGCGATGTTTGTGCCATTTTCTTTATTGGACCTTCGAAAAGTGTATAAAATTATGCATACAATTAAGCCAATTTTTTTCTGCATGTTTTTGGCTTTGGCCAACAGGTCCTCCTTGAATTTGGAAATATTGCACGGTAAAGGGCCTCTGTGACAGCGATTTTTGTATACTTTTCTTGATTTTTTGTAGTTCTATTGTCTATTGGCAGCTCATGCAGCGGAATGAACTTGCTTCCTGCTGATCCGGCTGTTCTCAAACACCTGATAACAACAGAATAAGGAAAAACAATTAATTTTAACAAATATCATGTTATAGATTAACTCGTTTTTAGTCCATTTAATTGACTGAAGCAGAAATTTAAGATGAAAATCAAAGTTGGTATAGTGTTGAATTAATAATATTGAAGTATTAACATGTGAAACTAGTTTTTGAAATATTAATATGTATAAGATAGAAGAAAGTTTTGGGATTGGCTCATCCAAATAGTTAAAATCTATATTATAAAAGAAAAACATATCGTGAATATCGCTGACATTATTTTGAAGGTGGCACTGAATTGACCAATCAGTTTCGTTTTTACTTCTTTTATTCTTTCTTTTCTTTTCTTTTTTTACTTCTGGATATCGCATAATTTGAATTTTTCAACTGTTGAATAGAGAAAAAAGATATTTTGAAATTAAATTTGTTTGTAAATTGCGTTTCAATTTGCAATTTCTTTTATGTATTTAAAAATAACTTTCTAGTAAGCTTTTTGCAAAAAATCCCCCTCTATCGCGTGCACCCCGATGAAGGAATATTTTTCTACTTGCATACTCCAAGTAACATAAATAATTCAACACTTATATACCGCTAACGTTTTAACCAAATTAAAACTTTATCAATAAATAAATAACTAAAATAATCTCCATACACTTCTACACAACTTCGAATAATAATAATAATAATACATTTAAAAGCAAATTGTTAGGAAACTGCAGCTCTATTTTTTATATATATTTTAGGTAATTTTAAAGCATGATTTTTTAAAATAATTTTTCATTAACCGCATAATGTTTCCTTGCATTAAAAAAAAAACTATGTACTAGAATGGCAACGCCAGATGAACTAAATTTTTGCCGATATTGTCAAAGATAGAAAAAAAATATCTATTTTGAAAGTTTAATATGTGGTACGATTTTCTTGTTTTCATAATCATTCGTATTTAATGGCACAAAAAATATGCTTTATGTAAAAAAGCAATTTTTCCTAAATCATTTGCTAATCGCTTACATAAAATATAGTGTAGATTGCTCTTTCAGTACATTATAAATTATTCTGTGAGCAGGTTTTTCTTCTAATTATTATTCTAAAGATACATTATTACAGCAACCTCAAAACGCATTGGTTCCATGTGTGGCCTTTAGAATTGCAGTATTGCAAAAAACTAGGGCGGTAAGTAGACAGGGGAGTGGAAACTGATAGCGTACGGGGTTGTTCCGGTGGTCATGCTAAGTAGACAGATGGGGTTCTGTGATTTATCGGAATAAAATAAGGGATAGTTTTGCTTATGCGTTTGGCGTGAGAATAATGGATAATTTTATCCTCAAAGAGACGTAATACAAAGAATAGAAATTCGAGATAAAAACTATCATACAATCTGTCATGTAATAGACATTATGAAAGATTTATTGTAATAGACATCAATATATCTGTGTAATTTATTTAGCATGTTTATTTATATCAATTTGTATTCAAACGGGAAAATTTGTAATATCAAAATATCGTTCATATTTAACTAACAAAAAGCAAACAAAACATAAATAAATTATATGTGATACAATCATTTAATAATCTTCAATGAAAAACAGTCTTACGTCTTCAGACATATCATAAGAATTTTAGGAACATTAGTATGGAGCTTTTTAAAAAATCGTGGTTCAATTTGGGCTTCGGAAAGTGAGATTTGTAGTCAAATGATATAAACAGCTAATAAAAGAAATCTAATTAAATTTAATACTTGTTTCTATATATAAACATTTTATTTATATTTATAATTATTATTATTAATTTTATATAAGATGTATTTCTGTTTGTATATGTCGTAGGCTAATTGAGAAATCCGGCTCTTTGCAAACAGCCTAGGCTCTTTGCAAAGAGCCGGGCTAATTGGAGAATCCATCTCCCTTTTTCCAATTAGCCTGATATTGTTCAGTCTTATTGCAAAAAGCCTAGGAAGCGTTAGGCTAATTGAAAAATGACCACTTATTATCCGATCAGGGTGATATTTTTAGCTCACAGGCTATCAAAGCCTGAGAGCTTATGTTCCCGCCGATTCTGTATGTACGTGTGTACGTACGTATGTACGTACGTAACGCGATAACTGTTGATAGAAATATCCGATTTGCTTCAAATTGTTTTTCTAGGTTCATTCTGATGAGGTGCTTCCCTCATTAGTTTTTGGGGTTCATTGGTTAAGGATAAAGGGGGACTAGTACCCCCCCCCCCTTAATTTATATAAATGGGTTTTTCATGCGGAAATATTCGATTTGCTCAAAATTTGGTATACCGGTTTATTGTGTTAAGGAGCTTCCCTGATTAGATTTGGAAGCTCATTATTTAAGTATAAAGGGGGAAAAGGGGGGCTACCCCTCTTAATTTACATAAATGGGTTTTTCATGCAGAGTTATTCGATTTGCTCCAAATTTCGTATACCGGTTTATTATGTCAAGGAGCTGCCTTGATTACATTTGGAGATTTATTGGTTAAGTATAAAGGAGGGACAGGGGCTAGTGTCCCCTTAATTTAGATAAATGGGTTTTTCATACAGAATTATTCGATTTGCTTCAAATTTGATATGCCAGTTTATTACGATATGGCTTCCTTGATTTGATTTGGAGGTTCATTGGTTAAGTATAAAAGGGGGGGAAGGGGAAAGGGGGGCAATTGCCCCTCCCCTTAATTTAGATAAATGGGTTTTCATGCAGAATTATCTAATTTAGTTTAATTTTTTTTTCAGCCGGATCCGAACTTGAAGGTTCCATTTGAAGTCAACCCGAAAACCGACCACAACCAGGTTTCGGATTGAGTTCAATTAGAACTTTCAGCTTCGGATCGGGTTGCCGGTGGACGGAGATTGTTTTGTCTGGCTTGCATCGTGTTATAGTTCTTTGGAATATTTTTGTCGGTTAAGATTTGGTTCGTGACGGGTTTCAGGTTGACTTCGAATGGAATTTTTAGGTTCTGGAAGCGTTGCGTGTTCACGGAAACTAATATGTCTTGTTCGGATCCGGTTATGGAACTTTGGAATATTTTTGTTGGTTATCAGATTTGGTTCGGGATTTCGGGTTTTTTCAAATGGAACTCTCAGGTTCGGGTCGGGTTGCATGTAGGCTGAAATTATTTTGTCTTGCTCGGATCGGGGTACGGTCTGTTGTAATTTATTTTTCAGGTTTGGGTAGGGTTATGCGTTAATAAACCTAATAAAAAGAAAATTGCCCAGTTAAACTGATGGCATTGAGCTCACAGGCTATTCACACTAATTGTATATTACACTCTTATTTCAAAGAATAATGCCCCTCGAAAAATAAATGAAGGGATTAGTCCCCGTTGCCTCCCTTTCTACTTAACCAAAGAACCTGTAAATCTAATCAGGGAAGCTACTTAACATAATAAACTGGTATACCAAATTTGAAGCAAATCAGATATTTCTGCATGAAAAAACCATTTGACTAAATTAAGGGGGAGTA
Organism: Maratus speciosus; assembly: GCA_963932465.1. Classification (NCBI taxonomy): domain Eukaryota; kingdom Metazoa; phylum Arthropoda; class Arachnida; order Araneae; family Salticidae; genus Maratus; species Maratus speciosus. Next base: position 131,102,480 of record OZ010791.1, read on the forward strand.
TTAGCTCCCCCATTTCTCCTTTATGCTGAACCAATGAACTTTCAAATCTAATCAGAAAAGCTCCTTATTAGAATGAATCTAGAAAAAAAAAATTAAACTAATTTAGATAATTCTGCATAGAAACCCATTTATCTAAATTAAGGGGAGGTGCAATTGTCCCCCTTTCCCCTCTTTTATATTTAACCAATGAACATGGTTCGTTGATTTAAATCAGCTTGATTTTAATCATGATTTAAATCATGATTTAAATCAACTGATTTTTTTTTAAATCATTGATTTAAATCAACTTTTTAAAAAATACTTCAAACGTAGGTCAAGATGTTTGTAAAACGTTTGTTTAATCAAAAATACATTGTAAATTTAAGAAATGACTAAGAACTCAAAATGTATGCTTTTTTAATTTATTTAAATCAAATATTACACTTTAAATTTTAAATCAAAAATCTTAAATTAAAAGTAGAGAATATTACCTGAAAAATGTTAAAAGATTAGTCATATATTCACCTATCTTATTTTTTTTTGTTTAATACAGAAACAGACTTTTTGTATTTAAGGTGACTGTGTAGTTTGAGGATATGAAAACTTCAGATTCAATATAGGTCATTGAAATTTAAATATATGTCATTCAAAATTACTTTACTGATATTTATATAGGTATCTCATTATGTCCTCAAGCATATCTAAATAACAAATTGTTCAGTTTTCAATGTAATTTATTTATGGAAATGTTTCAAAAATAAAAATGTTTTCATGGTAGAAATAGTCTGAATGTTTATACATATATATTTAATATAATTTCAATTTTAATTATTTATAAATTTAAAATAACTAAAATTTTTAAAGTCTTTAATACCAAAAAATTTGTTTAAAAAATAATTTAAATATAAATTAATGTAAAATTTATTGTACTTCAAACTTATTTTTATTTATTTTATTTATTTTTTTTAACTGAAAAGTAAATCACAAATGATGCTTTAAAATAAAATAACATTTAAAATTACATTACAATACACTTTTAATCTTAAAATTTTTGTAGTAATCAAAGACATTATCCTAGCAGAGAAAAAACTACATGGATATGTTATTTCAGAGTGCTTTTTCTTATAATATTTTAACTGGCCTAATTCTTTCTACACCTTTTTCCCCCTGTTTTTGTTCACATATTTTAAGATTTCTAAATGCCTGGTTTAGTCAAAGTAAATTTAAAATAATGAATAAGTAACAGAATAGGGAAAATAGCATACCATTGCTATTGTGATAACATGTCAAACAGGTTTCTTATAATCCTGGAATGAATACCTGGACTGCACTGTATTGTTGGTCAAAAGGCATGATTTCATAGTCTGAGAAAAGATTCCACAGATAAGGAAGTTTTTAGTTTGTGAAAGAATCAGTGTTTAGTAGTTGGGTTAGTTACTTGGCACAAGTTAGCTAGAAAATGGCAGGTAGAAAAAAGGATGACATTTGGATATATTTTAATGAAGAGCCTACATTTTCAGGAAAACGTGTTAAGGCAAAATGCAAGAATTGTGGAAAAGTTATAATGGGAATAGTGGCAAGATTAAAAAAGCATGTTGAACAATGTTTATCCTATGATAAAAAGGATGATGATGACAATCAATTATATGAAAAAATCATCACAAGTGAAACTGGTGCATCAACATCAATTAATGTGAAAACTGAAGTGTAAGACATTGGAAGAAAACCCACAAAGAGGAAGATGTTTGAAATAGAAAATGATTCTAAGAAGAATATGAATTCTTATGTGATAAATACTTCTAATACTCAAAAACACATGTTAGATGAAGAAGTTATTGGTTTATTTATGCAACCAATTCTGCTTTTCATCATGTGCAACACCCTCAATTTAAAAAGATGATTTCAGCTTTAAGACCAGGATATACAGCTCCAAATGAAGTTGAAATAGGTAGATCATTACTTGACAATATCTATAGTCAAGAGAAAGAAAAATGTTCTGAGTATTTAAGTGGACAAATAGTAAAATTAAGTATAGACGGATGGTCAAACGTTCATAATGAACCAATATTATGTGCTGTTGTAACCAATAAGAAAGGTGAAAATTATTTATTAGAAAACTATTGATACATCTGGCTGCCCACATACAATCGAATACCTTATAGAAGTTGTAAAAAATTCTATGATAAAATGTGAAAATGAATTTAAATGCATTGTGCGAAGTGTTGTAACAGACAATGGTAACAATGCAAAGGGTATGCGCACTGAAATTCAAAGTAACCCAGATTTTGATTTGATCACATATGGATGTTCTGCACATTTGTTAAATTTGCTTGCAGAAGATTTAAATATTCCAAATATTAAGGAACAAATATTACATATTGTTAAGTTTTTCAGAAACAATCATTTTGCAAATGCAAAATATAGAGAAGCTGGTGGATCCAAATTAATAATACCCCAAGAAGTCAGTTGGAATACTATGGCTGACTGTGTATCTGCATATTTAAAAAACTGGCCAATTCTTGTTTCAGTTTGCGAAGAAAATCGCTGTAATATTGATAGTATTGTTTATAACAAGGTAACAAATTTTGGAATTAAACGGAATGCCGAGGACCTTCTAAAACGTTTAAAACCAATTTCTATAGCTCTTGATAAAATGCAACAGAAGGATTGCACTATATCAACAGCTGTTGATATCTGGAAAAACTTGCAAGAAGAACTTACAGAAGTAAATCTTGATAAAACATGCTTGAAGAGTTTTTCAACCGGTTACAATCAAGCACTAGGACCACCACATTTTCTAGCATATCTGTTAGATCCACGCTATGCAGGAATTAAATTGAGTGCTGCTGAAAAATCAGAATGTTTAATTTTTGCAAAAGAAAAATATTCTCAATCAGTAGTGCCTACTTTAATGAAATTTCAAGCAAAATCAGAACCTTTTCATCAATTTCTTTTTGATTCTGATATTGTAAATAAAGTAAATCCTATAGATTGGTGGAAGTCACAAATTACTAAGAATGATGGTTCTGGAAAAAATGTTATAGGAATAATTTTGCAGTTATTTACTGCACAAGCTTCTTCAGCATCTGTTGAGAGAATCTTCTCAACTTTTGGTTTAGTTCACTCTAAACTCCGTAATCGGTTAGGAACTGATAAAGCAGGAAACTTGGTGTTTCTGTTCAAACAGTTTAATAACAAACAATATTTTTTTCAAACTTATTGAAATTTATAACATAATCCTGATGATTTTATGTGTTGAGTATATTCTGCAAATTCATTAAATATGTTTTTTATACATTCCAGAGTATTATATGTAATCCAGAATAAATATTTTGTTTAAAAGATTGTATACAAATAAGTATATAGTTCCACAATCAAATGTTTCAAAATTCATATTTTTTTCTTCTGAATAACATGCTTACATTATCTTTTATATTTCCAGATTTTAATAAAGAAATTTGATTTAAATAAAAAAAAAAAAAAAAAATTAGCTTTTAGTAATGAACTATACATATGTGATTTTTTGTTTAATTAAATGGGTAAGTTAAGGTAATATAGAAGATATTTCATATAATGTAGAATATTTTTTAAATTACAGTTAGTGTAAGTGCTGATAAAACACAAGTGTTTTTGTTTCAAATTAACCAAGTGAAAATTTTTTTTACAAATAAAGTTTTTTTTTTAATTATTATTATTAATTTTAGTGATTTTGTGAAGGGCAATTTACTTTAAAATGTGTAGCTTTAAAATTATATTTTGAATTTTAAAAAAAAAATCAAAAAAATCCGATATAAATAAAAAAAATCTGATTTAAATCAAGTAAATCCGTTTTTTTTTATTTTTTTTTTAAAAATCAAAAAAATCACAAACCCTGTCAATGAACCTCCAAATTAAATGAAGGAAGCTATATCGTAATAAACTGGTATATCAAATTTGAAGCAAATCGAATAATCCTGTATGAAAAACTTACTTATCTAAATTAAAGGGACTCTAGCCATGTCCCTCCTTTATACTTAACCAATAAATCTCCAAATCTAATCAAGGCAACTCCTTAACATAATAAACCGGTATACGAAATTTGGAGAAAATCGAATAACTCTGCATGAAAAACCCATTTATCTAAATTAAGGGGGGTGGTCTAGCCCCCCCCCCTTTCCTTCCTTTATACTTAACTAATGAACCTCCAAATCTAATCAGGGAAGCTCCTTAACATAATAAACCTGTATACGAAATTTGGAGCAAATCGAATAGCTCTGCATGAAAAACCCATTTATTTAAATTAAGGGGGGTGTCTAGCCCCCTTTCTTCCCTTTATACTTAACTAATGAACCTCCAAATCTAATCAGGGAAGCTCCTTTACATAATAAACCTGTATACCAAATTTGGAGCAAATCGAATAATTTTGCATTAAAAATGCATTTACCTAAATTAAGGGGTCTAGCCCCCCCCCCCCTTTCCTCCCTTTATACTTAACTAATGAACCTAAAATGAAATCAAGCCATCGACTTAACATAATAAACCAGTATACCAAATTTGAGCTAATCGAATAATTCTACATGAAAAACGCATTAATCTAAATTAAGGGGAGAGGCAATTGCCCCCCTTTCCCCCCTTTATACATAATAATGATCTTCCAAATGTAATCAGGGAAGCTGCTTAACATAATTAACCGGTATACCAAATTTGTAGCAAATCGCATATTTCTGCATGAAAAACCCATTTATCTAAATTACGGGTTCGGGTAGCCCCCTTTCCTCCTTTTATATGTAACTAATGAACCTCCAAATCTAATCAAGGCAGCTCCTTAACTTAATAAACCGGTATACCAAATTTGGAGGAAGTCGAATAATACATCATGAAAAACCGATTTATCTAAATTAAGGGGGGTAGACCCCCTTTACCCCCCTTTATACTTAAATAATGAGCTTCCAAATCTAATCAGTCAAGCTCCTTAACACAATAAACCTGAATACCAAATTTGGAGCAAATCGAATATTTCTGCATGAAAAATCCATTTATATAAATTAAGGGGGGGACTAGCCCCCCTTTTCCCCCCTTTATCCTTAACCAATGAACCCCAAAAACTAATCAGGGAAGCACCTTATCAGAATGAACCTAGAAAAAAATTGAAGCAAATCGGATATTTCTATCAAGAGTTATCGCGTTACGTACATACGTACATACGTACGTACGTACACACGTACATACAGAATCGGCGGGCACATAAGCTCTCAGGCTTTGATAGCCTGTGAGTTAAAAATATCACCCTGATCGGATAATAAGTGGTCATTTTTCAATTAGCCTAACGCTTTCTAGGCTCTTTGCAATAAGCCTGAAAAATATCAGGCTAATTGGAAAAAGGGAGATGGATTCTCCAATTAGCCCTTCTCTTTGCAAAGAGCCTAGGCTGTTTGCAAAGAGCCGGATTTTTCAATTAGCCTACGACATATATAAAAATAGATAATTAGCTTCCTTATATTAAATAAATACACACTTAAGCAACCATCATAAAATGTTAATTTTCGAGCGCGCTAATACTTAAAAGAAATTAATATAATTTAAATAATATGTACTATCCCTACAGCGCAGCTAGTCGATGTGACATCTCTTTCACGTCACACATGGTCACAAGTGTTGCAGTCACTGCGGTAAAACGAAATATGGGATCTTTCACCGTCCCATTATTAGCCTCAAATAATCGTCATATGATGAATCCACTGAGAAGTCACTGTGACTGTTGCTTTTTGATGAGTCACCAGATAAAATTACAATGAGGTCAACCTGTGATTCTCATGTGACTATCATTTGAGACTCAATTTTGAAGTAATCGTGAGCATTGCATTATAATGAGTTACCATATAATGTCACAGTGAAGTCACGTGGTGACTTTCAGGTGAGACTCTATTGTGAAGTCACCATTGCGCTACTTTGTGAAATATCGCCAAATAATTTAATTTCTTTCACTTGGGAACTCGTCACAAAACAGCTGTCATGATGACTTTACAATAGAGTCCCAAAATGACGGTCACATGCGAGTCACTAGGTGACTTCATCTTAAAGTCACTTGTTGAGTCGTCATAAAACATCAGTCATAGTGACTTCTCAGTGGAGTGACCAATTGAGAGTAATAATGAGATGAATAAAAGATATCACATTTCAGTTCGTTGTAGTGATTGTGACGCTTGTCACCATTTGTGACGTCAAGGTGAGTTCATGTGCATTGACTGTGCTGTTAGGGTAGTACCTATTTTCTACACTTGATGTTTGTAGAATTTTCTTTTGGGTACACACGTGCTCAAAAATTAGCATTTTGTGACTGTTGCTTACGTTTTGCACACTATTGTAGTATAAATAATGAAAAAATTGCTTCTATATATTAAACAGTGAATACGTGCCAGAGAATATGCAGGGAAAAGTTTCTTTTCCACCAAAACCATTTATCTATCTCGTGAAGGCCCCTATAGTGCAAAAATATCGAATTTCACATATGAAATGCGTGTATCACATCTTCATCTTAAAAAAAAAAAAAAAAAAAAAGAACGAGATATACCCATTGAACTTCAGTCCAACCCTCTTTAACTTTTGAACAGTGACAGCTATACTTATGATCGTAGTGCAGTAGTTCCCAACCTTTTCTTGGCCGCGCCCCACCAAAGCATATCTAAAGCCATGATGTCCCCCCTCCCTCCTATATCACATAAATCTTATTACAAAAAGAATAAACTTTATTTTACCGGAAGGATCCGAAAAATAGCATTAACAATGATAAGGGATTTCATATTCTTTAATTTACCACAATCATATTTTTTTATTAAAAGTATGTTTTACTCTAGGAACATAACCCTATGAATGCAATGAGGCCATGGATCTTCGAATTTACATCTACAAAAGTTTTATTATTTTTTGACAGCTTAGCTCAAATTTAAAAGTGATAAATGGTCTAGATTTTTATCTTCGTAAAATTTCTTAAAATCTCTCTCACATTTTGTAATAAATTTGATAAAATTGATACATTTTATAAATGATTTTATTACTTCATAAAGAACAAGTTATATTTGTTCATGACCGAGACTGTATGGATAACATATTTCACAAGTAACATTTGAGAATTCGCTCCTTCATACATTTTGAGTAACTATTTTTCTTTCCCCTCATAACATACTTCTTTCACAGGTTTCGTATGCATCAAGGGATTCAGGGGATTTTAGATGTTTTAGTACCAGAAATTTCGTAAAGAACTGGTCGCTATATAGTCCAGGCAATAGAGACCGGATAGGGGCTCTACCTAGCAAAATTCATGGTAGTTCTGGAAAAAGGATTACTATATGTTTTTTGGGTCGCAGAATCCGAATTTTTAGCTTCTCACCAAAATTTCCCCCACCAACCCCCCCAAATTTTGATAAAATGCCCCCCAAAAAAGGTTTCTATTTAAAAAAATCTATTTTTTTATTGTTTTAGGGAAAAAGTATCTAGAAATTCAGAAAGTAGACAAAATTTGCAACAAATTAGATATGTGTCATTATGACTTAGGATGAAGGGGAGGGAGGGATCTGCATCGGAACATGCGCGCGGTGCTGCGTGAACTAAGTTGCGCAATACCACTTAACCACTCACACGTTTACATTCGCTCTCCCATCTCCCCTCCGAACTTTCTCTATAAGGTTTACTATAAGTTTTTTGGGTCGCTGAATCCGAATTATTAACTTCCCCCAAAATTTCCTCCCCCCCAAATAGTTGTTTTTAACTTAAATTTCTTATTGTTTTAGGGGAAAAGCATTACGAAATTCAGAAACTAGACAAAATTTGCAACAAATAGGATACATCACATTATGACGTAGGATGAATGGGGAGGCGGAGGGATGCCTCTGAACATGCACTGCGGTGCTACGTGCACTAAGTTATGAAGTCTAGGCAATAGGGGATTTTACCTGGAAAAATTAATACCAGTTCTGGATTTCGACTCTTTATATTTTTTTTGGGTCACTGAATCCGAATTTGTAACTTCCCACAAAATTTCACCCGGCAACCCCCCAAAAAATTGATTTTTGAGAAAAGCTCGCAGGGAATGTTCCGAGGCCGCCCCCTCTCTACTCGTTTATCCTACGTCATAATGTCATATATCCTAATTGTTGCAAATTTTGTCTAGTTTCTGAATTTCGTAATGCTTTTCTCCTAAAAAAATAAGAAATTTAAGTTAATAACAACTATTTAGGGGGGGGGGGGTTCGGGGGGAGTAAAATTTTTTGCGAAGTTAAAAATTCGGATTCAGCTACCCAAAAAACTTAAAGTAAACCTTATAGGCAGCCTAAGAGAGACTGCTCAGGGCCGGCTAGGCCTGCCTAAAGTTCGAAGGGGAGATGGGAGGGCGAATGTAAACGTGTGAGTAGTTAAGTGGAATTGCACACTTCGTCCACGCAGCACCGCGCGCATATTCTGAGGCAGACCCGCCCCCCTCTTCCCCTTCATCCTAAGTCATAATGTCATATATCTAATTCGTTGCAAATTTTGTCTACTTTCTGAATTTCTAGATAATTTTTTAATAAAATATGTTGATTTTTTAATAAAAACCTTTTTGGGGCCTTTTTACCAAAATTTAAGGGGGGGGGGTGCCGGGGGAAATTTTGATGGGAAGTTACAAATTCGAATTCAGTGACCCAAAAAGCATAAAATAAGCCGATTTCCAGAACTACCATTAATTTTGCTAGGTAAAATTTCCTATAACTTGGACTAATACCTGAAGATAGATTTTCTTTTCATTAAATAAGGCAAATATTACTTTACAAAAATTCTGGTAAAAAGGCCTTGAAGCGTACAAATTCTGTTTGATAGCAGGCTTTCTTTTTATCATTATTATTATTTAGCCATTATGTTTTCTCCGATTTAAAATTTAAAAAAGCATATGTCTTGAAGTATGTTTATATATTGTGTACATGGTCAGCAGAAGAGCCATAAGAAATTTATTTTCTTCCCATTTTCTTCCGTGATGTGCATGGAGATTTATTTATTTCATAAAAGTAGAACTCATTTATATAATTCAAAACATTTTTTTAGATTAAACATGTCCAAATAGTCAATTTTAGCTATACCCTACAAAATTTCATATGGGGCATATTGCATTATGAATAGATGTACAAGTTTTTTTTTTTTTTTTTTTTTTTTTTAATAAATAGTGTAAAAAAGAGGTGTGTTTTACTGAAATAATATTGAAACCAGAAAAATAAAATGATTTTTTAATATTTATAAGGTCTCAAAATATCAAAAAAAAAATATCTCATAATTATAACGGTGTCAGTGTATTTTGAACTTTTAAATGGGAACATTTAAAAAAAATAATTTTTATTGAGTTATTTTAAATTTTTTTCATTTATTATTTCTATTGTTAGACTACGATACTACTTTGATTAGAAAAAAAAAATGACAAAAGCTTTGTTCCTAAGAAATCTGAAATTGTCCCCCCTGAAAAGTCATATTGCCCTCCTGTGTGGCGTACGCCCCACGTTGGGAACCACTGTCGTAGTGCCTAGGTATATAAAGTGGATATGTTCTACGAAATGAGACAAATTTAAGCGGCGCATTGCAGCAAACTGTCAAGACAGTGTTACTCTCTTAAAAACAAAAGAGAATTCTAAATTTGTAGATAGTCGTCGATTTAGTATGAAATGATGTCTGCCATTTGAAAATAATTTTATAATTTTATTAGAAGCCTTGAAATGTATTATTTCCATATCCAATACAAGCTTTAATACGCCACTAAGCTGCATGCAGTAAAGTGGGATTATAAGCCAGAAGCAGAATTGCTAACAAAACTAAAAGATGTAATCAAGGCACAGTTTATTGTAATGCGAAATATTCGTATGTTTAATATTTCCGCTTTTTCGACATCGGTGTTTCATAAATTCTGATTATGCATGAGCTCCAATGTTGGGCACGTTGAACATACTTAACTTGAAAGTATTTCCAGCTGCGTAACATAGTTTATTTTTACAGAGTAACAAAATATTGTCCATTTTGCACTGTTAATTTATTTTGTTTGTTTGTTGAAAGAGAAAAAGTTCATTTGAAAATTCATAGCAACTCATGATTCGTTTTAATACCTGATTGTAAAAATTGATTAACACACCATAAATACTGCTTCATGAAATTTTCGGAAATAACGAGTAGCAAATGAGACATTTGTTTCAAAACGATTTTTAAATATCGAAAAACTATTTGTTTCTGTAATTTCTGAAGATATTGAAACGTTTTTCAGAGTCGTGTGTCACTCAAGAGAAGTTACAGTATATCTTCGCAAATCTTCTTAATAGATGAATAAACTTTATTTTTTTCTACTTTTTTAGGTGCGTTCATAATTACATAAATACGTAGCAACTGTAGTCGCCGTTCGGTCCGTCCGTCTGTATATCTGTCCGTCTGTCCTCTTATAACAGAGCAAAAACTACCCAAATGAATGGTTTGAAATTTTAATTATATAATTGTTGCAAAATTTTTTCGAGTCATTTCAAATTTTATGAGAAGCTGATGTATAGTTTAATTACAGGGATAGTCAAAATTTTTCCGTTACATTAGGGACTATGGGAAAAAATATTTCAAGTGCATTTTAATGATGTTACAGCCTTTCGAACAGAATGAAATTGATGTGCACATATAAAGAGCACTGAAATATACATTCAGTAGAATATGCGGTACAAAAAATATTTATAGAACAAGTTATAGTACGAATGCACCTCATTTGCCACTTTTGACGTGCAATTTCCAACTTGTGTTTCTTTTCCCAGTTCTCAGACCTACAGATTCAGAGTCGAAACAAGAATTTATGTTCCCAGAACGAAGTACCAGATGTGGAATATTGTTTTCCTTGCGCACAAGAGTATTTTTAAGAAAACCATTTGCTGCTGCTTACATTTTCTTTTCTTTTGTATTTTATTCGTAATATTTGTTTACAAAGGTTTAGTTTATCGAATATTTGAATATTACTAAGGAAAAAGAAATTTGATATCAGTAAGATAGCTGAAGAATTTGATCTTTTTACTTAGTCAAACTAATGCATGTTTTGAGGAAGGATGATAAATAAACTTTGAGTTATTCCAAAGACAAAGGGTATTTAGTTAGGATGAAAATATTATTCATCGATTATAAAGATTCTTGATGCAATATCTTCCGAAAATGAGTAGTAAACAGTTAAAATGTAATTGTTTATCAGAAAAATATAAAAATGTTTTCAAATTAATTAATGTAGTTCAGTAAAATCTTACACTTTCCAACACTTTAACTCTTGAACACCGAGAAACTGTAGTCATAAAAATGGTATCTAAATAATGCAAAGTCACGATGCATTAGGGGCTACTTTGCTCACGCGAAAACATCCTTTCGCTAATGTTAATCCTATGGAAGAATTTTTTTAACCCTTCACTGTACGATCTATTTTTATGATTTTTTTTTTTTTGAAATCCATATATTCGTCTAATAATGGGAAAAATAGTAAAAGAAAAATTAAATTTCAAAATTTCAGCTAAAATTTGATATTTTATGGGGTGTACCACATGTACACATTTAGGGTTTTGAAATATTGTATTGCTATATTTTGCAACTGAATGAGCCTAAATTAATTAATTTTATCTTCTTAACACACTCGACGTATCGTACCAAGATATCACGAAGCAGATAGTAATATTTTTACTGTACTAATCTAAATATGCAATATATTAAAATTTCATTTCGAAATTCGATGATGCGATACTACAACTAAAAAAAAGAATTGGCGCCCCGTTTTTCTCATATCGAGATATCACGAAACAGGCTGAAGTATTTCTATTATTCTAAACTGCAACCTTAATCATTAACATTTCATGCTCAAAATTGAAAACGAAATAGTAACACCAAAATAATGAGGTTTACTCCCATTATGCTTGTATAGTACTCAGATACCACGAACAGGCTGAAATACATAAATCGTGTTAATCGAAAGAGACATTAAAATTTCATTTCAAAATTTGATGACCAGATAGTGCAGCCAAAATAAGTATTGCGCCTTATTCATCTCATACAGTTTAAAGATATTACGAGGCAGAATGTAATATTTGTTTTGTACTATTCGAGATATGCAACTTATTAAAATTACATTTCGAAACTCTATGACGTGATAGTACCGCCAAAATGAAGAATTGGTGCCGCGTTCTGCTCATATCCAACCACGAAATCCAAAGACAAACTGAAATATTTGAATTGTACTAGTCGAGATATGCAACATATTAAAATTTCATTCCGAAACTCGATGACATGATAGCAACGGCAAAATAACGATTTCGCGCTCTCTGCTGCTAATATCATACCAAGATATGCATCGACAGATCAGCCATCTTTTTTCAGTAAATAATCTTGTCCTATATATATCCTTGTCCTATACTAAATATAGTTCAGCTTGAAAGAGCATAACTCAATTAAAAGCCTCCTTTAAGCCATTCACGCTGATACTCCGCAAAGCTTAGGAACTCTTTTGTGTAACCTTGTATATGATCTATATCAGTTATACACATCGCAAAGATTTAATTAAACTCAAAAACGCATGTTATAAACGAAATCACACTTCCAACAATTATCGCTAATAGAGATATACAGTACTGTATCCGAATTTTTTGTGTGTCCCTGTAAATGAACGATAAATGTTATGCATATCATGTTATACAACAAGTAAATTGTTGTAAACCTCAGTAATGTATATCTATTTCATTATATTTGAAATAGTGTAACAGAACTAAAATAAGCTGCAAACCGTTTTTCCCTTGATACCATTATGTAAAGGAATTCTTTTGCGTGACCTGATAAATGAATAATAAGTACTTAGTAACTCATATTGTCCAGAATGCATAGTTTAGTGCACTTCATAAATTCGTATCAATTTCATTGCGTTTGAAATGACACACATCATTAAAATAAACTTGAAGCAATTTTTTTGCATTGAGCGTAATGTATCGGAATACTTTTGACTGTCCTGTAGATGAACTATAAATTCTACACACTTTATTTTCAATAGCGACCGTGCTATTATTAACGTCAATAACATACAAAAAGTTCTGGAACATTAGAGTATATTTACGAGTGTTAGAGCAGGACTGATTGGAGAAATCCAAATTCACAAACACTTTTAAACTAAGTTGGAAAGTGTTAAAAACTATTATAATATTTTAAATTATTACTGAAACAATATAAAAAAGTATAAATTAATACATTTTATTGTTAAAATGTTGTTCTGTTGGTAAAAATTATACTTTAAGTTACTTACAATAACAAAGTATTTAAGTGGCCGACAACTTGTCCAGTGATGGCCGAACACTAGAATTGAGTGACCGACTATTAGCGACTTTGCTACTTTTAAGTTTAACATTTTATAAATAAAAACTATAATGAGTTTTTAAAAAACAATTGCTGAAACAGTAAAATAAAAGTATACATTAACATGTGTCACTGTTAAAAATGTTGTATTGCTATTTAAAATTCTGCTTTAAGCTATATACTAAAAGAAAGCGCTTAAGTGGTCGACTATTGGTGGTTTTAACCTATATCGTGTGAGGAAAGCTTATGTAACGATGAACCAAATATATACTTCTTTTAATTTTAGATATTATATTTTCAGATACGTATTATATTTTCAGAGTTATCGTCGAAAATGTAGTGCAAAATTAGGTTCCCCTCCCTCTTTTTCAGAATTTACTGAAACGAAAATTATGAAAAAATTAGAGGTAGTAGACATTAATTTAAACCTTGCAGGAAAACTATAGTGATTAGCGATAGAATTATTTACCCTTGGTTACATATTTTTTGAGAAAAGCGCATTTTTCCGTTATACACAGTTTTCGATTTGCGGGCATTCAGCAAATGTATTGATGAGCGCATGAAAAAATGAAAAAATTAGAGGTAGTAGACATTAATTTAAACCTTGCAGGAAAACTATAGTGATTAGCAATAGAATTATTTACCCTTGGTCACATAGTTTTTGAGAAAAGCGCATTTTTCCGTTACACACAGTTTTCGATTTGCGGGCATTCAGCAAATGTATTGATGAGCGCATGAAAAAATGAAAAAATTAGAGGTAGTAGACATTAATTTAAACCTTGCAGGAAAACTATAGTGATTAGCAATAGAATTATTTACCCTTGGTCACATAGTTTTTGAGAAAAGCGCATTTTTCCGTTACACACAGTTTTCGATTTGCGGGCATTCAGCAAATGTATTGATGAGCGCTGGAGGTACCTATCGTAACAGAAGTATAAATTATTGTTAATAATGAGTTTCGAAAAACATCGTCGATAATTAGCCGATATATTTCTTCCCACTCTGGGAAAGCTTCTGGAAAAACTTCTGGTTATGCGGTTGACACACTTCTTGGAGTCAAACAACCTTCTCCACCCCAGACAATTCGGGTTCCGCGAGGGCCACTCATGCGAGCTCGCACTTCATGCCATAATGACTGCCTGTACTGAAAGCATAGCCCAGGGCAACGCAACATCACTCGTTTCACTAGACATACAAGGCGCATTCGACAACGTAGAATGGCGAGACATTCTCTTACAACTACAAGCAATCAACTGTCCGGGGAACATAGCTGGTCTCATAGGCTCCTACCTCTCACAGAGGAGCGTCCTGATTAACTGGGGTGCTGGCACATCTACCCACCGATTACAGAAGGGTTGCCCCCAGGGCTCGTGCCTTGGCCCAATCCTCTGGTTGCTTGTAGCAAATGTGCTACTAACAGAACTAAATCGGCTGGGATTTAAACTATTTGCCTTCGCCGATGATTTCAGCTTCATTTTCTCCGGTCGTTACAGACGTCATCTGGAGGAACAGTTTGCCGTAGCTCTTCCTATTTTCTGCCGGCTCCTGGATTTTCTGCACCTCACACTCTCACCACAAAAGTCTCAAGCACTAGTATTCACCAAACCACACAGATATGATCCAAAACGCCCTCCAGTGATGAGGATCAATAATGTCTCCATTCGACACGTACAATTCATAAAACTCCTAGGTATAACCATTGACGCAAATCTTAACTGGATCCCACACATTAACGACCTAAAACTTAAATTGACAGCATATCATAATAATTCATTAAGACTAACTTCTAAATTGGGAGGGGTAGACAACAAAACACTGAAGATCTGGTACCTAACAATAATCGAAAGAATAATACTTTACGGGGCCTGTATCTGGGGGGTAATTTATCATCCATAGCACAACCTAAACTAAAATCAATACAACGCACTTTTCTCCTACAAATTTCAAGAGGCTACCGCACAATCTCCACAGATGCACTACATATACTTACAGGTATTCCACCCATCACACTTCAACTAGAATACGAACACGCCAAATCCTCAATCCTACAGCTAAAACGTGACACAGTAATAGATTCTCTTTTTCCAAACACAACATTGCAATACAAAGTCAGGAGCTGGCAGCTCCACCCCGCTGAGGAGACTTCACATTTTCAAGTAAACACAACACGCAACAGCTACACACCTGCCCTTAGCACCACACTCTTCACTGATGGTTCAGGCACAGAGACTGGCGTGGGCGCAGCCTTCTGCGCCACGGAGGGCACGGTGGTGGTCCATCAGTGGTCTGCAAGGCTAGATGATAATAACTCCGTATTCCAAGCGGAGCTGTTCGCAATACTAAACGCATTAGAGTGGGTGGAATCCCACTCTAGCAATAATATTATCATCTACAGTGACTGCCTTTCTGGCCTGCAGGCAATACAGGCACACAGGACAAAACATCCTCTAGTACTGCAAATCAAACTAAAACTTAAGAATCTCCTACATCGTATCTCACTAGGTCACGTCTCGGCTCACAAAGGTATCTTTGGCAATGAACTAGCAGACAACCTAGCGAAGAAGGCCACACAGAAAGAAACAATAGACACACACCTCTCAGTGCCCCAGTCATACGTCAAAGGGGTCCTTAGAGCAAGGATACTGACGCGATGGCAGGAGCACTGGGATACTTCAAAAAAGGGCAGGCACACATATAAGCTAATTCCTAAAGTTTCTCTCACACTATATAACTTAACACCCTACACCACTAGCTTCTTAACAGGACATGGCCCTTTCATGGCATATCTGGACCGCTTCAAAATAAGATCCACTGCCACTTGCGTCTGCGGTGAAGATGGCACTATAAGTCACCCGTACTACAGTTGTACTCTCACGCAACGCTGGCACTTGAGGCGTCCAGACATACTGCCAGTCAACTGGCTCCAAAACGTCCTTTCCCGCACCCTCCTACTCAACAAATTAAAACACATTCACAATTTCCTTACATACTTAACACACTTAACTTAAGCCCTGGTTCTGCTTATCTGCTCGTGCCATCTTACTTGTGCCACACAAAGCATTACATCTCCAATGGACGCTGAGTATTTGCTCGTGCCATCTTATTTGTGCCACGCAAATCATTACATCTCCAATGGACGCTTGAGTATTTGCTCGTGCCATCTTACTTGTGCCACGCATTCCATTCTTTTCCCTTCCTGCCGCCCCTTGTCTCGAGAGGGGTTCCTACCCCGGCGGCCAGGATCAGTGATGTTTATTATTATTATTATTATTATTTATTTTATTTTATTTTTACATTAAATGTTCTCATACTCCCGCCCTCTGTCGCGAGTAGGCGTTTTCCTGGCGGGAAGGCATTCGTCTAATTTTTGTAATCCCACTTTGTTCTTTTTAAAATAAACTCTGGGTTCTGTGGTCGGTGGTGCATAGACGCCCTTAGCGGGTGAGCGTCGCCCCTTGAGCATTTTGTGTTTGTCCGTCTGCATACGGCCGGACAGGGCTGTACTCACTAACGAGCCCCAACGTGTCGGGGAACATACCGGGAGAGACGTTAAGCTCTAAGGGGCAGGCCTAGCCGGCCCTGAGCAGTCTCTCTTAGGCTGCCTAACCCTTAAAGATAGGGAAGGTTTGGACATACATAATGACAATGGCAGCATACTCTATGTATTCCGTGGGATTTTAAAGCCTATATAACGACTTTTAAAATTATATATGTGTAATTAAATAGCCATTAGCAAGTATTGCATTCTACTAGAAATGTTGAAAATAGTAAAATATTGAATTAATTGAATTGCAAAAGTGTTGTAAATAATGTAAATAATCTGGTTACTGCTGAATTAGTATTGAAACATGTTTGTCATAATGTGTAACTATATTGATTAATTTAAATTTTACGATTATTGCACAGTTGTGTTAAATGAGTGATTGTTGAAGTTCTTTGGATATCATTTTAAAAGCTACTAGAAATTTTGAAAAAAGTAAAATAATGCTTCAATTAATTCTGTTGAAATTGTTTTGTAAATAATATAAATAATTTGGCCATTGCAGCATTAGTATTGTAATCTGTTTGTCATAAATTGTAACTAAATTGATTATTTTAAACTTTATGATTATTACACAGTGTGTCATTCTGCAGGGTGACCTGTAGTGTGATTTTAAGGTTAAAACTGATTTAGAAAAGTGTTTTAAATATTATTAAAAAACTTAGTAATTATTGTAATTGTAGTAAATCGTATCATATTGTGTCATATCTTGAAAATTGTACTGAAGCATGCATATAACCTGGTAAATACTGTAATTGCATCATATCTTAAGTGTTATTAATTTTAGTAATTATTATCTGAAAATACTTGGTTTATATTCAAACCAAAATACTAACGAACTTTCCCTGGTTTGCGGTGCCGCAAAGGTGGTAGGAACATCCCGCCCCGGGCTAGGGGCTTGACCCAACCATCAGCCACAAGCAGGTTCCCAGGGTGGTTGATTAGATTAGGTTAGTATTGTCGCATGGTTAACAAGTCGCATGATCTTGCCTGTCGTGATTGTTGTTTGTCACTAGTCTGTCTCAGTCTGTCATATCGTTTTCTCGAATTTAAATTGTTAATTTAAATTGATATTGAAGTTTTTTATAAAGCTTTATAAACTGCAGCTCTGCTTCTACCAGTTTTTTATATATTTGAGAAACTGTTAAGTCCTTTCCACTTTAAATCCACGTATTTTGCAAATATCATCTTTAGAAATTTCAATGTTTCGCGATATCTTTGGAATTGAAACAAGTCAAACAAATTTACTCGTTTGGGTGGATTGGGTTTTTTTGCGCGCTCACATTATTTCTGTTATTATTCAAATTTTTCTTTATATTAATGAGACAGCGTGTTTTTATTATTATTATCATTATTATTCGGGCCGAAATTATTTTATTTAAATGTAAACCCAAGTAATAGATTAATTGCATTGTTCTTAATATGAGGTATAAAATTTAATTTTTGATACTGAATTAATAAAATGTAATTTGAAAAACATCTGTGTCTTTACATCTTTGAAACGTGCTGTAGATCATGAAAGTGATCTCTGATCAGTTCATTGCTATTTTTAAGAGAGAAAAATACAAAATATTTTCTGATTTGGAAAAGCATTGTCACATAATATTCACTGTTAAAATTTTTAGACTTTCGAATGTTTTTATAGAAAACTGTTAAATAATCATTTTAAAACTGTATTGTAAGAGTATTATTTACTATAACATGATTAGAATAGAGTTTAGTTACAGTCAAATGACTACACTGTAAAAAAAAATCTTAAAACAACAGAAAAAAATCTTCGAATTCCGACAGTAAAAATTACGTTAACAGTCTTCTTATGTCATTCCATCCTCATATCGCTTATTTTCATGTTAAACAACAAAAAATTCTGTTTTCTTTGCCATCAGTTTCCACTGCGACAGGATAATATGTTGGATAACAGAAAAACGGGAGGTCATCCCCTATGACGTCTAGAAGGTCATTTAGAATGACCAA
This sequence comes from Maratus speciosus, assembly GCA_963932465.1. NCBI lineage: Eukaryota > Metazoa > Arthropoda > Arachnida > Araneae > Salticidae > Maratus > Maratus speciosus. The sequence goes on from OZ010791.1 coordinate 131,121,303, forward strand.
TAAGCATTGGTTATCCCACCCCACGCTAAGACGTATCTTCTAACTTGAAATATTTGAGTGTCTTGTCTGTGTACTGTTGAAAATGGCAGTTCGTTTAATAAAGCAGTTCATCTAATTGAAAAAGAATAATACATAAAGAAATTTTAACAGAAAATTAAGAATCATTTTCACAATTCGAACCCGCGACGCACACCTTTGACATCAGAACCGCTTTCTTCAATGATTAGGATTTACAGTTGGAATACTAGAAAACAAACATAGCAAAAGGTATGTTTTCATCCTTCTTTTAAATATGTAACAATGTTTTTCCGAAACGTAACAATATGTATGAAAAATACTTCCTATTTGCTAAAAATCTTAATTAAGCAATACTATTTATTATTATTATTATTATTTCATAATGTATGATTTACTTAAATTATTAGTATTATTTTATACTTTATTTATTTATGCACATTAGTAACTTAGTTGATCTAATTCTGTTAATAGCTGGAGATTATTTTTTGATCGGTTGTTTATTTTAAGTTAAATAAATAATCTTAAGTTTATGATTAGTTTACAAATCTTGAATTTTTACTTAGCTGTAGAATGATTACTTGTTATATTTAACTTTTTTATGACTAAGAGTTTAATTTTACTTCATATGTATTAGTTCCAGAAATTTTGATTGAGATTTTAAATTTATTTTGTCATCAATTGACATACGTGATTAGTTTTGGAGTGATAGTTTTAATAATAAACACGGAGTAGCTGCATTAATTATTATAGTTATAGATAACTGATATTTTCGTTTAACATTAACCAGAATAATATTTATTAGATCTGACGCTGTTCATATATTTTTATTGTTTAAATTTATCACATTTCCTACTATTTACTATGTTGTTTAAAATGGAGTGGTTGATATTTTGTTTAATCGTTCCATATGTTGATTCTGAAGAAATGCTTTTTTTTTTTTTTAGTACAATCTTAGAGTTACTTGTAGTGGTTAAGTTAAAATTTGTAAATTTTATTCACTCTATTTAATGAAATAAATTTTAAGCTACAACTGTGTGAATTATTTTGAAAATAATTCCTATTTAAGCTTTAACCATTCATTTTATAAAATCAGCAAGTTTAATTTTGTTTAACATTTTAATTTAAATTATATTGTAATATTTTTTCTTATTTAGTTGATGATCATTTACATTATACGGAAAAACATTGTAAATTGTTAAGAAGGATGAAAACTCATTTTATCACTTTAGCTGGAATGAAATACTTTTTTTTATGGTGATGTTTATATAGATTTTAGTGGCTCTTCTTTTTCATTTCTCATCTTTGCTCATAGCTGTCAACTTTTACACATTTAAATATACAAAGCTTTCTATTCGAAAAAATTATAAAAATTGGCAGGATATTATTTACATAATTAACCAAAGTCACTAATTTAACCTAATCAATTTTCAAAAATATTGCATGAATAAATATTAAAGTTCTTTTAATTACAAATCACATTCAATACATATATTTATTTTATTAAGAAATATTTTTATGGGGGAGGGGGGAGTTACCTTATATCGTATATATATTTTTTTATTATTCTGGGGGGGGGGGATAGTTTAAGATACCTTCTTTCACTTATTCCAGTCTTTAATATACTTAATTTACAAATCTATATAAATTCAACTGTTTAAATATTTTATTGCAAATAAGCTATTTAAATTAATTTTATAAAAGTTTGGAGGAGAAATTCCTATAAATATTTATTATTATTAATATAAACAAATCGATCGGTAAATAGAAATTTCCCGTGTACCTAACCTATAATATGCGATTCTTCTGTTAAATAGAACCTCCCCCCCCCCCCCCTCGCCAACAGGAATCGACCTACAGATTTTGACTGTTGGAAAAGGCGTCGATTGTCAACACGAAGTGCCTGTATGACTACGTATTTCTGTCGTCTGATAACGCATTCTTTCGTTAACAGATATTTTCTGAAAACAAATAGTTTCTGGCAACTTTTTGCTGCCAGAAAGTTTCTGTTGTTTTACAAAAATATTTTTAACAGTGTAGACACTCTGCTGCAAATTTTGAACAGTGATGATTATCTTTTATTGTTGATTTTTGTATTTAATTGTCTGTATTATCTTTTGAATAAAATTTTTTTAGTAGGATGTTTTTATACAAGCTGATTCAAAAACAATGAATGAAAATTGTAAATAAAATTTGTAATTTAATTTTTATATATTTTTTTATCAACATAATCATATTTTTATTTTTATAAATATAAATAATACATACATATAAAATAAAAATAAAAAATATACACCATTCTGATGCCTAAATACATATAAATAGGAGGAAAATCTTAGGAGGGAAAGAATCTTGAGCATGGAATCGAAATTGGTATCGAAATTGATATTGGTATCGAAATTGAGGCAGTTATCACAATTCTGAAAAGGAGACGAAGAAAAATTACAAAGATATTCTCAATTGAAAACAATAAATATTTGTATCATATGCAGATCTTATTTAAACACAAGAAGGGGGATAAAGTATGTGTTATTAAATCAAAAACTTAAACGTATTGGTTAAATTTAATCTGTCTGACACGAATTAAATGCCTGCCGATAAAGCAGTTTTACAATTTATTTTTGAATCTAAATAATTGTTATAGAAACCCAAGTTGCAGTTTCAAATATTCATCAAATCTAGATCCAAGCGTCTAAGAAGAACTAACGTCTTAAACAAAGGAAGTTCAAGAAAATATTATTAAAAAGTGAATTTATTATGTCCTGTTGAGTACAAATGCATTTATAATACTGAGTTTCATTTATGCCCGTTTAAATTTAACTAACGCACATATTTCCTAAAAATTTAATTTCTTACTTCAGAGTTTATTGGTATAAAGATAAGACAATAAGAATACATTTTTTTTTTATAAATTGTAGCTGTATTTTTTGTTATTCTTATCACTATTATTATAAATACAATAATTATAATAAACAAACCAATGAATTTATAGACATAAATCTCATGTATTCATAAAACTGAAGCTTTTTTCCATGAATCGATTAGATCCAGATTTCTGTTTCCTTATGAAGGATCCAGAAGCGTTTGATAAATGGAATAAATATTATGTAACGCTATCAAACATTTATTGGAAAATGTTTCTGGAATGCGTGGGCGTGTATATTTTTTACTAGATATGTATCAGAATAGAGGAGTTGCTTAGTAAGATTATTACAATGAAAGCGATATTGATATTTAGTTTAGAATCTGTTTAAGTTAACGTGATTTTATGTTAGCCTATAATAATATTTAATTAATCTTTTTACTAAATCTTTTTTTTTCTTATCTTCGCTGTCTCTTTATAACTAATGACAAAGATTAATTAGTTTAGCAAAAATATATATAGGAAAAATTAATTTAACACTATATCGACTTGTGTTAATGTTACCTTTTAATGTTTTGATTTGTGTTTATTTTTCTTCTAATTTTTAAAGGTAATAATCATAAAAAACGTTTTTAATGTATTGAAAATGACTTGAGATTATTTTAATCTAAAATTTGCAAACAAAATGCACTTTAAAAATGTTATATATAAACACGTAACGTGTAACATCTGTATACGTATAAATTTACGTATATGGGTGATTTTATGTGAAATTTCTGTCTTTTAACGGATACATAATATTTAGCATAGAAGTCATAAAATCATTTCTGGAATAAACGAAAAATTTCTTTTAGTGGAACGGAAATGTTCTTTTTTAATTCAGGTGTAAACGGAAAAATACATTTAAATTTTCGTAAGTCATGTTTTAGCCTATTATGAAGTCATTGGATGTGCACCATTCATGTAGGGTACGAAGCATTGGTATCCTACTGACTACACTGTTAAAAATATTTTTGTAAAACAACAGAAACTTTCTGGCAGCAAAAAGTTGCCAGAAACTATTTGTTTTCAGAAAATATCTGTTAACGAAAGAATGCGTTATCAGACGACAGAAATACGTAGTCATACAGGCACTTCGTGTTGACAATCGACGCCTTTCCCAACAGTCAAAATCTGTAGGTCGATTCCTGTTGGCGAGGGGGGGGGGGGGGAGGTTCTATTTAACAGAAGAATCGCATATTATAGGTTAGGTACACGGGAAATTTCTATTTACCGATCGATTTGTTTATATTAATAATAATAAATATTTATAGGAATTTCTCCTCCAAACTTTTATAAAATTAATTTAAATAGCTTATTCGCAATAAAATATTTAAACAGTTGAATTTATATAGATTTGTAAATTAAGTATATTAAAGACTGGAATAAGTGAAAGAAGGTATCTTAAACTCCCCCCCCCCCCCCCAGAATAATAAAAAAATATATATACGATATAAGGTAATTCCCCCTCCCCCATAAAAATATTTCTTAATAAAATAAATATATGTATTTAATGTGATTTGTAATTAAAAGAACTTTAATATTTATTCATGCAATATTTTTGAAAATTGATTAGGTTAAATTAGTGACTTTGGTTAATTATGTAAATAATATCCTGCCAATTTTTATAATTTTTTCGAATAGAAAGCTTTGTATATATAAATGTGTAAAAATTGACAGCTATGAGCAAAGATGAGAAATGAAAAAGAAGAGCCACTAAAATCTATATAAACATCACCATAAAAAAAAGTATTTCATTCCAGCTAAAGTGATAAAATGAGTTTTCATCCTTCTTAACAATTTACAATGTTTTTCCGTATAAAGTAAATGATCATCAACTAAATCAGAAAAAATATTACAATATAATTTAAATTAAAATGTTAAACAAAATTAAACTTGCTGATTCTATAAAATGAATGGTTAAAGATTAAATAGGAATTATTTTCAAAATAATTCACACAGCTGTAGCTCAAAATTTATTTCATTAAATAGAGTGAATAAAATTTACAAATTTTAACTTAACCACTACAAGTAACTCTAAGATTGTACTAAAAAAAAAAAAAAAAGCATTTCTTTAGAATCAACATATGGAACGATTAAACAAAATATCAACCACTCCATTTTAAACAACATAGTAAATAGTAGGAAGTGTGATAAATTTAAACAATAAAAATATATGAACAGCGTCAGATCTAATAAATATTATTCTGGTTAATGTTAAACGAAAATATCAGTTATTTATAACTATAATAATTAATGCAGCTACTCCGTGTTTATTATTAAAACTATCACTCCAAAACTAATCACGTATGTCAATTGATGACAAAATAAATTTAAAATCTCAATCAAAACTTCTGGAACTAATACATATGAAGTAAAATTAAACTCTTAGTCATAAAAAAAGTTAAATATAATAAGTAATCATTCTACAGCTAAGTAAAAATTCAAGATTTGTAAACTAATCATAAACTTAAGATTATTTATTTAACTTAAAATAAACAACCGATCAAAAAATAATCTCCAGCTATTAACAGAATTAGATCAACTAAGTTACTAATGTGCATAAATAAATGAAGTATAAAATAATACTAATAATTTAAGTAAATCATACATTATGAAATAATAATAATAATAATAAATAGTATTGCTTAATTAAGATTTTTAGCAAATAGGAAGTATTTTTCATACATATTGTTACGTTTCGGAAAAACATTGTTACATATTTAAAAGAGGATGAAAACATACCTTTTGCTATGTTTGTTTTCTAGTATTCCAACTGTAAATCCTAATCATTGAAGAAAGCGGTTCTGATGCAGAGGTGTGTGTCGCGGGTTCGAATTGTGAAAATGATTCTTAATTTTCTGTTAAAATTTCTTTATGTATTATTCTTTTTCAATTAGATGAACTGCTTTATTAAACGAACTGCCATTTTCAACAGTACACAGACAAGACACTCAAATATTTCAAGTTAGAAGATACGTCTTAGCGTGGGGTGGGATAACCAATGCTTATTGGTCATTCTAAATGACCTTCTAGACGTCATAGGGGATGACCTCCCGTTTTTCTGTTATCCAACATATTATCCTGTCGCAGTGGAAACTGATGGCAAAGAAAACAGAATTTTTTGTTGTTTAACATGAAAATAAGCGATATGAGGATGGAATGACATAAGAAGACTGTTAACGTAATTTTTACTGTCGGAATTCGAAGATTTTTTTCTGTTGTTTTAAGATTTTTTTTTACAGTGTAGTACCGAGGTTCGAATCTGGAGGAAGGTGAAGCGATAAATGATACAAATTACGTTATAATAAATAATACAAATAAATGTTCCACATATAAAGGCATCAGTGTATGTAATTTTTATTTATACATATATTTTTTAACCGTTTGGAAAAATGGTTAATGTCCTAGTCAGGGTAGGCATATCTGATATAATTCAAAAGCATATCTGAAGCTTTTTATTGGTTTAATCCGTATTTTATTCGTTTTCTGATTGGTCTATACTGTAATCTGTATTTCACTTTACTTTCAACAGAGATGGATACTTCTGGTGCCACTATGACAAAAAAGTAATAAAAACTACAAAAAAAAATAACTCAGAAACAAATTGAGATACAGCTTTCAAACAAATTGCATTTAAAAGTAACTTTTTTTCTCTATACGACGGTGTAAAAAGTAATATTGTGGAATGTTTAGAAGTTTAAGAATGAAATTTCATTTAAAATTGGTCGTCAGATTTCTTGGAAATCTGACGATGGAAAAGCCTTTTCCTAAACAGCCAATGAAATGCTTGGATAATACGTAAGTTTCAGGTGGATAATACGTAAGTTTTAAGAAATCTGACGGGTCGCAGAGATTTTTGTCGCTTGCAATTTTTGCGTGTAATAACACTATTAATGTTTAATTCATGGCGCACGTAATGTATGATCAACTCCGTGCAATTTTTTATGTCTTAAATTTTAGTCTTCGAAAAAATCATTTTCCAAATGGTCGTTGTAATTTGTTAAATTCCTCTTTTTTTTTTTTTTATTGTGCACATTCAATTATAAAAACAGGAATTTCACGTTTAAGATAGCGGGCTAAATAGAGTGATTCCCATCGTTTTTCCAAACACTGGTATATATGCACAGAAATTGAAAATAAATAAATTTCATAAATTTCTTAAACAATGAAATCGCATAGTATCTGGCAAAAAATTCCGTTTTGAAACTGGGCGTATTCATCGGCCACCAATGCATAATTTCATTTTACATTATTAAATCACTTATATTCTATCACATTAGATTAGAGTCTTAAATGCACGATCAGTACAAAAACGGTTTCAAAAGAGAAGTTGCTGTATATTCGCTTTTTTCCGTAAAATTTCCGTTTTGGCATCTTTCTGTTTTTAAGATGGAAACTTTTCGTTATTCAAGAAGAGGAATTTATGTTTTTAGAAATAATTATAATCAATAGGGAAATATTGCGATTTTTTATGTCTTAAATTTTAGTCTTCGAAAAAATCAATTTCCAAATGGTCGTTGTAATTTGTTAAATTGCTTTTATATATATTTTTTTAATTGTGCACATTCAATTTTAAAAACGGGAATTTCACGTTTAAGATAGCGGTCTAAATAGAGTGATTCTCATCGTTTTTCCAAACAGTGGTATATATGCGCATAAATTGAAAATAAAGAAATTTTATAAATTTCTTAAACAATAAAATCGCATAATATCTGGCAAACCCTTCCGTTTTGAAACTGGGTGTATTCATCTGCCACCAATGCATAATTTCTTTTTACATTATTAAATCACTTATATTCTATAACATTAGATTAGATTCTTAAATGCAGGATCAGTACAAAAATAGTTTCAAAAGAGAAGTTGCTGTATATTCGCTTTTTTCCGTAAAATTTCCGTTTAGGCATCTTTCCGTTTTTAAGATGGAAACTTTTCGTTATTCAAGAAGAGGAATTTATGTTTTTAGAAATAATTATAATCAATAGGGAAATATTAAAAAACAACACGCATAAAAATTATATATACTGATGCACATTAATGGGGAGCATATATATGTACAGAAATTAGAAAAAAAAGCAATTTTACAAATATCTTACTCAATGAAATCGAATACTTTCGGGCAGTACTGTTCGTTTTGAAAAGGGATGTATTCATCGGCCATAAATACATAATTTCATCGAACATTATTTATCACTTATACCCTATCACATTAGCTTAGTTTCTTTCATAGAGAACCAGTAGCAAAATGGTTTCAAAATAGTTTACACTGTATAAAAATAAATTCGTTATAAAACAGAAAGTGAAAAAAGTTGCTGTATATTCGCTTTTCATTTTTGATACCTTTCCGTTTTCAAAATGGAAGTTTTCCGTCATTCAAGAAGAGGAATTTATGTTTTTAAAAATAATTATGAGCAATAGGGCGAAATAATTAAAACCAGCATAATAAATATATATACTGATGAACATTAATACGGAACATGTATATGTACAGAAAAAAAAAATCAAATTATTTATTCAATGAAATTGGAGTTTGCGGGCAGTACCGTGCGTTTTAAAACTGGATGTGTTCATGGGCCACCAATGTATGATTACATCGAGCAATATTTATCACTTCCACTCTGTCAAATTACCTTGGGGTTTTCAAAATGCTTTACACTGTTAAAGGAAAAATCTGCGATAGAACAGAACGTGTACTTATAGCAAAGTTGCTGTATATTATTCTTTTCTTTTTTAGTAAAATTTCCGTTTTGGTATTTTTCTGTTTTTAAATTGGTAATATTTCTCTTCCTGACAAAACGGGAAATTGTCCATTGCTATTCAAGAAGAAGAATTTATGTTTTTAGAAATAATCATGAGCAATAGGGCAATATTAAAAAAAATACCTACATGATAATTATATATACTGATGCACATTAATACGGAACATGTATGAGTGTTGAATAATTTCACACCTGTTGATCACCAGTTTGTCTGTCTCTGAATTCGAACTGCGGAACTCGTCACTGGATGATAAATATCTGTATATAATATATATATATATATATATATATATATATATATGCAGCAATTATAATATTTACTGTGCTTACATGAAATTACTAATCAGGAATGTGATAAAAAATCAAAAATAACTTTCATAATTAATATTTTAATAATTGGAAATTCAGTAGCATATTACCATTAATTTACTTCATATAAATTAGTAGCTTATAAGTGATTTTATAAATAAATCTTATTATTAATGTGGAATTATATTTAATTAATAAGTATGAATTGTCTCAAATATTAAAAAAGAATTCTTTTTAATCAAAATTCTTTAAAAAATATGGCTGTTAACAGTGCATTTTCAAATATATGTATATACATATTAACAAACTAGAAAAGCCACAATTATTTATAACTTTTTGTATTTAAACTTTTGGATATGTGAAAAAAAATAGTATAAGATAATTCATATTTAGCCTTCTTTACAAAATTAATCGGTAAAATTGTATGGAAAAATTAACGAAAAGCACTCGTACTTTCGTATTCTTACTATAGCAGTTACAATTTTGTTAATGCGATATTGATTCTTAGAAAATATCCGACAAAATTGCAAGCACAAATATTATGTGGTCATAAAAATTAAGCTTTATATATGAATCGATTATATCCAGATTAATATTGCTCTATGAATGAGAAAGACATGTACTATAAAGAAAAGATAGATTAATTAACGCTATAAAATATTTCTTAGAAAGTGCGTTAGAATCAGAGCGCGTGTATTGTTTTCACCAGATATATATAAAAATACAACAGTTCGAGACTATGCCACTATATAAACACAAGTATGTTGTTACCACCATAAAACTGTCTTCTATGTTCGTCAAATTGTCCAGAACCAATATTAATTGGTAATCTGTGCTCTAGACATAGATATCGTGGAATCGTGAAAAAAAAATCACCGTAGAGACTCCTGCTGAGCAGTACAGGTAAACCTAATATGGACAGGGGTTCGACAAAAATATGGAAACACCTCGTGGAATGCATGCTTGAACGTAAATGTTGATTCTAACCAATCCTGTGGGTTGCACTGTTGTATTTTCCCAATAACGCCACTTGTACAATGTCCTCAATACATTGCAAATGTCAGTCGTTGTCAGAACTTCATAATTGTGAGCCCTTTTCGTCTGAGCTAAGTGAATTCGAACTTGGACAAATTGTTGGTGCTCTTATGGTGGGTTCTTCCGTTACCAAGGTAGCCGAAGTTTTTCTTGTTTCAAAAGGCACCGTATCGAAGATTTTATACCGCATACAGGAAAAGCAAAAAACATTATCTGTTAAGTCACAATGCGTAGGAAAGTGTGTGTTGGATGATCGTGGCAGACGGTCATTGAAGTTGATTGTGACGAAAAATAAGATGACGCTATCATATATATACGCTAACATATTGGCAAAAGTCACTGCTGAACTAAATGTCGAAGTCATAAAACCTGCCAGCACCAAAACAATAAGAAGGGAGCTCCGTAAGAAGGGATTTTCAGAGCATGATAATATGTTTTTTTATTAGATGTTTCCATATTTTTGTCCAAACTCAGTATATATTCAAATTCAGCTCTGTCAGGGTTCAGTAAGCCTATAAAAGAATTTGAAATTTGGGGAAGTTCCGAGCATCAGCTCTTGAGATATAGCTTTCACGGAAATCGTGAAAAATGCAGCATTACAGCCCAAACTAATGAGTAATTTATGCTGAAACCTAAAGAGCATCAATTTACGTCAAGGTCTAGCTGAATTCGAAGTTTGATTAAATTCCGTGTGTTAGTTATTGAGATAGAGTGCCACAAAAATTGTATCACATGCATAAAGTTTCATGGACAGATTAAAACATGTCAAATCCTATTCAGTTCGTTCTAGAACGTATAAATCGATCGAAATTTTTGATTAATCCTATGCTTTTTATTTGTAATGATAGGAAAAAAATACTATTGCTCCTATTATGCCCATACCCAGGTGGGGTTATTTTACATACATATAAGGATAGCCCATTATAATATTTGATTAATCTTTTCATATAAAAATATATTTCTGGAAGTTTTAACTTTCCCATTAAGTTTAATTAATTAGTTCAGCCAAAAAAATGTGTAGGTTAAAAATGGAAATTTACATTTTAGATATAATTAAGATTGTTGGGAATGTTGTTTGCATGTTTGTTTTAAAAAACATTGATTGTTTCGTTTTGGGGGGGCTCTACGGTCATTCTTTGCACATGATGAGTTAATCAGACTGCGATTTCTCTTCAAAGTGGAATCCGACACACTACAAACATCCGTGCTTGTGTCGCTATTCGGACTAATAACCACATCCGTGAAGACCAGACAAGCAAGGCAATGAAAAATTGCTATTAATTATTTGAATGGCTTTCTTAAAAGGATAAAAAAAATAATTAAGTTATATTATAAGTAGTTAAAAAATATATAAGTATTATATGGGGCATTCTCACAATCGTTTCACTTTCGGGAATAAAAATCTGGTGAAATTAAACTTGATAAAATAGCATTTTAATCTGATAGACGAATGTCTTAATGATTCAAAATAAAGAAAAAATAGTCAGCAGCGAAATTTGTTTTATTTACATTAAACTTTCGAGTTTAATTATTCTTACCACTTTACCACTATAACTTTCTATTTTCTTCTAAATTTTTACTTATAATGAATTTGCGTAGTACCCCGAGGACAATCAAATAAGAAATAATAACAATATAGTATTATTAGTACAAAATTTTGGTATAACATTGTCTTAAAGGGGTGTTAAAGAAGGGTTGGGTTGATTTTTGACGGCCGATTATCTTCACGAGGGATATAGGCCCGGGGGGAAGTGCCCTCCGTGGGGGTCTTTCTAAGGGAACCTAATCCGTATTTACGCATGGAAAATCCACGGCTCGAAGAAAACCACGAAAACTTCGAACGATTAGGCCGACGGGCGCGATTGGGATCGAACCCAGCGCCTACCATCTACCAGCTTCGAGAGCAGAACCTCTCGGCCACTGGTGGGGCCGTTAAAGAAGGGACGGTAACGTAAAAAAGGCGACGGTATAAGAAAAAAAGGACGGTAAAGTCGGAACGGAAAGGAAAATTACTACCTATTTTAGACAAATCATGTTAAGACTAAGTGGTATCCACAATGTTCATTGATTTTTAGAAACAGTTATTTACATTGGACTAAATTAAAAAAAAAGAATTAACTTACCTTGAAAAGTGCAGGAATAAACCTTGGGGTCGTAAGACTACCAATAAAGCCACGATGTTTGAAATTGATATTTAAATGCTGATTTAAATTCTGCAGTAAATTTCCTGTCAAAGAATTTTAGACATTCTTTCGCTAGCATACTTCTGCATGAGAAAAAACTGGAAAATAATTCTGTAGCTGCATCTGAAGTGACTTTCTGTATAATTTTAGAAGAGGGACGGTAAGGAATCTAAAACCCAGGGACAGAGTTTAAAAAATAATAACAACCCTAAAAATGAGTGCAGGTTAATGTTTTGCTACATATTTATATAAAACAATAGTTTCACTTTCGGAAAAAAATTAAATCGAATTATTTTTATTGAAACAATTTTATACAGACAGCTCCAAACTTAAAAATCAGCATCAGGGACACGGGAAGGTATAGGAGTTTTCCTGGTATTTGGACCACCAACATCGTCCAAAACTTATTCATCTCGTTAATATTGTTTTGCAATCATGCAATAGGATATTCTCCAGTATATGAAATTAAAAAAAAACACTAGAACATGTGCTAAAATATAAATTATTATTCAAGGTCATAAAAGTGAAAAGATTGTGAGAATGCCCCATATATCGATATTTTAAAGTAATTTAGGACATCCATAATGACTGTTTAATTTTTTTAACTGCTTTAAAATGTAGAAAAAACACTAGAAAATAATTTTTTATAATACGGAAATTATCAAAGAAAGTACTATAACCCAATGCAGAGAGTTTTATTTATTTTAAAATGAATATAACAATTAAGTATCTTTTACAAATCCGTGAAAAAGGTTTATATGTCATTAAATTTCGTTAATAAGCATTAAAGGTACAACTAAAATTCTATGAAAGTCGATAGTCAATATGTAAATCAATCATACTCAGATGTAAAAAATTAATTAAATGGGCATTAAGCATGAATTAGTATAAAAAATAATTTTCTCTAAAGGATCTGCAGATGACGCTAAACATTCAAGGAAAAAATTCACCAATGCTCCAGTAACCGTATTTATAATTTATTTTGTTCATTTAACCCGATTTAATATTAAAAATATTAATTCGTTATTAATAGCAAAGATAAAATTTCTTGATAAATTATACTCTAAGGGAAAATCATTCATAACTAAATGAAACAAAAGATTATAAGAAACAGTAATTTCAATTCACGACTTTATATGAAAACGAATATCCCCAAAATATTATCTCACGGTCGTAAAGGTTGATGATTAGAAAATGCTCCAGAAAACATTTCCTTTTGCCAGTTAACAGTTAACCAGTTAAGAGTTTATTTGCTTATTTTCGATGAAAAACAGATTTTTATTTTATATATTTGTATTCCCTCTAGTCCGTATGTTATCCCTGCAAAACGTTTTGGCCAAATTCCTTGTTCTATCGTTGTTATTTAGTGCAACACGTCCGTAGGTTTACACTCTTTTGGAGCATAAACGCATTTTACTCAAAATGGCTTTGTTCAAACTATGCGGGATCAGGACGCAAAAACTATTAAACCGATCTTGCTAATTGTTTCATAAAATTAAAGGCAATATAATTTTTTGGAGCTCGAACCACCTTCAGCCATTTGTGTGAAAACTAAATATTTCTAGAAGCACGCCAAATTGCGAAAAATGTGGTCAGAAATAGGACTTTTCTTTTAATGGTTGCCATTTTGTTGATATTCAACTTTGTACCTCAAAGTGCTGGAAGCTTTAGACAATATTATCTACTTTTGTAATCCTTGAGGAAAACTGATCGTAAAAGATTGGCGATATATCGGATCCCTCCCGATTGGAAGTTCCATGGCGCGTACGCTGGGACATCCAGCCAATCAACTCGAGCCCTATCATCAATGGTTTATTAAAAAAATATATATACAAATGTTCTTGAAATGATAATAAATAACAGGCAATAAACCCGGAGCTGAAATCCTTATCCTTATTCCAGGAAAAATGCAAATATAACACTGTTTTTAGGCTTTCCGGGAAAGCAAATACCCTCTTAGCAATATAGAGATCACCGCACTCATCTCGACAAAAGTAAATTTCGCAGGAGAGGCAAAAGGGGGGGGGGGGGGTATGATTTTACTGTAACATGAAATTATTGCAGTTAGCTCTGCATGCAAGCTCTGAATGCAAGCTCTGCATGCTCTTACAAGAGTAAAAACATGCATAAAAGCTTAAAAGCCTTAAGAACAAAGACATGGGATGAAGTTTGGAGTGTTGGATAAATTTACCTTCATACACAATCCACCTCTCTCCTGTGGTCACAATCCGACAAATAGCCTAATATAGTGATTTTCCATATAGTTATACTTATAAAACTTTTGTGTAGCAAGACACACCTATGACAGGACTATTAGTGTAATAAAACGCAAAATGAATTTTTGCGAGATGTGTTACTTTTCTTGCGGGTGAGCAATATGATCTTTAGCGAAATAAATTGCTGGATGCTGAGAGCAGGGGTGTCCACGGTGCTCTTTGAAGGTTTTCCGTGGCACTCTTAATATTTTCCGTGATTAAATAAAAAAAAGTCCATTTTAATACAAGTTTTTTCTTAGATTTATTTTTATATATTATTTTTATATATTATTGTTTTTTTTTATAGTAATTAACAATGCAAATCACTTTTTCATGGACTTTAGAATAGAAGGGTTTTTTTTGTCTCTCACTGTGATATGTACTGACAACTTAAGAGGCGCGTACTGAGATAATAGAACGACAATAAACTATGGATGCATAATTATACCAGTATAAATAAGAATCCATAGTTTATTGAAGTTTTATTACACGCGGTTCATTCTGTCGAGTTTTAGGTAACAGGCAAGATGTCATTAACAGATGGTTGTATGAGTGAATTGTGTCCGCTGGGATGTCGTCGGGCAGATAAATTGGAAGTGAATTGTAAATTAAAGCTAAAGGTTCTATGTTTGAGTCTCAGCCTGGACACATTACCAATCTATTGGAAAATTACAACACATGTGACTTATTTATCAATCAGTTTGATTGTGTTACACCATTACTGAACGCTAGTCTCCTCCAGATTTTTCCATTGTTTCTTGTGTAGTGTTTTAGTCATCCAATTAAAACCGGCCACCTTTCTAATTTCGCCACTCCATCTGAGTTGAGGTTACCTTCTTGGACGTTTTACATCGCTGGGATATCACTGTATAGTGTTTGTACTCCATCTATTTTCTTTTATTCTTGAAATATACCCAGTCCATTTCCATATATATATATATATATATATATATATATATATTTAAAAAAGTCTTTTTCGACTGGACTACCATTTACGATATTTTTTTACAGAATCAGATAGGTAAAATTTATGCGATAGATAATGCGCATAGCAAAATTTTCCTTCTGGGAGAATTGGAAGAAAGTAATTATCTGAAATGCAAGGGGATTTCTAACAAGAGCATGTTAAACTTGTAATTAGGAGCTAGTCGGTGTCTATTTAAGGCTGTAAGCGTAAGAGAAAACCAACTGATTAAATGGTGATGATTGATGATGACATAGGTAAGATTTTATTACTAAATCAAAGTTTTTTATTATGAAAGTGAGTTTTCCTTTTGTGAGAAATGCTAACAAGTTAATATTTTGAATCCCAAGATATTTCTATCGAGTGTATGTTAACAATTTGAAATTTAGAGTTTCTCTGTGTATATTTAAAGCTGTAAGCGCAAGAGGAAATAAAATGATTAACTGAATTAAAATGTTTTGATTAAAAAAGCGCTAAATACCATTTAAAAACACAGTACTTTGGTCTCACAGTATTGCTGTTTGAAAATACATGAATTTAAAATTTTAATTATGTGAATATAATATATGCTTTGTGAATAAAATATCCTGAAGTTATTCTGCCCTAATTTATTTCTATCGACATCCCGGAACTATTAATAAAATTCAAGGTATAAAATGATTTTTCTTTCAATATATTTCCTCGAAAACACATGATTAAAAACAAAAACCTGTTTGTTATTTTAATTCATTATCTAGTTTCATCGCTTTATAAGAAATTCTTTACGAAAAGCATTACATCTATCTCAGTATGTTTGTTTCAGTTAATCCACGATATTTATTTTAAAACATTTTCGTTGTATGTTTTCAATTTATGTTATTTTTCTTCTGTAATCCTCATTATTTGTTTAAAGTAACTGAAATAAAAAAAAAAAAAAAAACATTTCATTTCAATGTTTTAAACGTACTTGCATTGCAAAGAAAATTAATGCTCATTATTTGTCGAAATAGAAAAGGAACATAATTGAAATTATTAATGTAGTTTAAATTTTCAAAATTAATTCTGCAGAATAGAAGAGAAATAAGAAACATTTCTTTGTGCATTTGTAAAATATTTTTGATTAAGTCGATAATTTAATGCATATTTTGATATACAAAATAGAAAAGTACACGGTAATTGTATTTTTAGAATGAATAAAAAATATAGGTCGTTTTGTAAGACACTTTCGCTTTTGCACAGATCTAAACTATGTTATAAATCTTTTTTACATTGCGGCCACCTATAGTGCAAGGAAAGTATTGTTATTATCATAAAACAGCCAATGACATATTTATATATCTTTACACTTTGAATCCTTCTCCACAGTTTTTAGAACATTTTTAAATATATATATATATATATATATATATATATGTGTGTGTGTATTGGAATTTTCTCACGTTTTCCGATGTTTCAGAAACCTTATTTTGTGCTTTTACGAGTGAACACGATAGTGACCAAACCGTCCTATCGATTTAGCTTAAATAAGATGGCATATTATAGGCCACTTTTGTACAAATTGGCTAATGGGTTTAGTATCTGAACCATCTTTCAATCAGAGGTAACCTATGAGTATCATGTATACATGCAACATGCATCATAATAAACATTTGCACACACTTTCAAAAAATGAGACAATTTTTTTTAATTGCTCTTATATGGTGAGATTCCGTGAAATTTAGAAACAATGTTAAATTGCCATACTAAAGGCCAAATACGTAAAAACTGGCCAATTATTTGAAAATACTATCCAAATTGGGTATTAACAAAAGCCGTAAACCTACTCCAATCAGGAGTCCACTTGAAAACGGTGCATTTAATCTGCCATATTTCACCACAAATTTAACTCTATTTTTCTAAATAGGCGCGAATTTTTCTAGTAAATATACAGTGTTTTACTACATTATTTTTTTTTCTTTGTATTGGTTTGACAGGGTTTTGCTTCCTACCGTTTTCAAGGGAAATCGGTTAAGTTCAGCCGACATCGTCTTTATCTGACGAATTCGTTTTGTGTGGTCTCCGATAACAGCAAACTAATATAAAAAATGGTGTATCTTTTATAACAAACACATGAATTCTAAAAATTCTGTGGATTTTTAAACGACTTTTAAGAAAGGAGATTATGCGATTCGTTTGTATGTTTCTACCTTTATCTCCACGAATAGCATTTTTTGCTGGAATGGGACTATTTGGTTTTTGGCCAATTACAATCAGGATGTAAAAAAGGTATATATATATAATATATATGGCTGTCCAATTCTTTTCCTTTTTAACTTCATTATCTTTAACATTCATAAAAAATTGTCGCACGCCAATAAAAATAATATGTGTTAATGTACACAGTACTACTTTGTTGTTTTAATATTTTTTTTCATATCATGTGTGGTATTTTTAGATGCTTCAAAATGTTTAATATATGACCACATATTACTCGTCAAAGTGTGCGACATTGAAAACAATTCAATGAATACGCACCACAATATATAGAAAATAATAAACGGTATATAAAAAATACGTTAGCTGTTCGCAATAAGTAAATATCAGTGAAGTAATGCAAGAAACAATTCTAATTCATCGTGTAATTATTTAATTACTTGTTTAGGCAATTTTCATTGGTTTTACATTGTTTTTTCCAAGAAATTGAAATAAATATACCGTTCAAAATTTTTTTATTTTTTTTTTTGTATAAATTTCCTGCGTCATACATGTCAAGGACTTCTCCAGTTTAAATATAAATTCAATTGAACAGACGGTACTTTAGAAACTGTGGAGAGAAAAGTGGACTTAGGTAACTTTAGGTAACATTCTCTAAATTAAAACACAGTTTTTAAAATACATAACTGGTTCATTGATTTTATGTCAACGCTGTGCGTACAGAAACGCATTAAAAAATTAACTATCTTTTTTAAAATCAAGTTGTTAAGTTTTTCAGTTTTAATAACACTTCCAATCATATTTTGAACGTTTCCATTTCTTGTGAAGATTAAAGATATTCCATAAAATGTATACATTTCATCCTGCTACAAATAGTATAGCGATTAGTCGGTTTGGATGTCTGTCCACCTGTTATGCTCTAACGTTTGCAAATATACTTGGATTTCTATAAAAATTATATGTGTTACTGAGGTTGACTATAGCAGCATCGTTATTGGAAAGTACCATTTATATTTCATTTACAAGGGCACGCTGAAGAAATCGGATCTGTATTTTAAGAAAGTTTTAATGGTAATAAATATGTCAAATAATACTGAAACATATTAAACAACTTGAAGGATAATGGAATTTTAATACTTTTTGGGGATGTACTACATCATTTGTTCTACAGAAAATGGTATGTGCACTATGTATCGTTCACTTATCGAAAGAGACAGATAAATTTGATTAAAGTATTCTTTAATATGTAAGCTTAGTTGGGGTAACTGGACCCACGAGATAACTGGGCCATAGGCTATTTTATAAAAAACCGTTGATGTATTTTAAGTTTTAGCTTTTGTGAACAATGCCCATTAACCTCTACTTCCTAAAAGAACGAGTGTCAACTCAATTATAACTATCTCTTTGCTGTGATAGGTTGTCGAATATTTACGTGTCTTTTTTTTAAAAACAACGTCAATTTGGTTAAACTTCCTCGGCTTTTTATTAAAATACTGTAAGTACTTTTATTAAACAATCTTTGCTTTTAAAGATTAGGGATATAAGTACGTTAATATTATTAGGTTTCTATACACATTTACTTCATGTTCCAAATGTAAGCCCGGTGTCCCAGTTACCCCATAAATTTTTCAAGAATGGGGTAACTTGGACATGTATCCGGGGTAACTGGACCATGCTGGATCCAGTTGCCCAAATAGTTATAAGTAATTTTTTTGAGCTTCTCTTACTTCGGGGAGTAAATTTCTCCATTGTTTTTTGCTCACAATAAAGAAAATTATAGAATACCTTATTAAAATTACATAATTAAATTTAAAAAAAAGCATATTGGGTGATATCAAACCAAATTTCTTGACCCCTTGAGAGGCGGTGATGCCGTTATGGCATCACATAATTTTAATTCCTAATTGCCACATTGGCACCGGAATTTTATAATGAAAATTTCACCTTTATTAAGTACGCTAAAATATACTTTTAATTGTTTTTTAATAGATTCTCTTGTAATTACTGGTGTCATTAAATTATTTCAAAATTTTACATATGGAAATGCCTTGCCCCCGAAAGCGAGATAGCCAAACCTTGAAATTGTACGATACAGGAAAACTTTTGTTGTTCCCACAACTATTTTGAAAATAATATCTTCATCGCAACGTATTTTAGAATATGTTAAATAAAATGATCATGAAGGTAACTCGTTAAGGGTTCTGGTAGGAACAATAAAAATTTCGCTATATATTGCGACACCTGGATACAGATAAAGTACTTAATACTTACGTAGCCGTTTGTTCATAGATTTACCTTGCTATTTTTTTTCTTAAAATACCCGTGTGACTTTTATACTTATTATCTATACTAAAGTATATAACTACTTACTTAATTTTTATGTTTTTGGTATAAATGAATCTAATATTTTCACTTCTAGTGCTTTTTTAAGACACATTGACAGCAAAGGTTTCCCTTACAACGCTCTTTATTGACATATAATTTACATGATCTGCCTGGTTTAATTTTTTTAAGTTGTTTACACTTTTTCAAACAGGACCTGTTATCCCACATGAAAAAAAAAAAATAAATAAACGCGTCTGGAACTTAGACCCTCCTGGTCCAGGGTTCGTAAGGGTCCTTGAATTTCGAGACCAAGGAATTCTTCGATACCAGTATTTTCTTATAGAAAACATGTAATCAAATAAGGCGAAGGTTCGCGCGTTTAAACTAGATTTATTTTTCAAAAAAAAAAAAAAAAAATACTGATATTTGGCCGTGAAAATAACGGTACCCGTACGAACCCTGTAGTCCACTTACCTATTCTTATGGGGCAACTGGACCCATAAGAGACTATTTTATTTAACTAAATAAAGGTGTAATTACATGTATTTAAATTCGCTTTAAGGGAAAATCAGATCATTTCATCATTCTGATGTATTATACTCTGTTACTTTAGGTTTATTTGAGTTTATTCTATTTTTTAATGGCTTTTGTCATTTTATTTTAACCGGTAAAATATTGTCTTTTATACTACAAGCATAACAGTTCTGCTAAAATTATTAGCCTAAATGACCTCATATACATCTATGAGAAAAAGAGAAATAAGTAATAAATCTTAAAAAAAGCATCTTAAAATATTTTATTTCGTTTAATAATGTTTAACTACAAGTAGTTGAAACATCATGGAATACACACGAGATCGTCTCATCAATTCTCTCTTCTACTGAGAGAATTCTTTTTTTACTTAAAAACAAAATCTCGACCTCACTGCTTTGTTCATTTAAACAACAACAACAACATAAAAAAAATGCTGCGTCTCGTATTTACTGCTGTCAAATTTGTAGCGTATTGCAGTATCGCATGTGTAAATAACTTTAGTTAGTATATCGAGCCCGAAATAAAAATGTTTTTTGCATAACTTTTTCCATAACCCTTAAATGCCTGGTTTTGCTTTTCCTCAAAATACCCAATTTAGGCTCTAAAATACTATTAGAATAATATCGAAGCAAGAATGTTTAATGTTGCCAATAAAATACATTCTGAAAATATTATTAAATCGATTTTCAACATGTAGATGGCAACACTTGTGCTGTTTAAGAATAAAGATATATTTAATTTTTCAATTGTTGCTACTTGTTATTTTTGTTTTGTTTGGGAGCTTGCGAAATACCCTATTTTGACCTGCAGTGAGCAAGTGAAATTTATTTCTTATTATAGTCCCTAAAATTCTTGTGTGTTTAATATTATAGAATTTAGCAAGACAAAATATTTTTTCAATTAAACACCAGTATTGCCGATTAGTAACAAATTGTTTTTAGCCATAAACTATACTTAAAACAAAATCTTATTTTTTAAAATATTTTCTCCATGATTTATTTAAAAAATGAAAGCTGAAAAACATTATTACAATGATTTTTGAAAAATCAGGCATTTAAGGATTAAAGAAGAAATTAATTTAAATTCTTTGTAATGAAAAAAAAAATAGCATTTACATATACGAGTGGCAATGAACAGTGAAGTTCAAACGAAAGCCTTAACTCCATCAGCTGTAAGAGTCTACGGGCTGCGATTAATTCATGAATCAGTACAAGTTCACGATCCACGAGAATGAAATTGTGAATACACTATATGGCCAAAGGTGAGCGGCCACTTGCGATTTTAGACGTTTTGTTATATATCAAGAAAAATGCTTGAGGAATTAACCTGAAACTCCAGGTATGTAAACAGTATAGTACAGGTCACATATTTCCGTGAAGATTTTTTTCTCGAAACCCCATAGGAGACCGTCAACAAATTTGAAAATATATATATATATATATCTTTTGGATAACCCTGTCAAAACTAATGTAGCAAAAGCGTTAAAACTGTACATTATGATTAAGTGGCTTATTGCAATAATTTGTGTTCATTTTTATGAGGATAGCATGTATACTCGAAGATAAATTCAGGTTTTAATAAAAACATTCTCAAATTTTGCCAATTTTATTCCTTATAATTTGCAGAGTTCGTAATATAAAAAAAAAAGTTATAATAAAAAAAAATATATATGACAAACAACATTGTGCACAACACCCTGCAATCATAATTAAAACATAGTAAAACACAAAAAGATGAGGGGCTATATTCATATATTCCATTGATTAGTGCCAATATAGCAAACACTGTATCGAACGCACTACTATATTTGGATACAACCCCTCATCTTTTAGCGTCCTTTTGGGAATAACGGATTTTGAGCTTATACTATCAACGACAATTTTCAGACTCAGTTTTTGAGACTTTCAAAAACGTTGCTCTATACATTTAGCTATCACGTTATGCATATTATATTTTGATTACGTTCGGGCATGCGCAGTGAATGATTATTTAGTAAACGTGCACATTTTTCATACAATTATTATTATTTTTTAATTCTGACTGAAGAGTATCATGTACAATGTTGTTTGTCATATTTTCTGAAAAGAGCTTTTTTATATTAAGAACTCTACAAATTATAAGCAAAAATTTTGGCAAAATTTGGGACTCTTTTTATAAAAACATTAATTTCTCTACGAGTGTACATGAAATGCTCATAAAGATAAGCACAGTTTATTACATTAAGGCACTTAATCATAAAATACAGTTTGAACGCTTTTGCTACATTAGTTTTTACAGGGTTATCCAAAAGATATTCGTTCTTTAAATTGTAGACTGTCCCCTATGGGGTTTCTGGAGAAAATTCTCACGGAAATGTATGACCTGTACTATTCTGTTTCAGGATAATTCCCCATATAGTTTTCTAGATATTTTACAAAACGTCTAAAATCGCAAGTGGCCGGTCACCTTTGGCCATATAGTGTAATAGAAAGATCTCCACTGCTATCATTTGGAAAATGTTGGAAAGAAAGGCTTATGAACTTCCGAAATTTAACTGCAAGAAAGAAAAACATAATTACACTCTATTGTATGTTGTTTTTCGAATAGGAAAATGGTAATTTTTTTTATAGTAATCATCTGCTTATGTATTGAACTCCTGTTTTCTATAACTCATGTCCCATTAAAATTTGTGTTCGTCTTCACATTCAATCATTGTGGTAATAAAGTTTTTTTCGTATAATTCTTAATTTCACGCACATACGCTGTTTTTAACTTTAGAAAAATTCACAATGACAAACAAAAATCTGTTTAACACAACTTAAGGAAGTTACATTTCCTCCATAACATATATTTTTTTAAATAAACATCTGACATGGATTAAACACACATTATTTCATAAATCGTAAAATTAAAAAAAATGGCGTTAAATAACTAGCTAATATTATGTGTATACGTACCAAATGTTAATATATAAGGTTACGTGGGGAAACTGGGCCATGATTTTACAATATGACTCTGGAGATTCTGGCAATTCAGATTAAAAAAAAAAAAAAAAAAAACTAATGTTCATTTGAATTAAAGTCTGAACTTCTGTAATTGGGTTCAAATAGGTTCCCTCTATCAGATAAAAATGCTCAAAATTACATTTTAATATTTAAAAAAATATATATATATGCATATTTCACCTTTCAATCCTAATGGGTCCAATTCCCCCATAAAAATGTGGTAAATGGACCAGGAGGGTCTGTATTCCACACGTGTTTATTTTTTTTTTCATATGGGATATCATATCCTGTTTTAAAAAGTGTAAACAACTTAAAAAAAAATTAATCCAAGCAGATCATGTAAATTATATATCAACTAACGGGCATTGTAAGTTAAACTTTGCTGCCAATGTGTCTCAAAAAGCACTAAAAGTGAAAATATGAGATTTTCTTATACAAAAAAAATAATAAAAATTAAGTAAGTACTTATGTACTTTAGTATAGTTAACAAGTATAAAAGTTAGATAGGTATTTTAAGAAAAAAATAACAATGTAAATCTATGAACAAACGGCTACGTAAGTACTTACGTACTTTATCTATATCGTACAATTTCAAGGTTTGGCTATATCGCTTTCAGGGCAAAGTACTTGTATTCCTAAAATGTTGAAATAATTTAATGACACCAGTATTTACACGAGAATTTATTTGTAAGTTAGCAAAAGTATATTTACGCCTACTTAGGGGGCTCAGGGCTTGATTGATACCGAAAAACATGTAAACAGAGCTCTCGCTTCGAATCCATATAAAAACAGAAGTTATTCAATGTAACTAATTTAAACTTTCTGATATTTTTAAGGTACGTTTGTAGTCTTATAAAATTGTAAAATGAAGTACTTCAATGTTATAAAAGGCAAAATACAGCAAAATCTATATAACACAATTTTTGAAAAAAAAATTATGTGTCATATCCCCACCCGCAAAATATCTTAACGGTGAATTGACATAAGAACCTAATTTTTGCTTTAAAACGATCAGGAAACTTTACTCTATAGAATGAATTAAGGATATAACTATCACTCAAAGGAAACTTTATTAAAAAAACTCTCAAAACACCCCAAAAATACAAGTTTTTTCCCTTATAATTACGCAAAATATTAAGCTATCTAAAATATATTAATTCATTCTATAGACAATAATGTTATATGCATGCAAAAAAAAAAAAAAAAAAAAAAAAAAAAAAAGCCATTCCATCATATAGTTTTTTTTTAAATCTTAGGGATAGTCATCAAAAATCAAGTTTTGAGAAAACGCGACTTAAAGTTGCAATTAAATGGGTGCGGCTATGAAAGTGATTGTTACATAAATGCTTATAACTCCGTTAAAAATGCAAATATTTTTATGCGTTTTTTTGCACTGTGTTTAGAAGTCAATATAATAGTCAGAAGAATAATCAAAATAGATACTAAAGAAAAATCAATTTTTTGAAAAGTTTTCGAGCCCTGGGTCCCCTTAATAAACGTGAAATTTTCATTATAAAATTCCGGTGCCAATGTGGCAATTAGGGATTAAAATTATGCGATGCCATAATGGGATCACCGCCCTTCAAGGGGTTAAGAAATTTGCTTTGATACCACCCAATATGCTTTTTTTAAATTTATTACGTAATTTTAATAAGGTATTCTCTAATTTTCTTTATTGTGAGCAAAAAACCGTGGAGAAGTCCCGTAGTATGAGTTTCCCGTAGTATGAGAAACTCAAAAAAATTATTATTAACTATTGGGGTAACTGGAACCAACATGGTCCAGTTTCCCCTGCTATATGTCCCAGTTACCAAATTCTTGAATTATTTATGGGTTAACTGGTACACCGGGCTTACATTTGAAACATGAAATAAATATGTATTGATACCTAATAATATTTATGTAGTTATATGCCTAATCTTAAAAAAAAAAAAAGATTGTTTAATAAAAGTACTTACAGTAGTTTTTATAAAAAGGCAAGGAAGTTCAACAAAATTGACGTTGTTTTTAAAAAAAGAAACGTAAATTTTCTACAACCTACCACAGCAAAGAGAGAGCTATGATAGAGTTGACACACGGTGTTTTAGGAAGAACAGATTAAGGGGCATTGTTCACAAAAGCTAAAGCTTAAAAAGCATCAACGGATTTTCATAAAGTAACCTATGGTCCAGATACCTCATGGGTCCAGTTACCCCAACTAACCCTATATATATATATAGCTATATCAAAAGTATGTGAACTATGAAATTTATGAAAAAGAGGAAAGACATTTTTGTGTTCTCAGATTTTTAAATTTACTGCTAATCTTTTTTAGAATAATTTATTTCCATATCAGTTTATTTTTCATTATGTAAATCAGCTTAAAAAAAGTTTTCTGAAGTGGCAACAGCTAAGCGGCCAAACACCATGATGGATGCCGAAATCACAGCTTGAGTATATGAAGGATGCAGACTAAAGTCTTTTAGAGTGTCAGCATTTTAATGAATATCAAGTTGAATCTGGAGTAAACTGGAATGGAACTGATGAATATATAGATGGCGAAAAGACAAGTCTCATCGACTCTGTAATTTTGAAATTTTGGACTTGCAATTCCTGCTGTTGGATGGATGATGTGGAGTGTTGTGGATGTTTTAAAGGTATCAAAAAGTTTTCCAAGTCTTCGCAGGTCAAGGTGGGGATATGGCCTTCTCACATGTTCAATATTTTAAGTTAGTTAACGATTTAGTTTAAAAAAATTTTTATTTGATTATGTTTTATATGTTAAATTTAGTTCTACAGATTTTAAATTGGTTGGTTGTTTATGTTTTCAAAGCAGTTTGTTTTGTTAAGTTTTTCAGTAGTTTAAGTTCCTTTATTTGATTTTTTACACTTTAGGTATATGGGGGTTGGCCATATCTTGCGAAACCTGTGAGGATTCAATTTCATTTCTTATTTGTTACTTGTTTTTTGACTCCTCCCACCCTCCGACGAGCAAGGAGTTGTTTGTTTATTGTGTCTTGTTGTAAATGTTTATTAGTTTTATTGATGCGTTTTGCACCCTCTTTTTCATAAATTTCATAATTCACATACTTTTGATAGAGCTATATTTACTTAGTGCATATAAGAGCTGCGTTGCGCCTGATGCAGTGGACTGTTTTTTATTACACGCTTTTAAAAGCGTTATATATATATGTGTGTGTGTGTGTGAAGACGTGAGTTTCAAAAATCGCCTTGTCCAGAGAATGAAATATTGAGAAATCTCAAAAAACCTCTGATTGCGTCAATTGGTTTTCATTGTGAACGAACATTTCACAATGCCATAAATACACGATAAAACTAGTTTTTTTACGATTGTAGTGAATTTTTGGTGCAGGTTCACCATTAGAACAGAATGATAGAGAAAACTCGATTTTCTAAATTTTGAATAAAGCTATTTCTGGAAACTAACGACCTCATATAGATATTGACAATAAAAATGTAATGATAAATCTGAAAATTAATTATTACATTTCTGAAACTATCCAGAAATGTAAAATGAAAAATTCTTTCAAACTTAGAGAAGTTTCCTAAAAAATATATAATTCATTATTGTGTAATAATATACTGGTGAAATCTGTTTGCATTCACAAAGTAATATCTATAAGATAATTTTAATGCCGATTATTTCGTTCATTTAACGTTTTATTTTATTACACGTGATTTTTGTAATATCTAGTACTCTGTCTAGAACTTTTTATTTTAATCTGACAAACATTGTTCCGAAATCCCGCAGTCTAAAAGAACGTGATCATGCAAACAAGTGATGATATTACATGAGAAAAAATGTGTGAGAAATAACCCAAACATCATTATTTTGTTCATTTAAAGCTAGACAAATAAAACGCGTGATATGTTAGGAAGACTTTGACAGATAGATTGTAAAGTACTGCGTGGAATAGTAGAGTACTGAATAAAATTCTGATCAATACATTGAACCGTAGATTTATTTCTGAAAGAAATGACAGTTGCTTTTCAAAATAAGAAAACACCATTGTTAAAATTTAGATGTATTTTTGTTTATTGGATAAGGTAATATTGATTTAATTCATGTTTCTTCAAGCACATCGTTGTTTTAAGCATTTTCATGTTCTTAACCCATTGGGGCCGAGTGACTGGTATACTTTCCGCTTAAGGTGCTCAGAATCCATGATTATTCTCACCAGTAAAATTTTATTGTAGATTTTGCTTTATTTAATCTGAGCATTTTCCCAATTCAATTAGGCAAAAATTTCTGTTTTGAAAAGCCTGTGATAAAACATTAAAAATTCTGTAAAAGACGTTCGTCCGGAAGGGGTTAAATTCTTTCGTCTAAATAATATTAAATAATTTAGATTTTTAGGTAGAAGTTAAAGTTGAAAGCATGCTTTCCAAGAAAAAGGCAGGAGCTTAAAATTGTACGAGGAATACTTTTAATACTAAGAATCGTACGTGGGATACTTTTAACTATGTTAGGAAGAATTCGTTCAATTTTAACCTCGACGTATAACATAAGGATTTTGTGTTTGAAATTCAATGTTGAACAAATTCCTCCTAACGTATTGAACAGGGATGGTTTCGAACTTGGGATACTTTTCACCTTGTTAGGCTGAATTCGTTAAATTTTAACTTCAATCTAAAAATTTGGGGAAGTTGTGTGTGAAATTAAAAGAAAGTTAATGTTTTTCCCAACAAGACGTACAGGATTGCAATCGAAACTAGTAGAGTTTTCACTCATTAAAAGTAATTTGTTCAACCCAAAATATTCACAGTAATCGCCCAAAAACTACTCAAATGATAAATAAAACTTTGTCATGAAAAATTAACTTTGTATCTCCGTTTGTTTATAATTCTATGAACAATTTATATTAACTGCTGTGTTTAAAGGTAGCAGCAATAAATTAAATCGCCTTTTGTTCTACCCAAAATAATCACAGTAATCTCTGAAAAACTACTCAAATGATAAATGAAACTTTGTCATGAAAAATTAACTTTGTACCGCCGTTTGTTGATGATTCTATGAACAATTTATATTAACTGCTGTGATTAAAGGTAGCAGCAATAAATTAAATCGTCTTTTGTTCTACTCAAAATATTCACAGTAATCGCTGAAAAACTACTCAAATGATAAATAAAATGTTGTCATGAAAAATTAACTTTATATCGCCGCCTGTTGAGAATTCTATGAACATTTTATATTAACTGATGTGTTTAAACATAGAAAAAATAAATTTAATCGTCTTTTGCTCTACCCAA
This sequence comes from Maratus speciosus, assembly GCA_963932465.1. NCBI lineage: Eukaryota > Metazoa > Arthropoda > Arachnida > Araneae > Salticidae > Maratus > Maratus speciosus. Next base: position 131,149,990 of record OZ010791.1, read on the forward strand.
AACAATCCCAGTAATTGCTGAAAAACTATTCAAATGATAAATATAACTTTGTCGTGAAAAATTAACTTTGTATCGCCGTTTGTTGATAATTCTATGAACAATTTATATTAATTGCTGTGTTTAAGGGTAGCAGCAATAAATTAAATCGTCTTTTGTACTACCCAAAACAATCACAGTAATCGCTGAAAAACTACTCAAATGAGAAATAAAACTTTGTCATGAAAAATTAACTTTGTATCGCCGTTTGTTCATGATTCTATGAACAATTTATATTAACTGCTGTGATTAAAGGTATCACCTATAAATTAAATCGTCTTTTGTTCCACTCAAAATATTCGTAGTAATCGCTGAAAAATTACTCAAATAATAAATAAAACTTTGTCATGAAAAATTAACTTTATATCGCCGTCTGTTGAGAATTCTATGAACAATTTATATTAACTGCTGTGTTTAAAGATAGCAGCAATAAACTAAATCGTGCACTGTATAAGTAACATTGGATTTTGGGTAAATTGTAGATATGCAACGCGGTGATACAAAGGGTTAATATTCAAATTCAAATTAAACTGCAACGCTTGTATGTGAAAATTCAATCACTCAGCTCAAAATGATTAATTGACAATTGATAACTTCCTAAAACCCAGTATTTAGGTTTGAGAAAACTTATTCATACACTATAAAAACTACTGGGAAATGTTTCCGCAAATTAGGGGCAGCAACACAAACAATGTTTTCTTAATGGGTCTCAAGATTCTTAAAGTTTCGAAATTTTGGAAATTTTAATTTTTATAGATATTAAACGTCTATCTTGTCTGAGGATTATGGTATGAGATGTTTCATTGAAATGTTAATGAGTTAATGAGTTATGGGTATTAGAATTATACTTGTACAATAGCTAAAGCGGCGTTACCGAAACTTTGAAGTTATTTTTCTCCAAATGACGTTTTTGTGTGTAACGCGCAGGATATCTCAAAAACTTCTGAATATCTTTTCATAAAATTTTCAAAATATTTGTTTCTTGTTAGTCTGTATAAACTGAACCGAAAATTTCCTTTTATTGTTCAAAGAAATATTTTTTTAGGTGATTTTACTATTGAAATTTTCAAAATTTTGTATCAGCTAACTACAACCTTTTATTAAAAATATAAAAATTCTTTAAATACAAACTTATTTAGGTCAGGGTAATTACTACAATCTGGTGTATAATTAGGTACAAAAAATTTCATTTTAGTTGCAAAATTTATTTTGTAATCATGCGTGTATTCTGTTATACCAATTTTCTGCTCGACAAATATCTGACAGTTTGGAGCACCCTGTAAAAACAAATTCTGTATCTTGCAATTTTTTCAATACATAAAATGAAAGAATATACTTATATATTTTAATTCCAATAAAAATTTTGTTTAAAAATCATACACATTTTATGATATTAAATTTTGAAAATAGTCTTTTTTTATTTTTTCCAATTTTAAGAGTCCTGAGACTACTTAAATAGTTTTTTAAATCTCGAAATTATCATTGTTTCAGAGATCTCTAAAGTTAAACGACGTTTTTCGGAATCGTGGATAACTCGTAAGATGTTATTGTATACTAGCTAACTTGCCCGGCGTTGCCCGAGTACGTCAAAAAACAGCACGAATTGCGAAAGGGCTTTCAGCCGCCCTTTATATAACAAGAATTTATATAATATCTACAACATTTATCATTTAAAAATAAAAGGTTAAATAATGACTTTTATGTCATTCAAATATAAGAAAACCATTTTAATGTAATGTTGTACTTCATGGTTCCTCAAATGATTAAAATAAAGTGCATGTTTAGTTTTCTAAGCGTTGATTTAAATAATTAAAATATATTTTCGAATATCATTCTGTCTGAAAAAAAAAGCATTTATAATATATTTAAGTCATAAAAAATTCAAATGTCAATAAAAGAATGTCCCAGTTTCAATGATATAATATTAAAGCTTAATTTAGACTATTTACAACAAATCATACATCAAATTCAAGGTAATTTAACTTAGTTTTGTTTTTCCTCCAAATGTTCAATATGTGCACTTTAATTATACGGCACACTTTTAACCTAAATTCCAACTCTTCCCACTCTTCGGTTGCCAAGTCCGGAGTGATGGAAGCAATAGCCTCTTCAATTATGTGTCCCAACACTATCAAGCCATTAGTTATTGGCGGAAAGTCAACTCGGTCTTTTATAAAGACCCAATAGAAAACTAGTCGTTGGGGGCCACAGTAATACTTACCCATCATGGATATAGATAATAAAAAATATGAAAATAATATATGTGATATTTGCTAAGCATTGTACCATGTTACTTTTATTAATAATTTAATTTATTTGGACCTCCTTACATATAATTAATATAACCCCTTAAGCTAATATTGCTTTTTTGCATTAAAATATCTCAATTTGTTGATTTTCTGTAAGCAAGTAAACGCTATTGGTTTACAATGGAAGTCAACGAGAATTTGGCGAAATATTAGAGATACCGCCAATTTGGCGTCACTTTTGGCGACTCATTTTGGCCGCCAAATTTGGCAATATACCACCAATTTGGCGGTATTCGGCGACAGAACAGGGTCCCCCTACGATAGACCCCCTTATAAGTATGGAGAGGCAATAAATGCTTGACATTTACGATAAGCCATTATTGACATTTAATCTTATAGTTTGGCAATAGAGTTTTGGTTGGCGGGATAATTGAGTTGTACCGAATATCGTAAAAGAAACATCCTTATAACTCGAAAAATTATAATCCTATTAACTAACAGTTTACTGCGTCGGATTAAGCGTCTCATTTTCAATTAAAATATACCTTTGAATTGAAATTTGAATGAAATACAGGGTCATGAAAAATTGAAGAGTGTGAAAAATAGAATTACAAATATCTCGGCAACTAATTATCCGATCGAGTTCATGATGCAAAATTTATGTATTTTTATTGTCTTTTATATTCACTCCTTCATATAAACAATTTCGAAAATTTTTGTATACCTTTTATCAGAACGAATACTTCAAGAGTCCGAAAAAATAGTTCCGGTTAATCGAGGTTACTGATATTCAATAGGCTTCTGCCCATTATTACTCTCTAAGTACCCACCGAATTTCAAGTCTCTATCTCAAATTGTTCGGGATACAGAGCGCTTACAGACACACACATACAGACGGACGGTAGAGGTCTGCACGGGCCGGAATTTCCAGGTCCGGGCCCGGTCGGGCCCGGACCGGTGTAAAAATTGGAATTTCGGTCCGAGCCCGGCCCGGACCGTTTGCATTTTTACAGTTCTCGGCCCGGCCAGGCCCGTACAAAAATCAGTGAAAACAGGCCCGGCCCGACACATTTCTTACAAAAAAAAAATCCGTTTTTTCTCAACATACAATTAAGATTCTTTTAACGAATACTACATACATATTTATGGGAACATATTTTACATTACTATGATATTCGCAAAACAGAGAGCACACAATAGTAAACATTAACGATTACTTACAGTGTTTTAGTCATAATGCCTACAGACATTTCAAAATGGAAATAAGAATTCATTATAAGATTAATGTAGTTCAGAATAAAGGATTAAAAACATGATAATTTTTGAAGCTGTATAATAAAAAGTAGATTTGTGAAAATATTTCTCTCTTTTTTAATGCTTTTCTCAAATCCAAAGGAGCTACATTTCGACACATTTATGAATTCTTTTCTTTTCGGAAACGCGCAGGTATTCTTATTCAGAAGCTATGTAAATGTCGTTTTTTTCATAGATAAAAGCAATATATCTTTCTGAAAATACAGTCAAAGTTAGCGTTTTGAATTGAATTTCCGGAAGCAACAGCACAGGAAAGGGGAAAAACGCACAGTCACGTGACAGGAGTCTCTGTTATCTCTGTAAGTAATTTATCAAATATGGAAAAAGCTATTCATTTCCAAATGCTTTCAATAGGCAGGCCTGTCAATTTTATGCCTTTATAGTTAAAAATTTTGTCAGAAAATGTGTCTGAAAGCTTCGCATTGATGAGCAGTGAATATGAGAACCACCTTAAGGTATATTTCCAAAGATACTGTTAAGATAAGTTCATTATCACTATTAATACTACAAAACACAATGACTGTTCTACGCATCCTGAGATCGATTAAGACCAGTTTCATCCCGGCACGAGTCTTCTGAAAAAAAAATTAAACTCGGAATCAGACATCTTGTAACTGTACGATGTCGATCTCTACGATGGACATGTTACATTTCTGTAATGATGTTGTTAAACTCGCATCGGCTCGTGACGCACATTTATACTTCTCGTGAAAATCATATTAATTGAAAATGGCTCGTATTTTATCTGCTTCGCTTAAATTCTTATATCGGGCCGATAGGCCCGATTAATTTTTTTGCCGGCCCGGCCCGTTTATTTTGTCTGTCGGTCCGGCCCGTTGAAACAATTGTCCTAATTCTGCAGCCCGTTTGAAAATTCGCCTTCATTCCCTCGACCCGGCCCGGCCCGGCCCGCGGGCCGGGCCGGGTACGGGCCTCGGGCCAAGCTCGGGCCCGTGCAGACCTCTAACGGACAGACAATTTTTTTTTCTAAAAATAAGTTTTTCGGAATCTCCAGTGTCTGAAACGTGTAAATCCGTCCAAATTTCTTTTTCGATTTTTAAAACGATTGCAAGACTTACCTTATACTACGTATGATGGGTAAGTAAAAATGCATGGCTCTAATGGCTTTTAAATCTTCAGCCTCAAAATAACGCTTTACGCTCAGTAGTCGACATTTTACGTATATGACACTACAAGCGAGTCCATAACAAAGCAGTACTCGCGCATGCGCTTATCGAAAAATGTTTGAGTTATTCTTTATTTGTGATCTTGAACCAACACTCAACAACGCTTACAGTTGATACTATTAAAATTGATAACTGGCACGTACATTTATAGATACCCTGTATTATATCTTTAAATATTTATATTTAGAACAGTAAATTTTTTCTAATTATGAAAAAACGTTGCAGATATATGAATCCTTAGCAATTACTAAATTCAACCAACCGAAATGAAATACGAGATATAGTTATTTAAAATTATCCGTTAGAGATTGCGACGAACAAGAAGAATGTAGTCTGTTCGGCAACAGTTTCAGTGAAAAAATTCCAAATAAAAAAATTGAAAACGCATAAATGGCGTTCGAACCAGTGTTGCCAGAATGGGGTCTTTTTTGTTCCCAGATTGTTGATTGTCACCGCTTTTTTGAAATAGTTGCGACGAACTAGAAGAACGTAGTCTGTTCGGCAACTGTTTCAGTGAAAAAATTCCAAATTAAAAAACTGAAAACACATAAATGGCGTTTGAACCAGTGTTGCCAGAATGGGGTCTTTTTTGCCCCCAGATTGTTGATTGTCACCGCTTTTGTGAAATAGAAATACTCGACCTATTTAAAAATAGATTAAAAATTCTGAAAAATAAACGAATTATTCTATTTTAAAAAAGTGGTGACAGTCAAATAATCTGAATTAAAAAAGTCCCCAATCTGGTAACACTGGTTCGAACGGTACATGCAACGGAAAAAACGGTGATGAAAGACACATGCAATGAACAGCATTGTAAACTACGAACAGCAACTAAGACGAGAGAAAAAGACTAGAAATACAAGTACATAAAAACATTACAAGTTTCCCACAAATGATGACTTGAAGTGCGTCTTCTTGTTCCATTTTTAAATTGCTGTTTTTTGCACGTACCGTACGTCGCCGTTCCAATGCGCTAATCATTTCAGTAGGTGTTGCCATACGAAAGTTTTACTGCATCCAACATTTTATTTCGGTCATTTGAACGTCCGCTAGATATTCCTATGTCAGCAAATATTCTTTATGATGTCCTGTATACTGAAATAAATAATCTGTATAATTTTCTTAATGTATATTTAGAAATTTTTGCTTTCTATACAGATGTATATGTTGATTTATGATTATGTGTTTAATGATACATAATTTTCAAAGTTTACAACTACAAATTACATATTAGTTTCGTGAATATTGATCGTGTACTTTTTATCAAGAATAACGGAAAAATTATTTTTTCATCAAGTTTCTATTTTTATTAGCTGCAGGTAAAAAAATCTACACTTTTTGTGATAGAAATGAAATTCTTAATTTAGCTTCAGGTCTACCATGTGTGTAGAAGGCTTTAGATATAATTATTTTTTGTAAAAAAATATGTAAAATGCCCAGCAACATATGAATATGCATGTTTTTACTTTTTTTTCTATATTTTTCTTTTCTTTTAATCTTCAGTAAAGTGTTTGTTACGCTCAGGGTATTTTAGAATGATTTCTTTTTATTTTTTTTTATATAAACAATTCTAGTGATTTTGTTTCGCAAATGTTTTTCTTCTGGAACTAACTCTAAACTAATAATTTTACTGTTTACATTGCTTCTGAAAATTAAAGAATAAAACACAGAGTCCTTAAAGCTTTTAGATCAATAAAGGATAATATTTCAACATCTTTTATTATAAATAAGAAAAAATTGCAAATCCTTTAAATAAAAGTAAAAATGTATGGATGACTTAAGTATACTCTATTGAATTTCGATTTTAAATTTATTGTATTGTAACGCAGCTAATGATTTTTCAAAAGAATAAAACAAAAATATGTATAAAAAAACAATTAAAAGAAAAGGAAAAACTTACAATCTTCAATGCAAAAGATTTTAAAAACTTTTTTCAGAAATTTAGAATTTACCATTTCTTTGTATAACTAGAAGTAAATTTTCCATAACTATGTAAATCATTGTTGACACACACACTTACACACACATAGTATATAACTTAAGGTAGGTCACTTCGCTAGTGAGGAGCCTTCTGAGTAGCCCTTATTCGCAACATGTTTGATGGGGAAGGTGTAGCTCAGCGTGATGCCGCCACGATTCGAGTTACTGGCCTTGGAAGACAATTGCCCATCGCGCGTCACGCCCTGCACCCCAAACACACCATTATAGACATAAAATCTGCGACAGAAAAACTCATAGAATTGAGGATAATGTGATGTGGAAATTAGGAGGGTGGCTTTAGTGCTTTATTTTAATTTCGGTTACCACAAATTGCAAACATTGTATGCTTTAATTTGAAAACTTAAATACATTAAGTAGTTTTTTCAAAAATATACATCTACATTTTGGGAATAGAAATATCAAAACTAAAATGATTTTTTAGTTGATTTGTACACAAGAGCTTAGACATACCAGAATTTCCAGCGGTCTACTGCGCGTCAATTGGACTATCGAACTTTATTATGTTGCATTACACTTAAAATTGCCTTTTTAATATTTCGTGATTGTCACGTATTTAATTAGCTTAGCGTTTAATGTTAGTGAAAGTGTAATGTAACTGCTATAAAGGAAAGACACATGTACTTACAAAATTTAATACCTCTCCTTGATTTCGCGGGACGAAAACATCACAAGTGAAACAATTTTTTGCCTAGTGACTTCAAAACCACAAGGCACCACCACATAAATCTGTGACCAAGGTTATAATTTTCATAGTAATCTAATACTGTTAAGCGAAACTACATTTTGCATTCTTTGAGAAACAGAAAGGCGCATTGCAGACTTAACCCTCATGAGAAGAACTGTCACGGCTTCCCGAATCAGGAGCACATGGATATGCCATACCCATGAGTCTTTAACCATTAATGTATTATTTTTTAACTATCCGATTTAAAAGATTTTTTTCAGTTCAAGGCTCAGAACGGGTAAAAAATATTATGTTTATAGAATGATTATAAAATCAAAAGCTTCCTTAATGCAATGGAAGAAAAAGAAAAAGTTCTTAAAAAATTGTCAAAATATAGTGTTTCATTCAAGCTATCATATTTTAATGAAATTAGTTGATTAAAACTTTATTCCAACGGCGTTTGAAAGACAATTTAATGTACTTTTAAATACCTATTAACTCATTTACCGTTAATGTAAAAAAATATATTTATTTAGTTAGCTAAATTTCAGTCGTTTAAAAATAATAATGCTTGGCTAACCATATAAAGCCATCAATTTTTCATTAATACAAATACTTAGAAATGTACCAATCTTAGAAAATATTAAGCAGATAATTGAAAGCTATAGTCTACGCAAATTATAGCAGTATGATTCTTACACATAGGATTATCACACCTTAAACACTTATAACATGTTTTTCTGCTTAAAAAACTCGGTGAGTACACACAACGTTTATATTTTTCTAGTTTATCTTCAGACATCAAATCTCTTGGGTCTTGTGTTTCAGGTAAATCTTTATAATCTAAAAAAGCTTCCATTTGAGAACGTAATGTCATTTATACAGCAGGCACTTTAAGTCTTTTTATGAAAAATGGTTTAGTAAGATGCAAAGCTAAATCTAAAACATAATTATTACGAACTATCGTTTTATTACCGCTTATCAAACGGCTATAGAAGTGTGATGTGATATAGAAGTGTTATGATTTACTTACTACAAACTGTGCAGCAATCTGCAAAGTTTTAACTTAGATTTTTAAATTAATGTACTAGAACTAAACAATAAAATAAAGCTAAATAATGATATTGAAAATTGTCAGGATTATTAATAAAAGTAGTTTAAGCGTTCAGATGATATGAACAATAAACACACACACACAAATGTATGCAAAAAAATATTGAGATAAATTGACAAAATAATGACGTTATAACAGATGGAGGCGTGTATCCGTAAACTAACGACACTTGTCTATATTACAGTATTAGATTTTCCCCCCTTGCCACCAGTCATCTACTAAACGTAACCATATATGAGGAAGAAACACATTTAATTGATTCCTAGCTGTCCCATACTACAGGGTTAAAGATTTAGATTTAAAGAAAGAGGCACAAGAGAAATTGAAATTGTAAAAGTGTTATGAATATTTCATGACTTTATTTTAAGAATTAAGAAGTGTTTATAGATATGTATCTACACTAAATTATTATACATATACTGAAGTAGAAAACTTGTTTTATTTTGTAGATTCACTTAAAAAGGGTTAATTGGCTGATGGATAGCGCTTCGAAAGAAGAAAATCAACCATTGGACATGATAAAACATTGTAGACATAGCGTAAACCAATGAGACGAAAAATAGATTTTTTAGTACAAAAGTTAGTGAAATATATATCTATTTTTAAAATATGTATTTGTATTGAAGTGGAATAAATTACAGTTCAAATTAATTTTCAATAAAAAAAAATCGTCACTTAAAGTTACACAGTAAAGCAATATATCAGTATTTCACTAAAAATAAATAAAAAAAAAACATTCAAGGTGATCATAATAAAACTGAGAGTACGTGTTCTGTAGTGCAATTTATTTGCGAGAACGAAGCCAAATTTTATGCATAATTAAACAAGAAGACATGGGTTTCCGCAATAAATAGTTCTGAAATTTATCACTAGAAGGATACGTCGCACTGTTTTATTTTTCGTGCAATTCTTCGTTCCCCGCCTTGTTTAATTATTCTACAAAATATGGCAACATACTTGCAATTACTTACTTTCCATGGACTCTTGCTGGAGCTTCCTACAGATGTCAACGTCAAGGTGCCAGTAATTATCAGGTTGTAACGAAAGTTTCCCGCCACAGATAATATGCTCTTTTCAAACAGTTATCGTTGACATGTTTGCTCATATTTTGTCAAACGATTTTTGGCATTTAAAAGAAAGAGACTTGCTTTATAACACTGTGTTATGAAATTTGCAAAAAAATGTCGTTATCATTAAGTACATGGTGTCTTAAATAGAACTATCACGCTACCAGATTAGAAGCAGCATTTACTTCCAACTCTGTTGCAAAAAGTCAGCTACACAATGTCATCGAATCATGTGTATAGCTTTAGGTACTACTGTTGTATCATATCGCACTGTGAAGGTTTGGTAACGAAAGTTCAAAAACAAGGACTATGACATTCGAGAAACAGAGCGCTCTGGCCGGCCTACTGATGTTGATGAGGCCCGCCTGCGAGAATTTGTGGAATAATATCAGTATTCAATTGCTCAACAGCTAGCTAAAGAGTTAGACGTTCGTGCCATGCCCATTAGTTGCGCTATACATCGCATAAACTTCACGTACTAGTTCAATTGCTGGGTACCGCATAAGCTGACACAAGCAGATAAGGGAAGACGTGTTCAGGCCTGCAGAAAACGCAAGGACAAAATTTTAGACTGGATCGTCACCTGTGATGAAAAGTGGGTTTACTTCAACGACACAAGCTGACAAGGGAGTTAGTCTGCGCCCGGTGAGCCCGTCGGCAGCATCGCAAAGCGCAATTTGACTAACAAAAGATAATGCTTCGTATCGGATGGGATTACCGTGGTATTATCCACAAATAGTATCTGGAAAAAGGTAAAACCATGGACAGCAAGGTGTACAGCAAGATGCTAGTTCGTGTTGACGCTGCTATCAGGGAAAAATGTCAAAATGAGTTCCGGAGCAAGAAGGTAATGTTTCACCAGGACAATGCTAGATCAGATGTGTCTGCATTCACCGGTTGGACTCTGTATGGACTCGAAAGGGATCTTTTGCCACACTCACCATATAACTCCGACATCGCTTCTTCGGACTTCCACCTTTTTTCACAACTGCAACTACATCTTGCTTGTGTTATCTTTAATTCTGCACAGGACGTCCGAAATGAAGTTAATCCTGTTTTTGGACTCGCGGACCCCAAGTTTCTGGGCCGAAGGCTTTAAAAAACTACCAAAATGTTGGCAGAAAATCATAGATTCCGGTGGTGATTACTACCAGCTCTAAAGGTACCGCTTTAAAGTTATTTTTAAGATTTATTAAGAACTTTCTTTTGGCGGAAAACTTCCGTTGCAACCTAATATATTCACAATATTCAGTTACTGACACCTTGAGGTAGAAATCCATGAGAAATTCCAGGATGTTACCTAATCTAATCTAATCTAATCGCCCACCCTGGGAACCTGCGTGATGAACAAATCCAGGAGGTTACCATAGTAATTGCATGAACGTTGTCATATTTTGTAGAATAATTAATTAGTGTATTTATTCTGTAGGAAAATCTAATTGCCAGAAAAGAGCCAAATTTTGTTAGATGATTAAAGAAGACGGATTAAACAAGTTAATAAGAGATGGTTAAACAATACTTTTTAAACATATCCCCTGGCGGTGAATTTCGAATCATTTTTCCACTGAATTCTTCGTCACTCCGTTTTTTTCACTGATTTTGTAATATTTGGTTCCATTCTTTTAATTAGATCGAGTTACAGAACACGCTCAGTATGTCCAATTAATTATGGCTAACTTACACGTGACAGTTCATATCCAAAATACTGAATTTACTTAATTGAAAGCTAGTGGAGCTAGAAAGCCCGTCAATATTGAAAATGCTGTTCAGAAAAAAAGCGCTTAAAGTTGTCATTACTGTATACAAACTGTGGCGCATTCTACTTATGTACCTTCAAAACATATCTTTCTCTTATTATGTCGCTTTTTAACTACTAAAATAGAACCTACTTTTTTAATGGCTGTTGCATATAAAATTCGCGAAAAAAGTCGTTATTTTAATATTTTGAATCTTCTCCCCACCTTTCGTATAGTGTATTACTTTTCTTTCTACAAAAACAAGATGTTAAAAAATTGTAAGTAATTCAGTTTGTTTGCATTTACATAAGCATTACACACTTTTAACTCAATTTTCACAAAATGTTGCTTTTTGAACTTCGATGTACTTCTTTAGAGAAACTAGGGCATATTATTGATTTAAATTTTACCAGAATATTTCGTCGCCGCACACCAACAGTAGGACATATAGTAATAATAAAAAATGAGATGTCTGACTTACTGCTATGAATAACTGTATGTGCATCTAGTGGAACAACTTCTGAAACACAAAGTTTTGTTTGATACTATATCTCAGATGCGTTTTATAAAAAATCCCTACTCTTCCTCTTGATGCAAACACAGTTTATCATAGCAGTATGTTGGACATCCCGTTTTAGATTATTACTAGATGTCCTTTAGTTGCTCTGAGTCGACTTTACACATATCCCTGATCAGTTTGAAGTGAACTTTTACTACAAACACTTGTACAAAAGTTTAAAAAAAAAGCTTTTCTTTGAAAAAACGCATTTTCTTGTTGATTAAAAACTGTTTTTATTCCAAACTAAAAAGAAAATAACTAAAGAATACCTGCTTATAAAATTTACTTCATGTTAATAAGAATTATTTATATTATGTACCGGGTGTCCCAAAAAGGACTGACTGATTTTAAAATTCAATAACTTCCAAACGGTGACAGATATTAAAAAAATTCTTGCAGGAGGGTTATGCATAAAGTCAAAAGTTTTATTACAGTGAATTTCGATTTTAGTTCGAATTACAAACAATAGATGGCGCTGTAAGTAATAGTCACTAAATACAGGCTCGATTTTTGGTCCTTTCTGTTGTTCCATGGAGAAAAAGGAGATGGAAATGTATTATCCGGGCCACGAAGTACCAAAAATCGAGCCTGAATTTAGCCTCTATTGATCGCAGCGCCATCTATTGTTTGTAATTCAAACTAAAATCGAAAATCACTGTAAAAAAAACTTTTGACTTTATGCATAACCCTCCTGCAAGAATTTTTTTAGTATCTGTCACCGTTTGGAAGTTATTGAATTTTAAAATCAGTCAGTCCTTTTTGGGACACCCGGTATATAAAAAATTTCGAGTCAGTATTTTTGGTAGTTTCTGAGAAAAGGTACATTAAATTATTATAAAATGTATATGGACTTCCAGTTGTCCTCAAGGGGAAAAAAGTGATTATGTCAAAGGATATAGCTACCCTTTAAGTGGAAAGTAATTTGAAGGAGATTTATAACCCTCAAAATGAAAATTACTTAGCCTATTTATGTCTAGCGTCCCATTTTTGGGATTCTTCGAATTTTAATAAATTTGTATAACTTTCTATTTGTATAAATTTGTATAACATGAAAATTGTATGAAATAATTATCTGTAAATGTCTTTATCTGATACCGAAAGATGACAGCATAAGATGGATATTTATTTACTTAAATGAAGGCTTTTTTTCGGAGTTTATGAAGTTTTCATTTTTCAAGATGGCTAAATGTAAAAGTAAGTTTATTTGCGTTTTTTCTACAAAGGATCGAAATAAATCACTCATAACCTTAGCTTGTAGAATTCTTTTAAATACGTACTTTTTTAAATTGTGAAAATATATGTTCAAGCCTATTTTATTATTCATTTTTAAACTTACAAAATATAGGGAGCTAGGCATGAATGGGTATATATTTTTATTAGCCATTTATGGGACAGTTATTTGTGAAAAGTTTTTCAGATTGTTTTTAAGCCTCAAATACGATTATGGCTGGTTTATTTATAATACTAATTATAATGCTATTTGTCTCTGTAAAGAAATAAATATATTTTTTAGTAGTTCATAAAAATACGAATTACAGTATATGCAAATTTAAATATTATATACAAATTTCAAGATTATTTTATATAAATTTCGACAAGACATAGAATTATGCATATATACTCTTATAAATATTATGCATATATATAGTCTTATAAATATTATGCATATATACTCTTATAAATATTATGCATACATTAAATATTATGCATGCCTTAAATTTTTCCATATTTAATACGCTTGCATTTAATAAAATAAATTTAAAATTATTTTAGTGTAATTTTTTAAAGTCTTTTTCTAGTTCTTTTAAAGTAATTTTACCAACAAATATAGGCTAAAATTCCTTTTCTTTAGTACCTCCCTACTTTTCAGTTATATGTATTTAAACCCGCCCCCAACCCCTCTTCTTATTAAATTTCAAAATCCTAAATCCTGAAAATCGATAATACAAGATAAAAATAATTTTGGAAAACTAATTGAATTCATAGAAATTTTAATGAGTCTCATTTTCACAAAGTTTTAAATACTTGTATCACGAAAAGTAACTTTAACATAAAATCATATTTGTTTAAAAAACAAAAAAAGCATGGAAAAAAATTCTGATTCCGGAGGCTAAAAGACTTAAAAGAATTAAAAAAGCATATTTGGGTAAGTATTAAAATCTTGAAGAAAAAAAAAAAAATAAAAACCTCCATTGTACTTTTTATAAATTTGTCAAAAAAATAAAGAATATTTTTTTTCTGAGTTTTAGCTGGTAGTAGAGAACAATGTCTAAGATTATCTTTAATTAAATTATATTAACTATCTATATTTGTCAGTAAATAAATTTATATTCATTAGCAAATATCATTTTCTGTTTTTTAAGAATTTCTTTAATATGAATACTTTGAGGAAAATTTATCAGCAAAACAGTTCTAAATGTCTCTTTTACATTACTAGTAAGAATTCCAAATTGCTTTTAATCCAATAAATATAATTTTCAACCTCTTTTGATACTTAATCAATTATGAATTCATTAAATAATAAAATTAAAGTTCACATCTATTAGAATATTATGTATTGCTCAGTGTTTTTACGGGGTGCGTTATGCGAAGTGTTTATATAAATCCATTTACACTTAATTATTATACACATATTTGAGTAAAAAACTATATACATATATGAGTGTATATATATATATATATATATATATATATATATATATATATATATATAATCATTAATTAAACATTACAAACCATCATCAAAAACCCCGTAATTGTGAATGAAATGACAATAACAATGGATACCATAAACCTATAATATAGAACTATAGGTATAAAATAAAGTGCCTTATACTTAATTACAAGTATTAATATGGAAGAAAAAAAGAAGAATATGGATACTGAAAAAAAATGAAAAACTTATATATTGAATTACGTTTTCAAGAGTACAAAATTCAATGATATAAGCCAATCGGTAGTTTTCCGTGAGAAAAAAAGCTAAAAGCTGAATTTTTCTTTCTCCTGTACTCAAACAACCAATATGACCAAGAGAATAGTTTCAAGATGAAAACAGATCATTATCAAATGGCATGAAATGGAAAAAACAATACAACCCTTTAAATATTTAATTTATAGCATAAAAAAAAGAAATATTACACAACATACCGAATAAAATACCAGTTGATTTTCAAAATATCCTCCCGCACATGGTATCCAAAAGCATGGTAAGATTAGGGTGAATGAAACAGTTAAGTTAACACAGAAATGAAAACCTATGGATTCAGTTAATTCATTTTGAAATACCGTGATAAATTCAATTAATATACTATAAATAGAAAATAATTACATTATTAAAAATACCTAAAAACACTTTTAAATTGTTTAATTTCTATTTTACAATATTGCCAATATTCAGTGGTCTGGTATAATATATATATATATATATATATATATATATATACATATATATATTGTTGATTTTCTTCAAAAATTACCGCCAGCTGATAGGCGAAAGCGATTCGAAAAGAGAGTGTGAATTGGTGGACACGATAACTTATCGCACACTTAGCGTAAAACAATGATACAATAAAAATTGAACGATTGAAAAAATTTTTACAATCCAGTTAGAACTTAAAAGTTGAAAGTAAAATAAATAGTATCAGAAAAATGTATCAATAACTTATGAGTAGTTTTAGACATGAAATAATATTTTCTTAAATAGCTTTTTAACTGTTCAGTTTTTTTTTCTGTATTTATAATGTTTCACGTTGTTTATTTTAGATTATTTACTGACTAAGACACGTGTTTTCATTCGCTTTGCTATATGTCATCTGAAGAAACGTGAAACTACTTAAGGTGATATCTTAAACTAATCGTCTTGAACACATTTAACCTAAACAATATATGATATAAATGAATGAGTTAATACAAACTTTGTAAAATCATAAATTCTAAATGTGCATCAGAAAAAGAAATGTGTAAATGAGGCGTTGATTTTGAAAATGTTGCAAGTCCATTTTGTGAAAAACACCATTCTTAGTTAAAGCTAAATCTTACTACAAATTCGGAAAAAAAAAAATTATTTTTTTAATCAATTCACAATAAATATATTTTATTATCAGTATAAATTTCTTCTTAGTCCTTTAATTTGATCAAAGACATTTCAAATGCGTTCATTTTCAAAAAGTAGACGTTTAGCAATAACATAAAAAGAACATGACCCACTTTCAAAATAAACGGCTGAAGTAGTAAATTTCTCATGGCTCTAGTGAATGATGGTTCATAAATAGTAAATAAATATATATCATGATATATACATTAAATTTTAAAATCGGTCTATAGGGGAGACTAGGGAGTGTTGACCCACTTTTTACAGAATAGTTATTACTTTTTTTTAAATATTGAGCATAGAATAAAGTTTTATATATCATTTTATTCGTTATACAATCAGTTATCAAAATAAAATTGCTACATAAGTGTAAATTTGAAAAATGATTGATTTTAATCATGCGAAAGTAATTGGTCAAGGGTCCCTACATATGGGAGGTTTGGCCCACTCTATGGGACGCTTGACCCACTTTTTTTTATATCGAAATATTTGAAAAAAGAAATATAATCAGTTTAAAAAAATATATATATATATGCTACATGCTGTTATTGTTATAAAAAATATTTTTGAAAATATGATGCTTAAACAAACCTGTTTAGACGCAATCGCAAGTCAGAGGAGTAAAATTTTGTTTTAAACAGGATTTTGTCTGAGCAGATATAATTGTACGTCAAGGAAAAGAGAATTTTACCATTTAAGGAAGTATACCGTTAAAGAGAGGTTCCATTTTCATAGGATTTCCTGTATTATTATGTCCGAATTTAGTAGCCACTATCCCGCTTTATTTGTCTCCTTGTCCTACTTTTTGTGACACTCGACCTGACAACCCTAGTTGTACCATAGTTTGACTTATTTTAGTGTATTGACCCTGGTGAGCACTTAATTTATCATTAACGTCTTGTAACCCTTTCAGGAGTTAATTAGTACTTTCAGTACTAAAAGGTTGAAACAAATGACTAGCACCGGAATTTGCGAAAAAAATTATTTGGAAATAAGAAAAAAGTTATATTTCACATACATATTAAATGGAAAATATTTTAGCAAAATTCTGGTGTCATTATAGCGTTTGGGAATTAAAATTAAATGGTTTCATAAACATACTACTGCCCCTGAAAGGGCTAAAACTGCAGTTTTCATAATTTCTAGTCTTTTCCCCTTTTTCTATTTACCTATTGTAAGTAATATTGAAATGGGAAAAAATGTTCCTATCAACTTTCCATTTATATTTCATTAAATGTTTTCTTGCAGTGGATAATATAGCAATTTTTCGCATCTTTCTTTAATCAGTTTTAAACAATTTCTTTTTCGTCATCCCATTTTACTGTAGCTTTACAGAATAAATTTACATTCTTTTTTTATAAAAACCTTTAAAATTCCATTATACATAGTGTATAATAAAAATATTTCCAAAACTACTTAAATAAGCAAGCCTTGAGCATCTGGTCAACCCTCCCTCACATTGAGTGGGCCAAGCCTCTAGACATAACCCCTTTCTAAAACAATAGAACACTCTTAGCCTAATTTACTGTACCATCTTTATGTCTGGAATTAAACCTCGTTATTTCAGCCTTAATTAAATCCAACTTACTTAAATTTCTATGATATATTTTATCAGGAAAAAGCTTACAAAATATTTCTAAAAAACACAACTTTTAGGTTGAAAACGCTCACAATTGATTTTTTCCACACTTATTTCGATTATTATCTGTTTGAAACAAAGACTGTTGTTTGAGTATTGAAGTACTTTTAGTTGCCACCTACTTGTAAAACTCTGTAATTCTTATAAAGATGAAAATTGAGGGTTGGGTTAAGCCTACCGTATGGTCAACTCTCCCTACGCTCCCCTGTATCGTAAAATCCGGCGCATAACGCGCACTGTTGTATAACGCGCCTCTACAACTTTACACTGTATTTTTTACTATTTTTAGGTCTATTCATAGTACAACGCGCACCCTTTTCTTTAGAAAGAAACTTGAAATTTAAGTACACATGTGATTTTCTGATCTTTTCAAGTACTTCTTTCCTGAAATTGCCATAGTCTTTTCAAGAAATGGTGTACTGAAGTGACAAACGATAAGAGGAACAATATTTTCCAGTATAAGGACTTTTTATTCATAAGACGAAAAAATATCTAATTGAAAAACATAGAACTCAAAATGAGCTCCGAGGCGAATCACAAGTTCACCTTGCGTTAAAATAACTAAAATTAAAAAAAAAATGTTTAATAAAAAGCTGCATAAAAATTTATTAAAATATTCCGTTACAAAATGAACTGGCCTTTAAAAAATTAAAAACCATTGATGTTCAAAATCATATGAAAGAGAAAAGATGATTCCTGAGATCTTTCGACTGCAAACGCGATCATTTTCAAAGGATACTTTCACTGGAATGTCACATTCACTGAGCTGTTTATACACCAGTCTGGGAAAACGAATCAGTCTATTATTTTTGGGGGGTGTCTATGAAGTTGTTTCGTTCCGATGATGAAGTGTTAGATATTTTTTAAATATTAAACCAAATATGAGGTATGTCATAGGACAAAACATCGTTAGATACACTATTTTCTTTACTTAAAATCTCCAATGATTCCCTAATTCTTAAATCATAATTATCTGATGAAAGGTATAATAACTTTTGCATTCTCGAAATCTATGGCGTTGATTTAATCTGGAAGGAGCTGTAGATGGTCGGTTAAACGTGATATCTCTCATGTGCTCCCCCAATCTTTCTTTAAATTTTCGAGTGGTCATACCTATGTAGCTTAACTCCTTCTATTTCCCCGTTTCAAATGGGACACAATAAACACTTGCAATTTCCTTATTAGGTATGGGATCAAATTTTCTTTGAATTAGAGCTTTTAGTTTTGTACGACTTTTGGCTATTAAATTGATATCAAATGTCCTTAAGGCGTATTTTAATCTTTCATGTAATCTTGGTACGTAATCGAAGCTACATATTCTCTCTCATGTTTATTCTTTCTTTTTGATTTTTCTGCTTTACTTCATAAATTAATTTATGTGCTGAGGGGAAAATCTGTTTTCTATTGCAAAGTGTTTAATAGTATTTAATTTATTTTGTAGATACTTTTCACTGCAAATATAAAAGGCTCGTTTTACGTAAAATCTGTAAGCAGCAATTTTATATTTGAAAGGGGAGTTACAGTCATAAGAGATGGTCATACAATATTGTATGAAAGGCGAATGTTTCTCTCTGCAAAAATTTCCAAGTATTAATATCATGTAATTAAATTATTGTATTCCATCAATTCATTACCTTACTACTAAATTCGGTATACTACTAAAACCGTACATCTTGTGCAATATAACCTTTTACTTTTGAAAATATTTGATACATTTTAAGATGTTTTGTTTTGTTTTTATTTTTTGAAATTTTTGTAAACATATATTTTAATAAAAAAAACAATAGAAAGAAACAAGGGTAATTGTAAATAAAACATAGTAATTATTGTATTTTTCGTATACTTCCAACCACCCCCCTAAAATCGTCTTCTTCATGAATTTTAATTTCTTTATATTACATAAAATAATTCCACTTTCAATGGAATCGAAACTGCACATCTTGTGCTACATAGTTTCTTTTTCTGGAAGTATTTTATATACACTTAAGGTATGTTGTTTTGTATTTGGATATTTGCACAATTCCTCGACCTATCATATATGTTTTATGAAAGAAAAATAAATGAAAAAACAAGAGAAAATGTAAAGCACTACTTTCAAATGTACCTAAATGACCACCCACGATGTACTTAAAATAAAAGCCAATTTCTCCCAGAATTCTCCTGGTTACATGGAATCTTTCTGTGAAATGAAATTTAACTCTGACATTTTCCGAGCCAGAAAGCTATTTTCAAGTAACGGGAGCTATCAATGCAAACGAAATTATTGTTATGAGACATTAAAAGTATTTAAAAGTAAAATCGAAATATTCATTGTTAAAGGTAAGTTCTATTAAAATGCATTAAACAATGTTCAGCTTTAAATAGTTCATGAAAATGAATAACTAGCTTAAAGTAGTTTAACACAAGTGTTTGTACTGATTGTTTTTATGTCTAGTTAAAAAATTTCTAATGCATTAGAAAAAACGAATACATGAAATTTTATGTTGTGTATATTGTATTTATGTTATGTATGTCTGTATAATATTTAAACATATCTTTAACAGTTGAATGCAAGCGCTGTGTATGTGTGTTTTAATACACAATGTAGTATTTGTAGTATGTGTTTTTTTCTGGTATCTTGATGTTTATATATTTAAGGGGTCCCAGGCCTCTTAAAATTGGAAACAAATGAAAAAAAAAAATGACTATGTTCAACATTTAATATCTTAAAATGTATATGATTTTAAAACACAATTTTTATTGGAATAAAATACATAAGCATGTTCTTTCATTTCATGTACACTGGTGTCCAAAATTAAGGACCAATCACAAAATGCTAATTTTCAAGTACGCGAATACTCAAAAGGAAATAATATAATTCGAATAATTACTATCTCTACAGCACAGCTAGCCTATATAACATCTCATTCATTCCACACATGGTCGCAAGTGTCACAGTCACAACGGTGAAGCAAAAAAATAGGAAATTCCATACATCTCATTATGAGTCTCAAATGGTCACTATATGTGACTCCACTCAGACCTCACTGTGACTTCTGCTTTGTGACGAGTCATCATGTGACTTTGCAAAGTAGCTACATTGTGACTCTCATTTGACTGTCATCCGCAGACTCAATTTCAAAGTCATCGTGAAAGCTGCATTGTGATGAGTTACCAAATAATGTCACATTAAAGTCACATGATGACTTTCAAGTGACAGATTACTTTAAAGTCACCATTGTGTTCTTTTGTGAAAAGTCACCATGTGACTATAATGTGATATTATTTGGTGACTTATCATATTGCAACGTTCATGATGACTTTGAAATTGAGTCTAAAAATGACAGTCACTTGAGAGTCACAATGTAACTACATTGTAAAGTCACCTGGTGACTCGTGACAAAGTAGCAGTCACAATGACGTCTCAGTGGAGTCACATATAGTGATCATTTGAGACTCATAATGAGACGTCTGGAATTTCCTATTTTTTGTTTCACCGTAGTGACTGTGACACTTGTGACCACGTGTGACATGAATGAGATGCTTTATGGACTAGCTGTGCTGTAGGGATAGCAATTATTTGAATTATATTATCTCCTTTAGCGTATTCGTTTACTTAAAAATTAGCATTTTGTGCCTGGTCCTTAATTTTGGACACCGGTGTATTTCAGATGAAGACTTAGTATTTACAGGGTGTTCCAAACTTTCAGATATTTGACGAGCAAACAATTGGTATGACAGCTTACGCGCAGGATTACGAAATAAATTTTGCAACTAGAATAATAAATGTTGTATCTACTTATACTTCAGTTTGTAATAATTACCCTTAACCTAAATAAATTTCTATTTAAAGCATTTTTATATTTTTAATGCAACGTTGTATTTAGTTAATGCAAAAGGAAAAAAAAATTCAACAGTAAAATCACAAGGAAAAATATATTGTTTTAATAGTAAAAGAAAATTTTAGATTCAGTTATACAGGCTAACATGAAACATATGTGTTAAAAGTTTCATGAAAAAACATTCAGACGTTTTTGAGATATCGTGCGTGTTATGCCCAAAAATGTCCTTTGGATAAAGTTGACTTCGAACTTTTGGTAAGGACTCTTCAGCTAATGAACGGATATAATTTTAAAAGCCTTAACTTCCTGTTCTAATAGGAATTTCAAGGAAACATTATATCAAATGTTCAGTAGTTTAACATCTAAAAATATTAAAATATCTAAAATTTTGAAGCTTTAAGATTCCTGAGACCACCAAAAATATTATTTTTCAGTATATACATATATTGTAAGTGTTGGGTGTTTACAGTTCTACCACATTTTTTGAATAAAATTTTCGTCTTGTTTATTCGGAGAAAAATATTACAAATCTTGTTATTAATCAGGGAATTTTTTTTTAAACTGGAGGAAAAAATATTAGGCAAATATTTGTACTGAAGTAGTAGTCCTAAATTCCTTAGACATTTTATGTAGTGCATTCACCTTGATTATCATATGCTATTTGTGATTTCCGACACTTTGGAATAACTCTAGATCGTTTGCAGACTATTAGACAGGTTTATACTGGTTTTAAAGGCTTCTTGGAAAGAACGAATGAAGCCTTAGGCTAATTGAACATGACTAATTGTTTTAA
Organism: Maratus speciosus; assembly: GCA_963932465.1. NCBI lineage: Eukaryota > Metazoa > Arthropoda > Arachnida > Araneae > Salticidae > Maratus > Maratus speciosus. Next base: position 131,172,260 of record OZ010791.1, read on the forward strand.
AATAAACTGCTTTTTATTCTGGTTCATTGCAATGAGTTTATGCAGATTTAGGCTTGTTAGAACATTATCAACTGCTAAAAAATAAATTCGAACCTGTCAACGGGTATTTTTGCCATTTAAATGGGAAGTAATTTGATAGAGATTACATATTTAATATTCATAATGAACATTACGCAATTTGTTACCATAAAATTCTTGTTTCTTTTGAACGTCCGTAACTTCCAGTAGTATTTTTATTTGAACACTGCCCCTTATTAAATTTCCGAATCACAAATGCTGAAGAAAAAAAACAGTTATAGTAATTTTGAAAACCTGATAGTTTTTATAAAACGTTTTCATCATTGGAACAATGTTTTAAATTCGTTTATATAAAAAAAATAAAATGTAAGTTTAAAAATTACAAAAACGTATAGAAAAATATGATGATTCTGGAGGCTAAATGATTTAAATAATTAAAAAAGCATATTTGGGGAAGAATTAAAATCTTACTTAAATTACATTGTACTTTTTTCAATTTGGCAAGCTTTTTTTTAGAACTTAAACTACTAGTAAAGAACAATTTTTAAAGCTTCTTTTTTATTCCAGTTACATAAATTGTCTATGTTGTTCAGCAATTGAATTGCATATTCATTGCATATTCATAACTACAATTGATACAAGAGTTATCAATATAACATTTGTAAATATGTGGTTTATATTAATAATAAGAATCTGAAATGACCTTTAAATCAAATATATCAGAAAACCAATAAATATGATTTTCTGTCTCTTTTGAATCTTAATCATTGATGAAACGATCAACTTCAAAGATATCAGTTACTGTTCGCATCGTTTAGAACATTCTGACAGATTGTTTAGAACAGTTTTTCTAAAGATTTCTATTTGGGAAGTGTTTATATAAATCATTCACACTAAATTATTATACACATATTTAAGGAGAAAACTACATATCTATATTTTTCTTGGTATATTAAAAAATGGTGAACTGACAGTTGATAGTTGACTGGGCTTTCCACAGAGAGTGTCAATTGGCGTATACGGTAATTATTGTACACTTAACGTAGAATAATGCAACAAAGAAATTGGGGTGTTCTTAGTCGAAAGGCTACGCGAAATATGTTGCAGTTCTAAAACATATTATTTAGTTTTAGTTAAATGCAAGAATTAAAATTAAAATGTGAAAATACCAACTCAAAATTTCGTTTAGTAATAAAAATCCTGATATTAAACTGGGTATTTTTTTAATCTTCAGAAACTAAAATTAGCCAAGCATTTGTAATCTGAAATAGTGGGCGATACACATTAGACATTCCAAGGATTGTATGCACCTTGAGGGATTTTGTGAATAGAGTAATTGTATGAATTTAGTAATATTATTCTTTCTTTTATGTAATCATATATTAATTATTCTTATTGTTGTATAACAAATATGTACTTTAATATCTGTGTAGGTAATAGTTTAAGTATTTGCTGTTCTAAATGTAACACAGCGTAATTGGTAACGGTATATCTATGAAATTTTGTGGGCGATTTAATATTGTATGTTTGCTTGATTATGAGTATCCATTGCTACATTCATCCACATTTCCTTCTTGTTAAGTTCTTCATGTGTTTAATTGCCCATGTTTGTAAATTTAGCCTGTATTGGTAATATATGTTCAAATTTTCAACAAAATATCACATTCTGCACGTATTTTGTACTTTAATGGAATATGAAATTTAATCTTAAAAGAAAAAAAAAGGCTTAGTGGATTAAGGTAACAAAATATTATTACACAGTATAATACTTTTACTGTATTTGTGTATGCCATTTTTAGTCTCGATATTTCATATTTGAAAGTCTCTAAATCCAATACAGCACCAGCAGATTCTAAAACGCTTCTTTTATTACGAAAATGTCTAAACCGCTACGATATAAAAGATTACTCCCACCAGAGGAAATCAGTCTATCTGAGTATAATACAGTTTCTAAAAAATTTTTATGTGAAAAACAATTCCACACTCTGACTTTTTCTAAGAAATAATAATATTTTTAAAAGATGGCAATTCAAATGAAATAAATAAAAAAAAAAATATTGTTTTTCAATTATAGAATATACCTTCATTTAATTTTCCGTTCAAATATATTTTCCTCAGTATTTCGCTTTCATACTGGAGATGGATAAATAGGAAATTTCCGTATTTTCTGATGTATTTCACGCTTCTTTGTATTAAAAGCAATCCAAAGTATAACACATTTTTAAACGGAAAAAATATAAAAGAGTATAATGTAAAATTACATAAACTATTCATTACTTAAAAAAATAAGTAAACAATTAAAAGTGTGCTTAAAACAGAGCACTTTCGGTTAATACACAGCCATCATCAGGATTTAAATTTTAAACAATTGTTACGAACGGAAATTGCTCATATCTCTCTCATAAAATCCTTTCTTAAAACCGTACATACGAGTTTCATTGTCGAATCCACTATCACGCCGAAAAACAGAAGAGTGATGGGGGTTACAAACCACTACTCTCTTATCGAACTCATCCATATAAAGTATGACTTAAAAAATCAAGCAACTTAAAAATCCGGCTTAAAAGTCAATTTTTTCCTTCCTTTTTTTACACTTCGAACTAACAGGATAAAAAAAAAGTAGCAATTGTTCACGAATTAAAAACTTCAAGTTCGAAAGTAAAATTGCAAAAATAAATAATTGACTAAGAAGATCGCATGTTTTCTTCATATGTCAGGCCCGATTAGTTCTTTGAACAACAGAAGGTCCAAGAAAACTCAGAGCTAAGAATATATGGCTGCAATAGAACCACCAATAACGCTGTTAACAGCTCAGGGGGAACCGACGGCAGAAAAGTTATCACTGGAAAAATGCGTAAATTTGAAAGGAGAATTAATATCCCCTCTAGTGAAACAAGACTGTATTTTCAAAATAAATATTCTTTACTTGTATAAAATACAAGAAAAACTTGTTTAAGAACGGCCAAAAAAATTAAGCAAATAGCATTATCAAGTAAAAAAAAAAAATCATTATCAAGTTTTTTTACAAATAGCATTAATTATTACACGAGAAGGAAATGACTTTACGGTTTATTAGATTTTTTAAAATTATTATTTGTAACATAGAAAAACCAATTAAAGTAACATTTTTTTTAAATATTTATTTTTCTCTTGTTTTGTGACATAATTATCACTTGGTTACGAATTAAATTATGAATTAAATCACTATTAGGAATATCGGAAGTACTTTTGATATTCCTTCAGAAATGCGGAATTTTCAAAAATCCGGCATTGTCTCGGTCCCGAAGATGCCGGATTTTTGAGGATATACTGTATATGTAGCGGTGTAGTTTAAAATGTCATTCATACTTTTCTACTCCTGTTTACAATTTCTACAGAGTCGCGGATTTATTGTTCGTAATAATTCTTCATTTGGCATATAATACTTACATTATTGAAATCAATTTTAATTCTCTGCATTTGGTGAAGTCTCGAAACAACCGTAGATGATCTATTGAATTGTAGGTCACTTTTATGTTACTTCATATGATCTTTTAATTTTCGAGCCGTCATCCCGATATATTCGAACTGTTAAACAGATATTTCAGTTACAAATGCAATGATGTATACCCCGGGGATTTCATAACGCAGGACGGGGTCAATCTTTGCACTCAGTAAATTCTTCAATTTTGTTGGGAGTTGCAGGAATCAAATTTATTTTGAATAGGACATATAATACTTACATTATTGAAATCAATTTTCATAATAATAATAAGCCTCGTCCTATATTGGTATGACTAAACGTCGATTTTTCGAAAGATTGCAAGAACATAAAAATGATTTGAAGTTTCGTAAACTTTCTACAGCACTCTCAAGAAGCTACCATAAAGGACTCATTTCATTTATAGACTTTGACCATGCTAAAGTTATTTCCAAACAAGTTTTTCCGCGTAATGCTATTATTCGTGAATCTTTAGAAATTCGTCTAAGAAACCATGAAGTGTGTAATGATAATGTTTCCTTTCACATACCAGAAATATGGCTTTCAATTTTGAAAAGTCAATGAAAATTCCATTTTTTCAGCTAGTCTTTCTTCGTTTACATCTTTGATTAAAAGATGGCGCCACTGAACTCTTTATTTGGGAGTAAGAGGTTTCCGTTAGAATGTTTTGAATTTTGAATTGATTTAAAAATGTAGCATGTAAAGAGTTGGTTGTCGATTTATATTTTAGAAAATTTTTCTCCTGATGAAGGTTTTAAAGAATAAACCGAAACGTAGAGTTTTATGTTAAACTTGTGTATAAATTGTACGTTGGATAGCAACACCTATTTGTTTTGTATCAATTTTCATGTTCTGCTTTCTGTTAAGTATGGAAAGAGCTGTAGCTGGTCTATTGAATTATAGGTCACTTTTATGTTCCTTCATCCGATCTTTTAAATTTCGAGCCCTCATCCCGATATATCCCGATATATATTCCCGATCAGATATTTCAGTAAGATATCGAATGATGTATACTCCGGGGATTTCATGACGCGGGGCAAGGTACTTTGCACTCATTAAACGCTACAATTTTGTTGGGAGGTGCAGAATCCAATTTATTTCAAATTGAAAGAAAGTATTTCGCAGTTTTTTAATAATTCCAGGTATGTAAATTATCTTGCAGTATTTCTTCTTTGAAAAGGTGATTTTGGATGAAATGTTGTGAAATCCGTGAATCTATTGAAATTGTTAACAAGTGTGGGCAAGCATGGAATGACATTTTATGCTACTCCGTTCCAAATATATGGATGGGTTTAATAAGAGAGCAGTGTTTTGTAAACTTACCTCATTCTTCCCCAAACTCTCTTCTGTTTTTTCGCCGTGGTAGTGGAATCGACCATGGAACCCGGATGTCTGGTTTGGAGTAAGGGTTTTAATATTGAGATATGGGCTAGTAGCGTTCGTAATAACTGTTTAAATTTTAACTTTATCTTTTATGATTATTGTGTACTTCAATACTTTTTCAAAGAAACAATTTCTACAAATGATTTGTAATTATAATTTTCTTTTTCATAAAATAATGTTTTAAATATGCTTCGTATGAGATACAAATTTATATGATATAGTATTCTGAATTTATTTATTCCTTTTGTCCTAGTTATATTGCGTGTTTGAATGAATTTAAATAACATTCAGTGATGACAGGTATTTTTAGGGGTGTAAAGAGAAGGAACAGGAGAATTTCTAAAGCGCTATTTACATAAAAATATCTACCCACTATACACTGTAGATGGTATACAAACTCATCTGAGAGAACTGTTGTTTTAGGTAGCTTTCATTACAAAAAGCTACCTATTGCAGCCGTTCGGAGGAAAGCGATTTCAAAAAGTTTGTTATATTTTCATCGATCATGACCCCCAGACCCCGAAACCACCCTCCGTTCAAAATTGATATATATATATGAATATATATACATATATAAATAAATAAATATATATGTATATATATGTATATGTATATGTATATGTATATGTATATGTATATAATTATAACGACTATGCAAAGTATTTGAAAAAAAGTATCGATAACAGAGTTTGCTATTGTCACGAAGTAAAATTCAACTAATATATAAATCCAACATACGGACACGTATTAACGGGTAGTTTAGATATTGTACATAATAAGAAATTGAGTGAAATCATGAGATACGGGACGAGATACAGGATTAAGAGAATATTAACAAGAAATATGGCAAAAAAACGCTTGAATATGAATTTGGATATTTTTATTCAAAAATTAGTTTATAAATACAATTTGCCTGCTAGCGTTTTCGAGGAATGGAAGTATTGTATTTTAAAAGATTTGTGTAGAAATTTTGAGAGTAACTCTGAGGGGGTTTCGGTAAAATATTATAAGGATTTGAAAGAATCTATAACAGAATTGCAGAATAAATTTATAATTACGTATATAGATAAAGCTAACACAGATTATGCAATTATTTGCAAAACATTATATGGTAAATTACTCAGGGAGGCTTATGGTAATGAAATAAACTATGAAATTGTCAAATCAAGTAAACAAGTTATTAGTAATAGAGTAAAAGCATATTATAAAAAAATTAAAATAAAGCAAAATAGTACTAGTTTTCCATATTTGGTAATGGTTCCAAAGTTTCATAAAGATCCGGTTGTTTTTAGAGCTATTACATGTGGTTTCGGTTGATATTTGGAAAATTGTAATAAAAAAGTGTTGAAATTATTAAAAGAGATCTTTGATGAAGTATTGAAAGATAAACCGGCTTGTATTAAAAAACAGCTTTGCGTTAATTAAACATTTAAATCTAATGAAAAACATTTCAAGTTTAACAGCGTATGATTTAGAAGATTTGTATAATAGTATAGATTTGGACAATCTTAAAATAAAAATTATGGAGTTTTTCAGTAAATATAATTCCTCAACTATCGGACAGGAATGGTTTACTAATTTGTTATTTTTGTAGTGAGTGAGAACTACTTATATGACGGGAAAATTGTTTACAAACAAGTTAGAGGTATTCCAATGGGGGGAAGTTGTAGTTCGATTTTAGCCGATATCTACTTATATATGTACGAGGAACACATTGATATAAATGAGGATATGAGGTGCTTTCGTTACATTGATGACGTTTTAATAGTCAGATGCAATGATGTGAAAAAAGAAAAATTTGATTGCTATCCTAAAGGTTTAAATTTGAAATTGGAGTCAAAAAGTAAAAACATGGTCAATTATTTAGACATTAATATCGAGATAAAAAATGGTGAGATAAAAACAGAATATATGATAAACGAAAAAGCTTTAACTTTGAAACTATAAAAATCTTAAATTTTGGATCAAATGTGCATATCTCAATATATAGAAATATTTTTATTAACGGGTTAAACCGTATAGATAGATTGACATCAAATACTGGGGAAAAAATTGAAGAACTTCACAAATGGTATATTCTGGCATTGCACCATGGGTATCCTGAGAGATTTTTGAAGAGTCTGCTGCAAAATTTCGTAAAGTGTAAGACTTATCGCAGAGATTTAGAGGTAATGTGGATGCGAAGAGAGAAGTAACTGTGGCTTTGACTGTTCAGGGTTTGCGTGCACGATTGTTTGAGGTTTCACGTTCAGTTGTTTGTGTTCGATGGGTCTAGGCAGCTCATTCGATTTCTTAGTTTTTTCTTTTTGGTCTTGACAGGTTGTTGGGGAGCGTTGTGCACATAAAAACTGGTTTTAACCCCGCAGTTGCATGTCGCAAGTACATTCCGCCTGTCTCCATGGATTCAATTTCTTCTGGTTTTAGTTTGAATGTTTTTAAAGTTTGCCGTTTTTAAAGAATGTTGTTTTTGAAGTTAGTTGTTTTTAGTTATTTGGTTGTTGTCATTTGGTTTAGTTTATTTATTGTTGGATCAGTTCCGTAGTTTCGAATATATGGTTTGGTTTTTGGATATATATATATATATATATATAAACGTAAAATATAGTATACGGTGGGGGAGCATGTGATAATAGCAATCGAATGTTTAACATTTGATTTTGCTATCACTGTTCTGGCCGAAACCCACTGCCACTATTGCATATTTTATACATTTTTTTGAATGCTCGGCTGCTTTTGAAATATAACCCACTGCCGATGAGGCCGCAGCCTATTATTTTTTCCTAGTTTTTTTTAAAATTTTACAAATAGTTATTTTCTTCTTGTTCTGTGAGGGGGGAATGCGCTGGTTCAGGTTAAATATAATCTTATATTGGTTTATATATATATATATATAACCATTAATTAAACATAACCTACCACCGTCAATTATTATGAATTAAAGCTGTAAGTATTAAAAAAAAAACTAGTTGGATGTGCCAATCCCAAAACTTTCTTCTATCTTATACATCTTAATATTTCAAAACCTAGTTACACATGTTAATACTTCAATATTATTAGTTCAATACTATACCAAATTTGATTTTCATCTTAAATTTCTGCTCAAGTCAATTAAACGGACTAAAAACGAGTAAATCTATATCATGATATTTGTTAAAATTATTAATTTTTCCTTATTCTGTTGTTATCAGCTGTTTGCGAATAGCCGGCATAGCAGGAAGCGAGTTCCCGCCGCTGCATGAGCCGCCGATGCACAATAGAACTACGAAAAATCAAGAAAAGTATACAAAAATCGCTAGCACGGAGCCCCTTTACCGCGCAATATTTCCAAATTCAAGGAGAACCTGTTGGCCAAAGCCAAAAACAAGCACAAACATTTTGGTTCAATTGTATGCATAATTTTATACGCTGTTCGATGGTACAATAATGAAAATGGCACAGAGATCGGAATTATAGCGCCCCCTTCTTTCGGAATTTTTTTAAGTTCAGGGAGGACTTGTTTGCCATAGCCAGAAACATGCACAAAAAATTTGGTTCAATTATATGGATAACTTCATACACTTTTCGATGGTACAATAATGAAAATGGTACAGACATCGCAATTATAGTGCCCCCTTCCGGCAGAATTTTTCCAAATTCAGGGAGGAACTTCGTGACATGACCAAAAATAAACACATAAAATTTGGTTCAATTCTATGCATAACTTCATACACTTTTCGGCGGTACAATATTCAAAATGGAACAAAAATTGTACAAAAATCGCTCTTACAGCGCCCTCTACGAGCGATTTTTTTACAAATTAAGGGAGGACCTCCTTGACATAGCCAAGAACTTAATTTTTTTTTTTTTGGTTCAATTTTATGCATAACTTCATACACTTTTCGATGGTGCAATTTTCAAAATCGCACAAAAATCGCTATTACAGCGCCCCCTAACGGCGAATTTTTTGAAAATTCATGGAGGACCTGCTTGCCATATTCAAAAACTTAAAATAAAAATTTGGTTTAATTCTATGCATAACTTCATACACTTTTGGACGGTACAATATTCAAATTCGCACAAAAATCGCTATTACAGCGCCCCCTACCGGCGAATTTTTTCCAAATTCAGGGAGGACCTGCTTGCCATAGCCAAAAACTTAAAATAAAAATTTGGTTCAGATCTATGCATAACTTCATACACTTTTCGATGGTACAATATTCAAAATCGCACATAAAACGCATTTACAGCGCCCCCTACCGGTGAATTTTTTCCAAATTCAGGGAGGACCTGCTTGTCATATCCAAAAACTTAAACTAAAAATTTGGTTCAATTCTATGCATAACTCCATACACTTTTGGATGGTACAATATTCAAAATCGCACAAAAATTGTTATATCAGCGCCCCCTACCGGCGAATTTTTTCAAAATTCCGGGAGGACCTGCTTGCCATAGCCAAAAACTTATAATAAAATTTTGGTTTAATTCTATACATAACTTCATACACTTTTTGATGGTAAAATGGCGACAGACAGACGGACAGACGGACAGACGGACGGACGGACAGACGGACAGACGGACACACAGACAGACAGACATTTTCTATAAACATGTTTTTTGGAATCTCTGACCCCTAAAACATGCAAATCCGTCGAAAACCGGAAGTCGAAAAAAATTTCGATTACAATACTTTCTTCTATCTTCAATAGAAGAAAGTATTGTAACAAAAATTATTTTAAGAATTATTATGGATGAAAAAAGAAAAAAGTGGACACCGACAAAAATTGAAAAGCTTATACATTGAATTACGTTATCAAGGGCACAGAATTCAATGATATAAGCAAAATGGGTGTTTTCTGTGGGAAAAATAAGCTAAAGCTAAAAATTATTTTCCCCTGTGCCCGAACAACCATTAAAATCAAGTGAATTGATTAAAAATGAAAGCAGAATAGAAACAAATAATATGAAATGGAAGAATCAATAAAACGCATTTAAATATTTATAGGATATAAAATATAAATAATAAACACCATACCGATATATATATATATATATATGACATTTGTCACACTGTAACTCTCGTATTTATGAACCGATTTGGATGTAATTCGGTGTGTACATAGTACATACCATTGTCTCGACCGAGTTCGTTGGCCAGCTTCATCCACCATTTTGTTTCAAAATGCCAGCCATTTAATTAAGAAAATTTTAATTTGAAAAGTGGTACCAAAAAATTGAAAATGGAAAAATATTTTTTTTTATGTATTTGACCTTTATACAAAGATTTCGGAGCAGTTTTTGTTTCGTCCATATCTTAAAAAATGGCTGAGTTATAGCATTTTGAATTTCTAGTGTGGCTGACACATTGAAACGTCCTGAATTTTGTCACGCGATAAAAGGCGTATTTATGAACCGATTTGGCTGTAACTTCGTTTATGCACATTGCATACCAATGTCTCGACCGAGTTCGTAGGCCAGCTTCATCCGCCATCTTCTTTAAAAATTGCGGCCATTTAAATTTTTAAGAAAAATTTTAATTTGAAATGTGGTACCAAAAAATTGAAAATTGAAAAAAAAGTTTTTCTTATGTATTTGACCTTTATACAAAGATTCCGGAGCAGTATTTGTTTCGTCTATATCTTAAAAAATGGCTGAGTTATAGCATTTTGAATTTCTAGCGTGGCTGACATTTTGAAACGTGCTGAATTTTGTCACGCAATAAAAGGCGTATTTATCAACCGATTTGGATGTAACTTCTTTTATACATAGTACATACCAATGTGGGTATGTACAATAAATTTTTGAGAAAAATTTAAATTTTAAATGTGGTACCAAAAAATTGAAAATTGAAAAAAATATTTTTTCTTATGTGTTTGACCTTGATAAAATGATTCGGGAGCAGTTTTTGTTTTGTCTATATCTTAAAAAGTGGCTGTGTTATAGCATTTTGAATTTCTAGCGTGGCTGACATTTTGAAACGTCCTGATTTTTGTCACGTGATAACAGACGTATTTATGAACCGATTTGGATGTACCTTGGTGTGTACATAGTACGTACAAATATCTCGACCGAGTTCGTTGGCCAGCTTCATCCGCCATCTTGTTTCAAAATGGCGGCCATTTTAAAAAATTAAAATTGAAAATGAAATACCAAAAAATTGGAAAATGAAAAAAGATTTTTTTTTTATGTATTTGACCTTAATACAAAGATTCCGGAACAGTTTTTGTTTCGCTCTATATCTAAAAAAATGGCTGAGTTATAGCATTTTGAATTTCTATTATGGCTGACATTTTAAAACGACATGATATTTGTCACGCGATAACAGGCGTATGTATGAACCGTTTTGGATGTAACTTCGTCTGTATATAGTACATACCAATGTCTCGACCGAGTTCGTTGGCCAGCTTCATTCGCCATCTTGTTTCAAAAGGGTTGCCTTTAAAAAAATTAAATTTAATATTTAAAAAAAGGTATTAAAAAATTGGAAAATGAAAAAGATTTTTTTTAATACAATTTTTTTTTTTTTGGCCTTAATACAAAGATTCCGGAGCAGTTTTTGTTAGTGAAAATTTGATCTTTTGTTTATATCTTAAAAAATGATTGATCTATAGCACTTTGAATTCCTAGCATGGCTAACATTTTGAAACGATCTTGTAATTGTCACGCGATAACACACGTATTCGCCTATTTCGATGTAAGAAGGCATGTGGATTGTGTACTTCAATAACTTGACCAAGTTCGCTGGCCAGCTTCATCAGCCATCTTGTTTCAAAATGGCGGCCATTAAATTAAAAATATATATATATTTAAAGGGAGGTGCAAAAAAATTAGAAATTGAAAAAGGTGTCTTTCTTAAGTATTTGACCTTGACATAAGGATTCAGGAGCATTTTTTGTTTGTCTTTATCTTAAAAAATAGCTCAGATATAGCAGTTTCAATTTCTAATGTGGGTGCCATTTTGAATAACCTGATTTTTTGCCTTCGACAGCACGTGTATATATCAACCGATTCCGATGTGAGTGAGCATGTGCACAGCAATTACTAAGGTCTTGACCAAGTTCACTGGTTAGCCTCATCCACCATGTTGTCTTAAAATGGCAAGCACTTTAAGAAATCGCCGAATTTGGCAGCCAAATATAAGTTACTTTAAATAAAAACAGCTTGGATAAAGCTGACTAATTTCGCGAAATTCTCATTCATAATGATTTAGTATTGATAAAAATTAGTATTGAATCTCCTATATTCGGTTTCCACAAAATTGAGCTTCGTGTGTTTGAATAATATAAGTTGGCATTTTTAAAATAAGGAATATGAAAGCTACCTCTTCCTCCCGGCACTGGCCGGAAGGACTTTTTTTACATAATCTTGCTATAGTAACAACTTTGAAATTTTTACATTTTTAAAACCAAGAATATTTAAAAGATGTAATTTTCCAATTTAAAATGAAGTAAATACAAATGTATTTAGTTTTTTAGAGATACCGTGCGTGTAAAAAAGAAAAAAAAAAAAAAAAAAAAAAAAAAAAAAAACAGTGGCACTCCGGGAGTGCCAATAGAAGTGAAAACTTCAACAATTACGTGTGTGTTTTTTTAATCGTCAGGAAATGTTTTATGCGTTGAATTGTGTAGCAGCACTAATGAAAGCATCTGGGGACACGGCAGTGCCCCTGCCAAGTCTTGAAAGCACAGCCGTAAGCATCTTTTTCTGGAAGCTACTCAGGGTACTTTTGACCCCCCCCCCCCCCAATATCTTTGTGTTGGTGATTCCCAGAAACTTAAAATTTCGTAAATCTAAAGTAATGTGGAAATGGAACTAAATGCTGAAATTTCACGTTTCTATCTTTTTATTTCAGAAGATATATAAACTTAAACTTTCGCCTTTTCGACACTGATTCACCGATCATCAAAACTCAGAGGTACGTCCTGTATCCCCAGAATCTTGAAATTTGGTATGAAGGTAGTGTTTGGGATACAATGAAAGGGAAAATTTAAAAAATCCGGAAAATTTGAATAAAAAGTCGAAAAATCAAAAAACCGAGAATTTGGCAGAGATGTGATATACGAACCAGGTTTGGCGCGATTTTTTAACGTCAATTTGGCGAAAGCCCGTTTTCCAATACCTGTTACAATATATATTTTTAAATTATTTTCTATTATTTTAAAAAGTAAACAACAATAAATAAACGGTAATTTCATTAATAACTATAGAACAAAACAATTGTATAATTTAAAAAATAAAATAAAAGTAAATGAACAATTTATTAATAAATAAGCAAAGGTAGCTGGGTTGCCTTGTAAAATAAAGTAACGCCATTTTGCTGTCAATTAGGTACCCAAGTGCGTATCTGACATCTATGCCCCGTATTTTATCTTCCGTAATCGAAATTCCCGCCAATACTGTTGGTCATTGACCAGACCATCAACACGATAAAATACAGCGTTATCGGTTTTTAGTTACACGAAATAGGTAGATCACGAATACGGTATAATTCATTTTAACTGACGAAAAACAAAATAATAATTTGTTTTACAATACGCCGGGAGAAAAAGTGAGTTTTAGCTTCCTTCTTCTTTTGCGGATTGAGCTGAAGAGGGAAAAGTTCCTTTCATTCACCGCTTGGCGCGCTAGTGTCTATGTGTCAAAATGCTAGCATGTCGGTTACGTTACAGTGTCTCGAAATCAGTGGTTTTTCCCCCATCTCAAAAAAAGCTCAACGCGCCTAAAGAAGTTTTCACTTCAAAAATTCAGTATTCCTCATGAACATTTTTGAAAGCTTTTTTTATATTTACTTTTGAGATAAACAAATATGAAAACTATATTCCCCTATAATAATGAAAACCTTTTTTACACCTACATTGGAACAACTAGAAACATCACATTTCAATTACATTATCTATGTAATCAATAGCACCGAAATTATCCGTATTAAATCAACGAATCCTATGATCAATATTCCTATGAACACTCCTCACATATTTTGGTTTTATTTTTTATAAAAAGAGAACAGTATACTTTTGGCATCGAACACTATTTATCACATTTATATTTAATAGTTTTGGAAAAAAGGTAGGGATGCCGGTCATGCCAAACATTGATATATATGCACTTTACACGCAATGCAAAATCATCTGACAATACAGTTTATTTTACGCAATGTTTCTGAAGGAACAGTTTTCAAATTCTTACATTTTTTAAAGGAAAAATATTTAAAATATAGAATTCTGTAATTTTAAATGAAATGAATACAAATACAAAATTACGATATTTTTTCAGTGATAATGTGCGTGTAAACAAGAATTCAGTATTGATCACAATTTTTTCTTAAATATATTTTTCTCTTTAAGTTTTAAGTAAAAGAACATGAAATAAATTTATTTCCTCATAATCATGGAAACCACTTTACACCTGCATTTAGGCATGACTAGAAACATGACATTTCAGTTGCACTGCCTGCACTCATTGGCATTGAACTTATCCTCAACAAATGGACACTATAGTAATCCTAATTCTTATAAACATTCCAGCCGTATTTTTTTATGTTTCATAAAAAGAGAGCAATCTCATTTTAGCATCGACCATTATTAGTAATGTTAATACAGAATGGTTTCGGCAAAAATGTAGGTTTGCCTGTAATGGCAATTGTTCTAAATAACAATGTTTCTCTCAAATGGGATTAAGTCATGGATAATAATCAGTTTAAAGGAAAATTCAGTTTTATCTTTATTCAAATAAAAAACAAAATAGTTTTGTTTAGCATGCATAGGCTACTAAAACGGGGCGATTTAATTAAGAAACCAATGAAAGTTTTAAATAGCTGCCTAAAATGACACGAGAATCATTATCTTGTGAAATTATTACGCTTTATAAATCTCAATGTAAATGCTCTGTAGAGCCATTTTCCTGATAAACCTTTCCACGTATGCGTTTGTTTCTCTACAGTGTTTCGAAAATAGGGATTTTTTAAATGAAAACATCCTCTACCATTTCAGATAATAATTTTTGTTTTATTTAATGATAGACATCCGTGATTAAATAAAGATATGAGTTCTAGTAGGATAAAAGTGTTGCAAAGTCTGAGTAAATAGAAAATCATCAATCTTGAAACATTGCTTCTGTATAAAGTTTAAAGTGTTTATTTTTTTCAATTTGAAATTCAAAAGATGTTTTAAATAATATTATCTAATGGACTCGTTTTTGCAGAAACTAAAAATAATGAACTAGATTCGTTAATGATTCATAGCTATGTTAATGAGTTAATACAATACAATGAATTTGATAGGACTCGAATTGAGAATAATTGATAAGATATTTTAGTAAAAAAAATACATATATATAAATTATTGTAGTGTAAGAAATAAGCTCCTGGCAAGTTAGGATGATGGTAATTAGTAACTTTAAAATATCTGACATGCAATTGCAAAAACGTTTTGCACTAAGGCATGTTAATCAATATCTTCTTAGAAAGTCAACCCGAAAACATTGCATTGTGAACAAGATTAGGCAGATTAGTTCTCAAAACCACAAACTTATTTAATGTATTGTAGTTAACAGCAAAAAAAGTATTTTTATTACATTTTCTGCAAGTGCAATTAATAAAGAGAATTTTCAGTTTAATTTTCTACTCGATACGGAACAAAATTAATAAAGTTACGCAACCTGAAATTTTCTTTCATATATCATAAATAAATCATAGTTTGAATCTTCAAACGTGATTATCTCAAAACTATGTTTTTAAAGTCACTGTTCATGACAACTCGAATAAATCGCAACCAATCTTCTTCAACTATTGACCAATTCTTAAAACAATATTAGCTTGAGTGTAATCGTCTTTCTGGCGATCTAATGTTTTTCTGATAATTAAAAAAACCGTTCAATATAAAATAAAAAACATAAGATAAGTTTTTCTTTGAAAATAAGTATGATAACTTTCAAACATTTTGCTGAAAGTCATTTTTTCTAAAAGTTAAACGATTACACTTTACATTATTTCAGATAGCACATGAGCCAATGAAATACATTCCCAACGATAAATAACACAAAAATACAAAATAAATAAACTTACAACAAATAATTATACAAAGTGTTAATATATTTAAAATTTTTACAATGCTTTAAGTGTTTTTAAATGTTATGCAACCATCAGAGACATATCTCCCTCTTTATATCATTTGAGTTGTTGGGGGTAAACTGAATGATATGGAAATGCAGATTTGTTAACAATAATCTAATAATGTAGGTAAGTGTTTGATAATATATGCTTGTTCAATAAAACTTCTCGTAATAGCTTAATCAATTAAAATCTTATGAACGTTTCGTTTTTCAGATATCTTTCTTAATAAGTAGTCTTTAAAGAAATATTTTTTTAAATAAAGAGATTAACATACCTAAAATGTTAATTCATAATTTTTCATCTTTTAAGAGAATTATAATTAGAAAATTTTAAACGGCTAGTTAATATCGTGCGAGTAATAGTCTACGATAATTGTTACTCGTACAAGAAAAAATATACGAAAAACCTAAGGCTTTTTCCAGAAGCTAGCAAATATATATATATTCTATCAAACAAGATTTATATATTTTAATAATGAAGATTTTATTTATTTTTATCGAAATATTCGCTTCTTTATTATGAAATTGAAAAATGAAAAAAAAATGTATATCTCTTTTCTCTATTTTCATGCATTTTGTTTTTGATTATGATGGTAATAAAGATAATGATGATAATAAAAATAAATTTATCTGACACTTTTAATCCAATCTGTGAATTCTTTGAGAAGAAAAGCGTGAATGATTTAGCTTAAATATACATAGCATATTTATTACTAAAGCAGTGCTTTTGAAATAGTAAATATTATATATTTTTAATGATATTCTAAACATTCCAAATGATATTATTTTTCCATTATGTTATTCATGAGAGCAATTAATTATGAGGCATTCCGTAAACAATGAAGAGAAAATGCAAAACAGAACATCAAAAACATATTTACATTATCATCTTACAAACGCATTTATGAAAAAAAAAGAACGCTTACAGTTATTTTCTACTTTTATGAAGATGCATAAGGGAGAATAAAATCGAAAACGTGTCGGGAGAAATGCTTATAAAATGTGAGAAAAGAAACAGATGTCGTATCTTTACGGATTTCATCATAAGTAAGTTTGTTTATTTCCTCCGCTTATGTCAGAAATATAATAGGAAGGTAGGCAATTTTTCGAACCGTTATGTTTTTTAGTATAAACATATTTATATAAATATTAAAAATATATAATCTCTGTAAAATATCTCTGTTTAATGTTGTATTATTTTATGGTAATTCTAGGATAGTTGGCCATAGCTTTTAAAGATTCAAATAAAAATTCTTAGAATGCAAATACAAGAAATATTTATGCATATTTAAAATTCTTATACATATACTTATCATATTTTATGCAAAAAATAATTAAATATTGAAAACAAAAAGTGTTAAGCAACATTTAAATTAAAATGGCAGATGGCCATCTAATACAGGAAAGAAAAAGTGAAGTTAAATGGCAAAAAAAAAAATAACACATTTCATTTAGTTAATCATGAAAAACGTATAGAAATTTGTAAAAATGCAGTTATATGATGGAAAATAGGTGAATGAAATTCGAATAAACAAAATTTGAAGTATAATTTCAATACTTCACTTTTGGTAAAATCTTACCACATGTTTGGCAAAGGTTTTGATAATTTGTACACGTTTCATGGAACCACTTCAGGTACCTTATGCATTGTATCCAGACATCCTTTTTGAATGTGATATTATATCGTTTTGCACAACCAACACAGTGTTCTTGATCCAATGCTCTTTACTCGGAATCTGTAGAATTGGATAATTTAAAATTATTTCGTTTGGGATTGTTTTGTTGGGAATTATTTCGTTGTATTTGTCGTCTGGAAATGTCGTGTTTTTTTCTTGCGTTTATTTTAGGCTTATTACGTTAATTTAATTTATTTATGAACTTTATCAGTCTCTGTTATGAAAGTTTCCGACTTTTTCATTGTTTTCTGAAACAAATAAATCGTTAGGTCTTATTATATTACTATTATTATTATTAAATTATTTATATTATTTAAAAATTACATAATTATATCAATTAATATATTTATAAACATAAAAGTTATATATTTACTTTAAATTTAATTATATTTAGTTAAAATAATCACTCCGTATAATTTTAAAATATTGATTAAAGGTGGCCTTCGCTCCTAGATTTCATGTGGCCATCTCTCCTGAAATTGAAAGACAGATGGTCGCCCAATTTAAAGCATCAATAGCCATTGTACGTCATTGTTTTAGGCTTAGAATTAAAGATTAGATTATATAACGTGCCTTAAAAGCCCATATATTAAGAAATATATGTAACGTACGTACTGCAAAACATTCAGATATCTAAGTAAAAAAAAATAAATAAAATATTTAACCACTAGATTAAACAAACATTATAATTACACTTACTTTTTATAATCGAAAAACAAACTGCACGTCGCAATAAATAATCTTGTTGAACTATTTCATAGAAAGTTTATGTTGCAACCTATGATCAAGTTTTGAAAATACTTAGACTGGCCATCTGTCCTCCGTGGCCATCTATACTAGAGTTACCCTAATATATATGGCCTTATGCATTTTCTATAAAAAAATTTTAGTAAAACTTTAATCATATTATAAAGAGAAAACATGTATGTGAGTAAAGATGACGCCATATTGACAGTGGCAATAATTAAACAGCAATATTCGTTTATATTGGATTTTTTAAGTTTTAAACTTATTAGAATTTAATTTTTTTCAAGTCATGTAGGGAAAAAAATGTCTTTAAAATTAAATTTCTTTGAAAACTTTGAACTTTGAAAACTAAATTTATTGAAATTTGATAATTATATATTATATATTTTTAAATAATTTTAAAGCACGATTTTTGTTTAATCCATCTGTGCAGTCCGATTACAAAATAATAATCGTTTGCACTTACAATATATAGTGCAGCGTTTGTTTCCTGTTAATACTCGATAACTAAATCTTAACTCCATCAATAAATAAAATATATATAGATAAACAAAACGTAAATTTAAAGGATGTAGAACCTGACTACTGGCTTAAAAAAACTGAAACTATCAAAAACAATCCCTGTTTAATGCTGTATTATTTTAATATAAATCAACTCGTGCATTCTTCATTTAAAAATGTTAGCGATAATTTACTCTATCTTATAAAGTGAAATCACGCACGTGCGTAATGGGGACCCTATGTTGACAGTGGCAACACATAAACAATAAATTTTGCTTCAACGTTTTTTTTTTTTTTTTTTTTTTTTTTTTAAGTTCTAAACATCACACACTTTGAATTTTTATACCGTCAATTAGAGAGAAAATGTTTTTTAAATGAAATTTATTTCAAAACTGTTGCTAAATTTACTGAAATATTACGGATATTAAAGTAATTTTCGAGAACAATTTTTCTTTAATCCATCTGTATCACGTGCAGCCCGATTACGAAAGATTAAACCGCTTGCTCTTAGTTCAGTATAATAAGTTCAGCGTTTAAATATCTATCACTAAATAAAAACTGCATCAATAAATAAACAAAATAATGTAAATAACACGCGCATTTAACAGACGTGTAAACGGACTTTTGACTTAAACCACTGAAACTATCAAAAAATCTCAAAAGGACTTAAGTAAGTAGCAAAATGTTTAGTTCTTTGTTTGGCTATCAACTAATGAAATCCGTGTAGTTTGAAAGTATCGCTTTTTATAACATTCAAAATTTTATTTGAATACACAATAGATATCTTTCATGCATAAATGCTTTTGTGTGATTCACTGTAAAAAAATCTGTAAAGTTACTTAAAATTTTCTAGGAAACTGGGATTCCTAGACCTTTTTATGTAACGGCAACAACAACAATTCACGTAACAGACACACTTTCAAGCCGAAAAAAAAATCTGTCAGGTTATTAAGAATTATTTAGGAAACTGGGATGCTTAGAACTTTTCATGTAACTGCAACCAAGGTTACAGATAACATTTTAGTAAGATTACTGTAATTTTAGAAAGATTCACTTGTAAAGTTACAGATTTCTGTAGCTTTACAAAAACTAGTTTTGTAGATAAGCAGCATTTATTGTACAATTACAGATGAAAGTTTAGTAAGCATCTAACTTTACATCTGTAGAACTACAGATTTTTTTTTTTTACAGTGTTTTAGTGGGCTATCTAAAAATATATTTTAAACGTAAATAATCTATTAGTGTCTTAAAGGAGGGTTTTTCACCTATATTCTTTTACCCGGAAAGCCGCTTTTGGATCGCCTAGACAATATGATACTTCGAGAAGAGTCTGCTTACAAAGGAGTAATTTGAATAATTTAATAAAAGATAATTATTAAGATAATTATTCAAATATGTGAGCTGTGTAACCGAAAGCATTCCATTCTTAAAGTGTTATGAAATAAAATAATGTTTAATTTGTTTCCCGAGTAGAAATGCACGTTTTAAACACATTCATTTTATGTGAATTTGCATTTTCATGAATCCGTCAACCTGCATTCATCACGGATTTTTCTTTTTTGTTGTTTATATCGTGCATTTTATGCATTTGTAATAATGATGATAATTACTAATAAATGTAATAGTGAAAAATGTTTTTCTTATCCATGAATGACAAAAAGTTACAATTTACGGTTTGGAAGTATGATTATTGGTGTTTCTCATGAAAAGGTACGAGCATAAAAGTACGAAATATATCAAAATTATCTCGTTTATTTTTCACGAATTTTCGATTTTTTTAAAATTCTGACATGGCTACGAACGCATGGGGAGGCATATTTACATTTCAAATATTTACATGAAGCCGGAATTGAGTAATTATTGGCGTAGTTGATAAATATTTATATTTTTGTAATTAAAATGTTAAGTGCAATTCACATAGAAAACACAAAACTGCTAAAAAAATTAATTTAAAATTTAATAAAAAAGTTATAATTTAGGGTTTGGTAGTATGAGTATTGGTGTTTTTCACGGAAAGGTACAAGCGTAAAAGTACAATGTATAGCAAATTTATCTGTTTTAATTTTCACGAATTTTTGATTATTTTTTTTTTAATTCTGACATGGCCACGAACAGCATGGGAAGGGACATTTATAATAAAAATATATATGAAGACAGAATTGAGTAATTATGGGCGTAGTTGATACATATTTATATTTTTATAGTTAAATTGATAAATGTAGTTCACATTGAAAACACAAAACTGGCAAAAAAACAAACAAACAAACAAACAACAAAAAAAAACAATTGAACTTTAGAAATTATAGAACGTAATATTAAAAACAACACGCATCGGGATTTCAGTGCTTTTCATCTTTCTCATTGTAATTCAGACTTATTTTTAAGTTGCAAATAATGTTTGATAAAATAGACAAAATCAGTAAAACTGGATATACAATGTACTGTCGTGGAAAAAAAAAGTAAACACCCCTACTAACACCTAAACAAACTATCGTAGAAGAAAGTTACAGGTACCAAACGAGTGGAAATAAAGCTTACTTTTAAATGATGTATATAAAATTTGCTTATGGGGCCATCTACATATTAATACGAACCCAAACTTCATTTTTTCAATAGCAATAAACAATTTTAACACGATATTTCAAATCTTTGGTTCAAACTATGCCTAGACAGCAAAGTTCAAGTCATTGGAATGATAAGTTTTTGAATTATAAACTTTCAAAATTTAGTGCTTCTAATGTTAAATTACATTTTCATATTTCCATTAATATGTCCTGAAATTATACTCTTAATGTGCTAATTTTTTGCGTAGCAATAATACTAAAATACCCAAACATAAATACGTTGAATTCGCAATTTTCTAAATTATATGATATGAATTATGAATTATGAAATTAATATTCGAAAAAATTTTGAATTGCAACCTGCAATTTTTTTGATGGATTTAGATTTATTGAGTCCTGGTTTATGGAAACCCAAAATTTCACATTTTTCTTCCATGTAGTTTTAAAATTATGCTTCAAAAACGGCAAAATGATGGTAAGGGGACGTCTACGACAGAAGTGACTAGATATTTTGAAACTTCTTATGCTATCCTGTAATCTAGTAGTCTTCAATGTTTGCTTGAGTTGTGCTTAAGATGCCTTGATCAAGAAGGGGGCACTTTCGGTCAACAATCGATTACCCAACTTCAATTTGGATACAGTCCCTAAAATACGCTCTTTTAAAAATAATTAGTTTCTCGGAAATTTATCGTACGAATTGCACAAAAATTTGTTTTTAGGCTAATTGAACGGAAGGCTGTCAGAATTGTGTACTGCTATTGAAAAAAAACAAAGTTAGGGTTTGTTTTAATATATGTAGATGGCCCCCTAAGCACATTTCATATACACCACTTAAAAGTAGACTTTATTACCAATCGTATCGTGTGGTACCAGTAACTTTCTTCTACGATAGTTTTTTGCAGAGTTAATAAGGGGTGTTTATTTTTTTCCCCACGACTGTACACGGAAAAGACAAAAATTAGGTTTTAAATTTTTACTAATTTGTTTTTAATGTTGCTAAAGTGGTGCATTTATTTTTTTTTTAATGCACGGAGTCCTTCCAAACTCCAAAGGAAACTAATAAATTGCGAAAGAGTCAATAATTTCAAAAACAGAACAAATAATTATTGAGTAAATTGAGTGAAGATGCCGTAGTTTTTTATTTTATTATTTTAAAAATCACCTGATGTTTTTATTTGTTATTCATTGATTTCTTGTTGAACTTTGCACACTTATGTATCATTTAAAACCTTACTTCATTTTACAGCTATTATATAAAGCATCAAAAATTTTGTTTTTGTAAACACTTGCATTTCGGCATCTTACCCATACCTATAGGCAAGATGGCCAAGATGCCTTGTGGAGTTTCAATGTAAACAATAATTTTTGTGAAGCAGTATAAAACATAATGGGACGAATAAAAGTCACTTAAATATTTCAGACATACTAAAGTAGTTAACTTACTTAATAATAGGAAATTAAAAAAATATGAATGTAACAAACGTTGGCAATTTAATAAAAGGACAAACTGATATATTTAAAAAAAAGTTATGTTCTACTTAACATTTAAAAGAATTATGGCTCTTAAGTATACCTATTTTTAAACATTATAATAAATTTAAACACGGTAAAGCCACTGTGACTACGTGCTTTAGAGTGCAGATTTTTTGTTGATGTTTTTCATATGCCGCATTGTTTTGTTTTTTTTTTTTTTCAGCTAGAACTCAGATCTGCCATAGACTGCACATTTGTTTAGTCACATTGAGCAACTTTTGTATAACCAGCAGTTTCACTGAATGCATTTGATCCAATTACATTTTCCAGAGGTTTTATTGCAGTTTGATAAGGGCACTCTTAACACTGATTCTCATTCATAAAGAAAAAATACTCATCGTCTGAATCTTGATAGGAAATTTAATTCGTTATCTTCTCAAAGCAGATCAATTTAGCGTGTTTTTAGAGTCTGCGGTGTCTGGATGGAAGTTGGGGAGCACAACTCGTAGGGGGCAGAAGACCCTAGTTATCTAAAATTATATTATGTACAACCAATATTTACATTTATTAAAATTATTTATAACTGCATTTAATATCCAATTTTTAACAGTGATTAACATTAATAATTATTAAACAATTATTTATAGGGCCAATAAAGTTTATTTATAAAGTAGAATACATACAGAAATCTTTCAAATTATGTTCACCTTATATTTTAATATTTCTTTATGTCATTTTAAACGTTTAGAAAATTTATAATTTTAACTAATGATTTTTTTAATCAGTTGATTAAAATCACGAATTAATCACTGATTTAAGTAATCTGATTAAAATTGTTGACAAGTTAGTTAATATCCAAGAGTAATTTAAACAATGAAGAAACAACCAGGCATTTGACCGCAACGGAAAATAACCGGCATCTTACCAAAAGGGTAAACAACCTTCATCTTACCCTCCAAAATTTTTGTCGACACACCCCAAGGTACTGGGCAAGACGTCTGTCCTCCCACTGACGTGAAAAAGGGGGAATCGACTGCCATTTATGCTTTATAGAAAGATCAGGTACCAGTACTCTCTAAAAACATCAGATTTATTTCTCTAGTGCTTAAACTAAGACTTTTAGAGGCAAATAAAGAAGTCACGTAAAAGATTTTGGGCACTTGCCAGAAGTGTTAAGACGAAATAGCAATAAAAAAAGCACCACTTAAAAATTTTAAAAAGAACGCAAACTGAAATTAAAGTATCAGCAGGGAACCCTCTTCCTTACAACTGAGCGGCATTTCCCTACAGCGCCTGCGCTTATGAAAACTACGTTATTCGGCATCTTGTACAACACGACATTTCACATCAAGTTACCCTGTATAAAAAAAAGGATTTCTTTCTGGCAAAAAACCTAATAACGAGTTGGACACAAACTGTCATCTATGGCATTTTTAAAATTTATTTTCTGCGTCAACGGAAGGAGAGTATTTCACTAGGGACAAAAATTACAAATTAATTCTTTAGTAAAAATAAAACCACTTACAAAGAATATTAAGTTAGAACTCAACTAAAGTATTTTATATTGTTATTATAGAAAAAAATAACATGTAAAATAATTTAAATTGTTTAAACGTCAATAAATAGAAATGTGTGTTTTAGACATAGGGATGTTCATGGTGGCTACGTTCGACATATAGTCATTAAAAGATTATAGTTAAATATTTAAGTTAGTTTGTCAGACATGTATTGAACTGCTTTCTTGAAACTTAAATATACACATCAAGGAAAAAAATAGGAAGATATCCACATTTCCAAATATTTATACCATCGACACAGTAACATGTACATTTTCTTGAGAATTATCCAAGTATGAAATATTTATTTTAACTTTATCCTAAATCTAATTCCGCTGCCATAAAAAATAGTTGTCTGAGCGAAGCGAAGGCTAATACTCAGCGAAATATTACTGTCCGGACACTTTACTACTACAATGGATATTAACGCCATGTCCTACTAAAAAAAAAGCCTAATAAAAACCTTTCGTCAAGCATAACTCAAAAAAATATTTGTCGGATTTCGTTTCTGATTGCACCAGAAGGTACTTATGAGGGTCGCCTACTGAATGCACCTACTATGAAAAATAAGTTCCAAACGTTTTAAAAATTATATAGAAAAAACTCTTAAAAAAGCACAATTTATCTGCATACGTCACAGAAATTTGGTGTGCGTCACTTTCACCGGTTGATGTTTTCGTAGACAACTGGTTTAAACACATGGAGCAAATAAAAAAAATACGCACGCAGTAATATTGAATAGATCAGTTTCAACCACGTGATCACAAACCTTGCAACAACCCGTGGCAACCAGTTTTGGTGGGCAAACAAATAATAATACAGTATTCCGTACCACGGTGACCGTTTTTAGCCTGTTGTATAAAATCTGGCATGTTATATGACATACAACTGTGGATGATTAAAACAAAAGACATGAGTGTTTATTGATCCGGGAGGTTATCTTTCTCTGGATGTCTGTCTATCATACAGCATGCAATTTTCTTGTAAAGGATGATATTATTATGCAGTAAAACCTCCATAACGGACAAACCCGATTAGTGGACACCTCTATTTAGCGGGCATTTTTTCGATTACCAACCCTTAAATAACTGTACATTTTTTACTCTCAGTAGCGGACACCTCCAAATAGAGGACAAATTCTGCCCTCCCGAGGTGTTCGCTATTCAGAAGTTTTACTGGTAAAACCTCCATAGCGGACACACCCGATTAGCGGATACCTCTATTTAGCGGACATTTTTTCGATTACCAACTCTTAAATAACTGTACATGTTTTACTCTCAGTAGCGGTCACCTCTAAATAGAGGACAAATTCTGCATTCTCGGGGTGTCCGCTATTCAAAGGTTTTACTGTATATAATATTCATAATTATTTTACAGGGCCTCACAAAAGAATAAGAATATATGAAACGAATATAAACTAAATTCGGGATTGGTAGATCGCTGATGGTAATGTAATTTTAGGATGTTGTTACAGTCATCCGCAGCATGTTTTTAGAGTTTCGTTCATCTAACGAAACCCTACCTGTCTCACTCCTTTGTCTGTCTGTTTGTCCGTCTGTCACAGAGCCGATTCTCGGAAACTATATATGTCGGAAACTTGAAAATTTGCATACTTATAGCTGAACACCACACATCAAACGGCAAATAATAAAATTTTGAAAAAGTCTAATATTTAACCCTCTGGGCTCTAACTTGTGTATTTTAAGCAATTTTTCTAACTCAGCCCCTAATTTAATTAAGTTGGAGACATGAAATTTTGCATACTTATAGCTGAACATCTCACATCAAACGACAAACAATAAAATTTTGAAAAAGGCTTAATATTTAACCCTTTGGGCTCTAACTTGTGTATTTAAAGCAATTTTTCTAACTCAGCCCCTAATTAAGTTGGAGACATGAAAGTTTGCATACATATAGCTGAACACTTGCGATAACACGATAAATCATAAAATTTTGAAAAAGTCATATTTAACCCTCCGGTCTCTAACTTCTGTATTTTAAGCAATTTTTCTAACTCAGCCACTAATTAAGTTGGAGACATGACATTTTGCATACTTATAGCTGAACACCTCACATCAAACGACAAATAATAAAATTTTTAAAAAGTCTAATATTTAACCCTCTGGGCTCTAACTTATGTATTTTAAACAATTTTTCTAACTCAGCCCCTAATTGAGTTGGAGACATGAAATTTCACATACTTATAGCTGAAATTCTCACATCAAACGACAAATAATAAAATTTTGAAAAATGTCTGATATTTAACCCTCTGGGCTCTAACTTGTGTATCTTAAACAATTTTTCTCTCTCAGCCCCTAATTAAGTTGGAGACATGAAATTTTGAACACTTATAGCTGAACACCTCACATCAAACGACAAATAATAAAATTTTAAAAAAGTCTAATATTTAACCTCTAATATTTTGTCTCGCGCAATTTTTAAATTTAATTTGTTTTGCAATACTATTTTTTGTTCATTTTGCATAATAAGTTTAATGTGACGTAATTTCTTCTATTTAAGACTTCTAACGCATGTTAATGAATTTATTTTACAATATCCTTTCTTTTTAAAATTCACATGTAAATATAGTTTTTATGGCGTAATTTCCAATAAGTGCCTGCTTTTCATACCTAATTATTTTATTCTAATTTGAAGGTTTTTGTCTGTTTATAATAGTAACGTGTAAATAATTTTTTTATTTGAAGTAAACATTATTGTTTGCGCTGTTCATACAGCTGGCAATAGTTTAAATTAATACCATTTTCTAAAATATGTAAAAAATATCTGTCAAAATGCTGAATATTTGAATTTAAAATAGAAATAAAACCTCAAAAAATGAGTCAAATTAAAAAAAAAAATTAATGGAATCTGCACACCGGGATCTTCTATTGAATAAAATGATCTAAAAATGATTAAATTCCCATGTATAGTTTTTGCTCCTATAAAACTTTTTTAATGGAACGATTTTGTCCAAATTTAGTATTAAATATCTCTTAAAATTATTCTTCGATTTGAAAACTGTATGCAATAGTGTGTTGATCAAACATTTCGCTATAATACCACCGATTTTCATATTTTTGCATGCAATAGTTTTCTTAATATTAACGAAGAAAGACCTCCGGTCACAAAAAATTCAAAACCAGCGGCGGCGGTGACAGCGTTAGTTACTTTTTTTAGAATAGAGAAATATATAAAAATGAAAACTTGTCTATCTGTCTGTTTGATTTTCTATAAAATCCACAATTTGGAAGCCAAAATTGTGAAAAGATACGTACATGTGTATTAAAACATGGCCGATTCAACTAAAGTAATCCGGAATCGAAATAATTTATAGTTAATTTTAATTAATAAAAAAACCACCAATTTAACAGCAATTTCTTATCAAATTTAAACGTTTTTCGTCATAGCTGTTGCCAATAATTAAAATACACAATAAAATTATTACTACAACAATTAATTTTCTACTGCAAGATTTCCACGTGAAAAATGAAAATGAAATAAATAGTTTGCCGAATTTAAAAAAAGGGTGAATATTATATCATAACTTTTCTATTGCAAGATATTCACGTGAAAAATGTAAATGAAATAAATAGTTTGACGAATTTAAATTAAAGTGAATATAACTTCCTAACTTATCTATTTCAAGGTTTCCACGTGAAAGAGGAAAAAATTACGTAATTTGGAAATATAAAGGACGTGGTGGATATAGTATAACGTCATATGAGTGTGAAAAATGTATTGAAGCATGATAAAAACCCGATTAGGGAAATATTGGCGTATTTTAACATTATTGCTCCAATTATAAATTGAAATAAGTTCATTTATAGCTGTATTCTTTTGCGTCTGTTATATACATTTATACATTTTTATATAGCGTTTTCATATGATTCATTCATACAACATTTCGACTGCTTTTTTTATGTTTGTTTTGTGCTGTATGTTAAATTTTGAAATTGATTTTTCAGAACAAATATCCTTCAAATTCTGGGCAACGCCGTTCACTTTAGTTTGTAACAGACAAATGGCTTTTGTATCTGTACATCTAATGCTAACATTATAAAGCGTTATAATATTATAAAGTGTATAACATTAAAGCTTGTACGTTTGTGAGGTGTTATCTCTGAAACTACATAGCCAACTTAAAAAAATGTTGGTGGCCATCTCTGCTCCGAAAAAAAGACTGTATTTTATGTCAATGCAAGAACCCACATAGCTGCAGGAGCAAAAAAGTTCTAAAATTGCGATTTCAGCTATATTGATTGGGTTAGAAACTTTAAATTCGGTGCAGTAGTTTCTTTTAAGATGTAAATACTCGTAATGAACGCACTCTAAAAGGTTCAATTGGACGGATAAACGTAAAAATTTCTAGAAAGGTTCTAAACTATGATTTATTTGGAATGCTGAAATTTTTGGGATACTGTTGTGTTAGAAACTAGAACGTAGTATTAATTTATAAGATGTAAATGCTCGTTGTAGAACGAATTCTAAAAAATCGAAAGACTAAACAAAGCGGAAAAAGATCTAAAGATGATCTAAGTAACGAAGTACATGGAATTTTTAGGAATATAAACATGAAAATTGACATGGCTGTATTTATCATGACGTAAATTCTCGCAATAGAGCAATTTCTAAAAATGCCGCTATATCAAACAGTGCAGAAACAAAAAAACTTTCGAAAATTTTCTTTTTCTGTGTTTCTGCTGAGCCCAAAATCTTGAAATTTTGCTTCGGTTTAGTTTTAAAATATACAATTGTCTCTGTGAATGGTTTCTAAAAAATTAAAAATTTAAAGAGATGAAATTAACGGAAAGCGATCTCAATTATCATTAATTTGGAATTATTAGGTATATCAACTTTAAATATTTGATAATGCCGCATTCCCTCCGCAAAACATGCAATTTAAATGCAACAAAACTGATAGATACCCACCTAGCATTAAATAAATTGTATAAATATTGAATAAAGACCTGTATGAAACAGTGAGTAGGTTGCCCAAAAGTACTTGTTAAAGTGTTCCTTCTCTAGGCTTTTCTCTCTCTCGCCAAGGCCACTAACAGAGGGAAGTGCCGTTTTAAATGTGATATGAATTTTTTATCCGATTCATTTTTGTAGACATTTTATCATAAGGTCATATTCTCAATTATCATTAGTATATTTTTTATATATTAACTTATTCTGGTGAAATTTTGTAATCGGGTTCATATTGGCGTATGTTAGCTTGCATGATTTGCTGAATAAATATGTATGGATTTGTAAATTACTTCAAATGACACTTTGACAGCTCAAAAGTTATGCAGACGATATATTCAGATCTTGTGTCATACTTTATGTTGTAATCATTGCCGATTTCTTTTATTTAATACATGCTAAATACAGCTCAACTTGTGCAGAATATGTTTGAAAACAAAACAATACAGCGTATGTAGTGGCCAGCATACACTCATCATTTAAATCCGATCGAGCATATCTAAAACACAATCTAACGAAGCATTGCATGCCACTTTTGATGTATTCGGTACTTTGATACTATATTAGATTTTGAGAAGAAAATTCCTTAAATGTTATCGACAACCTCATTGCATCCGTGGAAAACAGATATTGTAATTATTAACTATTCCGGGAGAGCACACACCATATAAAGTATAGTCCATTCTTTTAATACATCATATATTTGTCATTTAAAGTTACTCAAATTGGTGCGGAGCGTCTGATTATGCTCTTGACATCATTTTATACAGTTAAAATTCAGATATAAGTAAATTAGTGTCTCATTTTCTATTTTACTTTTAATATATTGCGTATTTTCAATTTTATATCCATGCATGGCTGTCTTGAATGGTTTGATTTCCCATTTTTTTAAACAGTGTATACGAATTTATATATAAGATTTTGTAATTCTACAATTCGTTTATTTTCATCATTTCAATTTTTCGCAGTATATGGACAATTAAAGTTAACATCTCATTTTCTTTGCTTCCACATGTTATTATTAAATCTATGTTCTCAGTAATATCGCTCAGACTAATCCCTCTGAGGGAAGTCCTAGTTAGATATATACTTGTACTGGTTGTTGGAATAGTAATTCTAAAATACTTGAAATGTACACATTATGAAATATTTAGAAAAGCTGTTCTCTTGAGCTACACGTTTTTAAATGGTATTTTATGCATAAAATACTATACTTAACATACTTAACTTAATATACATAACTTATACATAAAATACTATTTAAAATATTAATTTATGATTAATCATTAAGATAATCAGTGTGTGGAACTGAAATAATATGTACCACATTGTTATTGAATAACTCAAACTGACAAAGAATTATAAAAATTTATAAATCGGTAGATTTATGTAAAACCAATTCTTAAAACTGAAAATTCTTAATAATAAAGCTAAGTGTGTTGTTCACGCAATTCATTTTTAATTAAAGATATAATTAATTCCGAATTTTCCGATGACCTACCGAATAAAACTACAAAAATAAATATAAATTAAATAAAAATAAAAATAAGGCTAATAAAAGAAGACTAATTATAAACTTCTTAGAAATGTTTCTAGATACAAACAATCTGCTTAAAATATTGTTGAAAATTTCGTCATTAGTTAAACAGTAATAGCAAATCTTTAATCCGTATGTTGCAATAATCTTTGTAAAAAAAATTTATTAAATTAATTAGAATGCAGTTTTTTTTATTAAATGTAGCCATATAACAAAGTGAACAAGAATACAATTGCTCTGATATCATGCATTTTCTCTTTTTTTTTAAATACTCGGGAATAAAGCTTTATTTAAATCAGCATACTTCGTTTTGCGCAAAATTTGTTCTGCTGATAAAGGTAGTTTTTAAGTTAACAGGGAATATTTTACATAATATTTAGGTTAGTAATTTTGTAAGAATAATATCAATAATCTTGAATTTAATAAACAAAAGAAGTAATACTAATGTAACAAAATTAATAAATTTATTATATTATTTTCCATAAGCGTTACAATTTTATATGATATGGTATTTTGATATTATTTCTTTCTTTCTTTGTATTCGGTATATTCCGTGTTTAAACGAATTTAAATCCCATTCAGTACTGGCAGATATTTTTTAGGGGGGGGGGGAACTTTTAGAGGGAGGGGAAGAGAAGGAACAGGAGAAATTCTAAAGCACTATTTACATCTAAATATCTACCCACGATACACTATAGATAAAACACGGACTCATCTGAGAGTAATGTTGTTTTTACATAATGTTTCTTTGGAAACAGCATTCAAAATCTTATATTTTTCGAAGCAAGAATATTAAGAATATATTCTGTAATTTTAACTAAAGTGAATACAAAAGTACGTTAGTTTTCCAGTGATACCATGCGCGAAAGACGAATTTGGTATTCCTCATGAATATTTTAAAAGTTGTTTTCATGTTTGCATTTTAAATAAACGAATATGAATGAAAAATATATTTCCCCGTAATCATGCAAACATTTTTTACACCTGCATTTGGGAACGACTAGAATCATGACATTTCAATTGCATTATCTACGTAGTCATTAGCATTGAAACTTATTAAGTGAACGAATCATTTAGTAATCAAAATTGTTATAAACATTACAGCCCTATTTTGATTTCATGTTTTATAAAAAGAGAAATATCTAATTTTGGCATCAACCATTATTTGGCATTTTGATATTTAATGGATTTAATGCAAAGATGTCGGGTTGCTTATCACGACAATCGTTGAAATGTACGCATGCTACACGACATGCGAAATAACAGTTGTTGTTACGCAATGTTTCAAAGAAAATAAACATCAAATACTTATATTTTTTGAAACAGGATTATCTGAAAGAGAGAATTTTGTAATTTTAAATGAAGTGGATACAAAAGTCCGTTAGTTTTGCGTTTGTCCCGTGTGTGTAATCATAAATACAGTGTTTCGCATGAGTATTTTTTAATCTTGTATTCACTTTTATGTTTTACCTAAACGAATATGAAAGAAATATATTTCCACTTAATTATGCAAACCTCTTTGAACTTGCATTTCGGTACAACTAGAAATATGACATCTCAGTTGCATTGTCTAGCTGACACTATCCATATTCAACCAACGTATTTGTAGTAATCTTAATCCTTATAAATAATCCAGCCCTGTGTTGATTATTTTTTTTTAAGATAGCAATCTCATTTTGTCACCGACCATTATTAGCCATGTTGATATGGAATGAATATGGTAAAAGGATAGGTTTGCCGATCATGCCATAAGTGGCAAATAACTAAGTTTCTCTGATATGTGCTGAACCCATAGTTAATAGTGAGTTTATGAACAAATTCAATTTAACTTTATTCAAATAAACAACAAAAATAAAATTTGTTAGCATGCATAGGCTACTAAACCGGGGAGATTGAATTAATTCACCAAGTAAAGCATCAAGTAGCTGCCTGGAATAACATAAGACTTATTTACTTGTGAAAATATCACGCTTTATAAATCTCAATGCAAATGCCGTGTAGGCGCATTCTCCTGTAAAACATTTCCACCAATGTGTTTGTTATATCAGTCTCGCTAAAAAATAACATTTTTTTTTTTATTCAAAACATCCACACCCATTTGAAATGGAAATTTTTGTTTCATTTAATGATATACATTCTTGATTAAATAAAGAGATGAGGAATAGTAGGAAAAAAAAATATTCTTATACTGAATTTTAAAAAAAAGTCATCAGCCTGGAAAAACTGCTTTTCTAGAAAATCTAAAATGTTTCTTTTTTTAAGTTGAATTTCAAAATACGGTTTAAAAATCATTTTCCTAATGGCCCGTTTTTACAATAACTAAAAATAATGAGTTAGATTCGTTATGGAGCCATAGACATGTTATTGAGTTAATACCGCATAATAAAGAAGTTAGGAGTTGAATTGAGGATAAGGGATAAGAATATTTAGAAAAAAAATATACATATATATAAATTATTATCCTGTAAGATAGATAGATACTAAATCAAAAGTCTCCTGGCACATTAGAATGTTTTTAATTATTAATTTTTAAACACCTGACATGCATTCATAAAGGAGTTTTGGACTAAGGAATCTCACAGAACGTCAACCAGAAAACGTTGCATAGTGAAAAAGCTCAGATTTCAAAGCCGCAAACTAAGTTATTATCATATACCTACCGGCAAAATGTTTTAAAAAATAGAGCTTTTGTTGCATTTTCTGCAAGTGTAATTTATAAAACAATTTTAGTTTAATTTTCTACTCGATTCGAAAAAAAAGTAATAAAGTTACGCACATTCAATTTTCTTTCTTATATCATAAATAAATCATATTTTGAATCTTCAAACGTGATTATCTCAAAACTATGTTGTTAAGGTCACTAATAACGACAACTTGATCAGATTGCAACTAACCTTCTGGAAAATTGTGATCAATTTTTAAAAACATTATTACCTAGAGTGTAATCTTTCTTATATCTTTTTCTTATTTTAATATATATATATATATATATAATACGAAAACTTTTCTTTTTTTGAAAAAATAGGTATCTTAACTTTCGGCTATTTTGTTCAAAATAATTTTTTTCTAAAAGCCAAATGATTAATCTTAACTAGCATAATAACCAATAAGATCCATTCCCAAAGATAAATGGCACAAAAATATAAAATAAAGAAATTTACAAAAAATAATTACACAGAATGTTAATATATTTACATTTTTTATTGCACTTTCAACATTTTTATATATTTTTCAACCATCAGTGGCATCTCTCGCTCTTTGTATAACTAGCGTACTTGGTAGAAAACTGAAGGATATGGAAAAGAAGAATTTTTAAAAATAGTCTCATACTGTAGGAAAATGTTTCATAATACATGTGTGCTGCCCGGTAATATAAATATATTCGTTATAACTTAATAAATTTATAAAATATACAATCCCACGAACGTTTCCCTTTTCAGGTATCTTGGTTAATTACTACTCTTTATAGAAATAATCTTCTTTTTAAATAAACAATTTAAAAAGCCAAAAATATTAATTACATTTTTTAAAACTTTCAGCAGAATAATAATTAGAAAATTTTAAACTGCTAATTTATATCGTGCTTTTCATAGTCAACCAAAATTGCGCAGATAAAAAAAATTGCTAGACGAAAAATGTAAGGCATTTTCGTGAACCTGGAAAAAGAAAAAAAAATCTATCAACCAACTTTTATATCTTTTAATAATAATGATTGTATTTTATTTTATTGAAAAATTTGCTGCTTTATTATGAAAGGGGAAAAATGTATATTGCGTTTCTTTATTTTGCTGCATCTTGTTTTTTATTATGATGTGCATAAAGATAAATTTATCGGGCACTTTTAATCCAATCTGTGAATTGTTTGAGAAGAAAAACGTGAACGATTTAGTTTAAATATACTTAACACATTTACTATCTAAATCAGTGCTTTTAAAATAGTAAATATCATATTTTTTAATGATCCTCTACACTTTCCAAATGATAATATTTAGCTATTATATTATTCATGAGAGCAATTAATTACGACGATTTCCACAAACAATGAAGAACAAATGCAAAACAGAACATAAAAAAACATATTTACATTATCATCTTACAAAAGCATTCATAAAAAATGAAACTCTTACAGTTATTTTCTTCATTTATGAAGATGCACAAGAGAGAATAAAATCGAAAACGTGTCAGGAGAAATTCTTATAAAATGTGAGAAAAAAGACAGATGTCGTATATTTACGGATTTCATCATAAATAAATTCATTTCCTCTGCTTATGCTGGGTATATAACAGGAAGGTATGTAATTTTGCGAACCGTTATGTTTCTGAGTCTATAATCTCTGAATAAATATTAAAAAAAGTATAATCTATCTGAAATAGTTTTGTTTAATGTTGTATTATTTTAATATAAATGTCCTTGTGCATTTTCTAAATAAAAATGTTAGCGATACTTTAATCTATATTATAAAGCAAAAGCATGTAGTAACGATGGCGTCATATTAACTGTGGTAACACCTAAAGAATAAATTTCGCTTTTACTGTATTTTTTTAACGTTCTAAATATCGATCATATTCAATTTTTATGCCGTCAATTAAGAAAGAAATCGTTTTTTTAAATGCTATTTTTTTCAAAAACTGACTATATTTGTTTATGGTTTTAAAAATAATTTTAAAGCTCGATTTTTCTTTAATGAATCTGTATTGTGTGAAGTGCGATTAAGAAATATTAACGCGTTTGCTCTTACAGCAATATAAATAGTGCAGTGTTTGTTTCCTGCTAATATTCCATAACTCAATTATAACTTCATCAATAAATAAATACAATAATATAAATAACATAAAAAATTATGGTGCTTCAAACAACTAAATTTTTGGATATTCGAATGTAAAATTTGAATAATCGTTATTTATTTGTTTATTAACTGCTGGCATCCTGGTAGTTTGAAAGTATCGCTTTTAATAAATTTCAAAACTTTATTTGAATACACAATAGATATTTTTCATCCATAAATGCTTTTGCGATTTTTTGTGTGCAATCTTTAAATGTATATTAACCCATATTCGGCCAAAGCTGCGTAAACGCACCATTCCAATAAATATTTTTTTATTAACACTGTGACGAATATTTTACACTAATTTTATTTTTTCTGCTATTTTTACGGGTTCTGGAGACATGTATAAAATATCAGTAACTCAATTGAAGTAAACACTTTATGATGAGAAATTTTCAAAATACGCTAGTCTTTTAAAATTGAAACGGTTATTGACAAATTTGACTTTTTGAAAATGTATAATTATTCCACTAGAACTTAATCATATGTTTTTATAATAAAGTTGCAAGTTCTGCAAATAAAGTAATAATAAAATAAATGTCATGAAATATTAATTTTAATATTAAAAAATATTAATTTTAATTTTATTGACCGAATGGATTGATCGAATGCATGAAAATGCCGAATGCATGTTATTTTTCATGCACGAAACTTTTTTTTGACTTAATAAATGTACGTTAAGCATATTTCAATGAAAATAATACAGCATTTTCTAAAATTTCTATTCTTGGCCTAAAATGGTCAAACGGGAGCAATCTATCAGAGTCTTAAAAAATTGTTTTTAACTACATTCTTTAACCCGGAAAAACTTTATAGATCCCCAAGTCATTTCCGAGGAAGTAATGATTTGGAATGATTTAATAAATAAAAATTATTTAGATAATTATTCAAATATCTGGGCTTCTTAACCTTCCAATAGTCAAATACTGTTTAAATTTAGAAATAATGCAATGTTTAATTTGATTCATGCATAAAAATATACATTTCAGCCGTTTTCCTTTTATGTGAATTAGCATATTCGTGCACGTTTTTTTACAGTCTTAAGCTTATTGTGCATTTATAATAAGGATGATTAAAAGTGGTAGATATTATAGTGATAAATATTTTTCTTATTCATAAACTGAGTTACAAAAAGTTACAAATTAAGGTTTGGAAATACGTATGGGCCATTCTCATGAACAGGTACAAAGCAGCATAAAAAATCTATTTTATTGAAGTGTGTAAAAAATCTTAAAAGTTCGCATGTTTATTTTCATTTATGCTTAATAAATAAATTTATATAAGTGGCCAATTTTTCTATTTTATTTTTCACACGTTTTTGATAATTTAAAATTTTGTCATGGCCGCAGAAGCACGAGAAGGGAAATTTACATTTAAAATTTTTAAATGAACATATAATAATGTTTTTTTAGGCGTATTTGGTATACATTTATTTATTATAATTAAACTTTGAAGGGTCATTCACATAGAAAGCACAAAAATGATTAAAAAAAAGCGTTTTAAACTTTTGAATTTAGAAAATATAATTTTCTGAAAAGAATACAATCAAGCTTTCATTACTTTTCAGTTTCCTTTTTGTATTTGAGGCTTCCTTAAACTGCAATCAATGTTTGATAAGTGACCGATAAACTAGATAATATCAGTAAAAAGGGATATGTCATGTAAACGGAGATAATGAAATTTAGGTGTTTAATTTTTTAACTGAGTTTGCTAAAATGGTGGATTTCTTTTTATTAAATGCATTGTTAAAGCTGTATGAAACTTTTATTATAATTATAAAAAAGTTTTACATTGTTTATGATGACTACGAAGTATACAATAAGATATTTGATCAACTCCAAATGGAACTAATAAATTGTAAAAAAATCAATCATTTTGTTGTGTAACAACATCATTTTCAATAAAACATATTATTTAATTAATTTACAATATTTAAATTAAATCAATTAACTTTTTTAACTTTAAAATTTAAAATTCTCCCTTTAAATATCCAGTATTTTCATAAAGTTCATTTTCAGTTAAATTTTACTTAAAAACAATTTTAATCTATCCTTCAGAAAAGATCATTAAAAATTATCAATATAAAATATAAAATCTTAACATTAATGCTTTCAGCCGAAATAAATATTTTTATAATAATTTTTAAATATAAAAATTCAAATTATCACCTAACGATCTTTCATTTAAATTTGTATCTCTTTCTGTGGCATCATTCGTAATCAGCCAATGAGCGTCATTCCTGCGTTTTCCGTTATGACCGACGCTTCCTTTTAGCGTCATCTCGCTGTCTCGGGGACCGGACGGCAACACACCAACAAGGGTGTGTTGACGCACCGGTAAAAGCATTTTCGGCCATTGTAACGACGTTAGCTATTGCGATTTTCAATTAATCTTGTTTTAAAAATTAATTAATGGTAATTATAATTTAAAATGATGCTATAGCTTTTGAATTAAAACGTTATTTTAGGACAATTGTTTTATCCCGCTCACACGGATTGTTGGAGTGAAGCGAAAGGTGCAAGCATGATTGAAATAATCATCCTTATAGCTCTAAACTTGCTGCCATGATTCTTTTATAAAGTGAAGAAGATGAGCTTTCGTCTCACCAGATATTTATCATCATTTACAAATATTCGTCATTGAAGTTTTTGTGCGTTGGAAAAGAGATGCTTTCAGTCAAATAACGTGCCTTTGATCCGAGATCATAGATCGATCGTACAGTAATGGTTTATTATTTATTGCCACAAGAATCATAAATGTCTAAAAATCCGTTCAAGACAACAGCGTTGATGTCCTTTTTTACAACACTTAACGTTTGCTTCCTTTCATAAAAAAAAAAAAAAAAAAAAAAAAAAAAACTTTTATGTAAAACACTTATGGGTAGCAGCACTGAATCATATGGTTTAAACTGCCCTTCTTACGAGTGGGAATAATGTTGGAAATGTCTTCCGAACCCTGAATGTTGCCTAAGATAATGAAGATAATTGTTATTCTTACTAAAGGAAAACAGAATACAATATTTATAACTTCCACGTATAATTTTAATATAATAGCTATGTATAATAAAGATGTTGTAAACCATTACACTATATTTGATGCCAAAGATATGGGTAAGTGTACACTTTTCCCTCCCCCTCCCCTCCTTTCATTTAATGAATCTAATTTGAAATACAATATATACATATAATAAAATAAAATTACTTAAATTACTTAAAAACAACTTTTAAACACACAATAAAATAAGTTAATTTAAACAGATGTATACGTTTCGTGAGTTCAAGGACTCACATCCTCAGTGTATAAAAACTATAAAAACCAAAATATCTCCCCAACTACATGTACGGTGAAAACCCAAATGTCAAAACCCAATACCAAAAGACCATCAAGCTCTAACAGCCAATGAAATTAAAGCGGAAGTGCCGTGACACAACAAATCCACCCAGAAAGTTGAGATGTATGGTACACTAGACAAATCATTAACCAAGGAGTTTTTAAATCTATGGATATGAACAGCTTGAAAAAAGTCTAAATCCTGAGGAGCAATGCATTTTTTGATAATGGTAGCTGAGTCAAAATTGAAGGCAATTGAAACTGATTGCACTGCCATAACAAAATATAGTTAAAAATATTCCTGTACTTGTTGTTGGAATAATAACTTTAAAATAACAAAAAGTTATAAAATGGGAAATATTTAGAAAAGCGGTTTTCTACATCTACACATTTTATAGTAGTATTAACTTGTAGATAATGAGTGCGTAGAAGTGAAATAATATGGATACATTGTTATTGAATTACCCAAATTGGCAAAGAGTATTAAAAATTAATAAAATATATAAATTTATATATCTATACATTTATGTAGAACCAATTCTAAAAGCGGAAAATGTTTAATAATTGAGCTAAGTATGTAGACCACGTAATTATTATTATTATTTTTAAACTAACGATATAATTAATTCCAAACTTTCCGACATCTTTCCATACAAAACTTGAAAAAAAAATGAAAATAAGGCTAAAGTAAGAAAACTAATGATAAACTAAATTTAATTACGTGAATATTTTTATTCACATTGCTAACAAGGCGTAAAATCAACAGAGTGAAAAATTATAGAGTCCAAGGTTCGAACCTGGGTGTTTGGAGTAATTTGAACCCTGAACTTGATTATTTTTCACTCTGTTGGTTTCACACCTCGATAGCAATGTGGATAAAAAATTCACGTAATAACATTTGGATTTCTCAATCATAAGTCATCGTTAAAAAAAAATATTATGATGATAAAGTTCTTAGGAAAGGTTTCTGGATGCTAACAATTGTTTAAATATCGTTTAAAGATTTCGTAATCACTTAAACAGTATCAGGAAAGTTTTAATCCGTATGTTGTCATAATCTCATCAAAGAAATTTTATTAAATTAATTAGAATTCTGTTTATTTTAGTAAATGTAGTCAGGTAACCTAATGAAAAGGAATACAATTGTTCTGAATTCAAGCATTTTCTTTTTAAAAAAATACCCGCGCTTGAGTATTTATTTAAATCAACATTGACATATTTTGTTTTACGGAAAATTTGTTCTGCTAATAAAGGTAGTTTTTAAGTATACCGGAAACTTCTTTGTAGGTAAATAATTTCTTAAAAATAATATCAATAATCTTGAATTTAATAAACAAAATATGTAAGACTAATGTAACAAGATTAATTAATATATTATATCTTCATATGCGAAAAAATCTTAAATGATACAGTATTCTGATAGAATTTATTTATTCCTTTGTATTATGTGTATTCTGTGTCGCATTTTAATTCCCATTCAGTACTGGCAGGCATTTTTTAGAGGGGAGACGAGAAAGAACTGGAGAAATTCTAAAGCACTATTTACATTTATATATCTACCCACGATACTCTTTAAGTAGAATGCGAACGAATCTGCTAGTATTGTAGCTTTTACACAATGTTTCTTTGGGGAAAACCTTAAAATTCCTATATTTTTCAAAGAAAATATATTTAAAAGATAGAGATATGTAATTTTAAATGCAGTGAATGCAAAAAAAGTACGTCAGTTCTTCAATGATACAGTGTGTTTAAAGATTAATTCAGTTTCTCTCATGAATATTTAAAAATATGCTTTTATATTTACATTTTAGATAAATTAATATGAAAAAAATATTTATTTCCACATAATCGTATAAACACTTTTTACACCTGCATTTGGGGAAGACTAGAAACATAACATTTCAGATGCACTATCTGTAGTCATTAGCATTGAAAATATCCATATTAAACAAACGGATCCTATAGTAATCAAAATTCTTATAAACATTCCAGCTGTATTTAACTTTATATTTTATAAATAGAGAGCAATCTAATTTTGGCAACGATCCTTATGTACCATGTTGATACATAATGGATTCCACAAAAGTGTTAGGTTGCAGGTCATATTACAGGTTGATATCTACACTCATATAACAGTACAGTTTTTTTTACGCAATGTTTCTGGGCAAAAGATTTTGAAATTCTTACATTTTTTTTAAAACAAGAATATGCAAAATATAAAATTCTGTAATGTTAAATGAACTGAAAACGATTAAAAAGTCTTTTCAGCATGTGCCGGGAGGAAGGAGTAGCTTTCATATTTCTTGGTTTTAAAATTTTGCAAGTTTTACTCAAAGCTAATTTTACTGAAATTTTAAGAAGCTGAAATGCGACATACTCGATAAGAGAATATTCGTCAATACTGAATTTGAATGAGAATTGCACCAAATTAGTAAGTTTTAGACAAGTTGGCATCATTTATGGTTACTTATTTTTGGTCGCCAAATTTGGCAACATTTCACCAAGTGTTACCAAGCAAGGCAAGAATTTGAAGCTAACGGATATTAATAATATTCAAACATGGCGCGGCAGTGCACAGGTGCAAATGGCGGCCATTTTGAAACAAGATGGCGGATGAAGATGGTCAATGAAC
The DNA here is from genome assembly GCA_963932465.1 of Maratus speciosus. Lineage (NCBI taxonomy): Eukaryota > Metazoa > Arthropoda > Arachnida > Araneae > Salticidae > Maratus > Maratus speciosus. The sequence goes on from OZ010791.1 coordinate 131,214,037, forward strand.
TCGGTGAAGACATTCATATTTACTATGCATATACTTAATCTTATCGATATTGGTTTATAAATACGAGAGTTACAGTATGACAAAGATCACATTGTCTGAAAAGGTCAGCCACCCTAGAAATTCAAACTGCTATATCGCAGCAATTTTTAACACTTTCCAACAAACTTGAAAAGTGTTTATGATTTCGGCTTGTCTGGCCGACTGTCCGCGCTCTAACACTCGTAAATGTACTCGGAGTGCCCTAAAATTTTTGAATGTTATTAAAGTTTACCATAGCACGATCCCTATTTCAAATGAAGTTTGTAGCATGTTTAGTTCATTTACAGAGACAGTCAAAAATATTCGGTTATATTACGGCCAATGGGAAAATATCGTTTCAAATGATTTTTAGAGCTGTTACACGCTTTCTGGAATAAAATAATTTATATGCATTTATGAAGTGCGCTAAAATAAGCATTCTGGAGAATATGCGATGCAAAAAATACTTATTATTCATTTACAGACCCACATAAAAGAATTCCGTTACATAATGATATAGGTTGGGGGGGGGGGGCATTGTTTGAGGCATATTTTAATGATGTTAAACTATTTCATGTATAATAAAATTGATATAAGTCGTCGCTGAGATTTAGTATAAATTATTTCATGCATAATAAGAAGTGCATAGCATTCACAGGGACCCGTAAAATATTTCAGGTACTGTATTGGGTCCGAAACTATATGTTGTCCTTCTACATTAGCGATGACTGCTGGAAATGCATTCTTAATTATGATATGCGCATTTATATTTCACTATATTTATGCATAATATACGGTGTGTATAAATGTTATAGTTCATATACAGGACTACACAAAAGAATTCGTAAGGTTTACTGAGTATGAGCGTAAATTGCTTAAAGGTGGTTTTTAAAAGAGTTATGTATTTTTAAGCTGAACTGCATTTAGTTTACTAAGAAATGTTTGTAGAATACAGATAAAAGGATATGCAGATTCACGCAAAGAATTGGATACATAACCGTCTATGGATGATACTATGTGGAAATGTGATTTCAGTGGTTTTAAGAGTGTTTTAGTTTAAATTAAAATTTAGCTAAATAGTGGCGTGTAATAAAGGTACTATTGGCTATGGACGGTAACTGCTTAAATCAATTTCTAAATTTTTTATGCGTTTTCTAAAATGTTTACTTAGTTATCTTTTTTACCTTATTTCCCTAAATAACGAAGTTTTGTTAAAGCATTCAGGAAGTATTGGAAAGTGTTTCATAATCTATGGTTAACACATGATTTTTCTTTCTTGTTTAAGATAAAGACGAAACAAACATGCTTCGGAATCATTATAATAAGGTCAAACTCTTTAGAAAAAAAAAAAACTTTTCAGCTTTTAATTTATTTGCACCGCTTTTTAAATTTAAAAAAAATTAAATGGTGGCCGCAATTTGGAAACAAAATGGCAGATGAAGCTGGCCAAAGAACACGGTCGAGACATTGGTATCGACTGTGCATACAATTAATTTCACACAAAACGGTTTATAAATACGAGAGTTACAGCATGACAAAAATTATATATATATGTTTATATATATATATATATATATATATATATGTGTGTGTGTGTGTGTGTGTGTGTATTTGGATATATATGTTATATTATTCGATCTAATTCCGCGATTTCCCTATCTTATTCTAAATTACTACTTTATTTTCACTAAATCTTTATTATTAAATAATCTCCATCGTTAACTCTGTTTAATTCCCTTTAATTTAATGTCTCACTTGTCTTAATCGCTTAAATATTACGTTTTTAGTATTCTTAAATTAAATGCTCCATTCCCGCGCTTTTTTCTTTCGAGAATATTCCTTTAGCTTCCATTTTTACTTTGCCGCACATTTCTGATGTTACCCTTTTTTCCTCCACATTCATCCGCTAGCTCTGTTCGCACTCTTTATATGACATGACATTCTTAATTATTCATTGGCTGAGAACGCGACCTACGTCATATTTGTATCCATACATTTAAAGAACAAAAAGTTCATACTCGCTGAGTTTCAGCAGAATTTGTCGTATTTCTACTTTGATAATTTCCCCTGGTCGCCGTCTAGTATTTTCTATTACCTATAATTGCTTACCCATGCTTAAATACTGCGTAGCGATGAATTGATTTAAATTTGAATCGGTGGAAACTGCAATGCCGAAAGTTCTTTCAATAAATGCCTGAGTTTAAATTATGCATTGTCTCGATTATTCCGGAGAAACCTACACTGGATTGTTATTCGAATTGAAATGTGTTATCTGGCCTTCCACTCGATGACTGCAACTACCTTCTAATATCCAGATTGATTATTCATCTACTATGACATCGAAGTTAATCCACACTTTCGAATCACCATATAACGTAAAATCGTTATATATAAGTCATTTTTGAGCGGAAGGTGGTTTTGGTATCTGGGTGTGTTGATCGATAAAAATATACCGAAATGTTTGGAAGTGCTTTTCTCCGTGCGGTTGCAATAGGCAGCTTTTTACTTTTTGTAATGAAAGCTACATAAATGTACGATAGTCTTTCAGTGATACTGTGCGTGTAAGGAAGATTTCAGTACTCCTCGTGAATATTTTGAATATCTGTTTTTACTTTTACATTTTAAAGAAAGTACTATGAAAAATATTTTTCTTCAAAGTATCCAAAAACATCTGTTAACCTACAATTGTGCACAATGAGAAACATGACATTTCAGTTGCATTGTCTACCTAGACATTAGTATTGAAACTATCCATATTCAAACAAAGAAAACTATAGAAATTCTATTTCTTGTAAAGAGACCAGCCCTATATGGATATTATTTTTGATAAAAAGAGATAAATCTCATTTTGTTATCATCCATTATTAGCTATGTTGTTATGGAATGGTTCCAGCAAAAGGGAAGGGTTGTCTGTCCCAACAAAAGTGGCAACTAAGTTTTTCTGGTATGGGATAAACTCGGTGGTAATAATCAGTTTTTCTGCAAATTCAATTGTATCTTTATTCAAATGAAAAATAAAAATACATTTTTAGCACGAATAGGCTACTAAAACGGAGTGATGGAATTAAGTCAGTGAGTAAAGCTTTAAACAGCTGCTTGAGATATCACACGACTCATTTAATTGTGAAATGTGTACGCATCATAAATCCCAGTGTCGTTACGTAGAGATAGTCTCTTACCAAGTCTTTCCACATATGTGCCTGCCAAATCAGTTTCCTTCTCCACAGTAAGTACAAAAAAACCAGAAATTTCTACTGAAAACATCCACCAATATTTCAAATAGTAAATTTCACTTTTCTTAATGACAGACATCTGCGATTAAATAAAGAGATGAATATTTGTCGAGTATTAATATTGAGTATTAATCATAAATCTGGTAATTAATATTTTTTTAAATGCCTTTCACGCATTGGTAAAAAAAAAGTTCTGGACCGGGGATTGTCAGCCGGGCCATAGCCGCTCCATAGAACGTCAACCCCAAAATTTTCAAAACAATGCATATTTTATTGCATTTCCAGAAAACACAATTAGGAAAGAATATTTATTTTCGTTTTCTAGGCGATTTCATAAAAAAATAAGAAAATTACGCAGCTTTAATTTACTTTGTTCTATTACACCTAAATTATAGTTTAAATCTTTAAATGTGAATACCTCAAAACTGACGTTAGGTTTTAAAGTCTTTAATCACGGGACCTGGAAAATATCTCAAGCAATCTACTTAAAATGTTGACAAAATTAAAATATATATATATATTATCAAGAGAGTAATCGTTCTTTTTTGCAATCTGTAATTTTCTGCCCTTTTTTAGGTGCATTCGTAATTATATAAATACGTAGTGTAGTATACGTAGTATAGCAGTATAGTGTCATTCAGTCTGTCCGTCTGTCGGGTCTATCTGTGTGTTCGTCACTCCGTCCGTCCGTCTGTCAGTCCACATGTAACAGAGTAAAAAACTAAACCGAATGGTCTGAAATTTTAAATATATAATTGTTGTAAAATTTTGTCGAGTCATTTCAAATTTTATGAAAATAGGCTGCATAGTTTAATTACAGGGACAGTCAAAAGTTTTCCGTTACATTACGGCCAATGAGAAAAAAATAGTGCAAGTGCATTTTAATGATGTTCCAGCCTTCCGAATTGTACGGAAATTTGAAATATATAATTATTGCAGAATTTTGCCCAGTCATTTCAAATGTTATTAAAATTGGAGTTTATATTGTTTAATTACAGGGACAGTCAAAAATTTTCCGTTACATTAAGGTCAATGTGAAAAAAATATTTCAAGTGCATTTTAATGATGTTACAGCTTTTCGAACGTAATGAAATTGATATGCACTTATGAAGTGCATTAAAATGTACATTCATTACAATATGCGGTGCATAAAATATTTATAAAACTAGTCATAGTACAAATGCACCTCATTTGCCACGTTTGACGTGCAATTTCCAACTTGCTTTATCAATCAAACTTTAAATATTTTGTCAAAATTTGCCTCTTAACTTTGAACGGGGAAAAAATCTGTCTAAAAATGCAACGATTATTCACTAGATTTAAGTATTCGGATTAAAGATATTATTTGTATAATTTCAGATAATATTTGACAGAGTTAGTGTGATCACCGTGGAAAACTGTGAGAGCGACGCCATCTGGCAGTGGGTTTGTTGGGAATTTATTTCGTCATAACAAAAATAAATTTCTTTTCTTTAAATTTTATTAAAATAAATATAAAGGAAGTTTTTCAAATATCGTGTTTGTTTCGTTATCTTAAAAAAATTAATTAGACATTACAGGTAGGTATAACACTTTAAACCGATTATTTCATTTTACATCTAAATTCATTCCAATTCTTATCGGACATTACCGTATAGAAAAATGGATGACTCGCGTATGTCTGTGTCTCCTATATTCTGTAACTGTAAAAAAATTACATTATATTTAAAAAAAAAGAACTTTTATTCTCTCTTTAAAAATACATTTATCATCTAACTATGGAAAAAGATATTTTTTTTCAGTTTATAGGAACATAAGTTCTTAATTATGTCAATATTATATAATATGTCATTGAAATATCATTCACATATATACACCTGTGACAAATTCATAAAATTAACTGTTGCATTTCTCAAACATTATTTTACTTTTCCGAATATTTTAGTTAACATGCTAACCGATGCGATTCCTTTGCATCCATAAACGACACAAAAATACAAGGTTACGAAATTTACAAAAAAAGAATTTTGCTAAATGTTAGTATTTTCATTTTTATTTTCACAATCTGATTTCTTTTATATTTTATTAAACCTGCGACATTAGTAATGTACATATGTATTTGGAGAAATACATTAAAACTATCAAAAGTAGCAGTGCAATGATAATCTTTGTTTTATATAAAATTTTGTGATTTTTTTTCTGATAATTTTAATTATATTTTACAAAAACTGATTAAAAAAGGAAGTTAATAAATTAATTATAATAAGTTATTTAGTCTGCTTACATCATATATAAACATTACATACGTAAATTGTAAATTAAATTCTTTCCAAATGTTGCTTTTTAACTTCGCTGTACATTTTTTATAGTGCCAGAATATTTTACACAAATCCCTATTTAATCTGAAGTGAACTTTTGTTACAAACATTTGTACAAAAAATTTATAAAATAGTTTTTCTTTGGAAAATTGCAATTTCTTTTTCATTTGAAAGTGGATGTTTCTCCAAATTAAAAAGAAAATCAGTAAATAAAATATGTTTATAAAGATGACTTCAATTTATTAGGAATTATACCTATTATGTATATAAAAACTTCAAGTGAATATATAGAGAAAAGGTACATTAATTTAACATTTTTGTTCTAAGGACTTTCAACTGCTCTTAAGGGATAATTAAAGCGAGATCATGAATTATAAAATTTTTGATCACTCTATATGTTGGCGTAAAATATAATACAAAGTATCCGGGATAAAAGTGTCCAAAAGTTATGGCTCATTTTTACGGAACTACCCATCAGAATAAAATAAAGTAATTAAATAAAAATAGAATCTCACAAAATGTTAATATCAATAGATTTTGAAGTGTGCACCTATGGTAATCCGACAAAAATCTGAACGGTAAACCAAATCTCTCCAAATGCTTCGTAACATATCAGGAGTTATTAGACAAATTGCTTCCATGATACGCTTTTTCCAATCATCCACAATTTCAGTTTTTTGTTTTGTTCAATGTTTATAAATCTCGAAGGGGTTTCCCATCCAAAGTCTGTTATATTCTAATGGGTAGTTCCTTAACAATAAGCCATAACGTTTGGATACTTATAGCCCGGCCACCCTGTACATTGGCCATAGAAAAGCTGACTTTGTCAGGAAAATGTGCCATTGAACAGGTATTTGAAAAATTGTTGGAAATACACCGAGAAAAAAAAAATACCGTCTTCACCAAGAATGAATAGATAGTCATTTGCTTTATCCCTAAACTAGAAATATAGATTTCCGAGCTATGCGAATACGGTAAACAACTGAGCTGAAAATACGAAATGATCAAGAATTTCTAGTCTTTTGTTTTCTATGTGACAAAGTGATAATGAATCGTTTCAGTAGCGGGAAATTATCGCTTGAATTGTGGAATGTTTTCTTAAACTAGAATTATAGTTACTAAAATTAACCACTTGTGTTCGCATAGATTTTTAAATAAGTTTGATCACGAGAATATAGGAAAGCGCACTTGAATTCTAGTAGGAGACTCTAATACTCTAGCAAAGGGAACTAGAATTTATACCGATGACATGTAACTATTTTTACTAGAGCCACAATTTAGATTCTAGGGGTCAAAACCATATTTTTTTCTCGGTTTAAGGCTCGGCGTTACGTTGTAGCGCAATTATACTGAATGATCCAGTTTATCTGCAGTGAAGCCATGATGTGCTCGCGAAAGCAAAGTAAAGACATCGCATTGTTTAAAACTATGTTACCCATTAAAGAAGTCAAATAGCTGTCTTACGGGTCAAGGAAACTTTGAACTAACAATATAGCATGAAAAAATAAATTCTATAAGAAATGCAGTCACTCTATATCTAATTGACTTTTAATTATAAAATTTAAAACACATATTAAGAAATATTTAGTTTATCAATTAAAGTTATGGAAAAAGTACATACATATAATTTGTTTTTATGAAAAATACAATGTTAATGAAATAATTATTCTTGCATGAATTCCACGCATGATTTTTCTCATTTTATTGACCACAACAAACCCATATTTTATTCATGAATATATATATATATATATATTATTTTTTTCGCAATGACCTATAATGAAAAAAATAAAACTTACAGATCTTTAGATTTTTATATATATATATTTTTTTTAAGAAACTCGAAAAATCGAGGTTTTTTTTTATACAAAAGTATGCAGTGAATAATGCCGTGAATTCGAAACTGTTTGCTTAAGGAATATACAAATAGGTCACTTTGTGCCACTATATGTTTAAAAAATTCAGTGAAAATTTCGTGAAATTCTAGGCAATCATTTTTAAGAAGTCGTGCGCGACAGTGTTGAATTCAGATACTTTTCTTCGGGAGTGATTTCTGTGGTTTCGGTTGGATGGTACATTATACAGTTCCGGAGGAAATTGCACTTTTTGACCATTTTAGTGGTAAAAAATTTCAAATAACAAATTATATCAAACACATATTACATAATAACATTCGTAAAAAAAATCTCGAGATCTGTAAGTTTTATTTTTTTTCATTGCAGGTGATGGTGAATATTTTTTTATGTGCACTCATTAGTAAAATATTTGTTTGTTTTAGCCAAACAAATGTGAAAAATCATGCGTGCAATGCATGGAAGAATAATTATTTCGTAAACATTAAAAAAAAAAAAAAAAAAAAAAAAAAAAAAAAAAAAAAAAGACGAAAATCTTTATATATGTATATATATATATATATATATTTAGGAATATTATTTAGAATAGACATACAAATTATATTTGACAAAAAGTTGAAACAAACAACAAATTTGAAATTTTGTGTTTTCAAGCACAAAATTTCAAATATTCCGGGGGGGGGGGCATTCATTGCTTCGTGGGGGTGGGGGATGTTCCCCGCGGTCCACATCCTGAATTCAACACTGGTGCGCGCAATGATCAAAATCGTTGTTTTTAGAAAAATGGTTTGAAAGATTAAATCACCCCTTCATCATATAGAAAAAAAAACAGTATTTAAACATAACTTCTATTCTAATTCGAATTTTTGAATAGGGCTAGTTTTTAAATTTTCCTAAAGAATCACATTTAATTATAATATATTTAAAAAAATTGATTTTTTGCACACTTTAAAATGTATCTGATCCCTTATATGATACATATCAGTGACCCCCGTCCCCACCTTTGTATATTTAGAGTTTTTGGTAGCTAACTAAGGGATGTGGAAAAGGAGATTTCGTAATAATAATATCCTAATGCTTGAAAGCGCATCATAATATATTCTTATTTCATAAATATTTTAATAATACATTAACCAGTTAAAGTGCATAATCTCATGAACATTTCTTATTTCAGATATTTAACATAATTGATAGCCTTTAAAGAAATAACGCTTTTTTTAAATAGCCGATTTAAAAATCTTGAAAATATTATTAATTTTTTTGTATTGTTTAACAGAATTATAAAAAGAAAATTTTAAACGGTAAATTCATATCGTGCGTTTAATAGACTACCAAAATTGTCGCTAGTAAAAAAATTTCGAGATATTTTCGAGAACGTAGCAACAGAAAAATAATTTATCGACAGACTTTTATATATTTTAACGAAGAAAGTTTTATTTACTTTTATCGAAAAATTTGCTGCTTTATTATGATAGAAAACAATAAAAAAGAAATTATATCGCATTTCTTTATTTTGCTGCATCTTATTTTTTATTCTGATGCTCATAAAGATAAATATAACTGACATTTTTAATGCAATCTGTGGATTCTTAGAGAAGAAAAGCATGAATGATTTAGCTTAAATGTACTTTAAACATATTTACTATCTAAAGCAGTGCTTTTGAAATAGTAAATCTTATATATTTTTAATGATCTTCCAAACATTCCAAATGATAATATTTTCCCATTATATTATTCATGAGAGCAATTAATTAAAGCATTCCACAAACAATAAAGAAAAAATGTAAAACGGAACATCAAAAACATATTTGCATTATCATCTTACAAAAGCATTTATAAAAAAAAGTAACGCTTACAATTGTTTTCTCCATTTATTAAGATGCATAAGGGAGAAAAAAAAATCGAAAACGTGTCCGGAGAAATGATTATAAAATGTGAGAAAAATGACAGATGTCGTATCTTTACGGATTTCATCATAAGTAAGTTTGATTATTTCCCCCGCTTATATCAGGAATAAAATAGGAAGATAGGTAATTTTTCGAACCGTTTTGTTTTTTAGTCTAATATCTCTGTATAAATATTAAGAATGTATAATATCCCTGAAATATTTCTGTTTAAAGTTGTATTATTTTAATATAAAGATCCTTGCGCATTTTCTATATAAAATTGTTTACGGTATCTCTATCTATATTATAAAGCATAAAATGTAGTAACGCTGACGTCATATTAACAATGGTAAAACCTAAACATCAAATTTCTCTTTTATGGGATTTTTTTAAACTTCTACACATTCTACAACTTTATTCCCTAAATTGGGGGAGGGGGGTCATTAAAATGCAATTTGTTTGAAAACTATAGCTAAATTTACTGAACTTAATGTTTTAAAAATTAATTTTGAAACACGATTTTTGTTTAATCCATCTGTATCGCATGTAGACCTATTAAAAAAGATAACTCGTTTCCACTTACTGTATTATAAGTACTTTAGTGTTTGTTTCCGGTTAATATTCCATAACTAAATTAAAACTCCATCAATAAATAAATAAAATAACATAAATAACACTAATTGTTGAGTAATCACACTAATTACTTAAATAACTGAAACTTTCAAAAAATCTCATAAAGACTTCTGTAAGTAGCGAAATGTTTTTTTTTTTTTTTTTTTTTCTGTCTATTAACAACTGCTATCTGGATAGTTTGAAAATATCGCTGTTAATCATTTTCAAAACATTATCTGTATAAACAATATATATTTTTCATGCACAAATGTTTTTGCATGCTTTTAGGGGTTAATCAAATAATATTTATTAAATGTAATGAATTTTGCAGTATCTTAAAATAGTTGTTTTTAACTATATTCTTTAACACGGAAAGCCATTTTTGGATTCCTTAGTCAATAAAATGTTCATAGAAGAATATGTTTACAAAGACATATTTAATTTAAAACAAAATTAATAAGATAATTAATCAAATATGTGAGCTTTATAAGCTTCAAATTATAAAGTATTGATTAGTGATATGAAAAAACGTAGTGGTTAACCCTTTTTATCACCACGTTGTGCGTCCTCAATGTACCCAAAAGTTACTATTACTTATACAGCGGGACTTAAAAGATGATTCTATTTCCTACTGATATCTCCCAACACATCAGTTAATATAAATTGTTCATCGAATTCTAAACAGACGGTGATAGTGAGATAATTTTTCTTAGCAATATTTAATTTATAATTTGAAAATTTTTGCATCGTTATTTGTAAAATGAACTTCCTAAATTTTATGAAATTAAAAATTCCGCAGACGTCAAAAGTAAGATTTTTTACACAGATAAGTTCGTATACTTTATAATCTTGTATTAGAATGTAGACAATAATTATCAGAAGTGTGCAATTTTATTTTTCTTGCACATGTAAATAGGTACCTTTTATTGATTTTATATTTTTATTTTTATGTTTCACATTTTTAAAAATGTATTTTTACATTTTTTTTTTATTATTTTTACAACATAATGTATTCTAACATCTAAGTACATATCTAAAAATCTAAATTCATATATAATAATATTTTTATCAAATATCTTTTAAATCGGAGATGTTGAGTAACAAATAGTTAATTTAATTCATTAGAAGTTAATGTCTAAATAATTTTCAATTTATATGAATTAGCATCCTTCATGCTAATCATGCTTAATCATGCATCACTCATTCTCGTTTTTTGCATCTCACGCATGTTATACATTTGGAATAATGATGACTAATACTGATAAATGTAATAGTTATGCATGTTTCTCGTGTTCATATCCTGAATTGCAAAAAGTTTCAATTTAGGGTTTGAAAGTATGAGTATGGGGTATTCTCACGAAACGGTACAAATCAGCCCCCAGCCCCTTTCCCCCCCCCAAAAAAAAAATCTATTTTATAGAAGTATGTAAAAATCTTTAAAATTGCATGGATCTTTTAATTTATAGTTAATAAACAAATTTATATTAGTGTTCCAGTTTTCTATTTTATTTTTTAACAATTTGTGATTTATTTTAAATTCTAAAAACTCCACCCAGTGTATGAGAAGGAGCATTTACATTAAAAAAATTAAATGAAGATGTAATTGAGTAATTATGGGAGTATGTGGTACATATTTATTTTTTAAATAAAACAGTTAAGAGTCATTCACGAAGAAAATACAAAACTTGCTAAACAATTGGTTTTAAACTTTATAATTGAGAGAATGTAATTTTCTGAAAAACAATCCGCATCAGAATTTCATTTTTTTTCCTTTTTTTTTCTTTGTATTAGAAACTTCCTTAAACTGAACACAATGTTCGATACGTGACCATTAAACAAGACAACACAGTAACAAAAGTAATAAAATAAATAGCAATGCAGCATTGACAGCCAAAGTGCTAGTCATGTGGCACTCCTCCATGAGGCGAATTTCGCCCCACGGAGTTCTTTAATGTATTTTGTAATTTAGTCTTAAAAAAAAAAAAATCTTTGTGTCATTTTAGATTCAAAATATTTTTTATGCAGTATAGTCTTTATACAACATTTGTGTATGCCATTTTAAGCCACGATATTTCATATTTGAATGTCTCTATACCCCATACAGCACCAGCAGATGCATTACAGATGTAAAATGCTAATGCACATTTTCTATTGCAAAAAATTACAAAGCACTGTATAATCTATTACACCTAGTGAATTTAAGAGAGGAATTCAGTCTATCTAGGTATAATAGAGTTCTAAAAGATTATTTCACGAAAGTAAATTTCGAATAATGTTTTTCTTCCGAGAAACAATAATATATTTTTAAGTTGATACGTTGTAATTTCAAATGAAATGAATTAAAAAAATACTGTTTTTTTCAATTATAGCATTTACCGTCATTTCACATTCCGTTAAAAAAGAATTTTCAACGTTTTTGATTTTATGTTTGAGATAAACAAATAGCAAGACCGTATTTTTTATGTATAACATGCTTCTTTGTATTATACGCACTCTTAAATTTACGATATTTTTTAAAGGAAAAAACGTGAAAGAATGATTACGTCTACTTTAAAAATAAAATCATTTATATCAACATACTGTAATAGTTTTCGAAAAGTACTCTAACCTTTTGAAACCTAAGAATACACAAAAATACCTAATTAGTGAATTTAATATATGAAAGTACTCATTTTCTAAAATTAAATATTATTATTTTTTTTTTATAAAAATATAGGAATGCACTACTTCCTTTCATATCAGACGCTTCTTTGTATTATACGCACCCAAAAATGTAACATATTTTTGAAAGGAAAAAACGCAAAATAAGGATCGCGCCTAAGTTAAAAGTAAAATAATTTATATCAACATGACTGAAATAGCTTTTGAAAAGAACTCTGACATTTAGAAACCCTAAGATTACACAAAAATAATTAGTACAGTTAATATATGAAAGAACTCATTTTCCAAAATTAAATGTGATTTCTTTCTATTAAAAATAGGAATACAGTATTTTCTTATGTATAAAACACTTCTATGTATTATACGCATCCCGGTAAAAAATACGTAAATGAATGATCACGCCTAATTATTTTATTTTGTTTTGTTTCTTAACTGCACGACCTTTAAAAACTGCTATTAAATTTATTTTTAGCAGTCTTTCTCTAAAACCCTAAATTTGAAATTTCGTGCATCTAACGATTTATAAAATATATTTTTTATTGCCTGAATTTTATTTATGTATTGAACCTTGGATATCAAGGTAATTTCTTTCATGGTTCTTATATGAATATTTTTCGTTTTTTTTTATTTTCTACGCAAAAAAATGACGAAGTTTTTTTTTTTTCTAATACATACATTCTTCATAATGGTCAGAAAATATTGATAAGAAAAAGTGTACATCAGCTCAATTTATTTAATTGATAATTATATGAAAAATATTTTAGATTAAATATTTTAAATATAAAATTGTTATTTTTTTAAATATTGTTAACTGTTACATTTTATTAATCATAAAGCATTCAAATAATAATAATAATAATAATAAAATAAAAATAATGTATCTTCTTCTTCTAATAAAATATGTCATTATTAAAATGAATTATCGCCAAAAATGTTACAGAAGTCATTTTGGTGGGCGTTGATCTCGAACCCGAGTCCTCTACAAAAATTCAGAGCTTTAAACTGCTGCTTCAGACCGCTTTGCCAGCAGGATTTCTTAAAAATTGAAGAGATTTTAAAAAGAGTTGACGCATGCGCAAATGTATAGATTTCAACCTAATGCAGTGTGTGTTTTATATACCTTTGTGTAATATAATACCTTTGTGTTTTAATGTATATGGTTCTATTCAAAGTAAGCCTACTTCACATTCAAAATCAACCCATCTGAAATATCGTAGACCAGATAAATCACCAGTAACAGATTTATATTGATATTAGAATATTTTTATTGTGAATTTATTAATAATGTAAATTTTATGTGTATGAGGATTTAGCATCGGTCTAAATATTAACCTAACCCACTTCCAAAATAAACATAATCATGTATTTACGCAATAGTAATTCCTTATTTTTTTTTCGTTTTTAAATAAAGAGATAACGAAAGCACGATCATAAATGAACACGAGAAATATCAAAAAAAGAAAACCGGTCCATAAATGCATAAAACTCATTTTAATGGAAAAGGGAATACGCTATTTATTATCCAACAAGAAAAAAATTATGATTATTATGTACTTCAATACTTTTCAAAGCATCCATATCTAAAAACGATTTGTAATTATGATGTACTTTTTCGTTAGATAATTATTTAAATAACCTTCATATGCTATACAATTTTATTTCATACAGTATTCTTTTATAATTTATTTTGTCCTTTGTTTTAGGTATATTCCGTGTTTGAATGTTCTTAAATTCCATTCAGTACTACAGATATGTTTTAGGGGGAAAGGAGTAGGAAAAGTAGAAATTTTAAAGCACTATTTACATCTAAATACTTACCCACGATTCATCTGAGAGTACTGTTGTTTTCACATAATGGCTGTTTGAAACAACCTTCAAATTCTTATATTTTTCGAAGCAAGAATATTTAAAAAAAAAAAAAGAATTCTGTAATTTTAAATTAATACAAATACAAAAGTACGATAGTTTTTCAGTGATATTGTTCGTGTAAATAAGAAAAATTAGAATTTCCCATGAATATTTTTAAAGCTGTTTTTACCTCTACTTTTTAAATAAATGAACCTTGAATGAAATATATTTCCTTATAATCATGCAAAACAATTTCGACTGCATTTAGGCATGACTAGAAAGATAATATTTCAGTTGCATTCCCTACCCAGTCATTAGCATTGAAACTATCGAGAATCAACCAGCGAACACTATAGTAGTCTTTATTCAGATAAATATCCCAGTCGTACACTGTTAAAAATTGTGCAGTATTCTGGCAGGTCATTCGACCGTTTTTGAAAAAACGGTTTCATAACCATAATTTAACTTTATTCTGACCATAAAATGGCTAATAATATGATCAGAATAGTGTTAAAATTACGGTTGTGTAACCGTTTTCGAAAAAAAAAAAAATGTCAAAAGGACCTGCCAGAATGCTGCAAATTTTTAACAGTGTATATTGAATTTATTTTTCCTAAGAAGAGAGCAATCGCATTTTGGCATCGACCATTATTAGCCATGTGGTATGGAATGGCTACGGTAAACGGATAGTGCTTCCGGTCGTGCCATACGACGCAAATAAGTACGTTTCTCTGGCATGTTCTTAACTCATAGGTAATAATCAGTTTATGGGCAAGTTCAATTTTATCTTTTTTACAATAAAAAACAAAAATAATTCAGTTTACCGTTTATAGGGTATTAAAATGGTGCGATTGAGTTAAGTCACCAAGTAAAGCTTCAAATATCTGCCTGAAATAACACAACAATAATTTACTTGAGAAATTATAACGCTTCATAAATATCAATGAAAATGCTGTGTAGAGACATTCTCCTGCCAAACATTCCACGTATATGTTTTTTATATAAATTTGTTTCTCAACAGTGTTGCGAAAAGTGAGCATTTTTTAATCAAAAGAACCAACGCCGTTTCAAATAGTATTTTTTTTTCTTATTTAATGACAGATGTGATTAAATATAGAGATGAGTACTAGTAGGAAAAAGTGTTGCATATTCTGAATAATTCGGCAAACTTAATACACTGTTTCTCTATAAAATTTTAAATGTTTCTTTTTTTGTAATTGAATTTTAACAGACGTTTTAAATAACAAAATATCTAATGGACCCGTATTACAGGAACTAAAAATTATGCACTAGATTCGTTAATGATGTATTACTATGTTATTGAGATAATACAGCATAATGGAAACTATAGGAGTCGAACTGAGGATAAGGGATATCCTATTTTAATTACAAAAATACACATATATATATATATATATATATATATATATATTATTATTATCCCGTAAGATATACAATAAATCCGAAAGTACCTGGCACGTTAAAATGTTGGTAATTAATAATTTTTAAGTATCTGGCACGCATTTGTAAATAGGTTTGGACTAACGAATGATAACTAATATCTAACAGAACGTCAACCCTAAAACATTGCATTGTGAACAATAATAGACATCTTAGGCCTAAAAGCCATAAAGTAGCCATAAAGTAGCCATAAAGTAGCCATTAGTATATTGTATCTGCCGGCAAACATTAAAAAAATAATAATTTTTTATTGAATTTTCTGCAATTGGAATTAATAAAGATAATTTTCAGATTCCTTTTCTACTCGAATTAAAAAATAATGAATTAAGTTTGGTTGCTTAAATTATTCTTTGTTCTAACATAAATAAATCATAGTTTAATTCTTCAAACGTGATTGTCTCAAATCTATGTTCTTAAAGTCACTGATCACAACAACTCGAACAAATGGCAACCAATCTTCATCAAAATTTAACCAATTATTAAAAACAATATTACCTCTACATCATTATCGTTCCTTCTGGAAATCTTATGTTTTTTTCATCATCTTTATGAAAAATGAGGTAAAAAATAAGACTACTTTTTTGTGTAAATTGTTATCTTAACTTTCAGTCATTTCGCTAAATATCATTTTTTCCCCTAAAAGTGAAAAGATTATTCTTAGCTGGCATATTAACCAATGAGATCCATTCCCAGCGATAAATGACAGAAAAATAAAAAATAAATAAATTTACAACAAGTAATTACATAAATGTTAATATATTTACATTTTGTATCGCAGTTTAAACGTTTTTAAAATCTATCCAACCATCTGCGACATCTCTCGCTCTTTTGTCATTAGAGTTGTTAATAACGAACTATAGAATATGGAAGAGATGAGTTCGCAAAAAAATAATATATAATGTAGGAAAATGTTTTATAATATATGTTTGTTGTGCTATAATATAAATATTTTCATAATAGCTTAATTATTTAAAACATACAATCTCATGAACGTTGCGTTTTCAGATATCTTCCTTAATTAGTAGTTTTTAAATAAATCATCTTTTTTTTTCTCTTTTTTTAAACAAACAATTTAAAATACCTAAAATATTAATTAGTAACTTTTCATCTTTTAACAAAATTATAAAAAATTAATTTTAAACAGACTATCTCATAACGTGCCGTTTGAAAACCGAATCGATTGTGTTACCGATATTGTCACTGATAAGAAAAAAAAAAAAAAAAAAAAAAACTTTTGTATGAAACATTTACGGCATTTTTGAGAACCAGGCAAAAGAAAAAACTATACTTGAACGAACATTTATATATTTTATAATAAAGGTTTTGTTTTCTTTTATCGAAAAATTCGCTTCTTTATTATGAATGAGAAAAATGAAAATATATATATATATACCG
This sequence comes from Maratus speciosus, assembly GCA_963932465.1. Lineage (NCBI taxonomy): Eukaryota > Metazoa > Arthropoda > Arachnida > Araneae > Salticidae > Maratus > Maratus speciosus. Next base: position 131,231,301 of record OZ010791.1, read on the forward strand.
CTTTTCTTTATTTTGTTACATCTTGTTTTTTATTATGATGCACATAAATACAAATTTATCTGACACTTTTAATCCAGAATCAGAAGGTGGTGGGAAATTCTGAATGCGCCCGGAGAAACACACTTGCGTTGCTCTGTGAAAGTGGATCTCTTTTCACGACAGGTTACGGAGATTAGAAGCGTGACAGACGTGTCCCCTAGGTTAAATTAGAGAGCTATGTTAAATGTTCATATATGTTTTTGAGTTTCCTATTAAGAATTGGGCGAGTGATGTATATATCTGAGATGCCATTGGCTTGTTAGTGCACTGTGAAAATATGGGTGTAACGCCGTGCCTTGTTCACCGCACTCGCATCGATCTGAAGAAGCACAATGGAATTTATAAAGGTACTGGCGAAAGGGACCATAACTTGTAAGAAAAGCTGTAGTATGTGGAGTGAGGTGGAAAGTTTGCAGGTGACTTTTGGGATTAGAGTATAAGTGTAACGGCCTTTTGTTGAAGTGGTCCAATGTGTTTGCCAGGCTTTAGGGATATTCGTTTTTAAAGAACGTTAGATATAACTAGGTGTGGAAGGTCATGATCTATTTTGGGTTTTCTTGTGGCTTACTTTCGTAGAGCGTCCATCAGTGTCGAAATACACCCTGGTGAGCAGATACGTGACCAACTCGAGCGCTATTTTCAAGAGTTATTGCACTTTGTTTAATGATAATAAGTAGTGGGTGTTTGGTTCTGTGGAATTTTAAAGCCAGCAAACTAAACAGACTTTCGCTATATATAAGATGTAGAGCAGTGTCTGTTTGTGTTTGGATCCATACAAGTGCTTGGAGGAGCATATAGCTCGACTTTTTAAACAGTGTTGTTGTCATCCAGTCTGCAAGCCCATTGGTGGATGACCGAAGTACTTTTCGTGAAAGCTATGCTGTTCGTATGGTGGACTGTAGATGTTTGATTTATTTTTAATTTGTTTTATTGACACGTAAACACTGCACAATACACTCTCACAAAACATATATCTTGTCTAATTTTAATTGACTGTAAAGTATAATTAATATCCATCGCGTAGTTTTGGATGGAATGTTTACAGACTTGTTGATGCTTTGACGAACAACAGCTTAATGAATACCCTTTTTAGAGACTGCTCTCTAGGGGAAGCTGGTAATACTTCCTGCACGGAACAGATGCCACATCGATTTATATACGAGATCCATGATTAAATTTGTTGACGCGATAGCTGGCGTGTGTGAATTACGATTCGTATTTACTCGGAGATGTGATGTTTCTTTTGTTGCATGTAACTGCCAACCATGGACACTTCATTGAATGTTTATGGATGTAAAACACCGTTCTGTTGTTTGGATGTGTGAAATTTGTAAGATTCTGCTCTTGTTGTATTTGTGTGATTCTTTATTCTGACAGACTTCTCAGACACCTTTTAGTAGTCAAAACTCACTGCACATGGCAGCATTAAAATCCGAAAAAAGTTGTCTTTCTGATCAAAGCTATTTCTGCTGATAAATTAGATTTTTAATTCATTATAAATCATATTCTTTTCAACTCTTTTTTAATTTTAAAATTCTTATTGTCATTTTTATGTATCATTTATATTAACCTCTGTCTTTTTCTCTTTAATAGATAATTTTATTTTCTTTATTTTTTTGCATTCACTGCAGGACTGCAGACAAATTCGTTCTGTTATGATTCTAGATTCTAAAGTGTGAAAAGCCAAATCTGATTCGATTAAAATGTGAAATGCAAATCTTATTCTCATTTATTAGTACTAGTGAGTAAATTATTTTTACATATTCAAATCTACAATATTCGATGCAAGTTGTCAAAGACTCTTGAATTTTAACTAAGTGATTGCGTAATTCTTCTATCGCACGGCTGGATTCTGCAACGAGAAACCAAAAGGTACTGTTTTCATTCTGTTTAATCCTGTTCAATAAAGAGAAAATCTATCTTTTATATATCTTAAAACTTTACAGCATTCATATTTTAATGTTAAAGTGATGGGTGGTATGCCTGTTATTACATTTAGTGCATCTGTTAAGTTGATTTTATATCCTCTAGATAGTTGTAGTAGGAATAGTCTTTGGATTTATGTAAAATTTTTGTTGTAGGTTAGTTTACCTTCCCAAATACCATATCAATAAAAAGTAATATTTTCTATGATTGTATTGTACCATATATTTTGTATGTTAGTATTAATTCCCCAAGATTTCTCCCTAAGCTTTGATTCGCTGTGATGGTGTTTTGCTAGCTTTAGTTTTAGTTGATTGAGGTGTGCTGTCCAGCTTATTTATCTGTAGTGACGAGTAATACTTTCATACGTGGTACATGGTGCAAGTTAATACCAAAAATCCGCATTGTTGGTTCAAGTTCTAGCTTGCATGCCTTGGCAAATGTTAGGACTTCTGATTTCCCAGGTGAGAGGCGTAGGTTGTATGCGTTCAGTAGTCGGCTGAATGCTGTAAGTATTCGAGCCGCTGCTAGTTCTTGGTAGACACCTAAGACCCAAAAGAACTAGGCTGAAGTAATCAGCAAAACCGTAGGCGATTATGCTTTGACGCTCCAATTCCACAAGAAAGGTATTCGCGATTCGTGCCAGGGTAGAAGTCCAAAGCAAGCGCCGTGGGGGCACCCTCTCTCCAGACTATGCGTAATGTAACATGCACCACAATTAATATGGACACCTCTTTCTGTTAAATATGACATGATGACCCGAGCTAGGTTCCCCGGGCAGCCTAGCGTCCGTAACTGTAGAAGTATGTCTCTCCAGTCTACGTTATCGAAGGCGCCCTGTATGTCCAGTGAGACCAGGGAAGTGTAGTCACCGTTAGTAATATTGTCAGCGCAGGAAGTTAAAATATCTGATGAAGTTAACCGTTTGTACAACCGCATTTCACATCATATATATATATATATATATATATATATATATATATATATATATATATATATAATAGAAACGGAACTTTCGTTCCGGCTTCTTATATTTCGAGTTCTACTGAATGGATTTTTATGAAACTTGTTCTGTTAGATAGACAATATTTCGCGGCAGGTTTTAGTATATAACACATAGTTCTACGTAGATTAGTTATAGATATATGATGGAAAGTTGTGTTATTTTAGACGATAAGGTTATCATTTTATTCCTTGGCGAACTTTATTGTTGATGAAAAATTTGAAACAGCTATTACACCTCGAAAAATAAAAGAAACGTTTTTACTGTTTTTTTTTAATTAAAAAAAGAGGAAAAAAATAAAAATATATACCAGTTTTGATGAGTGATAATATTAAAAAAGTGAAAATATTTAATTTAAATATGAAAGGGAATGTTCGTATTGCTTAAAAAATTACCCAGTTGAAATATTGCAATTAAAACAAGATTTGGTGAAATATTTGCGTCACGTTAAGAAAAATGCATCTGAAAATTTGATAAGATGCTGTCAAGAAGTTCTGTATAAGCGCACATTCAGAAACATTTGAAACGAGAAAGAAAAATCATGCGTTGAGCATAGATTATGAAACACTTTCCAACACTTCCTGAATGCTTTAACAAAACTTCGTTATTTAGGGAAATAAGATAAATAAGATAACTAAGTAAACATTTTATAAAATGGATAAAACATTTGAAAAACTCATTTCAGTAATTACCGTCCATAGCCGAATATGCATTCCAATTCTTTTGAAAAGCCCTGTGTTTGATCTGTAGGTTGATATATATACTATATAATGCGAAAATTTAGTTTATCAAGAAAATGCATAACAGGTTGAAATTCATCTTTCAGCAATTTATTCTAATTGATGGAAACATACTTGAATACTTTTGTACAGCCTTGTACTTTACCTAGTATCTTTATTACATGCCACTATTTAGCTAAAATTTAATTAAAACTAAAACACTCTTAAAATTACTGAAATTACATTTCCAGAAATTATCATCCATAGACGGCCATGCATCCAACTCTTTGCGTGGCCCTGTATATCATTTTATCTACATTCTACAAATATTTTGTAGTAAAGTAAATTCATTTCAGCGTAAAAAAAAATGCAGAACTCTTTTAAAACCCACCTTTAAGCAATTTATGCCCATACTCAGTAACCTTCAAGAATTCATTTCTGTAGCCCTGTATATGAACTATAACATTTATACGCACTTTATAGTATGCATAGATATAGTGAAAAAAGCGCATATCATAATTAGAAATGCATTTTGAGCAATCATTACTAATATAGAGTAATTCGGATACAATATAGTATCCGAAATTTTTCCAAATACACCGCAAACAATTCCTCCTATACCATTATGAAAGGAATTCTTTTGTGTGGCCGTGTAAATGAACAATAACTATTCTTTGCACCAGATATTCAACATAATGCATATTTTAGTGGACTTCATAAATGAATATCAATTTTACTATGTTTGAAAGAGTGTAGCACCATTAAAAATCATTTGAAACGATTTTTTCCCATTGGCCGTAAAGTAACGGAAAAAATTGGACTGTCTCTGGAAATGAACTAAACATGCTACAAACTTCATTTGAAATAGGGAATGTGCTATGGTAGAGGTCACTAACATCCAAAAATTTCAGAACGATCTGAGCATATTTACGAGAGTTAGAGCGCGGACAGACGGCCAGATGGCCAGACGGACAAACAAACCGAAGTCATAAACACTTTTAAACTTCCTTGGAAAGTGTTATTCTAATGTAAATCTAGCGAATATTTTTCTCATGAGGATATATATGTTTATAAAAAATCGGCAGAGCATCGATTTAGCGTTCGTAAAAAATATGAAAGTATTTTTTTTTGTATATTTATTTATTTATTTATTTTTGAGATTGAATGCTGGTTGGCGAGACGATAAAATTTTGAATTATACTATGATAAATATTCTTTAAGAAAAACATTTTCAATCCTCTATACGATGTTAGTTTAAGATTAACTTAAGTAAATACATTTTAAAAACTGTAGTTTTGTCATGTGAATGAATATAATTGTGCTGTTTATAACAAAATTTAAATGAATTAAAATTGTTTCAAACTCAAAAATAAGGGGCCACATTCTGAGCATTGGCAATTTGGCTTCGATATTGTTAGTGTTAGAAACAACAAGAGAAAAGTATTATTGCGATAGAATCAACGACTTGATATCGAAATGTTTCATGATAGCATTCTTAATCAAAATACACTTAAAACTTATACAGTCAGTGACATCATATAAAATTAAATAACTACTGCTACACCCAATTTCTACATACTATATAAGCTTACAGAAAAAATAATAAACTAATCCATAGTTTAATTTTAAATATATTGAGTATTAGGCGTTTAAATATTTGTTTAACAAGTAATTTATAAATGCATTTCAATCTCTTGTATTTGGCCAGGAAATATATTGGTTCTCCAAATATCGTGGAGCCTTTGTTTTTTCGTGCCAAATGCTCAAAAATATTCTTTTTCTTTCTTTTTTTTTTTTTTTTTTTTTACAGATTTTCTACTGGAATTCTGCCGCTACATTTGTCTGACCTTTTTTTTATTAGTTTTATTACTATTTTATGAGTAATTTTATTAGTATTTCATTTTTCAAAATATTTTGAGTATGCGCTTTAAGGAGACCTTACTTGTAAGTAACAATTTTGTTTTTGATTTGTTCTTTTTAAAAATTAAAATTGTTTTATTATGTAGTCCTCACAGAAAATAACTAACACATTTAATTATAAAGATAATAATTGTGATAATTGTGAGTTTCAGGTTTGTTCATTTATGATTTATTTCACTTTTGCCGCCAAACAATTTGATTTTAATATAAAAAGCGTAAACTTGACATCAGCACTGGCGATATTCACAGTTTGGGTGATTTTTGAAGTGAAAGACAACATTTTTGGAGCAGTTTTTTATATTCAAATATAAATCTTATAAACAGCAGCTAATATTATAAAAATAAAGTCAAATATTTAAATTTTAGTGAAAATGTCTGACCCTCCCCACCACCACCACAACACATACACATACTGTAAAACAATTTAATTGCAGACATTTAAAATATTTTTCACATACTTTTGCTATGAAAAAATGCTGGTTTGTTTTCCCCAAACTTGTGCCTTTTATAACCTTGAAAGAGATCAGCGAATATTGTCCACCATTATTTTTTAACACATATGGCCAGTTTCCCTTTTATAAATATCTACTTCTTGAAATGGTAAGTACTAAAGATTATTCCTAAGTAAATTTATGCAATTATGCGTTATTAATACCACAAAAGAAAACATTTTATAATAAAAATTGCTTATTGAAATAAATTTTTAATAATCCTCTTAATTCGCTATTTCTTTTTCAGTATTTTTGGCATATCTTTTGTTCTTTTTTGAAGGTTTTTGAAAGATACTGGATTAATTTTCTGCAATCATGTTACCCGAAAATTAACGTATTTCAACCGCTCCATGCAAAAATGACTTCAGTCCACAAATTGACAAAATTGAGTTAACCACGGATTTTTGCTCTTTTATGTTAGACTCATGTATCTATGCAAAAAAGGGCTTCCATTTCACTGCCATATACCGTCTAAATTCCATTTATTTTTTAATATTAAAATCTTATGTATTATTTACACAGCAGTGGTTTTTTTTTTTCATTTTTCTTAAAACTAGGTTCAATTGACTGAAACCCTTTTTGCATGAAACCATTCATTTACTGTACCGTTGGATGTTTCTTTTATCAGACGTAGATCAACTTATCCAACAAAGTGTTTGCGCGAAATTCGTTGTTCCTCGCAGTTTATTGTTTATTCATATCTCAATAAATAAGAGAAAATTAGCTTACCTTGTATTTATGTTTTATATCAGTCTTTATCTGGTATCTGTCATCAGGGTAATATAATCTGGAAAGTCAAGTCATTTCACATTCTCATCCCCTGCTAATGCTATAATATTCTATGTTGTTTTTTGAGCACGAGTAATTTCTATTTGTGACGTATATAAAAATGTAGATTTAAACTTTAAATAATGAAACACAATTTAATTAGTTACAATTGTAGCATAATATCGCCGCATCTCTCCTTTTGAGAGTCTGGAATACAAGTAAATGTAAAAAACATATATTATACATTATTGAAATACATAACAGGATATTAGTATCATTAATCTTAATATTACATTATTTGTATTTATAGTCACTTAAACAGTTTAGTTTACTGATTGTTCAAATGTCTTAATTTCTTGGATATGCGATGAAATGTTTATATAAAGTATTTATTTATAACCGTAAACTTCTTTGTTTTGAATAACAAGTTCTTTCATAATTGCTTTTATGAATCATGTTGATAGATGAAAGTAATTTACTGAGTATGATTTATTTTATGGCCTTTCATTTGGAGATTACATTTCGTAACATTGTCAAGATATTTTATACTTCAAAGAGACTCTGGACAGTGAACCCATTTGGAGAAGATTACATAAAATTTGTAAATAGCGATTAGTAAAGTTATGGTTTTTCAATATGAAGCAAACGAACAAAAGAAGATTGAGCATTAATTTTTTTTTTATCTGCAGTTATTTTACTATCACTAAATAAGTAATCCTTGGAAAAGAAATTGGAATTCCAATGGTGACCAATGGGATAATATTTGTTGATATGTCATTTTAGCCTAGATAAGAAAAAAAAGTACCTGAAATTTAATAAAATTCGATCATTATAAAGCAGTTTCGCCTGATGTCCAGCTCTAGCCTCTAAACTTAGTGAAAAATTAACGATTTTAGATTTATTTAGGCAACTCAATGAAGAATAATGTAATCTTGAAGATAAAAAGCCTATTAATTTATCCGTGTTATTATGCTGATTAGAGAAATGAAAAAAAAAACATTTCGCTGCATCCAAATTATTATTACGTATATTATTACGTACTACGTTGTTATGTTTTGTATAGCTGACTTTATTTATAATTCTGAAAGAGTATTTTTGGTGAAAGATTTATCATACAGTCAACATCAATTTGACTTTATTTAATGGGAATGTAGTTTGGGCGCATAATTAACTTTATTTTATATCTAACTCTGGTACATTTGTAACATATAGTTACAAATACTTCTAATGTTTGACGTCAAACTTAGTTGTATATCCGATTACGAATGATTGGGAATATTTGGATTGGTTGAAAACAAGAGGGATTTTTTTTTCTATCATAATCAACTATCGAGTTTTTTTATTATTATTTTTTTTCAGGTTAACAGTTACATGATTGCAACTGGTGTGAAAAAAGAAATGGCAGTGAAATTGACATTATTTTAAGTTTATTCAAACACTTCAGTTTTAAAATTCCACTTTTATTTTATTCACATTTATTTTAACCACACATAACACCAAGCTGACAAGCCTGGAGTTCAAGAACTAACAAACGAAAGTGAATAATCCAAGCATGATTAATGTTCAGTGGTCACTATCTGCAATAATTTAAATTATCCCTCATTTTATCAGTGTGGTGACTAAAAAAATTTTCATTTCTGATGATCATAACTGTCGTATTTCCCTCCCAACCTTTACTTTAAAGAGGCACTATAAAAGAGTTTCATTTGAATAGCCCGAATTTTGGCTAACCCATAAGATAATATAATAGTTAAATGGCATTCGCATCGTATTCAGCAAATGCGGAAAAACTTTCTATGTGGAGGTCCATATTAATTAAAAATATAAGGTTGAATTCATCTTTTTTTTTTGGGGGGGGGGGGGGGCAAGGTTCATTTGAAAAAGGGACCATCGAAGCGGGCGTAGCCTGCTAGTCCGTTAATATAAGTTGTTTATAGAATTCTAAACAGAGGGCGAAGTTAGTTAATTTTTCATATCAACGTTTTATTTTCAATTTGTGCAAATTCGCATCATTATTGCTAAAATGAACTTCCTAAATTTTGTAAAAATAAAAATGTTGGAGACGTCTAAAAATAGTTTTTTTACAAAGCTTAGTTCATATACTTTACAATTTTTATTGTAAAATAGGCAATATTTATAAGAATTATGATATTTTATGATGTTTGCAGTTATTAAAAAGTACCTTTTATTAAATATTTTGTGTGTTATTTTTGTGTTAATTTTAATTTTTTTATTATTATTTATTTTTTTTTTTACAAAATAATATATTCTAATTTCTGAGTAAATGTTTTTGAAATCAGAGTTGCTGAGTAAGAAAGGGTTAATTTGATTCACGGGTAGAAATGCAAGTTTCAAACATTTACATTTTATATGAATCAACATTTTCATACATTTTTCATTCACGTTCTTTTGTCTTATGTAAGTTTTACACTTTAATAATGATGACTAATATTGATAGATATAGTAGTTATAAATGTTTTTCTTATTCATTACCTAAATTACAAAAAGATCCTTTTTAGGGTTTTGATGTATGAAATTGATGTAAAAAACTTAAAATTCGCATGGATGTTTTCAATTATGCTTAATGAATAAATTTATATAAGTGACCAAGATTTCTATTTTATTTTTAATTTTTTTTTTTTTTTCATTTTAAAATTTTTTTGACAACGTCAGCGAGGGCACGTGAGGGGACATTAAAATTTAAAAAAATTAAATGAAGATATAATTGAGTGATTTAGATGCGAGTAGTTGGTACATAATATATTTTTTAATTAAACTGTTAAGGGGAATTCACATAGAAAACACGAAACTTGGTATAAATATTGATTTAATTTTTTTTTTAATTTAGAAAATGTAATTTTCTGAAACACACTACGCATTACGATTTCTTTACTTTTGAGTTTTCTCTTTGTATTTGACGTTTCCCTAAACTGCACACATTGTTTGGTATGTGACCGATAAACTAGATTTTATTTATTTATTTATTTATTTTAAGGTATGATGTATTCGCTACGGCTTTTGCCGGCACGACCTCAAATGATCACAAAATGGCGTTATTTCCTTGGAACAACCTTCCTCCACGAGGAAAAAAAAGCAGAACCTTCAATTTCAAATCAGAGAACACAAATCATAAACTAGAACATATCAGTGAAAATGGACATTCGATGTAATCGGAGAGGACGTCCACTGATAACAAAGATTACGTTTTGAATTTTTAATTACTTTGGTTTTCAGGTTGCTAAAATGGCGCATTTCTTTTAATTAAATGCAACGTTAGCTGGGTAAAATTCTTGATATAATTACAATTACCGTAATTTCGCGAGTGAATCCGCCGCACCTCAGATAACTCAAGTTCCTAACAGAATTTATTTTAAATAAAATGTGATTTACTTTTGCTTACCACTTATTTGACTTCCTTTTTTTTTTCGATAAAATTTCCGGTTTAAAAAAGACTTAAGTAAGGCGCGACGCACACGCGGGAAATTACTTTAGGTTTTTCTGATTTTTTTTTTTTTTTTTATGAACACGGAGTATAACACTGTGAAGATTGTCCATCTCCAAATGGAACTAATAAATTGCAAAAACGGGACAAAAAAAGAGAGAAAAATTAATTTTGCAACGGAACAAAAAATTATATATACAGAAAAAAAAGTTCTATATTTCTCCCAAACAACCTAATGAAGATTTTGCATGATCTGTCATCTGTTCAGTTTTAAAATCTATTTTCAGTGTTCACGGAGGGAGATTATTTCGCTAGTTACAAATTTTATAATCTAATTTCTCAGTAAAAGTAAAACCATTTTGAAAGACTATTAAGTTAGAACTTAACTAAGGACTTTTAAATAGTTATTATTGACAAAAAATGTAAGTAATTTAATTTATAGTAAGCGAATTGAACGGGGTTTTTGATATAGGGACGACCTACGAGGTGACTTTCGCCATATATTAATTAAAGATCGATTAAAAAAAGATTCATTAAAAATATTTTAACAAAAATGTTTTGAATAGATTTCTTGTTATTGAAATATACATATGAATTGAAGATATTAGGAAATTTGCTCCACATCCTAATATTTAACCCATCGAGATAGTAAAATGTACCTTTTTGTAAGAATTCCCTAAATATGAAATATTTATTTAAACGTAATCCCAAAACTGCTTGCGCTGTCATGGAAATATAGTTAGAAATATTATTACACTTGTTGTTGGAATAATAATTTTAAAATAACTAAAATGTTTAAAATATGAAACATTTAGAAAAGATATTGTCTACAGCTTCACGTTTTTAAATAGTAATATCTTGCAGATAATTAGTGCGTAGGAAAGAAGTAATGTGTGTACATTCAATAATTTCACAACAGTACGAAATATTATATATAAGGAATAAAAAAACTTTCTTTCTAGCCAAACTACCTAATGATGATTTGGCATGAACAGTCATCTATCGCCTTTAAAAAATATATTTTCAGTGTTCAAGGCGGGAGGTTATTTCGCTAGAAGTGCTGTTTATAAGTTAATTCATTAGTAACTAGTAATATAAAAATTTTGTTTTTAAAGTCTATTTCTACTTAGGCCATCAAAGAAAAAATTCATACAATCCCTTATGCTAATATTAGTTTTTGTTGCATTAAAATATCTCAATTTGTTGATTTTCTATAAGCGAGCAGTTTTACAATGGAAGTCTATGGGAATTTGGCGAAATATTAGAGATATCGCCAAGTTGGCGTTACGTTTTGCGACTCATTTTGGTCACCAAATTTGGCGATATATTGCCAAGTTGGCGAGAAAATTGGCGGTATTTGGCGACAGAACAGGGTCCCCCCACTGGTAACCCCCCTTATAGATATGAAGATGCATTAAATGCTTCAATAACCAATGGCCGGTATATTGTCTCCCATGTAAAACTAAAATTAATTAATTAAAATTTAATGAATGAATTAATATTTAAAAAAACTGTATTAACATCAATTGTCATCCAGTACAAGTTTAAAAAAAATTATTTCCACTTGATAGGATGAATAATAAGTATTTTATTGTCGATTGAAAATTTGAACAAGATATATAAATAAATAAATAAATAAATAAATATAGGGAGAGTGTGAACTAATAGTAGGAATTTAAAACTAACACAATTTTAAACAACCTTTAAGTTAAAACTTAAGTAAAGTCTTTTAATTTGTTGTTATTAAAAATATATATAAAAGGATTTAAAATTTTAAACGTCAATTAAATGACCGGTGTGTTATAGATATAGCGACGTCCGTTGGCAACATTCGAAATATATTCATTAAGGGGTCTCAGGATTCCTAAAATTGTAAAATCAAGAAAACATTTTATTTAATATTTTAAAATGTATGCGATTTCAAAACATATTTTTTATTAAAATGAAAGATATAAGTACTCCAAAATGTCAGACATGCAGAAAATTGGTATAACAGCTGACGCGCACGGTTGCAAAATATATTTCGCAACTACAATGGCGTTTTTTGTGCATAATTATACTTGAGATTATAATAATTACCCTGAATATAAATAAATTCGTATTTAAAGCGTTTTTATGTTTTTTAATACAAAGCTGTATTTAGCTAATACAAAATTTTGAAACTTTCAACTGTATAATCAACTAAAAAATATTTTTTGAATAATAAAAAGAAAATTTTAGGTTTAGTTTATACAGAATAACATGAAGCAAATGTTTTGATAATTTTATGAAAAAATATTCAGAAGTTATTGAGATACGGTACGCGGTATGCCCAAAAATGTCATTTGGAGAAAAATGACTTCAAAGTTTCCGCAACGAAACTCCAGCTATTTTTAAGGGTATAATTCTAAAAGCTATAACTTCTGTTAATTGTGAATTTCAAGGAAAAATATATATATCAAATTTTCAGAAAAGATAGGAGCTTAAAATATAAAAAAATTACAATTTCAAAATTTTTGAAGTTTTAAGAGGCCTGAGACATCTTAAAAGATTTTAGTTAAATATTAAAATTATTTTGTTAACAATGAACTGAATTGCTTTCTTAAATATACATATGAATGAAAGTATTTGGAAATTTGCTACATTTTCAAATATTTATCTCATCGAGGGAGCAAAATGCTTTGTGAGAATGACCCAAATCTGAAATATTTATTTAAACTTAATCAAAAAACTGTTTCTACAGAAAAAGTCCTTCCGGCCAGTGCCGGGAGGAAGAGGTAGCTTCCATATTCCTTATTTTAAAAAAGCCAACTTATCTTATTCAAACACACGAAGCTCAATTTAGTGGAAACCGAATATAGGAGATTCAATATTAATTTTTATCAATATAATGAATGGGAATTTCGCGAAATTAGTCAGCTTTATCCAAGCTGCTTTTCTTTAAAGTAACTTATATTTGGCTGCCAAATTCGGCGATTTCTTAAAGTGCCTGCCATTTTAAGACAACATGGTAGATAAGGGTAACCAGTGAACTTGGTCGAAACCTTAGTAATTGCTGTGCACATGCTCACTCACATCGGTTGATATATACGAGTGCTGTCGCAGGCAAAAAATCAGATTTTTCAAAACGTCACCCACATTAGAAATTGAAATTGCTATATCTGAGCCATTTTTTAAGATAAAGACAAACAAAAAATGCTCCCGAATCCTTATATCAAGGTCAAATACTTAAGAAAGAAACCTTTTTCAATTTGTAATTTTTTTGCAACTCACTTTAAATATATATATATTTTTTTTTAATTTAATGGCCGCCATTTTGAAACAAGATGGCTGATGAATCTGGCCAGCAAACTTGGTCGAGATATTGATGTATACTATCCACATGCCTTCTTACATCGAAATACATGAATACGTGTGTTATCGCGTGACAAATACAAGATCGTTTCAAAATGTTAGCCATGCTAGAAATTCGAAGTGTAATAATTCAACCATTTTTTAAGCTATAAACAAAAGAACAAATTTTCAGAAACCAAACTGCTCCGGAATCTTTGTATCAAGTCCAAACACATAAAAAAAAATATTTTTCATTTTCCAATTTTTTAATACCTCATTTTAAATTTTAAATTTATTTTTTATTTTAAATGGCAAACCTTTTAAAACAAGATCGCGAATGAAGCAGGTCAACGAACTCGGTCGAGACATTGGTATGTACTATGTACAGACCAAGTTATATCCAAATCGGTTCATAAATACGCCTGTTATCGCGTGACAAAAATCAGGTGATTTTAAAATGTCAGCCACAATAGAAATTCAAAATGCTATAACTCAGCCATTTTTTTAGATATAGACGAAACAAAAACTGTTCCGGAATCTTTGTATTAAGGTCAAACACATAAAAACAAAATATTTTTTCAATTTTCAATTTTTTGGTACCACATTTCAAATTTAAATTTTTCTTAAAGATTTAAATGGCCGCCATTTTTAAACAAGATGGCGGATGAAGCTGGCCAACGAACTCGGTCGAGACATTAGTATGTACTATGTATAAACGAAGTTACATCGAAATCGGTTCATAAATACGCCTTTTATCGCGTGACAAAATTCAGGACGTTTCAAAATGTCAGCCACGCAAGAAATTCTAAATGCCATAACTCAACCATTTCTTAAGATATAGACGAAACAAAAACTGCTCCGTAATCTTTGTATAAAGGTCAAATACATAAGAAAAAAATATTTTTCCATTTTCAATTTTTTGGTACCTTATTTCAAGATTTAAATTTTTTTTAAAATTTAAGTGTCCGCCATTTTGAAACAAAACGGCGGATGAAGCTGGCCAACGAACTCGGTCGAGACATTGGTATCTGCTATGTACACACCGAATTTCATCGAAATCGGTTCATAAATACGAGAGTTACAGAGTGACAAAGGTCAGATATATATATATATATATCAATTTTGAACGGAGGGTGGTTTCGGGGTCTGGGGGCCATGATCGATGAAAATATACCAAAATTTTTTGAAATCGCTTTCCTCCGAACGGCTGCAATAGGTAGCTTTTTGTAATGAAAGCTACCTGATAAAAATACAGTTTGAAATATTTTTGCATTTGTTGTTGGAATAATAATAATTTTAAAATAACAAAAATGTATAAAATATGTATAAAGTATTATCTTGTAGATAAATGTATTATCATTGAATAACCAAAACTGACAAATAATTATAATTTTTTTTAAATATATAATTTAGGTAGAACAAATTCTGAAACAAAGAACGTTCTTAATAAAAGAGCAAACTATGTAGATTACGCAATTATTTTTTCGAGTACAGATATAATTATATTCTAAATTTTCCGACATCCCTCCGAATAAATCTTTAAAAAAAAAAAAAAAAAAAAAGAAAAAAAAAAAAAAGAAAATAAGGCTAACGAAAGAAAGAATAATGATAAACTTCTTATGAAATGTTTCTTGACCAGACAATTCTTTAAAACATTGTTCAAAATTTCGTCATTAGTATCAGCAAATTTTTAATCCGTTTGCTGCAATAATCTCTTCCAACAAATTTTATTAAAATAATTAAAACTTTGTTTTTCTAATCAATGTAGAAATATAACATAGTGAAAAAGAACACAATTGTTCTCAATTGGATTATTTTCTCTTAAAAAATACTCGCTAGTAAGGAGTTATTTAAATCAATATATACGAGTACATGTTTGTTTTACGGAAAAAAAAAATCTACCGATAAAGGTAGTATTTAAATATACAGGCAACTTTTTATATAACATGTAGGTTAGTAATTTCGTAAGAATTCATATCAATAATCTCCAATTTAATAAACACAATAAGACTAATGAAACAAATTTTATTTATTTGTTATTTTCAAAAATCAAGAACAATGCAGGCGTCATGATATTCGTTCAATAGTTACTATAGTATTTTATTAAACGTGATTACCAAACTAATTTTTTGGGGAAGATTTGTATACATATACCCATATAGCTTCGAAGAAAAGTCATTTATACAAATTCCTCTGAAGAACATCTCTTAAATTGGATTTGTAAATACGTCCAGTTAGTATTCAAATAATAAAAAAAAATATTGAAAATTTAAATAATCCAGATTTTAAAAAGCACTCCACAGACAGTTCAATACAGAACACTAAACACATGAAAATAATTTTAAACGCCAAATATGAATAAAATATAATATTTTGTACGGAAAGACTTAGGCAGTGACTTTATTATTAAAATTTTTCTTGAGATTTAAGTAATATTATATTGGACCGGGATGTGACAGCGCACACATCGAGTCATCGAGTTCATGACTGAAATTCCAGAATTCCTTAAAACTCGATTCGCATATTAAAACGCAGTCGGTCTTCCAAGTCATATCTTCGTAAAAAATACCTGAAAACCAGATTTTAAAGGTTGACTCGGAGGTTTACCATTTTGTTTTCCTGCACCCAAAGATATGAAAAGAGCACTGATGCGCATGTAGTGTTGGGTGCGGAAAAACATAATGTAAACCAACGAGTCAACGGCTAAAATGGGGTTTTCAGGTATTTTCCACCAAGATAAGACTTGGCAAACCGATTGCTTTTTAATATGCGGATCGAGGTTTAGCTAATTCTGTAATTTCTGCCATGAACTAGATGACGTGTTTATCTGTGCTGTCACTTCCCGGTCTGTATGTAAGAGACAGCAATTGATAACTTTTATATTTAAAGAATAGTCTAAAATTCTTTTATAATTATAATCCATTTGAGGACGAGTTTCAAAACTCGCCTTATCCAGAAAAACCTGTAATTTTTCTACATTGTTTTTAATTGTAAACCCTGATTTTACAACGGCAGAAATATAGGATAAAAATATAGACAGTTATTCTGCTAATTGTGTTTTTTCGTTCCAGCCTTACCAATTAAATAGATATCTGGAGAAAACAAGATTTTTTAAATTTTGGATACGGCGAGTTTTGAAAATCAGCCACAGAAGAACGAGAGACGTACTTTGAAAAAAAAAAATAAATAAATAAAACCTCACTTTTTCAGATAACGCAAATTTTCTGTCCTAGAACAATAAAAAAATAAATAAACGGTCAAGTGCAAGCATTACTCGCGCACAGAGGGTTCCGTAGAATAAATATATGAATTTGTAATTGTATTATATAAAAAAAAAGTTGCTAAAAGAATACTAAGACTTTGTAAAAAACTATACAACGTAGGGTTGCGTATAACTATATATATTAGAAAAGTGTAAATGGGTATACCATGAAAGTTCAAAGAGATGTGGTATCTAAATAATATCAAATATAGCTATTCGTATAACTCTCTTTTCAATATTATCCTAATCTGTTTATGATGAACTTAATTCGGTACTGACAATAAAATCAGTGCATAGTTAAACTTCATTTGGCATTTCATGAAACTAAATTCAGCGTAGTAATAACATTTATTTCTACAGTGTAGCTAAAACAAAACCTTTGTTCAAAGTTTAAATTTAGCATTGTGCTAAGCGCGCTTCGAATTCAGGTCTCAGAGTTGCAACGCCGCCTTGGTCAGTGCCGCGTTTTTCCAGTTAGGTGTTTAATTAACTTTTAAAGTCACTCGAGGCGTATTGAGAGATACAATCAATGCAAAATATCGCGAATCCCACAGTATTTATGCGATTCATTCTAATTAAATCTTGCGTGGGCGATGCCCTTAAAAAACGGACACCTAATTTTAATTCCAAAACAGACAAACGACACAAAGAATATTTAATTAAAATTTTCCTTTTATCATGTAGTGAAAATAAGCAAGTTCGCATTTTCTAATAAATTCGTTTATAAATTCTGGTGTCAGTTCAATATTTCATAAGTTTATAAATAGAATTACTCCGTGCCGGAAAGGATTAGGTGGTCGCAGGTCTCTCAAAGCTTCAAAATTTAAGAAATTTTAATTTTTTTAAATGTTAAAATCCTATAATTTCTGGATATTTTGATATTATTGTTTCCTTGAAATTCCCATTAGAACAGAAGTTTTGACTTTTACAATTATACCCGCTCAATAGCTGAAGCCGCGTTTAAAAAACCTTAAAGTTATTATTTTCCAAATGGCGTTTTTTGGGCATAACGCGCAGGATACCTCAAAAACTTCTGAATATTTTATCATGAAATTTTCAAATCATATATTTCATGTTAGTCTTTATAAACTGAACCTAAAATTTTCCTTTTATTGTTCAAAAAAATATTTTTTTAGGTGATTTTACTGTTGAAATTTCAAAAATTTAGTATTAGCTAAATACAACATTGCATTAAAAATATAAAAATGCTTTAAATACAAATTTATTTAAGTTCAGGGAAATTATTGCAATCTGAAGTATAAGTAAGCTCCAAAATTTTCATTCTAGTTGCAATATTTATTTTGTAATCCTGCACGTAAACTGTTATGCCAATTTTTTGTTCGACAAATGTCTAACAGTTTCGAGCCCCCTATAAATACTAATTCTGTATATTGCAATTTTTTAAATACATGAAACGAAAGAACATACTTATATCTTTAATCCCAATTAAAACTGTGTTTTAAAATCATATACATTTTAAGACATTAAATGTTGAAAATGGTCTTTTTTTCATTTTTTCCACTTTTTAGAGTCCCGAGACCCCCTTTAAATTAGTATGTTTTTAAAAATTTGACGTTTATTGCTATTATACTGTTACTGGACATTACATTACACATATATATCATTAAAAGTTGTTAACTAGGCATAGAGTACCCTGTCCTTGTGTATGTCCAAATTGACCGTAGCTTTAAGGGTTAATATCTCGGCTAATTACCGATGATGTTTTTTCGAAAATCGTTATCAGCAATGCTTTTATTCTTCTGCAACGATAGGCATATTCAGCGATGCTCAACAATTTTTCTGAATGCCCGTAAATCGAAATTTGTGTATAACAGAAAAATGCTAATTACTCCAAAACTATGTGACGTAGGGTAATCGCTACGACAAGGTTTATATTAACGTCTACTACCTCTAAATTTTTCATAATTTTAGTTTCAGTAGATTCGGAATTAGATGGGGGAGGGGGGGAAACATATTTTTGTGCTACATTTTCAACAATATCTTTGAAAATGTAATACCTAAAATTAAAAGGAATTTATTTTTGAGTTCAGCGTTACAAACGTTTTCACAGGATACCCCACGTGATATACCAAGAAAATATTTTTTTTTCAAGTATCATAATTAGCACTCTACTTTTTTACTAAATATATTTATGAATGTTTATTAATCTGAAAATATGTGGGTCAATGGTCTTTATTACTTCCGCAAATTTGAACTTTCCACGTTCCATAGTTTACGAGTAAAATGGCTGTGACAGACAGACAGACAGAAAGACAGACACAGAAGTGATCTTATAATGGTTCCTTTTTTACTTTTTAACCTTCCGTCTACCAGACGGGTCCATTGGACCCGACAGCAATATTTAATGTAAATTTTTCTCATGAAAAATAGCATTCAAAGTTTCGCGATTACATGACTTTTCCTGCAATTGTCTCCTCTATGTATATGCAATTGCGATTAAAATTTTGTTCGAAATTTTTTACCTATTTTTAATTTGTTTCATTGTTTACCACGCGGGTCCATTGGACCCAACATTAAAACAAACGTAATATACTGTTGCTTTCTTTTTCTAGGGTTGCCATAAATCATGAGGTGGAACAGGGTTACCATAATTGGCTGTTTATCGCCCATTTGGCGATGGATTTTTAGCGCCAATCTCGCCAAATTTGGCGACTTTATAATGAAGTTTTGAGAACATTCTAGACTGATCTAGTAAACTTCGTGCTCTATATATAAAAGGTTACTTCTGGTTCAGAGAGTCATTTATCAACAGACACAGTTAGTGAGCGAATGGTGTCTATTGATGTTTTTGACTCTTTTCATTGAAAATAGGACTTGATATTTGAAGACAAGTAATAAGTGTAGTTTGTACGTGCTTTGTTATTTTACAAATATTCATCATTTTCTTATTTCCTAACTTATTTTTTGTTAAAAACTGAATTGAAGATGAACAGAAAGAAAGTATTGACTCAAGAGGAAATTCAAAAAATTATGGAAAATCCGGACGATGTAGAATTCGACACCGATGATGAAAATCTAGTCTGATGAAGGTGAAGTAGATTATGTTGAAATACATAATGAAATTTCTGATTCCTACTCAGAATCTGATAATGATTCCAATGAAGTAAATGTAGCAACCACAAGTACTTCAAATTCTACTTTTGTTTCCAAAAATAATTCACAGATATGGTATAAGAATGAAGTTGCCAGACCACAAGGAAGACGTACTGAAATCAATATTTTACGTGAAAAATCTGGACCTTCAAGATTTGCAAATCGTGAAGTGGATTCCATATCATCCTCATTTCTTATCTATTTCCGAAAAAGACTTTTGGAAATTATAGTAAAATGGACAAACGCGGAAGGCAATAGAGTATTCGATAAAGAGTGGAAACCTATAGATATTATAGAACTTAAAAAAATCATCGGAATTTTATTACTTATTGGAGTATATAAATCGAAAAATGAAACAGTAAGCGAACTTTGAAGCATAAAAAATGGAAGACAAATATTTCGGGACATTATGAGTCGCAATAGATTCACAAGTATATTACGTGTCATAAGATTTGATGATGCTGCTGAGAGGCGTAAAAGAAGATCAACTGATAAATTAGAGTCAATAAGAGAATGCTTTGAATTGTGGAATAGCTATTTACAAGACCCTTATATTCCTAATTGGTCTATGACTGTCGATGAGCAATTAGTTTCTTTTCGTGGAAAATGTCCTTTCCGTCAGTATATGCCATCTAAACCTGGAAAGTATGGATTGAAGTTCTGGGTTATTTGTGACAGCGTAACATCGTATGCTTGGAAACTGTAACTATATACAGGCAAAAATGAAGTAAGAGAATCTCATCAGGGAGAAAATGTAGTTAAAAGATTGACGAAGGAAATTGAAAATTCTGGTCGTAATATTACATGTGATAACTTTTTTACGTCATATGCATTAGCAACACATCTTACTTCAAAAAAATTATCTCTTATTGGAACAATTCGAAAAAATAAACCTGAATTACCCGCTGTGTTCACAAATCCAAAACATCGTTCTGTATATTCTACTTTATTTGGGTTTCAAGAGAAGGCGACCATCATCTCTTACTGTCCCAGAAAAGGTAGAATTGTTACTTTGCTAAGCACAATGCATAACACTTATGATATTGACAACAGCTTAGAAAAAAAGCCACAAATAATCCTAGATTATAATAAAACCAAAGGCGGAGTAGATACGATGGACAAAATGGTAAGAGCATATAGTGTGAAACGCATGACACGTCGGTGGCCTTTGATTGTATTTTATAATATGATCGATATAAGTGCGATGAATGCATACATAATATGGTTGTCACTGAATGCTGAATGTGATCCGAAAATGAAAAAAAGGCGGAATTTCATTATTCAACTTGCAGAAGAATTAGTAGGTGAAGGAGGTATCGCCGTCTCAACATCTACTTCAGAACAACTTTACGCAAATAGTTTTGAACCGCCACGAAAAAAATCAAGATGTCATATTTGTCCCTCTAAAAAAGATCGAAAAACACGAACATTATGCAAGAAGTGTACGAAAAATGTTTGCGGAGAACATTCCGTCGTTATTTGTACTTCGTGTACAGAATAATTTTATTATGATGAAAAAGTTTTGTAGTCATTATAATATACTATATATATTACTTTCTTACTGTATGTGTTACTTTCTTACTCTATTACTATATATATCACTTTTATATATTGTATAAGGTGCATTAATAACAAATATATTCATTGTAGATAAATGTGTGTTTTGTATATTTTGAAATCCTATATATTTTACATATGGGTCCAATGGACCCGAATGGTAGTTCTTGCATATACTTTTTTTTGGGTAGTCTGAAGGTTAAGTACGGAACCCTAAAAAAAGAATGGAAATTTCTCCAATTCCCGGATATATACCGATAGCAGTGCTGCCAGAATTATTTCTGTGATTTGAAGAAATAATTTCTGAGAGTGCACACATTAAACATTTATG
The DNA here is from genome assembly GCA_963932465.1 of Maratus speciosus. Taxonomy (NCBI): domain Eukaryota; kingdom Metazoa; phylum Arthropoda; class Arachnida; order Araneae; family Salticidae; genus Maratus; species Maratus speciosus. The sequence goes on from OZ010791.1 coordinate 131,253,182, forward strand.
TTTAATTTCACTTTTTAGAATTACCGTTTTAATATTTTATTAAATGGATTTATGAAGAAATATATTTGATTAAAAAATATTTTTGTGTTATTATTATTAATATTATTGTGGGAATTTCGTAAGAACACTTGGATCAGACTGAATGCCTCCGACGTTGCATTCTGTTTTCGAGATTAAAAAAGGAAAACGAGCCTTAACGAAGCTGTGTGAAGTGGAAATGCAGAAAAAAAAATAGAACGAAAATGAGTTCGACGACGCAGGTTTTGTTAAAAAGGAACAGAACATTTTTCGGTGAAATAAGACAAATAATTTAAACGACGTAAGAAAATCTCAGAAATATTCGATGGTGCTAAATATATGAAGCCAACGTTGTTGCTTTTTAAGCTAAATAGAGATCGAAAATAGTTCTTTTTTCCTTTATTTTTGTTTTGTCTTTGTCTTAATAAATGTCAGTGTTCGTCTCAGACGTGAGTTATGATTTATAAATAGATCCACATCCCATATTATTATTTCAGAATTCAAGAAAAATTAGTTTTAATCTCCTAGAAACTTTTTGAAACATTTGTTTATGCATGAAACCCTGATAAGTGTGTTATAACAATAAAGATCCGATTTAATAAAAATGTTAATTTGTCTTTAAAAAATGAATGCCATGGCATATCTTTTTTTTTATGAAAAATTACTGTAGAAATGACTATTTATGGAACACTATATTTTTTAAATAATATATTTATGTTACTGAAAATCCAATCCCTTATTTTATAAAAGGTGCTTTAAGATCAGAAAAAAATTAATGAATAAATAAAATTTAAAGAAAAAATAGCGAGCCGACTGAAAAGTTGAAGTTTATACATTTTGTCCATGTATTGAAGGATACAAATATGCATTTAAAAAACACATATACAGAAATCTGAATTTAACCCTTCGGTTGGTTTGCCCCGTATTTTGTCGTTTTCCAAAAAACAACTCTAATGTCCTGTTGACAGATATTTAGAGAACAGAATATACAGGACAGAAGAATAAACAGAATTGTATTTCAAGATGTATATCAAATAAATGAAAGTCATGAAGTGTATTTTAGAAACAAACAGTGAAATTTTTTTAAATTATGATTATTTTTATAAGCACTTTTATGGAAATACAGAAAAGCCCTTTAGACGGAGGGTTAAAAATTGCAACTGCAGTAAATTTAATAAGATATGGATGTAGGAATAAAGTATTTTTGACATATTTGTAAAAACCGGAACTTTGTGTAATTTCGCCAGAATATACTAGGGATGTCTGAAATTTTCTTGAGGGAAAACAAAAAGAAAATATGATACTTTCATTATTTTTCGCAAAATGAAGAATATCTACCATATGTTCTAGTTGGAGACTGTGTCAATAACGAATCAAGAAACGAATATCAAAACATTACGCCATTTCATGTAAATATGGTTAACAATATGAAAGGATAATTTGATAACAGGAATACCAATACTCACCTGGAAATTCATCAATACATCGTTTATTTTCTCTATTGGGGTGTTACATGTATTTTTGTTGTATAAGTCACATAGCTGATAACTGCTATGATTTTTGGCCAAAGTTATTTTCAAATGTTTTCTTCGCCTAAATCAATTAATGAGATATCTCCGATAAATTAAGTCACATTTTTCCATTCAAAAACACTATTAGTCAAACATCGTAGCAATTTGCACTTATGTGAATGACACTATAAGTACGCTACGAAGTAGCATATTAAGAGTGTGGGAAATAACATAAAAAGATTCCAGACTTTAATAATTGTATCTATATTACAATGCCAATTTATAATATATAGAAATAATTCGGCAACGAATAGCTTGGAATGAAAGCGAATTCATATGGGTGAAGCTTCAGACTTTTGGTATTTCGTTGGTGACGAAAAAATATATAGTGTTCAATTTATGATATTTATAATAACGATTGTTTAATAATTAATATTACAAAAACATATTTATACCAATCACGGATGCGAACTATGTTTAGACTTTTACAATGTATCATACAACAAAAATAAAAAATGTGCAAATTATTGTTCCATTATATGCCTAAATAACAATGATTATCTTTAACATTGAATAGTTCAATCAACATTTATAGTTCAGTAACTTACCATTTAAAATTTAGGCCATTTTGTATTGTTCGGAACAAATAAAAATATGGTGTGCTTAAACATACTTTAGATTAAACATGTAGGTGAACCCCTTATGACAAACCAAAGAAAGTGCAATTGCAAAGACGTTTGTGCGTAACAAAACCGTACATTTTTCTTGCAAATGTTAAAGAGTGTGTTAGCCATCACCTAATTTTTTTTTAATTACTACATCTTTGTGTTAAGATTGATCATAGGCAACAAACAAAAAGAAAATGATTCCTAATTTATGACAACCTATGGTTTATTCTTGAGTTAAGATGAAAATTTTCTCTTAATATTATTTAAGGATGATATAAAAGAAAAGAAAAATTCAGCAATTCCATCATTTTAGGGGTAAATCACAGCGGGAGAGAACAATCGGAAAATCTAGGAAGCGAGGTAAATTATGAGAAAACAAACATATGTTCCAACCTAGAAAAAGGAAAATGTAACGATTAAATAGCTCTGTAAATGTTTTTGAACATTTGTTCACTATCCTAAATAGGTTTCTCTAAAACCATTATTGTAGGCCATTGATCTATCGTAATGAAAAACGAAAAAGAAAATAATATTTTCTTTAATGCTCTGTGTTTTCATGTTTATTATTGTTGAGGTATTTACTGCATCGTATCAGGACAACGTTATTTTTTACAAAGTTCAAAGAAGAATATATAAGAAAAATATTTAAAGGAAAATATTAAGTAATACATAAAGATAAATAAGAGCATGTAAAGCCTCTAAATCAATTAAACCTAAAATTTGATCATGCAACTAAAGTAAATCTTTTCTGGTTATAAAGAATTGAAATCAATTATTTTGCATTTTCTGTCGTGATATATTTTCAAAATAATTATTTTAAATTTTAAACAGATAAGAATTTTTGATATTTAAAAATTTCTTTGTGTATGTTAGCTAATACGAAGTAGATATTTTTATTGTAACATAAATAAATTTTTTGATTGTTAATATTTATTGAATTTAAATGGTCGAAATTAGTTCGAAAATCATAAAAAAAAGTTTTTATCATCATCATGTTAAAATTATTATCATGTCATTATTTCGAAAAAAACGTCATTTTCTAGAGAACTTCGGAATGGATTTCATTATATTTTTATTTTAGTTTCTGCAACTGTTGCACTAAAAATTAATTATTTTTCAGTATTAACAGTTATATTAATAATAATTTTTTTTTTTAAATATTTCTTCTATTTCCAAAATTACGCAACAGTTTTCTTATTTTTATTTCTTTAAGAATGATCACTTATAGATTTGCTAATGCAAAAGAAGTGAGAAAAGTAATATTAAAGTCTATTCAAAATCTTACGGAAAAAGATGTTTGAATGTCACAATAATATATATTACAAACGGGAAAGACAAAATATTTATTAAAATATTTATATGCCTAAAAGACGTTGCTAAAAACACATAAAATATTTTAAAAAACTATATTGACATGTTTCAACTCTTTCTTTAAATTGTCATCAGAATGTGTAATATAAATTTCAAATACAATGCATATGAAAACCGAAAAAAATCATCCATTACAGTTTAACATTTAACGTCCCCTACATTTTCTATATCGCACGTGTCCCTTCTGTGTTGCGATTCCGCAAGTTATCCAACCTCTTAATCCATATATTCGGGATGCGAAAAGATAAGGTATCGTTACAAACCCCTGAACCTCTTAAATAACTCTCAATGGACTCTCTTATAAATATCGGTAAATACAAATTAAACCTGTAAATCAATTTACTCTCGTAAAAAGTATGTCAGTGCCCTCTAATCGATTCTGGTAGTAGTAATAAATATTAACTTTTCTGTTTGGAATATATAATATTGTGGGTACTTGTTAGTTATCCCGTCGACCAATTTCGCCAAATTATATAAATCGCCAAACTACTCGCCAAATTATACAAATTTGCATAAATTTGATTTTAAATAACGAAATAACAAATAAATTAGTATAACATTAATAAAAATACAAATAAAGCGTCGAAATAAAAATCACTTGATGACTTAAACACGTGTTCTCAAGTGAATGTGACATTTACGATCAACCATTATTGGCATTTAATCTTACAATTTGGCGACAGTAATTTGGTCGACGGGATAACTAACAAATACTATATTGTGATATGGTTATTTGTAGACGTAATTAAGACTTATTAATCTTATCTATACTTACAGATGTATGAATGTCAACAGTTTTCCATGCGGTTTTGTTTACTTACGGTAAACTCACTTTAAAAAGTTATAACTGCTAATGTAGTTTGGGCATCTATTGGGTATCAATTTATAATACATGTTGGACACGGCGAAGAAAATTAATGCTATGATCCGGATAATCTATTATTTAAGCGAAGTCTTAAAATAGTTATGTCACTTTTACTATATAGAATGTAACACGGTCTTCACCAAAACAGAAAGGTAAAACACATTTTAAACGAACACGTTAAATAAATAAAATTTTTTAATAAAAACATCCATACGCATCAACATAAAAAATAACGGACAACAAAACTAGGTTGTTGCCAGTCGTTAGTCCTGAAAGCGTAGAAGAAAACTTCAAAATACAAATATTGAGCTTTACGTTATTGCAGCATGTTAATTTTACAGCCAAAATTCCCATTTCGTTTAACGTAAACTAAACTAAGTTCTTAATAACATATATTAATATAATATATTTACAGTATACAGTATTTATAACGATTATAAACATTTTTACAGTTAGTATACCGTGTGTACGGCACTGGTATGTAACCAGCACGAAAAAGTACTTTTTTACGGTATATGCGCATTTAAATAATGTACCGTACATGCGCTATTTATCGCAATAAATTTAATTTATTGTACATATAGCGGTCATATTGCCTCTAATAAATGTACCGAAATTTTCTACAGAATTTGTTAGAATGCATAGTATAGAAGTTGGTTATATATAATTTCATGCTCTGTACTGCATGCCATGAAGCGTTTCGAAAATAATTTATTTTATTTCAATTATTTATAATCATACTCGTATATGTTTAAAACTCTAACGATTAATTACAATTATCTTATAATTACTTTATGTGTAACCAATATCGATTTATATAACACAGACATAAAACGTATCAATGCTTACATAAGTATAAATAGCATAAATTTTAATACATAATTTATTTGCAAACACCCTTACGTATTTTTCACTTTGCGATTCCTCACAATAATTTAAAATCTTGAAAAATAAATTTAATTTCGTATGAATATTTAAACATATAATACTAGAAAATCTTAGCGAATTTTAATAAAATATTTATCTATTCATAACGTGTACTTTGGACAAACACAGAGTTTCATGATAAAACGGATGAAATTTAATTCATCAGATATGTCTAATCAGAATATCTATGTCAAAAGGACTCTTATTTGAATTATCTTATCGGTTTATCGTATTGAACGTTGAATATTCCGCTGAATAAATGAATTTTCAATTCAAGAGATGGAGAAAGAGATTTTAAACGAACTTTGTAAATTTATGACTCTAGAAATCGAAGATCACTTGTTTTAAAATATATAAATTTTAGACAAACATGATTTTAAATTTAAAATAGTTTTGACTTTATAAATATAACCGTACTGAAGTATTTTTGTTTATTTATTCAGAGAATTAATGGTCAATACATCTAGCTTTCAAGAGATTTTAAGCTATAATTCAAACCCTCATATTTAATTTTATAAATATTTTAAATACAGCATGTGTATTTGCGGTATTATATATAACATAAACAATACTCTATTTAGAAAATTACTGAAACTGTAAGGATTTATTTCTGTTATCATATGTTCCTTTAATAATTACTTTTTTTAAAGGTATAATCTTTTTTCGGAAATAATTATATTACTACGTATTACATTTATATAAACTGTCTATTACGTACAGGATTTCAAATGACATTTCATGGATATTTGATTCTAACATCAAGTTAGTTCAATTTAAAATAACTGAAAAGAAAAAAACTTCAACATTCAACATCTAGATGTGTATCTCATTGTTACCATTTATGTTTTTACATTGCCACAATTATATGATATCGTAGACGTACTAGATCGAAATTCTTCTAATTATCTAAGAATGCTGATAGCGGGTCAGTTAAAGTTTATCCATTAATCGATTTTTCTTGTATCGAAGGTACGTTTTTCCAGCAATATTTCCGAATAATAAATATTCGTCATATTATCACGAAATTCTTCATTTAAATATGGCGACAATTACTATTCAAAAACACTGGTGGAAGTTAGACTCTGCTGTAATTAGACTTTGACGACTACAACAGTGAAATAATACAATTACTGTTGCACTATTTAAGTCATGTGAACATTGGCGCCCTTCATTGTTTGTAACTAGGTGAGAGGCATCCCTATTTACTGAAAAGTTAGACAGATCTGCTATATGCTATGTATAGAAATACGTGTACACTCATGCTTTTGAAAATTGTTACACCATGAGGGAATGAGGCGATTGAGCTGAAATTTTCAGATAATGCAAAGTTTAGTGTGCTATGAAAATGATTCTAATTTCAGAGTCACCACGTATGCGTGGGCTGGGAACTGCTGTGAAAACGTATAGATAGAGGGCTGTAGCGGGACGTTGAAGTTTGTCTATGGTTATCTTCTAGTGGTGAACGTTAGGTAAGACGTAACTATGCCTCTTCGACGAAAGAGGGCGACATTTTAACAAATGGCGAAGTTTTAGCAGGAGGGAATCATCAGCTTTCTTGAAGAAGGATTTTCCTATTCTGCAATAGCAGCTCGTGTGTAGCGAACAGCAGCACAGTGATCGGAGTTTGAAAGCTGTGGACAGACTAGGATCTGAAAACTCAGACGTATAGAAGAGGACCCCGAACGGGGACGTCAACGCGCGATGATAGAGATATGATTCGCAAGGTTCTGACGAAACGTACAGCTTCATATAGAAAGTTGACAGCACATTGTTCAAATGATACAGGTGTATCACTGTCTGATTTGCCAATTCGTCGACGTCTGCTGCATCGTGAAATGGGCGCAAGAACTCCTATATAGGATCCTCCTCACATAAAATTATCGACGCTTGCGGCTGCAATGTACTCATGAACATAGAGACTGGCATTCAGATTTGCAAAAAGTCGTTTGTGCTTGACGCTATGTCGGTAAACCCTACCTTCCGGAGTTCATTATCGAACGTCATAGTAGAAGAACATCTAGAGTTGTGATCGGATGCAATTGCGCATCATGAACGAACGTAGCTGCGACGAATTGTGGGTAATCTGAACAGCAACAAGTATATAAAAGATAACTTCTGGAGACGGAAGTCATTCCTTTCCTTGAAGGCATTCCAGGAACTACCTTTCCACAGGATAATGCCCGCCCACATTTTGCAATGAGTGTTCAATATTTCTTGTTAGTAGAACAGATACAACTAATTCCGTGGCATGCGCATTCGCCCGATATGTCGACTACTGAACATGTGCGAAATTTCGTTGATCGGCGTCTCGCTCGTGCTCCGCGTCCTACAGCTTCTACAGATGAACTTTGGGTACGAAACAAAGAATATGGAATGCGTTTCTTCAGGCAGACATTCAAAATATGTCTGACTTCATGCCATGTCGAATAGCATCATATATTGCAGCGCGTGGCTGCTACACAAAATACGGATTTTGGACACTTAATGTTTTTTTTTTTTTTTTTTTTTTTTTTTTTTTTTGGCTTTGAAAATGTAGCCATTTGATTGTACAAATTAATGCCAGTCGTTTGTGTTGTAAATTTCATTTAATTCTGCCGATTCCTTCATAGTTTTGCAATTCTCGCAAACATGAGTGTAATATTTATGAGACTGCGTAAAAGATTTCGCATAGATTTATCATCTATTAACAATACTTTCTATGAAAGGGTCTGTGACTGCACCATGCGTTTTGTAAATGAATTTGTTCTTCAGATATATCATTTCAGCGTATGGAAAATTACATTTTTCAACAATAATGTGTTAGGGAATGAAAGTGTTTAATAATCTATTTCAGATGGATGATTGCTTGATTTTATTATTGGTTAAAGTTAATTTAATTCTGTAAAACAAAATAAGCCAATTCTTATTCTTCATAGATAAGACATAGAACTTCAAATGCCAGTAGTTTGTTTGTATAAAAAATTCATTTATTTATATAATTTATGCTTTTAATATTTTTTTTACTACATTATACGTTTATTCATCATTTCTCACGTGTAGAATACGCGAAAAGTGTAATATTAAATTCACATGTTTTTCAAAAAGTATGAACAAAATCTAGCATTTTATTTATAAGAATGTACTAAATGTAAATATTAAAATTCAAACCATAAAAACTCCGTAATACATCCAACCTTAAAAATTCGAAATCGAGGATTTATATCGAGACATAAAAGTAGGATCTGTTGCTTTTTCCCTTTAAAAAAAAAAGGCAAAAGACAAAGTGACGTGGAAAAGGTTTTATGCAAATTTAATCGGCTCAAATGCACTTTTCCGCATCGGAAAAATTTTGCGAAGTATAGATAAAAATAAAAATTATTAGATTTAAAAGAACTATGTAGTAACATTTTTAAGCATTACTTTTTGTAGAAATATTGTTTTTGGAGTTTTATTAGATTTTATCCATGTATCAATGTTTACTTTTTTTTTAACATTACAAATCAGGAAGATAAGTCAGATTTAAGATGTTTATGAGATGATTATATTCATAAGTAATATTTAAAAATAAAATAAAATTTTCAGTATATTTTATTTGTTGAATTTCCTTTATAATGATGTCATCAATTCATTGTTATAATTATAAATAATAAATGTATGATTTCTTTAAATTTTATTTTGTTTTTATAAAATTATATGTATAGGAATTTATATTGCGAAATTTAATTAATTTCTAAAAAGTGAGAAAATATATATTTTAATATGTAATCCAAAACTAATTCGTATGCATTCGGTATATTTGTATTCATAGAAATACGTAGCACGTATTGTGGTCGTCTGGTCAATCCGTCTGTCCGTAATAACAGCGCAAAAACTACCCAACAGAATGGTTTGAAATTTAATAAACAATCGTTTCAGAATTTTTTCGAGTCTTTTCAAATTTATGAAAATCGAATCGATACTTAAAAATATATTAATAAATGTTTTCTTCATTCTATTAAATCTTATCATACGTAATTAATTCATTGATAGCTCATAATACGTAATGATTCTAGGTTGCCATGGTGAATACGTCATATTTAAGATGGAGTCACATTATTTAATTATTACTGAATTTAATAAATATAATCGTAATAAATTTTGTATTCATGCATTTTTGCATAAGAGTGCAACAGCTATTGCACCAAGATCGTAATATTTATAAAAATAGTTACAATACGAGCGCACCTCATTTGCCATGTTTGACGTACAATTTTCTACTTTTTTTATAATTTTTATTGGTATATTCAAATATTTTATTTTCCAAAATGTTAAACATACATGGAATATCTGTGCCTTTTTACTTTGAAAGTAATGTAGTTATTCAAAAAAGGAAAACTAGTTGAAAAAATGAAGACTATTTTGATTTATCATTCTGTTTTGTGGTATTCTGAATCCGCTTTTGTTATTTTTCAACGATTTTGTATCTTTGTGCTGATGTACGAGCTTATGTTGGCATTTCCTTACATTTTTACGTCCGCAGAGACCGTATTTAGAGATTTTAGGATGACGTTTGTATCTACAATACATAAAAAAAAGAAATAACGAACAACGTCTAAAACTTCAGTTCTATTAAACACAAGAGAACTTGAAAAGTGTTGTTTAAATTTGTATATTCTATATAATAAAGCAAGCACATGTCCATGACTATTGTCATTTTTCTACATATACTCCTAACGTCATATTTGTGCAGATATCTAAACAATAAATTTCACTTTTATTGATTTTTGTTAACTTCTAGTCTTTGCAACTATTCATTTTTACCCCGTCGGATAGGAATGCAAATTATCTTTCAAATGAAATCTGTTTGAAAAAGGTATCTAAATTTTAAAATAATTTTCAAGTATGGCTGTTAAAAATTTTTAATTGCGTGCATACATATTATGCCAGATGAACCAGTTTGCACTTATAAATTAATAGCCATCAGTTTCGAAATATAGCATAACGGCATTAAATCTTCATCGATAAATAAATAAATTTATTAATAAGAGAAAATAATTAAATCGCAAATTTAGACGACATTTGACCAAACTACGCGCAAAAATTTTGGCTATTTCATCGGCTGTTAACACCGGACATGCGATTAAATCGATAATGTTTATTTTAATAAGTTTCAAAACATAATTTTAATACATTATTGATGTATTTAATATAAAAATTGGTCTTTGGCGTTGTTAGAGGACAATGTAAAGAAAAAACAATGTATACAATTAAACTTTTTATTTATATTATTCAACCTAGTAAGCCAGGATGAATGTTGTACTATTTGTTGTAAATTTTATCATAACTGGTTGTCTACATATTTGAATCGAAACTAACACTTAAAAATTTCATTATCAGCATAATATTGTTATTTTCATATTATCTCCAATTGAAAATATGTCGAAATACAAAGTAGCATCAGTTTTGAACAATAAGTTTATAAATTATAAATTATAGAAAAAACAACCTTTTCAATGTTAAATATAAATGTTATGTTATAAACCTAAAAAAAAAAAAATTGAAAAACTCAACCCGGACAAATTTAAAAGGGATTGATTAAATTAAAGCATCTAAAAGCGGGAAAGGTTCGGAAATTGGAAAGATCATCCCCAAATGTTCAAATTGTTATGGTGAGCACGTGGCTACTTACCGTGGTTGCCCCAAAACCCCCCACTTTCATAACAAACAGCAGGACCCCAAAACCGTCCGTAAAGAAAATCCTAAAATCATTCCGAATGCAATGGCGGAACTTTTATCTACATATAATTATGTCCGTAAGCCAGAGGCCAAAAAACCAGAAGAAAAACCTACTGAAGCCCCGGCTCCGCTCCCTTCTCCCACCCAAGACCCTAACTCCGAAAACACTACGCCCCACCAGTGGCCGAGAGGTTCTGCTCTCGAAGCTGGTAGACGGGAGGTGCTGGGTTCAATCCCAATCGCGCCCGTCGGCCTAATCGTTAGGAGTTTTCGTGGTTTTCTTCGAACCTTGGTTCTCCAAGCGTTAATACGGGTTAGGTTCCCTTAGAAAGACCTCCACGGAAGGCACTCCCCCCCCCTTAGGGCCTATATCCCACGTGCAGATAATTGGCCGACATAAATACAACCATACAACCAACCGAAAACACTACACCAAATAAGCCAAATGGCACTCAAAATACAACACCAGAACAACCCACTAGTTCTAATTATGCTAATGACTTAAAAGAAATATTCAAGACCTTCAAGGAGATGAAAGAACTCCTGAAATTTAACAAATTCATCCAATGTTTCAAAAATATTGCTAACCAAACTAAAAATATACAAGATCCAATAGAAAAAATACTCATCCTTATGAGTGCTATAGAAACTTTAGCCACGGAATTTAACACTTTTAATGATGAGCAATTCCTCTTCTACCTTTTCCTCACTAATTTTTCTTTCCTGGAACTGTAACTCCTTGCAGAATAAACTTAACGAACTTAAACTCTTTATTCACGAACATCCCCAAATTGATGTTATTTTCTTACAAGAGACTTTCAACACCACTTTCAACATTAACATCCCTGGGTACAGGCTATTCCATACACCTCGTGCGGATGGTACGCACAGAGGAGGTACCGCTATTTACATCAAGAACCATCTTCCACACTACCAATCGCACAACCACACCTATAATGACCTTGAGTATACCAGTATTAATCTTCAACTTCCTCATATCAATATTAAATTAGCTTCTATTTATGCTCCACCCGCTGGTAACTTACCTGTTATTAGTCTTACACAGCTTTTTTCTCAACATCATCACTGCTTTTTCGTAGGCGATTACAATGCCAAAAGCAGACGCTGGAATTGCCATGGCAATTCTCGGCGGGGTACTTCTCTTCGCAACTTAGTCCAAAACTTAAAATTAAATATTCATGCACCACCCAGACCAACACACATTACCAAAGTGCCTGGTGCCCGGGACTCTATCATTGATCTTGCTCTTTCCAAAAATCTTCCTTACCCTATCTACTCTACAGTTATTAATGATCTCTCCTCTGATCACCTGCCTGTCTGCTTTAAAATAGATATTATTAATCCTCTTTCTCCCCCTCCTTCCGTGGCTATTGACTGGAATAAATTTACTAATTATCTTAATTCTCAGGACATCACCTTCCCTGATATTACCAATACCGATGACATTGATGCGGCTGTTGAACATCTCAACTCTCATATCACTAATGCTCAAAAATTTTCTGCATTTAATACCTTCAAAAATAATTTTGCCTTCGTCCCACCCCGTTATATTTACAACCTTATCAAACAGCGTATTCGGCTCCGGCGCAATTTCAAAATTCAAGAGACCCCTCCATTAAACCCCTTCTCAATAGGTTAAACAATAAATTTAAAAACAGTCTTTATAAAGAAAAACAGAAAAATTGGAACAACTTTCTCAAAACTTTATCGTGCGAGGACAACTCTCTTTGGATTCTTAAACGCAAACTGAATAAACATTACACTTCCATTCCCCCCCCCCCCCTCAAAACTAATAATGTTACTGCTTATACTGACCAAGAAAAAGCTAACATGCTTGCTAATTCTTATGCCACCCAATTTTCTCCTAATCCTACCCTTGCAAACCAAGCTCACCTTGATCATGTTAACGAGACAGTTCGGAACTTTTTGGCTACCCCCCCTCAAGATCCCCCCCCCTAAAATTCAACCTATTGTTATCCACAATATTATAAAAAAACTCAAAAGGCGTGAAACCACAGGATACGATAAAATTACTAACTCTGCTCTTAGAAACCTTCCTCCTAATTGTATAATCTATATCACTGACCTCACTAATGCTATCTTAAAACATAACTACTTCCCTAAACCTTGGAAACTTTCTATAATCTCTCCTATTCCAAAACCTCGAACTAACCTGTCAGACCCCACTAATTACAGACCTATCTCCTTGCTACCTTCTATCAGTAAAGTTTTGGAACGTGTCATTCGTTCCCAGTTGCAGGATTTCATTCAACAGCACAACATTCTCAGCGAGAAACTCAATGCAAAAATTCCCGCAGCTGCCATCTTTCTTGATGTCGCAAAGGCATTTGACAAGGTCTGGCATATGGGCCTCATTTACAAACTAATTCAGCTCGGTTTTCATCCCATACTTATACATTTAATATAGTCGTACCTTTGCGACCGCTCTTTTCAAGTCCGCATAAACAACATTCTTTCTATTATTCTCCTTATCCTAGCGGGCATCCTCCAGGGGAGCGTGTTGGGCCCATTTTTATTTAACATTTTCTTTAACGATATTCCACGCTCCTTGCACACTCACCTCGCTCTTTATGCGGACGACACCTGTATTTATGCTTCGGCACACCATCCGTATACTCTATACAGGTACCTACAGACTCATGTTGATGACTTCATGAACTGGTATATGCTTTGGCGCGTTGTCAGAAATGAAACTAAAACTACTGCAGTATATTTCTCTCGCAAAATAATTTTCCCTAACAGAATCATTATTAACAACACTGTTATCCCTTGGTCAGACCAAGCTAAGTATCGTAGGGTCATTCTGGACCGCCGCTTAACTTGGAAAAAGCACATTTTCTCCATCAGAGGTAAAGTCGCTGGAGCCTTTAACTCTATAAAACCTCTCCTTAACAGTAAAACCTTGTCTGTCCACAATAAATTAATTCTCTATAACTCATGCATCCTTCCCACCATAACCTATGCCGGTCCGGTCTGGGGCTTCACTTGTAAGACCACTATGGACAGTGGCGTAGCTACATATTCAGCTCCCTGGAGCAAGTAAAGTTTGTGCGCCCTCTTGTCACTCAAAAAAGTTCTGCGTAATTTTGTTTTGAAGTTACATATATACATATATCTATACATATATATGTAACTAGCTGATCTGCCCGGTGTCGCACGGGCCCGTTATAATAACGTAAACAAAATTCAAGTTTGTATGATTATATATATTCCGAAAGTAGTTCAAATAAACCTGGTCTTAGGGGTGGCCCACTGGCTGCCATCGGCAGCGTCTCGTGTGTTCCCGACAAATCTCTTTCTGAACAAACTTGTGTCCTGGGTCCCCGCTACCAAAGGCAGTGTATGCCAGGAGTGTTCCGTATGCGCCGGAGACAATCGAAAACCAAGTTGAATCAGTCAAATCCCGTAGTAATCGAGCTCATAGAACGCGAGATAAGAATGCGAATCCTGGCGGTGGAACTATAATCTTTAACCCTTTCAGGGGCAAGGCATTTGTGTGTGTAAACTGTTGAAATAATTAAATGACACCAGTATTTGCAAGAAAATTTATTTGTAAACAAGTAAAGCTACATTTTCGCTTATTTAATAAAAGTGAAGTTTTCATTCCATAAAACGGGCCAATGTGGCAAATAGGGATTAAAATTATGTGATGCCGTGACGGCATCACCGCCCCTGAAAGGGTTAAAACAATCCTAAGCTCAGTTGAAGGGACCAATTTCCGTTGAAATAGAGCCCATAACAACCGAGAAAAGAATGCGCCGTTAATGTTCCAAAATGGTAATAACAGAATTCTAAGATAAACTTTCATAATGCACAAAGTAGCTGAATAGTAAGTAATCTAAGTTTAATTATCTAATTACCACCGAAATCGGGCATATTGAACCCGAGACTAGAATGCACCATTAATGTTCGAAAATGTTGGTAACTGAAGTCTAAGACAAACTTTATAATACAGAAAGTTGGTGAATCGTTATCTAGGTTGAATGAACCAATTCCCGTTGAAATCGAGCCCCTAGAACCCGAGGAAAGAATGCACCCCCAAGCAGTGGAAGGTGCTTGTGGCTCCCAACCCCTGTAAATTTAACGAATTACCTTTAACATTAACGCGATATTTAATTTACGGAAGAAATTCCACCCCTCTAAAGTTAACCACTTACCTTTAACAGTAACGCGAATTTTAATTCCCGGCTGCAGTGAGTAAACGTAAGTTGATGCCGAAAAGAAGATTGATATTCGAAAAAGGTGGTAGCTGGAGTATAAGGAAATTTTTTAGTCGTTCATAAAGTAGCCGGGGGACCCTCGAACTATGCTAAAGAAAATTGCAAGACAATCGGATAATTTTTAAAGAAGCTGCACCAAGGACCCTAAGGAGGCGATTAATATTCAAAATTGGTGGTAGCTAAAGTGTGAGTAATTTTTTGTTATTCATGTAGTAGCTGGAGGACGTTAGAAGTTGTTAGGAAAAAAATCCTATTGAATCGGACCATTTTAAAGAGAGCTATAATAGGGAGACAAAAGGAGCCAACTGATAATTGAGAGAAGGGCCTAAGATGAAAACATGTTACCAACGTCCTGGTACTTAGCGATTTAGATTTTCAGTTAGTCGAAATTAAGTACAGGGTGTAAGTACTAATCATTAGAAAATTTTTTCAAAGAAATGCTTAAAAAAGGGCCCTAGGGTCCCCCAAAAAATATGAAGGTGTTGTCTTGGGGAGGGAAGTCCGAGCTCAATTTTGAAGTTATGCAATAAGAGTGTGACACAATTAGAGGGTGAAAAATGCATGGCGCACAAAAAGTTACCCTAGGGGGCCAGTGTCTTAACTGAAATGTAGAAGTGGAAGAAAAACTAAATGAAAAAAGAGCCCTCAAAACGAAGATCGGATTAAAAGGAGGCAATTTATTAACAATTTAGGGTACAAAAACTTCAAATGGCCCTGTATCAAGCCTCAGGGATCCATGGTCTCAACTGGAATGTTGTTGGGCCTAAGGAAATTTTTTAGTATTTTATATAGTAGTCAAAGGACGCTAGAACAACGTTAAAGAAAATTGCAAGAGAATCGGATCATTTTTAAATAAGCTGCACCAAGAGCCCCAAGAAGGCGATTAGTAATCAAATTTTGGTATCTGAAGTCTAAAAATTTTTTTTCTCGTTCGTCTAGTAGCTGGATTTCCTAAGATGTTGTTACAAAAAAAAGTTAGTGAATCAGACCATTTTTTAAGGGAGATATAATTGGAGGTCCAGAAGGGGTCAACAGATAGTTGAGAGCAGGGCCTTAAGATGAAAACACGTTAAAAGGTTCTAGTACTTGGCACTTTAGATCTCAATAAGTCGAAGCCAAGCATAGGATATGTATTAATCATTCGAATAAAATTTTAAAGAAGCACGAAAAAAAGTGGGGAAAATTCTTTAAAAAGAATACTAGAGATGCCCAATAAAAATGTGAGGGTGCTGGCCCGGGGAGAGGAGTCCAGCTCTCAATTTTAAAATTATACATAGAGAGGTTGACAATATTAGGGTGGTGAAAAACGCATGGCGCACAAAAAATTCAAGGGGCCCAGGATCTTAACTGGAATGTAGAAACGGAGAATAACTAAATGGGAAAAGGGCCCCCAAAACGCAGAAGATCGGATAAAAAGGGGGAAAGTTATGAGCAATTCAGGGTATAAAAACTGAAAGATGCTCTGGGGGGGGGGCGGTCATAAACAATTAAAAATCTCAGCTCCAGGCGTATCAGGACCGGTCTTGGACTACCCTCACCCAAAATTTTCAGACTTCTACGTGGAGTACATTTCGTTAGCCACCACACAAAGAGCGAAACTTTCTTTTATTAGTATAGACTAGCTGACCCACCCGCTGTTGCCCATGCCCGTGATAATATTCTTAAATGAACTTGAAATGTGTAGGATTTTATTTCTTAAGGCTCTTCTTAAATCAAAGGGAGCAACTTTATAACATACGTTTTAATTAATTTTTGCTCGAGAAGGCATTAAACTGGCAAGTGTTGTTATTCAGAAACTTTGTAATCGAAAGACGTTTTCCGTATTTTTTGTAAACACAATAGATCTTACAGAAAACACTGTCAAAGTTGGCATTTTCAACGGAATTTCCCGACGAAAGCAGAAAAAACAGTCAACGAAGGGAGAAAAACGTCTTGTCATACATCTTTAACATGATTTTGTCTGAAATACTGTGTGAAAAATTGGTTAAAAAATAAAACAGTCCATTTCCAACGTATATACAAAATTGCTGACCGCCGCCGTTCTGATTATCACATTTATAGACAATATTGAAAAGGCCCGTTTTTCATATTAAAATGTATTGTTTTACAAAAAGGAATGTTTGACTTAATATTTTCTTTGCCGAAAACATTCTTTATAAATATTTTTGTACAAAGCGCAAAAATCAATATAACAAAATTTATTAAAGAGGAAATTACAATCACAGCATTTTGTACGAATACACGAAACCTATACTCATTTCAAACAAATGCTTAATAAATGGATTTACAAAAAAACCTAAATAAAATAAAATATGTATATATATATATATATATATATTTTTTTTTTTTTTTTTTTTTTAGAGAGGCCACGCTCTTTGGTACAAGACAGGCTGAAAATCCATGTCGCTATTGGTCGTAGACAAAATTACAGAATATATACGTTAAGTTTTAAAAGATTTAAATGGTCCTCTGAAGCAAAGAAACTTTCAAGAAAAAAAAAGTCAATTCTTCTGCCTTGCAAAGAGAAATAAAAATCATTAATAAAAAATGCTTCAAATAAGTGATTTTGTTAAAAATTATTAAATGATTTAAGACTTTTCATATCTAATGCTTATAGCAAATTTTAAAACTATTAGCTTCACCTGATGGAGGGAGCAGCTTTACCTGGTTTAGGGCGCACCGACCCGCAGGTCGGTTGCCCGGCGGGCCAGTCTTAGTCTGCCAGAATGTGACTTAATTTAGTAAAATTCTATTTTTTTTCTTTTTTTAATTTATAGACCTTGTTTCGGCATTGGCAGAATTAAAATTTGTTGAAAATTATGTCATTAGAAAAATGTTTAAGCTTTATGAATGAAAGTGCACGTTTTCTAAACACGACACCCTTATCACCAGTGGAAATACTTCGCCTCTCTACATAAAACTAGGAACTAAGTTTTTATTCATTCTCTTTTGAACAAACAGTATTTCTGTAAACAGTTCAGAAAGTTGAATGGAGTAACTCCAAACTTTTTTTCCTTTTTTTAATCAAAAATTCATTGACTACTAATATGTGCTATCAGATAGTGGTGGAGTGTGCGTGTGTGTCGGGGGAGTAGACACAGCCTGATTATGGCCTAAGCAAACTCACATTACTATGTTCGAAAAATATGTTTTGCCTTATTTAATCCTAAAATTTTGCGATTAAATAAGGTTTGATGTGGATAATTACTGTTAGAAAAAAGTGGTGTAATTCTGCATAGGCTATAATCAGGCCCTAAGGAACACTGAATTTGGTACTTAACTTTTCTCTCTTTTTGAAGCTTATCGATTCTGCATTTGACATTTGCAATATTTTCAAAATCTCAAGAACAATACGCACACAATTTAAGTTGCTGTTTCCTCCTCACCCCTCACCCCCCCCCCCCCCCACACACACATCTAAATTTTGTCGCCGTGGGCTGATGTAGAATATGTTTAAATCCGAGTCTTATTATTGTTTTGTAATCTGTATTGATGCATGTTTCCACAAAACAAAACAAAAAATCTTCAAAATTTTCGTTTATTGGTTTTCATTTGTAAAATGGTCAATAATTTTCTTCGACTTGTCTGGCTAATTTTTTTTCCAAATCGTAAAATAATTATCGCAAATTATTACTGTTACATCGTACATATAGGTTTCTCTGCTGTGAATTGTTTGGTTACCATTATTTCCGTACCGTAATCATCATGATAAATGTCAAAAACATGTTTAATACAAATGTACCAGAAAGATTACTGTTTGGAAATAGTGTAGTAGCTAGTAAAGTGGCCGATGAGAGACCTGTTAAATAAGTTTTGATTACTTTAATATCTGAAAATCTTCAACAGTCGTCTACAGAAAAGTTGCAGAAAAAAAACAGGCATGCTGAAACGGTGTTGAAGAAGTTACTTGAGGCTGCAATATGGTATGAATTAAAATTAAAGCTTGATGAATAGAAGTAATTTCTTTCAACTGTGTATGAAAACAGGTTTTAAATCGAAATAGATGAGGTTGAACACAAGGTAAAATATCCTAGAAATACGCTGATTGTAACAAGATTAATCTATAATGTCTGATTAATAATGAAAAAATATGTAAATATATTAAGAAATCTTTATTTCGCTTTTCCTAATTTTGCGCCCTTAGGATTCGTGCGCCTGGAGCAGTTTGCTCCAACTGCTCCACGGTAGCTACGCCCCTGACTATGGACACCCTTAGTCGCTTGCACAATTCCAGCCTGCGTACTGTCCGTAACGCATCTCGTTATCTTCGCAACTCCACGGTCCGAAGAGACCTAAAAACTACTACCTTACGTAAGCGCATAAACGACTTAGCCAAAAAATTTTATGAAAAAATTTTCGACCTCCCTAATGAAATCGTAGCGGAGCTACCGGATTATGACGCTTTTGAACCCCACCATCGGAAACGGCCCAGGTTTTCCATAATTATGGACACTCAGTAACATCTGAGTTATCCACGCTATATTTTGCCTCTTCTTTTTTTTTCTTACCTTTTTCTATATTTTTCTTATCAAAAAAAAAAAATCTCTATATACTATAGAGACCATAAAAATTGTAAAACTTAAAAAATAAAATGTATGGCCCTGCTTAGTCCTTTTTTTGGTTGGATGTTGTGGTCTTTGCCACCCTAGCTTTTCTTGCCCATGCTTGGTGAGTGTTTCTCTGAACAGTACTAACTTTAACTTTCTAAATTCCTTATAGTAGTTTTACAACTACAGTTTGACTTTACTTATTCTAAGTTTCAGGTATTTTTTTAAGATTATCGTTAACTTTCTTTCATCTTAAGTTTATACTTTAAAACTTAATTTTATTCCTTTTTTTCTTAAATTTCTTATTTTCTCTTGTTAACTTCTTTTACTCTTTTAGTAGCTTTGCTACAGTTTAACTTTTTCCCAATGGCTCATTAAAACATAAGACATTTCCTAGTCTGGGTGTTAAGCTGCTATCAGCTAAGAAACCCTTTAATGCTGATTACCTGTTCAGTACCTGTTCAGAAAGGTTCGATTCGGAGCACTAGAGCTACCAGACGATCGCACTGGCTTCGAACTCATTATTAGTCTTGGAGACCGCCGCAGATTTTGCGCAACGCGGCGTTCCGCGTGCCGTCTAAGGACCGGAAAAAAT
This sequence comes from Maratus speciosus, assembly GCA_963932465.1. Classification (NCBI taxonomy): domain Eukaryota; kingdom Metazoa; phylum Arthropoda; class Arachnida; order Araneae; family Salticidae; genus Maratus; species Maratus speciosus. The sequence goes on from OZ010791.1 coordinate 131,273,640, forward strand.
TTAAAAGGCCAATTGATTAACACTGATAGATGACTGAAGTGATTTGTACTGAAGCAACTGGACAACTGCGGTGGCTTCGAGCTCATTATTAATTAGTTCTTTGTTATAATAAATTATTCCATTACATTTATTTTATATGATGAATTATAATTTCCTAATTACAGTGCATATGGATATTTTGTAAGAATATAGTTTTGCATTATTATTATTAATTAATATAGCGATTACTAAAAAAGTCATAAATATTTTTTGTGTCTGCATTTCAATCAACATTATTAAAAAAATGGTCAATTTAATTTTATTTCATTCCTAAATATCATTTGTTAAATGTATAAATCTTTCGATTTTAATTGATAATATACAATATTAAAGCTGAAACTATATTTTCTGCTATTTAATAGACTCGAAATATAGCAACCAAATATTATATTTATAGGCATCCTCAATATTATCACTCTCAATAATAATAAAAAAATAAATAAAAAAAAATTACATTATCATTTTAACACGTTGTGTCGCAATATCGCAAAAAAATTGTAAAATACGTTACTCACTATTTAGCTTACTTTTTAAAACAGTTTACTTCAAATTTCGTATGTTTTAAAGATACAGGAATGACAAATTGCAGTGAGGGTAAATGCGGCACGACAAATCGATAACAATAAAAAAAGTTATATGAAAAGAAACGTGTTTAGTGCAGCACTTCCGAGAACTGTCACTGTAATTAGAAAGTGATGAAAATCATGATCAGAGACCTTCTGTGAAAATCTCTTTATTTTGTGTCTTTTAGAATTGCGCTTTTAGAATTTAAGAACTTAACACATATGAGTAAAAATACGAATGAGGACCTTAGGATGTTTTTGATTGAACTTAAATGTGGAAATAGTTATTGGCCACTTTCGCAAGAACTGTATAAAATTGTGGACACATCGACTAAACATTTTAGTATCTGAACAATCTAATATCATTCTGTCACAACCTTATCACGTGCACGTGGTACAGACGTATAAACTACGGGGTTTGAATCTACCTGATTTCATTGCCCTATAAATTCTTTGCACATATATCTTTTTTCAATCATTGCGGAATTCAAGCAGATTTAGGACAGATTTTTCTATTTAGTTCTTTAAATAAATAACACTTTATGTATATTATATAAAGAATTTGATAATTGCATGAAATCAGGAAATTATAGAATAATTTTAAAAATAATTGATAGTTTAATACATTTTTTTCTCTTTTTAAAATTAAGAGATTACTTTCAATGTATACGATTTACAATATAGTTAAAACATTTTAAACTTTGCTAGATTATTTATTGTAATGTTAATTGTCAGTAGGGTCAATGCATTTCAAGTGGTCCAGCACTGGTTACTCGACCATTTTTAAAAAATCTGAAATTTTTTGTACAACAACCCTAACATGATGGAAGTTCAAAATGACTATTATTTTAATTTTATTCATTTTTATTTGTGCATGGCGGCCATCTTTGTTTCATCGCCTGCAGCAATTTTCTCACCTGAAGGGTTTACGGAATTGTAAATAATTCATCGTTTATTTCTCCAATTTTTGATGCGGATTAAAGGAATTTGTACATAATAGATTGGGCTAAAAATCTGGTAATAGAGTAGTTTCCGAAACTAACTGCTTATTGGTGAAATTTAAGCATAAAGTTTCAGTTTTTTTTACAAAAGTTGTCCGTTTACAAGAGGAAATTTTTCTAGCAAAAAAACTATCAACATGACATAACTTTATTTACAAATAGGCGGAAAGTACTTGTATTCATACGCCAAGTTCCAGATCTGGGACTTGTTTTCTGTTCGCTAAAAAAAATCCCAAATTTTTCAAAAATGTCGAAAATCGCACTTTTTAAGCTTTGATATCTCTGGTGAGGCACGAGATAAAAATCTGAAGTTCTGGTTTCTGAGAGTAATGTATGATAGTGTTATGCACAAGAAATTTCAGAATGGAGATTTGACTACAAGTTGAGATATGGCAAGGGCAACATATCAAAACAATACTGCCAAACTATTGTTTTGTTGTAGTCACATGTAAGTATTTATCTCAGAGTGTCATTTAATTTTTTTTTTATTTTTATCTTAATATAATAGTAGCAGAAAATAAAGCCTTTTGCAAAGCTTTGCAATTAATTAAAAAAATAATTATACCTAAAGCCTACATTTTGTATGGTTTCAGTAATTTTTGTTGTAAGTAATTTTAGTAACTAAAAGAAACCTCAGCACTTTTATATAAATAAAAAAAATATATACAAGACCTGAGACAAATACAGAATAGGGAAAGAGAAAAGCTGTTAATGTTGGCATACTTGTTGAGACATGGTCAAACGTGTCAAAACACATTCATGCTTGTTGGTTTAAATACCACAATTTTAATGCTGCTTGACAATCCCTGAAACTTGTTCCTATCATAAGTATGTTCATGTAAATGAAACATTATACGATACTATCATGCATCAGCCTCAAGTAATTTTCAGAAAGTAAAGATATCCAAAACCCTATCAAAATTTATAATGCAGAAAAATGACATTTTTGCATTAACAGCTTTTCTCTTTCCCTATTCTGTTTTGTCTCAGGTCTTGTATAAAAATATTTTTTTTTTTCTTTATGTAAAAGAGCTGAGGTTTCTTTTAGTTACTAAAATTGCTGAAACTATACAAAATGCATGACCTTAGGCTTAATTATTTTTTAATTAATTGTTAAGCTTTTCAAAGGGCTTTATTTTCGGTTACTATTATTTAAAGGTAATCAAAAACATAAATTTAAGTGACACTCTGAGATAAATACTTAGCTGTGACTACAACAAAACAATTGTTTGGCAGTATTGTTTTGACATGATCCCTTGCCATACCTCAGCTTGTACTCAAATTTCCATCCTAAAATTTCTCGTGCAAAACACTACCATACAATTCTGTCAGAAACCAGAAATTCAAATTATTATCCCGTGCCCCACCAGAGATATCAAAGCTTCAAAAGTGGGATTTTTGACATTTTTGAAAATTTGGGGATTTTCTTGCAAAGAGAAAGCAAGTCCCAGGTCTTGAACTTGGCGTGTGAGTACAAGTACATTCGGCCTACTTGCAAAAAAATATTATGTTATGTTGACAGTTTTCCTTGCTAGAAAAATTTCCTTTTGTAAACGGACAAATTTTGGAAAAAAATCTGAAAATTTATGCTTAAATTTCAACATTAAGCATTTAGTTTCGGAAACTACTCTATTACCAAATTCTTAGCCCAATGTATTCTGTACAAATTGCTTTAATCCGCATTTGATTTGGAGAAATAAACATTGAATTATTTACAATTCCGTACACCCTTTTTGTGAGAAAATTGCTGCAGACAATGAAACAAAGATGGTCGCCATCACAAATAAAAATTAATAAAATTAAAATAATAGTCATTTTGAATTTCCATCATGTTAGAGTTGTTGTTCAAAAAATTTTAGATTTTTTAAAAAATAGTCAAGCAATGAATAAATGATTTTCTGGACCACTTGAAATGGATTGACCCAGTATCCTTTAACAAAGTAATGTTTTTCATACCGTGCTTTGTTATAACGCTCAGGCACTCAAACAGATATATATATATATATATTTTTTCAAGTGTACAGAAGATTTTATTTCTTGTCAGATTTTTAATTATTTCCATGTTTAACCCCTTCCGGCGCGGAAACTTTTTGTTCATAAAATGATGAAATAATGTACTGACATCAGAATTTATAAAAGAATTTATTAGAAAATACGAACTTGCTTATTTTCTCATACATTATGAACAGGATTTTAATTAAATATTCTTGATGTCGTTTGTCAGTTTCAGAATTAAAATAAGGCGTCCTATTTTAAGGACACCTCCCTCAAAAGGGTTAATAAATTTTAATCTCTGTCATCAATATCTTGTGTCCCCTTTCTGAGTTGTTTGTTTTCTTTTGTTACATCAGGTCATCATATATATCGCGCTTTTTTCGAGACCCCCATTCCGTATTTATTTGGCTAATATTATATAATGAAATGTATAGTGCTGCGAAAAGCGCACTCCCGAAAAGTAACGCCTCTATTTAACGTCCATATTTTTAAGCTCCATCGTATATGTTATTTGTATGATTTTAACTCTGAATACCAAAAATTTTATACGCTCCCGATATATTAGTTAGTTAGAAGTTTTATTGTATTATGTACATTTTTGTATTTCAAATGCATTTCTGTACAATTTCAAACACATATGAAATGTAGTATACAATTTCAAATACATAACGTAAATATAGTCTCTTTTAGGGTCAGACACGGTTCGCGTTTTATGCAGTCCTAAATTGTTTTTGTTTTTATAAAATTTTGCAGTGCGTGTGCAGCATACCTGCTATACAGTTCAGTAGGCAGAGAGGATCTGGTTCGAGATTTTTCCGATTATTTCGAGATTGTTGTTTTTTTTTTTTTTTTTTTTTTTTTTTTTTTTTTTTTTTTTTTTGCAAAAAATTTATTTTTTAAGATCTTGTAGTGCGTGCGCATCATGCATTGTATACGGTACCGTAGGCAGCGGGGAGCCAGTTCGAGATTTCGTATTACAAGATTATATATAAATTAAAGTCCACGATGAAAAGAGAGTTCCACTATCGGGTAAAGCCAGCTAGTATGTATAACAAGTGTTATCTGATCGTTCTTTACAAGCTTTATTTTATTATTTTCATTTCTGTATAAATCTACTTTTTTTTAAGCATTTATTTTTTTTACTGAAAAAATTAAACATTATTATGTAAAAAGAAAAAAAAAATGTTTTACTTTTACCAAAATAGATTTATATTAGGTTAAAATATTTTACATGTTGATATAATAAAGTCGAGGAAGTATTTTGCAACCATTATATTAATTTTTAAACGAAAATCTTAGTTTCAAACATGCATTATTCGTTTTTAATTTATATAAAGTCAGTATAATAATAATAAACAAATCACCGTATTAAAATTATTAAATATAGGGCATATAAATTAACTATATTAAAATATCGAAAAATACCTCATTTTTGTAAAAATAGCTGCAATACCAATTTATTTCATGTACGTGAATTCCAAAACATGACATGGAAAAAGGAGTTTTTTGTATATAAAATTTTTGACAAGAGTTAGGCTTAACTGAGAAGAAGTTAAAATCCATTTTTATTTTTCAGATCAGAGGCAGACGAAATATTTCATTTTCCAGGATCCATCTCTGAGTTTGAAGAAATATTTATATTCGATTTTCCACGAGTTTCATTTTATAACAAAACCAACTGAGGTTCTCTGGTCAGTTTTTCCTAACCCCTCTGTTATCAGCAATGAGCATCAGTGTGGATTATGCCCGCTTTGGTCTCGAATCTCATGAACCTTGAATTATTATTGTGTTTTCTGGAATTTTCTGATATTTTAAATTTTGTCTTCAGTTTGAAATTGCCATCCACTTATCACAGATAGACGAAAAAAAGACACATTTATAGTAAATTCTTCTCCGTCCCTAATGGTACCTTTCATTTACAAAAATATAATTATTTATTTATTTTAAAATAAAATAAAGTAAGTCCGTTTCCATATTCTGTGATATTTTTGAAATTTAAAGCTGTCATCGTGTTGCTGGGTTGAAAATATAAAAACTCAAAGAATATCCACAGATATATACTACCATGTTATGGAAAAGTACAATGTCAGGCGCGGACGCCTTTACTGGACTTGAATAATAAAGACAGATGTTTGTCAGTCCATAATTTTCTTGGAAAGACTGTAGAATTACATGATTTGACAGGAAGGTACTTGTATATCTGAAGACATGCACCTAGAATCTAGTTTTGGGATTTTATTATAAGATTTAAAAAAAAAATTGAATGCCATTTTTAGCAGTTTTAGCAGTTTTAGCGTTTTTTATTTTTATTGAAATATTTAGGGCAAAACATTATTCTGAGATAGTATAGTATCGGCTTTGTTTATTGCACTCTTTTATTTAACTTCTTTTCTGAATGCAAAGGAAAATATTGTAATAGATTTTTCACTCAATTCCTCATACCCCCTGAAATCCGCACTTCTTGGGAACAGAGGTTATGCGGATTTTAGAATTTTGTAGATTTCTGGTGATTGATTTGTACATTTTTCAAACGTAATTTGAATGCAATAATGGAATAAAAATTGTAACGAATGCTTACAATATAGTAGAATATTAAAATAATTAAGTAAAGTAATAAACAAAAATAAAATAAAGTAAGATGATTTTAAGAGTTATAAAATTATCATAAGTATATATACCATAAATATACATTTTTCTTGAATTTTTCAATGCAACTTGCCTCATAAACGGACCATACTAATTCACATCAAAATCATATAATAAGGAAATTATATTTCAGATTTAGCCAGACTTAATAACAAAAAAACTTTGATTAATATCTGAATATATTTGTAAAAAGATAAATATATTGTGAATACCAAAGATATCAGCAATATCTTGAAATTTTTCAGAAATAAATTTATACATCCTTCATGAAAATGCATGACTTCAGTCATATTAATGAGAATTACGTTTAAAATACATACAGAATGATATAAAAATAGAAAAGTCTGTAATTTTGAACCTAAATCTAAACTGAAAGTTTATTTGTTTGTATCCGTGAAGCTGTGCGGATTTTGGGTGTTTGCAGATTTGAGGGAGTCTACTGTACTAGAATTTAAAACAAATTGTACACAGGTGTCTTTCTAAATGGCAATTCAACATTTTAATATTGCATTTTAAAATCTTAACTATAAAACTAAATTATTTTGAAACATTTTTCAGTTAACTCAGGCATATGTGATAAATCCCCGAATAATTTAATTATGATTAAAAAAATTTAGAAACCCTGAATAGATAGTTATTTCAATATATTTTTTTCCTTTGCAATATCTTAAACTAGTCAGGTTTAGCAATCGCAAAAAACCGCATTAAAAAATTCCCATTAGTTTACTAATTATGGCTGTTTTATTACGACTAAATATTAAGACTACATAGGATAATTAAACATTGCATTGCGTTTATTCAAAAAGATGAATTTTGATACTGCGCGCAGTGTTACTAAAAAACTATGCATGGCAATCAAAAAACACTTTTCACCACATATTCATTACTGTATTATCTACAACTTAAAACCAGAAAAGGTAAGATTTTATTTTATTTTATGTTTTTTTTACTTTGAATATATATTTTTTTAAGTGAAAATTTTTCATTTTTTGTTAATTTTTTTAATTTAGACAATATTTTTTACGAATATTCTGGTTTTAGTATGAAGGTAACAGTATTAAGTATTTATTTTCACCAAAATGTCCTCTTTATATGCATATTTTCAGATTTTATCATGCGCGCAAGATTTTTTTCTCTCATTATCATATATTTTTAAACTTATCATTTCAATATTTATTTATGAATTTATAAGTATATATTTATTTTTAAATATAAATATAAATATGAGCTTTATATTGAAATGAAGTTTAATTTTTATTTTTGACTTATTACACAAGTTTTGAAGCTTAGAACATAGTGGTATTTTTTCTTTTCTCGACATGTTCAAAGGTATCCTACCCCCTTAAAGTATATATTGTAGGTAGGATTTATCAATATACTAGCAGGCTATGCCCGCTGCGCTGGTCAATATTTCCAAATGAACCTTGGATTAAACTAAATGGTGAATTTGAACTTGTATATTAAACAATATGGATCTTCAGCTTGACCTTGCACCTTACTGAAAACGATGCGAACGCCATTGCGATATAATGTTATCTTAAGCGTTGGACAAAATTTAGCAATTAAGAAGTAATTGTTTTAGTTGATTATAAACAGCGCACTTATGGTCGGGTAATGAGACCGTTATGACAACAGGAATTAATACCTCTGTATCTAATCAACATATAATGAAATCGTATATACTAACACCATTCCTAAAAGTCATGCAACAGGGCCACTTGTAACAAAATATGTTATGTAGATTTTTTTTTAAAAAGGCTAAACTTTCATAATCAGGTTCACTTAATTTTTGAACTTTTACTGTTGCTCTATAACTAAGTACCCTTGAACAATATGTATACACAAAAACCTTTCCAAAATTATTACCTAACTAATTGTGGTATATCCTACGAAAGTATTATAAACAATCGGAATGAAATACAAATTTCCGTTGTAAATATATAGTAGATGATGATGATGCGATTTTGTGTAGTAGAATTCATAGTAAAGTTTTCGCTTCAAACAAAAACGATGCTTTCAACATTAAAGCTAATACACCAATATGTGAAGTATCCGATTACGGAAGGTTAACTTGAATTCTCATGAGCAACTACTCAAAGAAAAGTGAATATGTGGCTTTTGTGATACTTTTATGTCAGCCCGGCGCAGGTAATAAATCAATAAAGATTGTTTTCATAGCATATTCTTATTTTATTATTTTCATTTAAAACACAAACCTTTCACTCATTTAATTTAAAATGCATGCCTTATACTAATTTCATTTAAAAAACTGAAAAGATAAACAATAACAGGAAATAATGCCATAATTAAAAGCAAAAAAATATTTTTAATTTACATACGCAAAATGTAACTACTGCTAACTGGGAATTTTAAAAATGCTATCAGCGAGATGTGCGCACGGTTGTTATAAATGTACCCATTTTTTCTTCTTATCGAGGAGCAATTTATAAATCGCACAATATTATTCCAATTCCAATTTCTTTCATTGAGGAACCTATGACCGGAAAAAATGGAAAAAGACTCTTGTAGATTCTTCGGATGACGGCGTCTGACGCCATAAACCGAGTTTATATATATGAAAATAATTTTTAAGTCGTTACAAACATTGCTTTCATACTTAAATATTTTCATTGGTACTACTTGTTATCCCGTCGACCAATTTCGCCAAATTATATAAATCGCCAAACCATTCGCCAAATTATATAAATTGACATAATCTTTATTTTAAATAACGAAATAACAAATAAATTAGTATAACATTAATAAAAATACAAATAAAACGTCGAAATTAAAATCACTTGATGACGTAAACACGTGTAGTTTGTTTAAATTCAAATGAATTTGATATTTACGATCAAACATTATTGGCATTTAATCTTATAGTTTGACGATAGATTTTTTGTCGACGGAATATCTAAGCAGTACCTTTTCCATTTTTGTTTTATAACGCTAAATTCTCAGTAATTTTTTCCCTTTTATTTTACATAAAATCACTATTTTTTTTAAAAATTAAGATGCTTGCATTTTTATTTCAAACTCATAGAGCCGTTTTTATTTTTTAGCCAAAAGGGTTGATTTGAATTTTTTTCCGTTGCTAGAGTAACGGATGTAATGATAGATATTTTGAGGTTTAGATGCCAAAGACACCGCCAAATTAGAAAAATATGAAATGTGTCATGAACTGTTGGACTTATAAAAATTTACTTGGTAGCATTTGATTCAGCATACAAAGCTACATTAAAATATGCTATCATTTGACGCATAATTTTGATATTAGATTTTTTTCCCACCCCGTGCAAAAACCATTAGGGGTGACACTTTAGAAAATCCTTTCTTAGCAGAAGTTTATGTCATAAGAAGTATTTTTACCACGATTTTCAAGATTTTAGGTTCAGTAGTTTGCGCTGGGCATTAATTAGTCCCTAATCCAGACTTTATTGTATATACTATATTAGATATGCGATTTTGCGGTGAATTGATGATCGAAAATTAGTCCAATATCATTTGAAATATTACATAACAGAGGAGAAAGTACGAAGAAAGACGAAGAAGAAATGACGAACTACAAAAGACTTGTAATTTTTTTTTTCAAAATGTTGAATTTTTCCATAGTAATAACGTATTAAAACATAAATTTCCTTAAAAATTATCTTTATTTCCTAGATTTCGAATCTGTGAATTTTCCTATAAATGAAATTGGCGATATGACTTGAGAAAATAGATAATATTTGCTTAAATAAAATGGGTAATATTCGTATATCTGAGTTCGAGTTTATAAATGTCACATGCTTTCGGAATTACGGCGAAAAACTTTTTAAAAAGTATGAAATTATTTTACAATATGTATGTGTGGCACAAATTCACACTGAAATTTAAGTATTCGATTCCATTTTTAAAATATTAACTGATATCTATATAAGTTACAATTGAATATGAAAATGTACTCAAAAAATGATCTCTTTCACCTAAAAAAACACCATTTGTGAGAACATCCTCAAGCTAATGTCACGCTTATGCATTTTTGGCTTAAAATCACATTGTTTGGCGACAAAAGAAAAATAAAAAATTGTAAAGAAACAAATAGTAATTACACATTTGACTCACAATTACATCTGCTTGTTTCTTCTATAAGTTACGTGATGGGACAATTAGATTAAAAAGAAAGAAAAGAACAGAACAGAAAGAAAATGTCGTTAAAATTTCATCTAATCAAATTTTCAGATTCGTTTCCATATCTAACGCAGCGATAAAGAGCCAAATATTGCGTATCAAGTGTAATATTTCTTATTAAATTAATTTTTAAGCATTACAAATATTTCTTTCAGGTTTTGATTAAATGTTTCCGTTTTTAGGTGCGTTCGTAATTATATAAATACGTAGCACCTATAGTCGTCGTTCAGTCCGTCCGTCTGTCCGTCCGTCTGTCCGTCTGTCCGTCCGTCTGTCCGTCTGTCCGTCCGTCCGTCCGTCTGTCCGCATGTAACAGAGCAAAAACTAATCAACCGAATGGTTTTAAATTTCAAATATATGATTGTTGCAAAATGTTGTCGAGCCATTTCAAATTTTATGAAAATCGGATGTATAGTTTAATTACAGGGACAGTCAAAAGTTTTTCTTTGCATTACGGCCAATGGGAAAAATTATTGCAAGTGCATTTTAATGATATTAGAGCCTTCCGAATGATCTGAAATTTTAAAGATATAACTGTTGCAAAATTTTGTCGAGCCATTTCAAATTTTAGGAAAATCGGATGTATAGTTTAATTACAGGGACAGTCAAAAGTTTTTCTTTACATTACGGCCAATGGGAAAAATTATTGCAAGTGCATTTTAATGATATAACAGCCTTCCGAATGGTCTGAAATTTTAAAGATATAATTGTTGCAAAGTTTTGTTGAGCTATTTCAAATTTTAGGAAAATCGGATGTATAGTTTAATTACAGGGACAGTCGAAAGTGTTCCGTTACATTACGGGGAATGGGAAAAATTATTGCAAGTGCATTTTAATGATATTACAGCCTTCCGAATGGTCTGAAATTTTAAAGATATAATTGTTGCAAAGTTTTGTTGAGCTATTTCAAATTTTAGGAAAATCGGATGTATAGTTTAATTACAGGGACAGTCAAAAGTGTTCCGTTACATTACGGGGAATGGAAAAAAATTATTGGAAGTGCATTTTAATGATGTATCAGACTATGCGCTTTATGAAGTGCAAAAAAGTATACATTCAGTACAATATGGGGTGCAAAAAATAATTATAAAACTAGTTATAGTACGAACGCACCTCATTTGCCACGTTTGGCGAGCAATTTCCAACTTGTGTTTTTTACGCTATTCACCTCATTATTTGAATAACGAGTACCGACTTAGAAGCCACAAAAAAGGCTGCTGAAGAATTGGAAAAAGCAGCTATAAATTTACGTTGCAGAGATAAATCTGTTCTAACAAGAATAAACAACTTTATTAACTCTGAGCAAACGTTTCAAAAGAATGATTTGTAGAATAAATTAGAAAAATTAGGCAGTTTACTCAGACTTTGACAAATATGATGCTCAGTTATTGTGGAATATTTTGCAACTCTCGAGCGGGCCTCTCTTAGCCAGGCGGGCGCCGCGAAGGATCACGTGACCTTCGAGAGAATTAATATTAAAAAACATTTTTTCTTTCTTCTTCCTTTTTAGGTGCGTTCGTAATTATATAAATACGTAGCACCTATAGTCGTCGTTCAGTCCGTCCGTCTGTCCGTCTGTCCGCATGTAACAGAGCAAAAGCTACCCAACCGAATGGTCTGAAATTTCAAATATATGATTGTTGCAAAATTTTGTCGAGCCATTTCAAATTTTATGAAAATCGGATGTATAGTTTAATTACAGGGACAGTCAAAAGTTTTTCTTTACATTACGGCCAATGGGAAAAATTATTGCAAGTGCATTTTAATGATATTAGAGCCTTCCGAATGATCTGAAATTTTAAAGATATAACTGTTGCAAAATTTTGTCGAGCCATTTCAAATTTTAGGAAAATCGGATGTATAGTTTAATTACAGGGACAGTCAAATTTTTTCTTTACATTACGGCCAATGGGAAAAATTATTGCAAGTGCATTTTAATGATATTACAGCCTTCCGAATGGTCTGAAATTTTAAAGATATAATTGTTGCAAAGTTTTGTTGAGCTATTTCAAATTTTAGGAAAATCGGATGTATAGTTTAATTACAGGGACAGTCGAAAGTGTTCCGTTACATTACGGGGAATGGGAAAAATTATTGCAAGTGCATTTTAATGATATTACAGCCTTCCGAATGGTCTGAAATTTTAAAGATATAATTGTTGCAAAGTTTTGTTGAGCTATTTCAAATTTTAGGAAAATCGGATGTATAGTTTAATTACAGGGACAGTCGAAAGTGTTCCGTTACATTACGGGGAATGGGAAAAATTATTGCAAGTGCATTTTAATGATATTACAGCCTTCCGAATGGTCTGAAATTTTAAAGATATAATTGTTGCAAAGTTTTGTTGAGCTATTTCAAATTTTAGGAAAATCGGATGTATAGTTTAATTACAGGGACAGTCGAAAGTGTTCCGTTACATTACGGGGAATGGGAAAAATTATTGCAAGTGCATTTTAATGATATTACAGCCTTCCGAATGGTCTGAAATTTTAAAGATATAATTGTTGCAAAGTTTTGTTGAGCTATTTCAAATTTTAGGAAAATCGGATGTATAGTTTAATTACAGGGACAGTCAAAAGTGTTCTGTTACATTACGGGGAATGGGAAAAAATTATTGGAAGTGCATTTTAATGATGTATCAGACTATGCGCTTTATGAAGTGCAAAAAAGTATACATTCAGTACAATATGGGGTGCAAAAAATAATTATAAAACTAGTTATAGTACGAACGCACCTCATTTGCCACGTTTGACGAGCAATTTCCAACTTGTTTAATATTATCACTCATTAAAACGGATTTTCTTCTTCTTTTTTCTTTTTTCTTTTTTTTCATTTAAATAAAATTAGTAACAGTTTTTCTTTTATTTTTCGAGGTTTAATAGCCGTTTCAATTTTTTTTTATCAACGATGAAGAAATAAAATGGTAACCTTATCGCCCAAAATAACAGAATTTTCCGTCATAATTCTAAAACTAATATAGGTAGAATAATGTGTTATAGATTAAAACCTTCCCTGAAGCAATACCTATCTAACGGTATAGGTTCCGTCAAAATCCATGGAGTAGAACTCGAAATCTAGGCGTTCGGAACGAAATTTCCGTTTGGATTTTATATATATAATAGATAATAGAATATATAATAGATTATATATATATATAATAGAATAGATAATAGATTATGTGTTATGAACTATCTCAAAGTTTAAAACAGATCGCATTGTTAGATTTCCTAATTTTAACAATATCGCGTTATGTTAGTTCCACATTCCACCACCAGGGAGCGCACTCTATTCTTAACGAAAGCGTATCTGAACGAAACTCCTTCATGCAACCTTTCCGTAGATACATGAATCGGGAGGGTGGCGGTCTTAACCAATAATTTAAGATAATTGCTGAAATTACTACGAAAAATATTTTAAAGGGGCTCTACGCGGGCCCCTAATAGAGTTAGAGGAAATCGGAAGACGGCAAAATAATCGCGGGGAAAAGTTTGCTTGGGTGCTTCGGAGCTACTTTTGGCGCGAGATCTAAGCTCTACGACCAATAGGAGCCCAGATATTTAAGGAAATATGAAGTAACAAAGTCCAAAATAATAGAATTTTCCGTAATAATTCTATAACAAATCTAGGTAGAATGATGTGTTATAGCTTAAAACCTTCCCTGGAACGATACTTATCTAACGGTATAAGTTCCGTAAAAATCCATGCGGTAGAACTCGAAATCTCGGCGTTCGGAACGAAATTTCCGTCTGGATTTTATATATACAGGGTGATTCAGCTCGTCGGTGACAAACTTTAAGGATCGATAGAGCACACCTAGACGAACATTTTTGAATAGGGAATGTAGGGTCCCTGACGCGATGGTAAGGCGCTAGGCGCTTTCGAAAATTTGGGTGCCGAAATTCGAAACGTCATAAAAACTAGGGAAATGGTTAGATTTTCTTGCTTGTTGCGTCGAAATGATTCTGTTTGTTTAGACTTTCTTCAGTACCAATTTGATAAGCGTATCTCTTAAAACATGGATAGGGGGCGCTGCAGACTTTGGAGAGCTAGACAACAACTTTAAGCCCGTTATTTTGATAATTTAACACATGCTCGCCAAAGTTTATACTCTAACTTAAAGTTTGAACCCAAAAGTAGAGCCCTGCAAAAAGCGTAAGAGCCGGAATAAAATGTCAAAGTACAGGGTGGTCGAAACTCGAAGGCTCCTAGGAGATAAACAAACAGATTTCTTGACTTATGGCATGCATTTTCATGATTCTGTTTGCTGGGGCTCTCTGAAACTCAGTTGAACGGTACAAAAAGAAACATCGATAGGGGGCGCTTTGGGCAAAAAACATAATTCGTTGACATTTCGGACGCTAACTGGAAACGGGGCGCTACGATCAGTTAGAAACAAAACAAGAGAGTAATTTACTTATCATAAGAAGCTATTAAAACTGCAGTTTGTTTGTTTTTTTAACAAACATAGCTGGTTTCAATCATGCACAATGCGCGCAATAAAATTTACATAAGGTGCTTTTTGCTGATTTATGCAAAAGATATCGTACCATATCGATATGCAAAAGATACGTAATGCGTAGACGACAACGCGAGATGACGTAGTTGTATGCGCAGACACGTCTTTTGAACGTGCGGTACCTACTTAAGCTTCGGGTTACTTGTCTGCAGATCGGTAGTAGGATGGAACGGTACACAAACTCTGAATTGGCTGACATGCATTTGGCGTATGGCGCTGCTGGTTGTAATGGACGAGCCGCTCAGCGGTTGTACGCCGAGCGTTACCCCAACAGGCAAATCCCCTGCCATGCCTTCTTCGCTCGAGTACACCAGAGGTTGTCCACAACGGGATCTTTCGACGGAGGCAGGCCTGAACGGGAGCGATCAGTGAGCACCCCCGACAACGAAGCGGCTGTGCTTAACCTGGTTGAGGACAACCCAGGTCTTAGCACGAGAGATATCGCCAGACATGTTGGCATTTCGCAAGCAACTGCGTGGCGCATCTTACGTTCCCGGAATCTGCACCCCTACCACATCCAGCGGGTGCAGTTGCTCAGAGAGCAGGATTTTGGCCCTCGAGTGGAATTCTCAAGATGGTACTTGGCGATGATATCCAGGGATCCCCGTTTTGTAAACAGTATTTTGTTTACGGACGAGTCCACCTTCAGCCGGGAGGGAATGTGAAACGCCCACAACAGTCATGTGTGGTTTGATGAAAATCCACATGAAACCAGAAGCCGAGCAGCCCAGGAGCGTTTCTCAGTAAATGTGTGGGCCGGCATTCTGGGGGATTGCCTCATTGGCCCTTATTTGTTACCTGAACGGCTGACAGGTGGAAATTACCTGATTTTCCTGGATCAAGTGCTGCCGCAGCTTCTGGATGAGGCGCACGTACCCGAAGGTTCGCGTCGCCAGATGTGGTTCCAGCACGATGGAGCTCCGGCCCATTACACGAACGACGTGTGTCTCCATCTAAACGCAAGGTATGGCCAGCGGTGGATCGGGCGTGGGGGTCCAGTTCACTGGCCTGCCCGATCACCAGACCTCACCTGCTTGGATTTCTTCCTTTGGGGTTACCTGAAGGCCGAGGTATACCATACACCTGTCAGCAGTGCTGAAGAACTTGTGGCGCGCATTGTGGCAGCTGCAGGGCAGATCAGAGATACTCCTGGCATTGTTGGAAACACACACTCCTCAATGCGACGGAGGTGCGAAGCCTGCATCATGGCCCAAGGTCGAAATTTCGAGCATCTTCTGTAGTGTTATTTTTTGTAAATAAATTTCCAGTATCATTGATGTTTTTGGTCTAAATTTATTCAGAAGTGTTGAGCAGAGGTAGAAAATGTGTTTTCATTATTACTAACTGATCGTAGCGCCCCGTTTCCAGTTAGCGTCCGAAATGTCAACGAATTATGTTTTTTGCCCAAAGCGCCCCCTATCGATGTTTCTTTTTGTACCGTTCAACTGAGTTTCAGAGAGCCCCAGCAAACAGAATCATGAAAATGCATGCCATAAGTCAAGAAATCTGTTTGTTTATCTCTTAGGAGCCTTCGAGTTTCGACCACCCTGTACTTTGACATTTTATTCCGGCTCTTACGCTTTTTGCAGGGCTCTACTTTTGGGTTCAAACTTTAAGTTAGAGTATAAACTTTGGCGAGCATGTGTTAAATTATCAAAATAACGGGCTTAAAGTTGTTGTCTAGCTCTCCAAAGTCTGCAGCGCCCCCTATCCATGTTTTAAGAGATACGCTTATCAAATTGGTACTGAAGAAAGTCTAAACAAACAGAATCATTTCGACGCAACAAGCAAGAAAATCTAACCATTTCCCTAGTTTTTATGACGTTTCGAATTTCGGCACCCAAATTTTCGAAAGCGCTTAGCGCCTTACCATCGCGTCAGGGACCCTACATTCCCTATTCAAAAATGTTCGTCTAGGTGTGCTCTATCGATCCTTAAAGTTTGTCACCGACGAGCTGAATCACCCTGTATAATAGATTTTATATATATAATAGATAACTAGAAAGGTAGCCCGTCAAAAATGACGGGAATTTAGATATAAACATATATACAACTCATGTGCAAGAATATGAGTTTTCTCACTTGTTCCGCAGTGATAGATGAAAATAACACATTTAAAGAACGAAACACATTTATGAAAAACTGTGTACAGTAGAAGACAACTAATCTTCACAGTTTGGTTCCAAGTGTTATGCAGATTTGAGGCTTTTTGCGGTCATGTCTATTCAATCTTTGTTTTTTAAATTCATATATTGGAAAATTTAGATTGTTAAGCCTTAAAAATAAATAAATTTTACACTTGAAGTAAGGTAAAAACTATTAAATTATCGTATACGATTTCATGAAATGGTATTATATGGTATTATATGTGTGTGCTTCACGATCTTGGTTACGACGTTGGCGAAATTGGCTGCAACTTGTCATAATCCTAATAGTGTGGGCCGCTATAGCAAAAAAGTAACCAGTTTTTAGCAAAATTTCTGATATAAAGTAGTTTTCAAAAACTTGTGTAAAATTGCAGGCCGTTCTCATGTTATGTCAGTCCTAGGAATAATATTTCTAACACTGAAGAGTTTCCATGTATATATGAAATTTAGAAAAGCTTCTCCAAAAGAAAGGTCCTGAAATGACATTGTAATTCCTCAAACCAAAGATTAATCGGGCCCTGATGTTGTTTACTGAAATCTAATAAATACAGTTATTTTGAATATTACAACAGAATTAAACAGTTAAACTTATTTAACTTAAACCCGCTGTTACTTCCCGATGTTATTTTTTACTATTAAGAAAGAAAATTATTTAAATTTTTCAAATCATGCATTTATAATTTTTTTTTCCGTCTTTAATAACTAAATAATGAAAAACTATGCTTTTGTTCTGAGCTCATAAATATGACAATAAAATAATGTAACTAAGAGACATTGCAAAATTAAATCTTTGTGATTTCAAACCATAAACAAACGATACCGTCACCACGTTACCTACTATGATGTCATTAGAATATTGTCCATTGATTGTTGGAGAACTTACTTTGTGAATGATTACCTCAATGATTTAAAAAATTTTTAAATTTCACGATGAATGAATCACTTGTGTTTGTTTAGGTTTATGGAATGAGATATTAAGCTGTGAACCTAATTTCAACTAAAGTTATCCAAGGATATACGTATTTTTAATTGAAATTAAAAACAATGCTTTGATCTCGAAATAAAAAGTTTTAGTTTGTATAATTGGTTATTTCTGTTAATTATTTATTTAGGTACTTTTCCATTATAGCGCATTTTTTAAAAAAAGCTTGGCGCAATTCGGGCATCAGAAAGTGAGATATGTTGACAAAATATATAAATAGCTATGAAAACAAATCTAATGAACTTTTATTTTTGTTTATATATGCACTTATATACATAAAAAAAAATCGTTTCTAAATATATATAATATTTTTTTTTATATACAAATTACGGCACAGATTTCAAATATGAACCGGGATTCCTAACTGGCGCCAAAATGGTGTTATTTTACCTGCTATAGTAACCCGGCTATTGTTTTTTATTTATTAATAAAGTGTTTATTTACTTTTATTTTCTGTTTTTAATTATATAAATTGTTTTTTTTTCTATAGCTATTATTCAAACTTTTATTTATTTATAGTTATTTTCTTTTCAAAATGATAGCAAATAATTCAAAAATGTGGTACTTTTCGGTTAGCCGGGCGCTAGTGTTATATATACATATGTATGTATACCTATATATACCATATATATGTATATATACACACACATATATATATGTATACATATAGCTTCTATATATGTATAAATATAAATATATATGTATATATAGGTATACATACATATGTATATGTAACACTGGCGCCCGGCTAACCGAAAAGTACCAAAAATATATAAGTAACTGGTATTCGAAAGCGAGATATCTGCCAAATTGGCGTCATAGAAAAATCACGCAAACCCCGATGCGTATATGACATCTGTGCAATAATTACTGCACAGATGTCATATTCACCCCATATTGGCACGATTTTTGGTACAGATGTCATATTCGCCCCATATTAGCGTGATTTTTTTAGGTTGCCAATTTGGCGAAAACATCAACAGCATAAGCAACATAATCATGGTTACCACATCAAGCAAAATAACGACACTTTGGCGCAAGTTAAGTACCTGTTGCCTATATGATATTGGCGACAGAAAAAATCACGCCAATATGGGGCGAATTTTTTTTTTTCTGACGCCAATGTCATATACACATCGGGTACTTAACTCTCGCCAAAGTGTCGTTATTTTGCTTGATATGACATCTGAGCCAAAATTATATCTGTTTATTATAAAAAATGGGTAAATAGCTTTTTTTACATTAAATAAAGGTACTTGTTAGTTATCCCGTCGACCAAATTACTGTCGCCAAATTGTAAGATTAAATGCCAATAATGGTTGACATTAAACATGATCATATGTTTCTTACGTCGTCAAGTGATTTTTAATTCGACGTTATATTTGTATTTTTATTAATGTTTTGCTAATTTAATTGATCTTTCGTTGTTTAAAATAAAAATTATGTCAATTTGTATAATTTGGCGAGTGGTTTGGCGATTTATGTAATTTGGCGAAACTGGTCGACGGGATAACTAACAACTACCTAAATAAATTGCATACATATGGAAAAAATTGCTTGTGAGTATGAAGCAGTAAATAGGTTGTCAGAAAATACGTTGGCATACTTCTTTCTCGCCAATCAACTTTTCTCCGAAGTATTGTACATAAGCAATGATTGCTAGAAATGCATTTTTAATATGATATGCGCTTTTATGTTTCACTACGTTTATGCATACTATACTGTGTGTATAAATGCTACAGTTCATATGCAGGGCTACACAAAAGAATTCGTAAGGCTTACTGAGTATGAGAGTAAATTGCTTAAAGGTGTTTTTTAAAGGAGTTATGCGTTTTTACGCTGAACTGCATTTAGTTTACTAAGAAATGTTTGTAGAATATAAATAAAATGATATACAGGTTCACGCAAAGAATTGGATACATAATCGTCTATGGATGATAATATCTGGAAATGTGATTTCAGTAGTTTTAAGAGCAGTTTAAATTAAATTTTGGCTAAATAGCGGCATGTAATAACGATAATATTGGCTATGGACGGTAACTGCTGAAATCAATTTTTAAAATTTTTTATGCGTCTTCTAAAATGTTTACTTAGTTATCTTATTTCCCCAAATAACGAAGTTTTGTTAAAGCATTCAGGATGTGTTGGAAAGTGTTGCATATTCTATGCTTAAAGCATGATTTTTCTTTCTTCTTTAGTCTTATTTTGCATTTATTTTATTCTTAATTTTTTAGTCTTATACTGCTTTATAGAAACTTTGGTACAGTTGTCATATACGCCAATTTGGCGAAAACATCAACAGCATAAACAACAACATCCGGGTTACCATATCAAGCAAAATAACGACACTTTGCCGCCAGTTAAGTACCCGTTGTGCATATGACAATTGCGTCAGAAAAAAATCGCGCCAATATTCGACGCGTGTATTATATGATATCTGTGCCGAAACTTTAATATTTAATTCTTAAACTCTTCGCTCCACACCCCTTACACATAGTACAGACTATAAACAGATAGCGCAAAATAATAGACAGTTTGGTACTTTTCCACTGTAGGAGCGTTGGCGTTTTTTAAAAAAAAAGCTTGGTGTAATTTGGGCATCAGAAAGTAAGATTTGGGTTCGTTTCCGTTATACGGGCACCTTTGTCGCCAAGCGTAATAGATGGCGCAAAATGAAAATCACGTGAATTGAAGCATTTGAAAAATAAAAGAAAAACATTGTCGTTACTAAAGTGAGCATTTAAAAAATATAACATTTGAAAATTCCAGACTTTTATAAACTATTTCATTAAATCACAATTATATACTTAAAATAAGTGAACAAATAACTGTTATAAAATAAAGCAATAAAATAAAACTCATATTAAACTGCTGGCATAAAATTAAAAATATATTTTAGCATTTTGAAATAATTGGCACATTAGCATACATTTTGGCATGGTGTCCGTATAACGGAAAAATATCGAGATTTGTTGTCAAATCATATAAACAGCTGTAAAAACAAACTTGATGAGCGTTTTTGTTTGTTTTATATGTTTATTTTACATGTATATTATTGATGTTTTTATGTACAAAGCACATCTGTTACTTTATAAAATTAGAGAAACGTCTTTTTTATATTAAATAAATCGTATAAATATATATAAAAAATGCGTGTGTATATAAAATGAAACAGTGGATAGGTTCCCGGAAAATATGTTTCCAAATTTCCTTTTTCGCCTAGGCACCTATACTGGAAAAGTACCTAAAGCACATTAAAATCGCGCAGTTAGGAGCTCACACAGTACAGCGTCGTCTATTGGCGGTTATTTTATTAGTAGCATCGGGAGGAAGATGTAAAGATGTACTTTAAATTCTCACTCATAGATTTTGAAAAATATCTTAAAAGAGCGGAGTTTAAATTAAATTTCGGTGACTTCCTTTATGAAAGATTAATGGCTTTAAATGGGAATTTCGCCAAATTACCCAGCTATCACCAAGTTGGCTAACATTTGGCGCTACTGTGGTAACCCTGCATTAGTTTTTTTCAACAATTACTCATTTCAATGAGGCGGCCCTACCGGAATCGTGAGGGACACACAGAGACTTGGATTTTATATAAATAGAAGATAGACTAGCAGGTTATGCCCGCTGCACTGGTCAATATTTCCAAATGAACCTTGGATTAAACTAAATGGTGAATTTGAACTTGTATTTTAAACAATATGGATCTTCTGCTTGACCTTGCACATTACTGAAAACGATGCGAACGCCATTGCGATATAATGTCATCTTAAGCGTTGGACAAAATTTAGCAATTAATAAGTAATTGTTTTAGTTGATTATAAACAGCGCACTTATGGTCGGGTAATGAGACCGTTATGACAACAGGAATTAATACCTCTGTAACTAATCAACATATAATGAAATCGTATATACTAACACCATTCCTAAAAGTCATGCAACGGGGCCACTTGTAACAAAATATGTTCTGTAGATTTTTTTAAAAAGGCTAAACTTTCATAATCAGGTTCACTTAATTTTTGAACTTTTACTGTTGCTCTATAACTAAGTACCCTTGAACAATATGTATACACTAAAACCTTTCCAAAATTATTACCTAACTAATTGTGGTTATATCCTACGAAAGTATTATAAACAATCGGAATGAAATACAAATTTCCGTTGTAAATATATAGTAAATCATGATGATGCGATTTTGTGTAATAGAATTCATAGTAAAGTTTTCGCTTCAAACAAAAACGATGCTTTCAACATTAAAGCTAATACACCAATATGTGAAGTATCCGATTACGGAAGGTTAACTTGAATTCTCATTAGCAACTACCCAAAGAAAATTGAATATGTGGCTTTTGTGATACTTTTATGTCAGCCGGGCGCATGTAATAAATCAAAAAAGATTGTTTTCATAGCATATTCTTATTTTATTATTTTCATTTAAAACACAAACCTTTCACTCATTTAATTTAAAATGCATGCCTTATACTAATTTCATTTAAAAAACTGAAAAGATAAACAATAACAGGAAATAATGCCATAATTAAAAGCAAAAAAATATTTTTAATTTACATACGCAAAATGTAACTACTGCTACTGGGAATTTAAAAAATTCTATCAGCGAGATGTGCGCACGGTTGTTATAAATGTACCCATTTTTTCTTCTTATCGAGGAGCAATTTATAAATCGCACAATATTATTCCAATTCCAATTTCTTTCATTGAGGAACCTATGACCGGAAAAAATGGAAAAAGATTCTTGTAGATTCTTCGGATGACGGCATCTGACGCCATAAACCGAGTTTATATATATGAATATAATTTTTAAGTCGTTACAAACATTGCTTTCATACTTAAATATTTTCATTGGTACTACTTGTTATCCCCTCGACCAATTTCGCCAAATTATATAAATCGCCAAACCATTCGCCAAATTATATAAATTGACATAATTTTTATTTTAAATAACGAAATAACAAATAAATTAGTATAACATTAATAAAAATACAAATAAAACGTCGAAATTAAAATCACTTGATCACGTAAACACGTGTAGTTTGTTTAAATTCAAGTGAATTTGATATTTACGATCAACCATTATTGGCATTTAATCTTATAGTTTGACGATAGATTTTTGGTCGACGGAATATCTAAGTAGTACCTTTTCCATTTTTGTTTTATAACGCTAAATTCTCAGTAATTTTTTCCCTTTTATTTTACATAAAATCACTATTTAAAAAAAAAATTAAGATGCTTGCATTTTTATTTAAAACTCATAGAGCCGTTTTTATTTTTTAGCCAAAAGGGTTGATTTGAATTTTTTCCGTTGCTAGAGTAACGGATGTAATGATAGATATTTTGAGGTTTAGATGCCAAAGACACCGCCAAATTAGAAAAATATGAAATGTGTCATGAACTGTTGGACTTATAAAAATTTATTTGGTAGCATTCGATTCAGCATACAAAACTACATTAAAATATGCTATCATTTCACGCATAATTTTGATATTCGACTTTTTTCCCCTCTTCGTGCAAAAACCATTAGGGGTGACACTTTAGAAAATCCTTTCTTAGCAGAAGTTTATGTCATAAGAAGTATTTTTACCACGATTTTCAAGATTTTAGGTTCAGTAGTTTGCGCTGTGCGTTAATTAGTCCCCTAATCCAGATTTTATTTTATATACTATATTAGATATGCGATTTTGCGGTGAATCGATGATCGAAAATTAGTCCAATATCATTTGAAATATTACATAACAGAGGAGAAAGTACGAAGAAAGACGAAGAAGAAATGACGAATTACAAAAGACTTGTAATTTTTTTTTTTTCAAAATGTTGAATTTTTCCATAGTAATAACGTATTAAAACATAAATTTCCTTAAAAATTATCTTTATTTCCTAGATTTCGAATCTGTGAATTTTCCTATAAATGAAATTGGCGAAATGACTTGAGAAAATAGATAATATTTGCTTAAATAAAATGGGTAATATTCGTTGATCTGAGTTCGAGTTTATAAATATCACATGCTTTCGGAATTACGGAGAAAAACATTTTAAAAAGTATGAAATTATTTTACAATATGTATGTGTGGCAGAAATTCACACTGAAATTTAAGTATTCGATTTCATTTTTAAAATATTAACTTATATCTATATAAGTTACAATTGAATATGAAAATGTACTCAAAAAATGTTCTCTTTCACCTAAAAAAACACCATTTGTGAGAACATCCTCAAGCTAATGTCACGCTTATGCATTTTTGGCTTAAAATCACATTGTTTGGCGACAAAAGAAAAATAAAAAATTGTAAAGAAACAAATAGTAATTACACATGTGACTCACAATTACATCTGCTTGTTTCTTCTATAAGTCACGTGATGGGACAACTGGATATAAAAAAAAGAGAAAAGAGCAGAACAGAAAGAAAATGTCGTTAAAATTTCATCTAATCAAATTTTCAGATTCGTTTCCATATCTAACGCAGCGATAAAGAGCCAAATATTGCGTATCAAGTGTAATATTTCTTATTAAATTAATTTTTAAGCATTACAAATATTTCTTTCAGGTTTTGATTAAATGTTTCCGTTTTTTAATATTATCACTCATTAAAACGGATTTTCTTCTTCTTTTTTTTCTTTTTTTTTCATTTAAATAAAATTAGTAACATTTTTTCTTTTATTTTTCGAGGTTTAATAGCCGTTTCAATTTTCTTTATCAACGATGAAGAAATAAAATGGTAACCTTATCACCCAAAATAACAGAATTTTCCGTCATAATTCTAAAACTAATATAGGTAGAATAATGTGTTATAGATTAAAACCTTCCCTGAAACAATACCTATCTAACGGTATAGGTTCCGTAAAAATCCATGCAGTAGAACTCAAAATCTAGGCGTTCGGAACGAAATTTCCGTTTGGATTTTATATATATAATAGAAGATAATAGAATAGATAATAGATTATATATATATATAATAGAATAGATAATAGATTATGTGTTATGAACTATCTCAATGTTTAAAACAGATCGCATTGTTAGATTTCCTAATTTTAACAATCTCGCGTTATGTTAGTTCCACATTCCACCACCAGGGAGCGCACTCTATTCTTAACGAAAGCGTATCTGAACGAAACTCCTTCACGCAACCTTTCCGTAGATACATGAATCGGGAGGGTGGCGGTCTTAACCAATAATTTAAGATAATTGCTGAAATTACTACGAAAAATATTTTAAAGGGGCTGCACGCGGGCCCCTAATAGAGTTAGAGGAAATCGGAAGACGGCGAAATAATCGCGGGGAAAAGTTTGCTTGGTTGCACTGGAGCTACTTTTGGCGCGAGATCTAAGCTCTACGACCAATAGGAGCCCAGATATTTAAGGATATATGAAGTAACAAAGTCCAAAATAATAGAATTTTCCGTAATAATTCTATAACTAATCTAGGTAGAATGATGTGTTATAGCTTAAAACCTTCCCTGGAACAATACCTATCTAATGGTATAAGTTCCGTAAAAATCCATGCGGTAGAACTCGAGATCTCGGCGTTCGGAACGAAATTTCCGTTTGGATTTTATATATATACTAGCAGGCTATGCCCGCTGCGCTGGTCAATATTTCCAAATGAACCTTGGATTAAACTAAATGGTGAATTTGAACTTGTATTTTAAACAATATGGATCTTCAGCTTGACCTTGCACATTACTGAAAACGATGCGAACGCCATTGCGATATAATGTTATCTTAAGCGTTGGACAAAATTTAGCAATTAAGAAGTAATTGTTTTAGTTGATTATAAACAGCGCACTTATGGTCGGGTAATGAGACCGTCATGACAACAGGAATTAATACCTCTGTAACTAATCAACATATAATGAAATCGTATTTACTAACACCATTCCTAAAAGTCATGCAACAGGGCCACTTGTAACAAAATATGTTTTGTAGATTTTTTTAAAAAGGCTAAACTTTCATAATCAGGTTCACTTAATTTTTGAATTTTTACTGTTGCTCTATAACTAAGTACCCTTGAACAATATGTATACACTAAAACCTTTCCAAAATTATTTCCTAACTAATTGTGGTATATCCTACGAAAGTATTATAAGCAATCGGAATGAAGTACAAATTTCCGTTGTAAATATAGTAGATGATAATGATGCGATTTTGTGTAATAGAATTCATAGTAAAGTTTTCGCTTCAAACAAAAACGATGCTTTCAACATTAAAGCTAATACACCAATATGTGAAGTATCCGATTACGGAAGGTTAACTTGAATTCTCATGAGCAACTACTCAAAGAAAAGTGAATATGTGGCCTTTGTGATACTTTTATGTCAACCGGGCGCAGGTAATAAATCAATAAAGATTGTTTTCATAGCATATTCTTATTTTATTATTTTCATTTAAAACACAAACCTTTCACTCATTTAATTTAAAATGCATGCCTTATACTAATTTCATTTAAAAAACTGAAAAGATAAACAATAACAGGAAATAATGCCATAATTAAAAGCAAAAAAATATTTTTAATTTACATACGCAAAATGTAAATACTGCTATTGGGAATTTTAAAAATGCTATCAGCGAGATGTGCGCACGGTTGTTATAAATGTACCCAATTTTTCTTCTTATCGAGGAGCAATTTATAAATCGCACAATATTATTCCAATTCCAATTTCTTTCATTGAGGAACCTATGACCGGAAAAAATGGAAAAAGACTTTTGTAGATTCTTCGGATGACGGCATCTGACACCCATAAACCGAGTTTATATATATGAAAATAATTTTTAAGTCGTTACAAACATTGCTTTCATACTTAAATATTTTCATTGGTACTACTTGTTATCCCGTCGACCAATTTCGCCAAATTATATAAATCGCCAAATTATATAAATTGACATAATCTTTATTTTAAATAACGAAATAACAAATAAATTAGTATAGCATTAATAAAAATACAAATAAAACGTCGAAATTAAAATCACTTGATGACGTAAACACGTGTAGTTTGTTTAAATTCAAGTGAATTTGATATTTACGATCAACCATTATTGGCATTTAATCTTATAGTTTGACGATAGATTTTTGGTCGACGGAATATCTAAGTAGTACCTTTTCCATTTTTGTTTTATAACGCTAAATTCTCAGGAATTTTTTCCCTTTTATTTTACATATAATCAGTATTTAAAAAAAAAAAAAATTAAGATGCTTGCATTTTTATTTCAAACTCATAGAGCCGTTTTTATTTTTTAGCCAAAAGGTTTGATTTGAATTTTTTCCGTTGCTAGAGTAACGGATGTAATGATAGATATTCTGAGGTTTAGATGCCAAAGACACCGCCAAATTAGAAAAATATGAAATGTGTCATGAACTGTTGGACTTATAAAAATTTATTTGGTAGCATTCGATTCAGTATACAAAACTACATTAAAATATGCTATCATTTGACGCATAATTTTGATATTCGATTTTTTCCCCTCCCCGTGCAAAAACCATTAGGGTTGACACTTTAGAAAATCCTTTCTTAGCAGAAGTTTATGTCATAAGAAGTATTTTTACCACGATTTTCAAGATTTTAGGTTCAGTAGTTTGCGCTGTGCGTTAATTAGTCCCCTAATCCAGACTTTATTTTATATACTATATTAGATATGCGATTTTGCAGTGAATCGATGTTCGAAAATTAGTCCAATATCATTTGAAATATTACATAACAGAGGAGAAACTACGAAGAAAGACGAAGAAGATATGACGAATTACAAAAGACTTGTAATTTTTTTTTTTCAAAATGCTGAATTTTTCCATAGTAATAACGTATTAAAACATAAATTTCCTTAAAAATGATCTTTATTTCCTAGATTTCGAATCTGTGAATTTTCCTATAAATGAAATTGGCGATATGACTTGAGAAAATAGATAATATTTGCTTAAATAAAATGGGTAATATTCGTTGATCTGAGTTCGAGTTTATAAATATCACATGCTTTCGGAATTACGGCGAAAACATTTTAAAAAGTATGAAATTATTTTACAATATGTATGTGTGGCAGAAATTCACAGTGAAATTTAAGTATTCGATTCCATTTTTAAAATATTAACTGATATCTGTATAAGTTACAATTGAATATGAAAATGTACTCAAAAAATGATCTCTTTCACCTAAAAAAAACACCATTTGTGAGAACATCCTCAAGCTAATGTCACGCTTATGCATTTTGGGCTTAAAATCACATTGTTTGGCGACAAAAGAAAAATAAAAAATTGTAAAGAAACAAATAGTAATTACACATGTGACTCACAATTACATCTGCTTGTTTCTTCTATAAGTCACGTGATGGGACAATTAGACATAAAAAAAAGAAAAGAACAGAACAGAAAGAAAATGTCGTTAAAATTTCATCTAATCAAATTTTCAGATTCGTTTCCATATCTAACGCAAGCGATAAAGAGCCAAATATTGCGTATCAAGTGTAATATTTTTTATTAAATTAATTTTTAAGCATTACAAATATTTCTTTCAGGCTTTGATTAAATGTTTCCGTTTTTTAATATTATCACTCATTAAAACGGAACTTCTTCTTCTTTTTTTCTTTTTTTTTTCATTTAAATAAAATTAGTAACAGTTTTTCTTTTATTTTCGAGGTTTAATAGCCGTTTCATTTTTTTTTTTTTTTTTATCAACGATGAATTTCGCCAAGAAATAAAATGGTAACCTTATCGCCCAAAATAACAGAATTTTCCGTCATAATTCTAAAACTAATATAGGTAGAATAATGTATTATAGCATAAAACCTTCCCTGAAACAATACCTATCTAACGGTATAGGTACCGTAAAAATCCATGCAGTAGAACTCGAAATATAGGCGTTCGGAACGAAATTTCCGTTTGGATTTTATATGTATAATAGATAATAGAATAGATAATAGATTTTATATATATATAATAGAATAGAAAATAGATTATGTGTTATGAACTATCTCAAAGTTTAAAACAGATCGCATTGTTAGATTTCCTAATTTTAACAATATCGCGTTATGTTAGTTCCACATTCCACCACCAGGGAGAGCACTCTATTCTTAACGAAAGCGTATCTGAACGAAACTCCTTCATGCAACCTTTCCGTAGATACATGAATCGGGAGGGTGGCGGTCTTAACCAATAATTTAAGATAATTGCTGAAATTACTACGAAAAATATTTTAAAGGGGCTCTAAGCGGGCCCCTAATAGAGTTAGAGGAAATCGGAAGACGGCAAAATAATCGCGGGGAAAAGTTTGCTTGGGTGTTTAGGAGCTACTTTTGGCGCGAGATCTAAGCTCTACGACCAATAGGAGTCCAGATATTTAAGGAAATATGGAGTAACAAAGTCCAAAATAATAGAATTTTCCGTAATAATTCTATAACTAATCTAGGTAGAATGATGTGTTATAGCTTAAAACCTTCCCTGGAACGATACCTATCTAACGGTATAAGTTCCGTAAAAATCCATGCGGTAGAACTCGAAATCTCGGCGTTCGGAACGAAATTTCCGTTTGGATTTTATATATATAATAGAAATAGATATATAACCATTAAAGATCATTACAAATTACCAACAAAATTGTGAAATCATAAATTTAGAAAAAAATTATTCATTGACAATCAAACTTTTACCGTTAACAACATAAATTTTAAAACATAGTAAAAAAAATAAATAAATAAATAAATAAATAAATAAATAAATAAATAAATAAATAAATGGAGAAAATGAATAATGGAAATTTGTGGAATCTAGACAGATTCATCGGGTCCCAAATTCCTTGAGTTCCACAAATAAAGTGTGTGGTTTCACCTTCATATTAGCCATAAAAGAGCTAAATAATATGAATTTGCGACTACCACACCCAATAAATAGAGAATTAAAATATTTGAAAAACAAGTAAGTTTAAAATAAAACATGATTAAAAAGGATTGTGAAATAAAAATCACATTACCAATTTGAAAGCCTTTCTAACCAAGAAGTGAAGCAGCAATAAAATCAAGTATAAGAGATCATTTGCACATGTTGCCAAAAAATATTTTAAATGATGATAGACCAAGGGGAAATAATGTACAGTATATTCATGTACATACCTCAATATATTTGACCAGCTCCTTCTCTCTCTATATATATAATTCAACACTTGAACGGAAAGTGTGTTTGGGGTATGGATGCCGTCATTGGTCTAAACATACTGAAATTTTCCAGAAATTGCTTTCCTGCGGATGACTTCAATATCTTACTTTCTCTAATGAGAGCTACCTGAGACAAACAAAAAGTAAGTTACATAATCATCATTGAAAGAGGACAATTCAGCATATAGATGATGGAGCACGTGACTTTAATATTATTTTCTAAACTGTATTAAGTCAGTTGCATAATGTCATTAAATAGAAAGCACATTAATGTTACAAGATCTTTAAAAAAGCTTTGCAGAGATTGTACAAAGCATTTTTTTTATAAAAACAGTATGCAATTTAAAAGCAATTTTTACAAACATAAAAATATTCTCAAAATACTTTTTCTAGAATATATTTTAATATTAGATAAATTTGTCATGCACTAATATTTAAAACATATTAAACTAATAATTGCGTTAAAGCTATAAATCCTGGTATTTATTGATGCTGTTATAGACAAGATAACTCGAGTTACAAAAACAATTTCCAATCATATAGATCAAAAACTATAATTTCACAATTTTATTTAAATAATGCAACTTTCAATAAAGCTATTTAATGAGTTAAAATAAAAAATCTGGTTTTTAAGAAAAAAATTAATATTGATCCAAGCATTTATTATCACAATTAAAAAGAACTTAATATAATGGCGCGTTTTTGCATCATCGGCTGGGAATGTCTTAATAATATTAAAGTTAATTTAACAATTTTTACAAAAAAAAAAAAAAAAAAAAAATCGTCTCATTTAATTGTAGGAAATACACAAATAAATTCAACAAATAAACGAGGTCGTGCCAAATTCGGGGATTTAAAATATAAATTTAAAAAAAATGTAATTTAATAGCACCCATTGAAGAAAAAATTTTTAAAGTAGAAAATAAATATTTCATCATTAAAAATATATGCAAAATAAAAATAACCAAGAAAACATTATTTCAGAAGACTCAAGTGAACCTTTCCTAGCATATAAATTATTTAAATTTTAACCTATAAAAGTATTGAAGAGCAAATAAATAATTTTACGTAATTCTTTTGAAAATATAAAGAAATCGCTTTCATGCGTTTTGTACAAAATTGAATTTTATTTTTTGGCTATCCTATGCATGTTTACTATGTCTTAATATTTAATAACATTCCAGAGCGTAATTACTAACCGCTTTTACTCTTTTCGCTATCAGCTTGTAATTATAAGTTTTAAATGAAACACATTTTAAAAATATTTGTGTGGAAATCAATGATTCCGACTGTTTCCAGAAGATTAGTGTCAGGGTAAAATATGCGAAACCTAAAATATTACAGTGAACCAAGAGCCATTCAAAATGTAATTAAATCTACATTTCATCAATTATAAATGATACGTGAAAAACAATTTCCACTTTTATTTTTTTTTTTTGAGTAATCATTTTTTTAAAATCATTAAAGTCTGTTCATTTTGTAAGGAAAAATGAATCACCTTTGTAAAGTGGCCTTTTTTTCTAAGGAATGAGCAAGACACCAGTTGATGTTGGATACCATCTAATAATTTATATTTTTACGTATTTTTGTGCTCATTTTCTATATTTTTTAATTGTTTAACATTTTTTGTAATTTACCTCGATTATTTATTCTCCAATTTAATAATATTTTATGTGGTTATATATGTTACGGGTCTCCTAAAACGGACTGACTGATTTTAAAATTCAATAACTTGCAAACGGTGACATATATTTAAAAAATTCTTGCATGAGGGTTATGCATGAGGTCAAAAGTTTTTGTGCAGTGATTTTTGATTTTAGTTCGAATTACAAACAATAGGTGGCGCTGTAAGCAATAGGAGCTTACAGGCTCGATTTTTTGACCTTTTTCTTCTTCCATACGGAAAAAAGGAGGTTAAAATGTATTGAGTGGGTCCCGAAGGACCAAAAATCGAGCATGAATTTAACGTCTATTGATCGCAGCGCCATCTATTGTTTGTTATGAAAAAAAAAATAATGTGTTTAATATCTATTTCTATTGATCACGAGTTTATAATACTGTAAATATTCGACTATGAAAAACAGATATAAATGAAATTTCAATATATTTCGATAAAATTCATTTGGACACATATAGAATTTTGATTTTTAGCGCGTATTGTAATATTTGCTACTGGTAGTAGAATTTAATTTATTTTTTTCTGGCGGTGGAGTTAATTTCATATAGTGTATAGTTCGGCATTTAATGGGGTAACTCAAATTAAAACCAGAAACAACAGTTGCAGTAAGTATTGTCACTAAGTATTTTAAGGGAAGTATTTACAAATTGCAAAATTCGTTTGATAATTTTAGCATGGAAATACACAGCACAAAGATCCACGTTGTTTTTCTTATAAAAATAACTAAGAAATTCTAATTACAATTGATAAAAGCAATATTTAAAATTAAAAGAAACCCTTTAAAATATAAAATGCTAATATTGATGACTTTAATTATCTAAGAAAATCAAGTATTACCTACTGAGTAAATATGAGTAAATATTATTCAAGAACACAAATATAAGAATTAGTAACTATATAATAAGAACTGTGATATAATAAGTATAACATAATATATATATATATGTAATATATAATATATGATATATATATAATATATAATATAATATATATATATATATATAATATACTAGCAAACCCCGCGGCTTTGCTCGCGTAATAGTTGAAATATGCCAAGTGATATTTGCTTGACTATATTTTATTAGAAGTGCACTTTTTGAAATAATTCAAAAATTACAAATTAAGCCACAGTTTGACAAAATTCATTATGAAAGTGAAATAGACAGAAATGAGATTTTAATTAATAAGAAGAACTAAAACTAATTCCAATTAAATGATAATTCAGAAAATATTTTGTGACTTTTGCACTCATTTCAGTATTAATTTGAAGTTTTTAATTTTATAGAAACCATCTTAACACATTTACATCTTAAAATTAACCATAATGTCAAAGTCTAAGTTTCTTGTCTAACAGTCTACCACCTCTCTGGTGTAGCAGCAACATAAAATGCCGAAACAGAGTTGAAATAGAATGTCTCAAAAAATTATGAAAAAGAGACTGTCACCATTAATTTACCAACATTAACCTTGAAATCCGTTGGTATTTCCAAATATTCTATAGAAAACCGAATTTAGATGTTTTTAAAGGCTTTCTTGTTGTTCCTGCCAACCAGGTGGAAGTAACAACGGCATAAAATATAGACCGTATAGGATCAGGGACTAACACTCTTGATTCGCAACCAATAACTTCTGTAATCGATTTATTATTTCCTGAAATTCCATAGAAATCGTAATTTAGGACTCTTTTAGAATGGTTTTCGCTCCTTCCCTTCGCATCACACCATTTTAATTTTGAATTTATATACGACTGTTCTTAGAGGACATTTATGTTTTATAAGTAACTACCGTGCTATATTTAAAGTTTCTAGCCTCTTTAGTACCGCAGAAATCACAATTCAGAAAGTTTTTTGCTCCCACAACCCTCGACATAAAATATAGCTTATGTTTGAGCAGGTTCTATCACCATCAATTTGAAACCATTATGTTTGAAATCGGTTTCGTATTTCATACGATTGCATAAAAATCGTAATTTAGAATGCATATAGAACGCTTTTCGCTCACTTCATCCTTTTGAATTTCGAATTTTCTTTCGACATAAAATGTAGCCTATCTTTGAGCAAGGGTTGTAACCATCATTTTGACACCATTAATTTTGAAATCGGTTTGGTACTTCTTGAGATTGCCTAAAAATCGCCATTTAGAACGTTTCTTAGAACGCTTTTCACTCGTTTTCACGCCTTTTTAATTTCGATTTTTTTAGGAACTGTCCTTAGAGATCATTAGTATCTGATAAGTAACTGCCATTCCCAATTTCAAATTTCTAGGTCCTTCAGTAACACAAAAATCGTGTGTTTAGAATATTTTTGGCTCCTGCACCCCCTTTTGGCGAGTAGCACGGACATAACATATAGCCTATGTTCTAAGTTGGACTAGCACCATCCTTTTGATTCCAATACTTTTGGAATCGGTTCGGTAGTTCCAGAGCTTACCTCCTGCAAATAAACAACTTTTACCTCTTTATAGTATTAGTATAGATAATATAATATATATATAATATATAATATAATATATAATATAATATATAATATAATATATATATATATATATAATATATAATATAATATATATTAAAGTACTATATAATTAGAACAGTAATTTAAATTTGAAAAAAAAATAACACCGAACTTGAGATTTATGTTATCATAAAACCCACTGATTCACGGAAAAAGAAGGTTAAACATAAACATATAAAGAACGATTGAAAAGAAATGATGGATGCCATGAAATATTAAAGAAAACGTTATTATCAGGTGTATGTTATTTAATACTTGAAAATTACATGAATTAATGGTATGCAAAAATAGTTTTAATTTCAAGTAATTCTATCGTGATTTCTAACAAGGTATAAAAAAGTAGGTGTTATTGCACACACACACACACACATACACACACATATACAGGGTGTCCCAGAAGTAATGGGACAAACTTTAAGAGGAGGTAGGGGACATAACAAGGACTCAGATTTGCATAGCAACAAAGGGTCGGAAACGCTTTCCTGTCGCGGTAGTGACTACACAAAACACAAGAAAGAAAGGACATGGACAGGGAGAGAAAATATTTTTATTATTCTTAGTACTGCAGAAACGCCGGGACAATGCTGGAAAGTGTTGAGGAACTTGTTACACGCATCATGGCAGCTGCTGGGTAAGTCCGGGGCACTCCCAGTATTTTCGAGAACATTAGATCTTCCATACGCCGGAGATGCGCTTCCATGCATCACGGTCCGGGGTCGTAATTTCGAAAACCTACTTTGATGACGTTCGTTGTCCCTTTAATGTCCTTTCTTCTTAGTTTTTTGATGTACTAAGGATAATAAACATGTTTTCTCCTCTTATTCGTATCCTGACGTTCTTGTGTTTTGTGTCGTCACTACCGCGCCAGGAAAGCGTTTCCGAGCCTGGGTTGCTATGCAAATCTGAATCCTTGTGATTTCCCTACCTCCCGTTAAAGTTTGTACCATTACTTCTGGGACACCCTGTATATATAAACTAGCAAAATATTATATTTAGCCTTAAATAACGCACCTCCTCACAGAACAAGAAAAAAACAATAAAACTGTTTTTAAAAGTTAAAATTTCAACATGAAAATACAGAAAGAACTAGGAAATAACAAATGATATTGCATCTTTTACTATGTTCACAGGTGAAGCATTCATTTAATAATGCTGCGTAGGGTCCGGTGGGGAAACATGTGATATGTAGCCATCGAGTGTTGAACATTTGATTTTGCTACTCTGTGTTCTGACCGAAACCCAGAAATTACATATGCTTTTATGGAGAAGTTTACAAACTTTATTCATTTAATTATTTTGTGAAATTCTTTTATTATATGAATATATTAGAAAAAACATCAAATTAAACTGTGCTAATTAATATACCTTATTTTGTGACTTACAGATTAATGAAATAGTTTTTAAAAAAATACTTTATTTTTTACTCATATATTTTGTAATGGTATAATATTTTTCATAATTTCCTTTAAGTTTTTATTTTTTAATTTAATAATTTTTATGTAATTTTATATCACGGTTAAATTATATTTTTAATGCCTCCCCAATACTTCGGAAAATCGATTACATATCTCTTTGTTCTAAAGCTGTATCTGCAGTACAAAGTACTTAAAAGTGGTTACTTACATTGTTCATTTGATTCTTTCATTTCAAATTGTTGCAAATAATGTTGCATTT
Organism: Maratus speciosus; assembly: GCA_963932465.1. Lineage (NCBI taxonomy): Eukaryota > Metazoa > Arthropoda > Arachnida > Araneae > Salticidae > Maratus > Maratus speciosus. The sequence continues at coordinate 131,309,711 of OZ010791.1, forward strand.
AAATTTTTGCGTATAATTTAGTAAAAATGTTCCATTTCAGTCACCAGGAAATATTTTTCATTTTGCTTTCAATACTGGAAGTGAAATATATCTGAGTATGAAAACAAAAATGATGTGCTTTATATTTATTTCTATTGATCATCAGTTTAGTATATTGTAAATATTCGTGGATGAAAAAAAAATCTCTCTATATTTAGATGAAATTCAGTGAGAATATTCATAAACCTTCTATTTCCAGCGCGAATTATTTTTTGCTACTGGTAATACTAGAAATCAGTTTGTTTTCTTTCGTCGCCGTCTATTAAATGTTGGGTACAATACAGCACTTAATGTAGGAACACAAATTAGAACCAGCAACAATTGTTGTAGGACAATACGGTCATTATGTATTTAAAGAAGTATTTGCCAAGTGCAATTTTTTTTCTGAAAATTTTAGAGCGGAAACATACATCGCATAGATTCATTTTTTTTTTAATCTTATAAAAAGAGCTAAGAAATTCTATAACAAATTATTAAAGGAAGAAAATAAGTATAAGGGAAAAAATCGGCTACAAAAGAAGAGTAATTTAAATTTGAAAGAAATCAACACTATATTTAACATCTCAGAGCTCATAAAACTCACAAATTCAATGGAAAAGATGGTTAAAAATGAGTTTAGGAGTATAAACAACCAATGAAGAGAAATGATGGACGCCAAAGAACACATTATTATCAAGTGGCAGTTATTTGATCATTGAAAATTGCATTAATTATTTGTATGCGAAAAATTTTTTAACCGTGGAAGGTAAAATTCACGGTAGTTTTTCATGAAATATGTTCATGAAAAGATGGTTAAAAACAGAAAAAGTACAAAAATTTACTATAATATTACTATAAAATTTACTATATAAAACCACTTTTGTTTATTTTATCACACAAAGAGTGACGTATTTTGTGTTACTTTTCTCAGTTAACTTATCAAGTGACACGATTTTGCATGCATTTTGGTATGATATGAATGTAATGTTTTCAAACAATTCTGTGATGATTTTTAAGAAAGGTTTAAAAAAGTGGTAGTTATTGCACACACACATATATATGCGTGTACGTGTGTGTTAATAAACAAACAAAGGTTGACATTTGATACACCACTCCCCTACAAACATATTTTTGTTCAATTCTATGTTTTAGAATTAAAAAAAATCTGAATATTCCTTCTACATTTAAGTTAAAAAACTCTTCCAATATCAGAAATTAGAAACGAATTTTGGAGATGTTTAAAAACTTTTATTAAGTATTTATTTTGGGAAGATATGTTTGTACTAGATTAATTTTAACACAATTATTCTAATTATTAAACGAATCATATTAGATGTAAATTTCCAACTGGGCAAAAAATGTTCGGACCAGGATTCGAAACCGGGACCTCCTGGCTGAAGCCGCCAGTGCTCAGCCATCTGAGCTATCCCGGACGATTCTGGTCGAACTCAGATCGATCTGGTTTCAGATCAGATGCTGTAATCATCAAGGTTAGCTGGGTGAAAAAGTTCGACCAGAATCGTCCGGGATAGCTCAGATGGCAGAGCACTGGCGGCTTCAGCCAGGAGATCCCGGGTTCGAATCCTGGTCCAGACATTTTTCGCCCAGTTGGAAATTTACATCTAATAAGATATGTTTCTATTAAATTAATATATTAGAAAAATCATCAAAATAAATATTGTATAGCGTATAAGAATTGTATAACGTATTTAAAAATAACTGTTTTTTTAAATTTTAACATTTAATATAGTAAGTCAAATACATAAAAACTTTGAGTATATATTCCATGAAGTCAGTTAAAGCGAAACTTTGGTAAACACAAAGGAACATAATTATACATATATATATATAAATTTATATATATATATATATATATATATATTTATATTTATATATATATATTTATATATATTAATTTAAACAAAAATGCTATTTTAATTAAAATGTTTCTTTTTTTTTAGTTTTTAATCGGAATTGTGACTTTTCAAAGCTCATTACATACGATATCTGATAAAAATGTCTTGCCCATTATGATAAAAGAACATAGAAAATTGAGAATAAAACTTTTTCAGTGATTGTTAAATTGTAGCAAAATATTGTGAAGTGATCCAAATTTGATAGGATAATACTGTAATATATGTGTGAGCTCAAAAGTTAAAAAAAAAATATTTTTAAAAAATCTAGTTTGATTTTTTTAAAAATAAATATTAATTTAAACAAAAATGCTATTTTAAGTAAAATGTTTCTTTTTTTTAGTTTTTAATCGGAATTGTGACTTTTCAAAGACAGAGCGGATCATTACATACGATATCTGATAAAAATGTCTTGCCCATTATGATAAAAGAACATAGAAAATTGAGAATAAAACATTTTTCAGTGATTGTTACATTGTAGCAAAATATTGTGTAGTGATCCAAATTTGATAGGATAACACTGTAATATATTATGAGCTCAGAAGTTCAAAAAAGATTTTAATTTTTAAAAATCTATTTTGTTTTATTTTAATTTAAAACTTTGGAGTAATTTCGGTACTTGTGTAATAAGATTGGAAAATCGGATAACAAATTATGCTACAGGATGTATGTCTTCTTTTTTGTTTCGTTTCGTGTTATAAAATGGGTTTTTTTCTCGAGAGAATCCTGTGGAAATTGCGAAATTTGTTCATATTCTTCAATTAAAAATTAATAAATTCTTCAATTTATAATTTAAAATTAAAAGATTTTATAATCAAAAATACACATTCTGCGTGAAACCGTACAAAATGTTAGTGAATGAAGATAAGTTTATACTTAAATTTATCTACAGATATTAATAATGTGAGCAATATATTTCCTTTTTGAAATGATTAATTATTAGATATAAAATGTTTAACAAATTAAGGAAATTGAAACGAAAGTTTAGCATGTCTTTTTAATTTTTCTAACTTACGAATTAGCTCGAACAGCAACCTCAACGTTAATATACTACTATCATCGCCTAACGTTGAAAAGCATGCATTTGGTTATATTTACGACGGCCTTTGCAACCTACTACTTGGGACACAGTTGGACATCTTGATCAAATATATAACAAAAGTGTTAACAAAAGAGCCTCAAAACTATTTGAGAACAAACAGTTCTGCATTTTAATAGTTTGCGCTTTTCATATGCTAGCTGACGCCAACATTACGATTTGTATAAGGATGGGTCTAAAATTAGTGATCAATTATTATAGTAGAATTTTTTATCCCATAAATTTTCTTGTGGATTGTTTTCATCATCTTTTAAAAGATACTAAATTAAAATAAGAAGTTAACTTATTGTACACTATTCCACAATGTTTGAAGTAAGATAGCTACTCAGATGAAACAAATAAGTTGAAGCATCAACGCTTTCGATCCTATCGTGTTTTCCTCGAAACTATTGTGAATCGAAATGTACATTTTCCTTTAAAATGCTCATCAATTACATTCTCAACAATTCAATTAATGGCTTGTTATTAGAAGATGACAAAGTTACATATTCAAAAATGCTATGCCTGATCCTATAAGCCAATAAAATGTTTATTGAATGGAGGTAAAAAATTAATTTTATACTTCTTGCCATTAATTGTAGTTGCGATGTAATGCATTTGACGTGTTTCTAAACTTATACAATAATGCGAGCAAAAATTGTGTGTGTGTGTGTGTATGTAAATTTTATCTTAAAAACGGCTCTAACGATTTCGACTAAATTTTGCATTTTAACAATTTCGGGCACGAGAAAACCAGTGTGCTAGGTCGTGTGTTCGAGAAAATCCGATTAGTGGGTCATTTTGGGTCGTAATTGGTCAAGGTCAAGCTATTTACATCTAAAAAACGGCTCAATCGATTTTGACTAAATTTCATATCCAACCGTTTTTGGGCACGGGGAAACTATTGGGCCAGATCTCATGATCGAGAAATTTCGAGTGAGTCATTTTTGGGTCACTTCGGGTCAAGCTAATATTATCTAAAAAACGGCTCTAACGATTTTGACTAAATTTTGTAATCTACTGTTTTGGATTACGCGAAGACCAATGGGCTAAGTCACACGTTACAAAAAATTCGATTAGTGGGTCATTTTTGGGTCAATGTGGGTCATGCAAAGTTTATCTAGAAAACGGTTCTAACGATTTTGACGAAATTTTGTATTCTATCGTTTTCGGGCCTGAGAATACTATTGGGCTAGCTTGCATGATCAAGAAAATTTTATTAGTGCGTCATTATGGGTAACAATGGGTCAGGGAATCTAAATGCTCTAACGGCTAATTGAATCTAAAAAAAACATCAGAACATTTTGACAAAATTTTGTAACATACCGTTTCCGGGCATGAAATGATCATTGGGCTAAGTTACATGTTCGAGAAATTTCGATTAGTGGGTCATTTTGGGTGACTGTGGGTCCAGGAAAGTTTATCTAGAAAACGGCTCTAACGACTTTGACGAAATTTTATATGGTATCGTTTTCGGGCACGAGAATACTATTGAGCTGGGTCGTATATTCAAGAAAATTGAATAGTGGGTCCTTTTGGGTCGCAATGTGTGAGGGTCAAGATAATTAAATCTACATAAAACCTCAAAACATTTTTACAAAATTTTATATTATATAGTTTCTGGGCATAAGAAGACCATTGGGCTAAGTCACATGTTATAGAAAAGTCAATTAGTTGGTCATTTTTGGGTCATAATGGGTCAGTGTCAAGTTAATTATAACTAAAAAACGGCTCAGTCGATTTTCACTAAATTTTATATCCAACTGTTTTTGGGCACAAGAAAAGTATTGGGCTAGGTCACATGTTCGAGAAATTTCGATTATTGGGTCATTTTTGGGTTAATTCGGGTCAAACTAATTTTATCTAAAAAACAGCTCTAACGATTTTGACTAAATTTTTTAATCTACTGTTTTGGATTACTAGAAGACCAATGGGCTAAGTCCGATATTAGGGAAAATTCGATTAGTGGGTCCTTTTTCTGTCACTGTGGGTCAAGATAATTGTATATAAAAAAACGACTCAAAAGATTTTGACAAAAGTTTATGTTATTTAGTTTCTGGGCATGAGAAGACCTTTGGGATAGGTCATATGTTCGATGAATTTAGAGTAGTGGGTCCCTTTTGGGTGACTGTGGGTCAAACTAATTTTATCTATAAAACGACTTTAACGATTTTAACTGAATTTGGTATTCTATCGTTTTCGGTTTCGAGAAGAGCATTGGTTAGGTCGCATGCTCAAAAAAAAAATCGGTTAGTGGGTCATTTTGTGTCACAATGTCTCAGGATCAAGTCAATTGTATCTAAACAGCGAGAATGATACAGTGAGAATAAAATATCGAATTGAACACATGGCTAATTTTGACCGAGTATAGCTCGGTCATCCCTGCTAGTGTATTTTTAATTTGCCATTAATATTAGTATTCGGGCCTTTTAGTATTTGATATTATCTGTTCATTTTAACATATCTATTTTAAAAAATACTTTCGATTTTACTGCTAGTACAATATAGTTCGAAAACTCATTTTTAATTAATTTTGCTCGGCTCCCTTACAACAAGCCAATACGAATCATAATTCGTCCATTGGGGCATTTAAAACATTTGCGATTAGGATAATTCCTCCGCTCATTTAACAACCAGCTCTCTAACCAAATTTTATGAGAATTTTCCACGGGGTTAGTTACCCATTTCAAAAATTTAATAAATTCTATCTTACTTAGTATTCATTCTAAATGAATTGCACACGCTTCTGCATCACAATTCAATCAGTGACACTCTTGATTCCTCTTGTATAATAATTATTTCCACAATTTCTATATTCACCTAGTGTCTCGTTACAGGTTTGCTACCGCTAGCACAATATAATTTGATTAATGTAAACATTTATAAAAAAAACTTCCTAAATACATTGACTCCTCAATAAACATTACTATTGCAGATCGCGTATTTTTTTTTAAACACCTGATTTACTTACCTGGATTAAGTCTTTTTAAAGAATTACAAGGTCAGTTCAGGAAGTAATGAGAAGGAATTTTTCGCACCAATCAGAAGGCCAAAGGTCGGAGTTTGCGTGTAGTACGTGTGGTGGGAGCTGTCAGCTACAGAGTCTAATGGAAGTCAGTTGGCCTTGAGCCGCCTTTCAGTGCACGGATAACACCGGAAGCAGACATGTGTTTGAAAGTGGCGTTAGGTTTTCAAAGAAAGCGGAGTATCGAGCAGCGATACGCAAAAAACGTTTTCTGTAAAACTAAACAAATTGGCTGACTAAGACACTTGCTATGTTCAAGAAGTTTATGGAAATGATTCTTTGTCCAAGGTTCAAATGTTATGCGGCACAAAGCCTTCAAAGCCGGCAGAGAGGACGTCAGTAACGTACAACGCGCTGAGCGTCCATCAAGTTCTCGAACTTCAATCAATCTGGCTCTAATTAATATGCTTTTGAACTTTGATCGTCGAAAGAGTGTCCAAATGATTGTGAAGACGTTGAGGCTTACAAAATCGATGTTGCGTCAAACCGTCACGAAAGAACTTAAAATGCGGAAAACTTGCGCCAAATTGGTTCGAAGACATCCTTCAAAGTGACTCAGTTCCGGACAAAGCACCGCGTCTAAATGCTGCCCCAATCACCGTACATCCCCGCGATCTGTCACATCCGTTTTTTCCATTCTCTCGGTTAAAATCCATCTTAAAAGTCATCGTTTTGACAATCTGGAGAACTTGCAGAAAAAACGTAACACGCTTTTTGAACAGTATATCAGTTGAAGACTTCCAGGCGGGCATAAAGGTATGGTAGACCAACGGTGTATTAATGCAGAAGAAGGCTATTTCGAAGAAAATTAAATGTCTGTAAAATTATTTTAAAATAAATGAATTTTATGGAATCAGTCTCATTACTGTACAGACCCTGTATTATATACCACTGTAACAAATGTTGCAACTATTTATAACCATTTTAGTTCGGAAATGATATCAATTTTTTTTATTAAAATCTCATAAAATTTCTTTTAAAAGAAATATGGAACCTATGCTTTGTGGTTGTTTTCTTAGCTGAATGCTATGTGAAAATCAATAATTAGAATTTTAAACATGTATTTTTTTTATTATCAATGTCCATTTTGTAATATATATATATATTAATTTGCTTGATGAATTAGCGATTTTAAGAAAGGCAAATTTCAATATATGCTTTTTACATGAATTATATTATTTATGCTATACATAAATTACATTATTTATGATAAACAAAATGCTTCAATGTACGTGTTTGAGACATATGATTAAAATTATTGTTTACTTTTCATTTGAATAAATGCAATTAATTCTGAAATCTATTTTGATACACTTAGTTCAAATGTACTTTACTCTGCAAATATTAATCATCAGTTATTAAATTAGGTTTAGAAATCCATTAATGTTTTAAATGCATAAATATATTACGTTTAAATATGCATACTTATGTATCCCTTTTCCAATTAAATCGAAGTACGATATGATAAAACCATAAATTCCGAATTAAAAACATTCCCGACAGTAATAAAAGCCTTAATCCATCACCAAGTATTTGGATTTTGTCCAAATAGATCTGTTGAACTATAGTCTAATTAGAATTTCATTCTCTGAAAATACAATGAAATTATGTGTTTCCTTTCACAAAACAAATTTCATTAGATAACTGATTTGTTTTCCCCGAGGAAATGCAAGATTTACATTATTAATTGTAATTTTGAAGATAAAATTATAAAAAGAGTAAATCTCTATATAAGTAAATGTAGCATTTTATCGGATAATTTTTATCTAACATTTTTCATATGTATTTTTTAATTAATATTATTTTTCAAATAAAATATATTGAGCCAATATATACGAGGATGCATCAAATTTAAACAGGAGTATATTACCTTTAATATTATTTTCCACACAATCTCTTGATTTCAAAAAATCATTTTTCCAGTCTGTAGCTACATTTTGCTTGCTTTGCAACATATCGTATCGCATCATATTCATTTGTTAAGCCACTCCTAGACTTATTTAACCTATTATCAAAATCTGCACTGGCTATTCGATATAAAAACCATCCAGTCCTCATTTTTACCTTGCATGGTGATCTTTCGCTGTGCTGTGCAGTGTCATCTCAACAAAGTTAAAAAACACTTATTTACCTAACAAAAATGTAATATAAAGCAAAGCGTAAAACTCAGCTACCCCAACGACTACAAGGGTGATTGTGACGTAGATCTCCGCCATGCGGTGATCATCCGGTCTATGCCTGGTGTCCAATATTACAATCAAGTTAATGTGGCTCTGATATCAGTTACACACTAGTCACTACACCCGCATGTAGTGGGCTCATTTGCGGTAAGGAAAAGATAATTTCTATCATTTTATTATAAAAGAAAAATTATAGGCTCCATAGCAAATTGTGCATATATGTTTCTATAGCTGCATGTCTTCAAAATGATGACATGTCGTTGTATTTTGTTTCTAACCTAATATAGTCAAACGGACATAAGTAGGTAAGATCGTCTAAAAGTGTCTCAATCATTTTGCTCCAATGCTATACCAAATACGTGATGTGGTCTATCTTGTCATAGAAGAGGAAGAAAACATTTTGAACAAGTAATCTGTGGATATGCAAGTTTTACTTAGACCAGTAATCGGCAATATTATAATGCATTAGTAAGAAGCTGAAAACAAACTGATTTTCATTAGACACACTGGTCCGAATGCACCACCATGAACCATGCTTTAAACATATTTTTTACGCATCTTTTTTGGTCAATCATAAATTTTTAATTTCTTTAGGCATGTACTTAGGAGAAATGATTGTACTCTTTTAATTTTTTTTTTTTTTTTAATCTTTTAGAACTTCTCTTGTATCAAAGTTTCTAATAATATGTAGCTCGATGGAAGAGAGTACACCCTACACATTTTTCGTCAGGGAGACTAAAAAGAAGACATATGTGTATATATCACTAATGGTCTGGACGCGCGATGTCCATAGCAGTTACGTTCTTATGCCACACACCGTTATGACTTTTTTAGTAGATGAAACAGCACCAAAAATCTGGCGAAAAACCACAATTAAATAATAAAACTTTGTATAAATCACAATAAAAATATACAAAAGCACACATGCGTAGCTAGAAATTAACAGCCCGTTATCATCCAAGCGAAACACGTTGTCGGTAAAGGGACAATGTCACAAATGAACTAAAAGGGAGTACAGGGTCATCTATCTTTCAGTCACAGATGAACTGAAGGGTAGTTGGGTCATGCACCTTTCCGTATCAAATGTAATGAAAGGTAATAATTTTCTAGTCATAATGAGATAGATGTTTATATTTGATTGAGACTGTATATACATATTTTACCAAACATACGTGGGAATTAAATTATAACAGTTATTTTTTAATTACATATGCAATTATAAAATTCCTAATTCTACTCAGATCTTTTGGACTTTTTGGAACTGTAACAAATACCATAGTTATAATAAACACCAATTTTATAGCATGTAACCCTAACACAACCGCTACACCTACAATTCACCTACTTATGGTTCATCCAGTATAATACATCAGCGTTTCATCGAATGCGCTATTATACACGTGTTATCCCCCCGCCCCCCTCCCATAAAATTGTACTGATAAGTTTAAATTAGTTTTTAAATATTGCTTTCAAAACACCACTTTAGATGTTTCAGTTTCATATTTCCTGCAATTCAAACTAAAACATTAATATTTATTTGAATATATTTTAGTTATCTGAATAACGTCAGTTTGTCTTTCTACTAGAGAGCTCATAGTGGTTACATATTCAGTAGTATGATCATCATAATTGCACGTGGTATGTTATATGATTATGTTTGTAAAAATATGTGGAAAGTGCTCCCCATAAGATTTTTTAAAGTATCTGCAAAAAATTATATTTAAGTAATTTTATTAATAACTAGATAGTGTCCGTCAAGATTTGACGGTATATAATGTGAATGTTTCATTAGAAAAATTCTTGCATTTTTAACTAATTGCTTTTAAATTAATTATTGAAAGCGTGACAAATTTCTGTATTGCATAAGTGAGTCCCAATTCTTTAAGGCGATAGATAGTGCTGTTAGTCTAACCTATTAAATGAAGTGAAAGCATTTTAAGTTTATAATTTACAACCAATTATGCTTGATTTTTATAAGAATAGTACCTAAAAATACTGGATAGAGCATATATTTTCTCTTACTATGGCCTCATTTTTTCTCCTTTTTTAAATAACAATATATATATATATATATATATTAAAACTACACGACTATTAAAAGGTGCTTTGAATTTTATTTTTATTAGTCTCATTCTATAATAGCCTACATTTGAAACTTGACGCAGCTAACGATTTATATTATATATTTTCTATAACTTGAATTTTATTTTACATATTTATACATTTTTTAATATTAAAAAATTAATATCAAGGCAATTTCTTTTATAGTTTTTATATGAATATTTTTCTTTCTTTACATTTTATTTTTTACGCAAAAGAATGACAAACCTTTCATTCGCTCACACACATATATATATTTTTATTCTTGATAATGGTCAGAAAATATAACAAAAAATGTAGATTAGGTCAATTAATAGAATTGAAAATTACATGCAAAATATTTTAGCTTAAGTTTTTTAAATACAAAGTCATTATTTTTTTCAAAATATTGTTGAGTGTTAAATTTTATTTAGTTATAAAACATTCAAATAATAATAATAATGAAATAAAAATCATATAACTTCTCTCCCTAATAAAGTATATCCTTATTGAAATGAATTATCGGCAAAAATATTACAGAAAACATTTTGCCGGGCTTAGGCTCGAACCTGCGTACTCTACAAAAATTCGGAACTTTAAACTACTGCTTTAGACCGCTACGCTAACAGGAACTGGTTGTACTTTCTTATAAATTGACGAGGTTAAAAAAAAAAAAAAAAAAAAAAAAAAAAAAAAAAAAAAACAATTGACGCAAGCGCAATTGTGTCGAGTTTGGGTTCTGATAATACAGAAATAGCTATGCGTTTTAATATACATGATTGATGATAAAAATAATTATCACTACTTCGTTTTGACCACGAGTTTATTTACTTTGTATAATATATATATATATATATTTATATTTAAAAAAAAATGCGAATTAAATATCCATAAAAATTCCTTTCCGTAAACGACAATTACAATTTATTCCGCTACGCCGTTTTTCGGCTATTCATAAAAACTACTTTCACTCTAATCTGTTTTAAAACGATTACGAGTAATTTTTAGTAAAAAAATAAAATTGACTTCAAGATATTGTTGCTTATCTGCATGTTTTTGTGGGCATTCCTTGTGGTTATATATTACAAGAATCCTTGAAGCATTGGATTAGACAAGCCCGTACCAGTAACTTCTGTTTGAAACCAACCGGATCGAAACCTGTCGCATTCCATTCCCGTATTAATATGTATAGAAATTCATATTTAAATGTCGTTATGAAGCATGCTTTATAATTTTATCTGCTAGATATTTAATATTTTATTTAAATAACAAACATATAGGGCTACAATAACGTCACAATTGAAAAATCATAATTTTTCAATATGAAAAAAAAAATCCTTAAATAGCTGATTCATTGACATTTTAAGGGCACTGTATAATGTTTGTAAAATAATTGTAAACTCCATTGATACTTGAAAAACAGTTTGACCTGATTTTCACCCATTGGGATGCACATAAGAGGTTGGGGTTTTTACAGAGAGCTTTTGCAATATAGTAGCTGAATTTGGTACTACAGAATTATCTCTCTGTATGAATTTATTCGGTATGAATCTGAATTCAAACATTTGGCTCGATGGTTCGAGTTACTTAATGGTTAAGAAAACAAAAATAAACATGTAAAAAATTTTAGTAAGTAAAATAAAAAATAACGTGCATAATATGAAGGAATACGTGAAAAATTAATGATGGTGTTTCATCGTGCAATTTTAGAATATTTTTATTTATTTGTTTTGAAAAAGACTCGGGTAGGGTCGAAACATATAAATAGTTGAATAAACCTGTTTTTACTGTTTTTAAAGTTTTAATTTACGCCTTTTAGTAATTAAAATTAGTGTATGTATCTTAAATTTTAAGTATTTGAATTCCATTGATTTCTCTTTTCACAGCAAAGCCATTTCATTGATCTCCGATTCTTAACCAATATCCGATTATTAAGTACAATCACATTTTCATATCTCACAAAAACCAAAAGTTCATTAGTAACATAAGAAAAATAGATGTTTTCTTACAAAATTTAAATGCTTATCTATCACTGAATATTTGGAATTCATCCAAAGTGTTCTACTAAATTGCAATCTACTAAGAATTTTCTTTTTCTTTCCTTTCGAAGCATAATGCTGTTATGTGCGTTTCATTTTCTTAAATTAAACTTCATTAGAAGTCCAATTATCTCTTTCCTTGCGGAAATGTTAGATTAATATTTCTCTTTCTATTTTTGAAGAGAAAATTAAAATAATTAAAGCGTATTTCGGTTCTTTATAAGTAAGAATATAGCCGTTAATTTTCTACCCACTTTATTTACGATTTCTTGAACTACTATAATTATTTTACTTTGAAACTTTCTTGAGGGATACAATTTAAATGTTTGTAGTTTATCTGTGTAGGCTTTTTTTTCGTAAGAAAATGTTGCTCAAAAGGCTGTTAAATGTAACTTTTTAAATGAATTGTAACGTATGGGAAATTCGGAAAATGAGAAAAAAAATAATGTGCAATTTTACATTAAGTTTGAAATTCGTGTAATGTACGTAAAACCCATAACAATTTGTTTGTAAAAAATTATGTTACTTAGCATTAATAAGTTTCTTAATTTCCTGTTTTTGTAAGAAATTTTATAACTGAAAATTATGATATGCTATTATTAGAAATATATTGTGTTCAGCAATTCGACAAAATAAGAATAATTAAAAAATAATAGCTTTTGACAAATTTGTTTTTTTTTAAATTCAAACTACTATAAAGCGTTAATAAATAACACATCTATCCGGAGAAATAGTCACATCCACTTGATGGACGTCACTATGACGTGACATTTATTCTGATGATCACAGTGAAAACATCGACGAAGAGTAAACTTTCTTATTCCGTGTCATTAGCACATGACCTACATTATCTTGACTCAATTGGGTAGTTATAATGTCGCTGCGAAACTGGAGTACTCTTATTTACTTTTTGATGTACCTTCAACAGGGGCTACTTTGGTCCTTGCAGGTTACTTTGGTCCATCCCATAAAGAAAAGTTTTTATTCTTAGTATTGGACAAACAATATAATATAATTTGGAGTTTTTGCCCTTGAAAAATATTTTATATCCTACTATAGGATATTTCAACAGTTTGGGGGCGATTAAAATATTTTTAGTGGCAACACTAGATGTGTTTTTAAACAAATCTTTTCGTCTGTAAATTTTAACTCTCCAAACTTTCAACAGTGGAACAATCTGGGTAAGAGCTATAAATAAGGTAAGTGTCAAAATATTACCTTTAGTCCCATGTGTGATCATAGTTTTTCTTTTAACTTTTTATTTTGACAGGAAACGTTTACGTTTTCATAAAGCTAACAGGAAAACTAATATTTTGGGGCTACATTGAGCCAGGCATTTTTTGGTCCGAAAATAGCCCTAGTTACTTAGAAATGCATTTTATAAAACCAAATTTCTTAAAACACGTTTTAAGTAACATTTTTTTTTTTTCCAAATGTTACTGTAGCAAAATGTTACATTAATTATTTTTGTTCCAATTGTTGAGGATAACATGATAAAAACTGTTTCTTGTTTCTTTAACATTAACAATTGGTTTATTGTGTTTAAATGAATATATATATATATATATAAAACATTTGTTTATCGATTTTGCAGTGTTAATTTATTAGCAAATGATATCGCAAGGGGTAAGGGGGTTTCAATAAAAATGTATTCATTTACATATGAAATGTATTCATTTTATATGAAACTAAGTGAATGGACCAAAACGGTATCATCTATTGCTGGAGTAACACATTTTCAAGATGTTTTCGTGATGTTATTCATTTCACACAAAGCAAGATACATATCGTTGTATTTTCATTACAATGTTTTTATTTTTCTCAAATTTATTACCGTTAACCCGGGTTCAATTAGAATGAAACTGATATATGTCACTAAACATGCATTTGTGAATAAATAAGTGGTTTGCGACCCTACGTTCTTATGTGATTTTTTTTTATCCTTGCTGTATGGCTGATTTGCCATGTCATTTTGTAAACGTTTTATTGAATCACCGTGTATATAAATTGCCATGGAATACAGAATTCTAACGCACAAAAATATACGCAATTAATATAATTATGTCAGTAGTGGTGCATAAATATAATTTTTCTTTCAGCGCTAAAGAAAGTGGAAATCTGTTACTACTGTATTTACGATAGTACCATAATGATAAGTGAGAGAGCATACATATATGCCTCTAAAGCTCGGATGATCTTAAAAGGTTCAGCTTAGCAAGGCAGAAAGAAGCAAATTTATTTTTCCGCTGTTTGAGTTTAAGTAAATGAAAATGAAAACTGGTCATTTTTATGTAAAGATGAAACTCACCATAACAACTAAAATTTACGCGGTTTTAAACTAAATAAAAATTTTGATGCAGAAAAAAATGAAACAAGAGAGAACACATGAAACAGTCGATTAGCTTAATAGGATGAGCTGGTGCAAGGGTATGCAGAATGATTATATAATCCCAACACCTGCTAATTTTGGTAAAAAGTTTAATGATTTTGAAGCAAAAATGTGATTTGGCCTTCTCGTTATAATATTTATGTTTTTTTTTTTAAATCAGGATCGTAATAAAGACTACGCAGTTAATTTACTTTTTTGGTTTTTATGGATTAGGTTAATCAAGCAGGACGGTCGTTTTGACAAGCTAAGCTAAAAAAAAAATGCTAACCTCGCAAAACAAACAAACGCCAAGAATAACGGCAAGACACCGTACTGCTTATTATACTGAAGGCAACTTCTCCATGTTAAATCGACCAAACATGGCATCGTAAAATTTCCCATATCAAAAGAACCAATCATCGCAGAAAAATAAAACCAAAACCAAAAGGGCCTAATCAAGAAGATCTTCAATTTGAGATCAAATTCATCCTCATAAATTAATTATAAACAGAGATATAGATTTTTTAAAATAACGTCGAGATACTGAAAATGACAGATTTATTTTCTTCGTCACACCTTCCGTTTCAATCGAGGTAGAGACTTAAATAATGGACAGAAAAATGTAAGGATTGAATTTTTGGACAGATATTCCCTCAATCTACGTGGTTTTATAAAATTCAACTCTAAAAACATAAATTTTCTATTCTTAATTAGCGAAAAACTGCTAATTAATTCTAAAGTTTGCAAATTATGCCAAATAGCGATAAACCCGCCAAAACATTTTAGAAATCTTACACTTTTCTTTTATATTATCCTTTTGCATTGATTTCATCGAAGAAAACTATGGCTGAGATTCAGATAGATTTTTCGCTGTTACCGAAATGAGTTTTACCAATCAGAAGCCTGCATGTTTGAGAATATTTGCTGTTTCTGGATCCCGGCCTATGTCATGAAAGTTTTTAGTCATTTTTTTAGTGCCATGGATGAAGTGCAATGTTTGTAGAAATCTAGGCTAGGATCCAGATAGATTTTTCGCTGTTAGTGAAACGAGATTCACCAATCAATAGTCTGCATTTCTGCAAACAGCGAAAAGTTCGCAAAAATGCAGGCTTCTGATTGATGAATCTCGTTTCTTTAACAGACAAAAATCTATCTAGATTGCGACCAATGGAGGATATTACAAATATGGGTTCGAGGCTGAAAAAGTCGCATGATAGCGGTAATTTACCCAAGGAACTTCTAACTGATAAGAAGGGAAGATACTACTGCTTTACCTCATGAACCGTTTCATTGGCTAGCGGGGATTTACATTACGCGTGTACGGAGCCTTCCCTTCTTTACGATAGGAGTTTTTACTTTGTCCACGTGATCAAAATGTAGATGGAATATCCTCCATTATGTTGAACACAATTTTGTATTTCCACATCCAGGAAGGATGTTGATTGTCATAACAACAATACATATTCGAAACTATTTAAGGCACTGATTCTGAACTCCTTTGCTGTACATTTCGATATTAAAGAAGTTGTTGTTTCCATAGTAACAGTACTTTTCTGTATTGCTTTCTCTAAAACACAAATATAGAAATTTAACAAAGAGCGCTCAGAATCAACACCATAACAGAGAGCCTTTATATATAAAAGTGGTGATATATGCACAGGAGGCATGCTCATTTCAAGTTTTTGCCGAAAGTACGGCTACAGCGTCTAGAATACCTTGTGTGGAAATATGCTATCCAAACAACGCTAATAATTTGTATCCCTTAAATGTGCGACGATACTGCTAAAATCCCAAGTATCGATCACAGCGACATCTGCGGGATTTAGTATTACATTGTATAGACTAGCAATATCTTGCAGTTATAGAAAATATCCTGCAGATGTCGCTGTGATCTGTATATTTCAGCAGCATCGTTGCACATTTAAGGGATACAATATTTTAGCACTTTTTTAAGTATTACAGGGATAGCCAATTTCCACACTATATATTCTAGGCGCTATAGTACGGCAATCCTCTTTCTTTAATAGATAATATTCTATCTATGTTATGATTACGTGGTCGAGGCAAAAACGTCTAGCGTAAAGAAGGGAAGGCTCCGTCGACGTAATGTAAATCCCCGGTAGCCAATGAAACAGTTCACGGGAGGAAGCAGTATTAGTTTCCTGTTTCCCTTCTTATCAGTTAGAAGTTCTTTAGGTAAATTGCCGGTACCACGTGACTTTTTCAGCCTTGAACCCATATTTGGAATATCCTCCATTAGACGATACGCGCATGGACGAGCTTTATTAGACTAGGGAAATAATTCAATATGCATTAGCCTGACGATAATGACACGCTCGCAAAGACCTTTAACTATTTGTTTTTATCACTTCTACCAATAAACCTTCATTGGCCATATGTCGCTACTTCGTTATAGCGACATTCTTGTTCCTAATTTGATCCCGGCCTTAATGTATCAAAATACGGAGTTGGATACTATACTATTCCTGAGCTCAGTTATAGCGTCTAGAAATATAGGCCGGGATCCAGTTACATTTTTGCAAACAGTGAAAAGTTAGCAAAAATTCTGGCTTCTGATTGGTTAATCTCGTTGCGATAACAGAGAAAAATCTACCTAGATCACGGTCATGGTGTGGAAACCGGCTATTCCAGTAATACTTTAAAAATTGCTAAAAATTGAATCCCATAAATATTGAAAAATACTGAATAACGAATGTCGATAGCAGCAACATTTTCTAGATCTTCTCTGAGCGAAACGTTTTCTAAGTTGATGTCTTTTGAAATAGTTACGTTGGAATTACCATATGTCGCTGTGATCGACATTTATCGTTCAGCCTCGTTCAACATTTATGGGATACAATTTTTTAGCACCTTTTTAATAAGCCGATTTTTAAACTTATCTTCTAGACACTATAGCTCCGTTATAGGCCTAGATTATATGTTGTAGAAATCGACTATCCCAGCAATCTTTAAAAAAGCGCCGACATATTGAATCCCTTAAATGTACATTGATGTTGAATTCCAAACAGTCATTTACAGCGACATCTGCAGGATATTTTTTAAAGAAGAAAGAGACACGTGAAATGCACCGCTATAGCGTCTAGAGTACATAATGTGGAAATTTGCTATCCAAGCAGCGCTAAAAAGTTGTATCCCTTAAATGTGCACTGACGCTGAAATCCAGTGAGCTGATCGCAGCGACATCTGTGATATACTTTCAAATTTCAAAATAAACATCGTATTATTACAGCGGGCTTGACGCCAAGCACACAGGTCAGATGTATGTTAATAAAATGTAAAAAAAAAAAAAAAAAATGCTACAGCGTCTAGACCAAATTATAGCGCCTAGAATATATAATGTGGAAATTGGCTATCCCTGTAATACTTAAAAAGGTGCTAAAATATTATATCCCTTAAATGTGCAACGATACTGCTGAAATATACAGATCGCAGCGACATCTGCAGGATATTTTCTATAACTGCAAGATATTGCTAGTCTATACAATGTAATACGAAAATCTCGCAGATTTCGCTGCGATCGACACTTGGGATTTTAGCAGTATCGTCGATCATTTATGGGATACAGATTTTTAGCGTTGTTTAATAACATATTTCCACACTAGTGTTCTAGACGCTGTAACGAAATCGTCATGAATTTTTAGGAAATATCCTGCAGATATCGCTGTGATCGACTCATTGGATTTCAGTATCATTTGAAATTTAGGAGATCTCATATTTTAGCACTTTTTTAAGTATTACTGGGATAGCCGATTTCCACACTATATATTCTCGCCGCTGTAGCACCGCGGTAGCCTGTCTATTTCATTTGCTTTGGAGTAGATATAGATGAAGTCCTTTGAAGCTGTTTCTAAACTGTGACCAACAACATATAAGGCCAGTTCACTACGTCACACATTATCTGTACACGGCAATGGACACAAAAATATCAGGGCGCCGCTTTGTACTAATCATCGTGTAAAGATAATCCAACTCCGAGGCTAACGAAAAAGACAGGCTACCGCGGTGGGTCCGATTCTTCCTTTTTTACAGACCGCTGGAGTCAAGTGATGTTCGAATGCACCAATGAAGGTGCGCGAAAAGAGCATCACGTGACTCTAGCGGTTTGTAAAAAAAGAAGAATCGTACCCACCGCGGTAGCCTGTCTTTTTCGTTAGCCTCGATCCAAATCCGTGTGACTTTTAAACATCATGAAGTGGCCTATTATGTCATTGGTCGCGCTAACACCCTCCCTCCTGCGTCCACCATATATAGCGGCATCTTGTACTGGAGACTGCTAAATGGGTTGCTATCGGTCAAAACTAAGAGAGAAAAGGGCAGAAGAGAGGGAAAGAACTCGTTTTTATTTGTTATCTAGTTTTTCACACGGTAAGATTGACATGTCTGTTCCTCTCGTTTCATAACTTCATGGTGGTGAAATAAGACAAAGCCCCCTAAATATTTCAGAAAGTCTTGACACGCGTCATGAAAACATGACACAAAGCAGTCAAAGCAATGAAACAAAATCATTCCTTGGCTCGTGAATATGAACGAGCCAATGAATGATTTTTCTTCATTGTTTTGCCTGCTTTGTGTGACATTTTCCTGACACGTGTCAAGGCTTTCTCCAATATTTAAAGGGCGTTGAATAGGCCGGGATCAAGATAGATTTTTCGCTATTAGCGGGATGAGATTGATCAATTTTCCATTTTAATCTGCATTTTTCCAAACTTTTTGATGTTTGCAGTAAACACCGAAAAGTCTGCAAGGATAGAGGCTACTGATTGGTCAATCTAATTTTACTAATGGAGAAAAATTTATCTGGATCCCGGACATTAACTTTAGTTGGTTAAGACAATTTTGAATAAAATCAAATCAGGAAGCTAATGTTTGTTATCTTTTCTGGTTAGTTTAATTGAAATCTTCCTCGTCTATTACTGAAAACTGAGTTACCGTACTTTGGACAAAACTTGAATATGAGTACACGAATTTTGCATATGTCACCACTCTAACACAGTGTTGCAACAAATATTTAATTCTAACGTATATGCGCCTTTAATAATAGACTATTAAAGATAATCAATTTAGGGGAAATTTTATAGTAAATTAATATACTCCCATTTATGCAAATAGGTATGGATAAACAGACTTGAGTAAAATTACATATTTATTATTTCTTCTCTATAACACGATCTAAATGAAGATGAATTTATATGTACAGTTTATATCTTTAAATTTTTAGATTTTTTTTTTAATCCAAAATGTTCTTTATTATGTCTAGAATTGCTAGATTTACAGATCGTCGAATCTTTAGATGCCTGCGACGTTTCATTCTCGGATTAACCGTAGGTATTTGTAAAGGTAAATTTATTTTGCAAAACTGTCAGCAAATAAAAAAGTTAGAAAAAAACAATTAACTGACAGACTAACTGTAGATATATATTTTATTTCGACTCTATCTGTTTTTTACTAAATTTTCATCTTTCGTAGAAAATGTTAAGGAGATATAAATTGAGAAAGACTGATACTTTGAAAGAAGAAATTGACTTTCCTTACTTTTAAATTATTAATCACTCTAAAAAATGAATGATAGGTAAACAAAATCTATACTATTGTGTTTGCTCCCTGCTTATAAAGGCTATACAAGGACTAATTTTAATTTGAGCTAGTAGAATTATTTCAATTATATATAATTTGTTTTAAAAAAAGAACTGATATCTACTAAAAAACAACTTTTCAAAAGTAAAAAAAAAAAAAAAAAAAAAAAAAAAAAAGATAAAGAAAAGATAAAAAAAGGTGAAATTTGTGGCTAAAAAATAGTGTGACTTCAAATTTCCAAGCTTATATTATGGTACTTATTTCACATTTTCCATTAAAAATTTACCATATGTAAGTCGAGTACCTAAGTATGCGTTGATAGAAAGCCTTTTCTCCTTTACTAAATACATCATAACGTGTTTCTGAAAATTAATTTTTTTTTTAAATTATGCATGGCTTGACTTGGCGGCCATTTTTCCATATTTTACACAAATTTCTAAGCACTCAAGCTCGTAATATATTTGCATTATTAAGAAATTCGAACTTATAGTTTTAGCTACAGACAGATAAATTAAGAAAGTTTTTTATTCTGAAAAAACAAATTGATTTTTACTGCTTTAATTAATTAATTAACGCCCTCCGAAAAAATAAAGAATCATAAGATGAAACCTGAAGTTACTTCAGCTTTATTTTAAGACACAAATTTTTTGGCACTCATTTCCATAAATTAAAAGAATAAAATGTTTGCTTTAGTAACAATTTCAAACTTCCAATCTTAACAATGAACTTGTGTGCATAGAAATTCGTTTAAAATATGAAAAGATGGCCGCCAAGCCCATCATGCATAATTAAAAAAAAATAATTTTCAGAAAAACGTTATGATGTATTTAGTAAAGGAGAAAAGGCTTTCTATCAACGCATTCTTAGGTACTCGACTTACATATGGTAAATTTTTAATGGAAAATGTTAAGTAAGTACCATAATATTAGCTTAGAAATTTGATATCACACTATTTTTCAGCCACAACTTTCACCTTTTTTATCTTTTCTTTTTCTTTTTCTTTTTTTTTTGCTTGGCTTTTTTTTTACTTTTGAAAAGTTGTTTTTAGTAGATATTGGACTACCTGTCACTTAAGTGATTTAGCTTTGTTCATCAATAGATGGCACTAGTGATGTTTCAAAGATATTTATTGACGATAATGTAATCCTGCGCGTAGCCAATGTGTGTAAAAGTTCTCACATGTTTTTGGAAAAACTGCTACTGTTGCTAAATTAGGATTTAAAGTAACAGTTATATAGCCATTTAAAAATTACCTTTTCTTATATACTGATTTTTCCGCAAACAGCGTCACCGGAAGATAAATAAAATCTAAACTTGTTGAACCACGTATGTCAGTTGTATCACAGAACACTCAAAATGTGGAGAAAGAAGAATTGCTTTCAATATAAAATGACATTTCAAAAAAAAAAAAAAACAGAAAAGCTGTTTTGAGAAAAGATGCAGTCTCAATGTGAAATAAAAACCCAACTTTGGTTTTGAAACGTATAGCTTTAACTTCAGCAACTTCATCTTGCGTCAAATTAACACGTCCGCTGCCAAAGGTGAGATAGTGCACCTGTTCATACATGCCAAGATCATATCTGCAATTTAGTGCTCTAAATTAGTTTCTGTTTTATTATTTAAATATATATGACGACTTACTTTTAGCACCAAATAAATTCACAAGAGTATGCTCGTAGTTAGCAAATGAAACATTGCAGGTATTTTCTATAGCACTATGCTCGTAATCGGTGATTTAGATAAGAAGATCAATAACGAGTTATCTCGTAGAAGGCAAGGAAACCCAGTTTTCTAACTACGAGTATTCTCGTAGATGGCAGCGAACGTGTTAAGAAAGTTGTAGCCGTATGCAGAATCATTTGTGTTGCGATACTACAATAAGAAGTATACTACAGTTTATCTGCAGCAATACTACAGTAGAAATTCTAAAATTAACACTTCACCACACAAAACGCAGCTTAACCCTTTAAGTACTGAATTTTGAATTCATGAATATTTGATCTTCTAAAGAATTTTTCGTGAATTTTCGAAACTCCATTAGAAGATTTACATAATCATTTAATAAATTTTAGTTGGATTAATTAAATTTCAATTTATAGGGATTTTATGCAATATTTATAACCCCAATGAAATTTCTTATTTTAAATATTTTTGTTAGTATTTTGTAAAATTAGGAAGTCTAAAAATATAATGTTCATACAATAGAAATATAGAAATATTTCCGAATTGAAAATCCCCCCCCCCCCCCAATGCTAAGAAAGCTGAAACTATACAAATGCAAAATAAATCATCCTTTTTAAAACAATTTTGATTTTCTAACCAGTAATGCTTTCGGAACAAGATAAAGTGATGTATCTATAACTCATTCTAAACTGTATTAATACTAATCGATTTATTAAATGAACTTTATAACAACTTATTTTAATGGTACTTATAACCCAGACAGCAAAATATATCGAAATGAATTAGGCCGTTTATCCGAATTATTGGCGAAATATCGGTAATCGGTCACTGACATTATTATGATGTCAATAGATCATACTCTGTTCCAGAAGTCCAATGCTGGTATCGGCACGAAATCGCACTTACTGATAGATTTGAAATGTTAATATTTACTCAGAAAATAACATCGGCCGATATTCCTGGGGCGATTAATGCCCGACAATGTGTGTACCCTCATCAATACCCCCTGCAGTTTCAGAGTATTTCCGAATCACGTGACTGCCCACTCTCTTTCAAGGTCTTTCTCACCCACCTTATCCAATCCCTCAAGGTTTTGTTTCTCTTTTTATGTTGCAAGCAAATTCATTTTTAATCAGACATAGAAGGGATACGGGTATGCGAGGACGTTATGTAAAGTGAGAGAGTGAGTATAAATTTCTAAGCATTTTCTTCAAAAGTTTCTTCAAATTATTTCAACTCATCAAGTATTTATCCTTACATTAAAAACGCATTTATTGCAAATATTAGTTTTAATATTTAATATTCAAAATTTTAGCTATATCTACATACTTTATTCGAATTTATAAATCGCCCAAAATAACCTAGTTTTTATACCCTAGTATTTAAAGTGTACAACAGTGTATTTCATCACGTTTTACTTATCAAAATATTATTTAAGTATGACTGACCACTCATAATTCATAAAAAACAATAAAAAAAAGCTTCTTCTAATATTAAGCCTTATTTGGAACATTTCTCGGGCTGCCATTTATTTTTTTTTTAGATGAGAGTTTGCTAATTTGTGTAGAAAATTTGCTAAGCAATTTATATTCACCAAAAATAACTTTTACGTGTATTACTTAAAATTAATTTCAAAGTCATAGATTAATAATTCACATGAAAATAAATGTTATATTTCTTTATAAATTACTTGTAATACAAAGTGCACTTTTAAAGGGTATGGTTTTCACAGCTAGTATACCACGAAAACAAGAGGGCAAAAAACTTTTGGGGGTTGGGGGGGTACAAAATAACAAGAAAACAGCCTGAACTCAGTGGTCAAAAAGACGTTGGCAATATGTCCAAAATCTATGCACAACATATCAGGATCATACAA
The DNA here is from genome assembly GCA_963932465.1 of Maratus speciosus. NCBI lineage: Eukaryota > Metazoa > Arthropoda > Arachnida > Araneae > Salticidae > Maratus > Maratus speciosus. The sequence goes on from OZ010791.1 coordinate 131,333,565, forward strand.
TCCTCAGATAGTTAGCCATGCGGCCAAAAAGCCTTTACTGCCGATTTCAGGAAATGAGGTCGACCGGGCGAAAAATAGTCACATTAGGACATGCGGTGGAGGTTCTGCCAAGGATTGTTTGCTGCTTGGGAAGTACCGTCAGTAGATAAAGGGTTAAAGATGACGCTGCGGAAAAGAGTCAAAACCCTTTACCAAAAATGAGTAAAAGTAAACCCAAGAATTCAAAAACTGCACCAAACACAAAACTGTGGTTATGTCCAGACTGCTCATAAATCTTTAGAGAACCAATTGTAGAGGATTTGATCGAGTGCATTTCTTGCAGAGACTTGTGGCACAAAGAGTTCACAAACTACGCTTATCGTAGTCACTACAATGTGACGTTTGTAAGTGAAATGTTTCCTTTTATATATTGTGCACTCTTGAAAACTTGATCGCGCACTCTTGGTCTAAATGTTTGTACAAGATTTCGCATTCAGTCGGATAATCTTTCTTCTAATAATACTGAAAATGTTTCTTATAAGTTGATGAATGCAACTTTCTTTGTTAGCTCAGTAATGTAAGATTATAAATAAAGTATAAGATGATCCTTTAAGGGTCATTCCATACAAAATGAGCAAATCAGCTATGGCAGATATGTCACAGATTTTATTAAAAATCATTATATAAGTAGATCATATCCATTTATGAGTAAATGTAAAAAAAAAAAAAATAGATTTCAGGATTGTTTGTTTAAGTATTAAATTTTACATTAAATTCGATGCAAAATCGAGATTTTGTCAACATGCTAAAAACTTCAATTTTGATTATTAGCCTTGGGAATGGAAAGACTATATTAAAAATTATTTATAATTAGGAATGAATAATAAGCAGCAGATCGGCGTAAGTTAGCAATTGTATTTTTATTCCGTAATTTGAAAAAAAAAAATATTTTTTTGAAAATTTTTGAGGGAAAAATTCAATATTTCTATTATTCATTTAAACATGAAGGACAGCTCTGACAAGGTAAAAACAACTTGACGTTATAGCTAAAAGTATATATTTTAAATATTGAAAGTTTCATTCTTGTCTTTTTATTCCTTAATGAGAAAAAAATAAATAGTAAAAAATGTTGAAGGGTAAAATGCAATATTTCTATCACTTCTTTTTAAGTGAAGGAAAGCTTTACTAACTTTTAAATTATTTGATATTATAGATAAAAGTGTATATTTTAAATATAGAAACTTTAATTCTTACTTTCAGTTTATTTTTGGCTAAATATATTTATTTTAAACTACAATAAAAAAAATCTTTCGTTGAACAAAAAATTATATATTTATCTCTAAATACATAGATGGCAGCACTACATTTTTTTACCTTTGAAATCGTGCAATATTGTAAAAAAACGCGCGCCGTTTCAAAGAGGAAAGCTCTTGAAATGCAAGAAATATTACTTTTTAAACCCAATTTTTTGACGTTAGGAATCAAAAGGCAATCTTGAATTTTTGTTTAGCATATCATGGACTTATTTATCTCTATGCCTGTGCAATTAATCGTAATGTCCCGCCATTCCTTCATTATTTTTTTACCTATCAATAATAGGAAAAATTACGATTTTGTCATTTTTAAAAAAGTTTCTAAATTTTTTTAAAAGTGAAGGAAATACATGGCAACTAAAAAACTTTAGCAATTCGATCTTAATATGTAACACTACATCAGGCGTCAATTTCACAGATGTTTTTGAATTCCTTTAATTTTTATAACGTTTTAATTTTCTCAAAATTGACAAATTTTCAATTTTTACAACAGATTTAAGATTAATCATGACGCTGCTAAATTATTATTACTAAATAATATGAAGATAATTTTCTTGAGATAACAATGTTACGAAAAGTTTTAATTTATGTTAAATAGTTTTGAAGATACGGAACTTCAAACTTGCAACTTTGGACGATTGTATACATACCATTCAATGTCACAAGTTTTTTAAATGTACAGAACCTCCAAAAATTTTTATTTTTTTGTCGAAATATTTTGCAATGCTCTATTTGAATATGAATTGAATTTGTGTATCAAATTTTATTAAAATCGGTTACTATGCAGCCACGACTTTTTTTTTTATTTTTTGCTCATTTTGCGTGGAATGACCCTTAAACCTCTTCATTTATTGTTATTTAATGAAGTTAAAGTGCGCAATCCTGCACAAACTTACCCTATATTAAGCACATCATAACCTTCGGCATTCACGTCCGCTTTATGCGCTTATTAAGAGCAGCTGTATGTCTGCCACTTAGGGTTGCATAAGAAAGAAAAAATTCAATTTTATAAAGAGAAGAGCGCGTAATGAGAAAAATGTAAATTAAATTTAAAAAATCAAACAAAACCCGACTGCGCAAAAAGAAAACTAATTAATTATTTCTCATCAATGTGCAACTATTTTTTATATTACTTACACACTCAGAAATGAATACTCAGATTTCACGAACTTTTCTTTGTTTTTGACGAAACAGTTTCCTGCGAAATGCTCCGAGCGAATATTTCGCCAAATTGATTAAATTACTTTCTTCACTTGCTTGACGATATAAATTTCGTCAAAATTAGGCTAGTGGCGCCATCTATCGAACAGTTTGGAAGCTCCTTATTGACAGAGGGAAGAAAAAATATCACTTCTCGTTTCCCTAGGGGTGACTCGAACCTGCGGTCTTTGGCGTGGGAGACCGTTACTCTTCCAACCTGGCTATTGGGAACTTGTACAGGATTGCTTTTAGATTGATCTAATGAATTCTGCTGCGTGTTTATGTTTTCATAAGGTAGATTGTAAATTTATCGGTTCTGCTATAATTTCTGAAAGTTTTAAGTAAGGTTAATTTATTATTATAGTTTTCTCATGCTCAATGAATAATTATAATATGGCTTGATTAAATCATTTATTAGTGGAATTTTCTTTGCTCAATGAATGGTTAGAATATGGTCTGGTTAATTTGTTGCCCACAAATAACGAATTCTGAAGCGCATATTGCGTGAGGTTTTATCACTTTGAGTAGAGGGATAAGATTTTAACACTTTACTGTTTATAAAGGGGAGAGAAATCAGTTATGTTTATTTTTAATTTGACTGAAAACAGAATAGACTTCTTAAATAAATTTTTAAAAAAAGATATCCTGGAAGTTTGAAATTTTATTGACCAAATTTTCTTTTTGAATGGTTTTGAAGAACACAGGAAATTTTTTCTTTTCGAATTAAAAAATAACGAGCAACATATAAATAAATAAATAAATAAAAATAATAATAAGCATTCCTAAAAATTATAACATCTAAAAAAAATAACTAATGAAGAAACAATAACTACCTACATTTCAGTATTTTCTGAATAGCACTAAAAAGTTCTGTTATAAAATAAATTACTACAAGAAATACATAAACAAGTAAATATCTGCTTACTAAAATTGCAGGATTTTTGGAAGTACAGCAACTGTTTCCTTAAAATGCATTGAGTCTGACCGTGATTGAGGCAAAACTTTCGTCAAATATTTGAGAGCTTACCTTTCGTTAAAAGTCACGTTATGCTGATAGGAAATGATCGTGAAAAACTACGAAATACAGCTCAATGATTTCTGAATCGTCAAAAGTGAGAGTTTTATTTCTGAGAGTGTACCTATTTTTTTTTTATTTACTTGAATTGGTGACATTTAAGTTGTTTTTAATTGTTAGTTCCTATCTATAAACTCTGTTTTGATGAGGCCTATTGATGTCTGTGAATGTTAGAGTTGCAGTAAAGCAAGAGATCCTACCTACACAACTTCCAGGTTGTTTAATATTTAAACGGAGCTTCTGACTTTAAAATAGTCAATGAAATGTCAATGTCTTCATTTTGAAAGACCTATCTAATAACCTATCCTAGAAATTTGCGTTCTTGACACAAAAAATAGTTACTAGAAACAAGTATTCTTGGCACAAAAAGAAACATCGACTATCGTTTTTATGTCACTGAAAACTTTTAGTTCTAATGTATCCTAGCAGAGCCACCTACGACCCCGGGCCATAGGTAGAAGACCTCGAACATAAAAGGGAAAAAATGAATATTTGTGATATTTTTTCTAGAAGAAAAATTGGTTCAGACTTTTTAAAATTAATGAAGAACTTTGCATTTTTTGAGGGGACAGATGATATTAATCATCCAATCCTTCAATTTTCAATGGATTAATTTAAAAATTGGAAGACTTGTTAATGGCTAGCTCAAATAGTTATATTCTAAATTTTGTGTTAAAATAATAAAAAGCGTTTGAATTATTCTATATTTATTTATTTTTTTTTAAATAACGAATAATTGACAGATTTTAAAATATCCCATTCACACTTCTTTTGCTTAAAACATGACAATATTTATTTATGAGATACAAATATATTACAATGGAAGTTGGTATAAATTGTAAACGTTTGGTAAATGTATATGCAAAATTTATTTTTGTTTAATTATGCTTTTTTTTTCTAAAAAAGTAGCTATATATTTTCATATGTACATAAATTTTAACATTAAAATACCCCTGAATGGCATTTTTTTATGCTAAAACTTTTTTAGTATTGTATAATGGATAAACAGTATAAATTTCAAAAGAATTTGATGATTAGGAATGTGCATGGAAGGTTTCAAAAGTTAGAAATGTGCAAAATTATCAATTTTGAAAAATCATGATTTTCAGTTAAAAAAAAAAAGGTATAAATATATGCAGTTTTTACGAATATAAAAATTTATATCTCTTCCGAGACGCGTCAGAAGTAAAAAAACTTATTGAATCAGATAAATTTGGGTATCTATTTTCATAATTCTAAAAAAAAAAAAAAAGATAAAGTTATTTTTTAGTCAAATTTCATGATTTAGATTTTCACTGTCACCTTCAGAAACTATAGTATGTTGGATTAAAAATAGATAGAGAAAGTTAGACAGTTCATTAGTTTAAAAAATTGTAAATTTACTGAAGACGTAAAATGGCTAAACACACAAAATTTCTACCTTGGGCATTCGAAAAATTATATTCTTTGAATCTTAAAATATACTTGGGCATCGTACAGGATAACGTGTCCTATTTAATACAGGAGCATAATTTTTTAAATAACACAGTAGTTTAAATTGTCGTAAAAAGTGGCAGATTAAAAGCGAACAGTGAAGAATTTAAGCGCTACTTCGGAATAACAAAAAACAAAAATATAAGCAATAATTAGGGTGTAATTTCATTTCCTATTAGGTTTTAGATTTTAGTAAAATGAATTTAACATCATTTTTAGCATTCAGATAGCGGATGAAGAACCGAGTAGGTTATATAACCAGCGTGATATTTTACCAACTAGCCGAGAATCGTTACGTTTTCCGTACATCTTGGAAAAAATAGGTGATTTTACTATATTTGTGTCCGACTGAGAATTCATATATTTTTCTACCCATTTGTCATTTTCGTGGCAGGTATACACCATTGCATAAAATATGTGTGAATGGATTTTTTTTTTTTTTTTTTTTTTTTTTTTTTGTGCGATTTTTAAAAATATTGCACGCTTCAAATGATCACCATTTCTACAGCAGAATTTAAAAGGCGACAATTTGGCTGCGGTGTCATAGCAATGATTAATGCAATGAAACTAATTTTGCGTGAAGCAAGTTTGGTAAATTACAGGACAAAATACTCCATAAATCTAGTTTTAACTGAATGAGAGTTAAAAGAAAGAAATGAAAAAATTCGATGATTCTTTATCATGGGATTCAATGAGTTACGGTGTATATTTTACATGCACGTCCATGCCTGGTTTCTTCATGGACATGTCATATCTTTCCATGACTTTCGACAGATTTTAATTGCTCACATTAATTACTAAGATTTAAATAGATATGAAATTGATACCGGGAAATGAAACACGTATTTCAATTTCCAGAATGAATGTTCAACGTAAGTTGTACGTCCATGTGGTAAGGCAACAATACAGTAGAATTATGAAGAACATACACCTTTTTGTGTTTTAGGAGATTAGTTTAACAAATAGGAAGAAAGATTAAGAATATTACCTGGGAATTTTTAAAGCCGTTTTCAAGGCAGTATTTTTGCACTTAACACTCTCGCTGCGTAATTGTTTTATCAAAATAGTTTCACAAATTGTGCATTTAACCTTCATCGCGACGAGCATCGTTTAAGAACTGTTATTATCTTGTCACCTGTGTTTCAAAACAAAATTTTTTGTCTAATTTAACCGGGAAAATGCTCTTATTAAATGAGGCAAAATTCACAATAATAAAGTAACTGGTAGGAATAACCAAGGAGGATTAATTAGACGGAAAAATGCAGCCCCGAGGAAATCTCGGGTTGTGCAAATTTTGCTACTTTTACGTTGCCGGAGAAAATCTCGGGTTGCGCAGCGAGAGGTTTAAGGGATGACAGAATTAATTAAATACTCTTGAAAAAATCCATGATTATTTGTAGGATTTCTAATTTACTCTGGAAGTGCTGCATTTCTATCTCCCGTAAGTGTTAACGTATTTCCAGGATAGTAAATGAACAATGGTGTTTTAATTTGAAGGTCTTGATAGAATTTTTGTGAAACAATAACTTAACTATGCTTTAGAAGATTTCATATCAGACATTTTTTTTAATGCTTAAGTAATGTAAGAGAGTGATGGCATATTGTAATTGCATAGGCAATTTTTGTCCACAATAAAAAATGTTAATCAAAATATGGAGCTTCTTTTATAAAATCTCTTCAAAAACTCAATATACAAATATTTTTATTGCTTCTGCATTACAATTTAGTTTCCACAGCCTTTTACATTATGTTGAGGAATAATTTAGGAACTTTCTTTTCAAATTTGTACTACAAAAGTATTAGAACATATTAATAATATTCTTTCCGTTGTAGATTATAACCCCTTCCCATAGTTAAATAAGGTTTTTGGCGCCACGGTAATTAAATATTTCCGATATTGAGTTAAAGAATTCGTACAACCAAGCCTTTAGTTCTACGCCAATATTGAACGAAACATCACGCATATTGCCCAAAGAAAACGAAAAAGATTAATGTCTGACATCAAAAGGCCTGGAGAATATGGAGAAATACTAAAAGAAATTTGTGCCAAAAATGCTCTGTTTTTATTCACGTGATATTATATTCTAATAATTTAAAAATACACAAAAATTAATAAAATTTAAATTCAAAATGCACTTACCTGTGGAGTGTAAAATGCTGTTTCAAATATTAAAAAATATTTTGCCAAAGTATTTCATTTCTGAGTGCTTTTTAATTTACCCCCCGCCCCCCCCCAAAAAAAAAATATATATATGTATGTATTATTTTTCAACCCAGTACATTATGAAAATCTGTTTTATTCTTAAAATGGGAAAATAACCCACACTTCTCATAAATGTTAGAGATTCCTCGATCAGGATATGTTTTCCTTCAGTAAACATTTTCTCTTAGCATATACAATTTTTACACTAAAGTGAGATCATCCAGCCATAACATAAGAAGCGTTTCAGTCTCCATTACAGAACTCTCAAGTTTCTTTCGTAATTTTGCCAGTACTCGCTGTCAATAGTGCAAGATTAAGTTAGGGTGCAATGAAGATAACTTGAAGCCTTTTTAATTTTTTAAAAATTTTACTTTTGCAATTCCATAAATTCACTTTTAGTGTCAAGAGTACATTTTTAGCTTTTGGAATTACAACATATTTATAAAAGAATCTCCCTTTATGACGTATTTACAGACAGACGCGCAAGCCGCTGACTGAACGAAAACAAGAAAAATAATGTTGGTATTATTAATCTTAATAGGTGGGAAAGTGAAGGAATGCCGATTCACCCGACTTCTGCCAGAAATGAGTAGATTGTCAGTCAAGACTCCACCTTGTTCACTTACAAGCGTATTTTACACATTAAATTTCGTTACTCCTAGCAATATTTTCCTTTTTTCCAACTATCTATTTTATGACATGTAATTATTTGCTATGACTTCTTTCAACTGCAACACAAGTCATTTTACATTTTTTACATTACGGTCAATTTAAGAAATTTGGTTCTCATTAAAAATAATTGCATATTTTGGTACATTTGATAAATAGAGCATATTAATCACATTTACCGGTTTTTATTAATATTTACCACTGTAGATCGGTGAATATGATTAAAACATAATATCGAATATGTCCTTCATTGAAACATGTTCTATCATTATATTATGAAACTAATAACAAAAATAATTAAACAGACAGTAATACTCAATCAAAATAAATGTTCTATAAATAGAACGCCTTGGCCGAAGGAGCTAAATATAAATATTTATATTATTACGGAATAAGATATGTGAAAATTTTAAACACTGAAATAAAGAAACAGTAAATAATACAGTTTTAAAATGCATACTAGGAAAGAATATTAAAAAACAAAAAAAAATGTAGCATAAGTAGAAAATTTTAAATTTTGACTTCTATTAGATTACATTTAACATATAAGGGCTGTAATTTATTACATTGACCGAATTTGATTGGTAATTATTAATAATAACTAGTTAATTTGATAAATTCTCATTAAATAATTATATTTGCCGATTTATTTGGATGTTATTTGATAATTATTTGATAATAACCGCTTATTATTAATAACTAGTTAATTTGATAAATTCTCATTAAATAATTATATTTGCCGATTTATTTGGATGTTATTTGATAATTATTTGATAATAACCGCTTATTATTAATAATTACGGGATAATCAAATTCACAGTAACATATACATGGTGTCTACAAATCAGTTGCGCTATTTAGTAAGTTAAGAACTTTGAAATATTAATGGAAATTAACTAGTTGAAAGTCAGCCTAGTAGTAATATTGCAGAAATTTATTCATAGATGGCGTTGGGTATTATAACTGACGTTATCACTTAGCTAGCAGATATGTTATTCAATAGCCACCACGATCACAAGATCTTTCGCTGCTTGATTTCGGTGTATGGGCTTTTGTAAAGTATCAGTGTACAAGTTGCCACTTCTTTCATACATTCCTGAACTCAAATCAAGAATCTGCACCGCAATTAATTTGATCGACAGAAACATGCTAACAAATTTGTGGCTAGAAATAATTTGCCGATGGGACATTTGCAGAGTCACGATCTCAAGTCACATCAAACATTTGTGATAATCATAAATTTGAACTATTTTTCTACCTTACAACAATATGTACTTTAATATTTTTTCCCTGCCAATTAAATTCAATAAATGTTTCTTTTTGTCCAACCAATTTGAAGACATCCTGATTTGCATTAACATGTTATAACATGTATTCAAAATAAAAACAGACACGATATTTCGAATATGCAGGTGCTTTTTATTTTATTTTTACAGATAATGTAAAAAAAAAAAAAAAAAAAATTCATTTATTATAATTTAAAATAATGGTACTTTTTAAATATATATTATAACAATAACATTTATATTTTATTATAATACTATTAAACTCTTAGATTGTTTTCTCTCGCTTACTGTAAATATTCTTCCTTTACAAAATTATAGTTATTATTACAGTATTTCTGTTAATGCTTACTGCAAATTACACACACACACCCATATATAGTATATACATATACGGTGTGTCCATAATTAAACGACCCTAATTTACAGGTGCCTACAGACAAAACTATTGTTTATAAAGTTGTGAAATTTTGTAAGAGACATAATAAAGTGATGGGAATTTGTTTAAGCTAAAAAAAAATAGTTTGAAATTTCATCACCAGAGGGCGGTTTTTAATAAATTACACATTTAGGATTACGATAGTTTAGTAATTTTACTTATTAACTTAACCTTACTCTAAAAACAGCATTTCATGATATGTTCCCAGCATTTTCCAGAACACGTTGCGGTCACCTGTGGAACATGCTATCAAGGAATTCCAGATGGTATCGGAAAATATTGAAAGTCATGCAGAACATGTTTGGTTATAACAAAATTTGTTAATTTATCGTAAATGTATTCTAAATGGGTAATTCGTTAAAAGACGGCATAGTAATTTTCTTTTCGCTGAAACAAATTTCCATACCTTTATTATGTCTTCCAAAAAATTTCAAAACAATCTGAGCAGTAACTTCGTCTGTTGACAACTTTAAAATAGGGTCGATTAATTTTGAACATCCTGTAAATAAAATTTCTAAACTATCGTAATGTAAAATGTACAATTTATTAAAAATCGCAGTTTTGTCTGTACTTTAAAGTAGGAGGGTTTAATTATGGACGCCCTGTATATAAAATTTGACTTTATAAGTTTTTTTACTATTTATAGCGTTAATTTTCGGTTAATTTTTGTAATTATCAAATCTTTTATAAATACGAATATTTATTCATATGCACCTCCCAATTGAATAAAGGTAAAAATGAAGAAAATTCCCCCAAATTCCAAAAAAGTAAAAATATTTTCTTAAAAACAATAAAACTATAATCCTTTACTAATTATCTGGATTTCTTCAAAATTGATCCCCTAAATGCAATCTACAAAGAAAATTGTTCTTTGGAAACACAATGTAATTATGTTTATTTCCTTTTCATAAAATAAATTTCGTTAGATAAACAATTTCTTCTTTCCCTGGGGAAATATAAGATTTATACGCAACATTTCATTTTAGAGGAGAAAACTAAAATAGTTAAAACGCATTTATGTTCTTTATAAGTACGAATGTATTTGTTAATTTTCCAGTCAATAAATTTACGATTTATTGTGCTTGTAGTATTGAGGAATTTTTTCTGAAGTAATTATTTTTAAATAAAGATTTAAAAGATCGTGAGTTATTGCAGAATACAAAAAATTGACCAATGAAACTCAACTGCTTAAAAAAACTAGTTTTCCCTTACGTATACTATACACATTCCAGAAAAGTACAAGAAATCAAAAATGACATCGGTAGAAAATTAGTGATATGTTGTATAAGCTATTATTTTTCATGTAAATTTTAATTTTTTTAGAAAATGCATTTTACGGAGTCAAAATTTTATAAAGGTATTTGAATTTCTCCAGTCAGTTACTTTATATTTATAGGTATTATAGATAATCTTTCTTTGTGTGTTGATATTTTTAATCTTTATTTAAAATTATACTTTATAGAAAATTATGTTCGAAGTTTCAAATATTCATAATTTATGCCAGAAACCCTATTTCCCGTAGCAAAATTTCTGGCCAAAAAAGAATGTATACGCTGCATAAACCGGCATATTTTTCACTTATTTGTGGAACTACAAGTACTTGCAATACATCTATGAATACATTGCATACATATCGTGAGGAAATTTTATGAATGCAGAAATCTTTAAAAAATAAATTTGTAACTTGCACGTTTTACATAAGTAATAAATTTGTAATATTATTATACTGTTCTCGTAAAACTGACATAATAGCCTGTATCTATGTATGTTTATTTGCTTAACGGAATTGTGTCATTTTTTATTCCATCATAAACTCAGACAAGTATGAAAATAAAGAAAAATGAGTGTTGTCGGAAATACTCATTTTGCATATTGCACAACGCTCTTTGACTTTTATATATTGCGTAGAAATATTTGTAAGAACAAAATATTTCACAGAAATGTGTTTAAGAACAGAAAAGTACACAGAAATATGTTTACTCAAGTGAAATCGTAGCTTATTGATCTATGTCGTACACTAAGAAGTAATAGTTTCCCACTCTTTAACCAGTTCCAGGTAAGTGTAGCTTGTTTACACTGCAGTGAATTAAACAGTGAGTTTCTTCTCTTGATGTAAATGTATGTTTCAAAATTGAGGATTGAAGTCCATAGGTGGAAAGACTGATAAAATGTGACAATATTATAGACGACAGAATTGGATTAATAATTCAAATTAATTAATTAAATAATTGGATTAGAATAATTCCTGTATTTAAAAAAGATATTTTTTACCGTGTATTTATTCTGTTTATGCAGATTATAAATTGTGAATATACTATTCCAGGATTCTTCTAATGAACAACTATAATAAAAATATGAAATGCTGGAAATATCATTTTAGTCGATCTTTTTCCTTATAAATTGTCGATATACAGTTTGGCGGTCTTGAAACAAATCTTTTAGAAACAGAAAAAAACACGAAAACTATATGAGTGTGCTTTTTCATAAGACTCAGCTATGTAAACAAATATATGTGTTCTTTGTATATTGCAAAAAATATGTGTACTCTTGTGCAATTTTCAGATTAAACTGTTTATTTCAGAGATATCTGATAACTTTTTTACGCAGTTCAGCAGCTTATTAAGTGCTATCCTGAAAATACATAGAACAATGTGTATTTTGAAATTAATATAGTAGACATGTACTTCGCGATTTCCACGACACTTAGCACACATAGACAAATGGCTTTAGGATCATCAGTAAAGCTGTTCTAATGTATAAATTTACTCATTTAATTTTTAGAGAGAAGCAATCCGCAAATCTATTTTATAAATGGTTGCATTTACATATATATAATTCCAATTACTTGAAGGAAAATTAATAAAAAAAATAAGTAAAAATAATTTATGAAACATTAAAACTCTATTCGATCACAATACGTATGGATTTCTTTGAAATTGCTCCATTAAATGCAGTCTAATAAGATATTCGTCTTTTGAAAACACAATATAATAATGGATAAGTATTTTTTATAAAATAAAATATCTTAGATGACAAACTACTTCTTTCTCCAAGGAAAATATATTATTTATATTCGTCATTTTATTTTGAAGAAAAAACCGTCAAATTACATTTATATTGTTTATATAAGTAAGAATATATCTGTTAATTTTCTATTCATTCAGTTTATGATCCCATATATTTGCATTGTTCAGGAATTATTTTCTATTATAGGTAATTTTAAATAAAGCTTAAAAAAGACGTGACATAAAACATAGCATTAACACATACCTGCAAATTTACAGAAATGCATAAAGAACCTGAATTAGCTGAAATGACTAGTTGCTGAAATATAATCATATATTACTAAAAGCACTCATTACAGTGTGTTACAATAAATAAAAATAAGAATGGCTAATCTGTGTATACAACATATTAAAAAATCTTCAATTAAAATAGCATGCTACTCACAAGATACAAATCTATTCCAATAGTTTCGAACCATAAAAAACATGTTCATCATCAGGATGGATATTTATTTGCTTAAATGAAGGCTTTTTACGGTGCTTATAGATTTTTCATTTTCCAAGATGGCGAAATGTAAAATGTGTGTTTATTTGTATTTTTTCTATCAAGGATCCAAATAAATTAGTCATAATCTTAGCTTTTAGACGTCTTTGAAATATGTATTTTTTTTTTTTATTGAAAAAATGTGAAATTATATATTCAAGCCTATTTTTTATGTATTTTTGTAACTTTCAAAATATAGGGCGCTAGTCACGAATGAGTAGATATTTTTATTAGCTATTTAGAGAACAGTTATTTATGTAAAGTCCTTTTCATGATGATTATTGTCTTTAAGCCTCAAATACGATTATTCTTCGATTATTATTAATTATATCCAGGAGTAACCAACACGTTATATATAAATAGCAAATAAAGCCTTTATGCAACAATATTAAAAAGCAGAAAAAACAACGTTTAAAAATGCATAAATAATACATGAAAAGCAGCAAACAGCTGTTTCGAATCTACTGGCGATATTCTTCTTCGGTGCAAGATAGAGAAAAAGGAACAGCGTGCTAGAAAAAGCAAGGCTGACAAAATGATAGGCAGAGACGCGCTGGCTTATATACCCTATGCTGGTAGCGAAGGCGCTAAAATCATTATCCAAAAATGTTCTTCTAACCTTGATCTTGATTTTTGGAAGCTTGCCACATCATTAAATATTCTCACTCTTTAGTCAATGACTTATCTAGTACTTCTGATTTTCCAAATATTTGGAAAGCGTTAATTTAATTTCTCCCTTTTTTGTTTCTTTTTCTCTACTTCTCCGGTAGATGTTGCTACTTGTCCACCCAATCGTTTCCACTGCTTTTCTCTCATTGGTAGTTTTTGGCGCCTTCTCTACCAGCATAGGGTATATAATCCAGCGCGTCTCTGTCTATCATTTTGCTTAGCCTTGCTTTTTCTAGCACGCTGTTCCTCGCTAGTAAATTTGAAACAACTGTTTGCTGCTTTTCATGTATTATTTATGCATTTTTAAACGTTGTTTTTTCTGCTTTTCAACACGGTATAATATCTGCATTACACTATTTAATAAATTGTGTAATGTAGATATTATAACGTGTTGGTTCCTAATGGATATTTCCCTGATGATAAACATGTTTTTTATTGTTCGAAACTGTTGGAATATATTTGTATTTTACTGTGAGTGGTATGTTATTTTAATTCAAGATTTTTTAATATATAGTATACAATGATTAGCCGTTCTTATTCTTATTTTTATTTATATGCGTTTGTATATTTTTTTTATTTATATAGTTTGTACTCACGGTTACAAATTTTATGCTGAGTTACACCACATTTGGTGAAGAAGTATTTGAAACTATAAGTTGATAAAATTTCGGCACAAATAATGATTTCTGGTCACCAGAGCTCCAAATGCTCACACGAGATTTCACTCTGTTATGGCTGCAGCTACTACAACCCCAGAAGTTGGATTAACTCAGCAAAAGTTTTTAATAGTTTATACATTCGATTAATGCAGGCTTTAAAAAACAATTTCGTCAAAACATGTAAATGTATTAGGCAAGGAAATACTAGTGCCGGATTATACTAGTTACTGGAATAAAGTTTTCTGCTATTTCAGGTAATTTATTTTTACTATAGAATTAAAAAAAATATGAGTTTCACTTTTCAAAATTTAAGTGTTTTGAAAAGAAAAGGACATACATGGAAATTCTGCTTGAATCCTAATACGAGGAGATTGTAGTCTTGAAGTAATTAGTGAATTAATTTAACAGAACTGTGACTGGATTAAGATTTTACAACGGACTGCAGTTCCCACGGGATGGAAACAATTTGTCTTACATGGACAATAAACAAGCCTCGCGAGGTATTTTATTTCCCAGTGACATTAAAAATTCGTCAAGGCCCTTCCTTTATAGATAGATTTCTCCCCTGGTCGACCTTCGCTGACTAGAGTTTTAGCATCTCACAGATGTCGGCTGGCAACACCGGCGCAGATAGGAAAACAAAGAATTCCAATCAGCACACAGGGACATCGCGGATTGGAAGTGTTGTAAGAGAGGACGGCCCCGCCCCGTTTTTGCTGCAGATGAGAGAAAGGAGAAATTAAACGAGGAAAGGGTATTAAGAATGAGAGAGTGTGGTTGGATTTCTCAGACAGCACCAGCTGGCGATTTCCATTCTCAAAGAGACAACCTGTCCCAAGAATTTATTAAACTCGGTGTTGTGACTGGGCTATTTGGTTTTCACTGACAGCTAGTAACTGGCGATTCCCATATTTCGAAGATACACCAGTCTCGTGCTTCATCTGGACTTTGTAACTACCCTGGACTTAGTGGTGGGTGGCCTTTCATATTGAAATTGATAGAGAACCCAGTTCTGTAGTTGTATAAAATTTTTGCTGTTAGTTAAACAAGAAACAAGAATAAAATTGGCTAAAAGTTTAATCATGAGTGATTTTTTGTCCTAGCGCTACCGTATCATAATTCAGGACAGTGAAATCCTTATAAGGTACTAAGACTCATAGATGACTGAACAAACCTGTGATTTACAATAAATGAAGCTTTATTTTGTAAGATTTCAGGTAATTTGTTTGCTAGATTGGAGAAATTTGTGTAACATGGGAAGACGCGTATAAAACAAAGCGAATTTTTTTTTTTGAGAATGTATAAGAAATATTAAATTGAATGAGAGGAATATCAACGAATATATTCCCACTTCTAAAAAATATAAAAAATCTACCCTTTATTATACACATTAAACATACAGAATATACAAAATGTTCTCAAAAAATTAAAACTCGCTTAATTTGCAAAAGTTTTCAACATGATGTAGGAATTTAGATTATGTTGATAAAATAGACATGCCATTAATAATAAAAAGTTTAACTTTTCAAACGCTAATGCAGTGTCTGTATCCTATAAGTTATTTTAGAAATAAATTCTCCATGTTCTGACAAGTACAGCAGTGAATGTAACAATTTTCTTTGTCAAAAACTCACCGAGTTATGATAAGTTTAATTTTGTAAAATGTCGGTGCTTTTTGACCCTGGTGTCCGACAAAGGAGGTAACAGGAAATTTCCAAAATGTCTAATACTTTAATGTGATAGTATGGAGAAAATACTTCTAATTATAACTTATTGAACCCGAAGACCGTATAAAAAAGTAAAAATTGTAACGTTTTGAAAATTGGTGCAGGGCTCATTTATTAATAAAATTTTAATTCCTACCTTATTTTGAAACTTTTAAAATTTACTTTATGAATGTATCTCTAATAGGTAAAAAAGATACAGCGCCTCTCAATATTTTTGGTGGACATTTATATATGTAGAAATAATTTCTTTAGGTTAATGAATTCCATATAATGCATTTGTCAGTACATTTTTCTTTATTCATAGCTGATTATTGCTGGGAGCCGTCGTGATTTTTTGGACACCTGTCTTTCTAAATTGAAAGCACTGACATATTTAATCTCAGAAATCTTCTATTAACCCGAGAGTAATCGCATCTTTTTTCATGACGTTATTAGTCGGTCGTAAATAGCTCGGTCTTTTTTCCGACGGTCCCCGCATACAGAAAATGTAAAATAAGAACCATTTGTCACTTAATAATCGAATATTACATTTCAATGGAGTTATAAATTTGCACGTTACTTAAAATATACATTTTATTTATGAGATTTGGAATAATGGGGAAAAGTAAAAATGAACCTACGTTTGTGATCGTTGAGCAGACATTTCCAGCAATTTCGAATTTTCTTGCAAAAACTGTGCCTATAGGAATAACAGAGATGTCTCGTTACTACACTAGGGTTCAGGGAGAAGCATTTAAAGTCAGCTACATGGTAGTTCTCTATTGTATTTGTAAATGGATATAAACTAGGTCAAGATAATTTTTATGGGAGGACGACATGCGAACTCAAAAAGAACGACACGCGACTACTGCTAGGTTAGGTAAGACATTGCATTGAATTAAAAAAAACTTGATGGCCAATTATCCTTGTTGATGTCCTATGTCTTTGTCGAATGTCATGAATTATTAAACCTTTATTCGACATCACAATCTTTTAATTTATTTTTCTCATGTACATTGCTGTTTATATTTTCAAATTAAAAGCGTAAAAAGTAATTAACACTGCATGCACGAAATATTTCTTAATGGTATATTAAATCACTAATGTTTTTAATTTCAGTGAATGCAAGTAGCAATGCAGTGAATGCAAGGTTACGATAAAATTGTATGAATATAAAGTAATAGGCAAATTTCTTTTATAAATGTGTTAATTTATAGATATGCAGTTTCCAAATTAATGGAAATAACAATATTAAAAAAAAGTAAGCCCAAAGTAAAAACATTTTCTAAGAACACTAATAGTCGAATTTATCATTAAGTACTTGGATTTTTTCCAAAGATTTCGCTAAATGCGATCTAATACAAAATTTGCTCTGTGAAAACATAATGTAATTATGTTCCTTTCCTTTTCATAAAATATACTTCGCCTTCGGAAGTATTAGATTTATATCATTAATTTTATTTTGGCGAAGGAAATTATTAAAACATTAAAAGCATATTTATATTATTTATTAGGGATTTTATATAGCATTTCTACACTTCACATTTATGTTTTTTGTGCTAGGAACGTTATTCTGGTGTAATAATGTAAAACTTCCTTATAACAGACAACTCGGTACAGCGGAAATTTTCCACATTTCTGAGGTGTCCGCTTTTCACAGATAAAAATATACTAATATGTAGGGGAGACTGGGGCTAGTAGGTGGAGTTTTTAGATATTGATTTTTATTAATTTATTTGTTTAAGTTTAGCAAAAAATTCACTGCACTTTTAAAGCGCAGACATTTGGCTATAAATACCCGGAGTTCTATATTTGTAGCCTTTGTAGTTTATGTTTAGAGGAAGCCTGAAGTAAGAGAAAAAATGTGTGCCAACCTTTCCCGCCGCGGGGCAAGTTGCCTATACCTATGGGGTAAGTTGGCTCACGCTTCTCAAAAACAAATTAAGCTCAAACAAGACACGTTGTTAACAGAACTCAATTTTATCATTACCACCAAGTTTAAACAAATGAATTATCTCCATACAATGTGGATTCTAAATTATACAGACAGGAAAATAATCAATAAAACATTAACATTGAGTAGCTTATGTCGTACTCGATATCATCATCAGAGTTATGGTTATCACAAATGTAAAATCGAGTGTATCCGTTTGTGTAGGCCACATGTGCTTAAACACTGCATCGCACACACTTTTATCGGTGTTTGAGGTTTCTAAAGTACCAACACACACCAGATGTTAACCTTCCTCTTCATCTGCGATATTGTCAATATTCGTGCTTTTCTCATTAACAAGTTCCCTTTTATTATAGGTGGAAACAAAGTTTTCCTTATTA
Source organism: Maratus speciosus (assembly GCA_963932465.1). Classification (NCBI taxonomy): domain Eukaryota; kingdom Metazoa; phylum Arthropoda; class Arachnida; order Araneae; family Salticidae; genus Maratus; species Maratus speciosus. Next base: position 131,352,116 of record OZ010791.1, read on the forward strand.
TCTGTTGACTTTTGGACAACTTTTCTTGTTACCTTTATTTTCTTGTTTTTTTGTATTTCATATTTTTTCCTCTCTAATGCTTACTTTTTTCTTTCAATGCCTTCAGATTTAGTGAATCTGTCAATATTTATGTGTCTGCCTTTTATCTACGCCAATTTTTATCTACTTTCTTTTCTGATTTTGTTTTTTTTATTGGTCTGCCAATCTCATAATATAATTATCCAACACTCTAAGTCGAAATCAGAGGTGCTCCAGTGATTGAGGGAGATAAAACCAAATAGGTGATACTGAATCTTTTGAACGTCCAGCTGCTAGCCTGTCATAGTTGAGTTATGAACATCATCGCTCGTTTGAACTTCATTCTTCATAATTTTGAAATATAGGGCCAGACTTCTCCAAGGAATATTAAAAGCTTTAACAGATTTCCTAATAGAGTGTCAGTTAATTATTACGACTTCCACATCATTTCTTATATTCTTCGGTGTGTTAACCTGCTCAGTTTTTCCTTGGTAATTACGCATGTTCTTTGTAAAAAAAAAGTAATTAATTTTTCAAAATGGATAGAATAGCAGAAAATATTACAAATCAGTGTAACGGGGTTAGTTGGCGCATCGAGCCAACTTGGCCCGTGTTCAGTGCGCCTTCTAGCCTCATAACAAGATTCTTCATAAAACTGGAGATGTAACCCTCTAAATAAAGCAAATCCAAGTAAATCACATATAATATAGGTAGAGTTAAACACAAACTGTGCAAAACTACAAAAGTTAAATAGCAATTATTAAAATAAGTGTTAAAAATTAGAAAAAGATTGAAGCAACAGAAAATTACTTATGAATTCAAAAATAAGAAAAATCATAATAAATGTCCCCTGCACGTGGGTACGCTGAAAAACTACAATGGGGATTGTAGAAAGCAAGAAGAAAGATACTCTGTGACTGGGTGCATCATCTATCCATAAACAGGCAAATTATGAGGACTGCGCCAATATACCCCTGTAGCCAACTAGCCCTGGTCTCCCCTGTGTATTGTAGACTGAAAAGAAAGTTCTCCATTAGGGAAAAAAATTGAAATTTCAATGATTTCAACTAACGTTACAAATCATGTTTTATAATGTTTAGTGCTGACATTTATTTGAAAATTGCACCATTAAAAGTAGTTTGAACTGTATAACGTGAAATATTTCTCATATCTGTAGAACGCAATACATCTTTTACTGATTTACTGAATGCATCATTTATATATTTTGATAAATATGTACACAAATATAAGTAAATCTACGTTAGGGCAACTCTAGGATAAATGACCAGTCTAAATATTTCCAAAATTTAGTCATAGATTGCAGCATAGTCTTTGTTCGTCAGAAATAGTTCAACGAGTTCATTCATTCCGACTTGCAGCTGTGTTTTTCAATTATAAAAAGCATGTGTAATTTTGATGTTTATTGACATTAGTGTTGAATATTTTTGTTGAGTTAGGTATTTGTATGTTTTCCAGTACGTATGTTAAATTTGTTTTTCCTATACGGAATTTTAAGGTATGTATATAATCCAATCTTTGCTTTTAATCCTAAAACAAAGAAGTACATTGTGAAGCTTTAAATTAGATGACCATCTGCCCTTCAATTTCAGGATAGATGGCAACATAAAATCGAGAAGCGATGATCACCTTTAATCAATATTTCAAAATTATGCGGAATGAGGATTTTAACTAAATATAATTTTGTTTAAAATAATTATATAACTTTTATATTTATAATTATATTATTGATATAACTGTTTAAATTTTAACCAATGTAAAAAATTAATAATAATAATATAATGAGGCCTAACGAAGAATTTTTTTTTCAGAAAATATTGCAAAAAATTTAGAAACTTTGATCCCAGAAAAAGATATAGTTGATAAAGTAATTTAAAACTATGAAAAAGTCTAAAATAAGTGAAAAAAAAACTCCACTACACTTCTATCAGCGAAGAAGATGAAATACATTTGAAATTATCAGATTCTACAGATTCCGAGGGAATAGAATTGTATGAGGATCATTGTGTTGGTTGTGGAGAATAATACAACCCAATAAAAAAGTATGACTGGATGTTTTCGGCTTCAAGAAGGGATGGCCATTTGCCATTTTAATTTCAATTTTGTTTCCTAATTTTTGTTCTCAATATTTAATTATTTTTCGCTCAAAATATGATGAGCATATGCATTAGAATTTTAAATATGCATAAATATTATTGTATTTGCATTCTAAGAATTTTTATTTAAATCTTTAAAAACTATGGCCACCTATCCTAGAGTTACGTTATACATAATTACATTTATATAATTCACACACAATTAAGATAGAATTTAAATAAACATAAGGGTTGTTAATTCGTGCCACGGAGATCCCGCTTTGTGCTTCTTTCGCTTATTTGCCGATTTCATAAATGAAACTATTAAAAGAATGTATTAATAAATAATGTTGACAACTTCTTATTCATCAAAATATAAATAATCAAAATAGAAATTGCATTTTATTGATACATTTATTGCACAAATTTTATATTTAATTTGGTAAATTGTATTCCCACTTTATGAAAAGTCACGATCGTTAGTTTAGCAACGATTAATGTCTGGATACCATTTATCTTAGCCTAAGCATTACAAAATCTGCAAATTTGCACATGCTTATATTTAATTGTTTTCATGGTTAATGGTGAATAGACTACATACACGTTTAAGTAGTTTTCATTTAGATCATTGTACCAATATAAAATAATTACGAAGTCGCAGTTGTGAAATCATTTTTCAAAAACAGAAAAATTACCGGGACTTCCTTTCTATGCTTGCTCGGAGTATCTAAGAATTTCTAAAAATTAAGTATTAAGAGAGTATCTAAGAATTAAGTATTAAGAGAGTATCTAAGAATTAAGAGTATCGAAGAATATATCTAAGAATTTCTAAACAGAATTGTACACAGAGGTACAATACTACCTAAATTGTACAATTGCACCTAAAATCAAACTATTAGGTACAGAGAAACTAAAGCAGCAAAAAATTAATTGCTCAAAACATTTCAAGTCACATTTTAAAGTAAGAATTTAAGTCCAAAAAATCGTGAATTTAATGGTTAGAATAATGGTTATATTCATAGATAATGGTTAGCTAATGAATATAACATACACTGATGTCCAAAATTAAGGGCCAATCACAAAATGCTAATTTTCAAGTACGCGATTACTCAAAAAAAGATAATATAATTCGAATAATTACTATCTCTTAAGCACAGCTAGTTCATATAGCATCTCATTCATGTCACACGTGGTCACAAGTGTCACAGTCACTACGGTGAATCAAAAAATAAGAAATTCCATACGTCTCATTATGAGTCTCAAATGGTCCCTCAAATGAGACGTCAATGTAACTGCTGCTTTGTCACGAGCCACCAGGTGACTTTACAATGTAGTTACATTAGGACTCTCCTGTGACTATCATTTTTAGACTCAATTTCAAAGTCATGATGAACGTTGCATTAGGATAAGTCACCAAATATTATCACATTATAGTCACATGATGACTTTGCACAAAATGGCACAATTGTGACTTCACAGTTGTCTCTCTGTCACATGAAAGTCATCATGTGACTTTATTGTGTCATTATTCGATAACTTATCACAATGCAGCGTTTACGATGACTTTGAAATTGAGTCTACAGATGACAGTCACATGAGAGTCACAATGTAACTACATTGTAAAATCACATAGTGACTCATTACAAAGCAGCAGTCCCAGTGACAACTCAGTGGAGTCACATATAGTGATCATTTGAGACACATAATGATATGTATGAAATTTCCTATTATTTTGCTTCACCGTAGTGACTGTGACACTTGTGACCATGTGTCACATGAATGAGATGTTATATGGACTAACTGTGCTGTAGAGATAGTAATTATTCGAATTATATTATTTCCTTTTGAGTAATCGCGTACTTGAAAATTAGCATTTTGTGATTGGTCCTTAATTTTGGACATTAGTGTAATTTATAAAAGTCCTTCAGGCCAGTGCCGGGAGGAAGAGGTAGCTTTCACATTCCTTATTTGAAAAAAGCCAACTTATATTATTCAAACACACGAAGCTCCATTAAGTGGAAACCGAATGTAGGAGATTCAATACTAATTTTTATCAATACTAAATCATTATGAATGAGAATTTCGCAAAATTAGTCAGCTTTATCCAAGCTGCTTTTATTTAAAGTAACTTATATTTCGCTGCCAAATTCGGCGATTTCTTAAAGTGCCTGCCATTTTAAGACAACATGGTGGATGAGGCTAACCAGTGTACTTGGTCGAGACCTTAGTAATTGCTGTGCACATGCTCACTCACATCGGATTCTGTTGATAATACGAGTGCTGTCGCAGGCAAAAAATCAGATTTTTCAAAATGTCACCCACGTTAGAAATTGAAACTGCTATATCTGAGCCATTTTTTAAGATAAAGACAAACCAAAAATGCTCCTGAATCCTTATATCAAGGTCAAATACTTAAGAAAGAAACCTTTTTCAATTTCTAATTTTTTTGCACCTCACTTTAAATATATATATTTTTAATTTAATGGCCGCCATTTTGAAACAAGATGGCTGATGAAGCTGGCCAGCGAACTTCGTCGAGATATTGATGCATACTATCCACATGCCTTCTTCCATCGAAATAGGCGAATACGTGTGGTATCGCGAGACAAATACAAGATCGTTTCAAAGTGTTAGTCATGATAGAAATTCAAAGTGCTATAATTCAACCACTTTTTAAGATATAAACAAAAGAACAAATTTTCAGAAACAAAAACTGCTCCAGAATCTTTGTATCAAGGCCAAACACATAAAAAAAATCTTTTTCATTTTCCAATTTTTTAATACCTCATTTTAAATTTTACATTACATTTTTTACAAAAAATGGCAACCCTTTTGAAACAAGATGGCGAATGAAGCTGGCCAACAAACTCGGTCGAAACATTGGTATGTACTATGTACAGATCAAGTTACATTCAAATCGGTTCATAAATACGCCTGTTATCGCGTGACAAAAATCAGGGCGTTTCAAAATGTCAGCCACGCTAGAAATTCAAAATGCTATAACTCAGCCATTTTTTAAGATATAGACGAAACAAAAACTGCTCCCGAATCATTTTATCGAGGTCAAACACATAAGAAAAAAATATTTTTTCAATTTTAAATTTTTTGGTAGCACATTTCAAATTTAAAGTTTTCTTAAAATTTTAAATGGCCGCCATTTTTAAACAAAATGGCGGATGAAGCTGGCCAACGAACTCGGTCGAGACATTGATCTGTACTATGTATAAAAGAAGTTACATCCAAATCGGTTCATAAATACGTCTTTTATCGCGTGACAAAATTCAGGACGTTTCAAAATGTCAGCTTCGCTAGAAATTCAAAATGCTATAACTCAGCCATTTTTTAAGATATAGACGAAACAAAAACTGCTACGGAGTTTTTGTATAAAGGTCAAATACATAAGAAAAAAATATTTTTCCACTTTCAATTTTTTGGTACCACATTTTAAATTTTAAATTTTTTTAAATTTTTTAAATGGCCGCCATTTTGAAACAAAATGGCGGATGAAGCTGGCCAACGAACTCGGTCGAGACATTGGTATGTACTATGCACACACCGAATTACATCCAAATCGGTTCATAAATACGAGAGTTACAGTGTGACATAGGTCAGATATATATATATATATATATATATATATATATATATATTGATATATATATATATATATATATATATATTGATATATATATATATATATATATATATATCAATTTTGAACGGAGGGTGGTTTCGGGGTCTGGGGGTCATGATCGATGAAAATATACCAAAATTTTTTGAAATCGCTTTCCTCCGAACGGCTGCAATATGTAGCTTTTTGTAAAGAAAGCTACCTAAAACAAATATATAAATAGGAATCCCGCTATTAAAGATAGAGTGTTATAGTATAAGAACAATTAAATAACTTATATTAGGTATTTGAGTTCCTGTTGTTTTTATTTCTGTAAATCTGTACACATTTTTTTTTTTTTTTTTTTTGTTTTGTATCATGTTTTTGTTTATTCACATTATCTAGAAAATTATTTCCGATGTTTCGATCATTTGTAACTAATTTTACATATCATATTTTCGCATATATAATTAGAATTTTTATTTCAACATTGAATGACACAAAAGTGGGGTGAGCCGTTTACAAGGGATGCTTCGGAGATCTGTAGGTCATAGTGCCTGCTTTCACTGAGTCACTGAAGGAAACGTATATATACGTTTATATTGATAAAATTGTAAAAATATAGAAATAATACGTAAGTTTAATTTATAAATACAGTCATTTATAGATATAGATATTAAAATTAAATGATTATCACAATATAAAAATATGAGAAAAATTCACTGGCCAAAACGTTTTCTAAAGACAAAAAATCAGAGGTTGCCATTCTGTGTCCCGTTGCCAGCAAGGAACACTACTTTCGAATAAAATAATCCTATGACTGAAAAAAAGGAATAAGAATATATTTTAAACCATAATGAACGGATTCCGCTTTATTCGCGACAATCTTTTTTTTTCCCCAATTACTTCCCGTAAGGCATGGTGACGTCACGGCGACGTCGTTGTGAAGTCACACTGTGATTTTGTGACCGTCGATGTGACGTCACGTGACGTCGATGTGACGTCACAGTGACTAGAATGCGAGGTCGTTATGGCCGTTTTAGAGGACGTTTGTGACGTCACATTGTGACCACTCTGTGAAGTCACGGTGTGACAAATTTGTGAAAAGTGTGTCATTTGTGACTATTTTGGCATTAACTTTGTGACGAGCCTGTGACGAAAGCGACAATGCTTTGAAGTCACATTGTGACCAATTTGTGAAATATGTGTCATTTGTGACGAACTTGTCATAAACACTGTGATTTCAAATGAAAATCAAATTTCAAATTAATTGCTTAAAAGACGCAAATAGTGAAAAAGATTCCATGCTGGGACTCGAACCCGGGCCATCAGTACAGCACACTGACATTCTACCGACTAAATCACATGGAACGATACCCAGGCTGGAAAATTTCTCACTATTACATGTTGGCAAGGCTACAAACGCAGCAAAAGATGGAATATTTAGCGTGAACCACCCACATGATGCAAACACGAAACTTAATTAAATCCAGCATTGATTGAAATTATATTAATACTTGGAAATTTTTCCAGAGAGAACCATTCGCCTTGCATACAATATTTCAAATGAAAGTCAAATTTCAAATTAATTGCTTAAAAGGCAATTTTAATTTGAAATGTTGTATGCAGGGCGAATGTTTCTCCCTGGAAAAATTTCCAATTATTAATATAGTTTCAATCGATGCTGGATTTAATTAAGTTTCGTGTTTACCCCATGTCGGTGGCTCACGATAAATATTCCATCTTATGCTGCGTTTGTAGCCTTGCGAACATGTAATAGTGAAAAATTTTACGGGCTGGGCGTCGTTCCATGTGGTTTAGTCGGTAGAATGTCAGTGTGCTACACTGATGGCCCGGGTTCGAGTCCCGGCATGGAATCTTTTTCACAATGTTGGCCTTTGCGCCTTTTAAGCAATTAATTTGACATTTGATTTTCATTTAAAATATTGTATATAAGACGAATGATTCTCTCTGGAAAATTTTCTAAGTATTAATACAGCGGTGAATTTTAAAATAAAATTTTGCTGTAAATATAAAATCTTATCTTTTTACCGTACTTTTTAGCAAAATATCGCTACTTTGAAGTCCTATTCTTCTAAAACATTTTACATTTTTCCACTTAAAAAACAATGCTTATCAACTGACATATTTTTTTATTAAGTTCTATGCTTGATATTTAGAATGTGAAAGTTTTTTAATTTGTTTTGATTTGTCATTGCTTTATTAAATACGAACATGGAAACTAACGGATATTAATACAACTATTATTTATAGAGCGGCATGATAAGCGATATTTATTTAAATTTTTTATTCCCGTGTATATTGTACTTTGTGAATATGAGCTAAATAGATTTGGTATGTTTTATAGGAAAAGACTGATCTGGGAAATAGAAAAAAAAGAAAAAAAACGAGTAAGAAAAATCATGCGTTAAGCATAGATTAAAATATACTTTCCAACACTTTCTGAATGCTTTAACAAGACATCGTAATTTAGGGAAATGACGTAAATAAGATAACTAAGTAAACATTTTAGAAAACGCATAAAACATTTGAAAAACTGATTTCAGCTGTTACCGTCCATAGCCAAATATCTTTTCCAATTCTTTTAACAGCCCTTATTTGATCTGTAGGTTGATACACTGAAAAAAATGAAGTACTCAAAAATGAGCAAACCGACGTACTCATATTGAATTGAATATTTTTGGATCAAAAATGAACCTATGCTTTCTCTATTTTGAAGCATCACATGTTATCAAACCCAAACAAACAAATAGTTTTGAACCCTGTAATGGTTCATTTCATTTATGGCGTCATAAATGATGTTTATTAATGTAAATATTAAATTATGCACAGCATTTTAAAAATAATTGCTTGGAAATAATGTTCTTGTCATAAAAATATTCGATTTGAGTATCTTGTTAAGAATTTTGCTATTTTTCTTGATAAATAATCAATTAAACATTTCTTGTTAAGAACTTTGGACGGGAAATAAATGTCAGTACATTTTTACTTTACATTTTAGGGGTTTTTTTTTGGGGGGGGGGGGGGCAGTACATAACGATTCATATTTGATCACAGCCATGGAATAAAAAATGAGTACATGTGTTTCTCAACTTTGAGTACATTTGGATCGGAGCTATTTTGTGCATGTGACGCATTTAAAATTGAGTACTTTTTACTCAATTTTGAGTACCCATTTTTTTAAGTGTATATATACTATATAATGGGAAAATTTAGTTTAGCAAGAAAACGCCTAACAGGTTGAAATTCATTTTCAGCAATTTATACTAATGTATGGAAACATACTTGAATACCTTTGTACAACCCTGTAGTTTACCTAAAATCTTTATTACACGCCACTATTTAGTTAAAATTTAATTCAAACTAAGACACTCTTAAAACTGCTGAAATCACATTTCCAGAAATTATAATATATAGACGGCCATGTATCCAATTCTTTACGTGACCCTGTATATCATTTTATCTATATTCTACAAATATTTCTTGGTAAATTAAATGCAGTTCAGCGAAAAAAAGCATAACTAATTTAAAAACCACCTTTAAGCAATTTGCGCTCATACCCAGTAATCCTTACGAATACTTTTGTGTAGCCTTGTATAGGAATTATAGCATTTATATACACCATACACTATGCATAAATATAGTGAATCATAAAAGTGCATATCATAATTAAAAATATATTTCCAGCAATCATCGCTAATGAACAGTACTTCGGATACAATATGGTATCTGAAAGATTTTGTGTGTCCCTGTAAATGCTATATACGTATTATTCTTATTATACATGAAATAATTTATAGTATGTAAACCTCAGCGACATACATCAATTTCATTATATATGAAATAGATTAACATAATTAAAGTATGCCGCAAACAATTCCCTCCTCCTCTATATCATTATGTATTTGAATTCCTTTTTTAGTCCTGTAAATGAACAATAACTATTCTTTGCATCGCATAGTCAACAGAATGCATATTTTAGTGTACTTCATAAATGCATATAAATTTTATTCTGTTTGAAAGCGTGCGTAAAATCATAAAAAATCATTTGAAACGACTTTTTCCCATAGGCCGTATTGTAACGGAAAACTTTTGGCTGTCCCTGTAAATGAACAAAGCATGCTACAAACTTCATTACAAATAGGTACCGTGCGATGGTAAACGTCAATACCACCCAATAATTTCAGGGCAATCTGAGTATATTTTCGAGAGTTAGAGTGCGCACAGACTGCTAGACGGACAGACGGAGAGACAAACCAAAGTCATAAGCACTTTTCAACTTGTGTCCTACATTATGTATCCTGTATTATATAAACTCAAAAAAAAATATACTAAAGCAGTTTAATCTATAACTTCCTATCAGGCATGAAAAATACTTTATTTCAATGCTTATATATCATATTTTACTTTTTAGTGCCAATAATTACCCGAATCATACACGTAGAAAATTAATTTACAATAGAAGAAAATTTAATAACCCATTCAGAATGTCTATAATTAAATGTTTGATTAAAATCACAAACAGAAAAAATGCTTACATACAATTAAAAAAAAATAAATATACCAATTTGAAAAACACTAAAAATAATAATTAGTATTTATAATTGTACTGTTAAACAACAGCAAACTACAATAGATAAATTAAATGCATTATTAGATTTAACAATATCTCAAAAATATTTCCATATGGTATAAGGAATTCCTATTATTTTATAATTTTGGCAAATGTTAAATCTGAAAACATTGGTTTGAAGATTTAGGATTTTAAAAGATAATTTAAAATATTATTAGCACTAAAAGAAAATTCTTTCAAATGTTTCACTACTGTAATATGTTAAAAATACATTTTCCCAGTATAATGTTAATTTCTAATCTGAAACAGTTTCGTAATCTCATGATAATCGAACATCATATTTAACCCCAAAATAATAATAACTATAAATGTTAGTAATCAAAAAATAGTAAGAAGCCGATAAAATAATTCCAAATCATTGTCGTTCCATACATTTTTAATCTCAAGTAAGAGTAAATTAATGTTTATATTAATTCCAGTATGAATGTAGGCATGAATGTCTCTGCGCAGTTTTTTTTTTTTTTCAAGCGATGGCAGATTAAAATATTTTTCTTCACAGTTATCAAATTGGAAAATAACGCTTCTGACAGTTAAAGATCAGTCTCTTACAAATATAACTATTTAACTCATAATATACAACCAGGAATAAAATATTTAAATTAAATAAAACTTACATGCACGTTCCATTAATATCCGTGTATCCTAAAATGGTCATTTCCTTATCTTAAAGTGTTGTAGACGTGTTGTTCTAAAACAAGTGAACTATTTCCCGCGTATTCTCTCTGTGGGCAGACGATTTTCGAGCAGATGGTTTGTTACAGATTGTTTGTTTTTGTATACAAGAAATATGGAATTTGAACGCGCAGAAATTTTCTGAAAGTATCATTCATTAAAATTTTGTATTTGAAGAAATGTCCAATGTATTTAATCTTTTCTTTTTATCCGTACCAAATAATTCAAGTTAAAATGTATTGTAAAATTCCTTTTTTCTAAATAATTATAATAATAATATTCATAATTAGAGTTTATTAGATAAAACATTGTTTAAATTTTTAAAAGGTGTAAAAATAAATTTAATGTATTAGCGACACCCCCCCCCCCTTTTTTTTTCTATTTTTTTAAAGTAAAGTTTGTTTTCCTTTATTTTCGGAAAATGCTAATTTTTTTTTTAAAGTCTGAAAGAAGTAGAATTTATGACTTGAATACAAATTATAAAAATATTCTAAAGCAAAAATGCATAGACGACTAAACTCTGAAGACTCTTTCTACGTGCTCATTAAAAGGTGCAGATTTAACTGTAATAGAAAATTTTTAGTTTGAAACCACAGAAGTGTTTCGAATAATTCTGGTCGGTAAAAAAAGAAAGAAAGAGTGAAATTTCCTCCCAGCAAACTAAATATGTAAAGTGTATAAATTTAATATTCGTAATTGTAAATATATTATCCAAATGCTAGATAAAATTGAAATCATTAAAAAGTATACATTCACTGTCTTAGATACCAAATTGATAAAATATAGCCTAAAAATTTAGTTTATTAATGCTTGTATCGTGCACTTTATTTATTATGTCCCCCCCCTCCCCTTTAGTGACGGAATTTACCATTTGCTATCCACTAATACATTTTCATTCCTTATGCCGCTGTAACTCGTGGCTGTTTAAAATATTTCTCTTCATTTTCAAAGATTTTTGAAGTTCATATTTTTTGTCACACTGTGACTTACAATATGCTGTTTTTTTTTTGTCACATACGTGACGTGGCGTACGTTACATAGCAATGACATAACAGAGACGTCACAATTTTTTTTAATTGCCAGAAAAATATAATTTTACAAAAAGTAACATGTTTTGAAGAATTTTCGTAAGTTTTTAAAGTTTTCTAAGAAGTTCACATTTCAGTCACAATGTGACATCACTGAGTGGTGGCATTTCGGTTACAGATGTGACGTGACCACAGTGACTTGCAGTGACGTCACAGTGACGTCACCGTGACCATGCATGCTATGAGGGTTATGCCACCCCTTTTTCTAACATTTTTTTTTTTTTTTCTGAATTGTATATCCGCTGAAAAATTGAGATCATATGGTTCAAACAGCTAGAATTCACAATTTCAATTAAATTTAAATAAATAAACATTGGTTAATGTATGATAAAAAAATATATAAAACTAAAAGATATATTACAATTCGTCAGGCATACAAGTAAAAATTACATAAATACATATACAATTAAAATGCAAAATTTTCGAGCTACGTTTTAGCCCCTCATCAGTGCAGTAGCATTCAAATGACCAGAAAACTATATATCATGTTTGCAGTTAATAATTACTAACAGTTAAAATTTAGGAAACTATAAAGAACCAAATCAAAGCAATTAATGAATCCTGTGCAGTCCCACATGAATACACAGCATAGCTTTGATATGGTTCTTTATACTTTCTAAAATTTTAACTGTAAATATTAAATGTAAACATGATATATAGTTTTCTGGTCATTTGAATGTTATTGCACTAATGAGCGGCTAAAACGTGGCCTAAAATATTGGCATTTTTAATTGTGTATGTATTTATGTAATTTTTACTAGTATATGTGATGAATTGTAACATATTTTTTAATTTCAATTAAATTGTTTGCTTTCTATAGGAATTTAGTGAATGCCTTTAGGAGTCTAGTTGTTGAAACACTTGCAATATATTTCTGTGGATGAGTATTTTTTTATGATTTTTGAAGCATATCATAGGCCCAATTTGCATGTTGATCTCCTTCAATATTGTCTTCAGAAGTTAATTGTGTTTTGAAATAATATGACTCAGCAAATGAAAAAGAATAGATATTAACATATAATGATCCCTCCTTATACTGTAAAAAAAATAAAAAATCTGTAATTCTACAGATGTAAAGTTACATGCTTACTAAACATCCATCTGTAACTGTGCAAAAAAAAAAAAAAGCTGCAAATCTACAAAGCTAGTTTTTGTAAAGCTACAGAAAAACCTGTAACTCTACAAATGAATCTGCTAAAATTACAGTAATCTTACTAAAAGTTTATCTGTAACTATGGTTACAGTTACATGAAAAGTTCTAGGAATCCCAGTTTCCTAAAAATTTCTTAGTAACCTTAATTTTTTGATTTTTGGTGTAAAACTGTGTCTGCTACATGAATTTTTGTTGTTGCCGTTACATAAAAAGTTCTAGAAATCCCAGTTTCCTAGAAAAACTTTAGTAAATTTACTTATTTTTTTTTACAGTGCATTGAAAACAACCATATTTTTTTGCCTAAAAGTGTTATCTCCAATTACTTTTCGCATACCACGTTTTCTGCCAAATACTTTTATGAATTTTATATCTTCTGAAATTGTAAGATCAGATTATGCGAAATTTTATGTGTAAAGCTACACTTGGAATTGTGATTAAAAATATAATATCATTATATACTATTTAATGACTGGTACTGCATAATGGTTATGGTTTTCAAGGATACTGCGGAATCGCTACGCACGCATACATACAGCATCATTAATTATGGATACAAATGTTTATTCACAGAAAATTTCGCAATATCTAACCTAAAAATTTCAGCAATTAAATAGTGCATAAAAATTTAGTCAGAAAATTTTGCCGAAGAAACAATCGGAAACAATACATTTGGTGAGTATATTATTTATATCTGGACATTTGTGCGCACTTCAACCAATAAAGTTACTTTTTAAAAAGTCTGAAATTTTAAATAATTCAGAATTTTATCTCAAATACAAAGAATAAATTGTATTTTGTAAAACTTTACACGCAAGAGAACTTCCAAAATTCAAGAAATTAAACCACTTTTAATACATTAAATTATATTTTGTTGGTGGAAACTACAAACTAGTACACAGAATAGCTTATGGCTAAATTTAATGTTTCTTAATTTTTTGCAGTTTTGTTTAGTGCTCGCGATTATACGTATAATACGTTTAAAACGTACACTGTAAAAAAAAAATCTGTAAAGTTACTAAAGTTTTTCTAGGAAACTGGGATTCCTAGAACTTTTTATGTAACGGCAACAACAAAAATTCCTGTAACAGCGTCTGTTACAGGAATTTTTGTTGTTGCCGTTACATAAAGAGTTCTAGGAATCCCAGTTTCCGAGAAAAACTTTAGTAACTTTACAGATTTTTTTTTACAGTGTATACGTAGGGAACCGCTTTTTACCGTATTATACATATAATCGCGAGCACTAGTTTTGATATTTAGGTTGAACTAATAATAACTGTAGACTAAAGTTTAGGTGCAAAGGGCAATAAATTTAAACTAGTCGGATGCGGTAATCCCAAAACTTCCTTTTATCTTATACATGTTAATACTTCCTGATAAATGCAGCCGGTTAGATGATTTACACCAAAATCTTATTAACAACAAACTTATGTCAACTTCTAACTGATTCTGAAGTTTCGTGAAAATCCGTGCGATAGTTTTTGTATACAGCTATGTCGGAAATCGTAAAAAAAATCTACATAGTAGCGCCACTTTTTGGGTGATATATGCCAAAACCTAATAAGCAACAACCAAACAGACAAACTCACAGACAGACATTTTGTAAATACATGTTTTTCGGGATCTCTGACCCCTAAAACGTGTAAACAAAAACTGGAATTCGAAAATTTTCATGAATCCAATACTTTCTTCTTGTAAAGATAGAAGAAAGCAAAAACGTCGCCTGCTAAATGTAGGGCGAAATTCAAATTAGAATATTTGTATTTAAAATAGAATTTTCATTATTTCATTTTTTATTATTTCATTATTTCTTGATATATATACTATGTGAAATGTCCATCTTTCCTTCTCAACCAAAAAATATTTTTCGCAGAATATCATAATTAGCACATTATTCTGTACACTGTAAAAAGAAATCTGCAAAGGTACTAAAGTTTTTCTAGGAAACCGGGATTCCTGAAACTTTTTATGTAACGGCAACAACAAAAATTCATGTAACAGACACACTTTTGCGCCAAAAATCAAGAAATCTGTAAGGTTACTAAGAATGTTTTAGGAAACTGATACGCCTAAAACTTTTCCTGTAACAGCAACCAGTGTTACAGATAAAGTTTTAGAAAAATTACTGTAGTTTTAGCAGATTTATTTGTAAAGCTACAGATTTCTGTACTTTGCAAAAACTAGTTTTGTAGATTTGCAGCTTTTTTCGTACAGTTACAGATGAAAGTTTAGTAAGCATGTAACTTTACATCTTTAGAAATACAGATTTTTTTTTTTTTTTTTTTTTTTTTACAGTGTATAGTAATTTTATTTCATAATGTTGTATTATTTTAGTTAACATTTTATTATAATAAACCAACAAATAAAAGACATTGCATAATAAGCCTAACTATAGTTTGTGTTACCTTTATTGTCCATTGGGAAATATTTCCAATAGAATGCCAAAAAAAAAAACATTGTTATGCATTTTTCTTATGATTTTCTTTTATTTTACTTCTGACTAATCTAAAATAAACATTCACATACTAATATTTACTCTTAGCAAACATATGGTCCTGTAAGGGTTAATAAAAAAGAATTTTACAAGCGGAAGTTTCAGAAAATCGAAAATCGATGCAGTTGTTTCTGTTTTAAATCGGTGTAAATAGACTTTGCTTCTGATAAACTATTTAATAATAATAATTGTAATAAGCACTGTTTGTATACTTCGTACGTTTTTAGAGATGCCATATAACATAATGTATATCAGCAGCAGCATCTAAAATGCAGATTAAAATAAAAATATATTATTTTAACAGTTGCTTATCACAATTACAACAACATATGAGATTAAATGATGGTGATGATACCTGCTTTTGTGTGCACTATCAGACAGTTATTTTAAAACTCTAGACAGTTATTTAAAAATATCATCTTTGGCATAGGGTATTACTGCTCTGTCGTTTACAGAGAAAAAGGCGAATTTAAACATTTTCAAAAAGTGGCACTCTCCTTGATTATTTTCATAGGAATATCTTTTCTTTAATAAAAAGTTATAGGAAACATTTTCAACTCCAATTTTTTTTCCATTTTCAGACTGGACAAGAATGCATTTAAATACATCGCTTTTAAATTAATTGCAATATTTCCATGAGAATTTTTGGTTAATTAATGTGATTATTTTTGTGAATATTAAACAAAAACAAGTTATAAGTACGGATATATGTTTAATCAATTTTCATGACAAAAACATATCTAAATTTCTCGAAGATAATTATTGAGATGAAGCAGTTTCTTAATAAATAATTCAGCAAATAAGGGGTTAAATAGTAAAAAAGTTCAATGTAAAAAAAAAAATATATATATATGCGAATAAAATGTTTTATACTTAATAAAACATTTCTTTAAACTGAAAATTCTTAAAATATATCTGTAAAAGACAGATAGATAGATAGACCGGATAAGAACCAGTCTCAAATAAAATTCAATATTGCAATAATAAATATATTAGCGATATCGCCATTTATCAAAAAAGAACACTATTAAACAAAAAAGAACACTATTTAATTTCATGTTACATTTGAATAGCCTTAAAAGAACAAAAATCTTCAGTAATGTATTTTATAGTATTCTCTCTGTGGTTTTCGAAATAGAGGTAATTACAAAAGATTATTCATCTGACGATAACGAGTTTTGAAATTATCTATTTTCTATAAAAATTTTCTTTTTCCTATAGTTAGAAATCAAATTTGGAACCCTTAGAATTTATAAAAAATCTCTTTAAAGATTTGCTAAAATGGCATAACAATGATCGTGAGGATTCATCATGGACATTATATTAAATCATTTATTACATGATGACGGGTGCTCCATAATGATTATTACTTTCATTTGTGTAAGTGAAAAACAAACATCTAAGTTCACGAAATCTCACGAAAACTGCTGGAACAGGAATCTGTATTTACACATATATATAATATATAATATCAGATAAATGTTCACAGATATATAATATGTAGTTATAATTGTATTTTAAAAAATGCCATAAAATTTTATGGGCGATATAACAACAAACTGAAAAAATAGAAACAAATGTCGCGAGCCATGAATTATATCAATAGTATATGTTAACTAAATTTTAGACGGACTTTCGTGAGCAAATTTAAAATGACCGAAGATATTTAAAATGTTTTCAACAGAATTGGCCTATTGTTAAGGAAATATAAGGTCAATTCCATCGTAACTGACATAACACTTGATCGTCGAATTTTGTTTTCGAAATTGTGTAGAAAATTTACTAATAAAGCTAGAACAAATTTTTATAATTTAAAATGTTTCTTACGAAGGATTTAATATCTAGATACCTGAAGATTATTTCAATCTCTCTTTTACTTCCAAAAATTATAATTTAAAATTCGGTAACTGATGTTACATAAAATAAACAAACATTTTTTTCTGCTATCATTCAAGTCTAAAAATTATCAAAACTATCCCGTTTAAAAAAGGTGATTTAATGTTCTCAATAACACTTAGTAATGGCAAATTATAATAGTAACATGTTTAATTTATTTCTGAATAAGAAAAAAGAAAATAAGGCATTTATACGTGTAACGGACGTAACTTTTATTGTGTAACTTACGTAACATTATGACTTTACAAAGACAATAACAGTACTTAACTTTGCTTGTAAAGTGTAATTTACAGTATCTTTTTATTAGTATTTTATTATAGAACATAAAAATATCAAGGTTTACATTCATACCCTTAAATTAAATATATTATAAATTTTATTTACCCCAAAAAATGAGAATTTTCTGTGGAATTACCCATTATGAGAAAACTACATCATGAGGTCACTAACTGATCGATCAAAAAAGTCTCGTCCAACACATACTATGATGTTGATGTTATCAAATATATATGAGAGAAATCAAAGAAACCGGGAGCAGTTCTCTTTATAGTACATTTATTAATGCTAAATAAATAATAATAAAATTAGCTTGACCCGTAGTGACCCAAAAATGACCCACTAATTGATATTTCCGGGACATGTGACCTAGCCCAGTAGTTTTCTCGTGCTCGAAAACGGTTGGATGTAAAATTTAGTTAAAATCGATTGAACCGTTTTTTAGATATAATTAGATTGACACTGTCCCATTATGACCAATAATGCCCCTCTAATTGAATGTTCTCGAACATGTGACCTGGCCCAATGGTCTTCTGGTGCCCGAAAATGTTAAAATACAAAATTTAGTCAAAATCGTTAGAGCCTTTTTTAAGATAAAATTTACATACATACACACACATAATTTTTGCTCGCATTATAGTATAAGATTTATTAATGCTAATGCTGGACTCGAAAATTTGTGTAAGCTTCTAGTGAAATAGCGTGCAGTTTTGACTGAATAAGTTGATTGCCATCATAATTTTCTAACCAAAATTTCCCATTTTTGACACTATCAGAAAATCTTTGAAATATTTCTTATTTAATTAAGAAATTCGCACATGAAAAGAAAATCATTTAAACTCATATTCTTCAGTAACGCCTAGTTCTAAACTGAAAATAAAATACTCTGCCAAACGTACATTACTTTTGAAAAATACAAATCTCTAGTTTTAATATTTTGACATATTCCAAAAATATATTACTGATTCTTTCAAAACATTATTCATTAGCCGATAACTGGTTATTGAATTATATGCATTTCATTAAAATGTCTTAGCTAGAAATCAATTTTGGCATGCGTTTACATGCAACTCTTTATATATATACTAAAATCACACGCTAATGAATGTAATAGTTGATGAAGTATATTATGACCAATCATTTACTGTTTAATTACTGGTGCTGCTTAATGATGATTGCTTTCAAATGCACATGAAAAGTACGTAATTGCAAGCTACCGAAAGCTGACAAAAATACTCGACTAATTTTCTGTATCTATGATTGAAACAATTTTATGCATCTTAATTACATTGATAACAATAGTCATTTCAGCATTATATTTTATTTTGTGTATTTCGAGAGTATTTTCTATTTATAAAACGATAGAAATAGTTTTATTTTTTGAAAAATGCTGTTGGTGATTTTCCAGATTTAGAGACATAGGATATATCAGATCTGTTAAAAAACTTTTATACAAAAGCTTACATTACAAAGAAAACAATTCCTGCCAGCTGGGCCTACAGGCGGAGGTAGATTTCGAAGTTAAGTACTAATTTCACCAACAAAACAAATCAAGAATAGAAATAAAACCCAGTTTAACAGTTTTATCTGGCCTCTTTTGACGAAAATTTAATTTCATTTTTCTGTAAGAGAGTTATCAGAATAATATTAAGGCGGTATTCATGAAAATATTTTTCCCCGCTCTACAACTCGAAATTTCCTGTCACAAATTCAGACTCATTTTTAAAAGCAAAAACATGAAATTTCCTAACGTGATATTTGAAGAGATTTATAAGAGACCTGTGTTTTTATTTTTCGTTCAATTAATTAGTACTTGATTTACAAACAATTATTTTCTCTGTACGACCATTTTTTTTTTTTTGTTTCCAGCACTATCGCTTGGGGTAATTCGGTTCAAAATGCCCATTTTGACAGCATTTTTAAAAACATATTTTCCCTTTATCAAAAAATCGGCCAATATACCACATTATATAGTTTTTGAATAAGAGAACCTGTCAATTCGATGCATTTGAGAGCGAAATTGAATTTAAAAATGAGTCAGAAAATAAACCGTTTAGATTTGAGAAAAGACTTAACATGATCATTTTTTCGTCAAGCGCTATTTTATGTTTATTTATTTATTTATTTTTATTTTTATTTTTATTTTTTGCTCTAAGAGTTGAACTTACCAAAGACTTGTCAATATGGAAGTTGTATATAATATTGAGAAAATGTATAATAAATTCAAGCGGATTGGATATCTTTTGTATTGACAAAGTTATGAATTATTTTCTTATTCAACTCTCTTCCCCTTTTATTTTCTTTTTTAATTTTGTTTTGCGGTAGGGTTTGGTACTATAAAGAACGTGTCAATATAGAAGGGTTATATAATATTAAGAAGATTTACATGAAGTTTGAAGGAATTTCATATCATTAGAATTTACGAAGTTATGAATTATTTTCTCCCTAAAATCTTATTTTTGCGCCCTTTGAGCCCATTTTTATTTTATCCAAAATCTGTGATACCTAAATTTTAGGCCCCTTTCCCAGAAGTAATAATAAATATAAACTGATTTGATATGTATTATAAATAAGGAGTTAAGGGGTTTTTTCTGGTTTTCACAAACCCCTCCCTATTTCCACCTCCTTGTACTGATTTTGTCTATTAACGAACTTGACCGAGATTTTCTGCCCCTTTATTTTCTGCATCAGTTTGGAAAAGATTTGTACAGAATTATAGAAGGAATCGTGTCCATAATAAAGTGATATATATATATATATATATATATAATTAGATAGATAAATAGATAGATAGATAGATAGAAAAAGCTTTGAACTGGAGAAGGGAAGGTGGTCGTTCTAGGTGTCCTAATCGGCGTAGATCTGCAAAAAAATTTTCTGAAATTCCAACATAGGTTGAGATTGCAATAGGTAGTATTTCTAATGAAATCTACCTAAAACAAAGTTGAAACTCAACATTATTAATAAGTTATATAAATTGTACGGACCGATAATCAGCGTAGCCAGTGGACTACTTTTATTTTAAATCCACATTTCTTGATTGGTACCACTTTTTTGAAATAGTAAAATTTGCCTTATTTAACTTTATTTAATGACATATTAATTAAGACGAAAACAAGGGGAATTTTACCAGTTCAGAAAAGTGATGCCTATCCAGAAAACTGAAATTAAAATAAGTATTCCACTGGCAACACTGCAGAAAATCGCTCTCTTTTATTGGAGAACTAGTAACTAGGTAGAACTCTCTTTTCGAAGAAAAAAATAAGCGAATACATTTTTATACAGTAAAGTATAGTCCAGTAATAATATTTCAGAAAAATTTCTGAATATTCTGTAAAGAAATTACAGATAAATTTTCAGGTTTGCATTAGACCATAATATGTCTTATAATTATCTACATACCATTAAAATGCCTTTCCTTAAAATCTACGAAAAATTTAAACCCATTAAAGTTCTGTTAAAATGATAGAGTACTGAACGTAAGAGTTCACCAGTGGTATTAAGACCAATCATTTTTTTTGTTTAATGACTGGTGATCCATAATGATTATTGCTGTCAAATGTACATGAAAGAAATAAATACGTAGGCTTCCGAATTCTGACAAAGAAGGGATAGAATTATTTATGTATGACTGAATAGAATTGTTTTTGGTAAAACTCATTTTATTGAATTATGCATTTGTGACTCAACAATTCCGATTTGAAAAATGTTTTATTTGATTTTAAAATACACCATTATATACAGGTAAAAAAATAATTAGAACTTAAAAAATGTATTGACTAAAATGTATTTTTTTTTCACATCTGCAATCCGCCAAGCATAAAATACTTCATATAAATTTTGTCAAAATTCTAACACAAAATTGTAAATTATAAGAAATTACCTTTCGAAAATTTATTTTCGGACCTCTCCAACTTTTTTAATTTTACAAAATTTACAAACTGTAGTTTAGAATTAAAAATGCAATACTGCTAAAATAACAAATGAAATTTTTTCATGAAAATTAACCCAATATCGCCTCCCTGTGTTTAGAATTCTATGAACAATTTATATTAACTGCTGTGTTGCGAGATACCAGCAATAAATATAATCCTCTTTTGAAGCCCACTGTATAACCAACATTGAGGTTTGTTTATGTTTCATATATGTAACACGGCGATACATAGTGTTAATATTGTTAATACTTGGTACGTAAATAAATATATTATTTTTTTAACTAAGAGTTTCATTTCGATGTATATGATTTAATATAGATTTTACAAATTTTTAAAAATTGTACTATTCTTTTTTTTAATTATTATTTACTATTAATTATCATTACACTTTAACATAGTAGTGCATTTTATATCGTGCATTATTATATGGCTAATTCAGATATATAGATTTTTCACATTTTCAGAAAATCGTTTTTCCCTTAATAGTTTTTTAATTGTTTCTATTATTGGTAAACCTTATTCTCTGTCATCAATTTCTTGTTATCATTTTTATTTCTTTTGATTATATTTGGGATTCATATTCGAAATTCATTCTTAGTTCGTTTTCATTGTTCGTTTCATGAGTTCGGCGGCGTTGCACGCCGCGTCGGCACTCCTTAAGCACCGCGATGCCATGTCATATATCGCGCTTTTAACTGAGACCCTCATTCTTCCTTTCCACGCCTACTTTTATACAATACAACAACGCTGCGTGCAATGTGTAAGGCTACATAATGGGCACTCCCGAATAGAAACGCCTTTATTTCATGGGCATATTTCAACGTTTCAACATTTTTCATAAGTTTAAATGCATATATTATTTGTATGATTTCAAATCTGAATCGCGAAAAGATTATGAGCTCCCGAGGTGTCCGTTAATATAAAGTTTAATTGTATCATATACGAGTGTCTTATTGTATTTCTATTGCATTTCTGTACTATTATAATATAATATCAAGCATATAAAGTAGCAATTGTAACTTTAGTGTCAGATAACGTTTAATAAACCCAAAGTAGATTTTCTCTCGCAATAAAATTTTGTTTATTTTTATAGTTTAAACTATATCACAATCAAACTTCTGTGTTAAAATAAATGTTAAAAAGTTATAATAAAATTGGCGTAATCTATTGCCATAAGGATAATTAAAAAAATCTATTTTTAATGTACTGTCATTTTTTTAAATGACAATTTTTTCAGTATGCATGCATGATATTTAGAAAATGACCTACCAGGTTTTTATAAAAGCTTCATATCTTGTGTAGTAGATAAATACAATGCAATGAACTATTTTTTTACGTGAAAATTCTTTAAATATTACTCATTTGTATTTTTAAATATTTACCAAACTTCCGAATTTAATGACATTTCTCTTCTTTATCATTGAAAAAAAAGTTTTGGTGCTTTCAATTTATAGGTGCATTTCTGAGATAAAGATATCCTAGCCTTAGCGGGGGAGGGCTTTTTTCATGCATACTTTTTAAGTGCCCTATTCGCTGTTCATATATAATAACGTTATCAATATTTATACAATTTATTTAATACGAACAATCCATTTATCAATTTTCATATACAAACAGAAGTAAATTATACATGAAAAATAATATATATCTATAAATAAAACGAGTATACATTTAAAAGTACATTTTTAAACAAGCATAAAAGCTCATCAGTTTTGTTGCCCTAGCTGTATATATCATATGGCAACAAATCTCAATTATATACAAAACATAAATACAATACAAATATAAGATATATACAAAAAATCTCCAGGTGCTCATTACTGGATGCACCCAAATTTTGTTTCGATAAGAGGTCATTTTAATTTTACGTTAACTATCTAATAATTAAAAAGAAAATATCTTATTCATCTCAACCATATGAGTGTTTTTTTGCACCCAACATATGTGGAATTCTATGCTCCAGATTCTAATAAAAATGAAGTATACATAATTTGCAATAATTGAAAAAGAATAAGAGAAGGTTCGAATAGTTATAAATTTAAAGTTTTATAACCAAAATTTAAAATATCCTTTAATATTAAATATAATACACTGAAAACTCTCGTTAACATTTGACATTTTAAAAGTACCTGACTTAAAAAAAAAAATCATTTTTAAATTTACAAATTTGAAATGAACAAAATAAACTGTCAAAGTAACAAAACGTTTGAAAAAAAAAGTTCGGAAAACATAAAAGTATCAGTAGGGTGTTATCTACTAAAAAACAACTTTTCAAAAGTAAAAAAAAAAAAAAAAAAAAAAAAAAAAAAAAGGGGGGGGGGGAGTTGTGGCTAAAAAATAGTGTGATATCATATTTCCAAGCTTATATTATGGTACTTATTTAACATTTTTTATTAAAAATTTACCATACGTAAGTCGAGTACCTAAGTATGCGTTGATAGAAAGCCTTTTCTCCTTTACTAAATACATCATAACGTGTTTCTGAAAATTAATTTTTTTTTAATTATGCATGATGGGCTTGGCGGCCATCTTTCCATATTTTACACAAATTTCTAAGCACACAAGTACATTGTTAAGATCGGAAATTCGAAATTGTTGCTAAAGCAAACATTTATGCTTTTAATTTATGGAAATGAGTTCCTAGAAATTTGTGTCTTAAAATAAAGTTGAAGTAACTTCAGGTTTCATCTTATGATTCTTTTTTTTTGGAGGGGCTCAATTAATTAGTTAAAGCAGTAAAAATCAATTTATTATTATTATTTTTTTTAATAAAAGACTTTCTTAATTTATCTGTCTGTAACGAAAACTAGAAGTTCAAAATTCTTAATAATGCAAACATATTACGAGCTTGTCTGCTTAGAAATTTGTGTAAAATATGGAAAGATGGCCGCCAAGCCCATCATGCATAATTAAAAATAAATTAATTTTCAGAAACACGTTATGATGTATTTAGTAAAGGAGAAAAGGCTTTCTATCAACGCATACTTAGGTACTCGACTTACGTATGGTAAATTTTTAATAAAAAATGTTAAATAAGTACCATAATATAAGCTTGGAAATTTGATATCACACTATTTTTTAGCCACAACTTTTCCCTTTTTTTTTTTTTTTTTTTTTTTTTTTTTTTTTTTTTACTTTTGAAAAGTTGTTTTTTAGTAGATATCAGTTCTTTTTTTTAAACAGATTATATACAATTGAAATAAGTCTACTCGCTAAAATTACTCCTTGTATAGCCTTTATAAGCAGGGATCAAACACAATAGTATACATTTTGTTTACCTATCATTCATTTTTTAGAGTAATTAATAATTTAAAAGTAATGAAAGTCAATTTCTTCTTTCAAAGTATCAGTCTTTCTCAATTTATATCTCCTTAAAATTTTCTATGAAGGATGAAAATTTAGTAAAAATCAAATAGAGTCAAAATAAAATATATATTTACAGTTAGTCTGTCAGTTAATTGTTTGCTCTAATTTTTTTTTGCTGACGGTTTTGCAAAATAAATTTACCTTTACAAATACGGATAATCCGAGAATGAAGCCCCGCAGGCATCTAAAGAATCGAAGATCTGTCTAAAGAAGTAAATCAACAATTCTAGACATGATGGTGAAACATTTTTCATAAGAAAAGCTAAAAATTTAAAGATATAAACTGTACATATAACTTCATGTTCATTTAGATCGTGTTATAGAGAAGAAAGAATAAATATGCAATTTTACTCAAGTCTGTTTATCCATACCTATTTGCATAAATGTGAGAATATAATTTAGTATAAAAATTCCGGTAAATTGATTATCTTTAATAGTCTATTATTAAAGCCGCATAAACATTAGAATTAAATTTTTTCCAGTTAAAAATTGCCTGAAATCTATAGTTTTATCGTTCGTCAAATCTGTTTTATGTTTTTTTTTTTAATACCCAGACACCTTTTCTAAACTCTGACAAAAGATCACAGAAATACAGAAGTTATCCAAATACTTATATCTTTCTATCGTATTTCTTTTTTTTGAGGGGGGATGATGAGGGGAGAAAGAGCGCTTAAGAACTTCGTTTTGTTCTTAGAATTCTGAACAAATCATTGAAAAGATCTACCTACATAAGTCTTGTTGCAGAATTTTCATTAGCTAAGAGTTGCATCAACTTATACATCATGTGAATATATTAAATTACTTTTGTAAAATACTACATGGGAGACATTGATATTTTCAGAGCATTTGCCTACATTTTAAACTCATAACAACTCATTTAAAACATTTCATTCTAAACTATTCATTAATTTTCTGTACGAATTAAGGAAGTCGTTGTTTCCATGGCAACTGTATCTTTCACTATTGCTTGTTTGTTTGTTTCATTGAACACATATATATCAGATCACCTGGGGATCACGGTGGGATTCGAACCCGCCCCCACCTACTCTCTCAAGCGATTAGCGGCATGGTGTCTTATCCACTCAGCCACGGTGGGCCACTATTGCTTTCTCTAATACCCAGATACTCAAATTTAACCAGCTGCGCTTAGAATCATGCTCATAGCAGAGTACATTTATATGTAAGAGTGGTGACAAATGCACAAGTCGTGTACTCATATTCAAGTTTTTGTCCAAAGTACAGTAACTCAGTTTTCAGTAATAGACGTGGAAAATTTCGATTAAACTAAACAGAAAAGTTAAAAAAAACATTGGCTTTTTGATTTGATTTTATTCAAAATCGTCTTAACAACTAAAGTTAATGTCCGGGATCCAGATTAATTTTTCTCTGTTAGTAAAATTAAATTGACCAATCAGTAGCCTTCATCCTTGCAGGCTTTTCGGTGTTTCCTGCAAACATAAAAAAGTTTTCAAAAATGCAGGCTTCTGATTGATCAATCTCATATCGCTAATAGCGTAAAATCTATCTTGATCTCGGCCTATTCAACGCCCTTTAAATATTCAAGAATGCCTTGACACGCGTCAGGAAAATATCACACAAAGCAGGCAAAACAAAGAAGAAAAACCATTCATTGGCTCGTTCATATCCACGAGCCAATGAATGATTTTGTTCCTTTGCTTTGCCTGCTTTGTTCGATGTTTTCATGACGCGTGTCAAGACTTTCTCAAATATCTAGGGGGCGTTGGTTTATTTCACCATCGTGAAGCTATGAAAGGAGAGGAGCAGACATGTCATTCTTCCCGTGTGAAAAACTACATACCAAAATAAAACGAGTTCTTTCCCCCTCTTCTGCCCTTTTCTATCTTGATTTTGACCGATAGCAGCCCATTTAGCAGTATCCAGTGCAAGATGCCGCTATATATGGCGGACGCAAGGGGGAGGGTGTTCACGTGACCAACGACTTAATAGGCCAGTTCATGACGTTTAAAAGTCACACGGAGTTGGATCATCTTTACATGATGATTAGTACAAAGCGGTGCGCCAATTTTTTTTGTGTCCATTGCCGTGTACAGATAATCAACTCCGAGGCTAACGAGAAAGACAGGCTACCGCGTTGGGTCCGATTCTTCTTTTTTTACAGACCGCTGGAGTCACGTGATGCTCTTTTCGCACACCTTCATTGGTGCATTCGAGCATCACGTGACTCCAGCGGTCTGTAAAAAAAGAAGAATCGGACCCACCGCGGTAGCCTGTCTTTCTCGGTAGCCTCGAATCAACTCTGTGTGACGTGTTGAGCTGGCCACACTTTAGGAACAGCCTCGAGGCTAACGAGAAAGACAGGCTACCGCGGTAGGTCCGATTCTTCTTTTTTTACAGACCGCTGGAGTCACGTGGTGCTCGTTTCGCACACCTTCATTGGTGCATTCGAGCATCACGTGACTCCAGCGATCCGAAAAAAAAGAAGAATCGGACCCACCGCGGTAGCCTGTCTTTTTTCGTTAGCCTCGAACAGCCTAAAATGACGTTATCTATATATTTTTCGAGGCAAACGAAAAAGACAGGCTACACTGTTAAAAATATCGTGAAAAATTACCTCTGTTTATAAAGGCTATCTATTTTCTGACCAATGAGAACGCTACATAAACGCCTATGAATAGTTCTCATTGGTCAGAAAATAGATAGCCTTTAAAAACAGAGGTAATTTTTCACGATATTTTTAACAGTGTACCGCGGTGCTACACAGTCTAGAATATATAGTGCGGAAATCCAATCTGTCGATTACAGCGATATCTGCAGGATATTTCCCAAAACTCTAAGACAATTTAGTCTAGACGCTGTAACATTATTATTTTTTTTTACGTTTTATTAACATACATCTGATCTGTGTGCTTGGCGTCAAACCCGCTGTAATAATGCGATGTTTACTTTGAAATTTGAAAATATATCGCAGATGTTGCTGCAATCATCTCCCTGGATTTCAGCGTCAGTGCACATTTAAGGGATACACTTTTTAGCGGTTCTTGGATAACAAATTTCCACATTATGTATTCTAGACGCTGTAGCGGTGCATTACACATGTCTCTTTCTTCTTTAAAAAATATCCTGCAGATGTCGATGCAAATAACTGTTTGGAATTCGACATCGTTGTACATTTAAGGGATTCAATACTTCCGCGCTTTTTTAAGTATTGCTGGGATAGTCGATTTCTACAACATATAATCTAGACGCTATAACGGAGCTATAGTTTCTAGAAGATATAGTTTAAAAATTGGCTTATTAAAAAAATGCTAAAAAATTGTATCCCATAAATGTTGAACGTGGCTGAACGACGAATGTCGATTACAGCGACATATGGTAATTCCAACGTAACTATTTCAAAAGAAAACGTTTCGCTCAGAGAAGATCTAGAAAATGTTGCTCCTATCGACGTTTGTCATTCAGTATTTTTCAGTAATTATGGGATTCAATTTTTAGCACTTTTTAAAGCATTACTGGAATAGCCGGTTTCCACACTATGACCGTGATCTAGGTAGATTTTTCTCTGCTATCGTAACGAGATTGACAAATAAGAAGCCAGAATTTTTGCTAAATTTTCGCTGTTTGCAAAAATGTACCTGGATCCCGGCCTATATTTCTAGCCGCTATAACTGAGCTCAGGAATAGTACAGAAAGCAATCTCCGTATTTTGATACATTAAGGCCGGGATCTAATTAGGAACAAGTGTGTCTCTATAACAAAGTAGCGACATACGGCCAATAAATGTTTATTGGTAAAAGTGCTAAAAACAAATCGTTAAAGTTCTTTGTGAGCATGCCGTTGTCGTCAGGCTAATGCATGTTGAATTATTTCCCTTGTCTAATAGAGATCGTCCAGGCGCGTATCTTCTAATGGAGGATATTCCAAATATGGGTTCGAGGCTGAAAAATTCACGTGGTACCGGTAATTTACCCAAAGAATTTCTAACTGATAAGAAGGGAATCAGGAAACTACACTGTTAAAAATATCGTGAAAAATTACCTCTGTTCTTAAAGGTTCTCTATTTTCTGACCAATGAGAACGCTATATAAACGCCTATGAAGCGTTCTCATTGGTCATAATACAGATAGCCTTTAAAATCACTGGTAATTTTTCACTATATTTTTAACAGTGTACTACTTCTTTCTCCCATGAACTGTTTCATTGGCTAGCGGGGATTTACATTACGTAGACGGAGCCTTCCTTCTTTACGCTAGACCTTCTTGCCTTGACCATGTGATCATAACGTAATTGAATATCCTCTATTCAAGAAAGCGGATTGCCGTACTTTCGACAAAAACTTGAAATGAGCATGCCTCCTGTGCATATATCACCACTCTTATGTATAAAGGCTCTCTGTTATGGTGTTGTTTCTGATACAGCGCCTAGAATACCTAGTGTGGAAATATGCTACCCAAACAGTTCTAAAAATTTGTATCCCTTAAATGTGCGACGATACTGCTAAAATTTCAAGTGTCGATCGCAGCGACATCTGCGGGATTTTCGTACTACTATTATTACATTTTATAGACTAGCACTTTCTTGCAGTTGTAGAAAATATCCTGCAGATGTCGCTGCGATCTGCATATTGCAGCAGTATCATTGCACATTTAAGGGATACAAAATTTAGCGCTTTTTAAGTATTACAGTGTTAGCCGATTTCAACACTATATATTCTAGGCGCTATAGTTTCTGAGCGCTGTTGGATAAATTTCGATATTTGTGTTTTAGAGTGAGCAATAGAGAAAAGTACTAAAACTACAGAGCCTAGAAGATACAGTGTGGAAAACGTCTATTCCTATAATGCTTTAAAAAGTGCTAAAAACTTGTATTCCATAAATCACCAACAATGCTCAGCGGCAATATGCTGATACGTGCGCCATCTCGTAACTCTTTTCAATATAAACACTGTGTTTTCAAAAATTATAGAGTGTTAAGTATCGGAAACTATAATTATAAGATATTTTGGTCTGTTATAAGCTAATTTAGTTAAGGAATGACGTGAAATATGTTAAAGAGTCTCTTTTAGAATGACTATCGTTTTTAAATCACTACGATGGCGCTACAATCGACATCTTGTTATTCAGCATCGTTGTACATTTATGGGATTCAATTTTTTAGCACTATTTTGTAGCCGTTTTCCACACTGTATCTTCTAGGCGCTGTACTAAAACTATTGAAACAACAACTTCTTTAACACCTTCGGGACGAGTGCCTTTTACGAAATTTTTAATCTTTTGTCACCGTTTTTTTAAAAACAGAAATTTGTGTCTTCTTGAATCGAGAAAATGCGCTGATTAAATAAGGCAAATTTTACAGTAAAATTTTACTGGTGAAGAAAAACAAGGATTCTGAGCGCTTCATGCGGCACGTATACGTGTCGCTCGTCCCCAAGGGGTTAATATTGAAATGTATAGCAAAGGAGTTCAGAATCAATGCCTTAAATAGTTTCGAATATGCACTGTTGTTATGACATGAATACCCTTCCTGGATGTGGAAATACAAAATGTGTTCAACATAATTGGCCGCAATCTAGATAGATTTTTCGCTGTTAGCGAAACGAGATTCATCAATCAGACGCTTGCACTTTTGCGAACTTTTCACTGTTTGCAGCAATGCAGGTTATTGATTGATGAATCTCGTTTCGCTAACAGCGAAAAATCTATCTGGAGCCCAGCCTAGATTTCTGTAAACATTGCACTTCATCCATGGCACTAAGAAAACGACTCAAAACTTTTATGACATAGGCTGGGATCCAGAAACAGCAAAAATTCTCAAACATTCTGGCTTCTGATTGGTCAAACTCATTTCGCTAACAGCGAAAAATCTATCAGGATCTCGGCCATAGTTTTCTTCGATGAAATCAATGCAAAATGATAATATAAAAGAATAGTATAAGACTTCTAAAATGGTTTGGCGGGTTTATCTCTGTTTGGCAAAATTTATAAACTTTAGAATTAATTAACAGTTTTTCGCTAATTAAGAATAGAAAATTTGTGTTTTTAAATCTGAATTTTATAAAAGCACGTAGATTGGGTAAATATCTGTCCAAAAATGCAATCCTTACTTTTTTATGTCCATTATTTAAGTCTCTACCTCGATTGAAGCATAAGGTGTGACGAAGAGAATAAATTTGTCATTTTCAGTATCTCGACGTTATTTTAAAAAATCTATATCTCTGTTTATAATTAATTTATGAGGATGCATTTGGTCTCAAATTGAAGATCTTTTCCATTAGGTCCTTCTGGTTTTGGTTTTATTTTTCTGCGATGATTGGTTCTTTTGATATGGGAAATTTTACGCTGGCATGTTTGGTCGATTTAACATGGAGAAGCTGGCTTCCGTATAATAAGCAGTTACGGTGTCTTGCGTTTTATTCTTGGCGTTTGTTTGTTTGGCGAGGCTAGCATTTTTTTTCAGCTTGGCTTGGCAGAACGAGCGTCCTGCTTGATACCAATTTATTTACACAAAGAGGAATAAATTTGACAGCTAAGTTATTTATTTGAAAATTCACTGCTTATTTATATTCTCACAGAGACAGTGTTTGACATATGATAAAGCTTTTGTTTAAGCGATTCAAAATGAATCTCTACTTAATTTGAAAGGGAAAAATTATAGTGAAAATAAATAAATAAATATATATATATATATATATATATATATATATATATATATATATATATATATATATATAAAACTTTTTTAAATATCATTGAAAGATAATGAAAATGACTAATAATATGAAAACACAAACAACACATTAACCAGATATTATGTAAAAAATTAGTCCCATGTACTACCTTATAAGGATTAAAATCGAAGAAAAAAGAAGGACATGGATATATATATATGAAGAAAAATAAATAAATGAAATGCTTATATAGTGAATTACTTTATCAAAGGTACAGAATTCACATATATAAGCAAGGCAGTCTTTTTCTGTAGCGAATAAAGCTAAAAGCTGAATAATTTATTCTCTCTGCACCCGAATGACTACATGACCAAAAATAATAGAAGAAATATGAACACTGGATTATATGAAAGGCCTTGAAATGGAAAAAAAATATAAATAAATATTTAAACAATTTATATTATTATGTATAAATGAAATGATATATTATTACTCAGCTTTCCATATATAATTTTACAAGATTTAATCATAATTACCTGCTACACATGTTGTAATTTGCCGCTATAAGGATAAGGTTAATTTGTATAGTTAAGGTAAAACAAATATTATATCCAAGGACTGCAGTTAATCTAGAAAAAGTGCCTTGATATATGTATTTAAATAATAAAAAATAGAAAAACATTACAATATTAAAATTTAAATTACCAATTAAAATTTTAAATTTATATAACTAAACTAAAAAATACCCTAATCACTTATTTTACAATATTATAGCTATAAGTTGTCTATAACTGCCACCTAGTGATAAAAGAAATAAATAAAAGAATGTATCTATATTAGAATACATAACTGCATTATAGATTTATTTTGTGGTGCTACCATCTATTATGTAAATTTAAATATAATAAAATCCTCTTATGCGTCATCAATGATTGTAAATGTAAAAATATTTTGATCTAGATACTTTAGTTACTATTATTTCCTTTTACAATTTCCAATATTTAAAAGAGAAAAATAATAAAAAATGAACAAAAATTACATTAATTAAATAAATATACTAATATTTTTTGTGTAATATTTTATCCAATTTTATAATTATTATTATTCATTTAACTGTCCAATTAATATATAATTATATTTAGTTGTAATGAAAAATAATATTTTATCCTGATTAATTAATTTCTATTTTCTTAAAATAAAAGTAACTATATATATATATATATATATATATATATATATATATATATATATTAAATAATGTTCCAAAAGTACAGATAGACAGGATGATACTAAAGTATTTTAATGCAAATTTCCGTAAATTAATCAGCAGTATCCAAATTGGCCTTTTTTGCTAAAACTCATTTATCAATAGCATATATTTATAATCTTTTGTTTTGTTTTGAAATGTCAGCCACCTAATAATTTTAACTGCTATATATCTGCTATAAGATATAAGTAAAATGAAAATGCTTCGGGATCCTTGTATGAAGGGCTATCACAGAAGCAATAAGTAAATTTGAATTTCTAAATTTTTTGTGTATTATAATGAGTTTAAAATCTTTAATGGGCCGCCATTTTGAAACTAGAATAAGGATCAAGCTGGCCAGCAAACTCAGTCGAGATTTTAGTAAGTCCAATCACATGTATAGCTATATCCAAATTGATTTTTAGATCAGAGTGCTACCGCACGGCAAAGATAAGACATATATATATATATATGCGTGTGTGCGTGTGTGTGTGTGTTTATGTGGGTGAAGTGATTCCTACTTTTTCTACCATTGTTAGAAATATTATGTCTATCAGAATTATCTGAAAAGAACTATTTTTTGTAAACAAATAATCCATGTAAAGTTCAAGGATAAAATAACGCTTGTTAACAATGTGTTTTTTCATATTTAATGGCACCCATACTTTTTCTTCATAGTTTCTTTGTATGTTCATTGTTAACCTTCTTTTTCATTTTATCTATGGGTTTTATGAACTCTAAAATGTTAGGTTTAGTGTTAATTTGTTTTAAATTAATTTTTTTTTAATTCTGCGCTTATTATATATTATATTATATTATAAATTGTGTAATATACTACATATATTACATCATAACTTATATATTTTTAATATTACTGTTATTTTTATACAACTACTACCTCTTATATTTATGTTCTGGAAAGAAGTATGCGCTGAATCTACTAAATATCGTAAGAAAAACTAATGTAATTAAATTTTAAAATACAAATTAATAAAGAAAATACAATAATATTTACTCATACTTACTCAATAGGTAATACTTCATTTTATAAGATAACTAATGTCATCAATATTGACATTTATTATTTAAATGACTTTTCTTTAAATTTTATGCATTGTTTTAATTAATTCTCATAGAATTTCTTGCCCCACCAGTGGACGAGAGGTTCTGCTCTCGAAGCTGGTAGACGGGAGGTGCTGGGTTCAAACCCAATCGCGCCCGTCGGCCTAATCTTTCGGAGTTTTCGTGGGTTTTTTTTTCGGACCATGGATTTCCTTGCGTTAATACGGGTTAGGTTCCCTTATAAAGACCCCCCCCCCCACACGGAGGGCACCCCCCATTTTGGGCCCATATTCCTCGTGTTGAAAATTGGCCGTCATAAACACAACCAACCATAGAATTTTTTAGTTGTTTTTAGAAGATAAATAACTTGGATCTATGTGCTGCATATTTCCATTACAAAATTATCTAAAGAATTTTGCACTTTGCAAATACTTCAGCAAAATTATTAGTGACAGTATAATGCTGTAACTGTTGTTGATAGTTCTAATTTGTGTTACACTATTAAGTTCCGAACTATACAAAATATGAAATTGACGGCGCCGCCAGAAAAATGAATTGACTTCTACTACCTATAGAAATAGTACAATACGCGCTGGAAATAGAAGTTCTATGAATGTTCCCATTGAATCTCATAGAAATATATTGAAATTTCATTTTTTTTCTTTGCTCATTCTGTAATATATCGAATATTCTAAAATCATGATCAATAGAAATACATATTATACGCAGTATTTCTTACATATCATACTTAGGTAAACCTGATTTACTTGATTAACAACAAACTCAAAAAAAATATATTCCTTATTAAATAATTAAGAACAGTTTTATCAAATTCAATATATAAAATTTATTTCAGCATTCCGTACAGCAATATGAAATGAAAGGATCAAATGAACAATGCAAGAAAATAATTTTATGAATTTCTAGTTGAGGTACAACTTCACATTCAAGAGATATATAATTCGTTTGCCGGAACATTAGGGGGACATTAAAAGCTTTAATTTAACCTTGATATATAACATTATTAAATTTTAAAATAAATAATTTAAATTACAAAACATATTAAACAATAAATTTATAAAACACGAATACAAAAATAGGTTAAAAAGTAAATAATAAGATGTTGGCCAACAGTCACAGGTGTTTTGTTCATCCCTTCAAAAAAGGCGCTTTACAAAAACGACACGTTTTTCTTTACAACAATAGCACACTTTAATGATTAAAAAAAATGATGATTAAAAAAAAATAATTGGTGAAAATTGTTTTTCTCGATTCATTTATAATCATTTTAAAACAGGAAAGTAGATTTTAATTACATTTGAAAGGGTTTTGGTTCACTGTAATATTTTAGGTTTTGCATATTTTGCTCTGACACTAATCTTCTGGAAACATTCAGAGTAATTGATTTTTACACAAATATTTTTAAAATGTGTTTCATTTAAAACTTGTAATTACAAGCTGATAGCGGAAAGAGTAAAAGCGTTCAGTAATTACGCTCTGGAATGTTATTAAATATTAAGGCATGGTAAAGATGCATGTGATATCCAAAAAATTAAATAAAACTGAATGATAAATAAGCACATTAAAGCGTTTCCGTTATGCTTTCTAATCAATATATATAAAATAACTTATTTGCTGATCGAAACTTCTGTAGAATAAAATTAAAATTTTGTATGTTTTGGAATAAGTTCACTCGAGTGTTCTGAAATATTGTTTAGTTGATAATACTTTTTTTTTTGAACGACTTTTTTATGATTACATGTTTATTATCTACTTTAAAACATTTACGCTCAATGCTTATTTTTAAACTACAAGAACCTCTTTAAAATTTCGACGTAGTTTGTTACCATAAAATATCTGGTACATTAGTTTTTTCATTTTATTTAAATTTTAAGTCTCAGAAATTGACACAATATTGTCTAATTAGTAAATGCGCAGTGTTTTTTCTGCAATAAAAATAAGGCGAAAAATTATGTTAGAAAATTGTGAAATAAGCTTCAAAATTAACACATTAATTGCTGATGATGCTAGAACGCTCCTTTATATTGCATTTTTTTGTCATAATAAATGCTTTTATCGAATGCTTATATCAATGACGAAATTTTCTGAAAACAGAAATTATTATTTTATATAAGTTTACTTTAATTACCATTCTTTTCTGCTATGTAATAGCATTTATACCTTCTTTACTTAATGTATGGTCTCTGTAAAGAGTCTTTTTTTTTATGATGGAGTATCCCCTGGTAGCTTTTTTGCCTGTCTTTTTTGGAACTAATTGAATTTCTTTTTTACTAATTTTTTCAAAATTTTCTTTTTTTTTCTTTCTCTTTTTTCTCTTACATTGTTAATCTTTGAGTACTTTATATGCTTATATTAAAGATATTCTTTTCTTAACATTTTATAGTTATTTTCTTATTTTGGCTACCAGCCACGTCTAAACATAATTTTTTTTAAGACTCCCTATTGCCCCTGCAACACGATCACCTCTCAGCTGGATGTAAAGTTGCCACGCAACTAGGCAGCCCAAAAATCAGATCACATTGTTCCATTGTGCTATTTTAAATAAAATTGGGAAATTAGAGATTATATCTTTTTGCGATTGGATATTGTTATTGTAACAAGTATTATGCATGTCTGTATCGCAAATAATAAACACCAATCTTTATTGCATTTACACACTTAAATATTTAATTTTGTTTTTAAAAGATAATGGAAGATACATTTATTTATTATTAAAATGTGTCCATCTTTGAATGCGATGTAAAATTCAGTGAAGATTATTTTAAACAGGCATGTTTTTCTATTCATTTTTATTTACTTGCTACAGTCAATCGAGTGATCGCGTTTGAGACATAGGAATAAAATTATTGTTTCATTTTCCTTTCAATAAATGTAATTAATTCTGAAATTTACTCACATACACTTAGTTTCAAATGTACTTTAATCTGCAAATATTAATCATCAGTTATTAAATTAGATTTGTAAATATATTAATCTTTTAAACACATAAATATATTACGTTTAAATATGCATTTACATATGTATCGCTTTTCCAATTAAATCAAGGTACGATATGATAAAGCCAGAAATTTCCTATTAAAAACATTTCCGGACAATAATAAAAGCCTTAATCTATCATCAAGTATTTGGGTTTCATCCAAGTAGATCTACTGAACTATAGTGTAATTAGAATTTCACTCTTTGAAAACATAATGCAATTATGTGCATCTCCTTTCACAAAACAAACTTCGTTAGATAACTGATTTGTTGCCCTGGAGAAAATGTAAGATTTATATCCTTAACTGCAATTTTGAAGATAAAACTAAAAAAATGAACAAATGTATGTTTAAGGAAGCGTAGTAATTTATCGGATAATTTTTA
Organism: Maratus speciosus; assembly: GCA_963932465.1. Taxonomy (NCBI): domain Eukaryota; kingdom Metazoa; phylum Arthropoda; class Arachnida; order Araneae; family Salticidae; genus Maratus; species Maratus speciosus. Next base: position 131,389,703 of record OZ010791.1, read on the forward strand.
TTTTGCATTTTTTTAAATATTTTAAGTAATATCATTTTAAAAATAAAATGTACTGATTAAATATATACGAGGATACATACAATATAAAACGGAATGTATTACTTTTAATATTATTTTCCACATAATATCTTGATTTTCAAAAATCCCTTTTCCAGTCAGTAGGTAAATTTCTATTGCTTTGCAACTTATCGCGTCATATCATTTTTTAAGTCCCCCTAGATTTTTAATCTGTTAACTAAGTCTGCACGTGTAATTCAACATGAAAACCATTCATCCCTCATTTTCTCTTTGCATGGTGATATTTCGCTGTGAGTGCACTGTCAATTCAGCAATGTTAAAAACAATTATAAACCGAACAACAATGTAAGATGAACCAAAATCATGAAACTCAGCTGCCCCTAAGACGAAAAGGGTGCATTGTAATGTAGATCTCCGCCGTGTGACGATCAGGCGAACTTAGTCTCAAGGCCGATATTACAACCAAGTGAATGCAGCCAGAGACCAGTTACACAAGCCGTTAATCTAAGAACTACACCCTGCAGGTAGTCACCCGGTCTGCGGTGAGGGAAAAAACTTTCTACTACTTTATCATAAAAGAAAAATGATTGGCTCTCTAGCCAGTTGTGCATATATGCCATTATATTTACATGTCGTCAAAGTGATCACGTGCGTATTTCAGTAGTTTTTAATATATGATAGTCAAAGGGAGATAAGTAGGCAAGCTATTCTAAGGGTATCTAATGCACTTTGTCCAAATTTTCCTGCAATAACGTACCATATTTGGTCGCCCTTGTCATGGAAAATGAAGACAACGTTATATACAAGTAATCTGTCGATATGCAGTTTTACTTAGTTCAGTAATCGGTAAAAATGTAGTGCGTTAATAGGAAGCTGGGCAAAAACTAATTTTCATCAGTCACATTGACACAAATGCAATACGGTGAACATTGCTTTAAACAGATTGTTAAGTTTCCATATTTTTTATTTATTTTTTGGTCAATCATAAATCTTTTACAACTCCGACATATGTCTGTGAAAATCTATTTTACTCTGAGCAAATATTCGTTGGCTTTTACAAGTTATCTTGCAAGAAATTATATAATAATCTGTGTAGAAATGGAAAGAAGAACCTACTACACATTTTTTTTTTTTTTTTTTTTTTTTTTTTTTTGTCATGGTGAATAAAAAACAGACATATGTGTGTCAATCAATAATGGTCTAGTCACATGATCTCTAGTAGGTACCAGAATGAGATTCGGGTTTATATTGGATTGATCCTCGTAAGAAAAGTACGTGTGCATTAATAAATAACAATTATATATCAATACATACACGATTATAAAATGCCCAATTCTAATAAGTATCTTTTGGACTTTTTGAGACTGTGAACAAACACCATATTTGTGCTAATAAAATAGTATATAATCCTAAAACAAACCCTTCACCTACAGAAAATCTACTTAATGTTTGCTCTGAATAATGTATCAGTTGTTCATAGAGTGTGATGTTATGTATGTGTTATTTTCCCCATAAAATTTTGTAATTGAACCTTGCACATGCACACTGTTACTTTAAATATATAAGTATGATATTTTCTATAATTCATTCTCAATATTTATTTCTGCATACTTTAGATATCTTAATATTGTTAATTTGTTTTCCTACTAGCAAGCACATAACAATTAGATATTCAGTAGTATAAACATCATAATTGCGTGTGTCTATGTAGTATGGTTATGCGTTATAAAATACTTGTGGAAAGTGCTTGCCATAATACCTTTTAATGTATATGCAAAAAGTCTTAGAAATTAATGTACATATTATGTAGACTACAATTAATTATGGAACGATATTTCTTAAATTTTATGTATTTTATATTCATTAAATTATCCCTTTCACAACAGATTCCTTTCATTAATCTTAGATTTTTAAGCGATATTCGATTAATAAGTTAAAGCATATTTTTATGCGTATTCATATTTCGCAGAAACCAAAAGTTCATTAGTAATATAAGAAAAAAAGGAATGTTTTCCTACAAAATTTAAATCGTTATCTATCACTGGGTATTTGGAGTACATCCAAAGTGTTCTACTAAATTGCAATCTATTAAGAATTTTCTTTTTCTTTCCTTTCGAAGCATAATGCTGTTATGTTCACTTCCTTTTCTTAAATTAAACTTCATTAGAAGTCCAATTATATCTTTCCTTGCGGAAATGTTAGATTAATATTTCTCTTTCTATTTTCGAAGAGAAAATTAAAATAATTAAGCTTATTTCGGTTCTTTATAGGTAAGAATATAGCCGTTAATTTTCTACCCTCTTTATTTACGATTTCTCGAGCTACTATAATTATTCTACTTTGAAACTTTCTGGAAAGATAAAATTTAAATGTTTGTAGTTTATCTGTGTAGGCATTTTTTTCGGTTGAAAATGTTGCTCTAAAATGCAGTTAAATATAACTATTTAAATGAATTGTAATGTATGGAAAATTCGCTAAAATGAGAAAAAAATAATGTGCAATGTTACATTAAGTTTGAAATTCATGTAAAGTACATAAAACCTATTACAATTTGTTTGTGAAAATTTATGTTAAATATCATTAATAAGTTTCTCAATTTCCTGTTTTTGTATACATAAAATTGAAATGTTTGTAGTTTATCTGTTACCGCAATTTTTTTCGGTTGAAAATGTTGCTCCTAAATAATGTTAAATGTAACTTCTTAAATGAATTGTAGTGTATGGGAAATTCGGTAAAAAGAGAGAAAAAAATTGTGCAATTTTACATTACGTTTGAATTTCGTATAAAGTACATACAACCCATTACAATTTACTTGTAAAAATTTAAATTACTTATCAATAATAAGTTTCTTAACTTCCTGTTTTATAAGAACTTTTACAGGGAGAACTAAAACAGAAAATTATGATATGCTATTATTAGAAATATATTGTGTTGACAACAAAAGAGTACTTAAAAATAATCTATTTTGACAAATCCAATTTTTTTTAATTAAAAGTATTTGAAATTCGATAACAAATAACAGAGATATCATGAGAAATACCACTTTTTTCTATATTGAATGGGGTAACGGCAAATCCACTTGATGAAACGTCACCATAACGTGGCAGCCATTGCTCAAGATCACAGTGAAAATGCTGAACAAGTGCAATATTTCTTATTTCGTCATATTATGACATGACCTATAATTCTTAACTCAAATGCGTAACTGGGGCTGATTATCTTGGGAACTCTCATTTTCTCTTTGATGTAGTCACACCATAGCAAATATACATACAAGGTGTTCTAGCTAAAATTGTGCAGACTTCTAGGAGAGGTAGCGTACACCTAGGCGAATCGGAATTATATAGGAATGCAGGGTCCGAAACGCCTTCCTGACGCGGTAGAGGGTATTGAATCAGTGTTGCCAGTGGGCTACTTTTTTTAATTCCGATTTCATGATTGGAACTGCTTTTTTGAAATGCAAAAATCCCTGTTTTTCAACTTAATTAATATATCATTAAACAAGGGGAATTTTATCATTTCAAAATAGTGGTGCCAATCAATAAATCTCAATTAAATAAGGGTAACCCACTGGCAACGCTGCCAGGGCTAAAACTCAGCTTTGTGCGATCCCGCTTTTTCAATGCCTAGTGTTTCCAATGGGCTATTTTTTTTTATTCAGATCGGCACCAGTTTTCTGAAATATGGAAATTCGCCTTATTCAATAACATTTTAATTAAGGCGAAAAGAAGGGGCGTTTTACCATTTCAGAAAAGTGGTGCAAATCAAGAAATCTAAATTTTAAATATGTAGACTACTGGCAATACTGTCAATGAACTTACTGGGTCAGGAAGCCGTTTCCGACCCGGCATTCCTATGTGATTCCGAGTCGTCTAAGTGTACCCTACTTCCACTCGAAATTTGTACTTAGCGGTGGCACCCTGTGTACATATATTAATTTATTTCGCCGTATTTGTTTCGAAGTGGGTGTAAATTATGTGTAACCAATGAAATTAACCTTGATTTTTGATCAAGTTTATGTAAAGATGAAATTTGCCATAAATAATAAATTTTGTCACTTTAAAGTAAATAAAGCTTTTGACTCAGAAAAAAAAAATAATCGAGAAAGAACACAGTTGAACAGCTTAATAGATCAAACTCATCATTTCCTATCCCGTTAATGTCAAATTTATGACCTGATTAATAGTCGCTGTATTCCTAAAACTCGGGGAACCTTAAGAGAGAAAAAAGCTAACTGTAGTCTAACGTTCAGTGTGAGTATAATGAAAATTGTAAATACAGATGGAAGATAAATAGAACAGTACCGAAAATATAAAATATAATTAATTAAAAAAATTATAGTAATATGAAAAAGTTTAAATATTAAGATATTCCATTTCTCAAAGCAGTGAGGAAGAGAAATGTATAATGTCACAAAAGTAGAAATCTTTTATTATAGAAATTTGCGTTATTGACACAAAAGATAGTTACTAGAGACAAGTATTCTTGGTACAAAAATAAAAGCACTGAATATATTTTTATGTCGCTGAAAATTTGTCGTTCTAAAATATCCTCAGCGCCGCCCATGTGCTATGAGGCATAGCATTAGGGCATTTAACATAAAAGGAAAAAATGAATTATTCTAATATATTTTCTATACGAAACAATTGTTCTCATTATTTGCAAAAGCTGGGTTCACGGGGCAGTCATCCCTGTCATCCCTGTTTACATTATTTAAAATTCATTTAGAGATTTGAATTTTGAATAATCTAGACAAAGATTAACTTCAAAAATTTTAAATTAACTGAATTTTTGGAAGACGTAAGATAGGTCAGGACACAAAATTTCCATATTAAGCATTCGATAAATTTTATTCTTTTTAATGTTAAATATAATTGTCCATAGCGCATGAAAACGCATCCCATTCAGTTCAGGAACATGTTTTTTTTTTTTTTTTTTTAATATAGCCGTACTTTAAATTTTAGTAAAGCAGATGCAGATTAAAAGTGTTCAGTGATGAAATTAAGCATTAACTTTTAATAGCGAAAAAATAAAATATATAAATAAGCTAAAAATAGGGTGTCTTTTTTATATTAAAAAAAATAATAATAAAATAATTTTAATATTTATGTTAGCATTTGGATTGCGGATGAAAAACGGAATAGGTTAAACCCCTGCATGGCAATTTACCAACTTCGTATTTTTTTCGTAAATTTTACCAAATCGTGAATCGTGGCAAAAATTGATGATTTCATGATTTTTGTGACGGGAAGACACATAGAAGACGCATGCATAGTAAACGTGTATGTAGAATTTGTAGTATGAGTGACATTTTGAAAAATATTACATGACTAGTGTAAATGCCATTCATACGAAGAGTGGTTAAAAATTGTGTTTTTCACTTAAAATTTGAAAAAATGATAAAAATAATTGACAATATGGAAGCGTTTAGATAAGCAAAGTTAGGCTAGTTTATGTTCTAATATACACACTATTAGCATTTACAATACTTCTGAGTAAATCAGGCTTTCCAGCTAATATACCATAACAAAATTAAGATCTCTTAAGAAAACAAAAATATAACAAATATGCAATAAAACTGTATAATTAAAAAAGTCTGCTGCAACTATTGAAATGATGCTAATTTTTAATACTTATTTTTATAACACTTTGAAATTGTATTTTTTATCGTTTACCCACCCCCTTCCCCCCAAAAATAATTATATGTATATTGATTAATAAATAGGATAAGTTTTAAAACCCAGCATGTTTTTTCTCTGCACAATCTTTGCGGTACATTTTAGCAGAAACGAATCTACGGAAGTGTCTCGGCGAAAAGAGGAAGCATTGTTAAAAGTTTCTTCATACCTATTGGTGTTTTAATTCTGATTACCCGCGGCTGACGTAACATGAGTAAGAGGTTTCAAATGACTTCATTTATGTCGTCTCCTTTAATTTTCATATCACCATGATTTATTTTTTTTCATTGATTCAAAAAGTGAATGACTCGCAACAGCTCTTCTTGTTTACGGGGCTTTACGCTACGTTTGTTTTCAACTCGATTTCTGAAATGGCTTTTGAACTGCGCAAATCATTGAAATTTTGTTAACTTTGAATCTTTTATAGAAAATTATGTTGAACAGAAGGGATTTCAGGAGGAAAAGATTTGTATGTAGGAAGATAAGTTTTCTCATACACATCTGAATTTGAAATTAAGCCTAACGAGGCTGCATCTTATCGCAGATTGGTAAGATTGATGGGTTTGGCCGGATTCGTTACACTGTGTTTTATTATATACAGAAGCAGGTGATCCAGGTTTTTAGCGCGGAATTTAAAAGGCGACTTTTACGAATTTGACTAAGGGTATTCATGTTAAGGCTCTCCTCTCCGTTCACTTGCTACTATAGCCGAATCTTAATACAAAAGAATACAATATTACAATAAAATATAAAGAATATGTTTATGTAAAGCTTCAATACAATTGTATGGAAACTGAATTTTGAAATACGTTAAGTGAAATCAAGCCGCAGCGTAAGCGCAAAAGTAACACATATGTGCTGCATTTTTAAACAGTGAAACTAAAATAAAAATATTTTCAAAATCAGGTCATATACAATTTATTAAATATTTGGTTTTATTTTTAAGCAAGGAAAACCCATTTTTATGAATAAAAAGTTATTTATCAACATTTTCTTGCAAGCGAATTATTGGCATGGTCTTTGATACTTTTTGGTTGTTAATCGTGATAAACATTTAAAAATTAGAAGTGAAACAATAACCATGGAAGATGCATAAAATATAAATTTAATTAAGGAAAAGGAAAAGGAAAATGTGATATATCTTAAGAGTTTAAAAGTTGATAAATGTAATCTTCTGTACTGTAATTTCTTGCGCACATATGTATCTATTATATTTGCATATTATTATTATGATTATTTCCTCAAAAATAACTATATTCCCATGTCTTTTAAACTTCAGACAGTAACATTTATGTCTATGATTATTTATAATATCTCTAAAGTAAACCAAAAAGTAAAAAATTACATTCCTATAAAACATAACTTTAATCCTCTCGCTGCGCACCCTGCGATTTCCACGGGAAAGGTAAAAAAAACAAAATTTGCGCAACACGCGATTTCCGCAGGGGTGCATTTAATCAAGTTTAATTTGCAGAATTTCGCTGTTATAAAATTATTCTTCCACTTCCGTTTTCTGGCAACCTTTTTTTTATAATCTGCTTCTATATTAAGGGAAAAAAACTTTTTTACATTTTTTTTTTTTTTTTTTTTTTTTTTTTTTTTTACGTATTTGAAATATGTAATGAAATAATAGCACACTTTTTGAACATTTTTTGATTAAAAAATGACGCAGCGAGAGTGATAAAAAGACGAAGAATGATACCAATTTTTTTCTGCAATCGTCATGTTTAGTATTTTTTGAACATTTCTAAAGTATTTATGGTGCAACTAATGAAAAGTTTTAAACATTTTATTCAAAATTATTCTAATAATTTCAGATAACGCAATCGTCTCAGGAAAGATAATTATCATAATAATGAGTAAAGCGCAATTAATTTTTACACCACCCACAAATTATATATTGGAATGCTTCACATTCATGACTTTCGGCATCATTACTTTTGAAACAAAAATCAACTGGATTCCGGAAAGTTACGTATTTTTAATCAAGATACTTACATCAAATAATGCAAAATATCTTCAAAGGAAATTTTGAATAAATCAAATTTCCCTTGATTGCCACAAATCGAGGCAATGGAATTTGATTTTGCGAAAGAGATTGCAATTTGATTATATTATTGCGTTGATGATGGTTTAATTACGCCATAGAAACTTAAAAAATATTTTTTAAATATTCAACCTTGACGATCAATTATAAAATCAGTATCATTCTTCATCACATCATGAGTACTTTCTGCTAGAAAAAAGTTATACAAATCGGGTGTACCATTTGGTGGAGTCCCTTGTAAATATTTTTGGCTGATCTAATGAACGATAAATTCTATGCACTTCGTAATTTATAGAAAACTCTTGGTTATACACCTCAGTGATCATTTGTATTTTCATCATGCTTGGAGTAACATAACGTTATTAAAATGCGTGGCAAACGATTTCTCACATGGGTCATATTATAATAAAATTATTTTGTACGTCCCTGTAAAATAGCTATAAATTTCACTATCCTTTACTCTTGAAAAGGCATATATTCATCTACCTTAGTGATGGCGTATTAATTCATTTTGATTGAATTTTTGTAAGATCATTAATAAAAAAATGTGTCTACATTATTATAGATAATATTTTTTTTCCATACATTATAATGGAACGGATTTATTTTGCACATCCCCGTAAACGAACTATAAATGCTACAGACTTAATTTTACATACAAAACATTCTATAATAAACCTTACTAACATATAAAAATTACATGGCAATCTGCGAATATTTCAGAGTTTGGAAACATTTTGGGAAAGCCTATTTTAGTTTACCTCAAATAGGCATATAAAGTCATTATGGTTCATGTTCTGTAAGATCATTAAAATGCATCCGAAACGATTTTTCTTGATGCTTCATTATAGAACGGGATTATTGCACGTCCATATGCCACGGAAAGGTGGTCAGACGGAAAGACAGATAAATCAAATTCATAAATGATTCCTAACTATGGCGGAAAGTGTTAAAAAACGTCAATATTGTCTCCGTAGCTTTAAATAGGGGACATTTTTTCTTTGCAATGTCGCAAAATGTACAAGTTCCAATAACTGAAAAATGTACCATACCACTATCTGTGACAGCGTTTCTGTCACATGTCACCTTTTCTTCAAAATTAATTGAAAACAAACTTTTTACTTTAAAAATATGTTGTTACCTCTCTGCCCCCCCCCCCTCGTTAAACTAAAATTTGTATTTAAAGTCAGTGCATATGGATTTTTATTAAAGAATTTTTTTTTCCGTTTCTGCTAAAGTCTTTAACACAAAACCGTTAAAAATTATCACGGAATTACTTAATTTTCGTTAACACCCTGGTCATTAAATAAATCAAAAATATATGAAATGCAGCTGTATTACGTTGAGTTTCATTATTTTTCCTTACATCAGCTAGCATCCGCAATCAAAATATTAATTCCCAATAAAATTCCTTAATTCTTAATAAAATTTTGCAGTTACAAAAACAAGAACAAAAATAAAAGATATTTTATCGATTTTTGTCTCGAAAATTATTACAAGTACTTTTTTTATTTTCACAAGTTTTTGATAAGACGAAATTTTAAAGCAAAAAATAATAAAATAAAATAAAATAAAAAGGCGAGGGGGAGGGGTGTTGAAGAAGGAAAAGAAATCATAACTTCGTCAATTCACAAAATATCAAGCAGATAGCAAATTCATTTTAAATATCACTAATATTATCTACAACATTTACATTGACAAGGTTGGAGAAGCAAAAAAAAATCACATCCCCGTTGTTCCGCCACTAAGGAGATAAAAAAATATTAAGGGCGAGATGACAACTTTTAATAACCCGCAGAAATACTGCTTAGAGTCGTATTAAACGGGCGTGTGGCTCAATTAAAAGATTCTCAGAATGAAAATTATTGTGAGCAGTTCATTTAATGAAACAATCATTACACGCTTTAAATTTATGATATACACTGGTGTGCAACAATCATAAAATGCTAATTTTCAAGCGCGCGAGTACGCAAAATATATATATACAGTGGACTCTCTCTATTCTGAACACTCATCGGACCGACCAAAAGTGTTCAGATTATGGGGGTATTCAGTATACAGGGAGTTTGAAAATGACTACTATGTATTGAGATTATAGACTATATAGAATACTTAGCCTGGTTAGCCATGCCAGTTACTGAGATGGAGGTGCTCAATTTATACTCATGTTCAAAATTAAAAGAAATTTCCGATTTGGTCGATTATCTCCAGAACTACTAGACAGATTTTAATTAAATTATCTATGTACATAGGTTAATATAATATATATAAAAAAAAAACATTTAACGGTTATAATACATACGCATGATCGTGCGTAAAACTCATCAGCGTCAAAAGATATAAAACAGAGCTTGCAATACTGACCTAGAAAATGGGTTAATAGGGAGTATGGTCCTCTCTTACAGTTATACTGCTCTTATAACGAATTCATACTTGGAATCAGGCAGTTAATGAGAATCTATGGCAGTTAGTCTCGCTCCTCCAGCAACGCTGTTTTCAGGCTCTTGGTAGTTCTGGAAGGTGGAAAGCGAGTTCCAGTTATCCTCCACAGAGCGTTCTAGACATACTCTATAGGGTTTAAATACGGAGATATGACGGGCCAATCCATCAAGCGAATATCTTCAGTTTCCAGAAATTCGTCGACTGGATGAGCTCCATCTGGGGCGCGTTGTAGTCCATTAAAATGAAATCAGTCAACTGCATTCCTTAGAAGCCGAACATAGAGGTGCAAGATATATAATTACTAAAGCTCACAACAATCACAGAGCTTTTGCCAAGCAAAGGTAGAGGTGTGCGTACGTCATACATGATGCCTGGCCAGACCATCAAACCTCCCCTGCCACAGTAGTCTCTTTCTCATACGTTGAAAGGATCTCTAGTTTTATCCAGCTGAAAATACGTCGAGAATTAGTGTTTTGGCTTAACCGAGACTCATCAGCATATAAAACGTTCTCCCTTGATACCTGGTTCAAAGCTAAAGATCTCTACACCAAGCTAAACGGGTTCTCCTGTGTGCAGATGTGAGTAAGACGCAAACAGCAGGTCTTATTGTAAATAGCCCTCTGTCATGCAGCTTTCTGAAACAGTAACCCTTGAAACTCGGCTTCATGTGGCCGCATAAAGGTCATGGGAGAGCTGAGAAGCAGTTGCACTCCTGTAATGGACAAATAGTAATTGTCATTAGACGACGTGGCTCTTTGACGGCCTTACCTAAGCTTTTTCTCTAAGGATCCAGTATCCTTAAACTGTTTCCAAAAGGTCGACACGACACTAGGTATTACATTGAAGTCACCGGGAATTTGCACTTGAGTCTAACCTGTTTCCATTCTCCCCGCGATTCACCTTTTCATTCCACCATCCAAACATTGGTGGTTACTCGTTCTTTCTGTTTGCTTTTGAATTTCACGGAATGTTGCAAAAAATACCAATATATTCGGTGAGGTGTGCGAGCGAATAAAACGCGAAAATTACCACGCCCACTTATAAAGCCTTCTCTCTACTTGCTCCGCAAATACACACGTGTACGCTTACGTATTCTACACTGAAGAGTTACATCGCTGTTTCGAAGCAATAGTTTCACCATTATTTCGGTGATTTTCATGAAATTCGAAAAAATATGCAATTTTTTTTTTTAAATTTTGAACATGAGTGTAGATTTGGCGGCTAGTGCAATTTCAAACTAAATTCAGTTGGACATGTACTCTACCATCTCATTTGTTTATTTTATTAAAAAAGGTAAGGTTGATGGTAATCGTACTTCTTGTTTCGTGGGTCAATTATGGTTCTGTGTCTTCGTCACTATCCTCTACCTCTTCAACGATGTTGTTGTCGCAAACTGGAAGGCTTCCGTGGACTTAAAGATAAGATGCAGGTTCAATTTCAGTATGAAGCTCCGGAAGAAATGACCAAAAGTCACTTACAGCTGTTGCTTCTTGGTCCTCTATTCTTGATTGCTGATTCTCACACGGGAATCCAGCTTCGCAGAAGCATCTGCGGATGGTGTCGGGGGTTACTTCATTCCAAGCCGTTGATATCCAATGGACAGCATCCATGACGTTGATCTTCTTCGTTAGTTCGATTGCTGAATTCGCCTCCTCCATCCCCAGGGACATTTTCTTCAGAAAATGGATTCGGTAGTGAGCTATAAAGATCTTGATTACGCCTTGATCAAGTTGTTGGATAATAGAAGTACAAATCGGTAGCAGGAACTTTGGGCTCACGTTGCTCAGCTGCATGTTTGTATTTGATCTGGCATTATCCACATAAAGAAGAATTTTTCTTCCTTCTCTCTTCATCATCTTGTTAATGCTCTCCAACCATTGTAACAAAATTGTGACCAAGCTTTTATATTCGATTTATCATAGTGCACAGGCAATGATGCGATCTTCACATTTTTGAAGCATCGTGGTTTTTCACTTTTTCCGATCACAAATGGTTTGAGCTTCAGACCCGTAAAACTTGGACAGAACATGGTGGTAAGTCTTTCTTTCGACGAGTTCGTCAAACCCTTTTATTCTTCTGCAACTATTTTTTCCGAATTTCTGCGATGGGGGAATTCCCCAGATTCCGACTGCAAACACACGTTCAGTTTATAGAGAGGTGGGGTAGAATGGGGACCAAGCGTAGCGTTCATAATAGCGGGGTGTTCAGATTAGAGGGTGTTCAGAATACAGAGAGTTCTCCTTTTGTTAAGTATATGGAGTTTCGCCGGGATCGTTAGAATGTGTTCATAATACCGGGGTGTTCACATTAGAGAGTGTTCAGATAGAGAGAGTCCACTGTATAATCACTATAGGTTCTATCTCTACATCGCAGCTAGTCGATCGGACATCTCCATCAAGTCACGCATGGTCATAGTGTCAAAATCACTAAGGTGCAACAAAATATGGGATCTTTCATTCGTTTCTTTATTAATCTTAGATGATCGCCATATGGTGACTCCATTGCAAATCCACTGTGACTGTTGTCTTGTGATGAGTCACGAGGTGACATTACAATGAAGTCACCTTGTGATTTTCATGTGACCGTCATTTGAAGACTCAATTCTGAAGACGTCGTGAAAATTTCATTATGACTAGTCACCAAATAATGTTACAATGAAGTCACATAGTGACTTTTTAATGACCAAGACACCATTGTGAAGTCACTATTGCGTTCCTTTGTGAAAAGTCCCCACATGATTGTATATGATTTTATTCTTAAAAAACAGCTATCAAGACGATTTTACAATGGAGTCTCCAAAAGACGGTCACACGAGAGTCACAAGGTAACTTCATTTTAAAAGTCACCCAATGACCCGTCAAAAAGCAGCAGTCATAGTGTCATCTCAGTGCAGTGACCAAATCAGAATAAGAATGAGACGAATGGAAGATATCACATTTCAGTTCATTGTAATGACGACGACACTTGTGACGATATGTGACTTCAAGGACAGTTCACATCGAGTGGCCATGTTCCTATGGTAGTACCTATTTTCTACACTTTCTGTTCATAGAATTTTCTTTTGAGTACTCATGTATTCAGAAATTAGTATTTTGTGATTGTCGCTTAAGATTTGTACACCTGTGTAAATCTTCTTAATATTATCTATGACTTTTGAAGTAACGAGATTCTGATAAGATGAAATCTATTAATGAATGATATTACTAAAAATATTTTGAAGGAATAAAAAAAATAGCTGTTGAAGAAAAAAATATTGTATTAACATGATTCTGATAAAAGAAACTCTTAACTCCTAGGAAAATGAATTTGAAAACTCGTCAAAAGCGGCCATAAAATTGTTAAACAAGGATTATCTCTAATCTTGATTAAATTATTGTTTTTGAAATTAGTACTTAACTTCGAAATGTACTTCTCCCTGACCGAGCCGCCAAGGTTTTTTTAATTGGTGTGACAGAGGAAAATACATGTCGTGCACCTGCACTACCTGAAATCTACCTGAACCTGTAGGCCGAACCGGTAGGGATTTTTTTTTTTTTTTAATAATTTCACTGTTGACATCTAAAAAATTTTCTTCAAAATTGTTATTATATTTATCGTAGTACAATGTAAGTATTCTTTTAAGAATACACTTTTTCATGAAATACTTTTGTAATTTCTTTTTTCCTTGGAATTATTAATCTCATTAAATTTCTTTCAAAATCTTATTAATTGTTTGTCCAGTTCTCTAATGTAACTTTATGCATAACGATGTCGCCGTTTTACAATTATTCCGGAAATTTTTGAAAGCGTAAAATTTACACTTTTATAATTAATTACAATTTTCTTGCGTACGTGAAATATATTTGAAATTAATTTCAGATAACTGTCAGAAATGTATTTGAAAGACTACACATAATGATTTTTAAATAAATATTGTTTTAACAAGAAAATGAGTTTTTGTTTTAGATAAAATTTAAGTAAAATGATTGTTTGAACATGTAAGCTTTAAATTAATTATGCTTCATATTTAATTAAGTCTAATTATTTCATAATTGTTTTTTTTATTTAACTGAAGAAATATGTTTAATATAATTGAAATTGTTTATTCAAAGTTCTTTTGATTTTATAAGTATAGTCCACGAAAAAAAAGGAACAACCCCAACATTTTTAAATCACCAAATTGCTCAAGGAAAAAAACGAATTAGGCATTCAACATGATATTAGGTTTGAAAATTTCCGTAACATAACTTAATTTTGACACATTATTTCATGTTTTTGGTACATTTTACATTAAGATAATCTGTCTAATCGTCAGTCGGCAGGTACCATATATCCCTAGATATTGAATTATTTCATACATAAGACTAGCAAATTTGCTAAGAATAGTCTGCACTGCCGATATAATGTATTGGAATAATAAAACAGAAGAAATAAACAATTAAATTTAAAAAATCGAAAAAACCCGACTGCGTAAAAAGCGAACTAATTAATTATTTCTCATAAATGTGACACTATTTCTTTTCAATTCCTACGATTAGCTCACACTCTCGCTATATATATCTTGTTCAAATTTTCAATCGTTAATAAAATACTTATTATTCATCCAATCAAGCTCAAATAGACTTTTTTAAATTTGTAGTGGATGACACTTGATGTTAATCCAGTTTTTTTCCCAAACATTTATTAATTAATTAAATTAAATTAATTCATTTTCAATAAACGAGAGAGCCAGCTTCTTGATCAAGGTATTTTAAGCGCCACTCAAAAGGAAAGAAGAATGGGAGGAAAAAAATTATCTTAATGAAATAAGTAGGAATTGACTTAAAATATTTTTTTTTCTTACTTGTTTATATTACTTACGTATTTTTTTTTTATTTACTTGTATTGATGACTTTTAAATTGTGTTTAATTGTTAGTTCCTATCGATAAACACTGTTTCCATGAAGTCTATAGATGTCTATGATGGTTATAGTTGCAGTAAAGCTAGAAATCCTACCTACACAATTTCCAGGTTGTATAATACTTTAACGAAGCTTCTGACTGTAAAATAGTCAACGAAACATCGTCTTCATTTTGAAAGACCTATCCAATGACATTCCACTCAATAGGGTGCGTAAATCGTTTTCGTCTCTACCGCCATTTTGTATTCTATGGTCGCCATTTTGAATTTATAAAAACAAAACCTAGCCTATAACCACCAGGCCGTTAAGTCGAATTGATAGAGACCTCATTCATTAAAATCCATCTATTCGTTGGGATGTTTCGAGAGTATAAAGAAATCCACATACATAGATACCCGTGAAACACATAACCCTTCTTTTCAGTGGGGTAAAAAAAAAAGAAAATCAGAGAAATATAGAAAATGTGTACTCACATACAAGAAAAGCATTTGGATTCATGCTAAATGGTAAGTATACTAATAAAAATTGCTGTAAATCTAAACATCTCCTAAATATTTAAAATGAAGCGCTCCGTAATTTCCCCTTCCCCCCCCCAAATACAGTTAATCAATTGGAATTAATATAAGTTTAATTCATATCTTGGATTTTATAAGTTTTTTACAATTGATATCGTTAATTTTCGCTTAATTTTTATAATTCTCAAAACTATTTAATAAATATGAATATTTATTGAAATGCAGCTTCCTATTAAAGAAGGGTAAAAATGAAGAAAATAAAAAAAAATCACAAAAGTAAAAATATTTTATAAAAACAATAAAACTCTGATGCTTTATTAATTATCTGGATTTCTTCAAAACTGATCCCTTAAATGCAATCTACTATGAAAATTGTTCTTTTAAAACACAATGTAGTTATGTTTGTTTAATTTTCATAAAATAAATTTCGTTAAATAAACAATTTATCTTTTCCCAGGGAAAATATAAGATATATGTTCTTCATTTTATTTTAGAGGAGAAAACTAAAATAGTTAAGATTTATTTATGCTCTTTATAAGCAGGAATGTATTCGTTAATTTTCCAGTCAATAAATCTATGATTTCTTGTGTTTGCAGCATTGAGGAAATTTTACTAAATTAATTGCTTTTAAATAATGTTTTAAAAGATCGTGACTTATTATAGAATATAAAAATATATCTATAAATTTACAGAAATGCATAAGTGAATCTCAACTACCTTCAAGAACAAGTTTTCCATAACTATAATTATACACATTCTAGAAAAAATATATACAAGTACAAGAAATCGCAAATGATATTGGGGGGAAATTAACCGTATAGTCATATTATAAACTATTATTTTATGTAAATTTTACATTTTATAAAAAATACATTTTTGGAGTCACTATTTTAATTAGATGTTTGAATTTCTCTAGTCAAATTCTGTATATTTATAGGTATATGCATTTTGTTTTCTTTGTATCTTGTTGTTTTTATTCATTATTGAAAATTATATTTTATAGAAAATTACTTTTGAAGTTTCAATTATTTATAATTTATGTCAGAAACCATAATATCTGTCGTATAATGATAAAATTTTCATTTCAGATTTTCAGGCCAAAATATGCATGTATACAATGTATAAACGGTATAGTATTCCCCATGTCTATACAAAACTATACCTATTTTCAAAAACTCATTGAATACAATGCATATATATTGTTAGAAAATGTTAAGGATGCAGAACTGTTGGAAAAATAAATGTGTAATTTACTCAGTTTTTCGTAAGTGCATGATAAGTTTATAAAATTATATTGTTGTCATAAAAGTGACATTATTGTAATTAAAATTTACTTGTATTTATGTGTGCTTATTTGCTAAATCGAAGGTTATGTAATTTTTTATGCCTTCAAAAACTGAGACATGTGTGAAAATGTAGACAAATATATGGATTAACCCGAATCAGCGTGTTGTTGTAAATACATATTTCCATATTACACAAAACATTAAAACAAATCAGCTAGAAACAAAACAAACATACTAAGATTATGAGTTTGTTTTTCCCGCACATTTTAAACAATTAAAATATTTGCAAAATCTGCAAATTTAAAACGTTGCAATGCACAAACTACACAAACATGACGTGAAATAACTTACTGCCGTTTTAAGAACACTCACCCGGATCCTCTTCATCAGTACGAAAATTTGCATAAAGATACACAAAAATAAAAATTAATAAATAAAAAGATTAAAAATTAAAAATGTGTTCAATCAATCCCTCTTTAATAGTCATGAGTACTGCCTAATGAATTGACTGAAGTGAGCAAATGTCGCAGAATGAAACGAAGTGATTGATACACTATGTATCCATTAACCTCCTTTACAGCATTTTCTGTAATTTGGAAGATTTTCCAAGGGCGTGAACCGACTCTTCGATTGATCGGAAACTCTTTGGTAAACTTTACACTATGTCCTTTCTCAAGCTTTACAATCGTTCTTACCATATACATTGTTATCCAGATGGTTATTCTAGTCATACACTACATAGCCATTAATCACCAGGCACTTAGAATTTTTTATATTTTGTCAAATATTTAAAGATATGCTTGTCGGGTTTTTCTAGAACTGCAAGATTATGAGGAATAGGTTTGACTTCACATTTATCAACCGATGTTTTATCTGAAGGAAAATTAGGGGACCAACAGAAACTAAAAAATATATAATAATATTTTAGATCACCATGTAAAATAAAATGCATGAAATGATCTATTGCTATAACATACAAATATGCGAACTGTGTACAATATGTGTATTCATCTCTGTAAGAACAGCACTTATATTCATTGATATATATCGATCTTTTTTTAAAGTTCAAAGAATGTTTGAATATTTTTTGTTTCATCATGCAGGGTTTCCAACAAAATTTAACTTCAGCTTAAAATATTTGACAAAGTCTTGTAGAAATAATATAGTGCAACAGCAAGTTAAATGTATTAAACATCTGACAGAATATAAACAGTTGTATTTACTTAATGCCAACGAGCAGATTTGGAAGAAATGCTTTGAATTTTATACATCTTTTTTTTCTAGGAATAGGCTCATTCTGGTGATTTTCCAGGAAGAAGTAAAGCAAGAATTAAAATGACAAATAAAAAAGTAAAACATAAAGACGACTATAAAGAAAATGTAATTTATGAAACAGTAAAATTCTTTTCAATCACTATATATTTTGATTTCTTCTAAAGATCTCCGTTAAATGCAATCTTATAAGAAATTTGTTCTTTGAAAACATAGGTATTGTAATTATGGACAATTACTTTTTATATTAGAAATATTTTTAGATGACAAATTACTATTTCCTCCAAAGAAAATATAATATTTATATTATTTTTTTTTTATTTTGAAGAGCATAATTGAGCATAGCCATTAAAGCATATTTATGTTGTTTATAAGCAAGAATATATATGTGTTAATTTTCTATTCACTAATTTTATGATCTCTTATACTTGCATTATTCAGAAATTATTTTCTAATGTAATTATTTTAAGTAAAACTTAAAAAAGCCATGGTATAAGACACAGCACTAACATAAACCTATAAATTTACAGAAATGTACTAAAGAATCTAAAGTACACTTTGTGGCTAAATTATTAGTTCTAAGCCTAAAATTTACAGTGTGATGAACTTAAATCTATATGTTTTTCAACTTATGGATTTTTAAACAAAATAACTATATTAGGTATATTTAGGTAGAATATGTATTGTTTAATTGTAGAAAAAGTAGCGCAAGTGTTATAAGATAAATTCTTCAATATTTCGTTGAACCTACCTTAACGTCGATTAAGATCAGTACTGTTTCTGGCATGCTTTGTATACACTTTTTTCCATTTTCTTCCAGTTCCTTACAATGGTGCCAGAACGTAATAAAGTTTCCTGCCAACTTTCTTCTGTTTGTTCAATTTTCTTTTTATGCTTTTCGCAATAGAAGCTATCTGGCATGCTTGTGTTTAAATCCGTAGAATTGCCCGGTAATGCAAAAACCTTCGGTTTCTCCTTAGTTAAGAATTATATGATTATCTTCGCTTTATCGCAGGGCACTGAGGCTCGCATGAAAATGCATTTGGGGATATCGGGAAACCATTCCTTTACTTGAGGGATCAATGTTTAGGAAGGAAGTAAATCCCATGTAGTGGCATGAGGAATGAGGTCAATACTTGACCTCATTCCTCGTGTCATCTGTGATGTAAAGGCGGCCTGTATCTCTTCCACTGATGACACACCACACCATGATCTTAAGTTGATGCTTGATGACCTGTACAAGACAGTCTGGTATGTTAATTTTCGTCTTTTTGCGCCAAACAAATGGGCCTTGTCCATCATTATTCGATGTGAGACTCGTCGAAAAAACAAACCTAAAATTAAAAAAAATACTTTGAGGATAATTGTAAATAAATGAAGTAAATATAGTAAGTGAAAGACGAAAATGAAAAAAATCCTTTAATCCATTTTCCCAGTCTTCAGCGGTTATGTATCGATGACATTTGGCAAACGTTTGGCAAGTCGTCGTCATTTAAACCCCAATTCGGCAACAGCGCATTGTTGTTCTGGCGGAAATATCAAAGCTAGCTTTATTTACCAATCTTGCCAACTACTTTGTGAAATTTGGTCTGTTTTCAAATCAAATGACACAGATTTTTCGTTCATCTCGAGACTTAATGATGCGTTGGCACCAACAATTTCCATTCTTCTGCCTTCATATGACAGCGTTATTATCAAATTTATATTTTATTCCACTTATAGTCATAGCAAATACATGTGTAAGAAAAGTTTTTCTTAAAGATCGGAATGCTCAAACAATACGATCTCTGAAATTTTATCCGATGACAAGTCTTTGCATTTACCCATTTCTAACAAGTGTTTTTAAAGACTTAGATTACAATAAATCGAGAATTACAATAATAAAAGGCCAGAAAATTATTAATTATAAATATTCATTATTAATTATAATTATTAATTATTAGAATTCAACGTAAATTAGCAAAGTCTTTCATATCATCATGTATTTCTATAGCCTTCTTAATGTACGTTATGCACTAACAGTCACTTTCCCAGTCATTGACACCTGTCAAATGTAAACTGTTAGTGACACCAGTACTGAAATAATAAACCAATGATTCCCAGCATTTAAATCCATGGACATGATTATAAAGAAATACAAATTTGCGCCAATTTTTACGTGTAGAGTTAAACAAAATAAGAAAAAATACAGTGGTTCTAATAGTTTTTTCACATACTTGAGCTAAAATCATTAGTTATTCAATGCATATATCACGCATTGTTAAAATTTTGTCCTGGGTTACACGAACTTTTGATGATGCAGTATTGAAACCTTAAGATGATGAAAAGTTGTCACAGCATTTGGAGATCCGTTTACCAGAACGACAAATGATGAGACGAGATTTCATGCTCTTACACATTAAAAGTTGTATAAATTGAGCAATTTTTTTTAAACTGTGTATAGATTCAATAATGATGCAAGAGTACTCACAACAACAATTTCGTCGAAAAAGCGTAAAATTATAGGCAAGAAATTGCCGGAACATCTCCGCGATTTGAAGAGATTCTTCAACTATTTGAAGATTTGTTTTCCTCTTGACTGGCAAATTTCAGAAACGTTTGAGCCTTACTTTGAGAATTTCCCGTGCTTTATTGGATTAGGAACATATGTAAAAATGCCGGTTGAATCATAATAGAGGATGTACTAAAAATCATAAATGACGCTACGCCCTTCTGTTTAACGAAAATGAAACTGTAGTTTTAAGGTAATTTTATACGTTAGATTGGGTAAAGGTCTGTAATTCTGGTGAAAATTGGTAAAACAAAAGATAAACTTTCGTGTTTAAATAAAATACATTCTGTGTACAAAGTACCCGAAATTTACTCTTTAAACAACATGCATAAAAGATATCAACACATTTTTTTCTGTAATTTTGGGCAACTATACCGAATGTGTAAATTTAAAACTAATATTATATATATACTTAGATTATTTTTAATGCACATTGAGACTTATATTTAAAAATTGCAGACTTAAAAATTAGTACTACATATACAGAATATTTCTTTATTATATAGGAAATTAGAAGTGTTATCAATGTCACTGAATATCAATTGTAGATATTGCGATAAAACTGTACGAATATAAAGTAATAAAAAATCTCTTTTATAAATACCTTCATTTATAGATATGCAGTTTTAAATTTAATGAAGGTAATAATATCACAAAAAAATCCCAAAAGTAAAAACATTTTCTAAAAACACTAATACATTAATTTATCATTAAGTGCTTGGATTTTTTCCAAATATATTCGCTAAATGCAATCTAATACAAAATTTGTTCCCTGAAAATATAATGTAATTATGCTCCTTTCCTTTTCATAAAATAGACTACGTTATATAACCAATTACTGGTTTCCCAGCGGAAATATAAGATTTATATCATTAATTTTATTTTGGAGAAGAAATTTATTAAAACAGTTAAGTCATATTTATTTTATTTATTAGCGAGATTTTATCGCTTTTCTACACATTAGAGTTAAAACCTTTTGCTCAAATATCGTTAATCAGGTTTAATACAGTAAAACGTCTTTATTGCAAGTCCTGGGTACGGCGAAATTTTTTCCGTTATTCGGAGATGTTCACTTATCAAAGAGAAAAAATACACCAATTTGTATGTCTTGTAGAATAAAGAGTGATCACTATTAGCGAGATTTTATCGCTTTTCTACGCATTAGAATTCAAACCTTTTGTGCAAATATCGTTAATCAGGTTTAATACAGTAAAACATCTTTATAGCAAGTCCTGGGTACGGCGAACTTTTTTCCGTTATTCGGAGATGTTCTCTTATCAGAGAAATAAATATACTAATTTCTATGTGTTGTAGAATGAAGAGCGATCACTATTAGAGAAAAAATTATGAAGTTTCAATGATTTTAACTAACGTTATACATCGTAATTTCTAATGCTTGACGCGAAATTTTAGTTAAAAAAACTGCACGTCTAAAAAATAAGATGAACTGTATACATGGGATAGTTTAGGTAATTGTAGCAAACCATTCATACTTTCACTGAATCTTTGAATGGAGCTGCACGTATATTTCGATAAAAATGTAAAAGAAAATAAGACATAAATCTGTTTTATAAATACGTAGATTTATAGATAAACATTTTACAATTAAATGATGATGACAACATAAACAACAACAACAAAAAATAGTATTAGTTAAAACATTTTCTAAAAGCATTAATAATCTAGAGTTATTATCAGAGTTATTTTATCTTTTTGACAGAAATTCTGCAACTTAGCATTCTCAGTCGCAGAATGAAATTGGAAAAAATTTAAAAATTGAATTTTGAAAATTGGAAAAATTTTAATTCAGAAATAGTGGTAACAAATGGTTTTCAGACAAATGATTTGGACAGCCCGTATAATCCATCACTAAGTATTTAGATTGTTTACAAACAGATCCGTTAAATTAAATCTACTATGATTTTTTTAAACATACTGCCATTGTGTTCATTTCGAATCTTCGTTAGATAAACAAATTCTACTTTCCAAAAAGGAAATTTAATATTTTTATTTTTGTGGAAACAACTATTAAAAATGTTAAAGCTCATATATACTCGTTATAAATAAATATACAGGAGTCCCAAAAGTTTAAATAGTGCTTTATTTTTATTTTATTTTAGTATTTGGCATTCCGTACTTAATGCGTGAGGTGAATCGAAATATTTTTTTTTAAATGTTCGATAGTTTTCATTAGGAGATTCAGGAGAAACGAAAAAACTCTTTTGCGCTGTTTTTGTATTAGCGCTAGAGTCTGTTGACATTCGAATGTTGCCGTCGCTCAGTTTATTTAATGTTCTGTGTTTTCTACTTTGTAAATAATTTGTCTTAAAAATTTTTATTAGTATGATATAGTTTTCTAATGAAGTCAATGTCTCATTCTAACCTCAAAACTGATGACCCGGACATGATATGAACTAGTAATCTTCTGAGCCAGTTTTGATGACAAAAGGATACGCTGGACTTAATTAGAAAACTATTTAATGATTCAATTAAATTTTTTAAGATAAATTATTTACAAAGTAGAAACCACAGAAAATTAAATAATTTTGGCACCGACAATATTCGAATGTCTACAGATTCTAGGGTCGATAAAAAAAAAAAAAAATAAAAAAAAAAAAAATAAAAAAAAATAAAAACAGTGGTGAAGAGTTGTGTCAATTCTTCTGAATTATCCTCTGCACATAGTGTTGCAATTAATGTTCAAAAACTTAAAGTTTTTAATTTTTTATACTGTCTCTGCTTTAAGCAAGTAGCATTTAAAACATTGATAATAATAATAATAATAAATTCCATGCTTTTGTATGTGCAGCATTAAAAATTTCATTCTTCTACGATTAAATTTCCCCGAGCTGATATACATTTAACTTTGTGAAATGTTACAGCTTTCTGACACTAAAAAAATCATTTGTGTCTGTTTATATTGCCTGGGAGTTGCAATTTGTTTTAGCATTTAAAGAATCATATCTTAGTGGGATTTGGTTTAAATTTAAAATTTCTGGCAAGTATGTCGGATTCTAGTCTATGTATAGGTTTTACAATTTTGGAAAAAGTTACTGAAATGTTATTGTAGATTTATGAAAGTATATATGTATTTTTTTGTAATTTATTTTGCGTGTACTTTTCAATCTTTTTTTTTTAACTACTTATTTTAGCAAACATGTCTTCAGTGTTTGGCAGATTTATAATCTCAATTATCTTCAGTGTAATTACAGATTAATTGCATGTAACTGACTATAGTTACACACATTCAAAAACAAAAATTTTGTCAAGTAGTGGGATGGGGCGATTCCGGTTAAAGTGCTGCAATATTTTTTTACGGCATGTAATTTTAACTATGATTAATTACATACAATAAAAATGTAATTACATTGCAAATTTGGCAAAATCTGCCTTTCTTGAGATATAATTAATTATTTGCTAATTTTATATGTTTACTTTTTTATAAATCTTTCAAGCTTGGTAACCTTCCGACAATTGCCTTTACTCATTTTCCTCATAAATCTCATATGAAGTTCAGTAATGCTTGTAAAATTCAACAATAGACGTGTAGCGACCCGATCTCTCATAATCAGTATAAAGCGAGTTACTAGCTTAGAGTAACTGGCTTGGCCTTTTACTCGACGCTAACGTTCTCGCCAACTGATCATGAGATCGCTGGTTCAAATCCCATAGGCGCTTCTCTCTCCAAAGTGGTGACCCGGACAAGCACGCAACAACATTCAGCAACAATCACATCCTCTCATAACCAACAGATGGCAGCACCAAATATATCATCCCCTGCAACTAAATCCTGTGAACGCTCACAGCACAAAGCTTGTCCTCACACGCAACACATACGCGTACGACAGCATCATTCACGAGTGCATATCGCTCATCAGACGTCAGCAATACGTCTTTCTCACTGGGAATGGAATGTGTAGCGATCTCATCTTACATGATCAGTATAAAGCGAGTTACTAGCTTAGTGTAACTGGCTTGCGCTTTTGCTCGACGCTAACGTTTACGCCGCCTGATCATGAGATCCGTGGTTCGTATCCCATCGGCGCCACTCCTCTCTTCAGATGACAGAATCATTTTTCTTTCAATTATTCAGTTTGAAAATCCTTCGTTAAAATTGCAGAAAAACATAATTTCTCAAAGATTTTCTGCTCTAGGATCTAAAGAACGAAATGACAAAGAAAGTTTTATACCTTTAATTTTATGTTAATGCATCAAATTAAGTATCAAGACAATTTATTTATGATAATAATAATAATTATTATTATTGTAACATTTTTTGAACATTTTTACAAAAAGAAACTGTTTCATAACTATTGATGTTATTTTTTCAACGCACTTAAGTTTTAAATGAAGCTTTTTTTGAAATTTTATAACAATTCTAATATTAACATTATTTGATCGTATTAATTCTTTTTAAAATTATTTTATGTGCAAACTATATTATCTATCTATTAAAAATGATTTGCACGCATTTAAATATTCCTATAGAAAAACGGTATTGGCCAATATGTATTTACTGACTGTAACAAAGACAATATTAATAATATTGTTATGACATGTTGCCCAACATTGGACAGTTTACATTTTGAAAATATTTTACCAATACTGACAAGAGTTGTTTTGCCAATTTTTTGCAAATATGTTTAATTTAATGTGAAACCTTTTTATCAATATTAACTTTACATAGAAAATATTTCCCATTTAATGCTCTAATTCAATAACGCTAAAATTCTTGCAGTAGTGTTATGTAAGATGTCAGGAGTTTGTATGCTGCAATTGTCAGGTTCAGTTACAAATAACATCGATAGATGGCGCTGCAAACAATAACCGCTAAATCCAGGCTCGAATTTTTGGTATCTCTCTTCTTCCATGCTAAAAAAGATGATTAAAATGTATCGAATGGATCCCGGAGTACCAAAAATCGGGTCAGGATAGAGCGCATATTGCTCTCAGCGTCATCTGTTGTTTGAAATTCAAACTAAAATAAAGAAAAACTCCTGACACCATACATAACCCCCCTACAAAATTCTTTTAAATAGCTGTCGCGGTTTGCAAGTTATGGAATTTTACATTCATCGGCCAATTTCGGGACACCGAGTAATATCGCTTCTAAATTGGTATTAAGCTGGATGTGAAACAGCGTGTACTTTCTACTGAATAAATGGATTGCGACTCTAAATTTCTAAATAAAAATTCTTAGTTATAACACTAATTATCAGAAATTTCTTAAATTTTATTATTTAAATAATAAACACAAAATGTACCAAATTTCAATTTAACCCCACACTGTTCAGTAACGCCTCGTTCTTAGATGAAAATGAGTCTCTGTCAAAATATAATTTACTTTTCAAAAATCTTTGAGTAACAAAAATGTCCCGTTTTAATATTTCAAAATATTCCAAAAATATATAACACATATTATTTCAAAAAATTATTCTTTAGCCGTTAACGAGTTTTTGAATTATATGCATTTCATTAAATCGCTTTAAATACATATCAATTTTGGCATACGGAAAACCTAACAAAACTAAAACACTTTATATGTACGCTAAAATCATGCACTAATTAATGTAATAGTTAATCAAGTATATTATGACCAGCCATTTACTGTTTAATTACTGGTGCTCCGTAATGATGATTACTTTCAAATGTACAGTCGTGGAAAAAAAGAAAGTAAACACACCCTACTAACTCCTCAACAAATTATCGTAGACGAATGTTAATGATACCGAACGATTGGAAATAAAGTCTCCGTTTAAATGATGTATATAAAATTTTCTTAGGGGGCCATCTACATATTAAAACGAATCCAAACTTCATTTTGTTTCAATAGAAATACCCAATTTTAACGAGATATTTCAAATCTTCGGTTCAAACTATGCCTAGACACGAAATTTCAAATCATTTGAATGATAAGTTTTTGAATTATAAACATTCAAAATTTAGTGCTTCTAATGTTAAATTAAATTTTCATACTTTTATTTATAGCTCCTGAAATTATGCTCCTAATGTGCTAATTTTTTGTGTAGAAATAATACTAATATACCCAAACATAGATACGTTGAATTTGGCATTTTTATAATTTTATGATATAAATTATGAATTATGAAATTAGTATTCGAAAAAATTATGAATAGCAACCTACAGTTTTTTTGATGGATTTAGATTTATTAAGTCCTGCTTTATGTAAATCGAAAATTTCACATTTTTCTTCCAAGTAGTTTTCAAATTATGCTTAAAAAACCGCAAAATGATGTTTTAAGGGGCCGTCTGTGATAGAAATGACTAGATATTATGACATTTATTCTGTTGTCCTGTAATCTAGCAGGCTTCATTGACTGCTTGAGTGGTGCTTAAGGTGCCTTGATCAAGAAGGGGGCTCACTCGGTTAACAATCGAGTACGAAACTTCAATTTGGATACAGCCCTTAAAATACGCTCGTTTTAAAATAATTAATTTCTGGGAAACTTAGGGTACGAATTGCATAAAAATTGGTTTTTAGACTAATTTAAGGGTGTAGAGTTCATCTATGCTTTCAGAATTGTGTGCTGCTATTGAAAAAAGCAAAGTTATGATTCGTTTTAATAAGTAGATGCTCCCCTAAGCAAATTTTATATACATCATTTAAAAGTAATTTTATTTCCAATTGTTCGGTGCCAGTAATTTTCTTCTACGGTAATTTGTTGAGGAGTTAGTAGGGGATGTTTAATTTTTTTTCCACGACTGTACATGAGAAGTATATAAATGTAAGCTACCGAAAGCTGACAAAAATACTTGAATAAGTTTCTGTATTTTTGATTGAAAGAATATTATGCACCATAATTACATTGATAACATCAATGATTTTAGAATTGTATTTTATTTATTATTTACCAAGAGTATTTTATATTTATAAAACGATAGCAAACAGTTTCTTTTGAAAAAATGATTTTGGTGATTTTCTTTTTTTAGAGAAATTAGGGTATCTCAAAACAGCTTTTTTTTTTTTTTTTTTTTTTTTTACAAATGCCTACATTAGAAAAGAAATACAAAGTAGATGCTCATCATTAACAATAAGTTATATAAATTGTAACGACAAATAATAGTCCTGTTTTGTTACTGGACTAGGCAACCTTTTAGAATGTGAAAAATAATACATTTTATACAGTAATATTTTATCCAATGATATTTTTTTAACTCCAGTAATTATATTTTGGAAAATTCTGTGCATATTATGTAAAGAAATTCCAGGCAATTTTTACGGTTATTCATTAGACATTAGACTATAACGTGTTGAAATATTATTTACATTCCATTAAAATGCCTTCTCTTGAAATCAGTTTCGACATCCATAAAATCTAAGAAAAAATAAAATTCATTAACCTTCTGCTAAAATGACAGACTATTGAATGTAAGAGTTCATCAGGAATATTAAAAAACAATCATTTTCTATTTAATGACTGGTAATCCATAATGGTTATTGCTTTCAAATGTACTTGGGGAAAATAAATATGTATGCTTCTAAATTCTGACATTTATTACATGGGATAAATTTATTTATGTATGGCTGAATCGAATTGGTTTTCGAGAAAACTCATTTTATTAAATAACACCCTATGTAACTCAAGAATTTCGATTCGAAAAATATTCGCTTAGATTTTAGGATATATCCTTTAAAGGGGTTTCAGGACTCTCAAAATTGGAAAAAATGAAAAAAAAAAAAGACTATTTTCAACAATTAATATGTTAAAATGTATTTAATTTTAAGACACAATTTTAACTGGGATAAAAGATATAAGTATGTTCTTTCCTTTCAAATATTTAAAAAGTTGCAACATGCAGAATTAGCATTTTCATGGGATTCCAAACTATCAGACATTTGACGTTCCAGAAAATTGGCATAACAGATTACGCGCAGGATTACAAAGTAAATGTTGCAACTAGAATGAAAATTTTGGTGATTCCTTATACTACAGATTTTAATACTCGGTTGGGCAAAAAGTTCTGGGAAATTTGTGAAAGTTGCATTATTATGCGTAAATTAACAACAAAAGTGTCTATGTAGGTCATCACAGTCCACGACTTTCTGCCAGATTCCGGATTTGTTGGAAGTACCATGGCGGCTCCTTGGAATCGAAAAACTTTTGACATGCTTTTGGAACTTCATTAAAGGATTCATATCGACGGCCCTTGAGAATCGGCTTTCAGAATCATTGGACCTTTTCTCCAATAATGCCGGATCAACTCACGCAAATCATAGTGATCAATAGGCATTTTGAAGCGAAATTCCTGAACTCAATTTGATATACCACTAGTGCTCCTACATACGATACAAATTCTGGTAACTACTTTAAATTTAAAATTTCCCACAACTTTTTGCTCAACCTAATAATTACCCTGCACCTAAATAAATTTGTATTAAAAGCATTTTTATATTTTTAATACAAAAATTTAGTTAATGCAAATTTAGAAATATGCCAACAATATAAACACTTAAAAAAATATTTTTTTCAACAATAAAATGGAAATTTTAGGATCAGTTTATACAGACGGACATGAAATTTATGTTTCGTAAATATTTTGATAAAATATTTAGAAGTTTTGGGGGTGTCGTGCGCGTTATGCCCAAAAACAACATTTGGAGAAAAGACTTCAATGTTTCGGAAATGCCGCTTCAGCTATTCAGAATATATATATATATATATATATATATATATATATATATAATAAAAATATATTGACTGAAATGTACATTTTCTCATCTAGAATAAGTAGAAAATTACGCATTTCACATAAATATTTTCAATTTTCTAATACAAAATAGTAAAGTATGCGAATTAGATTTGTAAAAAATTAATTTTGGGCGTCTGCAGTATTTTTTTTATTTATCGAAATTTACGAAGTTTATTTTAGCAATAATGATACGAAACTGCTGAAACGATTAAAAAAAAACTTTGACGTGAAAAATTAACTCAGATCGCCGTTATGGTTGAGAATAGTATGAAAAAAATTATATTAACTTATGTGTAGGGAGATAACAGCAGTAACAAAAATCGTCCTTTGAAATACTCTGTTTAAATAACATGGTCTTTTGTAGTGATGGGCGATTCTCGAAAATTCGACAATCGAGAAAAATCGTCATCGTAAAAAATAACAATCGATACAGCCATCGATTAATTCCTAGAATGTACAATCGAGATGTTTTACAATCGATTATAACGAGAGAAGCTAAAAACAATTGTTGGGAAACTTAGCTATTATTCTGGCCGAAACTTTCATAGTAGTGATAGGGTTTGCTCGATAATTCTGCTATCGCAATTATTTTCTCCTGATTTAGGCTTAAGGGGTTACTTCAGTCAAGTGAAAATACCCGCTCGCTAATGCTAATCATATGGAAGAAATTTATAAAGATATCTCATTTGAATTTCAATATTTTAAAATGATTTTCTTTGCATTGGAATAAATTCCCCTTTCTTCTTTATGAAACTGCCATGTCCAAATCGCTTAACTATGGCGCATTTGATGAATCAAATAACCTTTCTACTTTTTAGATAACTCCAAAAAGTTTGATACAGTTTAAAGTTCCCCTAAATGTCAAATACTGTGGAATTTCTCCATTGATCGAAAACAAAAGTTTCTTTCGAAAAACGTCAGGATAGTGAGATAAAGATACCTGTCAAGAAAGAACCTGCCTAACACGGAAACTGTTTTCCAGTACCTAGCGATTCCAACATGATTCTTCAAGTCTGTATCGAAATCCAAAGTAGCTAGTTTCTGACACATTTACTAGCTCATTTTTTATTTTAGGCGCATTAGCTAGAATCGATTAGCATTTTCTTCTTTTCGATAAAGGCAGAAGGTTTGATACAAGTTAAAGTTCCTTAAATGTCTAAAATGTGTCTAATGCTGTTGAATTTCTCCGTTTATCGAAAACAAAGGTGTGTTATCGTAAAATAGAAAAGTAAACAGACAAATATATCCGATAATAGGGAATTCTATAACTAAAATAAAACTTCAATGGACTTCATTTTTGGTATTTTGGATAATTTTAATTTTCCAATCCTTACCAACGTGGTATTAGATGATGGGTCTGGAAAAAGTAGAAGAAAGCCCCCCCCCCCAAAAGGGGCATTAGGCGCCAAATTGACAGTAGGGCAGACCAAGGATGAAAGTTAACTTCATGTAAGAGAGGACTAGGGGAAGTTGAGAATGATAAAAAAACTAAACCATTGAATAAGAAAAAAATTAAAGAAAAAGAAAAATGGTAAAAGAACAAGTTAAGCGTGTGATTAGAGCCAGACAAATGAAGAGGGGCCCGATGGGCCACAGCTGGTCCAGGATGAGTGCCCAAGTAGTGAGAATGGGTCAAGAACTTGGAGAATAGTATCTACAATGAAGAAAAACAATGAGACAAAACATTATGAAAAACAGATGAAAAATACCAATAACCTGAGGCTAAAAGTAAAATGTTTCACTGGGCGGCGTCCCCTGGTGGTAGTAAAAATAAAATTCATACGAGAAGATAGGGGAGAGTGAAAAGACTTTATTTTGTGAATTTTATAATTTTTGGACAAACAGTATACTAAAGGTTTGAAGAAACAAAACTTTAAAGCGCCCTCTTGAGGCAAAGAAGAGAGTTAAAATTAAGAAACCAATGTCCATATTTTTTATTCGATTTTAGACACAATTTGATGTTAGTCTTATAATTTTCCTATGAGTGCAAGATACCGTACCAGAGTACGAAAAAAACCGTCACTAAGTATATTCCTTTAGAGTATTTTAAGCCCAGGGGCCTAAAATTAACGGTGGATTGACAAAAGAAAGGTAGATTTAGAAAGGTTATGAGATTACCCTTATTTTAATATATTACATGAGTGAGGGAAAATAATTTTGAAAAATCCTCTTTCCTGAGGCGACACTAAAAATCTTGAAAACACATAATTTGCAGTGCAGTTTTGTTTTAACAATAGCATTCTAATATTAAGAGATATGGGGCAGCTATGAGGTCTAAAATAAGTGAAACATTGAAAATCAAGACAAACTGGCGCCCCCAAATTCACTAGAAAACTTCTATATCAACAACTGAAACCCGAACTGATAACTTAAACCACTATGCCTCCTAACCCATATCGGTTAATAACAAAAGCGAATGGAAAAGAACATGTACTCCTTTGGGAAATCATGATTTACGCCAGAAGCGCGGTAAGTTTGACTCTTCTGAAAGCTTCCTTTCTCTCGTCCTCTCTCTCGCATTCCGAGATATATTTTCTGCTGCTGCAAACTGCTCGTTTATCTCGAGGAGATGACAAACCCGAGGGCAAACCTCTCGCTTACTTCGAGATATCTCATCGATTGTAACTCATTGCTTCCCATTGCCATTCTCGTTTCTCGCTCTCGGTCACTGTTCAACATTTCATATGACATTGTCGAGAATGAGAAATCAGTTTTCGTCCTTCCTCGAAATGTTACTCTCGATGATTGTCATTTCACGCTCGGCCAAGAAGGGCCGAGATGAGATATCGAGGGGCGAGCTGGACAGAGCTGACAGGCATGACAATGAGCTGTGAAATGAAGCTTTAATTTTCAATGTTTTTCTTATTTTAGCCCTACCAAGCTGTCACATACCCGGAGCCCTCCGATAAATATTATTTATTAAATATAAAAATTTCAAAGAGAAAGGTGGGTCGGGTGAATTCAGAGGACGTGCGAGTGGGCGGGGAGCAATTAAAAAAAAATTACCGAACTCTTCCTGTGACATATTATCGAAAAGTCCTTTGACAACTCTTTCATATTATGAACCTTTCTTCCCCCCGAAGGTGAAATTCGGGGGGTGGGGAGGGGGCGAATAAATTTTTAAAACCGCAGCTGATTTCTATAATAAATTTAAATATTTTAAATGTGGGTTTTTTGTGCAGTCTTCCGGTAAATATTATTTATTGAACATAAAAATTTTAAAGTGAGGACTTCCGTAATTTCCGGGGCGAAAGAGTGGACGCAAGGGGGGGGGGAGGGAGGGGGATCAATTTTTAAACTTTTTTTCGACCCGTGATGTGATATGTTATCGGAAAGCTCTCGAATGACTCTTTCATATTACGAGACTTTCTTCCTCCCCTTCCCAATTTGGCCCCCACCGCGGGGGGTAGTTTTTTCTGTTTTTATCATTTTAGATCGGATTGTTTTATGGAGCCCTCCGATAAATATTATTTATAATATATGAAATTTCAGGACACTTTTCTAAATTTAGTCAAGACCCCTCATGTGACATATCGTTGGAAAGGTTTGTGACTGCTTATTGATGTTATGCACTTCCGGTGGCCATCCCCCCCCCTTTGCCCCCCCCCCCGGGGGACACTTTTCCAAATATAGCCAAGAACCCTCATGTGAGATATCGTTGGAAAGGTCAGTGACTACTTATTGATGTTATGCACCTCCGGTGACAATCCCCCACTTTGCCCCCCTGGGGGGCATTTTTCCAAATTTAGCAAAGACCCTTCATGTGAGATATCGTTGGAAAGGTCTGTGACTACTCATTGATGTTATGCACCTATCTTTTTGTCCCCCCACTTTGCCCCTCCCGGGGGCACTTTTCCCAAATTTAGCCAAGACCCCTCATGTGAGATATCGTTGGAAAGGTCCGTGACTACTTATTGATGTTATGCACCTCCGGTGACAGCCCCCCCACTTTGCTCCCCCCGGAGGACACATTTTCGAATTTAGCCAAGACCCCTCATGTGAGATATCGTTGGAAAGGTCTGTAATTACTTATTGATGTTATGCACCTACGGTGTTCGTCCCCCCCACTTTCCCCCCCAGGGGTCACTTTTCAAAATTTAGCCAAGACTTCTCATGTGAGATATTGTTGGAAAGGTCTGTGACCACTTATTGATGTTATGCACCTCCGGTGAGAGTCCCCCCCCCCCTTTGCCCCCACCACGGGGGACACTTTTTCAAATTTAGCCAAGATCCCTCATGTGAGGTATCGTTGGAAAGGTCTGTGACTACTTATTGATGTTATGCTCCTCCAATGACAATCCCCCCCCACTTTGCCCCCCGGGGGACACTTTTTCACATTTAGCCAAGGCCCCTCATGTGAGATATTGTTAGAAAGGTCTGTGACTACTTATTGATGTTATGCTCCTCCGGTGTCCGTCCCCCCACTTTGCCCCCCCCCCCGGGAGACACTTTTTCAAATTTAGCCAAGACCCCACATGTGAGATATTATTGGTAAGGTCTGTGACTACTTACTGATGTTCTGCACTTCCGGTGACCGCCCCCCACTTTTCCCCCACGGGGACACTTTTCTAAATTTAGACGAGACCCCTCATGTGACATATTGTTGGAAAGGCCTATGACCACTTACTCATGTTATCCATCTCCCGCACCCCTCCCTCCTCTTTGCCCCCCACGGGAAGGGGATTTTTGTAAATTCAGATCCAGACCACTCATGTGACATATGGTTCGAAAGGCCTAAAGACCTGTGACGACTTATTCATATTATGCAGCTACTGTGCCCCTCCGCTCACTTTGACCCCTCCCCCAAGTCATCTGGTCCGAGGTTCGTTCGTTTCGAGATTATATATTTTTTACAAGATTTTGTAGTGCGTGCACACCACGCCTGCTATACGGTGTCGTATATAGCGGGTAACCTGTTCGTGATTTCATATTACAAGATTACGTATAACTTAGGGGCCCGGATTAAAAGAGGGGACCACTAGCGGGCGAAGTCACCTAGTCTTTATTAACGCCGACTCATTCCAGTTCACCCGCAGACGATTCTTGATAAATGTATGACGTATATAATATATAATATATGATGTATAAAAGCAATTGGCAAACTGGAATCATCGAGAAAAAAATTACACAATCGAAAAGTATCGAGATGTCCATACAATCGAGAAAATCGAGAAAAACATCTCGTTATCGCCCATCACTAGTCTTTTGTGTATTTTAGAGGTGTGACATGCGCTGATAAAAGAGGGTTATGCACATATAATCACTGTTTGAAAACTTATATGCAAGCGTCTACAATATAGTGTTGAAAATAATCACAGCATTACATTAAATTCTTATTAATTTCTTTTTGTACAACTATGTTTATTGTGATTGGTTGTTTAATGTAGCTTTCTTTCACGGCCGCCAATTCTCTGCCATGGGCCTTGCAAAATCTATAAATACCTGTAAATTTTCTGTTTTCTTTCAGTATGTTTTTGTAATTGTTCTTGCTAATATCAAATATACTCACTTCGATCCACGTCTTTATGTCTGCCTTTTTATTTATTTTAACAGCAGAGCGTTGGTTCTAGCAAGTGTTGAAATGAGCTGCGAGACATACTGACGCCGTTATCTTTCTGTTTTTCATTTCTGCTGGGATTTGAGTGAAAAAGATTTTATCTTTCTTTTTATATATTTTATTGAGCAGAATGGATTCTTCAAAAGATGTTTACGGTATCCCTCTTTTTGAAGGTGATGGAAAAGTTTTTTCGGTATGGAAACGAAGAGTAACGGCAATTTTTGCTGCTAAAGAATTGGAAAAATTCTTGGAAATTGAGGCGGCTCCCGACAATGCCGCCGATGTCGTGAAAGCAAAAAAGGCTTACGCTTTATTATTATCATTATTAAGTGATAATGTTCTTGCATCACTTCAAGATGAAAATACAGCTCATAAAATTTGGAATAAATTAGAACGCACTTATGATACAAAGCGTGCAGTGAATCAAATTTTAATTCGGAAGAGATTGGCAACGATTAAGAAAGATCGTACAGTTTCTATGAGAAATCACATTGATGAAATAAACAAATTAATTTCGGATCTTAAGCTGTCTGGGGCAGAAGTTAATGAAACGGATACTATTGTTTACATTTTGATGTCATTGCCTCAGGAATTTGAAAATGTTAAGATTGCTTTAGAAAACCAACCGAATTCTGTTTTGACATTAGACAAATTGATTTGACAAAATTTTGACATTTGACAAATTAAATTCTAATTTTACGTAATAAATTTAACTATTATCCTTAAAACTTTACTTATATATAAAAAATACATATATACGAAAGTAATAAAAATTCTAATGCATTTGCCGCCATTTATTTCACTAATACCGCCTTTTTAACTGAGAATAAAACAATAAGGAAATTATATTTTTTTATCTCAATATGTCTTGAAAATGAAAAATCTACGATAAAACAGTATTTCATAAGATTGTCTTCATTTTCTTAGAGTTTAACACAGATAATTTCGAAATACTATTCCTTAGACGATAAGAAATTTTGGTAATATCTACATTCTTTTAAAGTGGTCTGCCTGGAAATAAATTTTGACATCCGTTAAATTTCACAAAAAGTAAAACACTTTAAATATGGGATAAAATAGGCTGCTGAATGTAAGAATTCATGAGGTATATTATATGTTCAATCGTTTGTTGTTTTAACGACTGATGCTTCAAAATGATTATCGCTTTCAAATGTGCATGAGAAAGATACATATGTCGAAATCGGAATATTTGCAATTTTGTGTATTTAGAGAATAATTTACGAGTAAACATATTAACAAAATCATAGTTTAAAAAATGACATTTTTGTGCTGTTTTTCTCGAATTATTTAAATTAGCATGCGTCAACACTAATTTGAAATTTTCATACAAGGGTTTAGAGCGCAGAATAAAAAGGAACTAGGAAATAGGAATTCTGCTTTTTCAGAATATAGTGTCTCCCCCTATGAAAAAAAAAAATATATTATAACCTGCCGGACCGTTATGAAATCCTTGGTCAGGCATTGGTTAGGGTGAAAAATTCGTACCAACAAATGAAACATTGCTGTTGGAGGCGTCAATATGGTAGAATATTTGCAGCTGTGGACAGGCTGAGTACTTGGCTATCGACCAATTTAATCAACTATATCGATTTTTTTGTAGTGGTGAAAGTTGGCTAAGTTCAATCGAAACAGCGGTGATTTATAAAGCAGTCAAATTCTATTTCGATGATCTGGCCATATGAGTGGTAAGTAACAGATTAAGAAATCTGGTAGTTTCTCCATTAAAATAGAGGTCAAAATCATTTTAAAATGTTTATTCAACTGCACATCGAAACGTGAACAACTCCCATAATATAAGACTTCTCGCAGAACCTTCAGGTTACAGCACGAATTACTATTCTATGTTAAACAGATCTTAATGAACAAATTTAGATGTTCTAATGGACGATAA
Organism: Maratus speciosus; assembly: GCA_963932465.1. Taxonomy (NCBI): domain Eukaryota; kingdom Metazoa; phylum Arthropoda; class Arachnida; order Araneae; family Salticidae; genus Maratus; species Maratus speciosus. The sequence continues at coordinate 131,426,573 of OZ010791.1, forward strand.
AAGAGCTGGTGACACAGTTTTTAAAACAATCATGCAGCACAGAATACTACTTCTGAACGCATTCAAGATGGTTTTGTCAGGACTTGCGTAGGAATACAGATTGAAATATAGACTTCATGACGTGCCAAACAGATTCAGGAACGAGACACAGAATGAAATGAGATGCGTCACTCAGCCAATCGAGAACGAGAGAGGAGCTTAACAGAGAATGAGTTCTGTATCTGTTCACGCAGAGCTATGTAATACGGTCGACGCTGGGCAGGTGGGAGGGAAGTTGAATCATGGAATAAAATAAGAAATAGTAAAATTGCTTTTAAAAACATTCGAAAAATAAGAAGTAGCTTCTCTCCGGATATTACAGTTTTGGTAGCTGATAAAAATAAAGGGAGTGAATAAAAGTTTAGATTAAGGTTTAGAATAAGATAAATATTAAGGTACTCGTTTTAAGTTTAAATGAATTTAACTAGAAATAAATAGCACAGATCATTAAGAAATAGGGAAATAAAGAATATGCCGTAAATTCAGAATAATTTAAATGAATATTTCAAAGTAAAATTTTATATTACATGTATGCATATAAATGTAGATAGCATAAACAATATTTCAGCTTTGACACTTAAAGCACCATCTTTTATTTTATATAAAATCACGTCATTCGCATCCGTTGAAAAATTCCACATTTACGAACCAGTCTTAAACAACAGCTGCAGTAAAGTATGCATATGACGTCACTATCCCTCGATAATGCTCAAATAATAATAATAAAAAGATATGTCGTCATACAAGATACTTAACAAACAAATCGGCTATCTAATGATTCATATGCCTTCATTTGTTTGTCATATTAATACTGATACTTAAAACTAAATATATTTTATAATAGCCCCATATTTTATCAGAAATCATTCAATCATATTTTTTTCAAGTTGCACGTATATTAATAATTTTTTTTTTCATTTGTTATGGGAAAAGGGGAACAAAAAGATATAATTACTATTTTCCAACTATTTTAACTTTACTGCCTACAGAAAAGGGGTACTTGAGTTGCCAATATTAAACGAATGGCGCTAAAAACTACAAAAAAGTTAATATCTCAAAAATAAATTGAGACGCAGATTTCAATCAAATTGCATTTAAAAGTACTTTTTTCCCAATACGACGGTGTAAAAATTGAAAATGTGCGATGCTGAGAAGTACAAAAAATGCAGTAGAGCATTTAACCGTACAGTGGTACATGTGCTTAGTTTTCCGTCTGGCTTATACAACGGAACGTTATTTTTTATAGACGATACCTTAATTGCTGGCAGAAAGAAATAATATATAGGGGCCAAATAAAAGGACTTTTTTGAACAATAAGTAATAACTGTTATAACAGCAGATAATCGTATTTTCTCTTTTTTCCCGTGAACAGTCTCCTTTCTGAAAATATAAACGGTTTGTATAAACTGTAAGCATATATTTCTTAATATTTAGTAATATTATTTCATAATATTTTCCGTATATTTTAAGAATATATTATGTATAATTTCGAATAATTATTCATTAGGCCATAACGAGATTTGGAATTATCTGTATTCACTTAAAATGTCTGAACTGAAAATAAATTTTGGAATACGTACAATGTAATAAAAACTAAATGTTATAATGATGTGCTAAAATGATAAAACTACTGAGGGTTGTGTGACCAATCATTTACTGCTAAATGATTGGTGTTCCTTAATGATTATTGCCTCCAAACATACGTGAGAAAACATTTTTGAGAGCTACCGAATTCTGACAATGGCTGCATGGATAGTTTTCTATATGTAGGCGAAGGAGGATCTACATGTAGGACATTAGTTTCATTGGAAATAATAATATTCTTTACAATATATTTTTAAAAACTATCTTCAATATTATTATAATGTCAGTATGGATTATAAAATTTTTAAAAAATAGATTTTGAACATTTTTGAATGTTTTTTATTTTATTTTATTTATAATAGTTGTAATAGTGTGGAATGAAATCAAAAACGAAAATTGGAAAATCGAAATACAATACCGCTCAAACGTTGGGTATGGTCCTCAGTAATGAAACTGCACAGTTTTTTCGAAAGGCAATTTTATCTTCCGGTGACCCCGGGCCCTCAATTTTCGCCAAACTTGTCAAAAACGCCTTGTAGAAGTTATAAATCGAAATAAAGATAAAGCTGGAAAATAAAAAAAGTCATACCGCGGAAAAGTTGTGGATGGTATGTAGTAATATGCTTGCACAGATTTTTCGAAATCGAGTTTTATTTTTTGGTGCTTCTGGACCCACCGAATTTTGCGAAATTCGTCAAAAATGCCTTGTACAGCTTATAAATCGAAATAAACATAAAGTTGGAAAATAAAAATGTCATACCGCGGAAAAGTTGTGTATGGTACATGGTAATATGCTTGCATATTTTTTTCGAAATCGCATCGTATCTTCCAGGAACTTTGCCATTCGAAATTTTGAAACAATTGTCGTAATTCCCCCCTTTATCTGCTCTACATGTATAATAGAAAGCATCACACAAGAAACAAGAGTGCAATAAAAACGTTTTGTCCACACAAACAATTAAAGTTTAAGAATGAAAAATAAACATTTAAATCTGTTAAAAGTGTTCAAAAAATTTAATGTTCAATTAAATTGGTTCGTGCTTTTCAAAACAAAATTTAAATATTTGAAATGTTTCGGCTTGGTGTTTATTGTTGGTCCTGTTGGAGTTTTGTAACCTTAAAATTCGACTTATTTTCAAAATATGGCATAATAGCTCTTGATTGTAATCGAGATCTGATGAATCCGTCCCTGTTGCCTACACTACAAACTGCCGCGGCAGCGTCAGTGACCACTTTGAAGCACCTTCTACACTTTGAGTGTGGCATAGAAACTCAGAAAACGAAATGATATCTATACAATCACGTTTGTCAATGTGCATCTTTAAATCATTGTATGAAAGATTATTCAAAATAGGTGGTTATGCAACTTCTACCTTATCCCACTGAATCAGGTCAATATAATCTGCTGTGCTAAAATTGATTGCAGGAACTTGGAACTGCTTGACTTCTCCACCAGTGTTTGCACTTCGCGCTTTAAGGAATCTAAGAAATCCTAGCGGACCGATGAGTTTCCGATCATCAGTTACCATCCCAATTAGCAGTTTGTCCGGATGGGCAAAAAAGGCATTGCGCTGGGTTACTGGGTCATTTACAACTTTTACTGCCTAAGGCATATCCCTGAAAAAATAAACAATTGGCCAAAGATGGTTTGCACTTAATTGCAAACAATACACGTGCGTACACCTTGACTACATGCTCTGTCAATATCTTCAGATTAATACCAGTCTGAGTTGCCACATAGAGTCTCAAAATTCTGTTGGTGGTGTACCACATCTGCTGTGTGAATGTTTACCAGTTCTATTTGTAAGGTCTTCCGAACAACTTCATTTCTTACAGATATGATAATTTCCTTCAGATATTTTTGATCGGTATTGAGATATCAATAACTCTTTCAGATTATAATTAATGTCGATAATCTGAAAAGAAACGATGGGAAGAGATTCACACTTGTCCAACATTTTTCCAATCGGCCCACTATAACTGTGGTTCCTTGCTCCATGGGACTAGCACGAATGGATTAAATAGAACTTTAAATTTTTTATCACTTTTAATAGATTTAAATATTCGTTTTTATTCTTGAACTTTAATTATTTGTGAGCTTTTCACATATAAAATGCTTTATTGCCCTCTTGTTTCTTGTGAGATGCATTCAACTATACATGTACAACAGATAAAAGAGAATTACGGCAATTTTTGGGGAATTTCGGATGGCCGCGACGCTGGAAGATATTACGTGATTAAAGAAAATTTGCGCAGGCACATTACTACGTTCTATTTTATCGTACTTTTCAATTTTATGCTGGTTTGGATTTATAAGTTGTACAAGCCATTTTTGACGAATTTCGCGAAAATTGGTGTGACCGGGGACACTGGAAGATAAAACTTGATTTAAAAAAAACTGTGCAGGCACAGTTTTTGCTGCGTACAGTGCTACGTACGGTGCACAACTTTTGAGCGGTATGACTCTTTTATTATCCAGCTTTATCTTTGTTCAATTTATAACTACTACAAGGCGTTTTTGACGAGTTTGGCGAAAATTAGAGGCCCGGGGGCACAGGAAAATAAACTTGATTTCGAAAAAACTCTACAGTTTTAATACTGAGGACCATACGCAACTTTTGCACGGTATTACATTTTGATTTTCCGAATTTCGGATTTTTCTCTCCATCCTAATGTGTAACAACTGATGATACTGTAATATTTATTAAACACCATCAACCCCCAAAAGTTGCTCAATTTTAGAGCACGGATGATGGCACAGTAATTTATTTTAATATGGAATTTTAAAAGGAAGGAATACAAACACTATATATAGTATAATAATTTTAACACTAAAACGCCCGGAAAGAGTATATCCGACTCCGACCATATGATTAAATGTCAATTGAAACAATAAATTATTTTATAAGATAAGTTAAATTTAAACCCTGCAGATTTACGTTAAATAAATCAGTCAAATTATTTAAAATAAAAATTCTGGTGTCAAATATTTTTATGAAACTTGAGTAAAATTTCCGGGCGTTCTAGTGTTAATATATGAAAAATACCCTGTATAAGCATTTTTAGTAAATTTTGACCTCCGATAATATCTCATTGTACTGAAATCGTTGTACATAAGCATAATTTGAAAGAACACGACAGCAAAAAGAAAACGACATTTTGAGCATATCTACATTCCACTAAAATGTCTTAACTAAAATTTTAGAATCCGTAGGATCTAATAAAAAAACAGCAATAAAGAAAAAATTTCAAAAGATGTGCCAAAATCATAGTGTCTTCATATAATAGTTTATAAGGTAGTTTTTGACCAACCATTTTTCGTTTAATGAACTGGTGCTCCATAATACTTAATGCTTTCAAACTTTTGTGGGAAAAATATGTGTGGAAGACAACAATTCTGTCAAATATTATTAGGAGATTTATATATATTAATAAATTATAAGAATATTATGTAAAATTAGTTTCACTGAACTTAATAATATCATTTACATATAAGGGACATTCGTACACAATGAAAGTTTTTTTGTGTTTGTTAAGAGATTTCTGTGATCGATTGAAGAAAGTTAAGCCATTACATATATAAATTTGCTTAGATGTAGAATCTTGCACTCTGAATTTACTAATCGATATGAAGAGAAACAAGAAATAATTAAAACTATAAAATTATCATTTGTGTATCTGAACACCAAATATAGTCCACGATAAGAGGGTGCTAATTTTCAACACATTCAAAAATAAGATATATGCTGTTAACGAACCTGGATTTCTCACGTTCATGCGTTTATGGCCTAATTAAAGTACATAAAGTTACATAAAGTACATAAAGTACATAAAGTAATTAAAGTACATAAAATTTTATATGTCTTGGGATTGTACTTTATGACTGACGTATTTCGGTAATTTGAGAACAATGGCCGCAATCTATGAGATTCTATGCATCAAAAACATAGAAGATTATTAATATATCACATATGGAACATTATAATAAACGACATGGAAACATAACATATTCATTATAAAATAAATATATTTGCATAATACAAATATGGAAAAAGAAAACACCACCCCAGCTAATACTCCCTCAAATCAATGTATGAAAATGTGACTTCTATCAATTAAACAGTAATGATGTATAGTAATTCATACTATGCTTAAATTTCTTTTAAATGGACATATAGGAATTGTAAACAAAATTTTAAATTTTCATGAACAGCTGATAGATTTGAAATCATATTTAGATTTTGAGATTAATTTTACTCTTTGTTACTGCAATGCAATTCATTTGTTCAAGTAATTAAAATTTATGCGGGTTTAAAAATTTGAACTCTTCATGTTAAATTCACATTTTATCGCTACAATACTAACTGTAATGCGAAGTAGTATATTACACTATACATAAAATCTATTTGGTGTTATAAGTTGGAATTTTGAAATCTCATATATGAACCGTCTAGTAATCGATTTCTGTTCAAATTTCATCGTTTTAATTTATATTATTTTCCAAAATATATAAATATCAAAATTAATTTTCAGGAAAAAGGGAATTGTAACCCATCAATAAATTTTAACAAAAATAGATTTTTAAGGGATTCAAATATGGGAATTAGAATTTACAGGTGGTGACTACTAAATATAATTTTAGTAAAAAAAAAAAAAAAAAAAAAAAAAAAAAAAAAAAAAAGCGTATTTCTATTTGTTTTGTATACGACTAAAATAAATTAAACATTAGAAATTTCAAATTTTAAACATACATGATTTCTGAAATACTTGACATGGTGACATTTGGTTTGCTATTCAATGGTACTACATAGAGAATAATCCAAATATGTCAAAATTAGTTGTTAGTATTGAGAAATTTAATGTTTGTTACATTTTTTTATATTTTGACTATCATCTAAGCAAAATCGAAATATAACAATTTCTAGTATACGTAACTATTATTTATTTTATACATGACACATTTTTACATGCTAATTTTTAGTACTGTTGGCTCTTCAATAAGTTTCTTTTTGAAGACTGCTTACAGTTAGGTACTGTTTCGCATGTTTCTACATACCACGTCTCACTGCACAATGCTGCTTTGTTAAATAATGGCTAGTTACCTTTTTATTATCATTTGCAGAGTTAAAACCTTATATTAGAAGGCGAAATAATTTATCACATGTATGCTATTAGAACTTTAAATATCTGAAAAATTTAAACTATAGATTTATTATCTGTAGCAGCATTAAAAGAATGAATTTCGGTTTCATTCTTTCTTTGTTTATATATTTATTTTGTAAATATTAAACGAAGCAACATCGAAATTAAAATGTCGTCGGTGAATAAACAAAAAATTGCTGAACAGCGTAACAGCTAGCGATACAAAGGAATCACAAACTTTTTTCTGGTCTCTGCCTTTGAATTTCTCGGCATGTCTATGATTATTCCTACCTATTATTTATTTATTTTTTATTTCAATGTTATTATCTGGTTATTATCAATTGTAAAAAGATAAAAAAAACAATATTTTTGGCATTTTTTTCTTTGTTTTAGTATTAAATGCATATAAAACATATTATTGTAAGATTTATTAAACGATAAGAAACTAAAATTTACTCAGTGCAAATATGACGAAAGCACTATATGTTTAAATTCATATTCGTTGTTCAAAAATTTAAATAAAATTAGCAAAATGTTTTTTTGTAAATTTCTTCATAAAAAATACATTTTCCCTTCTATTTTTGAAAATAAAAGTATTTGTATTCACTCAACATTACATTTCTTTTTAAAGTTGAAGATGTGACTTAATCCCGCCAAAAACTGATTTGTCTTAATGTATTTTATGTGAGAAAAGCTTTACCTATTTTATCTATCAAAAGCTTACTGCCAAATGTTACACAAAATACGGATTTTACAAGAAAAGAGTTTTAAATTGCATGCAATACGTGTGAAATCTTGAATTCGTTTTATGGAAATCGTGCTATTAAAAGCGTATTTTTTTGCGTAAAATCTGCGAAATAAAAAAAAATATATATTTTTATACGCTTATTATATGTACACATATAAGTTTTAAAAAATCTGACTATACATACGATATTATGAACTTTCATTTTAAAACTTTTATTACAGTGGGAACATAAATTCTTAAAAGAATATTTAAGATTATTTTTCATTCCAGTAACTCTATTAATAACTGACTTTATGACCGAATTTGGAACCTGTTTAACTATTATCATATACAGAATATTACATAGGTTGTATGGAATTTCACAAATTCATAAATGTATAAGAAATGGGTGTAACAGATTCTAGTTTGCTAGACATTTATTTTAGCAAAAACTAACGTTTTGTTTTAATACATAAAAAAAAGTTTGAAATGCTTGTCAACAGAATACAACAACAATCGAATTCTAACAATTTTTTCGTGAACAAAAAAACTTTTTTTGGTATTCCGGTATAAATTTGGAAAATTTTAGTTCTCAAGCAATAGGAACATATTTGAATTATGCATACATCATATATGTATGCAAATGATTCCATTGCAGATGACGTTTTTTAACAATGATAAAATCTCAGGCTGTTGTATATACAAGTATACGTTTTAGAAATTATCGAGATTACTTGAGTATATATCACCAGTTTTTTTTTTTTTTTTTTTTTTGTATTTTATAGCTCTCAGATTTGCATATTTTAGATGAATTGTTTCTCTAAAGTATCTGCAACATAAATATATTTCCACTACATTTTTTTTATCGTGCTGAAAAAATATCATTTTCTCAAAATATGCATTTTACCAAACTAAATTCCATTTTTCGGACTTAATAATATTTTCATCATTTTATTGTATGTCATAAAATATCAATTTGTGGGATATATTATATTTTCTAGTTCATTCCCCAGATTACCGCGCAAGGGCCTACAAGTTTGGTTTCGTTAATTTTAGTAATGAAATATTGCGCTGTGTTGTTATGTCCTTGTTGAACGATTTTTCGTTCTGTTTTTAAAATCAGTGCACGGCGTAGGGTTTTAAAGGAAATGGTGATTAAAAATTAGCACATTTATGGTTCACTTGCTTGATTTACATTTTTGAGCCAAAGCTAGAAATTTTATCACTGTTTAAAAATCACTCTTCGAAAAAAAAAAAAAAAAAATCTGTAAACTTCCTAAAATGTTTCTAGGAAACTGGGATTCTTAGAACTTTTTATGCAACGACAAGAACAAAAATTCATGTAACAAATACACCGTAAATCAAAAAATCTGCAGGGTTACTTTGGTTGCCTATAACTTTTTATGTAACTGCAAACCGATATAGATAAAATTTTGGTACAATTACTGTAATGTTAATAGATTCTTTTGTAAAGCCACATATTCCTATAGATTTACAAAAATCAGTTTTTAAGATTCACGGGGGGTTTTTTGTATAGTTTAGAGGTACAATTTAAGTAAGCATAAAGATTTCTCAACATTGCATCTGTAGAATCAGATTTTTTTTTAACAGTGTAGTTTTAGTTATACAATGGTAGAGATGGCATAAACATACGTGTTTAATTAAAAAAAAAAAAAAAAAAAAAACTAAATAAAAACATTACTTCTAAAAATAAATTAACCTTAAATACTGTTGAATAGCGTAGTATATCAATTCCACTGAAACGGACGAGATCAAAACCCTAAATCGAAATTAAAAAACATGAAAACTTAACACACGTGGTATGGACAAAACACTCTCATCATTGATAAGAATGTGGCCCGTTCTCAAATTAACTTCCACTACGAAACATCGCTGAATCCTTCGGTACATGATGCACAGAATATACAAAAGTTGAACAACTAAGTATTACGGTCTTTTATTTATTCAGTGCAGATATTATGTCACAATCAAAGAATTAAACGTGAAACATTATGACAAAGCCTTTCCTATGGAGCAAAACAATCTGCTGTTTAACACATTTATGCCTGAATTTTTGTTTTCTCAAATTTCTTGGTAAAATCGTTTTAAAATATTGCAAAATGAACTGGAAAAATACTAAAAAAAATCACGTTAAAATAGTTTTGTATTTATTTGATAAAATGTAAACGTACTAAATATCCATATGTGGAAAAATGCATAATTATATGTTTTTTCGAAATTTATATAAATTAAGCTCTTAAATTGCATATTATATACTATAATTAGTATTTTTATGAACTACACTGCTCAAAACAATTAAAGGATATTTGAAGTTTTATATAAAATAAAGATATAAACGAATTTTTTTTTGCCGAAAATAGAAGAAGGGAATCACAAATGCAAATTTTTCTGGTTTTCAAACTGTGGAGTATGCAAATTTTGAGTTCGACGTCAAAAACGTCGCTTCAGCGGCAGCGAATGAAATTTGACTTTCAACTGGATAAAAGAGATTGAAGACAAGGATGATCGGCATTCAGTGATTGCTTTGTTTCGATGAGTCCGACGTCTCAGCGAAGGCATTTGACAGATTCAGAAGCTTTGAGAATTGTTGGTAGGTTAGAAGGGGGCCAAACTCAAGCCGAAATAGCGCAAGCCATTGGAGTGTCACAAAGTGTCATTTCCAGGATCTGGAACCGTTTTTTGGAGAGTGGATGTGCAGGTCGAAGAACAGGGCAAGGTCGTAGACGGGCAAGAACGCCCAATGAAGATCGGTATTTAGCGTTAACAGCTCGGAGACACCGAACCATGAACGCTACTCTTCTCCAACAACACCTTCGCTCGGCTACAGGCACCACAATTTCAACTCAGACTGTCCGAATACGGCTCCATGCAGTAGGTCTGTATGCTCGCCGACCGATGGTATGTGTTAGATTAACATCAAGGCATCGTCGCGACCGCAGGGAGTGGCCAACCGAGCATGTCAACTGGAGGAGAAATGAATGGAGCAACATTCTGTTTTCTGACGAGTCCCGTTTTTCTGTGCATCCGGATAATAGGCGTATTTTCATCTGGAGGGACCATGGAAGTAGGAATAATCCTGCGTTCGTGCACGAAAGTGTCAGATTTGGCGGTGGAGGAGTGTTGGTGTATGGTGGCATCTCCATTGACGGGCGCACTGAACTCTACATCATTCGAGATGGAGCTCTGACTGGTCGCCGATATAGGGATGAGATCCTCAGACCTATTGTAGTCCCTTACGCTGCAGCAATCGGAGATAACTTCATTTTAATGGACGATAACTGCAGGCCACATCGTGCAAACCTGGTGGAGGATTTCCTTTTCGAGGAAGGAATCGTTCGAATGGAATGGCCAGCGTGTTCTCCAGACATGAATCCAATCGAGCACGTTTGGGACGCTCTAGGAAGACGAGTTTCTGGCCGCCAACAACCCCCACAAACTCTCCAAGAACTGGAAAGAGCTCTTCTGGAAGAGTGGGGCAGAATACCCCAACTCGTCATTAATAGCCTCCTTGAGTCCATGCCTCAAAGGTGTTCAACGTTGCTGGCCGCCCGTGGAAACCATACCCCCTACTGAAAATGATTTTCTTTGAAGAAAACACCTTTTCTTATTCTTTTTTTCTCATATGCACAAATTGTGTTTTTTTTTCCTTTAGTACACAAATGCGCAATAAAATGCATTTTTTTCTGCCAAACATGTGTAATTTATTCTCATATAACCTACTATGTCTGTCGACCATGTATCAATCAGCTAAACAGTTTACCAGATACAAAATCCACCTAAAACTGCAATATCCTTTAATTGTTTTGAGCAGTGTATTAAAAAATATATTTATTTCTTTACAAAGACTAATAACATTATAAGTATTATTAACAATAAATTAAGAATAATCGTATTTGAGGCTAAAAAACAACTTATTTCAAAATCATCTTGAAATGCACTTTACATAAATAACTGTCCCCTAAATATTTAATAGAAATAAATACCTATTTGCGCCTAGCACCTTATATTTTGTACGTTACAAACATGCATTAAAAAAAGGCTTGAACACATAATTTTGCTATTTAAAATAATACGTATTTTAAAGAAGTCTACAAGCTAAGATTATGACTCATTTAGTTGGATCCTTGATACAAAAAATACAAATAAACTTACTTTTTACATTTCGCTATCTTGAAAAATGAAAAATCTATAAATACCAGAAATATGCCTTCATTTAAGAAAGTAAATATTAATCTTATGCTATCATCTGTCGGTAACAGATAAAGACCTTTATATACAAATATTTCATACAATTTTTATGTTGCAAAGAAGAAGAGAATTATAAAAAAATATTAAAATTCGAAACGTTCCAAAAATTTGACGCTAGGCATACATGGCTTAATAAAAAGTATTCGTGCGCTTAATGAAAATGTAAAGTAAATAGAGTAAAAGTAATGTGTAAAAATGTTAAAAAATAATGTGTACATGAACATTATTGTCGCATTTAAATATATCTGCTTTTTTAGCTAGGGAAATTCGTGTTATCATATACAGGGTTACCATAAGTACGAGTGAATTACATGATTTAAAAAATATATATACAGTGGCGCTCAAAAGGTTTTTGACAACCTTATATTCTCTCTTATTTTATTTAATATAAACATGTAAAAGTAAATATATTCCCTATAATTGAGATTACTATGACTGCAGTTATTCAAATGTATCAAGTTTCAACTAGTTTGTTTACATTCGGCGACACCGGAGAAATATGACTCCTCCTTAGCTTAAAAGTATTTTGACAATTAGTTTTCATTTAATTGTTGAAGGTGTCAGTGGCGCTATAGCTTCGATTAGTGTTTATATCGACTTATTGTGATTATTTTTAAATGCCGAAATGTAAAAAAAAAATATTGAAGTGATTCTAGAAAAGCCGCTGTAAATGCACTTAAGAAAGGAAGACTGCAAGCAGAATTAGCTCGTTCTTTTAATGGGTCTCGGCCACTTGTTATTACATGTAATAAAGTTTTTAATAACAGAAATACTTCTAAAATAAGACTCAAAGTGGCCATCCGAAAAAAACAACTTGCAATGTTGACTGTATTATAAAAATGATATCTACAAGTGATTGTCGTAAGTCCTCTGTAATAATAAAAAATGAATTGAAAGAAAATTACGACATAGAAATACACGTTTCATCAGTCAAACGACGCCTAAACCTCTATGGTTTACATGGCAGAAGACCAGCAAAAACACGTTTGTTATCTACTAAGAATAGAAAGGCTAGAGTTGCATTTGTAAAACGGCATAACCCTTTCAGGGGCAAAGTAATTCCATTGCTTAAGTGTTGAAATTAATGATTGACACCGGAATTTTGGTTTAAAAAAATTCGGTTTATTACGCGTGTGAAATATAGCTTTTTCTTATTTATAAATAAATTTGTTTTCAAATTCCGGTGTCAGTCATTAAATTCAACACTTTAGCAATGGAATTGCTTTGCCCCTGAAAGGGTTATGCCGTTTTACAAATGCGACTCTAGCATTTCTATTTTTAGTAGATAACAAACGTGTTTTTGCTGGTCTTCTGCCATGTAAACCATAGAGGTTTAGGCGGCGTTTGACTGATGAAACGTGTATGTCTATACTGTAATTTTCTTTCAATTCATTTTTTATTATTAGAGCGGACTTACGACAATCACTTGTAGATATCATTTTTATAATACAGTCAACATTGCAAGATGTTTTTTTTCGGATGGCCACTTTGAGGCTTATTTTCGATGAATTTCTGTTTATTAAAAACTTTATTCCATGTAATAACAAGTGGCCAAGACCCGTTAAAAGAACCAGCTAATTCTGCTCGCATTCTACCTTTCTTAAGTGCATTTACAGCGACTTTTCTAAAATCACATCAATATTTTTTACATTTCGGCATTTAAAAATAATCACAATAAGTCGATACTAATCGAAGCTATAGCGCCACTGGAACCTTCAACAATTAAATGAAAACTAATTTTCAAAATACTTTTGAGCTAAGGAGGAGTCATATTTCTTCGGTAGTGCCGAATGTAAACAAATAAGTTGAAACTTGATACATTTGAATAAGTGCAGTCACAGTGTTCTCAATTATAGGGGATATATTTTCTTTTACATTTTTATATTAAATAAAATAAGAGAGAGTATAAGGTTGTCAAAATACTTTTGAGCGCTACTGTATATTCAACAGTATTACACATATTGATGAAACAACACCAAAGAACTGGGGATAAATCACTAGTAGACAAATAAAACTTTCTTCAAATCAACATAAAATACAAAATAACACACAGGACGCGTTTTGATCTGTAAATTTTAATAGCCCGTTAAATGTTTTTCGGCCCGTTACTTGCCTTGGCTGATGATTGGCAGTTAAAATTTCCATTCCGATACGCGTCCTGTGTATTATTTTGTATTATGTGGTGATTTTAAGTAAGTTTTATTTTTCTAATTATTATCCATTTTTCAACTAGAAGTTTTTTATAAAAATTAAAAAGAACATTCCAAGTTTGTTTTCAGTTAGAAACTGTTTACCGTTGTTTACATGTTGTTTTCAGCTTGTTGTTAGATGTGTTAGATGTGTGCATTTCTTAGCACGACAGGCATCCAACCTCTAATAAAAATTCATTCTTTTAACATATCTTGCCGTTTTACTCTGTCAACGGTTCTTAAGGAGGTATATGAGCTTTGAACTGAAAAGAAACAGTATTAGATTTTTGTTTTATTTAAATGCTTTCAAATTTACCAACTAAATGCAAAAAATCCCATTGAAAAACCTGCATTAATTCTTGAGTAATAATCATTTATAGATGGTGAGTATAATTGAATGTCCGTTGATAATGGAATTTTAAAACGCGTTTTCCCAGATTAAGAATTTTAGAGCTTGCGCGGACTGTTACTTTCAAACTATATAAGCTACAGCTTAATAAAAAAATAACCAAATATGCGTTTCTTAATAGTATATATATGCTAAAACAAAATAAATCACGAACATTGGTTGTTTATTTTTTGCGCTTGAAAAAATTAGATTTATTTTTTATTTTATTATTATTATTATTATTTTTTAAAGCTAAAATTATATTTTGAACAAATATTTTCTCTTATATTTTTTAAGCCAGAAGTAGGTGTTTTATGATTCTATTTTGCTCAAAAAAATCTTTTATATGCATAATTTAGAGTTTCATTATGCGTTCACATTAGTCAGATGAATTTGTTAAATTAAAAATTTAACTATACATTTTGTACATACAAAATTTATTTTTCTTGATAATGATGTTAAATATATATACTTTAGGCAGGAAGGGATAAAAAATATCTTAATTGCATATTTTTTGTGTTTTGATACTTTGAAAAATGCAATGTTTTTTATTGTTTCGACAAACTCAAAGATTCTGTGCCACTTAATACGGCACTAATGCGTTCATCAAGTTTTCTGAGCTATTTCGGATATGGTGGCTCATAGACGAGATCTTTCATGTAACCCAGCAAAAGATATCACATTTCGTAAGATCCGGAGATCTTGATGTCTATGTGAATATGTGTAACGTTACCCCCATGTACAATCTAGCGTTGGTTGACGGTATAATAAAAAAAAAAAAAAAGAAAAGAAAAAAAAAACTTGGGATGTTTTTCTTTGTTTTCGGACGTCACTTATTATAACATGCGATAAAGGTTTGAAAAAAATATAGTTTTAACATCCAACCGTTTATACATTCTAAAGCTTTATTTGATCCACTCACGTAAAAAATACCTAAGAAAATGTAAAATTTACAGTCGTTTGATATCTGCAATTATATAATAAATAAACAATTATTATTTCTTACCAGAATACACAAAATAATTGCATTAAAACCAATCTGATAAATTTATTAGTTCGTAAAATTTGGATTAAAATTGAAAATAAAAATAGTGAAAAATCATAGAAATGTCTTTATCAGTCTTTGTGAAATAGGAAAATTCAGAATATAAATAGAAAAATATTTATTAAACATTTTTTTCGAATGTTATAATGAATCTGCTAATTTTCGAATGTAGTTAAAACAAATTAATTACAGGTATAAATCGATAATAGGACGTTTATTGCACAAACAATTAATAATTATCAATTTGTAGAATTTAATAATAAATGTTGAAGAAGTAATTTCGCTAGCCATAAATAAAATTGTCAATTAATTCTTTTGAAATTAATTGCCTTTAGCGTTTACTCAGCATCTAAATTGACTTTCTATTAATTTTTCTTTAAACACGAAAGTTTCAAAATTAATAATTTTCTTTCTTCCGTAAAATGACTGAAAAGAATTTATCTAATGAGTAATTTTGTGAAATTTCTAATTTAAGTAGTTTTTCATTTTCTGTTCTTTACATTTTTAGGTTTCTATATATTTTCATTAATATCATCGATGTTTGGATTTATGCATCACTATTATTTAGTTCTTTTCTTCATTAGTTTATTAAATGAGTCAGAAATTGGAGAGTTATTCTTTGTTGAAAAACATGATTTATATACATGTATATTTAACTTAATGGCTTAAAGGGTAAAGTACCTATAAAATGTCAAAGTTAAAGGGTCAAGTAACTTTGAAATGTCAAAATGAAAGGGTTAATTTTAAAACTATTGTTTTAAAATGCCAAAAGTTAATGAATGATTTAGAGCTTTTAAGCACGAGAAATACTAGACACAATTTTGCGGAACATAAATAAAATCTAAGCTTTTTTTTGTTCTTTTTGCAAATCTATATTAAAAAACTTAAATATTTATTCTTTCAAATTGTAAATGATAAAATAATGCATATTTTTCCAAGAGGTATTTTTCGATTACGTAAAGTAATGATTCCCGGTGTGAATTTGAAATTTAGATATAAAATGGCGGCCAAACTGGCAACGTGATGAAAGAGTAAACTTCACAAGTAAAAAATTCTACGAAGTAGATCTGTTGTGTGTTGTGTAGATCTGTTGTTGTGATATCTGTTGTGCACCAGATAATACTCTTGCAATGTTAAAATAGAATATTTATAATTTAAATTATACTTTATTATCTTTTTCGTGCATTTCTGTAATTTTACTAATATCCAAAAATAAAACAAGGGGTCAAATAAATTGAGATACAGTATGTCTTGCCAATGGTGGTTCTTTCGGCAATTGATGAATTTTTTTCGTGTTTTATTTCATAATCATGCATTCTATGATTTACTGACCATCTAAATAAAGCTAGATGGGGTAAGATTTTTAACTTTCTTTAAACCCCTAGTGATGCATGGTCACTATGTTTATTGAGCTTCTATCCAAAGAAATAATGGTTAGATTAAAAAAGTATTTAATTTAGCAGGACGGAGAATTATATAGAAATAAAATTATTTTGTTCATAAATTCTGAAAGGTCTAGAGTCCAGATTAATACACAGTACAATGTAAAAAATGCTTTTACAGGTTGTATTAAAACTACACCTACTGAAACATTAGCAGCAACAAGACACTTTTAGAGAGGGAATTTAGAATCATAAAGATTTAGAATTTGTTCAGAAACTAAGGTACTACTAGTTATCCAAAAGCACATTGGCAACCTGTTTTCCATTTCCAGAGAGTACATTTCGTTTCTAATGTAGAAACATGTTGAGTGATATCTTCATATTTATTTATAAATATTTGATAAACATTAATCCCTAGATATTTGATATTTCTATTACATTCGACTGCAGTTTAATTTTTTTTAACTGCAATATTTGTAATAGGAGGGAGTATGGTTTCATTTTCAATTGCATAGTCTAGAAAATTAACTTTAATCTAGAGAAAGATGCAATTTAAAAATTTTAGTTTAATATTTTCTGGTATACATACCGGAAATTTTTCATTAGATGCCAAATATATTTGTTGAATAAATGATACTAATTATATAATCAAAATAATGAAAAGAAATTTTTATTTATTAACCCCCTGTATTCTACTTCTTTCAGACGTCAAAGGTACTTACTGAAAAATAACGTTGCACCTTGCCATAAGCGAACCATAAAACTAAGCAGTTGTATCAATATACAGTTAAATAATGAGAATCTACTGCAATATTCTAAACATCGCACATTCTAAATTTTTACACCGTCGTATATGCAAAAAATTACTTTTAAATGCAATTTAAAAGTAATTTAAAAGTCAATTTATTTAGGAGATATTAATTTTTATGTTGTTTATAATGCCAGTTCTGTAATGGTGACAATCAGGGGGGTACCATTCGTGCGATGCGCCAACTCTAAAGATTTCTTAACTGCTCGCGCATTACGTCACGTGGCGGACAACTTCGCCCCGCTTCGCTCGTTTCAGTATTATTCTGTATGCTGTTCTGCGTTGGAAATTTTTTTCTGTGAATGATTTTAATTATTCTATTATTTAAACAGACTTTTTGAATAAAATCTAATGAATGCGCTATATCAACGTGTTCTAATAACTCTCACAGAACAAGTATACAGATTTAGCAATACAGTACATAGTCTCAAATCCGAGCATCGACATCCTGGCGATTATTATTCTGGAAAATCGCAAAGAAAAACACTAAAATCGCAGAGGACAAAATTTACTGCAATTTTAAAACCGAATTCCTTTTACGAATGTCAAAAAAATTCTGCAGAACGGGAAAATCTCTAAAAATTGCATAAGAGAATCGCGAGAAATTCCGAATAAACTTTAATGAAAGAAAAAGAAGAGGCATTTACTATATTGGACTAAACTGTTAAAGCCGGATTTCTTTCACAAATGCAGACTAATCGCCATGAAATGGGGAAAAAAGTTCAAAGTTCAAAACTCGCAGAGGAGAAAATTCATTGTATTTGGCTAAAAGTTGAACAGAGTTCCTTTTACAAATCTACAAAAAAAAAAAAAAAAAAAAAAAAAAAAAAAAAAAAAAAGAGAGAGAGAGAGAAATAGGCTGTTTGGATAATTGGAAGTTCGGTTTAAAAACATTTTTTTATAGAAATTGGCTATTCGGATAATTGGAAGTTCGGTTAATTGTGGTTCCAATAATCGGCTCTCTACTGTACTTCCATAAATTTTCTTTCTATTGTTTCCTATTTGTATGAAGAAATGTTATATTTGATGCGTTTTATAAGATAACATGGAAATTTTAATACTGAAGCTGTTTTAAGTTTTTCAGTTTTTGCTGAAATTTTGTATACATGAAATCAGTGTTGATTTCAGGGGGTGGCCCGGGGGGAGGACATCCCTCCCCCGGACCAATGCGATGTCCCCTCCGGAAGATTTGAGATTTTGGGTTTTCAATGGTCAAAAAGTGCAACCCCCCCCCCCCCCCCCGGAGCCACAGAAATCCCTCCCGGAGAAAAGTGTCTGAATTCAACAATTGTATGAAATAACGATATTGTTATTTTAATGATATAATGTAAATAATATGTATAGTACATATTTTTTTCATAATAGAATTGTTTAATTATAGAGCAATATTTTTGTATTATTTTCATCCTGTATAAGCATAATGACATTCGAAAATTTTTGAAAACTTATATCTAGTAATTGGACAATGCATTATTGTTAAAAGTTTTGAAGTGCGAGTTTTGTTTAATTTATTCTGTTTGATAATGCTAGTCTTTTCATTACTACTCCTGTGTAATCATATTCATATAATTCATTCGTTCATTTTATTTTAAAATAGTTTAAAAGTTTTCATTTGTAATTTTGCACATTAAAAAGGTAATTTTTTTCGCGAATTTACTTAAGTATTTGAATGTTAACAAACGTATCGCGATATTATTTAACCATTATGTATTTTATATTTGATTAACTCCAATCAGTATTTGTCCAAATTATTTTAAGGAAAGTAATTTTGTTCAATTTACTTTCGAAAATCTGCTTTAAAAAAAATTATTTACTTCGTATTTCGGTCTTTTTACAAATCTATTTACTGTGTCACGGCTGATCGAACTCCGATCTTGTCCGCCACGTGACGTTTCAGTCCTGCTCTACTCTGATTGGCTATCCTTCAAATGGAACAACCTTATTGTAGAAGAACCTTGGTGACAATTGAAAAACTTCCATTTCTGTTGAAAGTAAAGTAAAAATAGTAGATTACTGTATCTTTTTGTTTCTATTTTCTAAGCACAACTGAAAACAAAATTGTAATTAATGTGATATGCCAAGAATATCAAGAAGTCATATTCGTAGTGTAATATCATTTTCCGAATTTTGAAAAAAAAATATTTAACTGAATAAATTCTGATGATACATGTAGATATTATGTACTTTTTTAAATTTACAGTATCCGTATTAATGTTACAGGGAAGTAAAAGCATGTAAACCATTAGATACCGTTTTTTTGTCCAGTTTTCTGAATGACGACTGAGCATTTTTCTGTGTTCGTGTATTATTTCGCGATAACGACGTCATATGCATACTTTTCTAAAGATGTCGTTTAAGACTACATCGTAAACCTTGAATTTTTCTGCGGACGCAAATGACGTATTTTATAAAATAAAAGCATGCATTTAGTTTTTTAGTCTTAAATATGAAATATGTTTTGTACTATCTCTCTATTTTTTTTCATCGGCATTAACACTAAATTCTGTAAAGGCAAAATTCTTGCTTACTGCTTTTTGCAAATTCTTTTGAGGATTCCATTACAGATGAAAAATGCTCATTTGTCTACAAAAGGCAAAATGCTCCACTCAAATAATCCTGAATTAGCAGCAAATGCTAATTTTTCAATTCATGAAACATGCGATCGGATATACCAGTATCCAGAAGGTAAAAATAAAATGTAAAAATAAATGACATTACTTAATTTAACTAGAATATATTTTTTTCCTTAGTAAGGGATCTACATCATTGTTTATTGTACATTAAGTTTTCTACAATCCACACGAAATCTTGTTTTCATGTTCTCATAACGTTTCATACCTAAAGTGATACACTACCCTAGTAGCAGCGACTGGTCGCATTTTGCTAGGCCTTTCATCAATTCCTCGAAAGTTGCTCGAGAAATAATACACGTATATCATTGCGAGCAACATATGAGAACCGGTTTTGATGAGGCTATATTTCATCAACTAAAGCTAACACTGTGAGCTCATTTGCCGATGAAAACGTGCTGATTGGTAACTCACCAACGACATATAACTGCCCAATATCGAAACACGGTGAAACAAGGGCGAAATCACAGTTTTTCTGGAAGCGCAAATCTGATTGGTTGAAAGACGAAGGCTGCGCGAAGTCCCGGATGAAGTCGCTGTTGTTGTTTTGATGAACTCTCCAGCGAGGAAGGAGGAAGCGGACGCCATTGCTACGGCGACAGCGTGAGCTCCTTGGAAGTTGAAAAAATACTTTTTCTCGGAAATATGTAAGTACCTATTTCATTCATTCTGATGTTATTACTTTTTTCACAAATAAATGTTGTGAAAATATTATACAGACTTGCCAATATTTCTGATTTTCCACGTTTTCCTGTGCCCTTGAGTTTCATACACATTTTTTAATAGCTTGAAATTTTTATTATCATATCGGTAATTTGTCTCGAATAATAATGAAGTTCTTCATTATTGTTTCGTAATTAAACTGGTACAGAACGTGATTACATTTTTAAAATAATGTTTTTACTGGAAAAAATAAAAACCCGAATTATGAAATAAAATCCGATTTTTGGGTCTCGGAGATTGGCAAGTCTGTATGTATAGTATGTTGTTTCTGGTTGCTGTATGTATAAATCCTTTTACATTTTCTGATCGAATAAAGAGAAAAAATATTTTAAAATAAGCAAAAAAAAAAAAAAGTACCAATCATTCTGGCAACCGTAATGCTTTAATATTATTAAGTCAGGATTTAAGAAAAACAAAACCCCCTTTTAACACCTTTTTTTCAATAACACCCAAAATAACCCCTACAGCTGCGATTTTCAAAAAGAAACAGGCAGAGGAGGGAGGGGGGATGATATTAAAATCCAAAAAAGTTCATAAAATACTCTATCACTTAAGATAAAAAAAATTTTGTCAGGGTTCGCAAATATCAAAATAGTCAAATACTTAGTGCTGATTATAAATATTTTAAGATTTTTGTGTTAAAGGAAAAAAATGATTAATTGCTGTCAAAGCTTAATATATATATATATATATATTTTTTTTTTAAACTGAAAAAGGGTTATTTTGTATACTTAAAAGTAGGTGTGTGTACATTTTTCTTATACAGAAAGTAAAATTATTACAGTGCAGATAATGTATGATTTTTTTTTTTTTAATTTGTCTATTTTCTGTGTTTTAAAATGTGTATTTTTGCTTTATTTTGATTGTCGCCATTTTAAAATGCACACTTTTGCGTGTTGTCTCCTAGAGTTTGGTAATCTGGGAGACAAAACGAAAAAACATGTCGATTTTGTGATTTGGTTTGGAAATGCACCAAGAAGTGTTGGATCAAAGTTTAGTTAAAATATTTTTGTTGGTTTTCAAGGGGGGGGGGGTCATGACCTCTGTCACCTCCCCCTTGGATCCGCCATTCTAAATTACGTAGTTCAGTATTACATATTTTATGATTTCATATTTTTAATTTTAAAATAAGTCGGATATTAGAAAATTAGTAAAATTATCTTTCTAAATATACTTTGCAGAAGAGGGGGGGGGGGGGTTGCCCCGCCCGTTCCATGTTTGCACCCGGTGCAAAAAAGTCTAGTTTTGTTCCTGATCCAAGAGGGGGTGATGACCCCCCTCCCCCTGAACAACATAAAAATGCTAAAATTTATTTAAAAAATGAAATAATTTTTAATTTTTTTAAAATTTTAATGTTATTTTATTAAGTATTAAAGGAAAAAAATGATTAATTGCTGTCAAAGCTTAATATATATATACTTTTTAAACTAAAAAATGGTTGTTTTGTAGTATATAACCTTTACCGGTGCAGAGTAATTCTGTTCATAAACCGATGCAATAATGGACTGACACCCAAATTTATTAGAAAATACGAACTTGCTTATTTTCACGTACATTATAATAGGAAAATTTTAATTAAATATTCTTGATGCCATTTGTCAGTTTTGGAATTAAATTTAGGTGTCCTTTTTTAAGGACGCCGCCCTCGAAATTGTTAAAAGTAGGCGTGTGTACATTTTTCTTGTACAGAAAGTAAAATTATTACAAAACTCATAATGTGTGATTTTTTTTTTTTTTAAATTTTTGTATTTCCTGTGTTTTAAAATATGTATTTTTGCTTTATTTTTATTGTCGCCATCTTAAAGTGAACATTTTTGCGTGATGTCTCCTAGAGTTTGGAAATTCTGGGAGACAAAACGCAAAAACGTGCCGATTTGTTGATTTTTTTGGGAAAACACTAAGAAGGGGATCAAAGTGCAGTTTAATTTGGGTACTCTAACTCAGTAGCAGAACGGCACCAGGCACTGCATTTTTTTATGCCTGGTAAACAATGGCGGATCCAAGAGGGGGGGATAATGACCCCCCCCCTGAACAACAGAAAAATGCAAAAAATTATTTAAAAAATGAAATATATTTTTAACTAGTTTTGAATTTTAATGTTATTTAATTATGTATTAAAAGAAAAAAAGGATTAATTGCTGTCAAGTCAAAGCTTAACATATATATATATATTTTTTTTTAACTGAAAAAGGGTTGTTTTGTATTTAAAAGTAGGTGTTTGTAGTACAAATTGTACATTTTTCTTGTATAGAAAATAAAATTATTACAGGGCGGATAATGACTTTTTTTTTTCAAAATTTGTGTATTTTCTGTGTTTTAAAATATGTATTTTTGCTTTATTTTGATTGTCGCCATCTTAAAATGCATACTTTTGTGTGGTGTCTCCTAGAGTTTGAAAATCTGGGAGACAAAACGCAAAAACATGCCAATTTGGGGATTTTTTTTTTTTTTGAAACAGACCAAGAAGGGGATTAAAGTAGAGTATTTTTGTTGGTGTTCATGACCCCCCCCCCCTCTAACGCCAGTCATCTCCCCCTTGTATCTGCCATTGTAGATAACGTAGTTCAGTATTACATATTTTATGATTACATATTTTAAATTTTAAAGTAAGTCTAATATTAGAAAATTAGTGAAATTCTCTTTCTAAATATACTTTGCAGAAGAGGGGGGGGGGGGGGGGGGCGGAAATCCATGTTTGCCCCGGGTGCAAAAAAGGCTAGTTTCGGCCCTGATCCAAGAGGGGGGTAATCCCCCCCCCTGAACAATAGAAAAATGCTAAAAATTATTTAAAAAATGAAATATATTTTATATTCTTTTTGAATTTTAATGTTATTTAATTACTATGTATTAAAGGAAAAAAAATGATTAATTGCAGTCAAAGCTTAATATATACAGTAGACTCCCTCAAATCTGTAAACCTAAAATCCACACATCATTAGAGATGTAAACAATGAATGTTTTAGTTCAGATGCCAGAACACAATTACAGAATTTTTTAGTTTTATATAATTATTCTGCATGTATTTTAATATGTAATTATAGATAATATGACTGAACTCATGGTTTTTCATGAAATAAGTATAAATTTATTTCTGGTAAAAATCAAGATATTGCCAATATCATTGGTAATAATCACAATCTTTTTACTAAATATATATATGTATCAATCAAACTTTTTTGCATATTAAATCTGACTAAACCTTAAATAAACTTCCTTACTTTGATTTTTATGTGAAATTATTAACATGGTACCTTTAAGAGGAAAGTTTCATTCAATAATTCATCTTTATTATGCATATTTAATTATACATTAATTTTTAATAATTTAACTTTATTTTTATTTAAAAATATTAATAATTTTTAAAATTATCTTACTGTTTATTATTTTAGTTTAATACTTTAATACTTTACTATTTTAATATTTTTGCTATATTGCAAGCATTCATATAATTTCGATTACATCATTAGCTACATTCAAATTACTGTTTTAAAAATGTAAACAAAACAATAACCAGAAATCTGCAAAATTATAAAATCCGCACAACCTCTGGTCCCAAGCTGTGCGGATTTGAGGGAGTCTACTGTATATATTTTTTAGCTAAAAAAGTGTTGTTTTGTATTTAAAAGTAGGTGTGTATACATTTTTCTTGTACAGAAAATAAAATGATTACCAGGCGGATAATGTAGGATTTTTTTTTTTTTTTTTTCAAAATTTGTGTATTTTCTGTGTTTTAAAATATGTATTTTTGCTTTATTTTTATTGTTGCCATCTTTAAATGCATGCTTTTGCATGATGTCTCCTAGAGTTTGGGATTCTAAGAGACAAAATGCAAAAACGGGCCAATTTGGCGATTTTTTTGGAAATGCACCGAGAAGGGGATCAAAGTGCAGTTTCATTAGGGTACACTGCAACTCAGTAGCAGAACGGTAGCAGGTACTGCATTTTTTTTTGTGCCTGGTAAACAATGGTGGATCCAAGAGGTGGGTCATGAGCATGACCCCCCCCCCCCCCTATCACCTGAACAACAGAATAATTCTAAACATTATTTAAAAAATGAAATAATTTTAAATTCTTTTTGAATTTTAATGTTATTTAATTATGTATTAAGGGGAAAAAATGATTAATTTCTGTCAAAGCTTAATATTATATGTACTTTTTAAACTGAAAAAGTGTTGTTTTGTATTTAAAAGTAGGTGTGTGTACTATATTTTTCTTGTACAGGTAGTAAAATTATTAACGAGCGGATAATGTATGATTTTTTTTTTTTTCAAAATTTGTGTATTTTCTGTGTTTTAAAATATGTATTTTTGCTTTATTTTTATTGTTGCCATCTTTAAATGCATGCTTTTGCATGATGTCTCCTAGAGTTTGGGATTCTAAGAGACAAAATGCAAAAACGGGCCAATTTGGCGATTTTTTTGGAAATGCACCGAGAAGGGGATCAAAGTGCAGTTTCATTAGGGTACTCTGCAACTCAGTAGCAGAACGGTAGCAGGTACTGCATTTTTTTTTTTTTTTGTGCCTGGTAAACAATGGTGGATCCAAGAGGTGGGTCATGAGCATGACCCCCCCCCCCCCCATCACCTGAACAACAGAATAATGCTAAACATTATTTAAAAAATGAAATAATTTTAAATTCTTTTTGAATTTTAATGTTATTTAATTATGTATTAAGGGGAAAAAATGATTAATTTCTGTTAAAGCTTAATATTATATATAGTTTTTAAACTGAAAAAGGGTTGTTTTGTATTTAAAAGTAGGTGTGTGTACTATATTTTTCGTGTACAGGTAGTAAAATTATTAACGAGCGGATAATGTATGATTTTTTTTTTCAAAATTTGTGTATTTTCTGTGTTTTAAAATGTGTATTTTTGCTTTATTTTGATTGTCGCCATTTTAAAATGCACACTTTTGCGTGTTGTCTCCTAGAGTTTGGTAATCTGGGAGACAAAACGAAAAAACATGCCGATTTTGTGATTTGGTTTGGAAATGCACCAAGAAGGGGGGGGATCAAAGTTTAGTTAAAATATTTTTGTTGGTTTTCAAGGGTGGGGGGTGTCATGACCTCTGTCACCTCCCCCTTGGATCCGCCATTCTAGATTACGTAGTTCAGTATTACATATTTTATGATTTCATATTTTTAATTTTAAAATAAATTGGATATTAGAAAATTAGTAAAATTATCTTTGTAAATATACTTTGCAGAAGAGGGGGGGGGGGGGGTTGCCCCGCCCGTTCCATGTTTGCACCCGGTGCAAAAAAGTCTAGTTTCGTTCCTGATCCAAGAGGGGATGATGACCCCCCTCCCCCTGAACAAAATAAAAATGCTAAAATTTATTTAAAAAATGAAATAATTTTTAATTTTTTTTAAATTTTAATGTTATTTTATTAAGTATTAAAGGAAAAAAATGATTAATTGCTGTCAAAGCTTAATATATATATACTTTTTAAACTAAAAAATGGTTGTTTTGTAGTATATAACCTTTACCGGTGCAGAGTAATTCTGTTCATAAACCGATGCAATAATGGACTGACACCGGAATTTATAAACAAATTTATTAGAAAATACGAACTTGCTTATTTTCGCGTACATTATAATAGGAAGATTTTAATTAAATATTCTTGGTGCCATTTGTCAGTTTTGGAATTAAATTTAGGTGTCCTTTTTTAAGGACGCCGCCCTCGAAATTGTTAAAAGTAGGCGTGTGTACATTTTTCTTGTACAGAAAGTAAAATTATTACAAAACTCATAATGTGTGATTTTTTTTTTAAATTTTTGTATTTCCTGTGTTTTAAAATATGTATTTTTGCTTTATTTTTCAGCGGTAGAATTCATATAAAAAAGTCACTGGTCCCAAGGACCAGTAAGCATAAGAATTTACTGGTCCGCTGTAATCATCACTAGCCTGCTACATAAAATTCTATTACGTCCCTTTAACCCTTTGAGTGACCCTCTCCCTTCCTAGGGTGAAACTTCCTTTGCAGTTATCCAAAATTTTCATCATAATAAAATGTAAAATAATAATTTGTTAAAAATTAAACAGTACATTAAGAAAAAATATAAAATTATTAATTAAATATTTCATTTCAGATTATCTCTTTCAACTAGAGCCGTACCGAGTACTCGGTAAATACTCGGTACTCGGTGAAATTTTGGCCGAGTAGTTGTAAGAATTTCATTTTTTAAGCATATGAACTTATAACTGATCTGTAAAAAGTTATTCGAATATCAATGTATAATGTATGCAATAATTCATAAAATTATTTACTCTGTATTTAACAATATGTCTACAAAATATAGAAAAAGTTAAGAACAAAACCCCTCATAAAATAATTCCAGATTAAAATTTAGTTTCACATTTATACAAATAAAAATAAGTTTTTTTTAAATATATAGGAAAACAGAAAAGACTTATTTTGGATAAAGAAACTGAAAATGCAATTAAAAAATTAATAATTAAATTTATTATATTTCAAATTATGGTGCAAAAACACCAAACGCCAGTAAACAGGGCATTTCTTTTACTACTGTAAATTTATCCTGCCTCTGAAAATATACGTTCAGAATAAACAGTGGTTGAAGGTGCACTAAGAATTTTTTTGCAAGGCTGCACATAATCTGAAATCCTCCCTCCCCCCTACCATGCAAGTGGAGCGTCAGTTTTACATAAGTCTTCTGTTAAGAATGTCTGTATCTCTTTTTGTACCCTTCTTTTTATTTTTCCCTTTTTATTTTTAATCAAAAGAAAATAAGATACAGTTACAAAATAAATATGACATGTTTTGCATTATTCAATGAATTGTTACAGTAACCAACAAACATTTTTATTTTTCATAAACAGATTTAAGGTATCAGAATAAATTGAGGGTTGAAGAATGTTTTAATTTTATATCGGTTAATAATTGTACTTGTTATGTGTCAATTCTCTTTTTTTGCTACCGTTTTGAATTGTCAAAAATTGTCTTTAAAAAGTGCACAAATAAATTTCAAATTTAATTAGTTAATTTATATATACTATATATGTATATTATATGTATGTACACACAGGTGTATATATATATATGTACACACAAGCTCACATTATGTGCACATCAGTGTTTTTTTCTTATTACACAACTACTCGGTACTCCGCTACTCAACCAAAGTACCACTAATTTCAACTGACTAAGGTTTAATGCTATTTTTTAAAATTTATTGTTTTAAATAAAATTATGCGATTTGTGTTTGATTGCAGTTTTCTCAGGGACAGGAAAGTTTATGTTTACCTTTCAGAGAGGGGGGGGGGAGTTACTGGTCCTGCGGACCATTAAATTTTTCAAATTAGTGGTCCGATTGAATTTTTGGTGGTCTCGGACCAGCGGACCACCAAGGATTTCGAACGCTGTTTTTATTGTCGCCATCTTAAAGTGAACGTTTTTGCGTGATGTCTCCTAGAGTTTGGAAATTCTGGTAGACAAAACGCAAAAACGTGCCAATTTGGTGATTTTTTTGGGAAAACACCAAGAAGGGGATCAAAGTGCAGTTTAATTTGGGTACTCTAACTCAGTAGCAGAACGGCACCAGGCACTGCATTTTTTTATGCCTGGTAAACAATGGCGGATCCAAGAGGGAGGGATAATGACACCCCCCCTGAACAACAGAAAAATGCAAAAAATTATTTAAAAAATGAAATATATTTTTAACTAGTTTTGAATTTTAATGTTATTTAATTATGTATTAAAAGAAAAAAAGGATTAATTGCTGTCAAGTCAAAGCTTAATATATATATATTTTTTTTTAAACTGAAAAAGGGTTATTTTGTATTTAAAAGTAGGTGTTTGTAGTACAAACTGTACATTTTTCTTGTACAGAAAATAAAATTATTACAGTGCGGTTAATGATTTTTTTTTTTTTTCAAAATTTGTGTATTTTCTGTGTTTTAAAATATGTAATTTTGCTTTATTTTGATTGTCGCCATCTTAAAATGCATACTTTTGTGTGGTGTCTCCTAGAGTTTGAAAATCTGGGAGACAAAACGCAAAAACATGCCAATTTGGGGATTTTTTTTTTTAAACACACCAAGAAGGGGATTAAAGTAGAATATTTTTGTTGGTGTTCATGCCCCCCCCCCCCCCCCCTCTGACGCCAGTCATCTCCCCCTTGTATCTGCCATTGTAGATTACGTAGTTCAGTATTACATATTTTAAATTTTAAAGTAAGTCTAATATTAGAAAATTAGTAAAATTCTCTTTCTAAATATACTTTGCAGAAGAGGGGGGGGGGGCAAAATCCATGTTTGCCCCGGGTGCAAAAAAGGCTAGTTTCGGCCCTGATCCAAGAGGGGGGGTAATCCCCCCCCCCCCCTTGAACAATAGAAAAATGCTAAAAATTATTTAAAAAATGAAATATATTTTATATTCTTTTTGAATTTTAATATTATTTAATTACTATGTATTAAAGGGGGAAAAAAATGATTAATTGCAGTCAAAGCTTTAATATATACAGTAGACTCCCTCAAATCTGCAAACCTAAAATCCACACATCATTACAGATGTAAACAATGAAAGTTTTAGTTCAGATGCCAGAACACAATTACAGAATTTTTTAGTTTTATATAATTATTCTGCATGTATTTTAATATGTAATTATAGATAATATGACTGAACTCATGGTTTTTCATGAAATAAGTATAAATTTATTTCTGGTAAAAATCAAGATATTGCCAATATCATTGGTAATAATCACAATCTTTTTACTAAATATATATATGTATCAATCAAACTTTTTTGCATATTAAATCTGACTAAACCTTAAATACAACTTCCTTACTTTATGATTTTTATGTGAAATTATTAACATGGTACCTTTAAGAGGAAAGTTTCATTCAATAATTCATCGTTATTATGCATATTTAATTATACATTAATTATTTAATTTTTAATAATTTAACTTTATTTTTATTTAAAAATATTAATCATTTTTAAAATTATCTTACTGTTTATTATTTTAGTTTAATACTTTACTATTTTAATATTTTGCTATATTGCAAGCATTCATATAATTTCGATTACATCATTAGCTACATTCAAATTACTGTTTAAAAAATGTAAACAAAACAATAACCAGAAATCTGCAAAATTATAAAATCCGCACAACCTCTGGTCCCAAGCTGTCCAGATTTGAGGGAGTCTACTGTATATATTTTTTAACTAAAAAAGTGTTGTTTTGTATTTAAAAGTAGGTGTGTATACATTTTTCTTGTACAGAAAATAAAATGATTACCAGGCAGATAATGTAGGATTTTTTTTTCTTCAAAATTTGTGTATTTTCTGTGTTTTAAAATATGTATTTTTGCTTTATTTTTATTGTTGCCATCTTTAAATGCATGCTTTTGCATGATGTCTCCTAGAGTTTGGGATTCTAAGAGACAAAACGCAAAAACGGGCCAATTTGGCGATTTTTTTGGAAACGCACCGAGAAGGGGATCAAAGTGCAGTTTCATTTGGGTACTCTGCCACTCAGTAGCAGAACGGTAGAAGGTACTGCATTTTTTTTTTTATGCCTGGTAAACAATGGTGGATCCAAGAGGTGGGTCATGAGCATGACACCCCCCCCCCCTCCCCCACCCCACCACCACCACCATCACCTGAACAACAGAATAATGCTAAACATTATTTAAAAAATGAAATTTTAAATTCTTTTTGAATTTTAATGTTATTTAATTATGTATTAAAGGGAAAAAATGATTAATTTCTGTCAAAGCTTAATATTATATATACTTTTTAAACTGAAAAAGGGTTGTTTTGTATTTAAAAGTAGGTGTGTGTACTATATTTTTCTTGTACAGGTAGTAAAATTATTAACGAGCGGATAATGTATGATTTTTTTTTCAAAATTTGTGTATTTTCTGTGTTTTACAATATGTATTTTTGCTTTATTTTTATTGTTGCCATCTTTAAATGCATGCTTTTGCATGATGTCTCCTAGAGTTTTTGATTCTAGGAGACAAAACACAAAAACGGGCCAATTTGGCGATTTTTTTGGAAATGCACCAAGAAGGGGATCAAAGTGCAGTTTCATTTGGGTACTCTGCAACTCAGTAGCAGAACGGTAGCAGGTACTGCATTTTTTTTTATGCCTGGTAAACAATGGTGGATCCAAGAGGTGGATCATGAGCATGTCCCCCCCCCCCCTATCACCTGAACAACAGAATAATGCTAAACATTATTTAAAAAATGAAATAATTTTAAATTCTTTTTGAATTTTAATGTTATTTAATTATGTATTAAAGGGAAAAAAATGATTAATTTCTGTCAAAGCTTAATATTATATATGCTTTTTAAACTGAAAAAGGGTTGTTTTGTATTTAAAAGTAGGTGTGTGTACTACATTTTTCTTGTACAGGTAGTAAAATTATTAACGAACAGTTCATGTATGATTTTTTTTTCAACATTTGTGTATTTTCTGTGTTTTAAAATATGTATTTTTGCTTTATTTTGATTGTCGCCATCTTAAAAGGCACACTTTTGCGTGGTGTCTCCAAGAGTTTGGAAATCTGGGAGACAAACTGCTAAAACGTGCAATTTGGTGATTTTTGTTTGGAAACGCACCAAGAAGGAGATCAAGGTTTATTTAGAATATTTTTGTTGGCCATCACCCCACCCTGGGATCTGCCATTGTAAATTACGTAGTTCAGTATTACATATTTTATGATTTCATATTTTAAATTTTAAAATAAATCTGATAAAAAAACAAAATTAGTAAAATTCTCTTCGTAAATATACTTTGCAGAAGAGGGGGGAAGGTGCGTCAAAATCCATGTTTGCCCCGGGTGCAAAAAAGGCTAGTTTCAGCCCTGATCCAAGAAGGTGGATAATGACACCCCCCCCCCCCTGAACAACAGAAAAATGCTAAAAATTATTTAAAAAATGAGTGCAAATTAGTGATATTTTTGCGCAACCGATTGTTGATACATTTGCAAGTTTTTTACTATGAAAGGTTGTTGAAATTAAATTTTTTTTCCCTTGACCGATCAACAAATTTTGTGGGGTTTTCCCCCAAGATTGATTGACAAGTTTTGTGTTATTTTTCATGGCCAATTAATGAATTCGGGTGGGGGGGGGGGGGGGGTGATTCTTATCCGAATTTTTAGAAAATTTAAGGCATTAAGTTCAAAAAATTATGAAAAATCAGTCATCAGTCTGGAAATTCAGACATAAAAAATATATAACTGAAAAAGTGACAAATGGTCACCAAAAAAATTGATTTTGTCAGTTGTTCGCAGAAAAAAACATTTTAATCAAAGCATCATGAATAAAACACAAATTTCATCAAAGAATCACAGAAAAAACATGAATCTCATTAAAGGATTACGAAAACTTAAATTTTGTCTAAAGATCGCGAAAACTCAAATTTTGTCAAAGGATTGCAAAAAATCAAATTTTGTCAGAGGATCGAGGAAACTCAAATTTCTTCGAAGGATCACGGAAACTCAAATTTCTTCGAAGGATCGCGGAAACTCAAATCTCTTCAAAGTATGCTGAAAACTCAAATTTCTTCGAAGGATGTCGAAAACTCAAATTTCTTCGATGGATGTCGAAAACTCGGATTTCTTCGAAGGATGTCGAAAACTCGGATTTCTTCGAAGGATGTCGAAAACTCAAATTTCTTCGAAGGATGTCGAAAACTCAAATTTCTTCGAAGGATGTGGAAAACTCAAATTTCTTCGAAGGATGTCGGAAACTCAAATCTCTTCGAAGGATGTCGGAAACTCAAATCTCTTCGAAGGATCGCGGAAACTCAAATCTCTTCGAAGGATCGCAGAAACTCAAATCTTTTCGAAGTATGCCGAAAACTCAAATCTCTTCGAAGTATGTCGAAAACTCAAATTTCTTCGAATGATGTCGAAAACTCTCAAATTTCTTCGAATGATGTCGAAAACTCAAATTTCTTCGAAGGATGTCGAAAACTCAAATTTCTTCGAAGGATGTCGAAAACTCAAATTTCTTCGAAGGATGTCGAAAACTCAAATTTCTTCGAAGGATGTGGAAAACTCAAATTTCTTCGAAGGATGTGGAAAACTCAAATTTCTTCGAAGGATGTGGAAAACTCAAATTTCTTCGAAGGATGTGGAAAACTCAAATTTCTTCGAAGGATGTGGAAAACTCAAATTTCTTCGAAGGATGTGGAAAACTCAAATTTCTTCGAAGGATGTGGAAAACTCAAATTTCTTCGAAGGATGTGGAAAACTCAAATTTCTTCGAAGGATGTCGAAAACTCAAATTTCTTCGTAGGATGCCAAAAACTTGAATTTAGTAGTCAAAGGTCCTCTTAAAAAATACAAATTTCATCAAAGGTCATCGTCGAAAAAACGCAAATTTTGTGAATGGTTCGCAGAAAAAAGTTGCGGTTTCTTTAGAAAACAGCACACACACACACATACAAATATTTGTTTATTATTATAGGTATAGTTTTTTACCCCTTGGTGATGAGAGCCCTTTGAGGCTTAATTTTAATCTTTTACCACCGGTTTTTAAAAACAGAAAATTTTCTTTAGTTGAATCGCGAAAATGCTCTGATTAAATAAGGTAAATTTTACATTAAAAAATAACTGGTGAGAATAATGAAGGATTCTGAGTACCTTAAGTGGCACATATACCGATCGCTCGACCCCTAGGGGTTAATCTGAAATAATAGACTGAACTAACTTTTGAAAAATTGGTTTTAACCTGAACCCAACTTGCAGGAATGTATGCTCAGCCTGAAATCGACCCGAACCAAAAACAAAGTTTACTCAACTTGCAACAAAAATAATTAGCTCCAGAAGAGGATTGATTGCTCTCCCTTCCCCCCCTCACCTATCTGCTGTAACCTTTCAGAAAATTTGTTGTAAATTTCAGATTTTGATTTTTTTTTTTTATTCTGAATCAACTGCAAATTTAACGGTTACTTTTTGCCATAGATTGGACGAAATTCTGTTTTTTCAACAGTCAGTTTGTTAATCAAAGAAAATGCGAGGGAGTCCTGTTTTGACTATAATTTCGTTAAGGATATAATAAAACAATTTCATTCTGAAATGGATATTCATGATGCCATCAGCGAATATACATTGTTCATGCAAGTAGTTAAAAATGGAGGCACGTTAAATATTGCAAAGTTTCCTGAAATTTTTTAAAGCGAGCATAATCATACGTTTTCAATAATTTCCAAAGTTATAAATGTTGAGCTTGTGCTGTCTGTCACAATTTTACCTTCTGAAAGGAAATTCAGGGCACAAAATCGAATAAAAACTAATTTCTGAACTACATTTAACAACCCCATTGTAAGAACTCATGACATTTGATTGAAAGTTGAATAATAGACTGTATAACAGCTTGATTTTCTTCCTTATTGAAAAAATTTTGCATACTAATTATTCTGAATTGTTGATTTAAATTGCTTCAATGGTATTTTGTCATGTCCGTGTTAATGTATTACTTTAAATAGCATGTAAAATAACAGTGAATTTTAAAGATTTTTTCCCTCCCCCCCCCCTTCCTCCCTTAAACAGCTCAACTCCACCTCCATTTATAAATGTTAGGAGGGAGACTCTCTTCCTAAGAAAAATTTAATTTCAAGCCCTGTCTTGACCAATTATCAAATTTTTCGACCGATTTATAAATCCTGCCATTTCGTCTTCTGACTGATTCACAAAATTACTCTGTTTTTCCTCTGTTGCATTGAAAAATTGCATGATTTTTTTATTCTGAGGTGGATAGACAATTTGATATTTTTTCCCCATCAATCGATCACAATTAATTGATTTTGCAGTTATATTCTTGCATGGAGTTGACAAATTTCTCGATTTTTCCCCTTCTCTATGACCAATTGATAAATTTCGCACTCCCTTCCCATATTCGATGAATTTTGCTATTTTTTTCCCCTCAGCCAATTAGTGAAATTCAAATTTTTTTATTGCAGCCGATTGACGTACTTTGCAATGAAATTAAATAAAAAGGGTGCATCCAAAATAGCAGTAAGGACCACTGGGTGCATAACGTAGTTTGAAAAGGTCCACTGTGCTTTTTTATGCCCTTCCAAATTAGCCTAGAGTCAATACTATTTGTACGTTAAAATTCCTTATCTTTAAAAAAAGAATTCTATTTTATGATTCTTAACTTTTAGCGTTGCATCTGAAAAACATCAAGAAATCCAGAAATTTTATGCAATTGCTTTTTTTTTGTGTCTCGGTACTTTAATGAAATGCAATACATTTTATTTTTTTTTTATCCTTAGGATGTTCTTGAAATTCCTATGAGACCACTCTCTGAGAATGCAAACAGTGTTTCCTTGCATCGTGATTTTTAAGAGAAATCTAAGGGTAATTATAATTATGTTTATGCTAAAGAAACTACTTTTTGCAGCAGATGCTGCTTAATGTGATTATGTGTAATATCAGCCTGTTAGTGTTATCAAAATCATCATGTCCCGACCTAACAATTCATGCTAAAAGCATCGCTCTGTGTGATAAATACTTTGTTTAATGGTATTGCCTTTTCAGCAGCAGTTACAAGCGAAGTTCTGTTAAAAAGCCCTTTCAAGGCATGAATTCTAAATAAGAAAAAATGTAGCAATTTATCCCTATGAATTTTTTGTGATCACGTTGCAGATGCATGCATGACATGGGAATATGCAGTCAATTAAGGAATGTAGGTGAGTAGCTCGCAACAGCTGCTGCAAGGGCAAAGCTTCAGTAAACCTCGGAATGGGAACAAAAATTATGTACCTGCTAGCAGCGTCACGTAACCATTTATTTCGTTATCAAATAAAGTTCTAGTCAGACAATAAAGGTCAAAATTAGCACTAGCCACCGGCCACAGGTTCCAGTAAATGAGAAAAAGTGGCCAGTGAAAAATTGTCTATCAGCGGCCACCTTCCAGTCACTTTTTTACAAGGAGAGAATAAAATTTTCTTGCATTTCATCAAGGATTCTGCTTTTTTTGGGTTCCAATATATTTACATTAACATATTTATTTGGGCTGTTCAGTTTTAGATGAATATTTATAGAAATTTTACTGTTTAGTATATTTTAATAAAAAAGTGGCCACTTAAAAAACTAGTTCTACCAGCCAGTGGCCGCTAATGAAATTTCCCTGTTTTGACCTATATCAGACAACCAGTTGTGGTAAGTTGTATATTGTTCAATTATCTTTGAAAGTCAATGGCAACGGCTACTATGAATAAAAAGCAAATGGATTTAAGTATTAAAAAAAAAATTAGATTTTACATTGTTATATTTTACCTCAAATGAGCCAACACAATGTTGCAGTTCAATTAAAAATTATTCAACCTCTTATGTGCAAAATCTTTAAAAGTCGAAAGTTTTTTAATAAAAAAAAGAAAAGAATGGTAATACAGAATATTACAAACTGAAGTGGAAAAGATGATGACATTTTTGTTTTCAAACAATCGGCAAAAAAGATGCAAGAGTCAGTGGTCTACTCATGTGACAAAAAGCAGATGATTTAGCAGCGAAAATGGGAGAAAAGTGGATTTGTTGCAGTTGATGGCTGGTTTCAGCATTGGCAGAAAGAGAAAACATAGATTAAAGCAGATGGCTTAGTAGAAAATAGGAAAAAGTAGATTTGTTGCTAGTGACGACTAACTTCGATATTGGAAAAAATGTAAAAGCATTGTTTAAAGCAGTTAGTATAGAAAAATGGATTTATTGCAAGTAATGCCAGCTTCAGCATTGGAGAAAACATGAAAAATAATATTTTAAGAGTCCATAGAAAATAAAAAGATGCTAATATGACAGCTACAGAAAAATTGGTAAAAGGGGAGTAGCCAAAACTTATGTTTTCATATATAGCGTTTAACCCTTTCGAGGGTGGTGTCATTAAAAAAGGACACCTAATTTTGGTTGAGTTGGAAATGGGTTGATGAAAAATGAGTTGGAAATTTTGAAATGCGGTTTACAACATTGGTCGGACAATTTTCAAACATGGTACGGATATGAAAAATTCATTATTAAAATTTTCAGGGAGAATTGTAAAAAGCAAAAATTACCGAAACCCTTCAGTATATTTTATCCCTTTTAAAGTCATAATTTCAACAAGGATGAGTAATACTTTTCTACATAATAGTATTACTGGACATAGTATTATCTTAAATCACTTATTCTTATCAATTGGAAGGTTTGCGAGCAGGCCTACTTGAAAAAATCCACTGTCGTTTTTTTTTTCAAATTCTCTCATGCTTTCACAACTATATCATTATTTAATCTAAGTAAAATAATGAACATAATTTTAACAAGAGTTTATTAAAAGTAATTTATTTGATTTTTAATTAATTAAAGAATATTTTTAATTAATCAATTCTTGATTGAATTAAAGTTTTAGAAAATGCAAAGATAAATGCCAATTTGGGGGTGGGGTGGGGGGCTAGCTTTTTCAAGTGTTTCTCTGAAGGGCATTATTTCCACTTAGAAATATTGATTTTGAAATATATTTTAAATTTTATAACACAAATTGTGAAAATTTGGCCATTTTTTTTCTCCTCGGGTTTGCAAGAATAAAATTATACAAAATTGTAGATTTTTTTTGTTTGTTTGTTTGGTTTCTGCACATGGGGCCTGAAATAAAACAGATATTGTAAAATTTTAATCTGTGTGACTGAAAATAAAGCCAAAAATGTAAAATTTTCGCTTCAAACTGTCTGCAATCTGTCTCGAATCGAAAGGTCTGTGTGACATAAAATAACAATGGTGGTGTAAACTTTTTACAAATTTTACAGGAGCTCATTGAAATTTAATTTTTTGGTGTGTGTGTGGGGGGGGGCGGGGGGGGGAATTGTTTTTAGAAAAAAAGTGTCATCTTTTCCAACCTTTTTTCTCTAACTGCAGTGTAGCTCAAAGAATATATTATTATTACAACAAAATATTCTGCTATTTCCAAAAAGAAAAAACGTGATTGGTTGATCCATTTAAACTGTATATTTTACATGTCAAGCTAAAAATGTTGTATATGCAACTGACAATATCTCTATCAGTTGTAATAGTTGTTGTTGTATAATAAAAATATCTGTTATACTACAAACTATGAATAATAACTGGGTAAATTCAGTTTTTATGTTACTTTATTCTTTCTATGTAAAAAAAGAAAAGAAATTGACCTACTTTTCGACACAATGAATGGTATACTGCCTTTAAAGAAAATTATAGAAAATCCAATGAAATCATAAAACCACCTTTTCTTCATAGCAAAAAGCTGTTTTTTTTTTTTTTGTTGTTGTTGTTTGAAATAATATTTTGGGTGAAATCTGTAGGGTATATTGATATAAGTGCCAGGTTTCAATATGGAGAAAATCTCCATCTTGCTTCTTTGTAAAATGGTTAATAACGCTGAAACTGTTTGTAGAAACAAAGTGTAATTTTGTATATGAAGTCTTAATTTTTTTTTCTTTGTAAATTTGCAGGTTGCTATTGGAAAGTTTTATCTTTGTTAATTTTAGCTTGTATATAGAAAAATTAACAGATGTTAAATAACAGTAGGCATTAAAGGTCTGCACAGACCAAAATTTTTACAATTATTTCAAATTGTGCAGACCCAAAAAATCCAAGATAAATAAAAAAAAAAAAATGCTAAGCTGGGGCCAAAATCATAAATCCACCTTCAGTTTCTATTTTTGAATTAGTATTCAACCATCTCAAAAGATATTTTTTCTTTCTTAAAAATTTCAAAATGGACTTTTTTTTTTTTTTTTTTTTTTTAGAATGACCCCATATCTCTCCCATGGAAATAAAATACTACAAGTGTACTTAATAAAGCTAACTGAAATAAACCACACTTTTATATGTATATACATACACATGATTATGCATAAAAATTTACTATTTTGTTCTCTTTTTGTCTAGCTTTGTGAACTGCATTTTACATCTGCTGACATTCATGAGATCCCCCTCTATACTGCAGAAAATGGAATATGTTACATACGCTTAAGAAAAGGTGCCATTCCGTACAGTTTGATACTTTGACCAGAACACTTCTAAAACAAGATACTTCATGTAATTCTCCAGATACAAAATAAAGATCAATTTCTCTTGAGAATTTTTTTTCCAAAGTTATTTTAAACGCATTAGTTTTTGTTTGTTCCTGTTGGAACATTATTTATAAATAAAAACAGTGTAATTGATGCACTTATATATTTAATCTTACTTTGAATTTCTTTTGATGTGTATGTTATGTGTTATTTAAAAATAAATAAATCTTAAATTTATATCAAATGAGTTAATTCATGTTTGATTTGGAAATTATTAGCTATATTTGAGTATGTGAGTTTCAAAATTTGCCTTATCCAGTAAATCAAATTTTGGGAAATCGTGAAAAACCTCTGATCGCGTCCATTGGTTTTCATTGTAAACCAAGATTTTACAATGCCAGAAATACACAATAAAGCTAGTGTTTTGCAGATGGTATTGTTTTCCAGATTCATGTCCACCAGTACCAGTAGAATGGAATGACAGAGAAAACTCTATTTTTTAACTTTTAGATAAGGAGTTTTGAAACTGGTAACCTCATTAAATTCTTATGCATGAATATTCAATAAATATTTTATTATTTCTACTTTTTATGGGATGTGAATGTACAAAGCAACATTTGAGTAATCTGTGACAATTAATTGCTTCAGAAACTTTTTAACTTGGAAGAATTTTGTTTCGATTTATACGAAGGGTTACAGGAAGAAGCAACAACATTTTTTTTTTTTTTTTCTGTCATTGTTTAACCTTAATAAAACTTTCAAATAATACATTTATATTAAATGAGTAAGTTAATTGAACAGAATTTAAGTACTTTTTGTGTACGCTAATTTCAGATGTACATAGTTTGCAGCCAATCAAATAAGTTTTAGACCAATAAAGTTTATTTAAATATGTTGCATAATATGTAAAAAATAGAAATAACATAAATCTTATTTATTAAAATTTCTCAGCAGATTATGCACTAGAAATTAGGGTATTTTATTCATTTAGTAATTAAAAAATGCAGATAGTATATGTAGATTCTTAAAACAACACTTCAAGTTTAGAAACAATAAGATAAAATAGCTAACATTAATGTGATATTTTATATAGGCATAGAGATATAAAACTGAAAAAAAATCTAATTAAGATAATGTATTTTTTTCAGTTATCTACCCTAATATCTAAACAGAAAGTAACAGGAGATGGCTGTTGCTATTAAACAACAAAAAGTACATTCAAACCTCATTAACATGTACAGAATTAACCTGGTGTACTTTTAATATGAATTTTTCCTACAATGCCTGTCAAAATTAATACAACGGTTTTATTAATAATAATATAAACTATTGATGATAACATGGGGAAAAAACTTTTAATTTGCCTTGAGATTTATGTTAACGAGGTTTGACTGTATAACTACTACAATAGTATTTTAAATTTTGTTTCAATCAGAAATTTATGGATTAATAAACAAAATCAGTTAAATGTTAAACATTTTAAATATCACGAGCATTAAAGCCTTTGCTTATTCCACTTTGTGTGGATTTGTCCGCATTCAACTATTGTGACCTATGGGGATGCATAAGTCTAGGTGTTGAAAATATTTTTTCCTACACTTCCAGAGAATGTTGATCCTGTGCTGCTTAACCCTTTGAGCTCTGGCGGGTAAATTTCTTCAAAATTCCAACTGTCACATTGGCACCAGTATCTTTCTAAGAAAAAATTCGGTTTACGAAATACATGAAAAAAGGCATTAAACCTTTTTCAAATAAATTTGGTCGAATATTCCGGTGTCATTGTGACATTTTTTAATTAAAATTAAGTGGTAGAAAATTCAACCATCAGAGCTCAAGGGGTTAATGAAGCCCAATTCCATAATAAATATAAATTTATGTAAATGTTTTGAATGAAAAAAATCATAACAGCAGTGTTGTAAGAAAAAAATTATCAGAAAGTCTCAAAAAGTTATTTTCAAATACTTTGACAATTAGATTGATCAATAATTAGTAAAATATTAATTTAAATAGTTTTTCTGTCAATTTTTCTTAAATCATATTAAGATACAAATATTTCAGAGGGGGAAATCCCCTACCTTCCCTACAGTTAGGGTTTTCACAGACAATACAATCGTGAAGTATCAGCATGACATAAGACTAATAGAAAAGAAATTAACCGTAGGTGTGAAAGTTGTGAATATTAACCCCTTGAGGGACGATGGGATATATTTTATCCCACCTAAGTTTAATCGAGATTTGCACCGGAAACTTTTAAATAAATTTTATTTTTGTAACTTTGATGGAAAAAACTTGTAAAATTGCTTTTCTTTATTTTGAAACGGAATTTTTCAAAGATCCCGGTGTGAATTCAACATTACAGGAACGCAATCACTTGCCTCTCAAGGGGTTAAATGAAATTGATTTGACTTAAAAATGGGACTTGCAAAGCTGAACCTAATTCATACATTTGTTTTAGAAATATAATCTGTTATTACAGTGTGCTTCTTCAAGAGTTTTATTTTTTTGCACTTTACAGATATGAATTATCAAATATTTAACAAAGAAATTGTAATAAGTATACTTATTACCACCTTCCCACGTAGTGAAAGAAGAAAAAAACTTTAAACCAGAAATTTATTTAATGAAATAAAGTATATTTCAAATCACTACTAAATAGAGGCAAGGCACATTTAATTAAATAATTTTTCTGGTTCAAAGTATTTATTTTTGGGAAAAACGGTTTATTGCCAAATATGGGTATGTGTTTGGACAGTTCGTGTGATAAAAAATGGTCTTTATTTAAACGAGGAGGGTATGATGCCCTTTGCTTTTGTACGCCTCTTGTCAAGGATCTCTGAACAGACCGAAATTCTACCTAATTAGACACCTGAATCCCCCCCCCCCCTTTCCAATAAATATGCTTAATTAAAAATATATACTCTTTTGAGTTATGAGTGTTTATACAATAGTATAACTTACTGAATTATTCATGTACCTTGGTAGAAAAAGGCCCAATTGCATTTTTCGTCTTTTAAAGTCTAATAAAATGAAAGGAATAACCTTTCATATTTTATAATGAAAAATTTAAGGGGCAAAAACTTATCAAAGCAGAACAATAATTTAGAATTAATAAAATTCTTTTAAAATATTTCTATCAAACATAATGATAAACAATAAGAGTGGTAATTGTTAGTCGAATATTAATATTTAAAAAATGCATTTGATTTTTTTTTTAAATCAGTTTGTTGAAAACAAGCAAACTTAATTGATTTAAAATAAAAGGCTTTAGGAAGAGGTTAAATAATAGAATTTAATAGGATTATTTAAATGAAAGAGTAGTATTTGTTAAGAAATAAAAAAATATGGAACTCTTTCTAACTCAGCTCACCCCTCCCCCTCCTTCAAAAAATAAAAATACAATTTGGATAATTTTGTTTAAATATTTTGTTTCAAACGATTGTAGTAAAGCTAATAGAAATTAAAAGAATGTATTTACATTTTTGACGCTTAAAATTTTAATGTATGTATATTTCGAAAATAAATATTCTGAAATCGCTTTCATTTATACACCCAACCAACCAATCTATAATTCATCGCTTTCTAATCAGAATTTGCTTGATAACTCATCTAAAAGTCATCGCAAGTTCATCGTTATCAAATCGTACTCCTCGGTGTTTCATCATATATTTTTCTAAAATTCATCAGATTACGATCATCCATAGATCTCAGGCCGATGAGACATTTCTGAGTAATTGCCGATGAAATTCATCCCTCTCCGATGAGAATGCGATAATCGGCCACTTATCGTGTCATCGGAATTCGATAAGCGGCCATTCAAGGGCCATATACATTTTGCTACTAGGGTATAAAATAAAATTTGTAAAGTTACTAAATTTTTTCTCGGAAACTGCGATTCCTAGAACAGGAAAAATCCCTGTGAAAGATACACTTTTGCACCGTAAATCAAAAAATCTTTAAGGTTACTATGGACTCTTTATGGATCTGGTATGCCTAGAACTTTTTATGTAACTGCACCACGGGTTACAGATAAA
This sequence comes from Maratus speciosus, assembly GCA_963932465.1. Classification (NCBI taxonomy): domain Eukaryota; kingdom Metazoa; phylum Arthropoda; class Arachnida; order Araneae; family Salticidae; genus Maratus; species Maratus speciosus. The sequence continues at coordinate 131,469,528 of OZ010791.1, forward strand.
AATTTAGTAATATTACTGTAATTTTAGTAGATTCTTTTGTAAAGCTACAGAATTCTGTAGCTTTACAAAAAAATAGTTTTGTAGATTTACATTTTTTTTTTGTATAGTGTACAAATAAAATTTTAATATGCATATATATTTCAATAACATTACAACTGCAGAATTACAAAATTTTTATAGCGCATGAACATAAAATATGGCACAGCTTTCTTAAATAGACCTTACCTGCAAAAATGCGTGCTTGTTACATTTGATTTCATTTTATTATGAGGGATGAACAATATAACTTATGACTATGATATGATACAGAAATGATTGATTAAGGAATTGAGTTGTACATGAATGTGAATTTTTCCTTCATCATTTTATGCTTACATAAAATATCCAATCATTTCCTTAGAATTTACCCTAAATATCAATTCTGATTTAAATTAATTTTATCATTAAATTTATAACCCATAAAATTTTGATCAATTGATTTTTAAACTTTGAGGATCAATATGAATTCCAGGATGATAATTATTTATACTATTAAAATCATTGTTTGCATGAATAGTGCATAAAAAATAACAATTCATTAGTTTTATACTTGGACATAAGCACAGAATTTTTTAGAGTAATTGTGCACATTTTTCAATATATTTTCAATTCAAATTCCCAACAGCTTCCCAAACCAAATACAGAATAATCAAGATTAGTATCGAACAAAAATAAATTACTGCTTTTTTGGTTACGATTTACTTTTAAAAGCCTTTGTATTATTTATTGGCCTTTATATTATCTATTGCTTGCTAAATATTTCTTAACTTAGTATTATTTTATTTTAGCATAGATAATTATATTAAACACGTAATAAGACGATTTTAAGTCGTAATAAATATATAGTAGATACGGTATCAATATCACACTGGAATTTAATATGCTTAGCACAACATTGGGTCATTTATTGTCCAATCGATGCTTCGACAGAAGCTATAATATCTGAATTACTTTGATGTGATGCAGTACTCTCATTAAAATAAGACTACCCTTCTAATTTTAAGATTACTATTAGCCTTATTAATATGGTCACCATGGTGTTTTAGGAATATTTTTGTGATAATGTATGGTATTTATGGTATATGGTATGGTAATGTAAAATAGTTGTTGATTACGCTCATAATTGGGGTTTGATGTTTTAAACCAATATCTACGTACATAATTGTTAGGTTTCTAGAATCCCAACATTTTCTGTTGGATTTCTTAATTGGAAACCAGTGGATATAGAAATTAGTCTCAGTACCTTATTACAATTTAGTAGCAAAACTTGCAGGTTTTACCTCAGCACTTCTATAGGTTGTGTTTAATGAACCAGTGAGATCTAACAAAACTAAATCCTCATATAACAGAACCAGACGCTTTTTAGTCTTCAAAAGAGACAAATCATTTAATTTTAGATTTGTAAATGTCGAACAAATTGGAATACTGATTTTAAGAATTTTTACATTAAGGATGTCAGTGATTTCATCATGAGTTCTGTCATTAAGATAGTCATTTGTAAATATAGTTTAAATATCGATTTAATAAATGTGCATATAAGTTACTATTCAACTTATATGCCAATTTATTTTCCTCATAAAAGTTATTACAATAGTGAAGCCATATTTCTAACATGAGACACACAGATGGTACACACTGTAATTCACGCATTAATTTTATTATGTAAATTACGAATGAGAGGGATATGTCACATGAATTGCATCTATGAAAAAAACAAATAATTATATACATAAATTAATCTGAATATTTCCAATAACAATATGTAAACTATTCAAACTCTGACATATAACAGTAAAAATAATTAATATACAATCTCAAGCACATTACTACTCAAACATAATGGAAATTTTTAATACGTCAGAAAAATAGTAAACGTTATTCAATTTGGAATAGAAAATGCTTCTGATTTTTGTTAGAAATTCGATAATAAATTTTAATAGAAATAAGTAAAAAAAAAAAAAAATGTATTATTATCCATGAAAATGAACAATGAATTCTATGCACACAATATTCAATAGTAAACATCATGTAGGACACCTAGGAGGGATAAATCTATTTCAATATGCCTTCACTAAGCAGAAGCATTTTGCATTGTTTTCATTCCATAATAGTCAGAAAGTTTGTAACTGTACTTTTATTATAATTTGCGAGTTAAGAACCATAAAAGTAACCGAACGTATAAGTGACACATAGCGACCCTCCGCCGAGAAATCGATCTTTGTATCTATATCTCAGAAATAAAATTTTAGAGACATTTCTTGGAGATTTTAATTTTTTTTATATGTAACACATTTATAAGCACTGAACAATGAAAAGTAAAAGGATTTTTTTATTATATAGAAAAAAGAGATTGCAATGTAAAACTCATTAAAGTATTTTTTGCTTTTGACTCTGAAATGAATTTATTTCATGAGTTAAGAACTCTGATTTTCTAGAATAAAGCAATAAAATAAACATAATGGCGGATTTATTAATAACAAGTCGTCATTATAACTACGAAAAGACATTACAACATTAATTACCGATTCAATGAAAACAAAAGGATACATATCTGTGTTTTTAATAAATAATAACATCAGTATACACATTTTTTTTACACATATATAACAACGGGTACTTTTTTCATCTTTTACAGCCATGTATCCCTTTTTATTTTTTCGAAGTATTTCTTTTGAAAATATTACAAAAAAAATTCGAAAAGTATAAACTATTACAGAAATAAAACTATTACAAAAACAATCATATCTTATTTTATATGCCACTTTCTAAATAATTGAAAGAAAAAAAAATCGCGCAACCAAAAACAATTTATATAAACGTTAAATCTAAAATCCATAAACTTAAATCTCTAAGTAGAAAATACATTTAATGCAATCTGCACATATATTTATTCTTTGAAAACATAATGTAATTATGTTCATTTCCTTTTCGTAAAATAAACCTCGTTAGTTAACCAATTATTACATTCCCTGGAGAAATATAAGATTTATGCTCCTAGTGTTATTTTCAAAGAGAAACCTAAAATAGTTAGTGTATTTAGGTTCCTCAATTGTTATGTTTCGTCCATAAGTTTTCGCCATTTTAATTTATTAGTTTTTGTGATAGCACACTTAAATGTGGATATACATTTGGAAAGCAATTTCATGTTCTTCGTAGCTATTTTTTAAGAGAAATGTAAAATGATTTTCTTTTTAAGATTCGTGACGTTATGTTTTGCCTATAAAATTTCGTATTTTTAATTTATTAGTTTTAAAAGTAGTAATCCAGCAATAGGCAGACACAAAATGTTTCATTTTCATAGTGTAATTTATTAAGTGATTTTTTTCAGATTTTTAGTTTAATTTTAATAATTAATAAAGGTTGAAGACAACTTGATGATTATGAAACCATTTACGACCAGTTCTTTTCGATGGCAAACCCAATTCCTTTCTGGAACGCCAAGTAAGTTTACATAAACGTCTTTTTATTGGGCTCATTTTTTCCCCATGAAACTCATAAAACTATCTTTATTTTCTTATAGGAACCCCTAACGAACGAACAGTTATTCGCTGTATAATATAGCCATAAAACGTCGTCGCTGCTCTTTGTGAACGCGATCGCGCCCCTCCAGTAAATATCTCATGTATTTCCTTTTTCACTAGGCATTATATACTACAATCTTTCTTATAGTTAGATTTTTGTCATATTTGCGGTTCAAAATATTCTTTGTTCTCTATAGCTACTATTTGCATCCTGAAAACACTTCTCAAATTAGATTTTTCTCCCTATTGCACATTTTCCAAAAACACCAGTACGATTACTACCGCATAAAACTAAACAAAAATTGCTTTTGTCCTTCTGCCATCATTGCGGTAAAACTTACGATGCAATATTTGGCCTGTCTGATGCAAACTCTTTCTTATATTTTAAGAATCCGTGTTTTACTATTGCATTGCTGGAGTGGTCTTAAAATATTAAAAAGTGTATATAAAATTTTTGGGATTTTTAAAATTATGTTACACTTATTTAATTATGAAACACTTGATTATCCACTATAATATTACAAGTTTACAACACATTTTTTATTGAATGATACTAATTCGGTATATTTGTGGAGCAAACATGCAAACCATGCTTTCTCCTTCAGATACAAATTTTCAAAAAACACAAAAAACTGATAAATAAGAAAATAACTTGTATTTAATTCTCATTTTTATTGTGTATTTTTATTACAGTTTATTAGAAAGAATTGCAAGCATACCTAAGATATTAAACATAAAACAAATTAATAAAATGCATTTAATATTTGGAGAAATCACGTTTTGACCGAATTCAGAGGAGGAAACATGTTTTGATTGTTTGACAAGTGGATAAAACGCTTTTTGAATGAAATAAGTTCTAACTCACAAATAATACAATAGCATTATTTTATTTGAATAAATACCGAATTTCAGTTGATTATTGTTAAAATAAAATGACAGATTATGGTACCTAGTAGTATTCATTAAATATTTACTAAATAAATACTCGTTTGCCAGAAATCCACTTCAAATTTTAAAACCAATATCTTCATCTAGACAGTTATGCACATATCCCTCTTCTTTATTGCAGGCTTATCAATCATGGATAATGTGGTTGTATCATTTGAATATATCATCAGGTTGATTTTGCCACTGTTCACTATACATTACTTTCAAAAGTTTTTTAACATCTTTGTTCTTTTCCACTGGTATGGCGTGGCTAAGAGGAAGATATTCTAAAACAACCCTTTAAACAAGGCAACAGTAACTCCCTTTTTAAGAAGATTTACATCATATTCTTCATTTAGATCTTGAAATCTATAATTCTGGAAGCCTTTAACTTTAACAGTTCTCTTATTTTTTTCTAAAACAATCCGTTTCAATTGTGATATGTATGGTAGGTTTCGAAAGTACACATTAAGTGACAACTGTGATTGGCAGACTGGAGAAATCACTGCTTGATTGAATGCAGGCTTTGGAGGAAACACTCTTTGATTGAAACGTCAAGTTTTAAAATTGATTTATAATCGGAGAAAAAATTTTTTTAGTAAAAAATACCATTTATTTCTGTGCAATTTAACACAGAGTTCATAAAAATAACAATAACTCATTTTTTATTTTTTTGTGAGAAAACACGGTTTGAATGTTTGCTCCACATTTGCATCAATAGGAATTCAGTATATTTACATCAAAAACATTAATTCTAAGATAATTTATGGTAAGGATTCCTTATTACTTTAACGAAACCAAGTTGTGACTTTAGCTTGAAAATTGTGGACTCGTTTGTTTTATAAAACTAAATGTATTTGATGCTACTTCGTTAATCAAGAAATAAGTAAGACACTTGCCCTTAATAATATCTTCTCGTCCATAATCAAAATATTTTTAAAGGAGTGGTAATTAGCCGTAATATAATCCATAATTCATACCATTTTCTTAGAATGAGCTGTTATTTTCGAAACCCTTTCTTTTCCTATTTGTTTCATACATAGTTTTAATAAAATGGTCTGTCTTATATCTGCTGTTTATTTCTGCTTGAGATGTTCTCACATTATTGTTTCTTACAGTTTTTTCCGGTAACTTCATATGATGAGTTAAATTATTATTTTTTTGTTTGTTTGTTTCAGTAGTTTTGTTTATAATCATGTGAATAATTCTACGTCAACTGTTCAACTATGTTTAGTGTTTGTAATATTTCGAATGTATCAACTGTTAATTCTCTGATCCTATTCTGGAAACAACTACTAATTTGAAAGTAGAAAGCTATCCAAATACTTTCTGGATCTTTTTTGCTGATGTCTCAAACATATTTTACATTTCCGCTTTTATTTTAATGTTTTAGTATTAATGTCTGGAATATAGAGATAGTAATAAAATGTTTCTTCTGGCTCTCCGAGCAATAAGATTTCATATTTTATTGGGCGAACTCCAGTTATGTAGTTACCCACATGTTACAGAAGGCTTTAAATAATACCATTTGCCTTTCAAATAATATCAAGTACTAACTCACGCTAAAAGTTTCTGGATTGAAATTCGGCAAACAATTTTTCACATCAACACGCATTGAGATCGAATCAATTTGATTTCAAGATACCAGGATTATTTTCTAAGTTAAATTCCTCCAGATTAAATATCATTTTAATTTTCCTTGTTTCTTTTCTCTCAACTATAATATTTTCTAAAACACATTTTACAAACGCTGAAAAATCCATAAATAAGAGACGTTTTGTTATCTCATCTCGTGATTGAACAGCATTATCATCGGTACTTACTCCCCGTCCCAGTTCTACTGCCAATTTACATAAACCTGTTTTCTTTACTTTTGAAAAAAAAGCCGTAATTAGAAAAGTTTATGCCCTGAAACTAGTTATTTATTTAGGTAGACAATAAGAAATTCCAGATATTTACATAGTTGTTTAAATTAACAGAAATTTCCAAATACTTTTTCTATTGATATTTATCAAAAGAAAACAAACATGATTTAACCTTGCTGATTGCCTTAGTAAGGAAGCTGTCATTCAGTTTCAAAATTCTATCAGTGAACGTACTATAAAAATTACATATATGTTCAACTTTGTATAATTCCTGGTGAATCTAGTGCAAATGTTTCATAGTAAAACCGAGATTACAACTCCTTATATAACGGAATATAATACGAATATTATATTCATCTGCAAGAATAGATTAGGACCAGCAACGTGTTTCATAGAAATTTATAACGCATCTGTGAGGTGTTGTACAGAAGAACGTTTAAAGAGATCGAAATGAGCTATTATGAATTCTTTCCAAATAGATACCTAGCTGAAATAGACACAGTTGCACTAACTTCATCAAAACAGCGTGATTGGAAGAATTTTGAACAAACCCACATCCACTTTGATTTTTAAGAATGTAAAACTTTTAGCAACGAAACGACGTTATATATCAATATAAAAAAATCAGACAAGACTGTTGCGACTCTGTAGTCCAAAAATCAGCAATGAAAGTTGATGTTTTAAGCATTGAGTTTAAGGAGATGTGTTTAATGTTAAATCGTCCAAAATGTTGTGCAAAAGGACAGTTATTAATATTTAAAAAATATATCACATAATGATTATGTAGAAAACTTATGTAGAAAAAATACATTCCTGGAATATTCTGTTAATATGCATATAGCAAACAATACATTATGGAAACAAATGAAGTTAATTAGCTAGAAGTGAAGCTAATTAGCTTAACAAGAAGTAAATTTTACCATTACAATAGAGATACAAAAATATTGAAATTGAGTAATTTTTTAATTATAATTTGAATTATTTTGATAATGTTTTTTTAATAGTTTTATTTAAACTTCAATATATGATATATTCTTTATCTTTATTTATTTTTCTAATTATAACTAAATATACGAGCCTGGACGATTTTAATTGAAAATATTAAGATTCAGTGTTAGTATTAAGTTTTTATTCAATTGCTTGCTTAAATTCATAATATATAATAAGTAAAAATGCTATTCATAAAGTTTTAAATTAATTAAAGTTGAAGTTACATTACAATTTTAAGAAATTTTATAACAAATTTCAGTAAATATGAACGCTGACACAGATATTACGATAAGAGTTGAATTAAGAAACAAAACAAAACAAATATTTAATAATGCATATTAAATTACAAAAAATAATTTCTACGACACACTAAACATGCATTAGCATTTGTTCGAATTTCGAGAGATTTTTTTAATAAAATTTTATATCAAGTATATACAGAGGCAAAAATTTTCAATTAATTTGGTATGTGCAATCAGTTTATCCGGAAAATCGCTTTGGGTGTTACGATACCCATTTTAAAGGTTTTAAATTTGTCTAGTATTTTATTTCGAAAGGTATTTCGGAGAAAAAATGTATTTATTCGTCAAAAAAAAAAAAAAAAAAAAAAAAAAAAAATCTTAAAAATGAATGGCATTACTCTACATACATTTAAAGAAGATAATGCGAGCAAATCTATCTGAAAACAACAACAAAAAATCAAAAACAACAACAAGAAGAAAAGATTTAACGTAATGCATTTTACGTAGGAAAAAGATTTCATTCTTTCATCCGGCAAAAGGATATAGTCAAATGTCACACAAAATACAGGATTTACATGAAAAGAATTTTAGCCCACGTGCTTCTTATATGAAATCTTGCTTTCATTCAGTGTAAAATCCCCTTTTTTAGTATTTGTAATATTGTAACTAGAAAATAATATTCGAGAGATAACGTTTGGTTAAATAAATGTACTTAAATTGAATTACTATTTTGTCAATGTATTTTAATAAGTTATTTTTAAATAGGTTTTTAAGATGTTAAAATAATACAATATTCATCATCGAAAAAATCTTACAGATTACGAAAATGTTTCAAGATTATGCGAATCACAAAATGAACTCTATTAGACGAGTGGACAATTATACATATTCTGCAATATTGTAGGTTTATATCTATTTGTAGTAACACTGATACTTTTTCTTTGTTCTGCGTATATATGCATGCATGTTACTGATAGTTTGATTTTTTTAGTATAGTAAATAAAAGTTATGCGTTACATCACAAGTAAGTAGATTATAAAAACCACACTTAAAATTAGTTGTTAAAAATCATCCAAAACGGTAAATTAAGTAGCAGTTTCCAAAAAAACTGTATTATTTTGTTCTATTATATGTAGTACACACTAATATTATGCGATATTTAGAAAAAAATATGCATGTTGCACTTTTGAGCTTATTAATAATGACAAATAAACTAGTGCTTTATAATACATACTGTTGTAAAAAGTTGGATCTTTATGTGCAATAAAAATATATTTAAAAATATTTTTTCTCACTAGATGGTTTTATGTTCGAGATCCCAAATTAACTGACAGGATTAAATCAGGAATTTTACAGAGTTAACAAATTATTCCAATTACAAAGTAATTATTCAAATATTAATGTACTAGCCAAAAAGACCAGTAATGTATAGGGAACATTCTGCGACTTTCACACTAATTTTTGTAAGTCATTTTACACAATAATCAAATTTTTATAATTTTAATTTTTATACAAATTTTAAATTAAAATTACGAAAATCCTATTTAGTAACTGTACACATGTCTGAATGCACCTTTAACAAACAAACAAACAAACAACAACAAAAAAAAACCTTCTAAACGAAATTGCGGTAAACGCAGTGGTCTTTTTTAATTTAATTAATATAAGGTGCATCAAAATTTAAATATCTCATATGCTTGCCTTCAAATTTTAAATTAAAAAAAAACTAACATTTTTATTGTCCTGTTGATTCTGGGAAATATTCATATAATGCCGACTACTTTGCGTTTGAGAAATTAAAACATTATTTATTGTTATCTGTTCATTTATCGATATGAAAAGTTGAGATTATTTCATTCAGGAAAAGTCAATTTTCTATTTGTTTCCCTGAAGTTTTCAAACACGAACCTTCTAAAAAATATATTTTTCATGTGGTCATTTCAGCAAAAAATCTGTCGTTTCGATGTCAATTTCATCCAAACTTTTTATTCACGAAAGCTTCGAAAATTACTTTTACTGTGACAGGAATAAGATTTTGACGAAATCATTTCTACAACTGGTACAAAGAACAGTAGATTAGTTACAAAACACAGCTTTCATGCAGCAATCCGCAAGATGCACCATCTTTGACTGTTTAGCAGCCTTTTACGGTCGCATGGTTGTTCGATAACTGTTTTAAAACAGCCTATATTGAGCACGTGACAGCTAAGAGGGTAACTCAAATTATCATAAATTATCTTATTCAGTGGCTGTATAATATCTGCACAAAGATACTAGAGGCATAGTATTACGAATTTTAAAATATACAAATCTAAAACTAAGAGATTAAAGAAGCCTTAATTAAATTTAATAAATAAATTTAATTTTTTTGCTAATAGACCTAAGGCTTTTTAATAAATCCTAAATATTTCTTAAAGATTCAGTAGCATGCGCCAAAACGGACTGCTGAGAATAAATTAATAACAATTTTCAGAAAAAATATAATTATTAAGAATGTGTATTTGGTAAGTAATTTAAAAAATCACCCCTAGGAGAACTTTATAATTAAACGTTAATTGCGTAAACAAAGAGTGCTTATTAATTATATCTACACATTTGTAGGAAAAGTAATAAAACCTATAGTAATAAATTGTACATCATAAATGGAATTTCGTGTATAGTATTATTAAATTGCTTCACTTTGAATTTCTTTCGACATATAAACTGATTTTTTTTATTATTTATTTTTTAACTGTTGTATAGAAATTCCTTTTACTGATTTATTTATCAATTTGCTGTAAATTTTCTAATACTCCTTTTACGCAATGTATATTTCATAGTGGGGCATAAAAACATTTTATTTATTTATTTATTTATTTTTTTTTTTTTTACTTTAGAACACTCTTTTTCAACTTTTATTTTCAATTCTTTTGAAATAGAGTTATATTTTATCATTTGTTATTATTGGCAATAGCTTTCGATTTATCTATTACATTATTGATATTTTAAGACAGTTAGACAAAAACTTAATGTTTTCCTATAGTAGTTCAAAGAGAATAATTTGAAAATATTAAAATTATGACTTTAATATAATGCATGACACAATTTAAAAATTCAGAGTCAGGAGTGAAGTATTATTTCGCTGCAAAACCTCATTGACTTTTTTTTTTTTTTTTTTCGTTAGTAAAATTATCAAACAGTTTGAAGAAGAAATGGACATGTTGTCATAGATATTAAAGTCATACGGTGTTTTGAAGAACAAAACAAATAATTTTATTTAGTTTAAAACATTTGTATATGACTTATTTTAATAGCTCTCAGAATGTCCGCTCAATATTTAAGTTCAAAACATGGGTACACTAAGATTTCTATAGTACATTAATTATGTCCATCCTAATTATAACATAATATAAATCAATTACAAAAGAAAATGTGAGATTATTTTCAAAGTAGATTCCTTTTTATTGACAAAACACTAATTTTCCATAAATCCATATAAATCAGAACTCTGCGATGGAACTTACTGTAATAAAATTTATATTACTGTGATTTTGATTATATTAATTTCATAGCAAACTCCGTGGCTTTGCTCGCGTAATATTTGAAATTAGTGATATTTATATGTCTAATTTTTATTAAAAGGTACTAACTAAATTTTTCTTTTATTAAAAGGAAATATTTTGTTTTAATAAAAGGTACTTATTACTTTTAGGAATAATTTAAAAATTACTATTTAAAACACAATTTGACTAAACATCATTATTACACTGCATTTGGCAGAAATGAGGCTTAAATTAATAAAACGAAATAAAACTAAAAAAAATTAATAATTTAGAGAATATTTTGAAACTTATTAATACGGTCATTTCAGTATTCATTTGAAGTTTTGAATTTTTTAGAAACCATTTTCTTACATCTTAAAAATAACTATCATGTGAAATTCGAAGTTCTACCACCTCTCTCAACATAAAGGGCTATGTTGAAATGGGAACTGTTAGCATTAATTTGCCAACAAGAATTTTGAAATCGGTTTGTTATTTCCTAATATTCCGCAGAAACGTAATTTAGAAACTTTTAAGGGCCTTTTTGAGAACGTTTGTTGTTCCTGTAAACTCCAGGTGGTAGAATCATAACCATAAAATATAGCCTGAGACTGTGCCATTTTTTCGCAACTATTACTTTTATAATATGTTTATATTCCCTGAAATTGTATAGAACTCGTAATTTAGAACTTTTTTAGAATGCTTTTTCCATCTCCCCTTCAATTCACCCCTTTATAATTCGAATTTATTTTCGACAGTCCTTCGAGGACATTTATATTTTATAAGTAACTACCATGCCATATTTACAGTTTTTAGCCTTTTCAGTATCACAGAAATCGCAATTTAGAAAGTTCTTTGCTCTTGCAACCCTCTGGTGGTAGTGGCACAGACATAAAATATAGCTTATGTTTGAGCAGGTTCTATCACCAACAATTTGTCACCATTATTTTTTAAATCGGTTTGGTATTTGATAAGCTTGTATAAAAATTGGAATTTAGAACGCTTTTCGCTCACTGAACCTTTTTTAAATTAGGAATTTTCTTTCGACTAGAAAGATGTTGCATCTTCTAAATAAATACCATGCCATATTTCAAAGTGTTAGACCCCTCCGTTGTGTAAAAAACCGCAAATTAGAACCTGTTTTGCTGTTGAAACCCTCAGATGGTAGTGACAGCAACATAAAATATAGCTTATGTTGGAGCAGGGGCTGTCACCATTTATTTGCAACCAATAATTTTGAAATAACTTTGGTATTTTATGGTATTGAGTGGAAATCGCAATTTGGAACGTTTTTAGAACGCTTTTCGCGCATTTTGACCCGTTTTTAAATTTCCGATTTTTTCGAAACTGTTTTTAAAGATCATTTATATCTAATAAACATGTACCTTGGCTAATTTCAAGTTGCTAACCCATACCGATCACAAAAACCGATATTTAGAACCTTATTTTTGCTCCTGCAACCTCTAGGTGATAGTGAGAATCAACATGAAATAGAGTCTATGTTAGAGCAGAGGCTGTAAGCATCAATTTCTTACCATTACGTTTGAAATCAGTTTAATTCTTCCTGAGATATTGCTGAAAAATCGGCATTTAGAAAGCTTTTCGCGCATTTTCACCCCTGTTAAATTTCAAATTTTTAAAGAAATGTTCTTAGAGGTAATATATATCTAATAAATATATACCATGCAAATTTGCATGAGTCTATGTTCTTCCATATTCAAAAATCGCATTTTTAGAACGTTTTTTGTTCCTGCATCTCCTCCGGGATAGTGGAAATAGATGTAAAACATAGCCTATCTTAGAGCAAGAGCTCTCACCCTCATTTTTACACCATTATATTTGAAATCGATTCAATACTTGCTGAAATTGCATAGAAATCGCAATTTAGAACGTTTTTTACAACACTTTTTGTGCATTTTGACCCCCTTTTAAATTTCGATTTTTTTATCAAATGTCCTTAGAGATCACTGATATCTTATAACTAACTACTAATCCAAATTTCATGATTGTAGGCTCTTCCGTAACGCAAAAACCGCAATTTAGAACATTGTTTTCTCCTGCACCCCCTTTGGGGTAGTAGTACTGGCATAAAACATAGCCTATTTTGGAGCAAGCGTTGTCACCATCATTTTGATACCATTATTTTTAAATCGGTTTGGTATTTCCTGAGATTGTGTTGAAACCACCATTTAGAACGTTTTTTAGAACGCCTTTTGTGCCTTTTCACCCCTTTTAAATTCCGAATTGTTTAAGAACTGTTCTTAGACATTATTTATATCTAATAAGTAGTTAATATTTCAAATTCCATATTTCTAGGTCTTTCAGTAACGCAAAAATCCCATTTTTAGAACGTTTTTTGCTCCTGCATCCCCTTTGGGGAACTGGCACTGATATAAAATATACCCTAGGTTCTAATTTGGACTAACACCATCATTTTGATTCTATTACTTTTGAAATCGGTTCGGTAGATCCAGAGATTACCTCTAGCATACAAACAATTTTTACTTCTTTATAATATTAGTATGGATTAGAACCTTATCTTGCAGAAACATGTATCGTTCAGAAAACATTCGAGGCACTCCTAGCATTATATTTTCAGTAGTTGTATCGTGAAATGAATTATAATTTGTTTTATTGCTTTAAAATACCAAGAATATTGTATTGTTATATACGATGAAACACGGGCACATCTTCAGCATGCTACACTGGTGTCCAGAATTAAGGACCAACCACAAAATGCTAATTTGCAAGTACGTGAATACTCAAAAGGAAGTAATATAATTCGAATAATTACTATCACCACAGCACAGCTGGTCCATCTAGTAAGGCATGGTGACGTCACGGCGACGTCGTTGGGAAGTCACACTGTGACTTTGTGACCGTCGATGTGACTTTGTGACCGTCGATGTGACTTTGTGACCGTCGATGTGACGTCATAGTGACTAGAATGTGAAGTCGTTATGGCCGTTTTAGAGGTCGTTTGTGACGTCACATTGTGACCAATCTGTGAAGTCACAGTGTAACAAATTTGTGAAAAGTGTGACATTCGTGACTACTTTGGCATTAATTTTGTGACGAACATGTGATGAAAGCGACAATACTTTGAAGTCACATTGTGACCAATTTGTGAAATATCTGTCATTTGTGACGAACTTGTCATAAACACTGTGATGATTTCAAATGAAAATCCAATTTCAAATTAATTTCTTAAAAGGCGCAAAGGCCAATCTAGTGAAAAAGATTCCATGCCCGGACTCGAACCCGGGCCATCAGTATAGCGCACTGACATTCTACCGACTAAACCACATGGAACAATACCCAGCCTGGAAAATTTCACACAATTACATTTTGGCAAGGCTACAAAAGCAGCACAAGATGGGATATTTATCGTGAGCCACCGACATGGAACAAACAGGAAACTTAATTCAATCCAGCATCGATTGAATCTATAGTAATACTTGGAAATTTTTCCAGAGAGAACCATTCGTCTTGCATACAATATTTCAAATGAAAATCAAATTTCAAATTACATGCTTAAAAGACAATTTTAATTTGAAACTTGATTTACATTTGAAATATTGTATGCAATTCGAATGTTTCTCTCTGGAAAAATTTCCAAGTCTTAATATAGTTTCAATCGATGCTGAATTTAATTAAGTTTCGTGTTCGCCCCATGTCGGTGGCTCACGATAAATATCCCATCTTATGCTGCTTTTGCAGCCTTGCCAACATGTAGGGGAGAGTGCTGTACCTTGGGACAATTTTCACATTTTAATTTTTTACTTTGATGATTATAATCAGATTTAAAATTTAAAGGCAACATTTCAATATACCAACATATTTCTCTATAATATAATTTTAGAAATTCAGACAGTTTGAAAATAAAAAAATGCCATTCATTTAAAGTAGGGAAGGCAAACTGTCCCAAGGTACAACAGGATGTTGTACCTTGGGACATACTGCATAATTCAGGGAGTAGACATATAACTCATCAATAATTTTGTACAATAACTAATACAGTATTTTGTACAATAACAATAACTAATTTTATGCCAACAAACAAAACCTTTTTTTTTCAAGGAAATAGAGAATGAAACTCAAGTTCAAGATCCAAAATGAAGTTGAGTTGTTTTATTTATTGCATTTCACATGATTTGTGAAATTTTCTGTAAAATAAGTAATAAACATACTTTTATTTATCCAAATTATTACGAACCACGTATTTCTTGTACCATTGGACATGTCGCAAGGTACAACATATTTTACTGTCCCGAGGTACAATCACCACACGGTTTAAATAAAATCAAAATGGCGGTAAATCTAGAAGAACTATCATTATTTTCTCATACCCAAAACATTTAAAAATCTTCTCTTTTATAAAAAAATAAATTGCAGTTGACTTGTTGTAGAAATACATAGGGAAAAAATGAAGTCAGAATGGAGGAAAATATTTACTTTGGACTAATGAAATTAATTTTTTTTCACCTAGCTGTTAAAATTCAATGCTTCTGATGTTGTCTGTTATTATGATGAGATCTGTTGGTTATAGGTCACTATTAGAAATACACAAAAGATAACTGTTGCCAATAGTTTATTAGAAATTGTCAATGTCCCAAGGTACAAGCGTCCCAAGGTACAACACTCTCCCCTAATAGCGAGAATTCCAGGCTGAGTGTCGTTCCACGTGGTTTAGTCGGTAGAATGTCAGTGCGCTATACTGATGGCACGGGTTCGAGTCCCGGCATTTGCTCTTTTGACTAGGTTGACTTTGCGCCTTTTAAGCAATTAATTATAATTTGATTTTCATTTGAAATATTGTATGCAAACCGAATATTTCTCTGTGGAAAAATTTCTAAGTATTAATATTGTGATGAATTTTAAAATGCACAATTTTAAAATAAAGTTTTGTTTGAGATATAAAATCGTATCTTTTTACCGTACTTTTTAGCAAAATTTAGCTATTTTGGAGTCCTATTCTTCTAAAATAGTTAAAAATTTTTCCACTTAAAGAACAATGTTCGTCAACTGACATCTTTTTTTATTAAGTTCTAAGCTTGATCTTGAGTTCAAGCTTGATATTAAGAATGTGTAAGATTTTAAGGTGTTGTGGTTGTGATTAATCTTTGCTTTATTAAATACGACGTAAGACATATTTATTTAAATTTTTTATTTCCGTGTATATTGTATTTTGTGAATATGAACTTAAATAGATTTGGTATGTTCTATAGGAAAAGACTGATCTGGGAAATAGAAAAAACAAGTAAGAAAAATCATGCGTTAAGCATAGATTATAAAACACTTTCCAACACTTCCCGAATGCATTAACAAAACTTCGTTATTTAGGGAAATAAGGTAAATAAGATAACTAAATAAACATTTTAGAAAACGCATAAAACATTTGAAAAACTGATTTCCGCAGTTACTGTCCATAGCTTAATAGGTTTTCCAATTCTTTTGAACAGCCCTGTATTTGTTCTGTAGGTTGATATATATATTATATAATGGGATAATTTAGTTTAGCAAGAAAACGCATAACAGGTTGAAACTCTCTTTCAGCAATTTATACTAATATATGGAAACATACTTGAATACTTTTGTACAACCCTGTAGTTGCGCTAGAACCTTCATTACACGGCCACCGTTTAGTTAAAACTTAATTCAAACTAAAATACACTTAAAACAGCTGAAATCACATTTCCAGAAATTATAATTTATAGATGGCCATGTATCCAATTCTTTGCATGACCCTGTATATCATTTTATTTATATTCTACAAACAGTAAATTAAATTCAGTTCAGCGTAAAAATGTACAACTCATTTAAAAACCACCTTTAAGTAACTTGCGCTCATACCCAGTAACCCTTGCGAATACTTTTGCGTAGCCCTGTATATGAATTATAGCATTTATATACACCATATACTATGCATAAATATAGTGAATCATAAAAGCGCATATAATAATTAAAAATGCATTTCCACCAATCATCACTAATGAACAGTACTTCAGATACAATATAGTATCTGAACTATATTGTGTGTGCCTGTAAATGCTATACACACTTCGTATTCCACATGAAAAATTTATAGTATGTAAACCTCAGCGACGTATATCATTTTCATTATATATGAAATAGATTAACATAATTAAAGTACGCCGCAAACAATTCCCTCCACCGCTATATCATGATGTATTGGAATTTCTTTTTAGCCCAGTAAATGAACAATAACTATTCTTTGCATCGCGTATTCTCCAGAATGCATATTTTAGTACGTTTCATAAATGCATATCAATTTTTTTCTGTTTGAAAACGTGTAAAATCATGAAAAATCCTTTGAAACGATTTTTTCCCATTAGGCCGTACTGTAACAGAATACTTTTGACTGTCTCTGTAAATGAAATAAACATGCTATAAACGTCGTTACACATAGGGACCGTGCTATGGTAAACGTCAATAACATCTAAAAATTTCAGGGCAATCCGAGTATATTTACGAGAGTTAGAGCGCGGACAGATGGCTTGACAAACCAAAGTCATAAACACTTTTCAACTTTGTTGAAAGGTGTTAAAAAGGAAATATAAAAGTAAAATAAATGACTGCATATATGAACTATTTTTATTGTTTGAAAAACATTTTAATGTAAAAAGTAGTTATTAATCTCCTAAAAAAATATTCAGCCCTATATTATGCATGTATATATCAGTTTTAAAAATATATACTAAAGCAGTTTAATCTATAAACTTGCTATCAGGCATGAAAAACACTTTATTTCAATGCTTAAATATAATATTTTATTTTTTAAGGGTGTATTTCAATCCAAACTGCTTATTTTCTGATTCATTTTTAAATTCATTTTTGTTCTCAAACGCATCAAACTGGGAATTCCTCTTATTTAGAAACTACCTAATGTGCCATGCTTCTCGATTTTTTAATAAATCCAGAAAATATTACAAAAAAATGCTGTCAAAGTAGGCGTTTTGAACCGAATTTTTCGCAGCTGAAGATCTGGGAATGAAAAAAAAAAAGGATCATACTGAGAAAATAATTATTTAAAACTCAAATTCTAATGAATTGAGGGGAAATGAAATCACACGGCCTCTTAAACATATCTTCAAAAATCACCTCAGCAAGTTTCATGTTTTTATTTTTAAAAATGAGCCTGAAAATGTCACAGAAAATATCGAGCTGTTGAAGGTGGAAAAATATTTTTTCGAATACACCCTTAATGCCAATATTTATGTGTATCGAAAACGTAGAAAATGAGCTTACAATCGAAGAAAATTTAATAACTCATTCTGAATGTTTATAATTAAATGTTTGATTAAAATCACAAATAGAAAAAAAAATGCTTACGTGCAATTAAAAAGAAATAAATAAATATACCAATTTGAAAAACACTAAAAATAATAATTAGTATTTTTAATTGTACTATTAAACAACAACAAACTACAATAGATGAATTAAATGCATTATTAGATTTAACAATTTCTGAAAAATCTTTGGATATGTTATTAGGAATTCCTATTATTTTATAATTTTGGCAAATGTTAAATCTGAAAACATTGGTATGAAGATTTAGGATTTTAAATAATAATTTAAAATATTATTAGCAATGAAAAAAAATCTTTCAAAGGTAGAACTGAAACAGTTTCGTAATATCATAATATTCGAATATAATATTTAACTCCAAAACAATAATGACGATAAATACTGTTATATGAGTGTTAGTAATCAGAAAAAAAGTAAGAAGCCGAAAAAAATTCCAATCACTGTCTCAATCTCAAGTAACTACAAGTTAATGTTTATATTCATCTCACTATGAATGTAGGCATGAATTTCTGCGTCAGCTTTTTTTTTTTTTTTTTTGAGCGATGGCCGATTAACACATTTTACGAAATAGAATAGATTAGGAAAATTTCGCTTCAAAACAATTCCAGTTCAGTTTCTTTCTATATGTATAACATAAAACTATTTAATTCATATTCATAATATACAAAAGAGAAATAAAAAATTTAAATTAAATAAGACTTACCTTTTATGCTATGAATTAATAATATCCGAGTATTTTTGCCCGGAAATGGCAGACGTCTTTCTCTTATACTTAAAAAAAGCATAATCAAAAGCTGCAATTGTAGACTTCGAGATGTTCTTTTCCTGCGTGTATTACAAAAAGTTCTTTCTCTGTTTACCCTGCGGTTGCGGTCATATCCGACGCAGACAATCTTCAGCAGGTGATTTTACTGTTTATTTGCAGTCCTAACTTTCATGCGCAATAGCTTTATGAGTCAGGCTGTAATTAAAATTTTCTATTTGAAGAGTTTTCCAATGCATTTTACCATTTCTTTTTTATCAGTTTCAAAAAATTCATTTGAAAATGGAAGTTTATTAGATAAAACTTTGCTTAAATTTTTAAAATGCGTAAAAATAAATTTAATGGTAATAATACCACCCCCCTTTTTTTAAGTAAAGTTTGTTTCACAAGTAATAAATAAAAAATATCTTCTTAATAAATAAGAAAAATGTTTTCGAGGATAAAAAAAAAATTTCTTTGTCAATCTGTCAATCTTTTCACGTTAATTTTCTGCAGAATAAAACAATTTGTAAAATAACTTTTTTAAAAGTCATATCTCTAAAACACAAACTGGAAATGCGAAAAATTAATTATATCATGTGTTTTGCATAAATTTTGTATATATATATATATTTCGAAAAATGCTAATTTTATTTAAAAAAAAAAAACAGCAAAAATAGATTAACAGGAAAAAATATGACTTGAATGCAAATTATAATGCAATAAATGCATATATGACTAAACTCTGAAAATTCTTTCTGCGTGCTCATTAAAATCTGCAGACAACTGTAATAGAAAATTTTTAGTTTGAAACCACAGAAGTGTTTCGACCAGTGGTTGGCAAAAAAATTAAAAAATTTCCTCCCTGCAATCTAAATATGTAAAGTGTATAGATTTAATATTTCTAATTCTAAATATGTTATCGAAATTGCTCCAGCACGTAGCATTTTTCTGAGAAATACTTTTATAATAATAACAATCCGTGAAGTATTATTATATTAAATTGCAATGCTGGATAAAATTGAAATCATGAAAAAAGTATGCTTTCACTGTCTTAGATATCAAATTGATAAAATACAGCATGGAAATCTAGTTTGTTGATACCGTGCATTTTTCTTTTTCTCCCCTCCCCCTTCTTTTCGTGTCCGAATTTACTATTTGCTGTTCACTAATATATATTAATTCCTTACGCCGCTATAACTAGGGCATGTTTTAAATATTTCTCTTCATTTTCAAAAATTTTTGAAGTTAATATTTTTGTCACACTATGATTTACAATATGGTGGTTTTTTTTGTCACATATGTGACGTGACGTACGTTACATGCAGTCACATAACAGTGACGTTACAATTTTTTTTAATTGCCAGAAAAATAAAATTTTACAATAAGTAACATGTTTTGAAGAATTTTTGTAATTGTTTAAAGTTTTCTAAGAAGTTCACATCTCAGTCACAATGTGACATCACTGAGTGGTGGCATTTTGGTCACAGATGTGACGTGACCACAGTGACTTACAGTGACGTCACAATGACGTCACTGTGACCATGCATGCTATGAGGGATATAACATCTCATTCATGTCACACATGGTCACAAGTGTCACAGTCACTACGGTGAAGCAAAGAAATAGGAAATTCCATACATCTTATTATGAGTCTCAAATGATCACTATATGCGACTCCACTGAGTCGTCACTGTGACTGCTGCTTTGTGATGAGTCACCATGTGATTGTACAATGTTGTTACATTGTGACTCTCAAGTGACTGTCATTTGTAGACTCAATTTCAAAGTCATCGTGAATGCTGCATTGGGATAAGTTATCAAATAATGTCACATTAAAGTCACATGATGACTTTTAGGTGACAGAGAGACGACTATGAAGTCACCATTGTGCCCTTTTGTGAAAAGTCAACATGTGAATATAATGTGATACTATTTGGTGACTTATCCTAATGCAACGTTCATGATGACTTTGAAATTGAGACTAAAAATGAGTCATATGAGAGTCACAATGTAACTATATTGTAAAGTCATCTGGTGACTGGTGCCAAAGCAGCAGTCACATTGACGTCTCAGTGGAGTCACATATAGTCATCATTTGAGACTCATAATGAGACGTGTGGCATTTACTATTTTTTGTTTCACCGTAGTGAATGTGACACTTGTGACCATGTGTGACATGAATGAGATGCTATATGAACTAGATGTGCTGTAGGATAGTAATTTTTCGAATTATATATTTTCCTTTTGAGTATTCGCTTGCTTAAAAATTAACATTTTGTGACTGGTCCTTAATTTTGGACGTCAGCGTATATTTTCATATTGAATGTTATACTGGTTGAAACAGCAACCATAATGTTTTTGTAAATTGAACTTATTGCGTAACTATAAAAACTACTTCGAAAGGTTTCCGGAAATCACGGGCAGCAAAATAGACTTTTATTTCAAAATGCTTCTTGAAATCTAGCGATGTAAGATATCTGAAGATAAAGGATCTCTTTCACAATCGTGGGTAATATGGAAGTGGTTATATTGGGCTAGACCGAGAAATATTTCTGGTTTTTTTTCTTAATAAGTAGACGTAAATTGAATTATTACAGAAAATGCAGACTTTAAATTTATGTTCTTGAAATTATTTTTCCAGTATTCAATATGTAAATGAACATTTCTGCGATGAAAACGATCATATGTTTTCTCCAGGATTTAGGATAAGCTGTTTTTTAGCATCTTCATTAATAAAGTAAAGTCATCAGCTATAAAATATAACAAACAATTAGAATTTGAGAAGTTTTCATTTAAATACAATTTCTTCCAGATATTTCAGTAAGAATTTTCAATTTATATGTTCAAAAACAAGAAAATGTCTTACATTCTTCTTGCAAGTAACATGGAAGAGCTTTAAGAGAACTGTTCAGGGATGCATGATAATATCATTTTCCTTGACGTTTTGTGTCAAAATAAATTTATAGCTTTTCACGATAGAAATATTTTGAATTTCGAAAGAAATTAAACCTCTCTTTCAAATGTATTGGGTAGAGATACTAAGGAGTAAGTGAAGTTCATTCCTTATTTCATTAGTTATACAGGCCTAAAAAAAGGAGTAAAGTTTGCAGTAATAGAAATATTTACATGTATTCGAATAAAAAAGTAGTTTATTTTGTTTTTCAAATACTTTTTTAAGTTTTTAATTTCAAGAAAGAAACATATATAACACCACAGCTACACTTTTCTGTTCGCTTAGTATCACCTAACTTAATATTTAAAATGTATTTAATAAAATTCTTTAGAATATTTTAAAATAAACTTTTCTTAATTTTACCAATGTGGTTAATTTTCTTTCAGTTGTTTAACATTTCTTTATAATTTAGACAATGCATGTGAATTTATATTCATATGTGTATTTCATTTCATATTATATACATCGATATTACATGGGTTTAAATTTAGTCAAAATGTTCAAAAGAAATAACTAATGAGAAAATTTTTCGGTATTACCGAGTAAGATTAGAGTATATAGTATACCTATATATTATAGTACACCTTTGATAAAATAAATAGAAGTATCAAAAACTTCTGGTTCATATGCAATGTATGAAAATGATTTATGCAAATAAGATCACCAGTAAAACGCTGGAGTACCATGTAACCATTCTTCGATGCCTGATAATGTAATCATTACTGGAACAAGCATGGTTTGATAACTTTTTTACATGATTCCGCAACTCGTTCATTGTAAAATGTTTGCACGTAGACAAAAAATTCATAATGTAAAATAGATCCGTTTTAAACTCTGGAATGCTAAAGCTTCTCAAAAAAGCGGTGGTTTTTCTGAAGATTGCCCTCCAATCAGAACACTATCTTCCTCCTATCAGCGATTCAACCCTTCAAAGGTCATGGGGGCTAAATCATACGTGGGAAGTAGCAGAACTTCTGAGTTTGGAAAGATGTACGGCATGTCTAAATCATTTGCTCGATGCAGCGTTTAATGGTCTATTTCATTTATATGAGTACAAACCGCAGTCAATATGCAATATATTACCAATAAATGTCGAAAAAAAGAGAATCATTATTAACATGTCGTCTAGAAAAATAAGAACGGAAGGTACAGTGGTGCTTTCATGTGTTCCGGACTATTGAGAACCACTTTGCACTGCGTAAGGACATAATTACGATCAGGGCGTATAAGAATGATATTGGATCCTTGAGACTTTATGATACAGACATTACATTCTTCGCATGTAACAGTGTGCGGGAGATTAACAGCTTTTATTAGCATAATTTGTTTCTTATTTGGCGAACGCTACTCAGCCTCTGACTGTAAAATACAGACAGGTGAATGATATCTCAATTTTCTGCGTGAAAGCTTGGGGCCCGCAATGATTTAGGTGGTGTACTTCTATGTACTCATTGTGTTGTACTGTAATCTTCATTCAGTTTGCACTGAAAACAAATTATGTAACGACTTTACGCGAAAAATTTGTTGGCAGTCTTGCTGCTTCCATTTTTTGAGTAATTTAACCGAAATAACTGGTTTTACGTTACAGTAATGTGTAATATAACACAAGTTATATCAGTTTAAATTACACCATTATATAAGTTAAATTACGAGTAATGTAACATAACTTTTTACAGTTTGGTTCCTCATCCGATTTTACTCATTTAGTGTAGACATTCCGTTTAAATATATTTGATGAAGACAGAGAGATAAATCAAAACTGCAAGATTAAGAAGAATTTATAGTCAGAAGATTTACTGACAGATTTGTGGGTTGCTTTTACATGTGACTTGAAAAGTCCCTTTTTTTTAACCAGGCGAACGCTTCCCGAGTGTTCGAAATCAAATATGTTCCGTGAATGAGTTTTGTGATGATCGGTAATCAGCAGTTACAGGTGATATAATTAGCCTTAATTGTTCAATATCATGTGGTGTAGATCATGCTCAAAGGTTAATGTTTGGAGAAATCTGTGAAATCCTATGCATTTATGCTTTTACTTACATTTCCAGTCTTCCATTAAAAGCCTGATCAGTGAAATTTCTAAATAGAACTGATCTCTTACTCAACCCTAGTTTTCAAAATGAAACTTTGATGAATTTATAAAGTTTTAACGAATGTTTGAAGCATGCCGTATATGCAGCGGCACACATTTATATAATCTTCACAAAAAATGTCATAAACGAAATGTTTCAAAGTGTTTTTCATATTTTGAGACTCTTCGATAAAAGACACAAACAAATCAATAACAAAAAAATAATTTATTTTTTACTTATTTATTCTTTTAGACAATATCCGAAGTTTTTTTCTGAAAATCAATAGTATAAATTGAAACTCATAAAATACACGCGTGTCTATATCTGCTACACTCATTAGAAAAGCAGAACGAATTCTTTTGTATTACACTAAAATCCGATGGTAATTATTCATTTCAAAGATATAGTATAAAGCATTTTGCTTAAAAGCGTCCCGAGATGCCATCATACCAGATCATTAATATTTCGCTGTGCAGTTCCCATACAACAAGCAACAAATTTCGAAGAAATATTTCATAAGAATTCCGCTGCTGAATCAAATAAATTTTCTCTCCTGAAAATAGTTTAGTTTTGTTGAGTGAATTAAATTTATTTAATTCAGAAAATGAATCGACTAAGCTTTTGTGTTTTCTACAACTGTCATATTTTGATAATAATAATTTGCAACATTTAGTATACCACGGGAATATAGAATGTAAAAAGAATGCATTAAATAAATTTGAATTTTCATGTTTTTTTTAACACACCCATACACACACATATATATATATATATACACAGACACATATATGTACCCACACTATTAAGGCACTAAACGAAACATGCATTGAATAGGAAACAGTACAATACATCCATAGCCCTCCGATATACATAAATAGACAAGGTATTGGTGTGCGATATTACTTTCATGTATTAAAAAGTATTTATTACAGCTTTATGTAAAATATTAAAAAATAGTTTACGTTTTCCATAAAAAAAAAAAGTTTCCAGTAAAATTCAAATTTTGGCAAACTTTCATTAACGTATAATGTATACCTTATTCAAAACATGCATTGAATATGGAAACCACAGCCACCGAATATACATAAATAGACAACGTGTTGATGCGCGATAATTTTTTGATGCATTAAAAAGTATACATTACGGCTTTATTTTAACATTTTTACAAAGTTTGACAAATTTGGCAAACTTTCATTAACATGAACGTGTGACCTAATTTAACAAATAACAATCAGGAAACGTCAGATATTTAATTTTAATTATGCATTACTTAAGTTCCTTTGGTTACATATGCTAGCTTAATTACATTTTAATTTTTAAAGTTACGAGGGTGAGTCGGAAAATAAGTTTCCCCTGGCAACTGTGGGCAGAGGTGTGTATGAAAGACAAAAAATGTAATGAAACATTAAAGATAAGACGTAACTTTATTTTTCTACTTAAGTGCCAAGTGAGATGAGACATTTGTCAGACCCTTTATAAGCTTTATAAAGCCCTCCAGGAAAAAAACAGGGCTCTGCATACAAAACAAGCGTTGAACGGCTTGTGTGACTTAGCATTGTTTACAAAGAAGTAGTCAAGCATTGCTTTCGTCTGTACAAGCCGTGCATGTCCGTCCAGGTCTCGGTCTGTCCAACACTGTCTGACGCCTCTCACTGAATTGGTGGCAGCATCTCCGCACCATTTGTTTCGACATCCGATGTGGCCCACATATTCCCACGTGGCGGTTGTGGATTTCTGCTACCGATAATCCACGTGCCCATTCATAGCGGACAACCGTTTTGAATTCCTCCTTTGACCACGAATTCACAACGCACTTTCTCTCCATATTTACCGGGAACAGAATCATGTAGAGTCCTGATTTTTTCAAGGAGCGCTTTTTGAAGCTTATAAAGGGGTATGACAAATGTCTGAACTCACTTGGCCTCCATGTAGAAAAATAAATTTACGTCTTATCTTTAATGTTTCATTACATCTTCTGTCTTTTATACACACCTCTATCCACAGTTCTCAGGGAAACTTATTTTCCAACTCACACTCGTAGAAACTAATTTAAAACTTATAGTAACATTTACAATGATTTATTATAAAGGTTACTACTATTATTAGGATTTAAGGGTTCTTGTACCCTATAAACTCGTCGAAAATTAACGAAAAACTTTAAAGTTTGAATCAGTCTATCATCAAAACCTTCCTATGTACAAATATGAAATTTTGGATATTGATTAAACAGATTGTGCTTTGTAATATACTACCATTAGAAATTTGTTAACCCTTTACAGAATATGTATATTGTTGAGATCAAAATAGCTCTTTTTTTACCCCATAAGTCATTGCGCGCATGATATCATGAGAAAGTATGTATGGATTGTCATGAAATTTGGTAAAGATACTAAACAAATATGTATGTTTAAAATGATCTACTTTTAAGTATTAACAATTGTAATATTTTTAGTTATAAATATTTTTATACATTAAAAATGCATTTTTTTTTTTAATATAGTTAATGAAATAATTTTAGCCTAAGAGTATATAATTTTAAACACACATATATGTTTAGTATATTTACCAAATTTCATGCCAATCCATACATACTTTCTCAAGATATCATGCGCACGATGACTTATGGGGTAAAAAAAAAAGAGCTATTTTGATTTCAACAGCACACAAATTGTGTAAAGGGTTAATAAATTTCTAATGGTAGTATATTACAAAGCATACTCTATTTACACAATATCCAAAATTTCATGTTTATACATATAAAGGTTTTGAAGATTGACTAATTCAAATTTTGAAGTTTTTCGTTAATTTTCGACGCGTTTAAAAGGTACAAGACCCCTTAAAGATTACTATTTGATTATTTCAAGTTTACAAAGATTATCAGTTGCGTATGTTGCAGCCTCAATTCACAATTACATAGGTTTATTCGCTTTTTGCAATCTTTAGGTAGAACAAAAATTTGATTTTTTATGCATCGTTACATATTTCTAAGGCTGTCTGGGTATAACTATCAAATCTTGTTTAACTAATTAAAAATTTTAGAAAGCTTCTTCAAATTCGTTTAATCTAATTTGTCGTCTTACTATTTCCTCCAAATTTCATTCCGAAAAAAGTTACACCATGTTGATGTAAACCAAAAGAATACCCATTTTTGATTTTGCTCGAAATTTGAAATTTTCCTCACCCTAATCGAAGGAGCATCTGAAAAAAAGCTTTACTGTACTCATTGAAATGGCATTAACTGAAGCCACACTAAGACATGAATATCTATCTGTAAATGCTTTTTTTAGCGACGCAAAAAGGAGATCTTTTAAATGTTAACAATAATAATAATTAGTTTTTTTATAATTTACTGAGAAACACAAACACATCTGTACAAAAAAGATCGACAATGCCTTATTAAATGCAATTCCTGATATTTTCAATGCATGTTGTAATTTCAATTTTCCCTTCGTTTATTTCATGAAAAAGAACTTTCTAGAATTTCGTTTATTTTTTATTGTTAATCAAATATGTAAAAAGAAAATAACATTAAAATTTTTCTCTTTATTACGGGTGGTCTTCGAATTATTGGTTGGTGATCACTATGTTATTGTATCAAGATTTTGAATTTCGTTTGTACAAATTCTAACATTTTTAACATACGATTAGAAAGAATTTTCGGATTAAATTCTGGAAGACATTTAACCATTCCTTATACTTAGAGATTAAAATAAAAAGAATCATAGTGAAAAACAAAAAAAAGTGCAATAACATTTAAAAATATTGTAAAGGTAAAAAAAAAAAAAAAATTGAGCTTAATTTCTCCTACAGAATCGCGCATGTCTTTTTCGTTATCCTAGATATTGATCAGCAGATTTGATTATTTTTATGGCCTATAAAATCCTATATAGATGCTCTGTGATAAAAATTTTATTATTATTTCCGTCACTTTATTTTAAATTATTGTTCCACTTGTGTATGTCAATAAATTTGCAGGACTTATGAAAAGGTACAGTAGTGGAAAAAAAAAAGTAAACACCCCCTACTAACTCTTCAGCAAATTATCGTAGACGGAAGTTACTGGTACCGAACGATTTGAAATAAAGTCTACTTTTAAATGACGTATATAAAATTTGCTTAGGGGGTCATCTAAATATTAAAACGAACCCAAACCTCTTTTTTTTTTCAATGGCAATACCCAATTTTAACGAGATATTTCAAATCTTTGGTTCCAAATATGCCTAGACAACAAATTTCAAGTCATTTGAATGATAAGTTTTTGAATTATAAACATTCAAAATTTAGTGCTTCTAATGTTAAATTACTTTTTCATATTTTTATTTATATCTTCTGAAATTATGCTCCTAATGTGCTATTTTTTGTTTAGAAATAAAACTAATGTGCCCAAACATAAATACTCTGAATTTGCAATTTTTATAATGTTATGATATGAATTATGAAATTAATATTCGAAAAAATAATGAATTGCAGCCTACAATTTTCTTTTGATGGATTTAGATTTATTAAGTCCTGCTTTATTAAAATCCCAAATTTCACATTTTTCTTCCAAGTAGTTTTCAAATTATGCTTAAAAAACGGCAAAATGATGGTTTAAGGGGCCGTCTATGATTGAAGTGAGTAGATATTTTGAAATTTTTTCTGCTGCCTTGTTATCTAACAGACTGCATTGACTGCTTAAGGTGCCTTGATCAAGAAGGCGGCTCTCTCGATTAGCAATCGAGAACCCAACGTCAATTTGGATACAGCCCTTAAAATACGCTCGTTTTAAAATAATTAATTTCTCGGAAACTTGTGGTACGAATTGCATCAAAATTGGTTTTTAGGCTAATTGAAGGGTGTAGAGTTCATTTATGCTGTCAGAATTGGGTATTGGCATTGAAAAAATGAAGTTACGGTTCGTTTTAATATGTAGATGGCCCCCTAAGCAAATTTTATATACATCATTTAAAAGTAGACTTTATTTAAAATCGTTCGGTACCAGTAGCTTTCTTCTACGATAATTTGTTGCGGAGTTAGTAGGGGGTGTTTACTTTTTTTTTTCCACGACTGTACATATATATATAAATTTCTGAAGCATACGTTTTTGCTCCTTTCTTAATAATATTTAAAACGAGTGTGATAAATGTTGTTGATACTTACTGTTGTAATTGTTACTAACACAAAAACGCGCATAAATATAATTAATGTTATTTTTTTTTAACAATCATAAATAAAATGTTATTCTCTTCAAAGTCAATAAACAATTTACACAGTTTCTCATATAATCAAAATTGCAGTCTTATAATGTGATGGTAATCATATAAACAGTTTATTTCCTTTTGTTTTACAGGTTATTTGTTTAACCTGGAACTAATGTTCTGTTTTGTATCAGGAATAAATGAGATGATTAAACATATTGCACGTTGTAAGCATTAAATATTATAAAAAAGTAATTAAAGTGATTTTTGATAACTTTTTCTACGGAATATTTCTGACATTCCCACTTAAGTTCTACTGAGAGATGAGCAAGCAACTTCATAGACTTTCTGTGACTCTGTAATTCATGTTTGGGTACAGTTTTCGTCAATGCATCCGCAAACGTGTATTTTGATTGATAGTACTTAAAGTTGATTATGCAATCTCTGAGTCGTTTAATAGATGGAAAACGGATGTAATATGCTTTGTTCTTTTTGAAAATTTTACATTTTCTATCGTTTTGATGCAACTCTGATTGTCCTCTTTTAAAGTGACTGTTTTTTTTCTGATGTAGAACTAAATCTTCTTGTAGTTTCACTAACCACATCATTTCTTGACCACTACTTGTGTCTGACACGTTTACAGCCTCAGCTGATGAAAGAGCATTAGAAGATTGCCTTTTTTGTAGACCATTGAATTGCGTTATTTCTTATAATGAAAAAAATGCCGCTTGTTGATTTTCTTTTCTTAGTAATACCAGCCCAATCAGTATCCGCGTAATCTTATTAGAATTTGTTTAATTTTGGTGCTTATGTGCAAGTTTAGTTGTTTTGTACAGTTTCAATATCGGATTATTCTTTTAACTGCTTGCCAATATTTTCACGCGTGGATTCGTTCCTTGTGCTTAGAATATTTACTGCAGCGGAAATGTCAAGGCTTATAACAGTTAAGAACCTGTAGTAACGAGCCTATTGCCTGTCTGTATTTATAATTGTTGGATAGTAGATTGTCATCATTTAAAAACCTATTAAAATCGTTTTCTCCATATGTGTACCAACTGGTTTTGCTTCTTCTAATTTAAGCTTTTTTACTAGTTCTTCTTTTTTTTTTTTGCTTTAATTGGTAACCTTCTGCTGTATTTCTATTTTGACCCCAAAATAAAAGCTTAGTTCTCCTAGATTTTTTAATTCATATTCATTATTAATTTTTTGTATTATTTCTCGTATTTCGTCATATTTTCCTGCTATAAGGATGTCATCTACATAGATGATTATATATGATTTGTTTTCTCCTTCATTTAGAATAAATAAATATGTATCTGAAGTAGATTCTGTGAGGTTTCAAGCCATAAATTGATTTATTCAATCCGCAAACTTTGTTGTTCTGATGTGAAATAACACAGCCTTCTAGCTCAGAAATAAAAATTTCGTCATCAAAATTGAACGTACAGGAATGCAGTTTAAATATCAACGTGATTATTCTTTTAATTTTTGGTAAGCTGCTTCTGCTATGAATGATCTAAGTGTCGTAAATGAAACTACTGCTGCAAATGTCTCTTCGTAATAGATGTCATATATTCGAGAATATGCTTTGGCAACTAATCTTGCCTTAAGTACCTTTATCGTCATACTTAGTTTTGAAAATGCACCTGGAACCTATTATTTTTCTGGCTTGGGGGGGGGGCTACATGTGTCGAGGCGTTATTTTAGTTGATGGATTCTAAGTCTTCTTGGATGACATTTAACCAGTTCTGTTTTTCTTATGGATTTTCTATGTTAATTTTGTCATGAACATTTTCTGGTTCATTAATACTTTAGTATTTGTCCATGTAAATTAATCGGTCTGTAAATTAATCGGTTCTTGTAGTTTTGTTTATAATATAGATTATGTGGAGGATTGTTTTGTTTATTTTTAAGATGCCAGCATTCTTTAGTGAAATGGATTTTCATTCTACAATTTGAACAGTATTTCTGTTCTTTTTTATATCCCGTGTGGTTAAATTTATATCGAGTGTTGTTAAAATTTCCTCTGAGTTTTAAAGGCTTTAGTGGTATTTTGAGATGACGATCGTTTCTGCGATTAAATTCATCTATAAATTTACTTTTGATAAAATTTGTAGTTAATTCCTTTAAGTATTCGAGTGCCCTTATGAGGGTGTTATATGAAGCTGGCAATGAGCATAGCAAGAGTGGTAAGATATTATATTTCATGTTTTCGCTTATAGCGGATGACTTATAGAGACTTTTAGTATCTTTGTAATATGATTTACCATAAAGGTACCTTCGGTTAATTTCGTGCTATACAGTTTCCGCAATAAATAAAACTTACTAGGAAAGTTTAATTGTTCATGAATAGATTTAAGAGTATTTCAAGTCTCTCTTTGTTTTGAATATTTTTTCACGTGGACCATCTGGTTGTCCACTATCCTGAGATTTAAAATTTCTCTGGCCTTCCTTTCGTTTTTTTACCAATTAGTGGTAACCAATTGGTGGTGTTTCAGCAATGGTTTCAAAAAGAACTTCTTTTATGAGAAGCATCTCCATTTCAAATTTCGAAGAATAATAATTTTTAGAGTTTAGATTATCCATAATATGTGCGTTTTTTACAGATAGCATTTTGCTTTCTATTGTCACCTCTTAATTTTTAAATAAACACCTTTATTAATTGAATTATTATATGATAGTATTTGATGTTTAAACGTGACCTGTTACTTATTTTTATTCTCATTATATTTTGTTACATTTATCTATGAACACGTCAGTCTCATAATCTTTTTTAGAGATTAAAATTTAAAAAAGTCTTTGTAATATTTAAAATTAGAGTAAAAATAAGAAAATTGACCTTACCTTCTTCTTCTTCAGAAGAGTCCAGGTCCTTTTTTATCCTTGTTATTGATCAGCAGTCTCCATTTCGATTACATTTGATATCCTATAAAATATTATACACATGTTCTGAAAAAAAAAACACGTTATTACTATTTATGTTACTTTCATTTTTTTAATTATTACTCCATTTTTGTGCATTAATTAAATTTATAAAGCTTATGAAAGATACACACATATAAAGTTTTGAAGCATGCATTTTTGCTATTTTCTTGATTAATATTTAAAACGACAGTGAATCTAAAAATATGTTGTTGACATAAAAGAGCGCATAAATGTAATGAATGTTTTCTTTTTTAACAATCATAAAGAGAACTGTTATTTTCTTTAAAGTCAATGAGCAATGTACAGTGTCTTTCATGTAATCAAAAATTCAGTCTTATAGAATAATGGTAATCATAAACGGTTTATTTCATTTTGATTGACAGTTTATTTGTTAAACGCAGAACTGGTGTGCTATTTTATATCAGGAAAGAATGCGATAATGAAACATGGTGGACTTATTAAACATGAAATATTATAACAAGTAATTAAGGTGATTTATGATAAGTTTTTCTGAAGGGATTAATACTTCTCGCACTTAGCACATATAAAAATAACTTCGTACAAATTGCCATTTAAGATAACTACAAGAAATTATAAACTTGAGTGAATTAAGTTTGAAATATTTGAAAGGAAACTGATAGTTTAATTTTTTACATACTCTATATATAGGATGATGGTACAACCCTACTTTAAACTGTGCAATTACTAATAAAAATTCTACACATCTCATTTACAATTTCTCAGCAGTACTGAGTTTTTAAAGCATTAAAATACCAGAATTGTCATGATTAATCTTGAAGATAACTTTCGCGCTTTAAATTATATTTTTAAAAATATGACAAATAATATAATAAAAAAATGCCAAATTAAAAAAAAAAATTTTAATATATATATATATATATATATATTAAAATTTAAATGATTATAAATGGCATTAATGAAGCTTTAAAACTTTGTTTAAACAGCGGAGAAGATATAAAGACGGATAGTAACATATTGTTAAAGTAACTGTATAATGAATATCATACGAAAAATAATGCAACGTTTCAAAGATAAGCTTTAAACATTTTTATTACTATTAACGTAACAGATAAAGACATCAGGAAATAAATTATTATACGGAATATAAATAATAATATTTCGGTGCTACAACAATAGTTTAGATTCCATATCGATAGTTTAAATTTGCTAAGTTTCGCAACTTTTCACCCAAGGAAATGAGATTTGGTTTGAGAATCTGTAATTTAAAATAGCATTGACGTATCATGTTAAAATGTACTTGAAATAAAGTTTTTTAACGTCTTTATGCATTGAGACAGTTAATCAAGCTACCTTTTTTTTTTTATTTCGAAGGGTATACGAAGTTACTGCAGTCGAACAATTTTTTTTTTTTTTTTTTTTTTTTGGTCTGTATGAGGGAGATTCGCACAAAATTAGAAAACGATTCTTTTTTTTTAAATATCTGTTGGCCGATTGCGTACAAACGCATAAATGCTTAACTTTAAATTATGTGAGAACTGCTTTACTTAAATTAATTTGTATCTCGGCATAGGCTGAAATCATAATTTAATTAATGCGATTTAAAATCGAGAGAAGTAATAAAACAACCAATTAACGAACATGAAAATACCAAAGTAACAATAAAGGTAAAACCAAATATAAATTAAATAAAAAATAAAATCATAGATTATACTTTTTATGATTAAAAAAGCCCTCATCACTAAAAATATACACAGAGACGTATAGTTGCTTTAACCCTTTCAGGGGCAAAGCATTTACAATGCTAAAGGGTTCACATAAAGTTAATGGTACCGGCACTTATAAATGTCTAGTTTATATTTTAAAAGAAGGTTCTGAAATCGATTTTAACCCTTTCAGAGGCAATGCATTTTCAATGCTAAAGGGTTGAAATAACTTATTGCTACCGGAATTTACCAATACATTTATTTGTAAATAAGAAAAAAAGGCTTTATTTCTCATACATATTAAATGGAAAATATCTTAAAAAATTCTGGTGCCATTGTATCGTTTGTGAATTAAAATTAAGTGGTTTAATAAACATAGCACCGCCCATAAAAGAGTTAAAATTTGAGGTATGCAAATCAGAGAAGGGCCTATGATATGAAAACCGGGTTTAATGACTTTGATTTAACGTATGTTGTTCCTATACGTGTGCGATTAAATGCCTGATTTCTAAATGTGTATCTCATTTTTGTGAACTTAATCTATTTAAAATAATGTTAGGTTGAAATAGATAAATTATTTAAGATTTAAGTTAAATATAAAATAAAATAAAAAATGAAGTTCCCACAAATAAATGTAATGTTTTGAGGAGATCCTTTAAAAATAAATTTACAACATATATTTTATCGGTAAAAAAGCAGAGAATTTTCATGTCCTAAGGCAGATACTAGAGAAATAAATGGCATATTTTCATGTTCAAAACGAAAAAGTTTATTTTGTAAACATCCGTAAATTTAAAAAAAAAAAAAAAAAAAAAAAAAAAAAAAAAAAAAAGGAAATGATTTTATGCAAAACACGCTTTTTTTTTTATCAACACATTAAAATACATTAAATGAATATTTAATTAAAGTTCATACCTAAAAGTTGCAATAAAGTCTTTTATTACCTTTTTCCATATTTAATTAATAAGACAGTCTTAACGGTTAATAATTTTAGGAAGCTCATTATCCAAAAAAGTTTTTGAGCAGATGAAAATTCAATGAACTATTATAAAATATATGCTGAATGTTTCACGTCTGTCGTAAAACATTTTTTTTGTTTCGGATTTATGTTTGGGATGAATTTCCTATTCTCAATTTTGTTTAATAGTTGAAATTTTGTAATAAGACGAATTTTTCTGCGCAAAAATACTGGTGTCCATTTGCAAACAACTCATTTGAGTAATATAAATTTGTTGTCTCGAATATGTGGGCAATTTTCATGAAAAATAACTTCAATTGCATTTTAAGTATCCATGTTCATAATATTAATTGTTATTTTTATTATTAGAAGTATAACATTTAATTTAATGAAAAGGGATTTAAAAGGTAACTTAATCTTTGCTTACTGATACAACAATATTTTTCTAACTTTTTATTATGTATATCTGGAACTTTTATGTAGTTTCATCTGTACTGTAATCTACTATGTTACGATAGAAGTTAAAAAAAATATCTTTTGTTCATGAGTTGATAAGAAATATTTTCTATAATGTCTTTGATCTTTGTGAATATTCAATGTATTTATTAAAAATTTCAGCAGAAAGTTTTTCTTATAACCTGTCAAATTTTCAATGATTTATTTGTATTTAAAACTCCGCACAGTTTAAATAAACACATAAGAAGGGAGTTTTTATAAGTAAAGTTTAGGTTTTCTTGATAACACCTACTTTCTTTAGGAAAATACATGCACAATTTGTTCATAGCAGAAAAATAATTTCTGAAAGTTAGAGATCAATTTAATTTTTAATGGTAAAAAGTGTTGACAAATATTGTTCCCTATACTTCAATAAGAAAGGAGTTTTGCTTGGAGGTGTGTTTTCAACTACACATGGTTAACCTTTAAGAATACAGATGGGTTGTTCTAACATAAAATCACGATGGCGTACGCTAACGACTTTTAAAGTCAGTCAAATTTGATGATATTCTTACTTAATAAAATATCTAGTAATACCGTAAAAATCATATATATCTTTTTTTTAACTATCTTACTTAATAAAGAAAACTGAATAATTATAAAAAATATTCGGCCGGCGAATATGACGGTGTGTAAGTGGATAAATGAAGCACAGGTGAAAATTGCAAAACTGTTTTTGAAGTCACATCTGACATTTTACTGAGTGGTGTAGCTATTTTTCCATGCGGAATCTTAAAGGTTAAATAAGAGAAACCATTTGTCAAGAACTTTTCTAGAAATTTGAAAATAAAGTCTGAAATAAAATCTCATTCACATAATCATAATTCTTTTGCTCATGTTCTGTTATTGTAGTACAGTCAACCTCATGTTAACGATATATCTAGAAAATGCACAATATATCTAGAAATTAGAACGATATATCTAGAAATGCTTACCTTTTTCTTATTAATTTTGAATCTAGTGCATATATTTTTAATATGTTTAATGTTTTTGGCAGCTTTAAAATGACAGTTCTTAAACCAAATTCAATGCTCAAGCATTAAACGGATTCGAATTTTTTTACTATAACTTTTTTAATTGGATTTCATAAAAAAAACACCGAAAAGTACTTGTTTGAATAACATAAAATATCTGTTTCTTCTACCTCAGTTTTCTTATATAGAAGCAAGATGTTATATAAACGCAATATATTTTAAATGTGAATATAAATTTCAGTCTAGGAATGCAATATAAAAGTATGTTGCAACCAACGGTATAGGCAGATCGTAATATTTTTGGCCTTTTACTTGAAGAAGATAGGCGAATTCCCACTAATTGTCGACTTTCCATGTACTCAAGGTAGGCTGGTTAGTAGCTGAGATCAGATCAGTTTCGTGGAGTGTCTATTTCACTGTATACATATACACTGGATGTATCTGCGCAAATGTTCCGATTGAATAAAACAAAATCTTTAGAAAAAAATGTACTTTTATTAAGAAAAAATGTTGTAGTTCATGAAAAATTGGATAATTACAGGAGTGAGACAATTAGATATGCATGAAAATATTTCGAGAATTTGAAAACATATTTTTGCTGCAACAGTTGGTATTTATGAAGTCATTGTGAAACAAGTCATTTCAATCTAGTTAAGACGTCTTCTGGAATTAGAACTGTTTCAGATTTAATAGGTCTAGGAACTGTTTCAATCGCCAATGCTTGCCATAATTGGATCTAGCGTGCATTTGTACAAGTCTAGTGCAGACTTGATGCATGTATTGCCGGATTTGTGATAAATTAACAACAAGGACACACGAGTTTTGCTATTACAAGAGCCTTTGACCTTCCAAATTCCAAACTTGATCAATGTGTGTCTGGTCAAGCGGTCGAAATCGGCGAGCGGTACGATGTGGTGAATAGTTTATTGAATGGAAATATAATGCCCTAAAATGAAATTGTATAAGATCAGGAGTGAGAAAATTAGATATGCATGAAAATATTTGGAGAATTTGGAAACATTTTTTTGCTGCAACAGTTGATATTTATAAAGTCATTGTGAAACAGGTCATTTGAATCTAGTTAAGACGTCTTCTGAAATTAGAACTGTTTCAGATTTAATAGGTATAGGAACTGTTTCAACTGTCAATGCTTGTCATAATTGCATCTAGCGTGAATTTGTACAAGTTTAGTGCAGACTTGATGCATCTCTTGCCGGATTTGCGATAAATTAACAACAAGGACACATGAGTTTTGTTATTACTAGACCCTTTGACCTTCAAAATTCCAAACTTGATCAATATGTGTCTGGTCAAGCGGTCGAAATGGGCGAGCGGTACGATGTGGTGAATAGTTTATTGAACGGAAATATAATGCCCTAAAATGAAATTGTATAAGATCAGGAGTGAGACAATTAGATATGCATGGAAATATTTGGAGAATTTGGAAACATTTTTTTGCTGCAACAGCTGATATTTATGAAGTCATTGTGAAACAAGTCATTTGAATTTATTTAAGACGTCTTCTGAAATTAGAACTGTTTCAGATTTAATAGGTATAGGAACTGTTTCAACTGTCAATGCTTGTCATAATTGCATCTAGCGTGAATTTGTACAAGTTTAGTGCAGACTTGATGCATGTCTTGCCGGATTTGTGATAAATTAACAACAAGGACACACGAGTTTCGCTATTACTAGAGTATTTGACCTTCCAAATTCCAGACTTGATCAATGTGGGACTGGTCAAGTGGTCGAAATGGGCGAGCGGTACGATGTGGTGAATAGTTTATTGAACGGAAATATAATGCCCTAAAATGAAATTGTATAAGATCAGGAGTGAGACAATTAGATATGCATGAAAATATTTGGAGAATTTGGAAACATTTTTTTGCTGCAACAGCTGATATTTATGAAGTCATTGTGAAACAAGTCATTTGAATTTATTTAAGACGTCTTCTGAAATTAGAACTGTTTCAGATTTAATAGGTATAGGAACTGTTTCAACTGTCAATGCTTGTCATAATTGCATCTAGCGTGAATTTGTACAAGTTTAGTGCAGACTTGATGCATGTCTTGCCGGATTTGTGATAAATTAACAACAAGGACACACGAGTTTCGCTATTACTAGAGTATTTGACCTTCCAAATTCCAGACTTGATCAATGTGGGACTGGTCAAGCGGTCGAAATCGGCGAGCGGTACGATGTGGTGAATAGTTTATTGAACGGAAATATAATGCCCTAAAATGAAATTGGATAAGATCAGGAGTGAGACAATTAGATGTGCATGAAAATATTTGGAGAATTTGGAGACATTTTTTTGCTGCAGCAGTTGATATTTATGAAGTCATTGTGAAACAAGTTATTTGAATCTAGTTAAGACATCTTCTGAAATTAGAACTGTTTGAGATTTAATAGGTCTAAGAACTGTTTCAATCGCCAATGCTTGTCATAATTGGATCTAGCGTGCATTTGTACAAGTCTAGTGCATTCTTGATGCATGTCTTGCCAGATTTGTG
This sequence comes from Maratus speciosus, assembly GCA_963932465.1. Taxonomy (NCBI): domain Eukaryota; kingdom Metazoa; phylum Arthropoda; class Arachnida; order Araneae; family Salticidae; genus Maratus; species Maratus speciosus. The sequence continues at coordinate 131,508,460 of OZ010791.1, forward strand.
ATAAATTCACAACAAGGACACACGAGTTTTTTTTTTTATTACTAGAGCCTTTGAACTTCCAAATTCCAGACTTGATCAATGTGGGACTGGTCAAGCGGTCGAAATCGGCGAGCGGTACGATGTGGTGAATAGTTTGTTGAACGGAAATCTAATGCCCTAAAATGAAATCAACCTTGATCACTTGAGTGTGGGAATAGTGTGTATGAAGAAGTCAACTTTATCAATTTCTCTTAAGTATGTCCGCAAAAAAGTATAAATTAACTCTATATTACATTATTATTTAAGTTGTTTAGTGTGATATTTAAGATTGTTGTTACATGTATTTGGAACACACGACGTTAACAAAACCGTAATAAAATGAATGATTAAAATAGAACGTGTATATATTATATGATTTTTACTCGCATTTCATAATTAAAATAGCTCCCAATTTTCATGATATGACATATTTTAGGACTGAATAGCTGGAAAGAGATTAGAAATTATAAATTTATGAAATGTATAAATGCTTGGTGTATAAATAAAAAAAAATACATTTCTCTTTTAAAATTAAATTTTTAAGGCTAATCGTACCTTCTTGAGGGTCCATAAACTTAAATATCCAGTTTTCTATATATTATCATACTAAATGGCAATCTGCAGTTTTAAATAGTTCTTTATCATAGGTTTCTCAATAGAATTTTAGAGGTATTTGGAAAATTGCCAAATTTTAACGCCGCATATACATATTAGAAATTTTAGTTGTAGTAAAAAAACAAATTTATTCATTTCTTATTATTAATCAACTACCAGTAAAGATAAATTTTATGTACGTAATGGTACAAAAAAATTTCAAAATTTAATGATACTTTTTCTTATAGAAATATTTTACAGATGTTTTACCTATTTTCGAATTTCTATTTATCAAACACAGAATCAGATGTTGCATAAATTGCGTAATAATGTCGATTAAGATTGTGAAAATATTTTTTCGATGAGAAAGTAGGATAGATCGGTGCATGTTGAATTATTAAAGATATTTTTCTATCTATATTTTACTGTCCGGTAGATGGCGTTACTAGCTCAGTGACGTGCGTCTTATTATGTCATCTTTCATCAATAACAGCGTCAGCAACGAAAAAGCTATCAAATGAAAGCCATTTTAAATTTTTCAATCAGGTAATTTTCTTATGCATTGTTAAATAATCGTTTCAGATTTATTTCTAAATTATGGTTTAACTTTGGTCAATATCAATCTAAAAGACCATAGTTCAGAGATTCTTTTCTACCTACTGATTAAAAAAATATATTAACAGAATTTTTTAATATGACGATCCAAAAAACAAAAGTGCGATATGGGGCAAGTTGACCCATTTAATCGGATGCATGTTGGCCTTTATTCCAAAAGTTTGTTTTCTTTATTCATAAGCCTATAAAAGTCGATAAAATTGCTGATTTATGTATGTTACTGAGCAGGACAGTATTACCTAAAAGGCAAATAAGACAAGAGCTGATTTAATGAAATAGGAGCAAATGAAACGGCACATGAATCATGTCTCACTGGGGACAGGATATATTATATTTACGTTTATTGCGATAATAAGAAAGGTTTCGTCGAAGGCAGTAGTTAAGTTGAACAAAATATCGTTTCTTATCCTTTGTATCTTTTACATGAGAAATTAAAATTACATTTCATATTTTATTTGTTTTTTCATTTCCGTTAGTAATCCGAGAGACAAATAAATTTAGAGGGCCAATCTACCTAGTTCGAAAGAGCAGGTTGGTACAGTGACTTGCTATCTTTTTGAGTTTCGAGAAGAAACTGTAAAAAAATTTCTTATCGTGGTTAAACTTTAAATGAGAGGAGTGTACAAAGTATAAAATAACATAAACATTTTTGTAAAATAAATATATATATTGAAGAAAAACTTCTACCCTGCTTCTGACTTTTAAACTCTAAAAAAAAACCTACTTCTGACTTTTAAAATTTAATAATTTTAAATTTATCGCATTTTAAATGAAAAATTCCCTTTCAACTGTTTACGTGAAATGTCTCTTTGTATTCTTTCGTTTTATTGTGTAGCAACGAAAATCCTTTTGTAATAGGTTTTTATTAAAAACAATAATATATTGGACAAAGTCATTTTAAATTTTGAAGAGCATATCAGATTTCAAAATTACCACTTTATTAAACTATGGAAAACTAGCGAAAAAAAGTATTTTTTTTTTTTTTTTTTTTTGTTAAAAAAATATTTCCTAGTTATCTTCCGAATACATGTCAAGCTGTAATTATTGACATGGTAGATGAATGATATCACTATATTAGGTATATTATTGGTTATTACATTTGGCGACATAACAACTGGCACGTGCATTTTAGAAAATAACCAGTCACCCATGTTGTGTAAATACTTATCTTCTTTAAGGCCACTCAGAACCATTTGAAGAACTTTGAATATTTTTTTTTTTACAGATTTATATTTTCTTATTATATACACATATTATTATAGATAATACTTAGAAAAACTGATTTTGAGAAGAACACAAATCATTTGTGGTGTAATTTTTTTTCTATCTTCAGGTTAGTGTACTTTACGATATAATAAAAAAAATCGAGACGTTGAAGAAATAAATTTTTATGTTGCGTTTTTGCATATGATTGTTAATTTTTTCCTCCTAAACTAATAATTCATTAACAAGGAGAAAACTAACATTTAAAAATGCACAAATAATACATTGCTGCTTTTTATGTATTATTTGTGCATTTTTAATCGTTGGTTTTCTGCTTCTTAATATTTCTGCACAAAGGCTTTATTCCCTATTTGTATAATAATTCATTAATTGTAAAATCGATCCCTAATTTTATTAAGTACCCTATATTGATGTTATAAGAAATAGAGTGATTTGACGAATATTTGTAGCAGATTTTCATTTTAATCACAATAGTGCATAAAAAAAGCAAACTTTTCAATTCTTTAATTTAAAAAAATTAAAATTCTCTATTTTTATCAACAAAATTATTTTTTGTCTTGTCAAAATCAGTTTTTAGATCACAGGCTATCAAAGCCTGGGAGCTAATGTGCCCGCCCGTTCTTTATGCATGTAGGTATGTACGTACGTACGTAACGCGATAACTCTTGATAGAAACATCCGATTTGCTTCAAAAAAATGTCTAGATTCATCGTAATAAGGCGCTTCTCTGATTAGTTTTGGGAGTTCATTGGTTAAGGATAAAGGCGGAAAGGGGGGGGGGGGTTAGTCCACCCCCCTTAATTCAGATAAATGGGTTTTTCATGCAGAATGATTCGATTTGCTCCGAATTCGGTATACCGGTTTAATGTGATGTGTGTGTGTAATTTGATGTTATGGAATTTCCCTGATTAGTTTTGGGGGTTCATTGGTTAAGGATAAAGTGGGGGAAGGGGATTAGTCCACCCAAACTTAATTTATATAAATGGGGTTTTCATGCAGAATTATCCGAGTTGCTCCGAATTTGCTGTACTGGTTTATTATGTTAAGGAACTTCCCTGATTAGTTTTGGGTGTTCAACGGTTAAGGATAAACGGAGAAAAGGGGCTAGTCCACTCCCCTTAATTTAGGTAAACGGGTTTTTCATGCAGAATTATTCGATTTGCTCCAAATTTGGTATACCGGTTTATTATGTTAAGGAGCTTCCCTGATTCATTTTGGGGATTCATTGGTTAAGGATAAAGGGGGGCTAGTCCACCCCCTTAATTTCTATAAATGGTTTTTTTTTGCAGGATTATTCGATTTGCTCCAAATTTGGTATACTGGTTTATTATGTTAAATAGCTTCCCTGATTAGATTTGGAGGTTCACTGGTTAAGTATAAAGGGGGAAACAGGGACTAATTCCCCTTTACTTTTTTTTCAGAGGGACATTATTGTTTAAAATAAGAGTATAATAACATACAATTAGTGTGAATAGCCTGTGAGCTCAATGCCATCAGTTTAGCTGGGCACTTTTCTTTTTTATTCTAAGCATTAGCTATAATAATATGATTAATAAGTAAGGACAATAAATAAATGTACAAAAGTAACAAAGTTCCCTTAATGTCTTTGATGTATAATAATTCTGTCATAGTTAAATATGATAGTCGATATTTTTGAGCAGGAGTTTACGTATATTTCAGCGTTATTCTGCATTGGATTTCGGGTATTGTTTTAATTTCGATTACAGGCTGCCACATGTGACTATTTTTCTATTCTATTCGAACCACTATTAAAAAAACAGATTTTGTAGTATATTTCTCTTGGAAATGTTCTCAAACAGTATTCCAAAACTTTTTGTTTTGAGAAAGTGGTGTGAGATAGAACTAAAAAATAGTCGGTTACAATATGCCAGAATTAAAGTAAAATTACCAACTTCAACAATATAAACTGTAAAAAAAAATAATGCTAGTTTTCCGATAGGAATCGGAAAGATAGTTGCTCTTATCGTACCGGAATAATTTCCAACCCAGCTCGGAATAAAATCCGTAAAATACCATTTTACGGAATATTTCCTTATTTTTACGGATTTTATTCCGAGCTGGGTCGGAAATTATTCCGGTACGAGAAGGGCAACTATTTTTCCGATTCCTACCGGAAAACTGGCAGTATTTTCTTTACAGTGTACCCATAAAAAAGTCATAATGCGCAAATAATTTTTTGTTAGATTTTCTTTTATTATTTGAAGATTATAATTCATTCATGAAATCTGAAAGACACGTATTTACTAATGGTTTTTTTCTGGATTACAGAGATTATAAAAAAAATCAAATGACGCAATAAACACGGTTTATTGTGTCATAAAGTATACACATTGTAAAGTTAAAATTTTACCATATTATTTCAAATGCAATATCTTTGAATTAATTAATTGTAAACGAAAAGTAATTTGTAATATTAAAAGTTGCCAAATCTTTCTGGAGATTTTTTTTTTGTAATCATTTCTAAATCAAAATTATATCTTGTATTTTACATTGAATTTATCGCCATTTTATGTTAAAAATCAGAGTTAAGAGACAAAGAAATATATTCGCTTTTAAAAATTTGAGAAGGTAAATTAACATTTATAAAATAAATGATAAAATGTTATACTAAAATTATACAAAGCAAACTATGTTTACGTAAACTTTTTAAAATATTATTCTATCCATACATAGTTGCATGTATATAGATATAACCCGTTAATGCTTTACACAATGAAAAAAAAAGAATTTCTATGGCATGTTAGTTCAGATATATTTTACAGTTGGAATAGAGCATTTAAAAAAGAAACAGCTATAAAAAAAAAGACTTTATCCGTTATCTCGGATACACATGGGATTCTAATAATTTTACTGGTGTGAAAATTCCACGACTTCTTCTTTGCCAAAAGTCTTTTTATAGGGTACTAGTTCATTTTTGGATGCAATTTAGGCTCCTCATTTCAGAAAACGACGCGCTAAACCAATACATTACAGATTAATATCGTCCTTTCTAAGTATTATAATGGGATTTGGAGTTTCAGTATGTTATTTAGGAAACAGGTTACGTAATCAGGATTTTAAGTGAATTTATTAGAGAAAAAATGTTCATGTAATGAACGCTTGCAATGACGAAATATTTACAGTAATCACATTTATCGCTTTCTAGAGAGCTTTGAAATAGAAAAGAAAATATAATGAAAGAAATTGTTTGTTCTCGTAACTTTAAATTTAGGAACAAATGCTTTTAATTTAGCATTGGAATGATCACAAGGAATGCCACCGGATAAATTAAAAAACTAAATTTAGTAGAAGAAAAAAAATAAAAGGTAAATTGAATACTAGATAATTTTAAAAGCTTAATTAAATACTAGAAAAAATTAAAAGCTAAATTCCTAAAGTTTAATGTATCGACCAGCGGTTGCCATGGGATAGAGTTTTAGACGCGTTAGATGATGTTTGCGTCTTCGAGATCATTATAGCTCTATACACTAAAAGTTAGTATGCGGTACCGATAGAGATTACGCTCAGAAGTTCGCAACCGTTATCCTTTCTTGTCTTAGCAAAGCCGCGAATTGAAAGTAACATCCACTCACACTTTTTTTTCCTAATTACACTGTTAAAAAAAAAAATAAAAAAAAAAAATAAAAATAAAAAATAAATAAATAAAAATAAAATAAAAAAAAACTGCCAGTTTTCCGGTAGGAATCGGAAAAATAGTTGCCCTTATCGTACCGGAATAATTTCCGACCCAGCTCGGAATAAAATCCGTAAAAATAAGGAAATAGTAACTTGATATTTTATGGATTTTATTTCGAGCCGGGTTGGAAATTATTCCGGTACGACAAGGGCAACTATTTTTCCGATTCCTACCGGAAAACTGGCATTATTTTTTTTTACAGTGTACGCTATTCATGCGTAGTAATTTCCAAGTCAATCGGCAAAAATGAAAATCTATCTAATTGGCATTTTCTACGCTTCTGTATTTTTTTACTAGAGACAGACAGAGTTAAACTAGTGTTTAGAGTTAAACATAATCAATCAGAGGGCCTTTCAGCTACACTGCAAAAAAAAAAAAAAAGGTTGCTCTTATCGTACCGGAATAATTTCCTACCCAACTCGGAATAAAATGCGTAAAAATAGGAAATAGTGAGTAAAACGGTATTTTACGGATTTTATTCCGATTTTACGGATTTTATTCCGAGCTGGATTGGAAATTATTTCGGTACGATAAGGGCAACTATTTTTCCGATTCCTACCGGAAAACTGGCATTATTATTATTTTTTTTTTTACAGTGTAGTGTAACTTAAACCTCAATATAGAAATAATATGCAAGCATTTTTTGAAACACAAAACACCAGTACTTTGAGAATAAACAGACAATATTTACAAAAGTGATCCGTTGTACCCCAACTCTACTATATTTCAAATCAGCAACGAAAATATTATCTTAAATGTAATAATTTAGTTTTCAAAATAAATGCATTTTATATTGTAGATTTTCATTCTTTTATTGCTTATGTTTTGAGCATGGATGCTTTTGATTGGCATGTTCTTGAACGTTGCAGATTCATTATGTTTCGTTAAAAATTCAAATATTTAAGAAGAAAAATATTTTGATAGTAATAGATGTAATTTTAATGACAAGTATTGTGAACAGAAAAAAAAAAATTACAAAAGCATTCTTAAACTAGAATATTTTTATTTTAGAAATTTACAAATTTTATAGTATTATAGCCATCTGAAAATATATGCACAATTTTAAATCGAAATTCTATATTATTAAAATACTTTAGCTTTAAATATACGTTAGAAACTTTTTCTTTAACTTGCTCATCAAAATTATATGTGTTTACGGACTTTGAATTATGCTTTTACACGTACTTATAAAAAGTATTTACTGCTCTGTTTATCCTACTCGTAAATCCTTTTTTACGGTGCCTTTTATAACGTAATTAAGGTAATATTTTTCCTCCACTGTAAATCACGGAGGAGATAATGTATTATAAAAAAAGACAAAAAAAAAAATAAATGACACGCAATTTAAAGTTAAGTTAATAATCGGTTATTAAGAAAAAATATATAATTACTTTATTAATTGTCTCAAAATATAGATTTTGTTCAGTATATTTCTTATAAAGTGTAAATAATTTTACCTCAGGAAAATAAAATTATATAAAATGTGTAAAATTGGATTAGAAAGTATTATTAGCAGTACTATATGTCACATTATGCAGCGAATCCTTATTTAGATGTAGCGTATTATTTCGGAAGCAAAATTCATTCTTCAGTTTAAATCCTAATAAGGAATATTGACATCATTATGCTGGTGTCATCACAAATCATTCTTCTATTATCTTCGAATAATTTATTTTAAATAGTGAAACATAGTATCAATTAATTTTTCATGTATTTCGGTAAATTTAATGTCGAAATCAATCATCCTGAAAAATATGACACACGTGGGTCGTTCTCTTTTCTTTCTCAGTTTTACAATAAATTAATTCAACATATACACACATGCAATCAATTGTTAATACTAAGTTTAAAGAATGAAAAAAAATGCAGCGATAAGTACTTGCAAGACAATAATTTTACAAAAATAAAATCTAAAATTGCATTGCGTAAACATTAAAATAATACAAAGCATTACAAAGTTACAACTTTTATATTATAATGTTCAGTTAAAAATATATGTAACATTTTATTTCGAAAGTTCATATTAATAAAACCGCTTTGCTTGAAAAAATCCTTAAAAACATTTATTTAAATTTTGGCATTAACTTGCTCAGCAAATCTATCTTTGTCTATATACGTCGCCGATAGAAAAATTATAAAATGTATTTACTGCTATCCAACTGCTTATCCAACTCGTAAATAATATTTTACTGTATCTCTTTCAAACTCAGATTTTTTTATTTTTTATTTATTTATTTATTTTTTGTGTGTGCTGTAAACCTTAGAGCAGATAACAAATTGAAAAAAAAAAAAAAAAAAAAAAAAAAAAAAAAAAAAAACAGTCACTGCCACGCAATTTGAAGTTCAATTAGCAATCGGTTATCAGAAAAATATAATTGCTATATTAATTGTTTCAAAACGTAGATTTTATAAAATATATTTTTTATAAAGTAAAAAAAATAAACTATATTCCAAAAAGATAGGCAAGGCTTTATTTCGAAAGTTCATATCCATAGAATTGTTTGCTTTACAAAATCGTTAAAAACATTAATAAACTATTAACTTGCTCCTTAAAATTATATGTGTCTATATACTTTGCATTATGCCATTAAACATAATTATAAAAAGTATTTACTGCTCCGTTTATCGAACATGTAAATAATTTTTTACTGTGTCTTTTTCGAATGCAATTAAGGTAATAATTTTTCTATGCTGTAAATCTTGGAGAAGATAATAAATTAGAAAAAAAGTACAAGCAATAACTGCCACGTAATTTGAAGTTGTGTTAGTAATTTGTTGTTAGAAAAAAAATGTAATAGCTTTATTAATTGTCTCTAAATAAAGATTTTGTTTCATATATTGTTATAATGTGAAAATAATTTCACTTTACCAAAATTATATCAAAAAAATTGCATGCAATGGATTTAAAACTATTATTATTATTTTATCTGACATTATCATTTTTATTTTATGCAGCGAATCGTTATTCATGATGTAGCATAATATTTTGAATAATAAATATTTAAACTCCAGTTAAATTCTAATAAAGGAAATTAAAATTATTTCGCTGTTCTTATCACAAAACCTTCTTAAATTTCTCCCAGTAATTTATTCTAAATAGTGAATCATAGTATGAAATATCTTCAAAATTAAGATGATTTTTTTGTTCTTCTTGACATTTAAAATAGTTAATGAATTGCAATTATAAGAATTAATTTTTCTCTACGGCTTTTGGAAATATATAATGCGACTGAAGTTGTATTCGAATTGCCTAAATTACTTTTAGATTTCTGTGTAAGGTTAGTTGGGGCAACTGGGTCATGATTTTACAGTGTGACTCTGGAGGTTCTGACAATTCAGCTTCAAAAACTAATGTTCATTTGACTTAAAGTCTGAACTTCTGAAAATGAGTTCAGTTAGGTTCCATGTATCAGACAGAAATGCTCAAAATTATATTTTAATATTTAAAAATATAAAAAAATATGCATATTTCATCTTTCTTTCCTCATGGGTTCAGTTGCACCTTAAAAATGGGGTAAGTAGACCAGGAGGGACTATGTTTCACACGTGTTTACATTTTTTCATATGGGATATTAGGTTGTGTTTGAAAAAATGTAAACAACTTAAAAAAATTAAACCAGATCATGTAAATTATATATGAACTAAAAAGCGTTGTAAGGGAAACCTTTGCTGCCAATGTGTCTAAAAAAAGAACTAAAAGTGAAAATATTAGATATATTTACACGAAAAATATAAAAATTAAGTTTACTATAGGTAATAAGTGTAAAAGTCACATGGAAATATTAAGGGAAAAAATTGCAAGGTAAATTTATGAACAAACGGCTACGTAAGTACTTAAGTAGTTTATCTGTGTATCGTACAATTTGGCTATCTCGCTTTCAGGGGCAAGGTACACGCATTCGTAAAATGTTGAAATAATTTAATGACACCAGTATTTACACGAAAATCTGTTTGTAAACAAATAAAAGTATGGTTTCGCGGACTTAATAAAGGTAAAATTTTCATTATTAAATTCCGGTGCAATGTGGCAAATAGCGATTAAAATTATGTGAAGCCATAACGGTATCACCGCCTCTCAAGGATTCAAGAAATTTGGTTTGATAGCACACAGTATGCTTTTTTAAAATTTTATTACGTACTTTTATTAAGGCATTCTATAATTTTCTTTAATGTGAGCAAAAAATAATGGAGAAATTTATTTCCCGTAGTAAGAGAAACTAAAAAAAAAATATTTATAACTATTGGGGTAACTGGATCCAGCATGGTCCAGTTATTACGTAATTTTAATAAGGCATTCTATAATTTTCTTTAATGTGAGCAAAAAATAATGGAGAAATTTATTTCCCGTAGTAAGAGAAACTAAAAAAAAAATATATATATTTATAACTATTGGGGTAACTGGATCCAGCATGGTCCAGTTACCACGCATACATGTCCCAGTTACCCCATTCTTGAAAAAATTATGGGTAACTGGGGCACTGGGATTACATTTGAAAGATGAAGTAAATATATATAGATATCTAATAATATTAATGTAGTTATATGCCTAATTAAAAAAAAAAGATTGTTTAATAAAATTACTTGCAGTATTTCAATAAAAAGCCGAGGAAGTTTAACCATATTGGCGTTGTGTTAAAAAAAGTAACGAAAATTTTTGACAACCTATCACAGCAAAGTGAGAGTTATGATTTAGTTGACACATGTTGTTTTAGGAAGTAGAGATTAAGGTGCATTGTTCACAAAAGCTAAAACTTAAAAAAAAAAAACATCAACAGTTTTTTTTATACAATTGCCCATGGTCCAGTTACCTCGTGGGACCTTTTACCCCCAACTAACCTTACTTAACATTTTGAAGGTGACAATAAAATTTATTATACATGTAATAAGGAAGAAGGAAAACTCTTTATGGAATACAACTGATTTCGTAAGTACAGGAACAATAATTTATTATAATCAAAATACTAAAAATATATTATTACTTGGATGACGACAATAGACATATAATTGAATAGTTGGTTACCTTTTTTGTGATAACTTTGTCTCCATCATTTAAAAGTTTTTTTAGGAAGAATTGGGTACAGAACTAAGCTTAATCTGAACCACTATTCAAAAATAACATAAAAAATTCGAAGGAAATCAAATTTGATTCAATTAAAATTGAGACAAATCCAAAGACATATCGCAAGAAAATAAACTCTCTATAAGCAAAGAAATAGTTCTTTTATTTTTTCATACAATTTAAATAAATTGACATCGAACCCATAGATGATCTTAATTTTATACGAAAATTCCCACCAACACTTACGGAGCCACACGTGATACATATCTCTATGGCGGTTTCAACAGGTCAGAAAAATTAAGAAATTAAAAAGAAACACAACACAAAGTGCAAATTAGAGCAGCATGAAAAAATAATTTAATTATTGGTAAGTAATTAAAATCTGTGGTAGTTGTTGAATTTAATGCATTTTAAAATTTTGAATTTCACTTTATGTTTAGAATTTCACTTCATGTTTAGAATTTTACTCTTCTATTTATTGAGAATATCCAGCAGATAAAAAATGATATTTATGAGGCAGCAAAGTACTATTAAAACATGGTTTGCTAGATGCGATTTCAGAATTTTGGTGAACATATCTCTGAACACACCCTAGAAAATAAATCAATTCGTAAAGCTGTAGACAATTAATTGAAGTTTATGATCAGGGATCCTCTAAGACTGCACAGATGGAAAACGAAACATCGTTATTGAATTGAAACGCCAGCTTCGCATGTATGTACAGATAATTTAGAGCTAGATCTCAAAATAGAATTTAATATTGTATGTATTAAATTTGTATATATTAGTAATTATGTTGTATATATTGTATTAGCAAATGTTGATTGGTTTATACCAGTACATAAACAGTGTAGCATTGCAATATGTTTGTCTAATAATTTTTGGAATATTGCAAACAACAGTAGCCTACTTAAACAATTGTTTAAAAGTTGAGCGGCAGAGCAACGCTTATTTATTTTTAGTGTGTCTCCTTAATATAAATGTAACACACTAACACCCGTAAACCGAGTGATTTTTGTTTACTTTTTCCCACAGTTTATCTCTAATGCCACAATTGTTTATTCTGTCCTAATTCTAATAATACACAGTCCAGTCACAATAATGCGATAACCTGACAAAAGCCAGAATAACCATCTTTCGCAGTGCGGACCGCTACGAGACGTGCAGGAATAGAGTGAATTAGGTTCTTGAAGGTGTTCACTGGGATGTTGAGCCATGTCGACTCCAGCGCTAGATTACGCAGTTGAAGATCCATGGCGCGAACAACCCGATCGAGGTGACCCCCATAGATTCTCGATTATGTTTAAGTCCGGGGAGTTTGATGGACAGGAGAGTACAGTAAACAAATCCGGGTGCTCTTCGATCCACGCACGTACACTTCTATCTGTATGACACCTCACATTGTCCTGCTGGTAGATGCCATCCTTTTGAGGGAAAACATGGAAGGGTGGACGTGGACCTCAAAGATAGATGCGTACTTGTGTTGATCCATCGTGCCGTCCACAATGATGAGTGCGCACAGAGAATACAACGAAAACATTCCTCAGTCCATACTGATCCATCCGACAGCTTGGACCCTTCCAGAAATTATTGAAGGGTTTTTGCTTTCAGACGTTTCACGCCGTATACGCCAACATCCATGTGTCCGATCTAGCATAAAAAGTGATTATCTGAAAAAGCCACTCGTCACCTCTCAGTGGACGTCCAGTTGCGACACTGGCTTGCAAATTCCAGTCTTCGTCGCTGATGAACAACAGTCAGCATATGTGCATTAAGCAGGCGTCTGCTGAGGATGCCCATAAGGAGCAACGTTCGATGAACCGTCGCTGAGGAGATACTGTTCGTAGCCCCTTCGTTCATCTGGGCGGTCAGTTGCTCGAAGGTTGCACGTCTATTCGCCCGAACGCATCTTCACAGTCATCATTCACCTCTGTCAAATATGGCATGTCGTGCACCACATTTGCCACGTCTCTGATTTTCGATTGTGCCATTTTGCCATGCACGGTATACATTTACCACGGCGGCACGCGAACAATTTACAAAATTTTCCGTTTCGGAAATGCTTCGGCCTCAGGCCCGAAAGCCAATGTATGCCTTTTTGGACGTCGGATAAATAGCTCTGTTTCTGCATTCCGCCAACGATTGCAATGTTTTCCGATTCCCCCGGGCACCCTTTATGTACACTCCGGTGTAATGTACTGCCACCTGTCTTCTGTGATTGATTATTTTACTTTTACGTCGAAAGTAGATGGAGGTCACATTAATATGACTTTGCTGTGTATTAAGAATGTGAGAGTATAAAATGTTTGTATGACGTCATGGTCGAATTGGATGATTAAATGCCATTATATTTATATTTATTATATCTAGTTAAACAATTATACATATTTTAGTTACTAGAACTTATATTGCTTGTCATAAATCGAATTTAAAATCCAGCCATGACACTAAAGAGTTTTTGATTTTGTCCGGCTGTTTTTATAATAAAAAATAAAATCTGAATTTAGTGTAAGCTAAGAAATGAGTTCAGTCGTAAAATTATTTGTAACTGTTGCTTAGTGCCAACAAATAGGCCTTACACTGTTGTATCCTACATTATATAAGCGAATCAACTGTACAGTTTAGCATCTTGTTTTTCATTCCCTTGAGGCATTATTTTACAAAACATAAGTTTTATTAAATTTTATATTTGTTCTATATAAAATTTTTCTATATAAAATCTTTTGTATAATAGAAATCTGTGTTTTGCGCATAAGTAGAATTATTTTATTAATTATTAGCCTAAAAACTCCTGATGACATAAGTAAAGTTTTTATGCCAGCATCCGTCTTACCTATTTAAAGGATGGTGAAAAGAGCAAGTGCAAATATTTCTCTTCTACAGCCGAGAAATCGTATAATTATAAAATATAAATAAAGAATGTAAAGTAAAAGAAAAGTCTATTTTTACTCTTCTTTTCAATAATTATAAAATAAAAATCAAACATATAATTTAGGTTGATATATATATTAACTTTTGGGGCATTATTTTTAAAAAAAGCAAAAACCGGGAAAAATTAGTCACCTCATAGTCACATTTCTCTTATTATGTTCAATGCACAGGTTCAATGAATTCCAAATAAATTAATGAGAAATACTTAGTATATATATTTACAGGCGGGGCTAGACTTATTTTCGTCAAAATTTTTATTTTTTTTCCATCTTTTGCATTGCTCATGTGTGTAGATCATTGCCTTAAAGCGGTTTGCCATATTTCATTTCATTACAATATTTTATGGTCGTTAAAAATAACGCCGCTCGTTGAATGTAACGTTATATTAAAATTTGGAGCTTCTTTTTCTCGGAGTCGTACTTTCTCAAAATGAGTTGTTAAGAAATGGATGATTGGCAAGATTCTCAGCAAATAACACATCTTCAGTAATATAACCTGTGGTTGATAGCAACTTTGAAGTTTAGAATAATAATCACTCTCACATTCACCAACTAATTTTGAAAGGTCTATGATTTCGTAATTCTCTTATTTGGAATAGTACTTTAGTTGGAAGTGTTGCGCAAGTTTGAAACACTGAAGACAATCATAATATTAACCCTTTCGCTGCGTAATTTTATTTATCAAAATAGATTCAAGAATTGCGTATTTAAAACCTTCGTGACGAGCGTCTTTTAAGAATTTTTATTCCTTTGTCACCAGTTTTTCAAAAGAAATTTTTTTGTCTAATTTAATCGGGGAAATGATCCGATTAAATAAGGCAAAAGTTACAATAAAAAAAATATCTGCTGGGAATAATCAAGGAGGGTTAATTACACGGGAAAAAGGCATCCCCGAAGAAATCTCGGGTTGCGCAAATTTTGCTACATTTATGTTGACCGAGGAAATTTCGGGTTACGCAATGAGAGGGTTAAAATATCTGAAGTGTCTTAAGGAAAATACTACGTACGATGTGATGACAATTTAGCTTAAAATCTACTCTGCTGTACTGGAATGTAATGTAAAATGACAAATTGAAATCTATTTCGCAATATTTGGAAACATTGAGCAGATTCATTCATTTATATACACCTACATACTTAATTATAAACATACATACATAATGATTTAATTTTTTTTTCATTTAAAAATGTTATAATATTAATTTAACAATTTTTTATATAGGGTAACTCCGCGAAAGTCGCCGCATACGGGATAGATGCCGCACCCCTTGTATTTCTTATAATTATCGACAGATTGTCGTCAAACGCGAAGTATAGGCGCGCAATGAGATTATTTTAACCAGTGTACAGCGTAAATCCCATTTCTATGTTTACTTGTAGAAGTACAATCCTTATTTTGACTTAAGTGCATTATTTCACTGTCCAAACTTTTAGACAGGTTATGCTTAAATACTTTTCATACACTAATTACTAAATGCATGCATAATTTCGAAGTCAAAAGTAAGTGTACTGTTTGTATTGAGCACTGTGTATATGGTTACGCCATTCCCCTTAGCGATGGTAGGTAACAGTGATGCCGTCGTCTGCACCATGCAAAATGAGATACATGCCGCACTGCAATTCCGGTATATATGCTATAGTTTCTATTGTACGTCGTGATTAAGTGTTATTAACTTTTCCTGTTCTTTTTGCGCAGACTAACCATGTTAGGCAGGTTATCTAATAAGCAAAACCAAAGGAGAAAAAAGGGGAAAAACGTAAGAAGGGCAGAAAGATGGCAATTAATGACAAAATTTTTAGGTTTGTAATTATAGTCAAGATGATAATAAGGAAAAATTGGATTAAGCGTAATGCAGACGTTCTTTGAAAGGAATTCTTAGCATACTACTCCAAAAAAGGGGAAATGTAATTGGCTTCCTTGCATCATGTGTCAAATGTAGTTACATAAAGAATGTACTTTTTTGACACATTTTGTGTAGATTGTAGTCGAAAAAACAGGTCTATTAACCCATTCGGGACCATAGGTGCATATAAGCACCTTCATAAAGAGCATAGAAAATTTGTTTCTGGCAATAGTAAAAAAGAAAAGTAATATTTGCTTTGTTTGATTAGAGCATTTTCACGATTAATCAAGTAAAGGTAACTTCTTTCAAAAAAAGTGGTGTCAAACTAATAAAATTTGTTTAAAAGCCGCCTGTCCCGAAAGGGTTAACAAAAATTATGAAAACACAAATTTGCTTTTTTTTCTTTTCCCTCTCTAATACATTGATGTTACGTTGTTGCTGTAATAACAATTAAAATTTAATGTAAAGAAATAAGTCGATAATTTTAATAGTGAAAGTAGGCAAACAATTATTAATTTGAATCTACTAATACGTTTCGTTGTACTCATTTAGTTTCATTTTGTTATTACATCCTTATCAAAAACCGTTGTAAGTCTTCGTAAAAACTCAAACAAATTTTACTTCACCCTTTCTTATATAAATAAAAACATACATTTATTTTACTTAAATAGGTGTCACAAATAAAAATCAAAATATGTGTTTTATTTGTGACACCTATTTAAGTAAAATAAATGTATGTTTTTATTTATTACATCCTTAATTATAGTCCAGATATGAATATTTTTTTTAATACTTTTATTTATAATTTCATTCCGTTTTTATTACAAGTTCGGAGTCTCAGCCTGAATGTACGGGTAACGGGCCACAGTGTAATTTTTAGAAAAATTGCTAAAAAATATTAATTATTTGTTTTGAATTTTTTGTCGCAGTACATGCGTTGTTTATTTAACATTAAATAACAGAGCATCCACCATGGGACTTTATACACAAATTAAAAAAAATATATATATGCTGCATACATCCCGGAATTACTCTATTTGTAAATAGTTAGGAACATGCACTCAGTATACTTATCTAACTAAAAAGTAAGATTTTATTTAAAGAATAAAAAAACTTGAACTTCTAACATGCCACAGAATATTTTTACAGTAGCACATTTTTCATGGAATAATTGTTTGTCATGGAATGTCATGTTTTGTTTATAATCATTTTTTTATTATTTCAAACTTTCTGAAGTACTTAAATCTTTAAAATTCCTTTACGTCCCCAAATAAAGACTATTAAATAAAGCTTCTAATACATTTTTTCATCCGAAAGTATATTTAATAATTCCCTTCAAATATCCCTATCTGTTTAAAAAATGAATCGTAAGTGGGCTGGAAATATATCTTCCACAGAACTAGTTAAATTTACCGTGAAATCTATAAGATATATTTTTTTTAATACTAATAATCTTCTAATACTTTGGTGAAAAAAAAAAAAAAAAACTACGATTCATTTTTGTTTTTAATTATTTTTATACTGTATTATATTTTGAAAAATATTCTTGGAAAAACAATTCAAAGTTTTTTTCTACGAGTTTTTTAATAGTTGATTAATTTCTTTTCTATTTCATGACTGAATGACTAAATAAAATTTCTTTGTTTTTTCTAACGTTTTGTTGCGTATAAAAGTGACGTTGGGAGTTGAGTAGAAAAATATAACGAGAAGAATAGCCATATTTCGTTGGTAATTTGTTTATCACAAATGTATATGAATTTTCTTTTGATAGCTAATAAAAAAAAATATATATGCTTATTTATTTCAGCTGTGGTGTTAGATGCATAGTTTTGTAATGTGTTTGTTTATTTTAAAAAAATGACATTTTTCGAAAATTACATTAAGAAAATGACAGGGATGATAGTATATTATCTGCAAAAGGCAAAAATTCATGTAGCATTCAGCTTACAGTTTTTTTAATCAAAAGGAAACATATTAGCTATAGCATCTATATATCATGTTATGCAAGTATTTCAAGAGTAGAAAGCCTCAGTATCTCTCCAATTTTGTTCAAATTCAATAATAGTCTCAAGAAGATGCGATTGCGCATACTGGGGGAAAATACGTGGTAAACAAAGTTTTTTTATACTAACCAATAAAATGTGTGAAAAATCAATAATGTCTAATCCTCGAATACATTTTTAAACTCTAATTGGTATGTCAATTTTACGGTAAATATTAAAATTGATTTAAAATTTAATAAAGAAAAAAGTATTTTGTGCAAATTATATAACACATGAGGTAAAAAGTACTTATTCACATATATTTCATTGATTTCCATAGAGTAATTTGAGGTGAGATGTCGTGTTATACAAGATGTCGCATCACATAGTTTTGATATGCGCAGGCGCTGTAGGGAAACGCCGATCAGTTCTAAGGAAGAGGGTTCCCTACTCATACTTTAATTTCAGGTTATATACTTTTTTTAAATTTTAGGTTGTGCTTTTTTATTGGTATTTCGTCTTAACACTACTGTCCAAAATCTTTACGTGCCTGCTTTATTTGCCTATATATGTCTTTTAACACCAGAATTTAAACACCAGAGAAATAAATGTGATGTTTTTAGAGATTACTGGTACCTGGCCTTTCTCAAAAGCATAAATGACGTTCGATTCTCATTTCTTCACGTAAGTGGTTCACCGGCGCCCTACCCAATACTTTGGTGGTGAGTCGATGAAAGTTTTTGGGGGTAAGATCACGGCTGTTTTACCGTTGGGGTAAGATGCCGGTTATTTTCCGTTGCGCTGACATGCTTTATTGTTTCTTCATTTTTTAAATTATTCTTGGCTATTAACTAACTTGTCAGCGATTTTAATAAGATAATTTAAATCAGTGATTAAATCGTCATTTTAATAAACTGATAAAAACAAATCATTGATTAAAATCATAATTTTTTCTAAATGTTTAAAATGGCATAAAGAAATATTAAAATCTAAGGTGAACATAATTTGAAAGGTTTCTATATGTATTCCGGCATATAAATATACTTTTTAGGCATATAAATATACCTTATAAATAACTCGTTAGTAATTACTAATGTTAATCATTGTTAAAAAAATTGATGCTAAATGCAGTTAAAAATAATTTCAATAAATGTAAGTATCGCTAGTATATAATATATTTTTATATAACTAGGTATTTTTGTCACGTACCAGTTACGCTCGCCAACCTCTGTCCGGAAACTGAAGACTCTATAAACGTGCTAATATGATCTGCTTTGAAGAAATTACGGAAGATTAAATCGTAATTTAACAACTAGTGGAAATCAGCTGTAATCAGATTTCTACTCACTTCCCTTTGGCTGAGGGGTTTTCAGGTCGAATCAATTAATGTCGAGACAGCCTAACAGCTACATTCGTGCTTTCTTAAATAAGATCAACCCAGCAATTTAAAATTTGCTTGTTTAAAATTCGCTAACTAAACAATTTTATAAAGACGCTATAAAATATTTATTTTTAATTATATATTTTAAATGTATTGTTTTAAATATGACGTAATTTGCAACAAAGTTTTGTTTCCCATTTTAATATTCACATAAAAATAATTTTAAAAGCCTGTAAAAGCCAAACTAAATCAGTGTGAGAACAGCAACTGCGAATTTGCAGCTATCTCAAGCCTTTCTAAAATGGAATTAGATAAGAAAAAGTCAAAGGCTAGAAAGTGAGAATTTTCAACAGACGATGATATGAATGATGATTAAATTCCCTACCAAGATTCAGAAGATGAGGATTTAAGTAAATGAGAATGAGTGTTCGGAGGTTCTAGCAGAGTGCAATAAAACCATGAAAAAATATGATTGGATCAAGTGCATTCACTGAAACTGTTGGTTTATAGAAAGGTTACTCAAAGTTCCTAAACAAACGTGTAGTTTGTGGCAGATCTGAGATATAGCTGAAAAGAAGAAAGGGACATATGAAAAACACCAACATCTGGACTCTAAAGTACTTTATTACAGCGGCTTTACCGTTTTTAAACTGGGTATATAATAACAACATGTATAATAATCACTTATAAACAGAATAAGTTAAATAATGCTATAAAAAGTTATAACATCTCTATTAAAATTGACGACCGTTTCATCGCACAAACGGTGACATTTTCAAAATCATTCATGATAAATAATATTTTCATATAATTTAAAAGTAATAACATAGTAAACAATGCATGATGTCTCGTGACATAGTTTACTATGTTATTGTTTTTAAATTATGTGTACATATTTTCCATCATGAATCATTTTGAAAATATCGCCGTATGTGCAATGAAACGATCGTCAAATTTTATAAAGATATTTTATAACTTTTTATAGCATAATTTAACTTAATCCGGGTATATAATGTTTAAAAATATGCATACATAAGAGCCATAATTCCTTTAAATGTCAAGTAGAAGATAACCTTTTTTTTCAAATATTAGTTTGTTCTTTTATTAAATTGCCACCGTTTGTTACACTACTATTTTTGTAATTTCCTAATATTGAGTAAGTTAAAAACATTACTTTTCTAAAATATTAAAATTACTTTTATTCGCCCTGTTATGTTTCATACTGCTTCGCAAATATTATTGTTTACATTGAAACTCCTGAAGGCAGCTTACCACTATATAGTTGGCCATCTTAACCATGCTATGGGATAAGATGCCCAAATGCAAGTGTTTACAAAAACAAAATTTTCGCTGGTTCCTATAGTATCTGAAAATGAAATGAATTTTCAAAGGAGTCCATATTCATAGGATTCAAAACTTTAACAAGAAATCAATGCATAACAAATAAAAACACAAGCGATTTTTGAAACAATCGTGTCAAAAAGTACGGATTCTTCACCTAATCTACTCTAATAGTAATAAAGGAGCCTAGAATTTTGCACCTTGTGCTCACATTTATACGGGACCCAATAGAAAGCCTAAAAAAAAAAAGAATTTAGTCCACTGTAAAAAAAATCTGTAAAGTTACAAAAGTTTTTCTAGGAAACTAGGATTCCTAGAACTTTTCATGTAACGGCAACAACAAAAATACGTGTAACAGACGCACTTTTGCGCCGAAAATCAAAAAATCTGTAAGGTTACTAAGAATTTTTTAGGAAACTTGGATGCCTAGAACTTTTCTTGTAACTGCAACCCGTGTTAGAGATAAAATTTTAGTAAGATTACTGTAATTTTAGCAGATTCATTTGTAAAGTTGCAGATGTCTGTAACTTTACAAAAACTAGTTTTGTATATTTGCAGATTTTTTTGTACAGTTACAGATGAAAGTTTAGAAACATGAAACTTTACATCTGTAGAACTACAGATTTTTTTTTTCACAGTGTGCCTCCAAAATGTCTTCCACCTGAGCATCTTTCATAAGAATAGTGCAAACTATTACAAGAAATCAATAAATAATGAATAAAAACAAAAGGCTATTTTTAAAACATTTAAGTCAAAAGCTACGGCATCTACTCTATATATTTGTTTACATGTATTGTGTGATGTATGTGTATTGCTCCGGAAAATATTGAACAAATTTATCACATGTCTTTTTAAAAAATAAGTATCAAATTTTGAGCTCTCCCTACACTTATTTGAACTATTTAACGATTTATACACAAATAATTATTGGTACTTCTGTTATAATGTTTTTGATAAAAAATATCAGCATATGTATTAATTTAATTCAACATATAATACACTACTTTAAAATAAACTTTTAAACTAATACTAAAGAATTTAAGATCTTTTATATAATACATATACAGTTAAAATATTTAAAAAATTATTTAATGAAATTAAAAAATATATATTGAAATATTTTTTTCAGGCTAATTTTCTACAATATACATAATTGTATAATTAACATTCAATAACTTTAATATAATATAATGATAAAAATAAACGAAAAGCGCAACCTATCGCATTCTTTTAAATGCTATACATAATTAAAGAAAAATACACTGTAATAAGAGATAAAAAGGAATTTCTAAACGACTGTTTGGTTCCTTAATAAAATTAGGTTTATTACTGATATAAACATATTTTAACTATGTGATATATTATTGTTTTGTGCTAAATAGATTGTATTTCTTATTTAAATAATATGTGATCTATCTCTCGATAATTCATTCCGGAAATTTGTCACATTTTGATATTAAACGAAGCATTAACATACTAAAAACATATTTAAAGAATATATTAATTACGGCTTTTGTGCTTTAAACAAAGAAAAAATCCTCGAATGCCTAACATGTCTCAAAGTGTGTTTCAATCGTTGATTTTTTCTGAACACTTGAATGTCAAATCTTGTTTACAAACTTTTTCTATAATTTGAAAGTCCAGAAGTACTTAAATATCTAAAAGTTATTTTCTTCACTAAATAAAGGCTACTAAATACAGCTTTTAAAACATTATAATTTAAAAATAATAACATAGTAAACAATGCACCATATCTCGTGACATAGTTTACTATATTACTGTTTTCAAAATATGTGTAAATATTTTCTATCATGAATTAGTTTGAAAATATCGCCGTTTGTGCGATGAAACGATCGTCAATTTTATTAAAGATATTTTATCACTTTTTATTGCGTTATTTAACTTAATCCGGGTATATAATGTTTAAAAATATGCATACATAAGAGCCATAATTCTTTTAAATGTCAAGTAGAAGATAACCTTTTTTTTTCAAATATTAGTTTGTTCTTTTATTAAATTGCCACCGTTTGTTACACTACTATTTTTGTAATTTCCTAATATTGAGTAAGTTAAAAACATTACTTTTCTAAAATATTAAAATTATTTTTATTCGCCCTATTGTGTTTCATATTGCTTCGCAAATATTATTGTTTACATTGAAACTCCTGAAGGCAGCTTACCCCTACATAATTGGCCATCTGACCCATGCTATGGGATAAGATGCCCAAATGCAAGTGTTTACAAAAACAAAATTTTCGCTGGTTCCTATAATATCTGAAAATGAAATGAATTTTCAAAGGAGTCCACATTCATAGGATTCAAAACTTTAACAAGAAATCAATGCATAACAAACAAAAACACAAGCGATTTTTAAAACAATCGTGTCAAAAAGTACGGATTCTTCACCTAATCTACTCTAATAGTAATAAAGGAGCCTAGAATTTTGAACCTTGTGCTCACATTTATACGGGACCCAATAGAAAGCCAAAAAAAAAGTTATTAGTGCACTGTAAAAAAAAAAATCTGTAATGTTACAAAAGTTTTCTAGGAAACTAGGATTCCTAGAACTTTTCATGTAACGGCAACAACAAAAATACCTGTAACAGACGCACTTTTGTGCCGAAAATCAAAAAATCTGTAAGGTTACTAAGAATGTTTTAGGAAACTTGGATGCCTAGAACTTTTCTTGTAACTGCAACCCGGGTTACAGATAAAATTTTAGTAAGATTACTGTAATTTTAACAGATTCATTTGTAAAGTTACAGATGTCTGTAACTTTGCAAAAACTAGTTTTGTAGATTTGCAGATTTTTTTGTACAGTTACAGATGAAAGTTTAGTAAACATGAAACTTTACATCTGTAGAACTACATTTTTTTTTTTTTTTTTTTTTTTTTTTTTTTTTTTTTTTTTTTTGTACAGTGTGCCTACAAAATTTCTTCCACCTGAGCATCTTTCATAAGAATAGTGCAAACTATTACAAGAAATCAATAAATAATGAATAAAAACAAAAGGCTATTTTTAAAACATTTAAGTCAAAAGCTACGGCATCTACTCTATATATTTGTTTACATGTATTGTGGGATGTATGTGTATTGCTCCGGAAAATATTGAGCAAATTTATCGCATGTCTTTTTAAAAAATAAGTATCAAATTTTGAGTTTTCCCTACACTTCTTTGAACTATTTAACGATTTACACAAAAATAATTATTGGTACTTCTGTTATAATGTTTTTGATAAAAATATCAGCATATGTATTAATTTAATTCAACATATAATACACTACTTTAAAATAAACTTTTGAACTAATACTATAGAATTTAAGATATTTTATATAATACATATATAGTTAAAATATTTAAAAAATTAATTATTTAATGAAATTAAAAAAAAATATATTGAAATATTTTTTCAGGCTAATTTTCTACAATATACATAATTGTCTAATTAACATTCAATAAATTTAAAATAATATAATGATAAAAATAAACGAAAAGCGCAACCTATCGCATTCTTTTAAAGGCAATACATAATTTAAAAAAATACACTGTAATAAGAGATAAAAAGGAATTTCTAAACGACTGTTTGGTTCCTTAATAAAATTAGTTCTATTTCTGATATAAACATATTTGAACTATGTGATATCTTATTATGTTGTGCTAAATAGATTGTATTACTTATTTAAATAATATGTGATCTATCTCTGAATAATTCATTCCGGAAATGTGTCACATTTTTATATTAAATAAAGCATAAACATACTAAAAACATATTTAAAGAATATATTAATTATGGCTTTTGTGCTTTAAACGAAGAAAAAAATTCTCGAATGCCTAACATGTCTCAAAGTGTGTTTCAATCGTAGATTTTTTTCTGAACACTTAAATGTCAAATCTTGTTTAAAAATTTTTTTTATTATTTGAAAGTCCAGAAGTACTTAAATCTCTAAAAGTTATTTTCTTCACTAAATAAAGATTATTAAATACAGCTTTTAATACACTGCTTTAAAATAAACTTTTGAAGTAATACTAAAGAATTTAAGATCTTTTATATAATACATATATAGTTAAAATATAAAAAAAAATGTATTATACAGTGAAATTAAAAAGTATACTGAAATATTTTTTCAGGCTAATTTTCTGCAATGCACATAATTGTATAATTAACATTCAATAGCTTTAAAATAATATAATGATAAAAATAAACGAAAGCACAACCTATCGCATTCTTTTAAATGCAATACATAGTAAAAAAAAAAAAAAAAAAACACTGTAATAAGAAACAAAAAGGAATTTCTAAACGGCTGTTTAGTTCCTTCTTAAAATTAGGTTTATTAATGATATAAACATATTTGAACTATGTGATATATTATTATTTTGTACTAAATAGATTGTATTTCTTATTTAAATAATATGTGATCTATCTCTGAATAATTTATTCCGGAAATTTGTCTACATTTTGATTTTAAACGAAACATTATTATACTGAAAACATGTTTAAACAATATATTAATTATGACTTTTGTGCTTTAAACGAAGAAAAAATCCTCGAATGATAACATGTCTCAAAGTGTGTTTCAATCGTTGATTTTTTCTAAACACTTGAATGTCAAATCTTGTTTACAAACTTTTTTTATTAATTGAAAGTCCAGAAGTACTTAAATCTCTAAAAGTTATTTTCTTCACTAAATAAAGATAACTAAATACACTTTTAATACATTTTATCATCCGAGAGTATATTTAATAACTCGCTTCAAATATCCCTATCTGTTTCAAAAATATTTCGTATGTAGACTGGAAATATAACTTGTACAGAACTAGTTAAATTCACCTAAAATCTCTTAGATATTTTTTAATTATTTTTCTAATAATCTCCTAATACTTTGCAGAAAAAATACGGTTTGATTTTTTATGATAGATATTCGATAATTTATTTAAAAAAATATTCATTGAAAAAAAATCATAGTTTTTACTTAAAGTTATAAAATAGTTGATTAAATTATTTTCTATTTCATGGCTGAATAACTAAATAAAGTTTCGTTGTTTTTTAAAAGTTCTGTTGCACTTTAAAGTGATGTTATGAATTTTAGTAGAAAAATATAACGCGAAAAATAGCCATATTGGGTTAGTAATTTCTATATCATTAAAAGTAGTATATATATATATATAGCTGATAGTAAAAGATACGTTAATTTGTTTTAGTTGTTGAGGTACGGGCATAGTTCTGTAATGTCTTCGTTTAATAAAAATTTTGTTAATTTTCGAAAATGGCATTATGAAAGTGACAGGTCTTAAAGCATCATTAGATAAAAAAAAAAGGTAAAAATTGATACAACAATCATGTGACAGATATTTTTGATCGAAAAGAAACATACTAGCTATAGTTTTTCTCTTTTCTAAGTTTCAGGATATTTTTCAAATTATGCAAACATTTCATGAGTAAAAAACATCAGTGCCTCCCAGTTATTGTTCAATTTCAATAATGGTTTCAGGAAAGTGCGATTATTGCAGTGTGGGGTTGAAAACATATACTGAGAAATATATATGGCTAACACGATTTATACGATACAAATTTACATTAAACAGTCAATGAATGTGATAAAAAGCTACTCATTTTTATACTAATTAGTATAGTGCTGAAAAAATTAACACAGTATAATTATTGAATAACATTTTCGAACTCTGATTTGTATGTTAGCATTACGATGATTAAAATTGATTAAAATTTTAATAATGGAAAAATATTTTCTGCAGATTGTATCACAAATAAAATAAATGTTATTTATTGACACATATTTTATTGATTTACATATCTTCTTTTATACTGATTTGTGAGTTGTATGTAAGTTATTCCGGAGGATATTAAACAAACTCATCATTAAGTATCACATTTTGAGTTTTCCCTAAACTTCTATGAAATAAATAACAATTTATCTATAAATAATTAGTCATGTTTAAATTATAATGTTTTTGATCAAAAATATCAACATATTTATAACTTTATTTAATATATAATACACTTCTTTAAAATGGACTTGTGGGCTCATACTAAAGAACTTAGGATTTTTTAATTTCCGAAACAAAAAGTCAAAATATCATCAAAATTATTTAATTAATGAAATTAAAATGAATATTGAAATACTCCCTTCGCACAGATTTCTGCTGTAAGATAATTGGATAATTAACGTTGTATAGGTAAAAAGAAAATAGTGATAAAAATAATCGAAAAGCAAAACATCTCTCTTTAAAAAAAAATTACACGGTAATAAGAAACATAAAGAAATTTCTAAAAGAATGTTTGGTTTGTTTCTACTATTAATTTTATTAATGAAACTTTATATATATTTGAAACATGTATTATATTATTGTTTTTTATTAAATATATTGCTTTACTTAATTAAATAGTGTGCGATCGACCTCTGAATAATTCTTTCCTGGAATTTATCTAGATTTTGATTTTCAACAGTGCATTACGATACTAAAAACATATTTTAAGAATGTATTAATTATGATTTAAGAGTTTTAAAAGAACAAAAGACATTGAACTCATAACATGCCGCAAAGTATATTCTTCGGTCGTGGAATTATATCTGAACACTTCACTGTGTAAATATTTTAATTATAAACATTTTTTTTTATTACTTAGAATTCTGGAAGTACTTAACCCTCTAAAATTCCTTTTCTAACCTCAATAAAGACTATTAAATAACGCTTCTGATAATTTTATTTAACAGAAAGTGTATTTTTCGATTCCCCTTAAATATTCCTATTTGTTTAAAAAATAAATTGCAAGTGGAGTGGAAATATAATTTACACAGTTCTAGTTAAATTGAGCTTAAAAGTATATTAGATTTTTTTTAAAAGCTTCTCATAATCTTCTAATACTTTGATAAGAAAAAGCATGCAATTAAAAAAAAAGGATTTATACTCTAATATATTTTGAAAAAAAAAAATGTCTTTGAAAAAAAAAGGTGACAGATTTTACAATATGCTTTTAAATAGTTGATTAAATTCAGTTTTATTTCATGATTGAATGAGTAACTAAAATTCAACATATATATGTATTTATAAAACCGTTTTATTGAGTATAAAAGTAACGCTAGAGATTTTAGTTGAAAAATATTACGAGGAGAATAACAATACAGGATTAATAATTTGTATATCACTAAATGTATATGAGGTTAACGGAATATATATATATATATATTCCGTTATTTTCTTTGCAGTTATTTGTAAAAAGCTATACTGTAATCAATTAAGACAATGTTATAACAATACACATAATTACAGGATGTTAATTACCAGTGTAAAAGAGACAGAAAGAAGAATTGGTGCTTTTTATAAAAATTTAAATTCACACAACGTAGTAAGGAATTGCCTTATATGGTTTTGGTTCCTAAATTTCATAATGTCCCCATTGTCTTTCGTACAACTACATGTGGTTTTGGCACTTATTTGGAAGTTGCTAATAAAAAGATTTTGGATATTTTGCAGAGTTTATTTGAAGTGGCATTAAAACAAAATTACACATGTATTATAGAAAATAGTTTTGAGTTACTTAATGAATTGAAAGGTTTGAGTAATATTAAAGGTTTATATGTTTATGATTTTGAAGATTTATATAATAGTATTGATTTAACTGATCTTAAAAATAAAATTTTTGACTTTTTCAATCAGTAGAATATTTTGGGTCAAAATTTGGATCATTTAACAAATTTATTTAACTTTGTAGTTAATGAAAATCATTTATTCGATGGTAAGCATGTGTTTCAGCAGATAAGGGGTATACCTAGTTGCAGTTCGGTACTTGCAGATATTTATTTATTTTTATACGAGGTTAATGAAACATTAAATAAGGATTTTTCAAGTTTTAGATATATTGATGATGTGTTGTTGGTAAGGATTAACGATTACAATAGCGATTTAAATTTAGACTAGTATTCCCAAGGTTTGACATTAAAGAAAACTTCATATGGCGAAAAACATGTTAATTATTTAGATTTCACTAACGACAGGCTATCGATCATTGAGAGGGGTGGTTTGAGTACTTGCATTTATGATAAGAGAAAGGATTACAACTTTGAAACAATAAAGATTTTAAATTTTAATTCCAATGTACATATTTCCATTTTCAGAAATATCATTATCAATAGTTTAATAACGATAGTGAAGGTAAATTCTAATCATAATTGTATAATAAATGACATTATAAATCTCTATTAAGATGCAATGGTTCAGAATTATCCTATTAGTTTGTTAAATAGTTTGACAAACAATTTCGTCAAGGATAACGATTACCGCGATGCTTTACTTTTGGCGATTAAAAACATCGCCAAATAATTGTAGGCTTTATAAGGAGCTCTGTCTGGATGCGTCGTTCTTTTCGAATTGGGTTGCTGCTTTGTATGGCCTGTTTAAAGCTTTCTTTAGTCAGTTTGGTCTCGACAGACATGGGGGAAGGTTCATGAGTAATTACCGGTATAACCCAGCATGCAAGTCTTCAGTCTTGCAGCCTGCCTCCATTGGATGTTTTCTTTTGGTTCATGGTTTTTGTTAGTAAGATTTTTCCATGATTATTGTGTTAATTTTTCTTTGTAGTTCAGGAGTTTTGGGATTGGATGTATAGTATGTGTTTTTGGCATTATATATATATATATAGGGTTTGAATTTAAACATTGTTTATTTTCTTTATGACGTGCATGTTCAGCAAATTAACTGACTCACTGGTATTTTTATTAACCATGATTTGAAAGCCTTATTTATTAAAATTCACGATCGCGAGATCAAGGTTTTGAGATATTCAGAATTAGAAAAGAGTCAGTCTATTAAATTACATTGTTCATGAAGCATAGACATATGAAATGTCAAGGAAGGCACTGTTAGGCCTAATCGGATTGTTCGAAAAAAGGTGTATTATAGATTTTAATTGAGAAATGTAATGCATTTGAATAAGCTCTCAACGAAGTGGTGTAAAATTATTTTTATAGAATTCTATTAAAATTCATGTGTTGTTATTCCAACGTCTAGTTATTAAAGTCATCAATAAAGTAACATTTTACATATAACCATCATACATATATACAGGGTGTCCAGCGAATAAGACCCTGATTTAAAAATTAAATATCTCAAAAACAAAGATCAA